>JAIOJX010000001.1:11462120-12890453 GCA_022376925.1 Tragulus kanchil
CAATGGACATGAATTTGAGAAAACTCGGGGAGACAGTGAAGGTCAGGGATGCCTGGCATGATGCAGTCCATGGTAACAAAAAGAGTCACACATGACTTAGTGACTGAATAACTACAACAAGGACATATAATTCATACAGAAAGTAGCATTTACGGTAAAAGTAAAATCGCTCATGGGAACACTGTAGGCTTTTAATGTGTTAAACAAAAGTGTCAAAATAAGTAAATTAGGAAATAAGAATTTCTCTACCTCTTTTTAACAAATATGGTTTGTACCACCTCTAAAGTTCTTATTTGAGGACAGAAGACTTTAAAATAGTGTTCACTTGACTCTGAAATGATCTTTTTTTTTTTTAATCTTGAAAGGCCTTATTTTAAAACTATGAAACTTATAACCACCTTCATCTCTTCCAACATCTGTCCCTTGGATCATATTTCTAAAAAACCACTCATAATACTTTCCTATTCAAAACCTTTCAGGGATTTCTCATAACCTTACAGATTAATTCAAAAAAATTTAGGAGGACATTCAAGTTTTTTTAGGATAATTTTCAAAGTGTTCCAAGATCTGGCCCTCATTCAACTCTTGCCACTTGAAATTGATACAAAAAGTAAAAGTTTTAGTTTCCAAATAAATCTTTTTCTGTCTTACATATCTGCTTCTGCACATTTGCTTGGAATATCTTTTTTCTTAAAGTTAATTCCTGCTAGTCTTAGAAGGACAAGTTGAAACAATAATCTCTTTTACAGTCTGAAAATTCTCTCCTGGTACTCTCATTATGGGTGAGTTACTGACCATGTGTTCCCTGGGACAAACATAAGTAAATAAGCTTTATTCCTTTAAGTACAAGAAAAAAAATACTGTTATTAAGGATTTTTAAACAGCTAGCTATATATGTGTATGTGCTAAGTCACTTCAGTTGTGTCTGACTCTCTGCAACCCTATGGACTGTAGCTCACCAGGCTTCACTGTCCATGGGATTCTCCAGGCAAGAATACTGGAGTGGGTTGCCATGCCCTTGAACCTGCATCTCTTATGTCTTCTATATTGGCAGGTGGGTCCTTTACCTCTAGTGCCACCTGGGAAGCCCTAACTATACATTAATATATGCACATATAATTAAATAATGAAGCAATAGTGGAACCACAAAGGATATACAGTATCTGTTCAGCAAGATTTTTTTTTTTAATGTATTTTATTTATTTATTTGGCTGAACTGGGTCTTAGTTGTGGTATGTGGGATCTGGTTCCCTGATCAGGAATTGAACCCAGGTCCCTTGCATTGGGAGTTAAGAGTCTTAGCCACTGGACCACCAGGGAAGTCTCTCAGCAAGATTTTAACCTAAGTTATTCTCACAGTTTAAGATAGCCAGATTGGCAGGGGTGATACTGCTTTGGAAGGCTGCTCCAGTGAACAAATTACAGCTCATTTCCACATGGAACCAGAGCAGCATTGTCCTTTGTAATGACAGTAGGACTGGCCATTCAGTCAATAGGAATAGAGATAGTGTTGCTGGTGAAAGCTAATGTTTGATACACTGATGTTCTAGAATTAACTGATACTCAGACTCTAATCTCAATTCTACAGGGACCTGACATCTGGGTTGGCTGCAATCTCCCAACTATCACTTGGAGATGAAAATGGCATGTAAATTACCCTACAACTCTGACACCATTTCTCCACTCATACAAAGGCATCACTAGCATTTCCAGTCAATTTTTAAATCCTGTGTGACTCATAAAATGTAAAAATTCTATAAAGACTTACCTATGAAAGTTAATTCCTGCTAGTCTTAGAAGGACAAGTTGAAACAATAATCTCTTTTACAGTCTGAAAATTCTCTCCTGGTACTCTCATTATGGGTGAGTTACTGACCATGTGTTCCCTGGGACAAACATAAGTAAATAAGCTTTATTCCTTTAAGTACAAGAAAAAAAATACTGTTATTAAGGATTTTTAAACAGCTAGCTATATATGTGTATGTGCTAAGTCACTTCAGTTGTGTCTGACTCTCTGCAACCCTATGGACTGTAGCTCACCAGGCTTCACTGTCCATGGGATTCTCCAGGCAAGAATACTGGAGTGGGTTGCCATGCCCTTGAACCTGCATCTCTTATGTCTTCTATATTGGCAGGTGGGTCCTTTACCTCTAGTGCCACCTGGGAAGCCCTAACTATACATTAATATATGCACATATAATTAAATAATGAAGCAATAGTGGAACCACAAAGGATATACAGTATCTGTTCAGCAAGATTTTTTTTTTTAATGTATTTTATTTATTTATTTGGCTGAACTGGGTCTTAGTTGTGGTATGTGGGATCTGGTTCCCTGATCAGGAATTGAACCCAGGTCCCTTGCATTGGGAGTTAAGAGTCTTAGCCACTGGACCACCAGGGAAGTCTCTCAGCAAGATTTTAACCTAAGTTATTCTCACAGTTTAAGATAGCCAGATTGGCAGGGGTGATACTGCTTTGGAAGGCTGCTCCAGTGAACAAATTACAGCTCATTTCCACATGGAACCAGAGCAGCATTGTCCTTTGTAATGACAGTAGGACTGGCCATTCAGTCAATAGGAATAGAGATAGTGTTGCTGGTGAAAGCTAATGTTTGATACACTGATGTTCTAGAATTAACTGATACTCAGACTCTAATCTCAATTCTACAGGGACCTGACATCTGGGTTGGCTGCAATCTCCCAACTATCACTTGGAGATGAAAATGGCATGTAAATTACCCTACAACTCTGACACCATTTCTCCACTCATACAAAGGCATCACTAGCATTTCCAGTCAATTTTTTTAAATCCTGTGTGACTCATAAAATGTAAAAATTCTATAAAAGACTTACCTATGAAAGTAGATCAAAACTCTGTTCCATGCATATTAGTGACATCAACAGATACAGTTGTAGCTCTAGATTTTATATATTGGTGGAGTCTGGCACCAGCAATGATTGAGGGAAGGAAGGACTTAAGGGCCTAATGATTTGTCCTGGCTGAATTTGCGTAACAGTCTCATTGTTTCTTACCTGAATATGTTTCTTTGGAGTGGCCTTTGTAGAGGAATCTTGAACATTATGGTATTCTAAGCCCTGTATCCCCTGGAGAAGGATGTAGCAACCCACTCCAGTATTCTTGCCTGGAGAATTCCATGGACAGAGGAGCCTGGCGAGTTATAGTCCATGGGATCACAAAGAGTCAGACACGACTGAGCAACAAATAGTGAAGCCCCGTATCAGATGCCTTCACATCACCACTCATGGCAGAAGCTACACCAAGCCTAACATGTAGATTTGTGAAGGAGAAATTGCTGAGACACCAAAATAAATAAATAAAACTATTTTAAGAATGGGAGCATTGGAAGGGAACTTCAAGAGGGAGAGGACATAAGCATACTCTGGCTTATACATGTTGATGTATGGCAGAAACTACTACAATATTGTAAAGCAATTATCCTCAATACAAAATAAATAAATAAATAAAACCTGCCTGAAATACAGGAGATACAGGTTTGATCCCTGGATTAGGAAAATCTCCTGGAGAAGGAAATGACTACCCACTCAAGTATTCTTACCTGGAGAATTCCATGGACAGAGGAGCTTGGCAGGCTACAGTCCACATGGTCACAGAGTTAAATACCCTTAAGCAACTAAGCAACAACAACAATATACTTACCAGTGAAAAAAGTAAAAGTGAAAGTGAAGTTGCTCACTGGTGTCTGACTCTTTGTGATCCATGGATGAGCCATAGAATTCTCCAGTCAAGAATACTATAATGGGTAGCCCTTCCCTTCTCCAGGGGATCTTCCCAACCTGAAGATTGATCCCAGGTTTTCTGCATTGCAGGCAGATTCTTTACCATCTGAGCCACCAGGGAAGCCCAGGAATACTGGAGTGGGTAGCCTGTCCCTTCTCCAGGGGATCTTCCTGACCTAGGAATTGAACCAGGGTCTCCTGTATTGAAGGTGGATTCTTTACCAGCTGTGGTATAAGGGAATCCCCATACTCACCAGTAATAGCAATTACTGAATACACGCTATGTACTAGATCCTGTGCTAAGAGTTCAACATATATTAATTCATTTGTGTGATACAACAACACTGGAAAATAGGTAGTAGTATTATTCTCATTTTTTACATGAGGAAACTAAGGCTTAGAGAAGTTAAAAAAACTTGACCTACATCACCCAACTACAAGGTAGCAGAATTCAGATTTGAACCAGGTCCATGTCCTTACTTTCATGCTATATTATTGCTAATGAATGTAACAGAAGTAATACTAATGAATATAACATCAGTATAAGTTGAGTTTTATTACATCTGCTAAATTAAAAAGCATTATCACTACTGTATAAATAAGCAGCATGTATAATATCATTGTTTTATAGATAAAGGAGTTAATTAGTTCATAAATATTTCTACATGGTAGTTCAGCATTCTTTCCTCTACATGTCACTGCTTTCTGATACTGAAATCTGCAATACTAAGCTCAGATTAATATGTGTTTATTCACTAAATATTTCTTGAAAGCTTACATGTTCCAGGCATTGTGCTAAGATGAGACTTATTAAAAGGACCACATTTTTAAAACAGAAGTACAAGTATCAGCTAAAGCTTTCATCAGTCACTTGGGGATGGCCTTTCCAAAAAGTGGTTTCTAATTAGAGCCCTAAGGGAAAATGATATTGTACAGCTGCTATCTTGGAGAAGAATCTTTCAGACAGAAGAATCAAAGGCCTTCATTTAGGCTTATGCTTCTGGGTTATAGGAATTTTAGATTGATGAGAATGATTAGAGAAGAATGACCAGGATTAGAATAGTAAGCATTGAAGTCAGAGGGGCAATAGGTGACCAGACCATTTATAGCCTTATTAGGAATTTCACTTTTTCTCTACTCAAGATGAAACGCCTTTGACATTTCTATCAGCTGAAAGATACGATCTGGCTAAAAACATAGAATAGAGGCTCAAAAGTGTAAGAAATATTAATTGGCATAATTACTTTGAATATTTTCCAGTTTACCAGATGTTTTTAGAAATATTCTTAACCTTCTAACAACTCTTTAAAAATATTTGGCAATACTTACTTAGACTTATGAAATTTTCTACCAGTTCAGGTTTAGGAGCAGTTTTCTTCCCTTCGCTTATGTCAAAGTGAAGATAGCTTAGGTGGTATTAATAAAAAGAGGTAAGGATGCAAGAAGGATACAAAAAAGGGGAAGGGAGAAATTAACAATATATCATCTTACAAAATATGGAGTTAAGAGAAGCTATTTCAGATTTGTAAAACAGAAGATTAAGATTTAAATACTCATTTTGAAGTAAAAAAGGTACCTGTGAAAGGGGTGAATAGGCAGACCTGGTAAGGAGGCCAGAGGTTTTCAAGGAGGAGGAGGGGGGAACAAATATGTTCTAGCCTAAAAGTTTGCCATGATTAAGATCTACTCTGAAACTAACTTTATTGTCTAAGGATACAAGCTATTTTGCATTGGAATGTCTCATCTGGTCCTGAGGTCTGGAGACTATTCTCTGGCTAATCTTATGTTAATATTGTGGGAGTGAGTCTAGCAAGACCTTTACAACCTTAAAACATTCTTTTGATCTGGAAAAGTACCCAAACTAACTTCTGAGGGTACTCTTCTATCCCCCTTCCAGTTCCTATAGTTGGAAGCTTTCTCTATCCCTTTTTTCTTTAATAAAACGTTCGCTACATGAAGCTCTGAGTGGCCAAAGCCAAGTCTTTTGATCCCAAGGTGAAATTTTCTCCTTTGGAGGTCACAAATCTGACACTATTCACCATAAACTATCTACTGTCATCTATCACCTGGTGCAGTAACTTAAATAATGATATATTAATCCCAAGAGGCTAGGTCAACAGTCTGTATCTGACCTGCTGCCTATTATTGTAAATAAAGTTTTATTGAACATAGCTATCCCATTTGCTTAGGTATTGTTAATGGTGACTCACACTGCAACAGCAGAATTGTGTCGTTGCAAGAGAGACTTATGTCCCTGAAGCCTAAAATATTTACTATCTGACTTGTTATATAAGAAAAATTTGATAACTCCTGCACTAGATTATGCTTCAATAAACTTTAGTCTGAGAAATAAAGGGGCCTATGATAACAAAGGATTGTTTTTCTTTTGCACATCATTTTCAATACAGGTCAGTGGAGACTCTGTTCCATGTTGTCATGCAGAACTAAGCTGCCTGAGGATCCACCATCTTATGATGCTTACATATCAGTATAAGGTTTTAGGGTTTGCCATACTACAAGAAGTCACATGAAAATGCGATTTCTTCTTTTGAATGCTTTGGTATAGAAGTAACACATTACTTCTGCTCACAACCTATTAGCCAGCACTAAACACATGTCCCTGATAAACTTCACAGTGGCTTGAAAGTATAATCTTCTATATAGTTTTTCTTTATGCTCAGAAAGAGAGGAAATGACAATAATGGAAACATCTAGAAATATTTAGCATAAATGACATAATAATATTGAGAGGAGGATGGAGGGATAGGAGTATGATGCTGCAAAAGGCCTAAGTACACATCAATCATTGCAAGGAATCAGTAGATAATGTCTATAGCATTAATAAATGAAGGTATAATTGCATTATTTAGAGATAAGGAATTAAGAAGAAGAATTAAAAATAGAAATTCATGAAAGTGGTTTCTTCTGAGGCACAGAACTGGGAGAGGAGAGGTGTGGGCATAGGATGAATAGGTCTCATTACAAATGCTTCCATAGTCCTTTAGAGTATTACTTACCTGTAGCTAATGTATGTATGACTTGGATGCTTTATTTAATCTGGATCATTCTGGATATGAATATATAATCTGTCCATAACAGCTGATTGTTAAGATCTAATTTACTGATGTGCTAACAGATTTCTCTTTTTCCCTATGTAGCCTTCCCCCAACCTATTCTCCACATTTTGCGAGAATGACAAATAAATTTATTATTTTCTAATTTTCCAATGTCCAGAGTACAAATTCAATGCAGTTTTATTGAACATAGTACCCATTTGCTTAGGTATTGTTAATGGTGACTCACACTGCAACAGCAGAATTGTGTCGTTGCAAGAGAGACTTATGTCCCTGAAGCCTAAAATATTTACTATCTGACTTGTTATATAAGAAAAATTTGATAACTCCTGCACTAGATTATGCTTCAATAAACTTTAGTCTGAGAAATAAAGGGGCCTATGATAACAAAGGATTGTTTTTCTTTTGCACATCATTTTCAATACAGGTCAGTGGAGACTCTGTTCCATGTTGTCATGCAGAACTAAGCTGCCTGAGGATCCACCATCTTATGATGCTTACATATCAGTATAAGGTTTTAGGGTTTGCCATACTACAAGAAGTCACATGAAAATGCGATTTCTTCTTTTGAATGCTTTGGTATAGAAGTAACACATTACTTCTGCTCACAACCTATTAGCCAGCACTAAACACATGTCCCTGATAAACTTCACAGTGGCTTGAAAGTATAATCTTCTATATAGTTTTTCTTTATGCTCAGAAAGAGAGGAAATGACAATAATGGAAACATCTAGAAATATTTAGCATAAATGACATAATAATATTGAGAGGAGGATGGAGGGATAGGAGTATGATGCTGCAAAAGGCCTAAGTACACATCAATCATTGCAAGGAATCAGTAGATAATGTCTATAGCATTAATAAATGAAGGTATAATTGCATTATTTAGAGATAAGGAATTAAGAAGAAGAATTAAAAATAGAAATTCATGAAAGTGGTTTCTTCTGAGGCACAGAACTGGGAGAGGAGAGGTGTGGGCATAGGATGAATAGGTCTCATTACAAATGCTTCCATAGTCCTTTAGAGTATTACTTACCTGTAGCTAATGTATGTATGACTTGGATGCTTTATTTAATCTGGATCATTCTGGATATGAATATATAATCTGTCCATAACAGCTGATTGTTAAGATCTAATTTACTGATGTGCTAACAGATTTCTCTTTTTCCCTATGTAGCCTTCCCCCAACCTATTCTCCACATTTTGCGAGAATGACAAATAAATTTATTATTTTCTAATTTTCCAATGTCCAGAGTACAAATTCAATGCACTAGTCACTCAGGTATGTCCATCTTTTTGTGACCCCATGCACTGTAGCCTGCCAGGCTCTTCTGTCCATGGGATTCTCCAGGGAAGAATACTGGAGTGGGTTGTCATTTCTTTCTCCAGGGGATCTTCCACATCCAGGGATGGAACCCAGGTCTCCTGCATTGCAGGCAGATTCTTTACCATCTGAGGCACAAGGGAAGTTATAAACTCAATGATGTGCTGGTAAATATTAATCAACTAACTCTCAAAAAAAGGCTCTGATTGGTACTCTTCATTTGTATCTTTTGTATAAATACCACTATCATAACTGATTTCAAACTACCAACATGATGTCACTAAACAGAGCTGGAAAGAGATGCACAGTATCACAACATGATATAATGTCCACCATACGGATACAATGAGTAAATATCCTCATTACCATATATAATAGTTAATTGCAGTAAAATAATTAGGAAATGATTATTATAGATATTACCTTGGCTTTTAATATACATTGTTTAATTGTATATCCTGCATAATTTAGTTTAAAATTACCTAAAATTAATATTTTTTAATAATCAACCAAGCCATGAAATTCTAGCACACCATTATAAATCTTAGTAAGGTCCACAAAGCCCTTCATAATCAAACTCCAAACTTAGTTTGCTAGCCAATTCCATTCAGCATTCAGATCATAAATACAGATTAATGATTCCCTAAGGATACTATTTTATTTCCTTTTTCTGTGCATTTACTCTAAATTTTCTCTTTTAGAGGCCACTGTTTTTTTATCATGATAATGGGGACTCTTAATAGTCATACAAGATTCAGATGAGAAGTGATGGCAGTGAAAACAGTGGAATAAATACCTCTAGAAATTTCCTCCTTAATAAAGGCAATGAGAAAACTAGCATGTAAGCATTATAAGAATTATCACTTTCAAAGCTCTGGAAATTAACAAAAGGCTAGTAACAATACAAGAATTATGCAATAAAGAAAAATGGTTGAATGCACACAAGAACAGTGAGCTCTGTGTTTTACTGAATCACCCTCATTCAATAGCCAATTCTCCAGCTCCTCAGGAGTCTTAAAAACTAGCAACCTACATCCACAGTGAAAACCGGTAGGCTGGCAGCCACAAGACACAGTTGGGGCTTCTTCAAAGCCACATTCCCAGGTATACATCATTATCTGCTGTTTCTAGTGTTTCCTTGGAAGATCCCTCTTATAAGCCAGTCTGTATTTGACCTCATTCAGAGCTCACCTACTAAGAAAAGCCTTTCCTTAAGAGTTTGAAGGAAATCATTAAAAATAACTGTTTAAATCTGAGACTTTCTGAAGATCTGGAGATACCTGAAGTGAACAATAGACTACCTGAACAGCTTAAAAAGAAATCTAAAGAATGAGGTCACTATAAAGACATTGAATCTAGTAGTCCAAGGGCACACATAGAGTTAAGCATATGGCTAGGGCTATGTGCATGTCCTGGAAAGACCTAAGAAGACCCTATGCCCTCACTTCTGCCTGACCTTGAGGTTTTGTACAAAGAAGAGGTAAAGGATAAGACAGAGTTGTTAATTACTTGGCTCAGTGTTAAAACCACGCCCCAACACGTACACAGAGCCCTTTGGCAAAGATCAGACTTATTGGTCCCAAGCATTTAAAAAAATTTCTGTCAAATCAGTAATTGACAACTAATCTGGGTAGATATTTTAATGGACACATACAACTAAGAATAGATATTTTGCAGAATTAGTTAAGTCACTAGGTAGACGAGTAAGAACAACAATCAACAGTAGCAACAACAAACCCTGAGGTAAAGGGAGAATTTGGTTTCCAGAGTTGCTATATTATATTATTTAAAATGTCCAGTTTTTGACAACCATAAGACAGGCGATGAAATAAAAAAGTATGGTCCACATGGAAACTAAAGAGCAATCAAAACAAAAACAAATGGCCCCAAGAGCAGAGACTAGACTCACAGAAAAATTCTAAATGTGTTCAAAGAACAAAAGAAAACCATTTCTAAAGACATAAAGGAAAATATGTCTTAATAAACAGAGCATATCAAAAAGACGTTATTTTAAAGTATCAAATAATGATTCTGGAGTTGAAAAGTATAACTGAAATGAAAAACTCATTAGAAGGGCCACTAGCAGATTTGAGAAAGAAAAAGAATCAATGAATGTGAGGTAACTCAATAGAGATTATCCAATTTGAAGAACAGAAAGGAAAAAATGAAGAAAAATGAACAATATACAGAGACCATCATCAAACATACTAAACTATGCAGACAGTTCTAGGAGAAGAAAGTGAGAAAGGGGTTAATATTTTTTAAGAAAATAATTGCCAAAAGCTTCCCAAATTTAATAAAAATTATTAATCTCACATCCAAGGGACTCAGTGAACTCCCAAGTAAATAAACTCAAAGAGATCACATTGACAGAGACATAAAAAGAGAATCATGAAAGCAGAAGAGAGAAGCAACTCATCTTCTATAAGCAATTCTCAATAAATTAACAGCTGTTTTCTCATCAGAAACCATGAAGGTCAGAAGGTAGAAGGATGACATATATAAAGCACTGAAAGATAAAAGCAGTGAATTCAGAATATATATATCCAGCAAACCTATCCTTCAGAAATGAAGGAGAAATTAAAACACTCTCATATAAACAAAAACTGAGACAAGTCATCAGCAGGAGACATGCCCTATAATAAATACTAAAGACAGCCCTTTAACCTGAATTGAAAGGAGGCTAGACAGTAACTCAGATTCTCATGAAGAAATAAACAGCAGCAGAGATAAATATAAAAACAGTATAAATATTTTGTGTGTAACCTTTAAAAATCTTTTTTCTGATTTAAAAGACAATTGCTTAAAGCGATAATTATGAATCCATATCGACAGGCATATAATGCACAAAACTATAATTTGCATTACCATAAGGGCACAAAATAGGAAGGAGGAAACAGAGTCACATAGGAGTAACGATTTTGTATACTATTGAAATTAAATTGGTATCAATCCAAAGTCTTTTGTTATTAATGAAGGTGTTAATTGCAGTGACAGGGAAATTATTAATGAACTTAAATATATATTATAAAAGAAATGACCAAGAAAATTAAAATTACACATTTCTTAGACTTTTAAGTCTAAGAAGGCAGTAGTGGATCAATAGAAAAACAAAATAAACATAATATAGATAAAAAAACAAAGAAATATAATGTACACATGCACTTATATAAAGTTATGAGCCAATGTTACTTCACTAAAAAATAAATCTTAAAAATGTCAAAATGGCAGACACAAATCCTACCCTATCAGTAATTATGTTAAATGTAACTGGATTAAATATTGCAATCAAGAGGAAGAAATGTGCAAAACAGATTAAAATAATCCAATTAAATTCTACATACAATAGACCCATAGGGAAAAAATATATTCCATGCGAGCAGTAAACAAAGCAAGATATACTGGCTATATAGACAAAATAAATTTCAAAGCAACAATTATTCTTAGAGATGAATAAGGCCATTTTATGATGATAAACCTGTCAATACACTAAGAATATATAAAAATGATGAAAATAATTGTATCCAACAAAAGAGCCCCAGATACATGAAGCAAAAACTGACAGACAGGAAAACAGATGCAGACAATTCAGTTGTAATAATTGGAAACTTCAATATACCACTTGCAATAATGGACAGAAAAATTATACAGAAGTTGAACAAAGAAATAGAAGACTTGGACAACACCATCAACCAAGCAGACCTAACAGAAACCTATCAAACAATTCATGTAACAGTAGCAAAATACACATTTTCTTTAGGAGTATATTGAATTTTCTTTAGTACAAACCACATTTTTAAGCTATAAAGCAAATCTCAATAAATTTACCTACCATGTATATTCTCTGACCAGAAAAGAATAAAATTAGAAATTCATGAAAGTGGTTTCTTCTGAGGCACAGAATTTTTTTTCCAGTAAAAATCAAACAAAATTTGGAAAATTTGTATAAATTAAACAATACACTCCCCAGTAACCAATGGATCAAAGAATAAATCATGGGTAAATTTAAGAAGCACTTTGAGATGAATGTTTTTTTTTTCCATTATTTATCTCATAGCCAGAAGTTTGTTCGTTTTTTTTAAGTTTTTTTTTAGTTTTTGGTTTGTTCCTTTGGATCACTTTCACCTGTTTTGTGTCCCCTACACCCATGCTATATATATATATGTATGTATGTATAGGAAATAAGGGGGAAAAAAAACCAAAAAAACTCAAATCAATAGCTTAACCTGTCACTATAAGACCTTATAAAAGAAGAGCAACATAAACAATCAAGCAGAAGGAAGAAAATAACAAAGACTTAAAAAAAAAAAATACAGATTAGAGAAACAACAGAAAAAAATCAAAACCAAAAGCAGGTTCTTTTAAAAGATCAACAAAATCAACTAGTCTTTAGCTAAACTGACCAAAACAGAGAGAGGATTTAAATTATTAAGTTCAGGAAACAGCGGAAATGGGATATTTGTTCACAGAAAAATGTATACATAAGTGTTCACAGAAGCATTATTCATAATAACCAAAAGTAGGAACCATCCAAACATTTATCAACTGCAGAATGGATTAATAAAATGTGATGTATACACACAATGGAATATTATTCAGCTATAAAAAGGAGAGAAGTTCTGACACATGCCAGAACATGTATGAACCTTGAAAAGATTAAGTCAAAGAAGCCAGACACAAAAGGTCACATATTATATAATCATATTTATATAAAATGTTAACAGGCAAATTTATAGAAACAGATATTAGACTGTCAGTTACCACATGCTGAGGAAAGGGTAAAATAAAAAGTGACCACTAATGTATAGAGCATTTCTTTTTGGGTGATGAAAATATTCTGCAATCACATAATACTATTTGTACATCTTTGTACATTTACTAAACATCATTTAATTAAAAGGATAAATGCTATGTTATGTGAAAAAGATGAACTGTAAATAAACACATAAAATTTATTATAAAGTTATATATTATTATACATAGTTATTATTTTAAAAAATCAGCCAAACATTACCATCTATTAGTCAATGTAAACCATCTCCACAATTAGTAACTCCTACCTCTGTGTTTCCACATTTACTATATTCTGTTTCTTCATCATGATACATACTACCTTCATTTCAGTGTCTGCTTTCTTGTCTTTCTACCCTTCCATCTATGTCAAACCACTTTGTTCGTTTTTTTTAAGTTTTTTTTTAGTTTTTGGTTTGTTCCTTTGGATCACTTTCACCTGTTTTGTGTCCCCTACACCCATGCTATATATATATATGTATGTATGTATAGGAAATAAGGGGGAAAAAAAACCAAAAAAACTCAAATCAATAGCTTAACCTGTCACTATAAGACCTTATAAAAAAAACAATAACAATAAGAAGAAGGAAAAAAATAACAAAGACTTAAAAAAAAAAAATACAGATTAGAGAAACAACAGAAAAAAATCAAAACCAAAAGCAGGTTCTTTTAAAAGATCAACAAAATCAACTAGTCTTTAGCTAAACTGACCAAAACAGAGAGAGGATTTAAATTATTAAGTTCAGGAAACAGCGGAAATGGGATATTTGTTCACAGAAAAATGTATACATAAGTGTTCACAGAAGCATTATTCATAATAACCAAAAGTAGGAACCATCCAAACATTTATCAACTGCAGAATGGATTAATAAAATGTGATGTATACACACAATGGAATATTATTCAGCTATAAAAAGGAGAGAAGTTCTGACACATGCCAGAACATGTATGAACCTTGAAAAGATTAAGTCAAAGAAGCCAGACACAAAAGGTCACATATTATATAATCATATTTATATAAAATGTTAACAGGCAAATTTATAGAAACAGATATTAGACTGTCAGTTACCACATGCTGAGGAAAGGGTAAAATAAAAAGTGACCACTAATGTATAGAGCATTTCTTTTTGGGTGATGAAAATATTCTGCAATCACATAATACTATTTGTACATCTTTGTACATTTACTAAACATCATTTAATTAAAAGGATAAATGCTATGTTATGTGAAAAAGATGAACTGTAAATAAACACATAAAATTTATTATAAAGTTATATATTATTATACATAGTTATTATTTTAAAAAATCAGCCAAACATTACCATCTATTAGTCAATGTAAACCATCTCCACAATTAGTAACTCCTACCTCTGTGTTTCCACATTTACTATATTCTGTTTCTTCATCATGATACATACTACCTTCATTTCAGTGTCTGCTTTCTTGTCTTTCTACCCTTCCATCTATGTCAAACCACATCTTTCCAAGGACAGGGAGTGATTCTTTCTTATCTTTGTATCCAGAGAACCTACATAATATCTGACATATAGTAGGCCCTCAAAAAAAGTTGTGAAATGGATGGATAACTTTTATGACACAAATTTATTAGCATCACCATTCTGGGTATATCACTAAAAATAGGCCATATAGGGCTTCCCTCGTGGTCCAGTGAGTAAAGAGTCTGCCTTGCAGTGCAAGGGTCACCAGTTCAATCCCTAGCCCGGGAAGATCCCACATGCTGCAGAACAGCTGTGCCCGTGTGTCCAATTACGAGCCAGCACTCTGGAGCACATGTGCCCAGAGCCGGTGCTTTACAACAAGAGAGGCCACTGTGATGGGAGGCCCACATATGCCAAAGAATAAAGATGGATGAAAAGTATATGATCACTTAGAGGCCAAAAAAAAAAGAGAGAGAAAAATCAGCCATATGAATTCTACTTTATATTTACTGCCAAAAATATAACTGGTAAAAATCTTGAGAAACAAACAATATCTATGTTAGATTCCTAGAACAGTAACAATTCTTTCATAGAATTAAATATTATTATTATTAACATTATAATTTTACATTGTAAAACATACATTTTGTTTTGAGACTTTTCCAAGTTCTATTTCCTAATTTTTCTTTATGTGATTATTTTCTCATAGATTTAACATTGTCACAATTTAAAGAGTAATTAGAAGAAATTACCACTTTTTCTGTAGAAGACAGGAATAAATAAGGAAGCAGAACATTTAGTTTGGTCTCGTCTGAGATCTTCTAAACCAAAAAGGAAAAAGTTACCACTCTCCTTTGACCTTGACTACTCTAAATATCGCATATCCACAATAAAAAAAAGGATAAATGCTATGTTATGTGAAAAAGATGAACTGTAAATAAACACATAAAATTTATTATAAAGTTATATATTATTATACATAGTTATTATTTTAAAAAATCAGCCAAACATTACCATCTATTAGTCAATGTAAACCATCTCCACAATTAGTAACTCCTACCTCTGTGTTTCCACATTTACTATATTCTGTTTCTTCATCATGATACATACTACCTTCATTTCAGTGTCTGCTTTCTTGTCTTTCTACCCTTCCATCTATGTCAAACCACATCTTTCCAAGGACAGGGAGTGATTCTTTCTTATCTTTGTATCCAGAGAACCTACATAATATCTGACATATAGTAGGCCCTCAAAAAAAGTTGTGAAATGGATGGATAACTTTTATGACACAAATTTATTAGCATCACCATTCTGGGTATATCACTAAAAATAGGCCATATAGGGCTTCCCTCGTGGTCCAGTGAGTAAAGAGTCTGCCTTGCAGTGCAAGGGTCACCAGTTCAATCCCTAGCCCGGGAAGATCCCACATGCTGCAGAACAGCTGTGCCCGTGTGTCCAATTACGAGCCAGCACTCTGGAGCACATGTGCCCAGAGCCGGTGCTTTACAACAAGAGAGGCCACTGTGATGGGAGGCCCACATATGCCAAAGAATAAAGATGGATGAAAAGTATATGATCACTTAGAGGCCAAAAAAAAAAGAGAGAGAAAAATCAGCCATATGAATTCTACTTTATATTTACTGCCAAAAATATAACTGGTAAAAATCTTGAGAAACAAACAATATCTATGTTAGATTCCTAGAACAGTAACAATTCTTTCATAGAATTAAATATTATTATTATTAACATTATAATTTTACATTGTAAAACATACATTTTGTTTTGAGACTTTTCCAAGTTCTATTTCCTAATTTTTCTTTATGTGATTATTTTCTCATAGATTTAACATTGTCACAATTTAAAGAGTAATTAGAAGAAATTACCACTTTTTCTGTAGAAGACAGGAATAAATAAGGAAGCAGAACATTTAGTTTGGTCTCATCTGAGATCTTCTAAACAGGAGTAACTGAAGCAGTCTAAGGCATGAACTTCCATAGATCCACTTCACCACATCTATCCACCCAACTGCCTCTGTACCATATACCACTCTCCTTTGACCTTGACTACTCTAAATGAACCATTCTTACTTCTAGTTAAGGCTACTTTCTTCACTGAAACATTAGATGACATCTTCTCTTGCCAATTGAAGGATACTGTTTTAGCAATTATCCCTTTATTTCAGGTATCATTGGATTTTCCCTCTCCATTGCATCATTTACAAATACACTCTTCCAATATTATCAATCAACAAACCACCATAAAAATGCCTTTCTTGACTCTACCTCCTTTCACTCTTTGCCTATTCTCCAGTAAACCCACTACAATCAGAATTTCACCTTTATCAGTCCATCCAAACTGTTTTTATGAGTGTCACTGGTAACATCTACATTACTAAATCCAGTTTCAACTCTCAGTTCTCAAATTATTTATCCTCTGTACTGCATTTGACACAATTATTTATTCACTCCTTTTTGGAAAAAAATTTTCACTTGGGCTTCAGGACAACTTAAAATCTCTGCCAATACTCACTTTGTGATAGTCTTCATTCATATGATTTTAGATACCATCTTGATGGCAATGACCCCATATTTATTTCTCTAGCATAGACCTTACACCCGAACTTAACATTCATATTCCTAACACAATTTAACACATGCCCCAAACCAAGATTGCATTTTCTGTCAAAACCTGCTCTACTCTGTCTTCTTTATCTCATAAATAGCAACATCTTTCCAGGTACTCAGGCTGCAAATATTAAAGTTAGCTTTGAGTCCTCTCATTCTCTCATTTCATACATCTGATTGGTCAGAAAACCCTGCTGATTCTACCTTCAAAATTAGTCTGCAATTCATCCACTTATCATTATTCCAGTTGCCAATAGTTGATCCAAGTCACCATCATCTCCTGTTTAAATTATTGCAGTAGCTTCTTATCTGGAATCTTTGTTTCAGCCATTTCCACCCCTCAATCTATCCTTTACCAGAAGCCATGTTGGTCTTTATATACTTAAAATCAAGTCATTCATTTTCCTAAAGCACTCATTCTCAAAATTAATGCCACAGTCAAAAGGTTTTTGTGATCTCCCCACACTAACCCTTCTTATTCATCTCTAGTAACCTCTGTGAACTCATCTCTTAACTACTTTCTTCACTCTACTATAGTTTCACTTGAGGCCACCTGAATTTCTTTGTATACTTTTAGCATATTCTCATTTTAATGTCTTTGAAGCTATTTTTCTCTTTTCTAGCATTTTCTTCTGAATGTTTCTCTCTCTCAAATCTACTTATTTGTCTCTTTCCCAGCTCCGTACTATAGTCCCTAGCACAGATTTACCGACATCTTTTTGTAAATTATTTTGAATCATAAAATATTTTAAATGGATGACAAGATCATTAGCAACTCAGCAGTCCTGGTAAATGCCAATTATCCCAAGCATTTCCTTGGTCAAATTTTCCATTACACTTACTGGTGCTGTCATCCTCCCATGGGTCTAGGTTCCCAATGCAGCTGTCATTGCAGATACACCCTGACAGACCTGTTCTCTCCCCTTTGTTCTATTTCACATCTGCCAATTAAAAGTACGATTATCACCCAAGTTCCAGCTGAAATGCATCCTCTTCGATGAAACATGGGAAAAACCTTTGACTTGAGACTGGCTTACTTCTTTTAAACTCTTATGTTGCAGGGTTGTTTGTAACTTTTCAGTATGGAATATAGAGAGGAAATTGTGGTGAAGTAGAAACGGCATTTGGACTTGGAAAATGCAGGCCAGGGGTTCACATTCCAGTTCTGTCATTTACCAAACCAGTGACCTTTGGTATCAAATTTGTCTATATGGGCCTCTTTGTCCACATCCACAAAATGTGAGTAATAATCACTGAATGGAGTTGTTTTGAAGGTCTCATTCACTAATATATGGAGAAATATATAACATACAACTTGAAACATAGCAGATAAATATTAAAACATAAGAATATATTTTATCAAATTGAAAGTCTCTTGATAACCAGAGTCATGTCCTGTTCAATTCTGCTTCTTACAACCCCATCTCAGACCTAGTTAGTATATTCCTTGGTTTGTGGTAATTACTCAAGGTTTAAATAATTAATTAAAAAAAACCTGTTGTCTAATACTGAAGACATGTTATCCTGTGGCTTATTCCCAATTATTCACTTCGCCATGTTAGAATAAAGATGACTTATCACATACACTGTCTTTGATTTTGGTTGTAAAAGATGTATGTTTCAGCAATAGAGTATATTGACCTGAATTTCTTTGTATACTTTTAGCATATTCTCATTTTAATGTCTTTGAAGCTATTTTTATCTTTTCTAGCATTTTCTTCTGAATGTTTCTCTCTCTCAAATCTACTTATTTGTCTCTTTCCCAGCTCCGTACTATAGTCCCTAGCACAGATTTACCGACATCTTTTTGTAAATTATTTTGAATCATAAAATATTTTAAATGGATGACAAGATCATTAGCAACTCAGCAGTCCTGGTAAATGCCAATTATCCCAAGCATTTCCTTGGTCAAATTTTCCATTACACTTACTGGTGCTGTCATCCTCCCATGGGTCTAGGTTCCCAATGCAGCTGTCATTGCAGATACACCCTGACAGACCTGTTCTCTCCCCTTTGTTCTATTTCACATCTGCCAATTAAAAGTACGATTATCACCCAAGTTCCAGCTGAAATGCATCCTCTTCGATGAAACATGGGAAAAACCTTTGACTTGAGACTGGCTTACTTCTTTTAAACTCTTATGTTGCAGGGTTGTTTGTAACTTTTCAGTATGGAATATAGAGAGGAAATTGTGGTGAAGTAGAAACGGCATTTGGACTTGGAAAATGCAGGCCAGGGGTTCACATTCCAGTTCTGTCATTTACCAAACCAGTGACCTTTGGTATCAAATTTGTCTATATGGGCCTCTTTGTCCACATCCACAAAATGTGAGTAATAATCACTGAATGGAGTTGTTTTGAAGGTCTCATTCACTAATATATGGAGAAATATATAACATACAACTTGAAACATAGCAGATAAATATTAAAACATAAGAATATATTTTATCAAATTGAAAGTCTCTTGATAACCAGAGTCATGTCCTGTTCAATTCTGCTTCTTACAACCCCATCTCAGACCTAGTTAGTATATTCCTTGGTTTGTGGTAATTACTCAAGGTTTAAATAATTAATTAAAAAAAACCTGTTGTCTAATACTGAAGACATGTTATCCTGTGGCTTATTCCCAATTATTCACTTCGCCATGTTAGAATAAAGATGACTTATCACATACACTGTCTTTGATTTTGGTTGTAAAAGATGTATGTTTCAGCAATAGAGTATATTGACTTTTCCTACAAGATCATGGCATGTGATGATGATATATCTCATGTGTTAAAAGACTCTAAGCAGGACCTCACACCCTTTGATCACACATTGTTTATTTTCCATTTACACCACTGCTCTCAGAGCTACCCTGAAGGGAGCAGTAAGATAGTTGTATAACAAACCAGAAATAAGTTTTATTTGGAATGTAAGTTGGCTAATTCCTCAATTCAACTTTTTTCTTTCCCTGTGATAACTACATTCTTACTTATAATAAGGAATACTTATAAATTATACTTTTCTACCTGAAAGAAGATTGAAATGATAGGATAATATGAAAGATGTAATTATAATGTGCCAAAATGGGATCACTGCAAGTTGCTCACTTTTAGGAATTTATTTTGGATGACATTTAAATTAAACTACATTTTAATTCAAATACAAAGAAGGAAACCCACATCACTAACTAACTTTGCCAATCAACCTGTCAATACACCAATTTTCAAAAACTCGAGCAAAGAAGAATTGCCCCCTTGCAACATTTGTACCCTGGCCCCAGACACAAAGGTAATTATGTTCTTCAAGTTGTCAGCTTGTGACTCAACTCTAAAATGCACTCCCCCACAGTGTTAATAAGTCCTGTCTATGAAAAAAATTGTAAATTCTGTTATCTATAGAAATAGCACTTCATAACTTTAACAGATTCAAAAATCTAAGGGAACAACATTGTTTACCCCTAAACTGGCCCTGTGTATAATTTCAAGCAATAAAATAATGATGCAAAACCAATCATAATAGCTGTCATTTTTAAGCACCTACCAATTTTAGATTTTTAAATGATATCTTTAATTTCCAAACTCTAAATTCCAGAAAGAATGAAGAGGATGGGCAAAAGCAGCAACGATGCTCAGATGATGTATATAGTGATGAAAATAAAGCCTGATGCTGTAAAGAACAATATTGCATAGGAACCTGGGATGTTAGGTACACGAATTAAGGTAAATTGGGCATGTGCAAACAAGAGATGCCAAGAGTGAGCATTGAAATTTTAGGAATCAGTGAAAATTAATAGAAATGGGCAGACTTAATTCAGGTGATCATTATATCTACTACTTTGGGCAAGAATCCATCAGAAGAAATGGCATAGCCCTCATAGTTGACAAAAAAAAGTCCAAAATGGAGTACTTGGGTGCAATCTAAAAAATAACAGCATGATCTCCGTTTACTTCCAAGGCGAACTATTCAAGGAGCAGTAAGATAGTTGTATAACAAACCAGAAATAAGTTTTATTTGGAATGTAAGTTGGCTAATTCCTCAATTCAACTTTTTTCTTTCCCTGTGATAACTACATTCTTACTTATAATAAGGAATACTTATAAATTATACTTTTCTACCTGAAAGAAGATTGAAATGATAGGATAATATGAAAGATGTAATTATAATGTGCCAAAATGGGATCACTGCAAGTTGCTCACTTTTAGGAATTTATTTTGGATGACATTTAAATTAAACTACATTTTAATTCAAATACAAAGAAGGAAACCCACATCACTAACTAACTTTGCCAATCAACCTGTCAATACACCAATTTTCAAAAACTCGAGCAAAGAAGAATTGCCCCCTTGCAACATTTGTACCCTGGCCCCAGACACAAAGGTAATTATGTTCTTCAAGTTGTCAGCTTGTGACTCAACTCTAAAATGCACTCCCCCACAGTGTTAATAAGTCCTGTCTATGAAAAAAATTGTAAATTCTGTTATCTATAGAAATAGCACTTCATAACTTTAACAGATTCAAAAATCTAAGGGAACAACATTGTTTACCCCTAAACTGGCCCTGTGTATAATTTCAAGCAATAAAATAATGATGCAAAACCAATCATAATAGCTGTCATTTTTAAGCACCTACCAATTTTAGATTTTTAAATGATATCTTTAATTTCCAAACTCTAAATTCCAGAAAGAATGAAGAGGATGGGCAAAAGCAGCAACGATGCTCAGATGATGTATATAGTGATGAAAATAAAGCCTGATGCTGTAAAGAACAATATTGCATAGGAACCTGGGATGTTAGGTACACGAATTAAGGTAAATTGGGCATGTGCAAACAAGAGATGCCAAGAGTGAGCATTGAAATTTTAGGAATCAGTGAAAATTAATAGAAATGGGCAGACTTAATTCAGGTGATCATTATATCTACTACTTTGGGCAAGAATCCATCAGAAGAAATGGCATAGCCCTCATAGTTGACAAAAAAAAGTCCAAAATGGAGTACTTGGGTGCAATCTAAAAAATAACAGCATGATCTCCGTTTACTTCCAAGGCGAACTATTCAACATCACAGTGATCTAAGTCTATGCCCCAATCACTAATGCCAAAGAGGCTGAAGTTGAACAGTTCTATGAAGACCTACAAGACCTTCTAAAACTAACAACATAAAAGACATCCTTTTCATCATAGGGGATTAAAATGCAAGTTGGAACTCAAGAGATACCCAGAGTAACGGTTAAGTTTGGCCTTGGAGTACAAAATGAAGCAGGGCGAAGGCTAACAAAATTTTGTCAAGAGGACATGCTGGTCATAGCAAACATCATTTTCCAACAACTCAAGAGATGACTCTACACATGGACATCACCAGATTGTCAATACCAAAATCAGATAGATTACATTCTTTCCATCCAAAGATGGAAAAGTTCTATACGGTCAGCAAAAACAAGACCTGGAGCTAACTGTGGCTCAGATCATCAGCTCCTTTCTGCAAAATTCAGGCTTAAACTGAAGAAAGTCGGGAAAACCACTAAGCCATTCAGGTATAACCTAAATCAAATCCCTTATGATTATACAGTGGCAGTGAAAAACAGGTTCAAGGGGCTAGATCTGGTAGACAGAGTGCCTGAAGAACTATGGATAGAAGTTCGTAACATTGTACCAGAGGCAATGACAAAAACTATCCCAAAGGAAAAATAAAAAAAGGCAAGAAGGCAAAATCTTTGTCTGAGGAGGCCATAGACATAGCTGAGAAAAGAAGTAAAAGACAAAGGATAAAGGGAATGGTATTACCAAATGAATGCAGGGTCCAGAGAACACAAAGGAGAGATAAGAGAGCTTTGAACAATGCAAAGAAATAGAGGAAAACAACAGAATGACAAAGACTAGAGATCTCTTCAAGAAAATTGGAGATAGCAGAGGAATACTTTATGCAAAGATCACCGCAATAAAGGACAGAAATAGCTAGGACCTAACAGAAGCAAAAGAGATGAAGAAGAGGTGGCAAGAATACACAGAAGGATCATACAAAAAAAAAAAGTCTTAAAGACCTGCATAACCATGATGGTGTGGTCACTTACCTAGAGTCAGACGTCCTGGAGTGTAAAGTCAAGTGGGCTTTGGAAGCATTACTATAAACAAAGCTAGTGGAGGTGATGGAATACCAGCTGAACTATTAAAAATCCTAAAGGATGATTCTGTTAAAGTGTTGCACTCAATATATCAGCAAATTTGGAAACCTCAGTAGTGGCCACAGGACTTAAAAAGATTCAGTTTTCACCACAATCCCAAAGAAGGGTAGTGTCAAATAATGTTCAAACTGCCATACAATTGCAATCATTTCACATGCTAGCAAGGTAATGCTCAAAATTCTTCAAGTTAGGCTTCAGCAGTAAGTGAACTGAGAACTTTTGAGATGTACAAGCTGAATTTAGAAAAGGAAGAGGAACCAGAAATCAAATCGCCACCATCCATTGGATCACAGAAAAAGCAAGAGAATTCCAGAGAAACATTTACTTCTGTTTCATTGACTACACTAAAGTTTTTGACTGTATGGATCATGACAAACTGTGAAAAATTCTTAAAGAAACAGGAATACCAGACCAACTTACCTGACTCCTGAGAAACCTGTATGCAGGTCAAGAAGCAACAGTTAGAACTGGACATGGACCAACAGACTGGTTCCAAATTGGAAAAGGAGCACATCAAAGCTGTATATTGTCACCCTGCTTGTTTAATTTCTATGAAGAGAACATCATGAGAAATGCCAGACTGAATGAATCACATATGGGAATCAAGATTGCTGGGACAAATATCAACAACCTCGGATATGCGGATGATACATCTTTAATGGCAGAAATTGAAGAGGAACTTAAGAGCCTCTTGATGAGAGTGAAAGAGGAAAGTGACGAAGCTGGCCTGAAACTCAACATTCAATAAACTAAGATAATGGCATTTGATCCCATCAGTTAATTGCACATAGATGGTGAAAAAGTGGCAGATTTTCTTTTCTTGGGCTCCAAAATCACAGTAGATGGTGAGTGCAGTCATGAAATGAAAAGACTCTTGCTGCTTGGAAGAAAAGCTATGATAAACCTAGACAGTATATTAAAAATCAGAGACATCATGTCTGTACAGTCAAAACTATGGGTTTTCCAGGAGTAATGTAAGATATGAACCATAAAAAAGGCTGCGCTCTGAAGAACTGATGCTTTTGAATTGTGGTGGTGGAGAAGACTCCTGAGACTCCCTTAGAGTGCAGAGATCAAACCAATGAATGATAAAGGAAATCAACCCTGAATATTCATTGGAAAGTCTGATGCTGAACCTGAAACTCCAATACTTTGGCCACCAGATGCAAAGAGCCAACTCATCCGAAAAGACCCTCATGCTGGGAAAAATTGAGGCCAGGAGAAGAAGGGGGAGACAGAGGATGAGATGGTTGGATGGCATCACTGACTCAATGGACATGAATTTGAGCAAGCTCTGGGAGATAGTACAGGTCAGGAAAGCCTGGCATGCTACAGTCCATGGGGTCATAAAGAGTTGAACAGAACTTAGTGACTGACCACCACTACCACCAACAGATAACTATTATATGCCATTTAATAAGTAAGAAAGTGAGGCTCAGATAATGAAGTAAACTCCATGAAGTTACATAGTAAGAAAGTACATAACTTAGTCAGTTTTTTTCTGACCAAAGGCCTTGTTTTTTGTATTGTGCCAAAACCAGAAAAAAATTCTTAGCTCTCAAGCAAGACTTTAAGATCTGAGTGTCCTCAAGAAAGTGCTTCAAGGGCAAGTTTACATTATAACTTCACTCCAGGAATTATTTTTTCCACATAGCTATTTCTTTTTAAGGGATTTTAACCAGAATTATTTATTCTCTTTTCATGATATTGGTAAAGCAAGAAGGATACTGTATGATCTCAACTCCTTAATGCTAAATATTTTGTAACATGGTTAAAATACTGTGACTTTTTTCTTTCATTTTTTAATAACAAAATTTTAATGAGAGTTACATGGAAAGCATAATCAGCAATAGTTATGTGGTACAAATGGGAAAAAAATGTTGGCATTATATTTAAAAAGAAATTATTCAGCTTTTTTAGCATATATGAATTGTACATTTGAATACAATACAGGTATACAATACAGACCTATTCTAATTCTCTATACTTAAGTATTATATCTTTCAAGATAATTGTGCATTTCATTTAAGCTGCAAATGTATGGTCATAAAGTTGTTTCAAATGTGTATTATTTATGAAAGAACTATGGGATATTTATTGACTTCTCCCTTCTCATTCCTGACAATGGTAAATTATGTCTGCTATCTTTTTATCCTAACTGATGAAAAAAATTCTAAAACTCATCATAAATAATCATCATTTTAGGCCCTATTCTTTGTATCAGTCCAAACTTCAGTGTGGTATATTTAACTTTCCTTTAATCTGAAGAACTTCCTGTAACATTTCTTATACTTCAGGATTGCTTGAAAATTTCTCTCTGCTTTGTTTTGTTTCTGAAAATTTCTATATTTGTTCATCTCTAAAATATATTTTGATTGGATACAGACATCTAGTTTGACAATTTTGTTTGTTGTATCACTTTATAAATTTTGTCACTGTCTTCTGGTTTTCATAATTTCTTACGAGAAATCAGTAATAAGTGTTTGTATCCATCTACAAGTAATATACCCCTTTTTTCTTCTGCCCTTAATTTTATTTCTCTATTTGTTTAACAATTTGATTAAGATGACTTAGTCTTTGTCTTCTTTGTACTTATCCTCCTGTGGCTAATTGAACTCTTTGCTCAAAACAAAAAAAAGTCAGTTTTTCTGACCAAAGGCCTTGTTTTGTATTAAAAAAATTTAGCTCTCAAGCAAGACTTTAAGATCTGAGTGTCCTCAAGAAAGTGCTTCAAGGGCAAGTTTACATTATAACTTCACTCCAGGAATTATTTTTTCCACATAGCTATTTCTTTTTAAGGGATTTTAACCAGAATTATTTATTCTCTTTTCATGATATTGGTAAAGCAAGAAGGATACTGTATGATCTCAACTCCTTAATGCTAAATATTTTGTAACATGGTTAAAATACTGTGACTTTTTTCTTTCATTTTTTAATAACAAAATTTTAATGAGAGTTACATGGAAAGCATAATCAGCAATAGTTATGTGGTACAAATGGGAAAAAAATGTTGGCATTATATTTAAAAAGAAATTATTCAGCTTTTTTAGCATATATGAATTGTACATTTGAATACAATACAGGTATACAATACAGACCTATTCTAATTCTCTATACTTAAGTATTATATCTTTCAAGATAATTGTGCATTTCATTTAAGCTGCAAATGTATGGTCATAAAGTTGTTTCAAATGTGTATTATTTATGAAAGAACTATGGGATATTTATTGACTTCTCCCTTCTCATTCCTGACAATGGTAAATTATGTCTGCTATCTTTTTATCCTAACTGATGAAAAAAATTCTAAAACTCATCATAAATAATCATCATTTTAGGCCCTATTCTTTGTATCAGTCCAAACTTCAGTGTGGTATATTTAACTTTCCTTTAATCTGAAGAACTTCCTGTAACATTTCTTATACTTCAGGATTGCTTGAAAATTTCTCTCTGCTTTGTTTTGTTTCTGAAAATTTCTATATTTGTTCATCTCTAAAATATATTTTGATTGGATACAGACATCTAGTTTGACAATTTTGTTTGTTGTATCACTTTATAAATTTTGTCACTGTCTTCTGGTTTTCATAATTTCTTACGAGAAATCAGTAATAAGTGTTTGTATCCATCTACAAGTAATATACCCCTTTTTTCTTCTGCCCTTAATTTTATTTCTCTATTTGTTTAACAATTTGATTAAGATGACTTAGTCTTTGTCTTCTTTGTACTTATCCTCCTGTGGCTAATTGAACTCTTTGATTCTATAAATTTAAAGTGTTTTTATTCAAATGTATAAAATTTTATCCATTTATCCTCAAATTATTTTTCTGTTTCCATCTTTCTCCCTTGTCTATTCTGGACTCCTAATACACACGTGTTACATCATATGCCATCATGTACTTATAAGCAGTGTTCTGCAGAGTTTTTAATAAAAATTTTAGGATAGTTTTAGATTTACTGTAAAGATGTGAAACTTCTATGGCAAGTTCACATACAAGAAAATTCCATAGATAGTTTTCTCTATTGTTAACATCTTACACTAGTATCATGTATATATAATAACAAATGAGCCAATATTGATTTATTATTATTGGCTAAAGTTCAAACTTTGTTCAGTATTTCTTAGGTTTTACCTGTTATCCTTTATCTGCTCCAGGATCTCACACAGAACACCATATTATATTTGGTAATTTGTTCCCTTAGCTTCCTCTTAGTTATTTCTCAAACTTTCCTTGTTTTTGACGACCTTCATAACTGTGAGAAGTACTGGTGAGGTATTTTGTAGAATATCCCTCAACTAGGATCTTGTCAGTTGCTTTCATATTATTAAACTGAAGCTGTAAGTTTCAGGGATGAAAACCACAGAGCTGAACTGTTTTATTGTCATCACATCATAATATGGCTACATGATATCATGATATCATATGACATCTCAGATTAACCTTAATCACCTAGCCGAAGTCGTGTATGCCAAGTTCTCCACAGTAAACTTACCCCTCCCTTTCCAGACACTATTTTTTCAAAGCAAATTATTAAATTCAGCCAACATTTAAAGAAAGGGGGAACTAATTGGAGTATGGTGTAATCAACATAAATTATTTGGAATTCTTCTGTATAGATTTGTCTTTTCCTCCAGTTATTTATTTACTCAGTAATTTGTTTATATCACTTAGATATTTATTGTATAGTTTGCATTACAGCTAAATACTGTTTTATTAATCTTGTTTTTCATATTATTTCAATTTTGACGACAAGAGCTCTATCTGTTGGTTTCTGTGTCCTTTGGACATACTCCCATTCATTCGCTTTAGATTGCTTTGTGATATTACAAGACACTCCAGGCTCATATTGTGCATTTCCTGCCCAGTTCTAAAATCAGCCATTTCAAGACGCCCTGGCTTATTTTTTTAGAGAATGATATTAGAAACCAACAAATTCTGAGTCAGAGGTGTCCCAATTGTTAGTTAGCTGTCATCAATTCTAGGCTCTCAGCTTATGCGATGATTGAGTATATGTATATATAGACAATTTTGCATATACCCCATATATAAATATTTACATACATAGCCTCTGTATTTGTATTAAGCTAAATCTGAGTTTATACTGATATTTTCAACTTAATTCACACCATATATACCATTTTCATCTTTTAACTTGCTTATCTAACTTCAAAGGTGACTGAGTTCCCACAATCCATCATATACTTCCTCAGGCATCCAGTTCCAGTATATATTTTGAGTGGTTTTAGAATTGTTAGCTTATACCCCAATGGTAAACAGTGTCATCCAACAGACTTCAGTGTTTATGTAAATTCTTTTGCTTTTACTCCCCTAGTCTCCATTCATATTCACCTTTACCCCAAGCACCCTCAGTGAGATTATTTAATAAATTTGTAATACTGTTAGATTCTGTTGTGACAATCTGAATTTTTCTATTTTTGCTTCAGTTTAGACAGTTTCTATTTTTTCTTTTGTACTAATATTCCAGTAATTTTACCCACTTAATCTTTAATTTCAAATAGCATATGTTTTACCTCCAAATTCTCATGTTTTGCTTTCTATTTCTTTCCTAATTGTGTTCCTATCCTTAGAGCAAAGTGATATTATTTTAATAATTATTTCATAGCACTTGTCAGCAAATTCCACCATCTCTGATTTCCACCTGGTTATGGCTCAAATTTTGCTGTTCAGTTTGTTTTTCTAGGCAATCAAATGAAGATTTGGGGGGTTTGATTTTAAGGATTTTTTATTTGATTTTTTGGATCATGATTTTAAGGTTTGGGATCTTGATTTTAAGGTTTGTTTTTAAGCTTTAGAAGGGTGAGTCTAGAGTTGCCTGTACTCTTAGGCAAGTCTACTGATTGCTTAAAATATTAAGTGATGTCTCTCCATTTCCACTGGTAGGATTTTGAAGATATTTCACCCCTGTTTATGGGAAACAGTCCTTGATATCTGGGAACTTCTCTGACACTTACAGCTAGCTTTAGTGCTGTTAAAAGCTGGCCTGGCACTCAGCTAAGCCATATTCTCTTTTTGGACATAAACAATCTCATAGACCATCAATTCAGACCAAGATAAAGTGAAACAAAACAAGGCCATTTTATAATTTTGAGAAGAAAAGAATATCATCGTGTAACTCACAAAATATGAATATCCCCTTCTCTCTGCTAATAGGAGTGAATGCTGCTTGTTTTTCAAATTATAACTTTATAATTGCCCTAGTCTACCCTCCTAGGTAAGATTCATTTTGATATCCATTCATAGTACTTCTGCTGTTTTCTGACAGCATCAAATATACAGCAAAGCATTATTTCCTTAGACCCTTTTTCAAATCACCCACAACCAAAGCCTAAAGCCTATAATAGGTTCTTTTTAACACCCTGTTATTGGGATGCCCTGGTGCTTGTTCACCCTCACTGTGATGAGTAATAAACCTGACTTCTTCCTTTACACATGTGTTCCTGGAGGGCTATGACAGTGAATTCTGGAAAATTTTCAACTAATGACTCACAAGCAGTCATTCTTGGATGTCACAAAACTCATCCTACAAACGTGTTAATTAGTAGTCAAAGATTCGAAAGATCCCCATGAAGATTTCTAAAGTTCTTTTTTCTGAACAGCTCCTTCCTCTCTATTATC
The DNA here is from genome assembly GCA_022376925.1 of Tragulus kanchil. Classification (NCBI taxonomy): domain Eukaryota; kingdom Metazoa; phylum Chordata; class Mammalia; order Artiodactyla; family Tragulidae; genus Tragulus; species Tragulus kanchil. The sequence goes on from JAIOJX010000001.1 coordinate 11,491,925, forward strand.
CTGCTATGCAATTTCCAATTATTTCAACCTACCTGAATTCCACTTTCTATTCTATTGAAAAAAAATAGTGGTTTGCTTGGATTCCTCTTTCCTTTGCCACAGTTCAAAACTTACCACTCGGGACGTAGTTGGAATCACTGGAGGGCTCACTTGCTTGTTTCCGTTCTCTTAGTGGTCATCGTCCTGCATCCAGCGTAGTGATTTCTGAAAAGAGATTTTCAGTTTAAAATACTTATTTTCTAGTTTTTGTATTGGAAGGAAAATTCTAGATTGGTTATTCCTTTGTGGGAAGAAATGGAAGCTTTTTAATTGTTTTTTAAATTGAATCATACCATATATTTATTTGCTATTTGCTGTCCCCTTTTCAACCTTCTAAAAACATATCAAAGATATACTGTAGATTAAAATCCTTTACTTTATATAATATTTCATAAATATTTTATAAGATATAAGGACTCTTATGTATATAATCAAGGTATTTTTTATGAGCATCTGTTTTCAGTGTGCATGTTTGTGCATTAGGTATGTTTTGGCCTGTACATACAATGTTGCATTATTCTATTTATTTTGACATCCATATGCTCAACAAACATTCACTGAGATGTCACTGTGTGCCAGGCAGTATGTATTAAAATGATCATGGTTCCTACTGCTAAATCTATGAAACTGAAAAACATGTCATTGGCTATTTCTGAGAAAGGTACTTTAATTTTCCAGTGTAGACTTTCTGCAACATCTATCAGATTTTTGATGAATCCACTTTAAATTTCGCCAAAATATTTCTCTCATAAATATATTTTAAAATGATAAGTTTATATATAAGTTGTGATTGTATACATTTAACTTCAAATTACCTTTTTGGATAGTCTGTAACTGGGAGAGTCTGATCTATTTGCTCCATTCATTTCATTTTCTAACACCTTATTTAGAGTATTGACAGAAGCAATGGGCTCTAGGTAGTTTGGGGCAATAAGGATTATGTTGTTAAATAAAACAAATGAAGAAAAAGAAAAGCAAAAATCCTTGAAACTTCTGATTGAAGAAACACACTCACAGAGTTTCACACTAGTCATCAGCTTTGCACTGTGGGATGAGAATGGCATATAAAGAACCAGAAGAGAATTATAGCCTTTTCTTCTCTTGGTAATTTCTTTCTGTGCTACCTTCAAAAGGAACACACTAGTCATCAAACTTACCACTCGGGACGTAGTTGGAATCACTGGAGGGCTCACTTGCTTGTTTCCGTTCTCTTAGTGGTCATCGTCCTGCATCCAGCGTAGTGATTTCTGAAAAGAGATTTTCAGTTTAAAATACTTATTTTCTAGTTTTTGTATTGGAAGGAAAATTCTAGATTGGTTATTCCTTTGTGGGAAGAAATGGAAGCTTTTTAATTGTTTTTTAAATTGAATCATACCATATATTTATTTGCTATTTGCTGTCCCCTTTTCAACCTTCTAAAAACATATCAAAGATATACTGTAGATTAAAATCCTTTACTTTATATAATATTTCATAAATATTTTATAAGATATAAGGACTCTTATGTATATAATCAAGGTATTTTTTATGAGCATCTGTTTTCAGTGTGCATGTTTGTGCATTAGGTATGTTTTGGCCTGTACATACAATGTTGCATTATTCTATTTATTTTGACATCCATATGCTCAACAAACATTCACTGAGATGTCACTGTGTGCCAGGCAGTATGTATTAAAATGATCATGGTTCCTACTGCTAAATCTATGAAACTGAAAAACATGTCATTGGCTATTTCTGAGAAAGGTACTTTAATTTTCCAGTGTAGACTTTCTGCAACATCTATCAGATTTTTGATGAATCCACTTTAAATTTCGCCAAAATATTTCTCTCATAAATATATTTTAAAATGATAAGTTTATATATAAGTTGTGATTGTATACATTTAACTTCAAATTACCTTTTTGGATAGTCTGTAACTGGGAGAGTCTGATCTATTTGCTCCATTCATTTCATTTTCTAACACCTTATTTAGAGTATTGACAGAAGCAATGGGCTCTAGGTAGTTTGGGGCAATAAGGATTATGTTGTTAAATAAAACAAATGAAGAAAAAGAAAAGCAAAAATCCTTGAAACTTCTGATTGAAGAAACACACTCACAGAGTTTCACACTAGTCATCAGCTTTGCACTGTGGGATGAGAATGGCATATAAAGAACCAGAAGAGAATTATAGCCTTTTCTTCCCTCTTGGTAATTTCTTTTCTGTGCTACCTAAGTCAAAAGGAAAACTAGCACCTTTGATTAGTGGGAAACAGATACTTCTTTCTCACTAGAAAATGAAGAACAAAGGCAAAGCTGTTTAATGTGAAACTGACTTTGAAACATAAACCACAGTCATAATTCACCACTCATTGGATTTAAAATGTTACTCTAAGTCTTCTAACATTATTCATTACAGTTTACGTTTATTGTGTTAATGAAAATTTTGGGGTTTTGATAAAAACATTTAAAGAATGTTTGCATTGTTACTGAGTTGCTAAGTCATATCTGACTCTTACAACCCCATGCACCAGCAGACTCCTCTATCCACGGGATTTCCCAGGCAAAAAGACTAGAATAGGTTACCATTTTCCTCTCCAGGGGATCTTCCTGACCCAGGAGTCGAACCCAAGTCTCCTACATTGGCAGGTGGATCCTTTTCCATCTGGTCTAAGGATATGCAGCTAACACAAGGCAAAGTTAGGTTTCAAACCCAGTCTGTGTGAATACAGCATCTTAATTCTTTCCTCCCATGTTCTATTGACCCATATGGTGTCTATATAAAATTCTTTATCTCTTAAAGGGAATAATTGTTTCCCACGGTTAATTTCCACTAAATATTCTCAGGAGAAACATTTTACATAATGCGTTTGACTTCTGGTTGTAGGACTAGGGCTGATACCATAACTTAGGATGTCCATTTCCCTAATTCTGTTCTTCTATTTGGAGGTTAATGTAGTGAGATGAGGCAAGGCTCCCCTTAACATCAGCTTGGCCTCCACTTGCTTTGGTGCTATTGATACTTGACTTTACTACCCAGGGGAAGGAAAGATGTTTCCTATATTACTAAGATAAATTATAAGACCTTCTCCAAAATCCCATCATCTCCATGGGTTATATGCTGTTCCACTGTAAAGGAGAGGGAACATATTTTCTCTTTTTTTGCCTTTAAAAACTACAAATTCATTATCTTATAGTTTTAGAAGTCAAAAGTCTGAAATAAGTCTCACTGGGCTAAAATCAAAGTGTCAGCAGGGGCTTCTGGAGATCTAGGTAAGAGCCCATTTCCTTGCCTTTTCAGCCTTTTTTTTTTTTTTAACATATTTTCTTTTACTGTTGTTGTTTAGTCATTCAGTTGTACCCTACTCTTCACAACCTCATGTAGCATCTCAGGCTTACCTGTCCTTCACCATATTCCCAGACTTTACTCAAACTCAATTGCATTGAGTCTGTGATGCCATCCAACTATCTCATCCCCTTCTCCTCCTGCCTTCAATCTTTCCCAGCATCAGGGTCCTTTCCAATAAGTTGGCTCTTAATACCAAATGGCCAAAGTACTGGAACTTCAACTTCAGCATTAGCTTTCTAATGTATATTCAGGGTTAATTACCTTTAGGATTAATTGATTTGCTCTCCTTACTGTCCAAGGGATTCTCAAGAGTCTTTTCCAGCACCAGTTAGAAGGTACCAATTCTTCAGCTCTGTCTTTTTTTATTCTCCAGCATGACTACTGGAAAAAGCATAGCTTTGACTATACAGAGCTTTTTAGGCAAAGTAATGTTTCTGCTTTTTTAAAAAACTGTCAAGGTGCAAGTGCCTTTTAATTTCCTGGCTGCAGTCACCATCCACAGTGATTTTGGAGCCTCCCCAAATAAAGTCTGTCACTGTTTCCATTGTTTGCCCATCTATTTGCCATGAAATTATAGGACGGGATGTCATGATCTTTAATTCTTGAATGTTGAGTTTTAGGTCAGCTTTTTCACTCTCCTCTTTCACCTTCATCAAAAGGCCCTTTTAGTTTCTCTTTGCTTTCTGCCATAAGGGTGGTGTAATCTGCATATCTGAGATGATTGATATTTCTCCACACAGTCTTGATTCTAACTTGTGCTTCATCCAGCCCAGCATTTCATTCACATGATATACTCTCTATATAAGTTAAATAAGCAGAGTCACAATATATAGCCTTGATGTACTCCTTTCCCAATTTAGAACCAGTCCGTTGTTCCAGTCTGGTTCTAACCAGTTGTTTCTTGACCTGCATACATGCTTCTCAGGAGTCAGGTAAGATGGCCTGGTATTCCCATCTCTTTAAGAATTTTTAACACTTTGTTGCGATCTACACAAAGGCTTTCACATAATCAGTGAAGCAGAAGTAGATGTTTTTCTGGAAATCTCTAGCTTTTTCTGTGATCCCGTGGATTGCTGGCAATTTGACCTCTGGTTCCTCAGCCTTTTCTAAATTCAGCTCAAACATCTGGAAGTTCCTGGTTAAAGCCTAGCTTGAAGGATTTTGAGTATCACTTTGTTAGCATGTGAAATGAGTGCAATTGTTCAGTAGTTTGAACATTCTTTGTCACTATCCTTCTTTGGGATTGGAATGAAAACTGACCTTTTCCAGTCCTGTGGCCACTGCTGAGTTTTCCAAATTTTCTGGCATATTGAGTGAAGCACTTTAACAACATCAACCTTTATGGTTTTAAATAGCTCAGCTGGAATTCCATCACCTCCATAGCTTTATTGGTAGTGATGCTCCCTAAGGCCCACTTGACTTCACGTTCCAGGATGTCTGGCTCCTAGGTGAGTGATCACACCATCGTGGTTATCCAGGTCATTAATATTTTTTGCATAGTTCTTTGGTGTATTTCTGCTACCTCTTCTGCTTCTCTTAGGTCCATACCTTGGCTGTCCTTTATTGTAGGCTTCTTTGTATGAAACGTTCCCTTGGTATCTCTAATTTTCTTGAAGAGATCTCTAGTCTTTCCCATTCTACTGTTTTCCTCTATTTCTTTCCATTGTTCACTTCAAAAGGCTTTTTAAATCTCTCCTTGCTATATTTTCTTTAAGTTGTGCCAAATACTATGTAAGCTCAAGAGATAACTAAGACATATACGGCACTGTCCCTTTTCCTGGAGAGTAGTTCACAGTCCATTAGAATAAACAGACACTTAAACAAATAATTAAACTTGATGTGTGATGGCCTATAAAAGACAAAGTTTTAGTACAATTCAGAACAGAGAATGACTAATTTTGTGAGAAAGAAATCAGAGAAGGCTTCAGGTAAAAAGTGATATTTTATCTAGATCTTAAAGGCTACTAATGATAATAACAATAAAAATATTTACTGAGCGTTTTATGTGTTAAACACCATGGTATGTGCTTTATATACATTATTTTATTTAAGTCTCCCAGCAAAACTATAAGTTGACACTTTGTTGCGATCTACACAAAGGCTTTCACATAATCAGTGAAGCAGAAGTAGATGTTTTTCTGGAAATCTCTAGCTTTTTCTGTGATCCCGTGGATTGCTGGCAATTTGACCTCTGGTTCCTCAGCCTTTTCTAAATTCAGCTCAAACATCTGGAAGTTCCTGGTTAAAGCCTAGCTTGAAGGATTTTGAGTATCACTTTGTTAGCATGTGAAATGAGTGCAATTGTTCAGTAGTTTGAACATTCTTTGTCACTATCCTTCTTTGGGATTGGAATGAAAACTGACCTTTTCCAGTCCTGTGGCCACTGCTGAGTTTTCCAAATTTTCTGGCATATTGAGTGAAGCACTTTAACAACATCAACCTTTATGGTTTTAAATAGCTCAGCTGGAATTCCATCACCTCCATAGCTTTATTGGTAGTGATGCTCCCTAAGGCCCACTTGACTTCACGTTCCAGGATGTCTGGCTCCTAGGTGAGTGATCACACCATCGTGGTTATCCAGGTCATTAATATTTTTTGCATAGTTCTTTGGTGTATTTCTGCTACCTCTTCTGCTTCTCTTAGGTCCATACCTTGGCTGTCCTTTATTGTAGGCTTCTTTGTATGAAACGTTCCCTTGGTATCTCTAATTTTCTTGAAGAGATCTCTAGTCTTTCCCATTCTACTGTTTTCCTCTATTTCTTTCCATTGTTCACTTCAAAAGGCTTTTTAAATCTCTCCTTGCTATATTTTCTTTAAGTTGTGCCAAATACTATGTAAGCTCAAGAGATAACTAAGACATATACGGCACTGTCCCTTTTCCTGGAGAGTAGTTCACAGTCCATTAGAATAAACAGACACTTAAACAAATAATTAAACTTGATGTGTGATGGCCTATAAAAGACAAAGTTTTAGTACAATTCAGAACAGAGAATGACTAATTTTGTGAGAAAGAAATCAGAGAAGGCTTCAGGTAAAAAGTGATATTTTATCTAGATCTTAAAGGCTACTAATGATAATAACAATAAAAATATTTACTGAGCGTTTTTATGTGTTAAACACCATGGTATGTGCTTTATATACATTATTTTATTTAAGTCTCCCAGCAAAACTATAAGTTGATTACTACTATGATTGTTATTTTATACACTCAAAGTTACACTGTCAGGAAGGGCAAAATTGCAGTTCAGCCTTATGATTTCTCACTTATCAATCAATGAATATTATTTTAGGAGCTGTTCTAGATTGCTGATTCTCAAGCAGGGCTAATTTTGCCCCCTAGAGGATGTTTGGCAAAGTCAACATTTTGGGCTATGTCAAATGAGGTGTACTAGTTTCTAGTGGCAAGAGGCCAGTGATATTGCTAAAAAAACTACAATGCAAAGGATAGGCATCCACAATAAACAATCATCTGGACCAGAATGTCAACAGTTGTTAACAAAATCTGCTGATGCTGAAAAGTCCTATTTTAAATGTTTAGGATACTGTAGGAAAAAAGTCCCTAAGATCAATCATCTTATAGTCTTTAGGTACAGAGAGAAGATAAACAAAATTGATAAAACTATATATAATATGATGTTAGGTAGTGCTATGAAGAAAAATAGAGTATGAAAATGTGGAACATATTTACTAATTTAGAGAGAAAATACCTCTTTGGGAAAGTGACACTAGAACAGAATGGAATAAAGGAAAAAGTCCTGTGGATATCTATGCAATAGAGAGTGCAAAGGTCCTGAAGCAAGAGCATGCTTGGCATCTTTCAGGAATACCAAGGAGACATTGGGTCTACAAAGATGTGAATGGTACAGAGAATGCTAGAAGATTATGATAAGGAGGCAGTGGAAGGCCAGATCATATGTGACTTTGCAATCCATGATAAATAGATTGAAATTTATTCTATGTACAGAAGGCAAATAACCTAATGAGATTTGTACTTCTTTAAGAAGTGGTAGCTTGTATGAGGAGGATAGACCATCTGAGAGACTCCTATTTCCATTAGTATGTCTGGCTGATAATTCAGACCAAAGTCTTACTAAAAAGACATTAAAATGCTGAACTAAAAGCCACCTTATTAAAAACACTGGAAAGTTAGCAAGACTTTATCAAGGAAACGTATATGAAGACAGGATTTCTGAGAAAAATGAAACTAATTTTGTTGCCCAACCTATAGAAGCCAAGCCTTCTTTGCATGATCCAAGAGGATGAGAGGAAAGAAGGCAATGCCTAAGATTTTCACAATATGGACAGTCTAATAGAAGTGCCTACTTCCACAAAGGTTAGACTCCATATATTTACAACTTCAGCATAAAGGTGAACTAGAAGTAAACCTGACTTTGTTCCACATATCTCTCTAATAGACAGCAAGGGAAATTGCCTTAGAAACGCATACAGATGAAGTAGGGAGACTCAAAGATTTTGCAGTTTACAATTGTACTCTGGGGCTGTTCAATCCTATTCTTGCATCCATTACTGCAATTTTACAGTGAACTCCTGCTGGGTCTTCTTGTCCTTATGGATTAGGAGGTCTGACAGGATCCAGTTCTTCACGTGCAGCTCTGGTGCCATGATCATTTGGAGTCCTACAGTTAGATATTCTAACTGTACCATCCAGCAGAGGAGCACAGCAGGTGCTGCTTTTCAAATGGTTTCTAATTCTTTGCTGCAGATGGCATACCCTTGAGATTAGCATTTGAGTGGAGAGCCACAATATTCACGACATCAGCCAACCATGAGTTGGAGAATTGTGCTAACTGGAGATAATATCTACAAACCATGTCATGACACTTCAGATTTTTCAAATTTGCAGTGTTTCCCACTGGAGATCCCTTGCAACCCTAAAACAACCTAACAAAATCCATTTCACAAACTGTCTAATCTATGATCAATTCAAATAAGATTATTACTTCTGCCTTTCTTACATTGTTCCTCCTTCCTTTAATCCTTCACTCTCCCACCTTCTCCCCATGTATAATTGCTACTGATCCCTAAAAGGCCAGCAAAAATACTCCCTAAGGCCCTCCCTAATGCTTCTAGCTTGTCTTTTCTGAATTCTAATGGCACTTCATCTTGTATAGTTCTTGTTTTAAAGCTATTTGTATCTGTATGTGACATCTACCAGACTGCTAGTTAAATTCAGACAAAGTCTTACTAAAAAGACATAAAATCTAATAAAGCCACCTTATTAAAAACACTGGAAAGTTAGCAAGACTTTATCAAGGAAACGTATATGAAGACAGGATTTCTGAGAAAAATGAAACTAATTTTGTTGCCCAACCTATAGAAGCCAAGCCTTCTTTGCATGATCCAAGAGGATGAGAGGAAAGAAGGCAATGCCTAAGATTTTCACAATATGGACAGTCTAATAGAAGTGCCTACTTCCACAAAGGTTAGACTCCATATATTTACAACTTCAGCATAAAGGTGAACTAGAAGTAAACCTGACTTTGTTCCACATATCTCTCTAATAGACAGCAAGGGAAATTGCCTTAGAAACGCATACAGATGAAGTAGGGAGACTCAAAGATTTTGCAGTTTACAATTGTACTCTGGGGCTGTTCAATCCTATTCTTGCATCCATTACTGCAATTTTACAGTGAACTCCTGCTGGGTCTTCTTGTCCTTATGGATTAGGAGGTCTGACAGGATCCAGTTCTTCACGTGCAGCTCTGGTGCCATGATCATTTGGAGTCCTACAGTTAGATATTCTAACTGTACCATCCAGCAGAGGAGCACAGCAGGTGCTGCTTTTCAAATGGTTTCTAATTCTTTGCTGCAGATGGCATACCCTTGAGATTAGCATTTGAGTGGAGAGCCACAATATTCACGACATCAGCCAACCATGAGTTGGAGAATTGTGCTAACTGGAGATAATATCTACAAACCATGTCATGACACTTCAGATTTTTCAAATTTGCAGTGTTTCCCACTGGAGATCCCTTGCAACCCTAAAACAACCTAACAAAATCCATTTCACAAACTGTCTAATCTATGATCAATTCAAATAAGATTATTACTTCTGCCTTTCTTACATTGTTCCTCCTTCCTTTAATCCTTCACTCTCCCACCTTCTCCCCATGTATAATTGCTACTGATCCCTAAAAGGCCAGCAAAAATACTCCCTAAGGCCCTCCCTAATGCTTCTAGCTTGTCTTTTCTGAATTCTAATGGCACTTCATCTTGTATAGTTCTTGTTTTAAAGCTATTTGTATCTGTATGTGACATCTACCAGACTGCTAGCTCTTTGGTGGAAGGATCCAAGGTCGACAAAGCCAAAGAATTATTCAGTGCCCAGAAACAAGCAATTTATACTCCTTGAACAGTTAGTTGCAAGTTGTCAGAAGTGTTTCTCGTCCTCTCCATTATTAAGGGAAATATATGTGAAAACAGGGCTGTGGGGAATAAGTATGAACCAATGCAGAGAGCAAAAGCTAAAGCATAGATGGAAAGGTACAAAATGTGTTAAATGGGTTCCTCAAGGGATCCCTTTTTTATTTTGGCACATACTAACCAGCCTAGTTCTTCTTCATCTTCCATTTGAAAGTGCAGGTGCCAGAGCAGAACTTTTCCTTACACAGGTCAGCAGGAACATAGAGAGGATTATCAACTGGATTCTATGGAGGATTAAACTAAGGCATGCCTTGGTGGTTCAGATGTTAAAGAATCTACCTGCAATGCAGGAGACCTGGGTTTGATTCCTGGGTCAAGAAGATCCCCTAGAGGAGGAAATGGTAACCCACTCCAGCATTCTTGCCAGGAGAATTCCACAGATGGGCTAAAGTCCACGGGATCACAAAGAGTCAGACACAACTGAGTGAATAACACACACACACACACACACACACCAGCCTCAAAGTCCAAATGTGCTCATATGGACAGAGCAACTCTTCCTGTGTCACATTAGGCATATTCTAATGCAAAATCGAAGTTAAAATTTCAACATGGCTAATAATGAAAGTATTGAACTTTGTGGAGGGTGAAGAGAGAGATGATGGGAAATATTTCACTTATTAGGCAAGAATCACAGAAGAGCGTACAAGTTGCAAAACCTCATTATGTTAACATATTCAGGAAAAAAGGAATAATCAGTCTAAGGGGACAGACACATGCAAACTAAACTCATCTTCATTAGAGCAGAAATGGGAATTCTAACAACCTAGTAGACTAGCAATTTGGAGTCACATAATAGAACTATAGCATGTTTGAACTGAAAATTATTTAATCACTATATTAAACTCTCTCATTTTATATATGAAAAGACTGAGACAATTAAAAGGGATATGATTTGTGCAAGGTCACAGAGCTAATTTATGGCAGAGCTGGAGACAAAACTCAAAATTCCTAATTCATGCCCAAAAAAATGTGAAACAGTTAGTGCAAGTTGTCGAAGGATCCAAGGTCGACAAAGCCAAAGTTTCAGTCCCAGAAACAAGCAACTTATCCTCCTTGAACAGTTAGTTGCAAGTTGTCAGAAGTGTTTCTCGTCCTCTCCATTATTAAGGGAAATATATGTGAAAACAGGGCTGTGGGGAATAAGTATGAACCAATGCAGAGAGCAAAAGCTAAAGCATAGATGGAAAGGTACAAAATGTGTTAAATGGGTTCCTCAAGGGATCCCTTTTTTATTTTGGCACATACTAACCAGCCTAGTTCTTCTTCATCTTCCATTTGAAAGTGCAGGTGCCAGAGCAGAACTTTTCCTTACACAGGTCAGCAGGAACATAGAGAGGATTATCAACTGGATTCTATGGAGGATTAAACTAAGGCATGCCTTGGTGGTTCAGATGTTAAAGAATCTACCTGCAATGCAGGAGACCTGGGTTTGATTCCTGGGTCAAGAAGATCCCCTAGAGGAGGAAATGGTAACCCACTCCAGCATTCTTGCCAGGAGAATTCCACAGATGGGCTAAAGTCCACGGGATCACAAAGAGTCAGACACAACTGAGTGAATAACACACACACACACACACACACACACCAGCCTCAAAGTCCAAATGTGCTCATATGGACAGAGCAACTCTTCCTGTGTCACATTAGGCATATTCTAATGCAAAATCGAAGTTAAAATTTCAACATGGCTAATAATGAAAGTATTGAACTTTGTGGAGGGTGAAGAGAGAGATGATGGGAAATATTTCACTTATTAGGCAAGAATCACAGAAGAGCGTACAAGTTGCAAAACCTCATTATGTTAACATATTCAGGAAAAAAGGAATAATCAGTCTAAGGGGACAGACACATGCAAACTAAACTCATCTTCATTAGAGCAGAAATGGGAATTCTAACAACCTAGTAGACTAGCAATTTGGAGTCACATAATAGAACTATAGCATGTTTGAACTGAAAATTATTTAATCACTATATTAAACTCTCTCATTTTATATATGAAAAGACTGAGACAATTAAAAGGGATATGATTTGTGCAAGGTCACAGAGCTAATTTATGGCAGAGCTGGAGACAAAACTCAAAATTCCTAATTCATAAGCCAGTCATTATCAATTCAACACATACATGTGAAACACCTGATATGGGCCAGACACAGCAAGCCACAAGCAGCAAAATAAGATGTGAGAGGCTGACTATAGCATGCTGACAATGTCCTTTTCCTGATGAAGGACCAGCAGCTTACTAGCTTCTCTGGGTAGCCAATCCCTACTTGAAATCCTTTCTAACAAGGATAATATCAGCAAAAGCTTTTTATCAACTTTTCTTTTAAGTCATTTCAAAATTTCTCTTCTCTGTACAAGTGCTGAACAATAGAAATATAAGAAGCTAGAAGTGCACTTTAAAATTTCCCAATAGCCACAATGAAAAACATTTAAAACATTGAAATTCATTTTAATAGTATATTTGGCTCAACCCAATAAAGCTAAACTATTATCATTTCAACATATAAATTTTTTAATAATATGTTGCCCATTATCTTTTGAAATCTAGCATGTAAATGCACACTAGATACCTACAGCACATCTCCATTTGAACTGACTACATGTCAAGTGTGCAAGAGCCACATGAGGCTAGTTCTAACTGGCAACTAATGCACTGAAAAACACAACTCTGTATCATACACTAGAAAAATCAGTCTCTGAAGTGTTTCAGAAAAGTAATTAAAATTCAATCAAAACATTTTACATTTAATAATCCAATAAATTTTTTAAAAATGGAAAATACTTTTTTCAGATGGAGTCCTATGAACTTCAATTAACGGTACCACTTCCTCTGGTTATTCTATACCATGCCTGAGCACACTAGGTCACTGGAAAGGTTAAATGAAAAGAATCAAAAAGAACATTAAAGTAAAATGTTATGTTAAACCCAATAGGTTTTTAATGATTTCTGGCCTTCATTTATTCCAAGTCTTTATAATTGGGATTAAACATTATTTTCACAGTTGCAAGTCAGAACAGATAACAACAAGAATAGAGCCACTTTTCTGGTAAGGCATTAGGGACTAAACTGTCCATTCCAAATTACGGTTTATTTTCCCCCAATATCACTGTCAAGACTAGTTTTCATAAAAGGAAGATCACTTTACATGGAAGGAATTGCTAAGCAGGCTAGAGGTTCTAAATCCATTACCTGCTCATCATCTAGTTAATAGATGTTCATCCTCTATAACCTTGGAGAAATTCTGCCACAAAATTCAAATGCAACATACAACTCATATTTCTGAGCTCAGTGCTGCAAAATATCGCTTGACAATGTTACAGGAACTTTCAAACAAGAACATTCTAGAAATTCTAGAACTTATGGTCACAGTAAATATAAATCAATGAAATACTACAACAAATTTTGGATCCCAGGAAGTCATGGGTTAATGTTTTAGTAGCTAGCCAGGAGAAGGTAGTTCCTACAAAATCATTAAACATCATCCTCTTAGGGGTACTGTTTTCCTATTACTCTAAACAGTAAATGTTATGGGGAAAATGAGACACAAATCTTGGGTGCTTCTCAATTTTTTTTCATGTATCTTGCTTGAAGAAATATCATTTTCCTGAAAAGTTGTAAAGCACATTATTTCATTTTTAGATTTCTGGGGGGGAATCTTTATCTCTCATTTCCCTGCAATTTTAAAATGTGCTGCTCTAATTACTAAGAGGATAAACAGTAAAAGTTTGTATGCCATATGGTTTTAAACGACTAAAAGATTATGTGTTTAAAGGAAATGTCAGAAATTTTATTTTCTTAGGAGTTTACTTTCAAATAGGGATAGGTCTATTTCTGAAAACTTCAATGTCCCTAATTCTTTGGGGGCAAAAATATGCCAGTGACTATGTTGCTCACTGTGTAAATTCTGCAACAGTCAGTAAAAATATCTGGGAGCATTTGAAAACTAGAGGGTAACCTAAAGAATGTGACCAGAATGTTATGTAAGGAGACTCAAATCATGTCATGTGAGGAATGGTCAAAGGAAATGGAGAAAGACTGTGGAAGACCCCATTTTTAACATTCATCTCTGAATCACCCGTCAATTCTAATCCAACTACCAATCTACTCTCTTTAGCAGCTACTGGCTGAGGCAGAAAACCCATGGAGTTCTAAGACTGCAAAAATTAAGCCCTAGCTTTCCTGAAGTCCTCACAAGGAAAATTAGAGGATGACTTTGCCATTCTGTGACTCAAGCTAGAACTTGGTGATTTGCTGCAGAGCTCAGGAATGAGGAGTTGCTGGGAAGAGTTTTGTGATGGGCAGTGGGGCTTCCCTGGTAGTCCAATGGGTGAAGAGTCCTCCTTGCAGTGCAGGGGACACCAGTTCGATCCCTGGCCTGGGAAGATCCCACATGCTGTGGAGCAGCTGGGGAGGTCTGTCTAATTGTGAGCCAGTGCTCTGGAGTGCATGCACCCAGAGCCAGTGCTCTGCAACAAGAGAGGCCACTGCAATGGGAGGCCCACACAGGCCAAAGAATAAAGATGGACAAAAATAAATACAAGAGGCCAAAATTAAAAAAAGAAAAGATGGGCCATGATCCCCCTAGCTCATCCTTTGCTATGGAAATATTTTAAGTAATTTAAGTCTTCTATCCCCTATGTTTTCAACTAAGGAGACCATAGAACAGAAATATGTTCTACTGGTACCTTGACAGGGAACTGATGACTTGCTAGGTGGTACATCACCAACCTACAGAGAGAGTGACTATCATGATAACTGACACAAGCAAGACGAACAGTGTTCAATGTACCTCAACGGCTTCTTTTAATCTCTGAGAGTAAATAGATCCATGAGCAAGTAAAGAAAAATAACTAATCTGAGATAATTCATTGCAAAGAAAACTACCGAACAGAACAAAGGAACAGGAAGTTACTAGTACAAGGCAGCTGCTAAAGGAGATGGATGACAATAACCTTAGTAAAAACACTTAAACACATTCAATTATTGCATGAAAAGAATATGGAACAAGAAATATGTGTTTTGAAGTAAAATTTTCAGCTGATAAGATGGAGAGGATGATACGACTGAAACTAAAATTAAATGTCTATAGGACCTAGTAGAAAAAAAAAAAAAAAACTCAAAACACAAGGTACAAATAAAGAGATGTAAATCGGAATTGAAATCTGAAGAAATTTAGTACAGATCATAGAAATGAATAGGAGTTCCAGAAAGAGAAAATTCAACAGGAGCAATCATTAGTGAAATAACTGAAAAGATGTGACTGCATCTATTGAAAAGACTCAGGAATTTCCAGAAAGGACTTGTGAAAAGAATATACAACTAGGCGTATCTTGATTTTAAAATTATCCCAAACTAAAAAATAAACAGAAAACAAGTACCTGGACAGAAGGAAGAAATTTTTACAAAATCAGACAAATATTAAGCTTGTCGTGTTTAAAGCCAGCAATTAGAAATAGTGTACTATTAGGAACAAAGTACTGAAAAAACAAAAGAATCTAAATATAGGAAATATACAAATCACCTATCAGATACTATATCAACCACAATGCTTTCTGAGTGATGTTTTCAAGAAAGGACTAGGGGAGTCTAGTCAAACATAAAATCAACAACAACAACAACAAAAAGCCTTAAGAGAGGAAACAATGATGATGAAAGGAAATGAGGTGGCAATAAATATTTCAATATTCATAAGTAAATATAAATGGAATATTCCAGAGTCACTGGCAGTGTATAGCATACATAAACTTAGAGTGCATATAAGGAAAATGTTTTTGGTTAGTTGTGTCTTGGTATCATTTTTAAAAAAACATGGCAAAGACAAATGTCAAGCAGCTTTTCCCCTATGCTTTCTTCTACATTTTACAGCTAAGGTCTTTTGTTTAAGTCTTTAATCCATTTCAAGTTAATTTTTGTGAGTGGTGTGAACAGGGGTCCAGTTTCATTCTTCTACATTGTGGTTGTCCAGTTTTCCCAGCACTATTTTCAAAGAAACTACCTTTTTTGAACCATCAAGCATTAGGTTGACTGTACACGGGTTTATTTCTGGGCTCTCAATTCCATTCCATTGGTCTGTGTCTGATTTTATGTCAGTAACATGCTGTTTTGATTACTATAGCTTTCCAGTATAGCTTGAAATTAGGAAGTGCAATGTATTCACCTTGATTCTCTTCCCTCAAGATTGCTTTGTTTTGGCTATTTGTGGTTATCTATGGCTCCATACAACTTTCAGCATTTTTCCTATTTCTGCAAAAAAAGGCAATGCAATTATGATAGGGAATGCATAAAATCTAGAGATTGCTTTGTGCAGAATAAACTTTATAACAACATTAATACTTCTAATCCATTAGCAAGGAATATTTGTCCATTTATTTGCATCTTCCTCAATTTTTTGCATCAATATCAAAGTTTTTAATATATAGGTTACTCATGAAATTTACATAAATACACAGGACGTCAATTACATTTATTTCTAAATATTTTTGATGCCATTGTAAATAGGATCATTTTCTTAATCTCTCTTTTCAATAGTCTGTTATTAGTAACAGAAATACAACTGATTATTTCATATTTATTTCTTTGTGATTGATTAATAGATAATTATTGTTTTTTTAGTGTTGCCATGTTTACTTGATTTCTTGTATTTCTTGATGCATTACACTACTGATTTCACACTTAAAGAAGCAGTCACCTCCTCCAGTCCCTATTGACTGCTTTAGAGACAAAAATACTTCCTTTTAGTCCTTCTAGAGATTCTGAGGCTTTGCCAGACTTTGTTTATGGATACACCAGTTCCACACTTCATATCTCCTCTTGTGGTGGTGGCAGGGGTGGGGGGTTGGGGGGTGAATTTCTAAAATTGTATGCCTTCTCTCAATGTTGCAAAGCCAACCTAATTACTGACAGCCTCCTATTTGCTTTCCCTAGGGTGATGTTAACTCTCAAGTTTGTGTGATTTCTTTAAATCCTGCTTAATCAGGTCACTTTTCTGTACAAGCTCACTAGATATATGCAAGCTTGCACACAAAGTCTTCCTCAGCATTTATGGGAGCCACCCACAGTATGGGTGTGTATGTGGGTAAGATGTGCAGAGCACTGGAGGTTTCTGTGGGCCTACTGGCAGGATCTATAAGTGAGTCATCTCCTATGATTTGTAGGCAGGCTTTCTGATGATTTCAGCAAAGCTCTTAATAGGATCCATAGCACTTTGATGCTCTTGGAGAGCAAGAGCTCTCCCAGCCCCTCTATGCCCTCCAGTTGCACAGAACATCTCTTTATTCTGGATAGGGTTAAAAAGAAATGAACCTCTTTAGTAGCATCATGCACAGCTAGGGAAGCTGTTTTATTCACTCACAAGCTCTCAATTTCCCTTGTGGCAGAAACTGCAGGCCAAGAAGTTGTCTCTTGATATTAAAGATGGTAGAAAATTCCTATTCTGCCATTCTGCTGACGTCACTCAAGGACTTGGAAATTTAAAGTTAAGTCTTGGTAATGGTGCTTCTTGAGTAGAAAAATAATGTCTTTTAACATTACATACGAAACTCTGGGGGCACTGATGTGACTCTTCTGGTAGACAGAAGAATAAAAGCCTATGAGCTCTTTTTCTCAGGACTCCATGAATCTAACAGATCTTTCCATTTGTCATCACTCTGAAGACATTCAGAAGCTGCCTTACCTCAGTTATCTCCTATGCGATCCTATCCTATCATTTTTATCTTAATAAAACTTACTAGCAGAAACAATAGATGTCTGTAAATTTTATTTTCAGGTTTCCTCAGACCTAATCTGGTCTTCTTTAGTCAGAGCCTAAGACATCATTACAGTGAAAATGATAGATCTCTTAAGAATGTGGTTACAAGAACCTTAAAATCTTGTAGCAGAATAGTATGATACATTATATCCAAAAATCAATCACTAAACAGAAATAACTGCTATATATTTAGACATACATAGAAAGAAAAAGGCATGGTGGCTTGTTCACAGGTCTTATCTCTATAGAGGTAAAATTATTTTATTTCCCCTTTTTGTTTTATGCATTTGCTACACTTAGAGCAATTAATATGTATTGCTTTGACAATCAGCAAAAAATGCTATTTTACAAATCAATAATAAATAATGGAAGCTATAAAATTACTTCATGTGGTAGTTCTTAATTAGCCTACCTTTTCCAGCAATATGCTAGAAATTCTCACTGGATTTGATGAGAATGATAAACACCTGTGAGGGAAGGGAAGCACTGATTCATTTCTCTTTGTAATAGGATTTGTAGGCAGGCTTTCTGATGATTTCAGCAAAGCTCTTAATAGGATCCATAGCACTTTGATGCTCTTGGAGAGCAAGAGCTCTCCCAGCCCCTCTATGCCCTCCAGTTGCACAGAACATCTCTTTATTCTGGATAGGGTTAAAAAGAAATGAACCTCTTTAGTAGCATCATGCACAGCTAGGGAAGCTGTTTTATTCACTCACAAGCTCTCAATTTCCCTTGTGGCAGAAACTGCAGGCCAAGAAGTTGTCTCTTGATATTAAAGATGGTAGAAAATTCCTATTCTGCCATTCTGCTGACGTCACTCAAGGACTTGGAAATTTAAAGTTAAGTCTTGGTAATGGTGCTTCTTGAGTAGAAAAATAATGTCTTTTAACATTACATACGAAACTCTGGGGGCACTGATGTGACTCTTCTGGTAGACAGAAGAATAAAAGCCTATGAGCTCTTTTTCTCAGGACTCCATGAATCTAACAGATCTTTCCATTTGTCATCACTCTGAAGACATTCAGAAGCTGCCTTACCTCAGTTATCTCCTATGCGATCCTATCCTATCATTTTTATCTTAATAAAACTTACTAGCAGAAACAATAGATGTCTGTAAATTTTATTTTCAGGTTTCCTCAGACCTAATCTGGTCTTCTTTAGTCAGAGCCTAAGACATCATTACAGTGAAAATGATAGATCTCTTAAGAATGTGGTTACAAGAACCTTAAAATCTTGTAGCAGAATAGTATGATACATTATATCCAAAAATCAATCACTAAACAGAAATAACTGCTATATATTTAGACATACATAGAAAGAAAAAGGCATGGTGGCTTGTTCACAGGTCTTATCTCTATAGAGGTAAAATTATTTTTATTTCCCCTCTTTTTTGTTTTATGCATTTGCTACACTTAGAGCAATTAATATGTATTGCTTTGACAATCAGCAAAAAATGCTATTTTACAAATCAATAATAAATAATGGAAGCTATAAAATTACTTCATGTGGTAGTTCTTAATTAGCCTACCTTTTCCAGCAATATGCTAGAAATTCTCACTGGATTTGATGAGAATGATAAACACCTGTGAGGGAAGGGAAGCACTGATTCATTTCTCTTTGTAATAATGGTGTCATGGATAATTTTCTCATTTCTGACTATAAAACTAAAGAGTTGGATTTATCTAGGCATATCATTCATGTATGAGCTTTAATAGGTAAAATTAAAGCTCTCATTTTAAACATATGAATAATTCAAATTAAAATAATTCATGACATTTAATTTAAATCCTTAAAATTAAGCCTCTCATAATGCTGTAAGATTAGATATCAATTATAAGAAAATAATATTTAAAAATACAAACATATTAAACACCATGCTTCTGAATAACCAACAGATCATTGAATAAATTAAAAAGGAAATGAAAATATGCACAGACAAAAATGATAATGAAAACAAAACAACCCCAAATCTATGAGATTTAGTAAAATCAGTGCTAAAAGGGACATTCATAGTAATACATGCCTACCTCAAGAAGTAAGAGAAACATCGAATAAGCAACTAGAGAAAGAAGAACAAAACAATCTCTGAAGTTAGTAGAAGGAAAGAAATCATAAAAATTAGAGCAGAAATATATGAAAAAGTAATGAAGGAGACTATAACAAAGATCAATAAAACTAACAGTTCTTTGAAAGATAAACAAAATAGAAAAACCATTAGCCAGACTCATCAAGAAAAAAAAAGACTCAAATCAATAAAATTAGAAACTACAAAGGAGAAATTACAACAAATAACACAGAAATATAAGTGAGAGACCACTGTGAGCAACTACATGCCAATAAAATGGAGAACTTGGAAGAAATTGACAGTTTCTTAGAAAAGCATAACCTTCCAAAACTGAACCAGGGACTTCCCTGGTGGTCCAGTGGGTAAAGAGCCTGCATTGCAGTGCAAGGGGCCCGGGTTCCATCCCTGGCCTGAGAAGATCCCACATGCCACAGAGTGGCTGGACCGGTGTGTTGAATTATGAGCCATTGCTCTGGAGTGCATGCGCCCAGAGCTGGTACTCTGCGGCAGGAGAGGCCACTGCAGTGGGAGGCCCACACAGGCCAAAGAATAAAGATGGATGAAAATAAGTAAAAAAAAAAAAAAAAAAAAAAACTGAACCAGGAAGAAATAGAAAATTTGAACAGACAAATCACAAGCATGGAAACTAAAACTGTAATAAAATGAAATCTAACAGGAAACTCTATACTCAATACTCTGTAATGGCCTGGATAGAAAAAGAATCTATAAAAGAATGAATACACGTGAAAAAAAACTTCCAACAAACAAAAGCCCAGGCAGATGGCTTCACAGGTGAATTCTATCAAAAATTTAGAGAAGAGTTAACACCTATCCTACTCAAATGCTTCCAGAACATTGCAAAGGAAAACTTCCAAACTCATTCTATGAGGCCACCATTTCCTTGATAACAAAACCAGACAAAGACACCACCAAAAAAGGAAATTACATGTCAATATCACTGATGAACACAGATGCAAAATCCTCAATAAACTTCTAGCAAAAAAAATCCAACGTTATTCTAGGGATGCAAGGATTCTTCAATATTCACAAATTAATCAATCTGGTACACCATATAAACAAATTGAAAGATAAAAATCATATGATTATTTCAATAGATGCAGAGAAAGACTTTCACAAAATCCAATACCCATTTATAATAATAATAAAAAAAAAACTCTCCAGAAAGTAGGGCATAGTAGGAACATACCTCAACATAATAAAAGCCATATATGAAACCCACAGCAAACATTATCCTCAATGATGAAATACTGAAAGCATTTCCTCTACAATCAGAAACAAGACAAGGGGCCCCACTCCTATTCAACATAGTTTGGGAAGTCCCAACCATAGCAATCAGAGAAGAAAAAGATTGGAAAAGATAAAGTAAAACTCTCACTGTTTGCAAATGACATGGTCCTCTACAGAGAAAACCCTAAAGAGGTCAGAAAGTTACTAGAGCTAATCAATAAATACAGTAAAGTCACAGGATATAAAATTTATAAACAGAAATCCCTTGCATTCCTATATGCTAACAATGAAAATTCAGAAAGAGAAATTAAGGAAACAATCTTATTCACCATTGCAACAAAAAGAATAAAATACTTTGGAATATATTTCCCTAAACAAAGACCTGCATACAGAAAACTATAAAGCACTGATGAAAGAAATCAAAGATGACACAAATAGATGGAGAAATAGAACATGTTCTTGGATTGGAAGAATCAATATAATGAAAAGGAGCATACTTTCCAAAGCAATGTATAGATTCAATGCAATCCCTATCAAACTACCAATGGTATTTTTCACAGAATTAGAACAGATAATTTCACAATTTGTATGGAAACACAAAAGATCCCAAATAGCCAAAGCAATCTTGAGAAAGCAGAATGGAACTGGAGGAATCATTCTTCCTGACTTAAGTCTATACTACAAAGTTACAGTCATTAAGACAGTATGGCACTGGCACAAAGAGAGAAATACAGATCAATGGAACAAAATAGAAACTAAATCCATGCACCTATGGACACCTTATCTTTGACAAAGGAGGCAAAAATATGCAATGGAGAAAGGACAATCTCTTCAACAAGTGGTTCTGGGAAAACTGGTCAACTACATGTAAAACAATGAAACTAAAACACTTTCTAACATGATACACAAAAATTAACTCAAAATGGATTAAAGACCTAAATGTTAAGATCAGAAACTATAAAATTCCTAATGGAAAACATAGGCAGAACACTCTCCAGCATAAATCACAGCAAGATCCTCTATAACTCAGCTCTAAGAATAATGAAAATAAAAACAAAAATAAATATATGGGACCTAATCAAACTTAAAAGCTTTTGCACAACTATAAGGAAACTATAAGCAAGGTGAAAAGACAGCCCTCAGAACAGGAGAAAATAATAGCAAATGAAACAAGTGACAAAGAATCTCCAAAATATACAAGCAGTTCATGTAACTCAATACCAGAAATATGAACAACCCAGTCAAAAAGTGGGCAAAATAAAGACATTTCTCCAAAGAAAACATACTGATGGCTAACGAATACATGAAAAGAGGTTCAACATCAATCATTACTAGAGAAATGCAAATCAAAACCACAGTAAGGCATCATCTCACACCAGTCAGAATGGCCATTATCAAAAGTCTAAAAAACAAAAATAAATGCTGGAGAGGGGTCTTATTCACCATTGCAACAAAAAGAATAAAATACTTTGGAATACCTGCTGATACAGAAAACTATAAAGCACTGATGAAAGAAATCAAAGATGACACAAATAGATGGAGAAATAGAACATGTTCTTGGATTGGAAGAATCAATATAATGAAAAGGAGCATACTTTCCAAAGCAATGTATAGATTCAATGCAAACTCTATCAAACTACCAATGGTATGTCTCAGAAAACTAGTAATTTCACAATTTGTATGGAAACACAAAAGATCCCAAATAGCCAAAGCAATCTTGAGAAAGAATGGAACTGGAGGAATCGAGCTTCCTGACTTAAGTCTATACTACAAAGTTACAGTCATTAAGACAGTATGGCACTGGCACAAAGAGAGAAATACAGATCAATGGAACAAAATAGAAACTAAATCCATGCACCTATGGACACCTTATCTTTGACAAAGGAGGCAAAAATATGCAATGGAGAAAGGACAATCTCTTCAACAAGTGGTTCTGGGAAAACTGGTCAACTACATGTAAAACAATGAAACTAAAACACTTTCTAACATGATACACAAAAATTAACTCAAAATGGATTAAAGACCTAAATGTTAAGATCAGAAACTATAAAATTCCTAATGGAAAACATAGGCAGAACACTCTCCAGCATAAATCACAGCAAGATCCTCTATAACTCAGCTCTAAGAATAATGAAAATAAAAACAAAAATAAATATATGGGACCTAATCAAACTTAAAAGCTTTTGCACAACTATAAGGAAACTATAAGCAAGGTGAAAAGACAGCCCTCAGAACAGGAGAAAATAATAGCAAATGAAACAAGTGACAAAGAATCTCCAAAATATACAAGCAGTTCATGTAACTCAATACCAGAAATATGAACAACCCAGTCAAAAAGTGGGCAAAATAAAGACATTTCTCCAAAGAAAACATACTGATGGCTAACGAATACATGAAAAGAGGTTCAACATCAATCATTACTAGAGAAATGCAAATCAAAACCACAGTAAGGCATCATCTCACACCAGTCAGAATGGCCATTATCAAAAAGTCTACAAACAATAAATGCTGGAGAGGGTATAGAGAAAAGGGAACCCTCTAACACTGTTGGTGTGAATACAAACTGGTACAGCCACTATGGAGAGTCCTTAAAAAACTGGAAATAGAACTGCCATATGGCCCAACAATCCCACTGCTGGGCATACATCCTGATGAAACCAGAACTGACAGAGACACATGTACCACAATGTTCATGTCAGCAGTATTTACAATAGCTAGGGCATGGAAGCAACCAAGATGTACATCAGAAGACGAATGGATAAAGAAGTTGTGACACTTATATGCAATGGAATATTACTCAGCTATAAAAAGGAACACATTTGAGTCAGTTCTCATGAGGTGGATAAACATGGAATGCAGAGTGAAGTAAGTCAGAGAAACACAAATTCTGTATATTAACACATATATATGGAATGTAGAAAGATGGTACTGATGCCTACATGCAGAGCAGCAAAGGAGACACAGATGTAAAGAACAAACTTTTGGATTCAGTGGGAGAAGGCGAGGGTGGGATGATTGGAGAGAATAGCACTGAAACATGTACATGACCAGATGTAAAGCAGATGACCAGTGCAAGTTTGATGCATGACGAGGGCACCCAAAGTTAGTCTCTGGGACAACTCAGAGGGATACAGTCAGGAGAAAGCGGGAAGGGGGTTCAGGAAGAAGAGAACTCATGTATACCTGTGGCCGATTCATGTTGATGTGTGACAGAAATCATCACAATTAAAATAAATTAATTTTTAAAAAGATAAAAAGGAAAAATAAGAATTTATCAAATGTGAAAGTATGTTAATATAGATTATACATTTATATTAATAAAATTATTATATAGGAAAAAAGATTAAGCCTCTTAATTTAAATGAAGAAAATATATTATTTCCATTAAAATATTGTCTACTTGGAAGATGTAGCATAGCTCCTACAACAGGAGAAAAAATAGACTGATGACCTGAATCTGCTAAATACCTCACTGTGAATTAGACAAGTAAAATTTATCTCTATATCCTATACCTAAATATGGCCAAAAAGTTTATTTTTAGATCAAACACAGAAGGCATCATCTCACACCAGTCAGAATGGCCATTATCAAAAAGTCTACAAACAATAAAT
Source organism: Tragulus kanchil (assembly GCA_022376925.1). Taxonomy (NCBI): domain Eukaryota; kingdom Metazoa; phylum Chordata; class Mammalia; order Artiodactyla; family Tragulidae; genus Tragulus; species Tragulus kanchil. Next base: position 11,516,407 of record JAIOJX010000001.1, read on the forward strand.
GCTGGAGAGGGTATAGAGAAAAGGGAACCCTCTAACACTGTTGGTGTGAATACAAACTGGTACAGCCACTATGGAGAGTCCTTAAAAAACTGGAAATAGAACTGCCATATGGCCCAACAATCCCACTGCTGGGCATACATCCTGATGAAACCAGAACTGACAGAGACACATGTACCACAATGTTCATGTCAGCAGTATTTACAATAGCTAGGGCATGGAAGCAACCAAGATGTACATCAGAAGACGAATGGATAAAGAAGTTGTGACACTTATATGCAATGGAATATTACTCAGCTATAAAAAGGAACACATTTGAGTCAGTTCTCATGAGGTGGATAAACATGGAATGCAGAGTGAAGTAAGTCAGAGAAACACAAATTCTGTATATTAACACATATATATGGAATGTAGAAAGATGGTACTGATGCCTACATGCAGAGCAGCAAAGGAGACACAGATGTAAAGAACAAACTTTTGGATTCAGTGGGAGAAGGCGAGGGTGGGATGATTGGAGAGAATAGCACTGAAACATGTACATGACCAGATGTAAAGCAGATGACCAGTGCAAGTTTGATGCATGACGCAGGGCACCCAAAGTTAGTCTCTGGGACAACTCAGAGGGATACAGTCAGGAGAAAGCGGGAAGGGGGTTCAGGAAGAAGAGAACTCATGTATACCTGTGGCCGATTCATGTTGATGTGTGACAGAAATCATCACAATTAAAATAAATTAATTTTTAAAAAGATAAAAAGGAAAAATAAGAATTTATCAAATGTGAAAGTATGTTAATATAGATTATACATTTATATTAATAAAATTATTATATAGGAAAAAAGATTAAGCCTCTTAATTTAAATGAAGAAAATATATTATTTCCATTAAAATATTGTCTACTTGGAAGATGTAGCATAGCTCCTACAACAGGAGAAAAAATAGACTGATGACCTGAATCTGCTAAATACCTCACTGTGAATTAGACAAGTAAAATTTATCTCTATATCCTATACCTAAATATGGCCAGAAGTTTATATAGATAATATACATGTTTCTATAGAACAGTCTGCTAATACATCATGCTTTCAAAGTTTATTCCCTGAGCAGGACATATTTTCCTTATGTATGGAATTAGTAAGTTGGAAAAAAGACTTATGACAACCCTTTAATGGGGCAACTGTCTCCCTACATACCATACACCAGCTCCACAAAGCAGAGTTAACCTAAAATAACCCCTGTCTTATACAAGTTTCAAAATACTGACTTAAGAACACATTTCTCCCCATGAAGGAATACCCCTCACCAATTTGATCTAATGATCATATTGAAATATCCCCAAAATTTTAAAGCTATGTTCAGTTTTCATTTTCACAAAGTAAAACTAACTGAAATCCACAAAAATACAGGTCAAGTAATTTAAGTTGCATTAACATTCCTTTTTACATCTAGGTGAACAATATCATCATTCATTCTATAATAATTCTGACAACAATAAAATTAACATTTTCCACTTAAAATGCTCCCCCAGAACAAGAGGCCAATGCTTCTGAGTATACTTTATTAATTATTTCAAAAATTAAATTAGAATGTCTAACACTGCATCTCATAGTCACATTATCATTTAGTGAATCCATTATGATTAATATCACCATTGTGACTATCAAGGGAACTAATAAATGACTATTTCTTTAGCATTTACCAATGAAAGATAAAATGTACAGTTTTATCCGTTTTGCACGTGATTTTTCTCTTTAGCTCATTCCAATAAATGAAGTCTTAAATCTACCCCGGTTTGACACATCGTCTAAGTTAGGTAATATATTTATCTTTCTTTATTACACAATTCATACTACCTCATTACATCTTAAATTATACCATCAAATGTAACCAACTTATTAAAAGAGTCAAATACTATTATAATGGTAAATAGTTATTGAACTATTGGATGTTTTTCTATCAGTTAAGTAAAACATGTCTTGATTGCTAAACATTAATTACAGTAGGCATGCAGATTCATTTAGCTTAATAAAGCTCCTGTAATGATGTGTCCCTACCTGCCAAAGTCTAAGGGGCACAACAGTTATGATAGCTTTGAGGGTAGGATTATCTGTTCTAAGATGTCAGGACTTTTGAAATCCTTTGCCAGCTTCCCTCAGAAACTGTTGTAGTGTGGGGCCTGGACCACGGGCCGTGACACTAGGTTTGCATGTGTGTTGACTGTTGCTTCACTGAGAAGAAAGCCTGTGCAAGGCTGAAGATTCTTCCCAATAGAGGTCTTCTCTTCTTTCAGAAAGCCATGGTAAGGACATGGATGTATGATACTACTACAAGGTGACTAAATAATTAGAACCAGCTACTTAATCTATGACTCTGCTACATATTGAGTGTTGTTAAAAGCACTGAGGATACAGCAGTGCTCAAAACATACAAATCCACCATACTTCTGGTTACATTGCAGTGCTGGGGTGGTGCATTTGAGCATTAAAAATGATGAGTTAGGATCACAAATGAATTTATAAAATATTAAAAATGCTAACAATTTTGATGATAGGATCTCAGTGGTGGATAGATGCGCATTCAGTCTAAATTCTTTTCAGCTATATGTTTGAAAATGATCACAGTGAAATGTGAGAAAAAGTAAATCCAGTTAAAGAGTTTATAGAGTGGGATGTATTTGTGATATTTTCGATAGGGGGAGTCAGTGAATCATTTATGAGGAGCTTACATTTGAGCAAAGACCTGTATCATATAATGGATGACTCAAAATAGAAATCTGGGGGAAAAACTCTCCAGAAAGATGGAACAGCACATCAAAGGAGTTCTAGGATCAGAAACGATTTGATATGTTCCAGGAAAGCCAACAGGGCTTAGAAGAGTGGTAGTGGATGACCTCAGAATTAGGTAGTAACTTGATCGCATAGGGTCTTGTGGCCATAGCTAAAGAATTTCCACTTTATTTAACATATCGTGGGTAATATTACAATATTTTTATATAAATAGATACTGAGCATGTGTGAACATTCTAGTAACTTCATTAATGAGGGGAAAAAATAAGAGAGAAATAAGAGCTGGTTCAAAGACTGACAAATAAGGATTTACATAGACAGAAAGAACTGACTAACCTAGCCTGCTAAGTTAAGATATATGTTGATATTGCATGACTTCCATTTAAAAGGATTTCTCTTTATTTTGTTTGGAGAACAGACTGCAAGAGGCAACAATCAAAGTAGGATGAGCACTTACAAGCCCATTTCTGGGCTTCTGATGAGAGGCAGTAGGGGCTTGGATTAAGATGGGATCACTGCAGACGGGAAAAAAAAATGTACAGGAATTCATAATATAATTTTGTTGTTGAGTTTTCAGGAACTGCTGATATCAGCTTTTATCAACATATACCCTTTTAAGACTATGGCCATTATTAGTGGCTCCTAAGGCTTATCAGTGTGAGGAAGAAAGCCAGCCTCAAGGTACTCCCTTGCTTAATTTGTTCAGAAATGTTATTGGTAATTTATCTCCCTGTTTATGTGATATCAAAGTCAGCACCCAATTTTATCTATTATGTAGTTGCAGCTCTGAGAGGTAATGAAATGCAATTTCTTTTTCCACCAGTAATGTTAAGAAACAGGCCTTAGGGCTTCCCTGGTGGTCCAGTGGGTAAGGACACCGCCTTGCAGTGCAAGGGGTGCCGGTTCCAGCCCTGGCCTGGGAAGATCCCACGTGCCGCGGAGCGGCTGGACCAATGTGTCCAATTACCGAGCTGGTGCTCTGGAGCGCATGCGCCCAGAGCCAGTGCTCTGCGACAACAGAGGCCACTGCGATGGGAGGCCTACACGGGCCAAAGAACAAAGACGGATGAAAATAGAGAAATGAAAGACCAATAGAAGTGGCCCGCCCATCCCCCTCCCTCCCCACCTCACCCCTGCCTCACCCCACCCCAAAAATAAATAAATAAATAAATCTTAAAAAAAAAAAAAAAAAAAAAAAGAAAGAAACAGGCCTTAATCATATCACTCCAACAATTATTTCTCTCCAACATCATCACGTTTCCTTCTCTCCTGGATCAACATCATCAGATACACATACTTCTACCATCCTAAGTAAAAGTTGTCTTGGCTCCTCTTCCTCATTTTGCTTCATGCCCACTTCTATGAGTACAACAAAACTCCTAGAAGGATTGGTTTATATTCTTTGTTTCTTCTTGAACCCAAATAAAGCTTATGCTCCTACCACTCCATAAAACTGCTCTTGTCAAGGTCACAAATAAATTGAATTAAGTAGAATTGAATACACTATTTCCGAGGTCTCATTTCATGTAGTGTCTTTCATCACTCTGTTTCCAGAATACCACACATTGTTTCTTCCCACCTCTCTGACCACTCCTTTTCCATCTCCTTTCAACTCTTCATTTCCCAAAGTTCTAAAAGGTAGAGTGTGTCCCAGTGTCCTTGTAGCATTTACCTACACTCAAACCTTTGTTGTTTTCCTTGTCTCTTGGCTTACGCCCCATCTATATGCTGATGACTACAAAATTTGTCTCAAACCTAGATCTCTTCTCTGAACTTTAGACTTATACAGCCAATAGCAGAGTCGTCTGCTCAACTGGAATGTCTAATAGTAAGAATAAATAATAGCAATGATAGTAATAACAATAATAAAAACTCTTACATGGACTTCCCTCGTAGCTCAGATGGTAAAGAATCTGCATGCAATGCAGGAGACTTGTGTTCAGTCCCTGGGTTGGGAAGGCCTCCTGGAAAAGGGAATGGCAATCCACTCCAGTGATCTCACCTGGAGAATTCCATGGACAGAGCTGCTCAGTGGGCTACAGTCCTTGGGGCCTCAGAGTCAAACACAACTGAGCTTATATAATGTTTATTCTCTTCTCATTTTAAGCAATTTTTCTAAATATTAACATATTTAATCCTTAAAACAGCTGTATGAAGTATGTGCTAATATCACTTCCATTCTAAAATGAGAAAATAGGAACACAATTATCAAGTAATTTTCTCAAGGTCACATGGTTGCTGAATGGTGAAAAGAGAATTGAAATTCAGATAGTTTATCTCCAGAATCTCTGCTCTTAATGATATACCATCACTGCCAGTAATTAATGGGCACTTCAAATTTATCACATACCAAACTAAGTTCCAGTTCCCCATAACCAATCACTGCCACCAAATTTGTCCTTCGAGAGTTTTCTCCATGTCAGAAAATGGTAACTTAGTTTGTTCAGGGCAAGAAATATTGGTGCCATCCTTAATTCTCTAATAAAGCACACCACTCACATGTTGTTCATCAATAAATCCTGTTATACCTAACTTCAACATATATGCATAATCTGACACCTTCTCCACAATCTCCACTGCTACTACTTTAATCCAGAACACCATTATCTTTCCCCTGGAACACAACAATAGTACTTTCATTGGACCTCTTGCTTCCACATTAGCTTCTCCTGCTTCAAACTCTACAGTGGATTCCCATCTCACAGTAAAATCTGGAGTTTTTTTTAATGGTCTATAAGGTTCTGCAAGACCATCTGCTATATCTTTTGAACTCACCTCAGACTACTCTCTTGTCCACTCATTCTGATTCAGCTATACTGGCCTCCTAGCTATTCCTAGAAAGTATCAGGCTTCTTCCTGCTTCAGGGCCTCTGTAATTGCTGTTCCATCTGCCTACTATCCTTGAGAAGGCAACCCACTCCAGTATTCTTGCCTGGAGAATCCCATGGACAGAGGAGTCTGGGGGGCTATAGTCCATAGGGTCACAAAGAGTTGGACACTATTGAAGAGACTCTGCACACACACACGTTATCTAGCATGTCTTCAGATATCTGCATGGTTCACTCCGTCACTTCCTCCAGATCTGTACTCAAATGCCATTTTCTTAGCAAGCTTTCGTTGGCATATCTAACTTAAACCATACTCAACTATTACACAATCCTTCCTGCAAGCCGATATCCTCCAATAAGAATTTAGCTTCTATGAGATTAGAAATTTGCTTTCTTTGATGCTATAAATTCAGTGTCTAGAATGGTGCTTGGCACACGGTTGGCATTCAGTCAGTATTTGTTGAAAAATAAATGAATTTGGCCCAATAACTAATTTTAACCGTGGGATACTGGCACAAAAGCAGGTAAGATAGGTTTTCCCTTGATTAAGTGGTAACTGGTATCCAATTTAACTTTTTTAATTTTTTAGTATACTTTAATGGGCACTTCAAATTTATCACACAATAAGTTCCAGTTCCCCATAACCAATCACTGCCACCAAATTTGTCCTTCGAGAGTTTTCTCCATGTCAGAAAATGGTAACTTAGTTTGTTCAGGGCAAGAAATATTGGTGCCATCCTTAATTCTCTAATAAAGCACACCACTCACATGTTGTTCATCAATAAATCCTGTTATACCTAACTTCAACATATATGCATAATCTGACACCTTCTCCACAATCTCCACTGCTACTACTTTAATCCAGAACACCATTATCTTTCCCCTGGAACACAACAATAGTACTTTCATTGGACCTCTTGCTTCCACATTAGCTTCTCCTGCTTCAAACTCTACAGTGGATTCCCATCTCACAGTAAAATCTGGAGTTTTTTTTAATGGTCTATAAGGTTCTGCAAGACCATCTGCTATATCTTTTGAACTCACCTCAGACTACTCTCTTGTCCACTCATTCTGATTCAGCTATACTGGCCTCCTAGCTATTCCTAGAAAGTATCAGGCTTCTTCCTGCTTCAGGGCCTCTGTAATTGCTGTTCCATCTGCCTACTATCCTTGAGAAGGCAACCCACTCCAGTATTCTTGCCTGGAGAATCCCATGGACAGAGGAGTCTGGGGGGCTATAGTCCATAGGGTCACAAAGAGTTGGACACTATTGAAGAGACTCTGCACACACACACGTTATCTAGCATGTCTTCAGATATCTGCATGGTTCACTCCGTCACTTCCTCCAGATCTGTACTCAAATGCCATTTTCTTAGCAAGCTTTCGTTGGCATATCTAACTTAAACCATACTCAACTATTACACAATCCTTCCTGCAAGCCGATATCCTCCAATAAGAATTTAGCTTCTATGAGATTAGAAATTTGCTTTCTTTGATGCTATAAATTCAGTGTCTAGAATGGTGCTTGGCACACGGTTGGCATTCAGTCAGTATTTGTTGAAAAATAAATGAATTTGGCCCAATAACTAATTTTAACCGTGGGATACTGGCACAAAAGCAGGTAAGATAGGTTTTCCCTTGATTAAGTGGTAACTGGTATCTCTAAGAGATCTCTCTTCCCCAGATTCTTCTGATTTTAGGTTTATAAGCTGCATTGCTGTAGACACTAACTAACCTGGGACTAAACTCACAAGGCAGATTGACATCTCCTACAGGCTAGATTTGACCCACATAGAACTAACTGGAAAATTAAGCACAGATATTCAAGAGTTTTGCAAAACTTGTTTATAGTGACTTTCCTAGCCAATATTTCTGTAGATCCTAAATTGGAATATCAGAGGCCTTGAATATTTGTCAGTGAACTGCTTGTACTCTGCTGTCATTTTTTTAAACTCACAGTCAATCAGTAGATAATGTACACTAAGGCAGAACGTTCTTTCTCCCAGTTTCTAAACTTGTGAATTGTAAAGAGATTAACTGGAGGGAAAAAACCTCATTAAACCTTAATTATTAACATTGAGTACTGATATTTAAAAAAGGAACTAAGAAATCCATCCTTTTGATCTCTTAATTCTAAGAAGAGATTTCCAGCTGAAACCCTTTCTGGCACTTGAGCTGCATGTGTAGGGGAATTTTAATTGAACTCCCTCAAAGACAGAGCTTCTATGTGAAGTATGAATAGTCTTTGCACACATCATCATGAATCTCTTGCTTAATAGTACTTAATAGAGGCATACAAATATTACATTTTCCACCAATATCAGTGAAATTCAGTTAAACTTTTAAAACAAATATATGTCATAGAGCACCATGTTTGGGTAGCAGATTGAAAGAAAAGCTGTTGCAGTTTTAAGACCAGGGCCTCTAAACATTTCATAGAATTCTCTTTATTAAGGCACTCTGTTGCCCTATTATTCGAGCTGGCATTTTGGTCTTACCTTGAGGAAGCATAATTGACCCAGAAACCACTTTGTGATTATCAGACAGTGACTGCTGTAAAACAGTAAGTGAGGTGTTTTTTTCTCTGCTCCAGGGTTATTAGCCTTATACAGCTCAAGTACAGCAGCAACTGCTGATCCAGCTAGGAAACTATGAAGGGAAATGAAGCCTGTGGTCTCTGGGAGATTCTGACTCTTCCATTACCTGCCATTAGCAAAAGTAAGTTTTATTAAGTCTAGATTTGTTGAGTCCTAAGATAGGTTTTCCCTTGATTAAGTGGTAACTGGTATCTCTAAGAGATCTCTCTTCCCCAGATTCTTCTGATTTTAGGTTTATAAGCTGCATTGCTGTAGACACTAACTAACCTGGGACTAAACTCACAAGGCAGATTGACATCTCCTACAGGCTAGATTTGACCCACATAGAACTAACTGGAAAATTAAGCACAGATATTCAAGAGTTTTGCAAAACTTGTTTATAGTGACTTTCCTAGCCAATATTTCTGTAGATCCTAAATTGGAATATCAGAGGCCTTGAATATTTGTCAGTGAACTGCTTGTACTCTGCTGTCATTTTTTTAAACTCACAGTCAATCAGTAGATAATGTACACTAAGGCAGAACGTTCTTTCTCCCAGTTTCTAAACTTGTGAATTGTAAAGAGATTAACTGGAGGGAAAAAACCTCATTAAACCTTAATTATTAACATTGAGTACTGATATTTAAAAAAGGAACTAAGAAATCCATCCTTTTGATCTCTTAATTCTAAGAAGAGATTTCCAGCTGAAACCCTTTCTGGCACTTGAGCTGCATGTGTAGGGGAATTTTAATTGAACTCCCTCAAAGACAGAGCTTCTATGTGAAGTATGAATAGTCTTTGCACACATCATCATGAATCTCTTGCTTAATAGTACTTAATAGAGGCATACAAATATTACATTTTCCACCAATATCAGTGAAATTCAGTTAAACTTTTAAAACAAATATATGTCATAGAGCACCATGTTTGGGTAGCAGATTGAAAGAAAAGCTGTTGCAGTTTTAAGACCAGGGCCTCTAAACATTTCATAGAATTCTCTTTATTAAGGCACTCTGTTGCCCTATTATTCGAGCTGGCATTTTGGTCTTACCTTGAGGAAGCATAATTGACCCAGAAACCACTTTGTGATTATCAGACAGTGACTGCTGTAAAACAGTAAGTGAGGTGTTTTTTTCTCTGCTCCAGGGTTATTAGCCTTATACAGCTCAAGTACAGCAGCAACTGCTGATCCAGCTAGGAAACTATGAAGGGAAATGAAGCCTGTGGTCTCTGGGAGATTCTGACTCTTCCATTACCTGCCATTAGCAAAAGTAAGTTTTATTAAGTCTAGATTTGTTGAGTCAACTGGAGACTAATGGTGGGCCATAGAGTTGCTTCTAAAGAGTGCTCAGACTGGCTATTGATTTCAAAGTAAGTGAGGAGAACCAAGAGGAAAATTTTACTCCATTAACTTTTCTCTCTCTCTACATGACCTTGGATAGACTGGACATATTTTTCAGACATATACAGGCTTGCAATATTCTAACCTAAGAGGTCCTAACTCAAACACACATGGTACAAAAGGACAAAATGAGGCCCAGAGAGTATAATTGACCTACCCAGTTAGTGAGGTATACAGCTATGATAGAACCTAGATCTCTAGACTCCAGTCTAATCTTCTTTCCATTAGTCAATTTACTAAAAATGAACTGAACACCAATGATGTATCCAGCATCATTGACATGTAGGGGACACAAAAATGACCATCATGTTTCCTGATTTCCAGATGTTTATAAAAGCAAAGTAACCGTACCATCTCACTCAAAGATTACATTAAATATCCATGTTGAATATACAAAGAAGAGAGGATGAGATTCTATTAACACGTTTCTAGGAGTTCAAATTCAAAGCTTCCCATCCCATGGAAAACTCTATGGAGATTCTTTTAAAAATTAGGAAAAAAACTACCACAGCATAGTGCATGCATTTTCAGTCCTGTCTTGACTCTTTATGATCCCAGGGGCTACAGCTCACCAGGGTCCTCTGTCCATGGGATTCTCTAGGCAAGAAACTGGAGTGGGTAGCCATTCCCTTCTCCAGGTGATCTCCCTGACCCAGAGATCAAACCCAGGTCTCTAGCACTGCAGGCAGATTCTTTACCATCTGAACCATCAGGGAAGCCCCAAACTGCCATAGGACCCAGGAATCCCTGGGTATACTTGGCATATACCCTGTGTAAACCACAAGCCTCTTCAACAAGTGGTGCTGGGGAAATTGGACAGCTACATGCAAAAAAATGAAGTTGGAACATTCCCTGACACCATAGACTAAGATCAACTCAAAATGGATTAAAGACCTTAATGTAAGACCAGAAACCATTAAACTCTTAGAGGAGAATATAGGCAAAACCTCAAGGACATCAATCAAAGCAAGATCTTCTCTGACCCACCAACTAAAATAGCAGAACTGAAAAGAAAAATGAACATATGGGACCTCATGAAACTTAAAAGCTTTTGTACAGCAAAAGAAATTACAAAAAAGCTGAACAGACACCCCACAGAGTGGGAGAAAATCATAGCAAATGAAACAACAGACAAAGATTTCATCTCCAAAATCTACAAGCAACTCAGACAACTCAGCACAGGGAAAATGAACAACCCAATCAAAAAATGGGAAAAAGATCTAAAGAGACGCCTCTCCAAAGAGGACATACAGATGGCCCAAAGGCCAAAATCTACCCAAAAAAGCAAATAGCCGTAGAGGTATACAGCTATGATAGAACCTAGATCTCTAGACTCCAGTCTAATCTTCTTTCCATTAGTCAATTTACTAAAAATGAACTGAACACCAATGATGTATCCAGCATCATTGACATGTAGGGACACAAAAATGACCATCATGTTTCCTGATTTCCAGATGTTTATAAAAGCAAAGTAACCGTACCATCTCACTCAAAGATTACATTAAATATCCATGTTGAATATACAAAGAAGAGAGGATGAGATTCTATTAACACGTTTCTAGGAGTTCAAATTCAAAGCTTCCCATCCCATGGAAAACTCTATGGAGATTCTTTTAAAAATTAGGAAAAAAACTACCACAGCATAGTGCATGCATTTTCAGTCCTGTCTTGACTCTTTATGATCCCAGGGGCTACAGCTCACCAGGGTCCTCTGTCCATGGGATTCTCTAGGCAAGAAACTGGAGTGGGTAGCCATTCCCTTCTCCAGGTGATCTCCCTGACCCAGAGATCAAACCCAGGTCTCTAGCACTGCAGGCAGATTCTTTACCATCTGAACCATCAGGGAAGCCCCAAACTGCCATAGGACCCAGGAATCCCTGGGTATACTTGGCATATACCCTGTGTAAACCACAAGCCTCTTCAACAAGTGGTGCTGGGAGAATTGGACAGCTACATGCAAAAAAATGAAATTGGAACATTCCCTGACACCATACACTAAGATCAACTCAAAATGGATTAAAGACCTAAATGTAAGACCAGAAACCATCAAACTCTTAGAGGAGAATATAGGCAAAAACCTCAAGGACATCAATCAAAGCAAGATCTTCTCTGACCCACCAACTAAAATAGCAGAACTGAAAAGAAAAATGAACATATGGGACCTCATGAAACTTAAAAGCTTTTGTACAGCAAAAGAAATTACAAAAAAGCTGAACAGACACCCCACAGAGTGGGAGAAAATCATAGCAAATGAAACAACAGACAAAGATTTCATCTCCAAAATCTACAAGCAACTCAGACAACTCAGCACAGGGAAAATGAACAACCCAATCAAAAAATGGGAAAAAGATCTAAAGAGACGCCTCTCCAAAGAGGACATACAGATGGCCCAAAGGCACATGAAACGATGCTCAACCTCGCTTATTATTAGAGAAATGCAAATTAAAACTACAATGAGATATCACCTCACACCCGTCAGAATGGCCATCTTCAACAAATCTGCAGACAATAAATGCTGGAGAGGGTGCGGAGAAAAGGGAACCCTCTTGCATTGCTGGTGGGAATGTCAATTGATACAGCCTCTATGGAAGACAGTCTGGAGATTTCTTAAAAAACTAAAAATAGAAGCACCCTATGACCCAGCAATCCCACTATTAGGCCTATACCCTGATGAAATCAAAACTGAAAGAAGCACCTGTACCCCAATGTTCATTGCAGCTCTCTATACAATAGCCAAAACATGGAAGCAACCTAGATGTCCATCGACGAATGAATGGATCCAGAAGCTCTGGTACATATATACAATGGAATACTACTCAGCTGTTAAAAGAAATGCAGAAGACTCAGTCCTAATGAAGTGGCTGGCTCTAGAACCTATCATAAAAAGTGAAGTAAGTCAAAAAGAGAATGACAAATACAGTATACTAACACACATATATGGAATCTAGTAGGACGGTCTTGATATCACACGCAGGGAACTCATGGAAAAACAGACAGAGCATAGACATAGGGACATCGTGGCAAAGAAATAGGGAGGAGGAAGCATGGAGGAAGTAACAAGGAAACCTATAGTGTTAGGTGTGGAAAAGATAGCTAGTGTCATAGTGCTAAGGGAATAGGAGTAAGGCTTGGGCGAAGGTCTGAGGGGATGGGGATCTGGGCGGGTGGGGTCAAATCTAGAGGAGAATATAGGCAAAAACCTCAAGGACATCAATCAAAGCAAGATCTTCTCTGACCCACCAACTAAAATAGCAGAACTGAAAAGAAAAATGAACATATGGGACCTCATGAAACTTAAAAGCTTTTGTACAGCAAAAGAAATTACAAAAAAGCTGAACAGACACCCCACAGAGTGGGAGAAAATCATAGCAAATGAAACAACAGACAAAGATTTCATCTCCAAAATCTACAAGCAACTCAGACAACTCAGCACAGGGAAAATGAACAACCCAATCAAAAAATGGGAAAAAGATCTAAAGAGACGCCTCTCCAAAGAGGACATACAGATGGCCCAAAGGCACATGAAACGATGCTCAACCTCGCTTATTATTAGAGAAATGCAAATTAAAACTACAATGAGATATCACCTCACACCCGTCAGAATGGCCATCTTCAACAAATCTGCAGACAATAAATGCTGGAGAGGGTGCGGAGAAAAGGGAACCCTCTTGCATTGCTGGTGGGAATGTCAATTGATACAGCCTCTATGGAAGACAGTCTGGAGATTTCTTAAAAAACTAAAAATAGAAGCACCCTATGACCCAGCAATCCCACTATTAGGCCTATACCCTGATGAAATCAAAACTGAAAGAAGCACCTGTACCCCAATGTTCATTGCAGCTCTCTATACAATAGCCAAAACATGGAAGCAACCTAGATGTCCATCGACGAATGAATGGATCCAGAAGCTCTGGTACATATATACAATGGAATACTACTCAGCTGTTAAAAGAAATGCAGAAGACTCAGTCCTAATGAAGTGGCTGGCTCTAGAACCTATCATAAAAAGTGAAGTAAGTCAAAAAGAGAATGACAAATACAGTATACTAACACACATATATGGAATCTAGTAGGACGGTCTTGATATCACACGCAGGGAACTCATGGAAAAACAGACAGAGCATAGACATAGGGACATCGTGGCAAAGAAATAGGGAGGAGGAAGCATGGAGGAAGTAACAAGGAAACCTATAGTGTTAGGTGTGGAAAAGATAGCTAGTGTCATAGTGCTAAGGGAATAGGAGTGCTTACAATGGCTTGGGGCGAAGGTCTGGAGGGGTGGGATGGGGGGATCTGGGCGGGTGGGGACCATGGATATGCATATGACTGATCTGGGAACATACATGTCTGTGAACAACAAAACTCTGTAAAATCTTTAAAATAAAGAATAAATTAAAAAAAAAAAGACCATAAAAAAAAAATGCACAAGAACTCCTTACAGTGTTATCTGGAAAATGTAAAGGCACATGGATGGATTAGATAAATTGTCAAATTTACTTGCTGATTGAATTTGATACTAAATATAGCGCTATCTTCCTCAGCAAAAAAAAAAAAGACACATATACCCCGGTGTTCACTGCAGCACTATTTACAATAGCTAGGACACAGATGCAACCTAGAAGGCTATCGACAGGTGATGGATAATGAAGTTTGGTACATAAACACAATGGAGTATTAGTCTTAAAAAGGAACCAATGTGAATCAGTTGAATTGAGGTGTATGAACCAAGAGCCTGGTATACAGAATGAAGTAAGTCAGAAAGAGAAAAACAAATACCGTATATTAACACATATATATGGGATCTAGAAAAACAGTACTGATTAACCTATTTGCAGGAGAAGAGTGGAAACACAAATGTAGAGAACAGACTTGTGGACACAGAGGGGGAAGGAGAGGTGGGCTGAAATGAGAAGGTAGCATTGACATGTGTAAAACAGATAGCCAGTGAGAAACTGCTGTGTAACAAAGGGAGCCCAGTCTGGTGCTCTGTGACAACCTAGATGTTGTATAGCAGAAAACAACTCAACAATGCAAAGCCATTATCCTCCAATTAAAAATAAATATAAAGAAAACTGGGCTTCCCTGGTGGTCCAGCGGGTGGGGAGTCCACCTTGCAGTGAAAGGGGCACCAGTTTGATCCCTGGCCCAGGAAGATCCCACGTGCTACGGAGCAGCTGGACCAGTGTGTTCAATTACAAGCCAGTGCTCTGAGGTGCATGCACCCAGAGCCAGTGCTTTGTACCAAGAGGGACCACTGCGATGGGAGGCCCACACAGGCTAAAGAATATAAGATGGATGAAAATAAATAAATAAATAAATCAGTGAAAGAGGCCAAAACTTAAAAAAATAAATAAATTTAAAGAAAACAAAGCTTCCTGCCCCAATTCCCACACAGAAATGATTAGTTCATATGTTGAAGTCTTAATCCGTGGTATCTTGGAATATGACTGTGGAGATACCCCCTTTAAAAGAGGTAATTAAGGCAGAATGAGGTAATATGGTTGGGGTTTAATCCACTATGCTCAGCACTCATGTAAGGAAAACTCAGAAGTAAGGATGGATTAGATAAATTGTCAAATTTACTTGCTGATTGAATTTGATACTAAATATAGCGCTATCTTCCTCAGCAAAAAAAAAAAAGACACATATACCCCGGTGTTCACTGCAGCACTATTTACAATAGCTAGGACACAGATGCAACCTAGAAGGCTATCGACAGGTGATGGATAATGAAGTTTGGTACATAAACACAATGGAGTATTAGTCTTAAAAAGGAACCAATGTGAATCAGTTGAATTGAGGTGTATGAACCAAGAGCCTGGTATACAGAATGAAGTAAGTCAGAAAGAGAAAAACAAATACCGTATATTAACACATATATATGGGATCTAGAAAAACAGTACTGATTAACCTATTTGCAGGAGAAGAGTGGAAACACAAATGTAGAGAACAGACTTGTGGACACAGAGGGGGAAGGAGAGGTGGGCTGAAATGAGAAGGTAGCATTGACATGTGTAAAACAGATAGCCAGTGAGAAACTGCTGTGTAACAAAGGGAGCCCAGTCTGGTGCTCTGTGACAACCTAGATGTTGTATAGCAGAAAACAACTCAACAATGCAAAGCCATTATCCTCCAATTAAAAATAAATATAAAGAAAACTGGGCTTCCCTGGTGGTCCAGCGGGTGGGGAGTCCACCTTGCAGTGAAAGGGGCACCAGTTTGATCCCTGGCCCAGGAAGATCCCACGTGCTACGGAGCAGCTGGACCAGTGTGTTCAATTACAAGCCAGTGCTCTGAGGTGCATGCACCCAGAGCCAGTGCTTTGTACCAAGAGGGACCACTGCGATGGGAGGCCCACACAGGCTAAAGAATATAAGATGGATGAAAATAAATAAATAAATAAATCAGTGAAAGAGGCCAAAACTTAAAAAAATAAATAAATTTAAAGAAAACAAAGCTTCCTGCCCCAATTCCCACACAGAAATGATTAGTTCATATGTTGAAGTCTTAATCCGTGGTATCTTGGAATATGACTGTGGAGATACCCCCTTTAAAAGAGGTAATTAAGGCAGAATGAGGTAATATGGTTGGGGTTTAATCCACTATGCTCAGCACTCATGTAAGCAGAAGAGGAGATGAGGTACAGATAGGTACCTAGGAAGGCCACGTTAAGACAAGAAGATGATGGCTATTAAAAAGCCAAGCAGAGAGGCCTCTAGAAGGCACTGCTTTACTAAGCTCTTGATCTTGGAATTCTAGCCTCCAGAACTGTGAGAAATAACCATCTACTGTTTTCAACTGTCTAGTTTGCCACAGCCTGTAACAGTAGCCCTATCAAACTAATACACCTACTCTCTATTTCTGTTCTATTTGTGGTCAGTCATTCCTGTCAGTCAAGTCACTCAGTCACGTCCGACTCTTTGCAACCCCATGAACAAGCCATGGGATTCTCCAGGCAAGCATACTGGAGTGGGTAGCCTATCCCTTCTCCAGAGTATTTTCCCAACCCAGGGATCGAACACAGGTCTACCACATTGCAGGCAGATTCTTTACCATCTGAGCTACCAAGAAAGCCCATACTGGAGTGGGTAGCCTATCCCTTCTCCAGGGGTCTTCCCAACCCAGGACTCAAACTGGGGTCTCCTCCACTGCAGGCAGATTCTTTACCAGCTGAACTACCAGGGAAGTCCTTCTGTTTGTGGCACACAGATTGATTGATTTATTTTAGAATCCAGTTATGTCTTCTTATTTAAAAGAAGAGCTTATTCAAATTTACAGAAAACACAATTCAGCCTCACGATAGTGGGTAGAAAGAAACACCATATAGATCAGAACTACCTCACTGAATGAAGCTATATCTGAGAGAGATCCCTTGCTCCAAGAAAGGAGGATATGAAAAACTATACCTGGTACTGAAGAAAAAACACAAATTCTGTTTGCACTGAAAGGGAAAATTAAGTTTTAGACAATAAATAGGGACACAGGATGTGGGAATCAATGGTTTGGAGAACATTCTAAGATCTTTGTCTTGCACTGTAGGAGAATAGGAATCTTGAATAATTTGGGATTTGGTATAAAAATTATATAAGTTGTTGTGGATGCTAAAAATTTTTTAAAAACACCAGAAATATAGACACATAAGCTATAGTTCCTAAAGGAGAAGAAAAATAAAAGTAAAGGAAAAAAGCTTTATCCTTCAACATAAATGAAGTTGTAAAAATCAAATAAAATGTATAAGCAGAAAACATAAAATAAAAAGAGGTAAATCATTCCAACTATATACTATAATGCTAATGAATGTTGATTAAGCTTGCCTATTTGATAAGAAAGATAATTATATTAGAATCTAAAAATCCAGTTCCTTAATGCTTATAAGAAATGCCTTTAAAAGCAAAACAGGAGAAAGACTGAAATTGTTAGGGATATAAAAAGATGTGCCAGAAAAATACTAACCAAAATCAAGCTGGTGTACAAATATTAACACCAAAATATACTAAATTTACAGTATAAAACTTTGATAAACATAAAGAAGTACATTTCAATGTAAGAGTCATAATCCAGCTAAATTGAACTTGTAGAACTGGACAACACAGCCTGAAAATATTTGAAGCAAAAAAAAAAAAAATTTTTTTAAGGGGGGCGGGCCACTTCTATTGGTCTTTCATTTATCTATTTTCATCCATCTTAGTTCTCTGGCCCGCGTGGGCCTCCTATCGCAGTGGCCTCTGTTGTCGCAGAGCACCGGCTCTGGGCGCATGTGCTCCAGAGCTTTGGCTCAGTAATTGGACACATCGATCCAGCTGCTCCGTGGCACATGGGATCTTCCCAGGCCAGGGATTGAACCAGCACCCCTTGCACTGCAAGGCGGTGTCCTTATCCACTGCACCACCAAGGAAACTCTATGAAGCAAAATTTGATGACAACACAAAGAGAAATCAATAGGGTACAAAAATTTTAAAAATATGTTTTTCTTCAAAACTAGTGGGTAGAAAGAAACACCATATAGATCAGAACTACCTCACTGAATGAAGCTATATCTGAGAGAGATCCCTTGCTCCAAGAAAGGAGGATATGAAAACTATACCTGGTACTGAAGAAAAAACACAAATTCTGTTTGCACTGAAAGGGAAAATTAAGTTTTAGACAATAAATAGGGACACAGGATGTGGGAATCAATGGTTTGGAGAACATTCTAAGATCTTTGTCTTGCACTGTAGGAGAATAGGAATCTTGAATAATTTGGGATTTGGTATAAAAATTATATAAGTTGTTGTGGATGCTAAAAATTTTTTAAAAACACCAGAAATATAGACACATAAGCTATAGTTCCTAAAGGAGAAGAAAAATAAAAGTAAAGGAAAAAAGCTTTATCCTTCAACATAAATGAAGTTGTAAAAATCAAATAAAATGTATAAGCAGAAAACATAAAATAAAAAGAGGTAAATCATTCCAACTATATACTATAATGCTAATGAATGTTGATTAAGCTTGCCTATTTGATAAGAAAGATAATTATATTAGAATCTAAAAATCCAGTTCCTTAATGCTTATAAGAAATGCCTTTAAAAGCAAAACAGGAGAAAGACTGAAATTGTTAGGGATATAAAAAGATGTGCCAGAAAAATACTAACCAAAATCAAGCTGGTGTACAAATATTAACACCAAAATATACTAAATTTACAGTATAAAACTTTGATAAACATAAAGAAGTACATTTCAATGTAAGAGTCATAATCCAGCTAAATTGAACTTGTAGAACTGGACAACACAGCCTGAAAATATTTGAAGCAAAAAAAAAAAAAATTTTTTTAAGGGGGGCGGGCCACTTCTATTGGTCTTTCATTTATCTATTTTCATCCATCTTAGTTCTCTGGCCCGCGTGGGCCTCCTATCGCAGTGGCCTCTGTTGTCGCAGAGCACCGGCTCTGGGCGCATGTGCTCCAGAGCTTTGGCTCAGTAATTGGACACATCGATCCAGCTGCTCCGTGGCACATGGGATCTTCCCAGGCCAGGGATTGAACCAGCACCCCTTGCACTGCAAGGCGGTGTCCTTATCCACTGCACCACCAAGGAAACTCTATGAAGCAAAATTTGATGACAACACAAAGAGAAATCAATAGGGTACAGTTTTAAAAATATGTTTTTCTTCAAAACTGAAAAATAAAAAAATCAAATGACAGAAATTTTCGAACAATTCCATTACTATGCTTGATCGAATCTGTGTGTGTATGTATACACATTCATGTATGAAAAGAGAGAGGGGAAGAGAGGAAAAGAAAGAGGTTTTTTACTTGCATGCAGTGACCCATTTACAAATATCGACTATGTTCTACGTCAGGGGTCTGTAAACTTTTACTGCAAGGAGTCAGATATTTTCTAAATATTTAAAGCTTTGTGAGTTATAAGGTCTCTTTCACAACCATTCAACTCTGACCTGTTAGTACAAAATTGGTCAAAGATAATACCTAAATGAACAAACATGGCTGTATGCCAAAAAAAAAACTTTATTATTTTTTTTTTTTAAAAACAAGCAGCTAGATGAATTTACTCTAATTCAATTTGTGAACTTAACCCTTATTTCAGGTGATAAAGAAAATTTCAATACATTTTTAAGAATTGATGTTTTACAGACCTCATTGCCACAAAAAATAACTACAGTGAAAATCAGAAACCGAAGTTATTTTCAAAGTCTAGAAAGTAGAAAACTTGCTCTAACATCACTAATATATTAGAAAAATAGCCATGATTCTGGAATTCAGTTTAGAAAGGTTTAGAATCAAATAACAAATCTATACATACAAATAAATGGATCTCTGCTTTAAGCTATGATATATAAGGATTAAAAGGAGTTTTGAAAAGATTAATAAACTTGACATATCCCTAATAAAATTGGAATCAAAAGAAAACATAAACTTCCAACATCAGGAAAAAAAGAGGTGAGGAACACTATAAGTCTTATTGACAGTAAAATGATATTGAAGGAATATAAATCCAACTTTATGCCAACAAATTTGAAAACATATTAAACAATTAGTTGAAAGGCCAAACTTATAAAACCTTATGTAAGAAGGAATTGAGACATATATAGATGTGAATATAGATATATAGATAGAGATATATAATCTCATGTATGTTAAATATTGATTTTATAAATAAATAACGTGTAATTTTTAAATCACACACACACACACACACACACACACATACACAATCAGGCTCTGATATCTTCAGTGGTGAATTTTATGGCACATTTAAAAAAGAAGTGATACCAAATGTATACATATCATTTCAAATAGGACAGAATACTTCTCAACTCATATTACAAGATCATCCATATCCCTAATTTCAAAATCTGTCAAGAACATTACTAGAAAACTATAGATGTGTATTGCTTATGAACATCGGCACAAACACAGGCAGAGGATATAAAGCAATATAGCAAAGGGAAAAGTCACATGGGGCAAAATACAGAGGAAATTGGGAACAACCTTCGGAGGACCCTCTTCTGCTAAAGTCCCATAGGGCGTGCTTATTTCCTACAGCAAATTGAAACAAAATGTGTGAAATTCTGTTCCCCAGGAAAATCTCACCAGAGATTCAAATTCAAGGGTTTTTTGTTCATTTGCTAGTTTGTTTTTACTGCGGGTTGATTTTCTAGGCACCTTCTGTCTAGCACATACATTCCAAACTCCACAAAGGAAAGCAGATGCTCAGCATAACCCCACTGTTTGTACAAACAATTTAAGCACAGTGAGCCACCCTTATCAGTTGGAGTGGGGACCTCCCAAAATCCAAGTTGACAAACAACAGAAGAAAGCAAACCATGCAAGTAATCCTTTCCAATGACAGTTGTTTCGAACTGCAATGTTACCTCTTTTCTGAAGTAAGACACAGCCAGAGAATAAAACTGTGGTTTAATTTTTTTTAAATTTGATAAAATTTTGAAAAGATTAATAAACTTGACATATCCCTAATAAAATTGGAATCAAAAGAAAACATAAACTTCCAACATCAGGAAAAAAAGAGGTGAGGAACACTATAAGTCTTATTGACAGTAAAATGATATTGAAGGAATATAAATCCAACTTTATGCCAACAAATTTGAAAACATATTAAACAATTAGTTGAAAGGCCAAACTTATAAAACCTTATGTAAGAAGGAATTGAGACATATATAGATGTGAATATAGATATATAGATAGAGATATATAATCTCATGTATGTTAAATATTGATTTTATAAATAAATAACGTGTAATTTTTAAATCACACACACACACACACACACACACACATACACAATCAGGCTCTGATATCTTCAGTGGTGAATTTTATGGCACATTTAAAAAAGAAGTGATACCAAATGTATACATATCATTTCAAATAGGACAGAATACTTCTCAACTCATATTACAAGATCATCCATATCCCTAATTTCAAAATCTGTCAAGAACATTACTAGAAAACTATAGATGTGTATTGCTTATGAACATCGGCACAAACACAGGCAGAGGATATAAAGCAATATAGCAAAGGGAAAAGTCACATGGGGCAAAATACAGAGGAAATTGGGAACAACCTTCGGAGGACCCTCTTCTGCTAAAGTCCCATAGGGCGTGCTTATTTCCTACAGCAAATTGAAACAAAATGTGTGAAATTCTGTTCCCCAGGAAAATCTCACCAGAGATTCAAATTCAAGGGTTTTTTGTTCATTTGCTAGTTTGTTTTTACTGCGGGTTGATTTTCTAGGCACCTTCTGTCTAGCACATACATTCCAAACTCCACAAAGGAAAGCAGATGCTCAGCATAACCCCACTGTTTGTACAAACAATTTAAGCACAGTGAGCCACCCTTATCAGTTGGAGTGGGGACCTCCCAAAATCCAAGTTGACAAACAACAGAAGAAAGCAAACCATGCAAGTAATCCTTTCCAATGACAGTTGTTTCGAACTGCAATGTTACCTCTTTTCTGAAGTAAGACACAGCCAGAGAATAAAACTGTGGTTTATTTGCTTAAAAATCAACTAATGCAATTTACCATGCTAACAAAATAAAATTTTAAAGAGAACATATGATGATTTAGATAGATTCAGTGAAAATATTTCACAAAATTCAATATTCATTCATGGAAAAAACTCTTACAAAGCTGGACACAAATGGGAATTTCTTCAGTCACCCCTCACAAAAAAAAAAAAAAAAAAAAAACCAACAAAAAAAAAAACCCCATGTATACAACCTATGGATAACATCACACTTAACTGCGAAATATTGAACTTTTTCAATAAGGCTTCCAAAAAGGAAAATGGATCTACTCAAGGTCCTAGTCAGTGAAATATAGCAAGAATATTACATAAAAGCTCTATATTTGGAAATAGAAGAAGCAAACTCTATTAGCAGATAGCATGGTGGTTTACACAGAGAATTTTGAGTTATCTATTAAGCAAATAGCAAAAGTAAAATTAACAAATTTACAGAACACAAAGTCAATATAAAAATGCACTTGTTAATATACTAGCAACCAAATTTACAAAATGAACTCTAAAATACCAGTTCCAGCAGCATTGAAAAATAGGAAATACTAGAATAATTTCAATGAAAAAATTGCAGACCCTCTTCAAATGTGGAGGGAGGTGACATCAGCAAGAAGGTGGCATAGGAGATCCTCTCCTCATATCCCCTCTCAGCAACAATAATTTGGTAGCAACCAGAGGACAAAAGTGCCTTTATGGGTCCTTTGGCATTTGGGTAGGAAATTGTTGGTGGTAAGCTACATTTATACAGCCATTATTGCAGACAATATGGAGGGTCCTCAAAAAATGAAAACAGAATAGCACTCTCACTTACAGGTATACCCAAAGGAAATGAAGCCAGTATCTCAAGGAGACATTTGCACCCCCATGTGCACTGCAGAAATATTCACAATAGACAAGATATGTAAACAACCTAAATGTCTACCAAGGGATGAATAGATAATAAAAACTAGATATAGGAGACAGTAGGAGGGAGGCTCAAGAAGTTGCAGATATATATATATATATATATATACACACATACACACACATATATACACTTATGACTGATTCATGTAGTTGTACAGAAGAAACTAACACAACATTATAAAGCAATTATCTTCTATTATAAAAAACTATATATGTATTCATATAAATATATATATATATTACTGAATGAATGATTCTTCACATTCTATAGAGCTTTACAATTTTCAAAAATTTCATACACATGATTTCATGTATTCATAGCAACCCTGGTGTTAATCCTCTATTCAGTGTGCTGCTATATATATATTTATACGTATATATGTATACTGAGTAGTGTTGTATTTATCCATTTATCTGCTGATGGACACTTAGGTTGTTTTCATGTCCTGGCTACTGTAGATAATGTTGCTATGAACCTTGGGGTACATTGATCTTATATCCAACAATCACCCATATATATATATATATATACATATATATAAACATATATATGTATATGTATGTATCGTAGTAAATAGCATTCCATTGTATATATAGTGATATATACACATATATATGCATATGTGTATATATTAATATATATGAATGTATAAATGGAACACTACTCTCTCTATATATACATAGCTTCTTTATCCATTTATCTGTTGATGGACACTTAGGTTGTTTTCTTGTCCTCATTATTGTAAATAATGTTGCTATGAACATTGCGGTGCATATACTGTGCATCCAACAACTATCCAGCCACAGACGTAAATGAGCTCAAGTGGAAAAGAGAAGAATTAACCTGACAATTCATCCAAAATAATCCAAACCCTAAAAGTGACATGTGTATTAACAAAGTTATTTTTTATACCATTATATTATGAGGCAGCTTGTTGTACAGCATCATTGTGTGAATAGACACATGAGCCAGAAGTGAGTATCAAAGTGATGTTTGGAACCATTTATAAAACTTAAAATAAGGGGCTGTCAGTGAAAATAGCAGTTATGATCTCTGAAAATTATCTCTTCCATAAAAGCAACAAAAATGCTGACATTATCAAAATCAATGTTTTAAGAAATATGTAAATTAACCAAAAGCTTGTAGAAATTAAGTATTCATTGAGGAAAAATAACTAGATCACGGAATTGACAGTTATCTCTTTTGCATTATAACTTTCTGTATTGCTATCTCCTCTGCTTCAACTCCATGATATTTACAAAAAGTAGCAACCCACACTCACAACGAAAATGATCATCCTAGCAGTCGCTGGAGAGAACAGAAAAGACTTAGAGATTTGTTATGAACTGAAGGAATTTAAAGCTGTACACTAGAAAATATGTACCTATCACAAAATAAAGCAGTAATGAGAGAAGAAAATATACACAAAACAAACAGCAATATGGCAGAATAAATACTACGTTATCAGTGATTGTTTTAAATATAAATAAACATATCAAGTAAATGGCAGAATTAGTAAGATATAATTTTCAAAAGCCCATAACTGAATCATTTACTGTCTACAATAGACATACAAAGATACAAAATTGAGTTGAATGTAAAAGTGAAAATATACACAATGCAAAAAATGAGCAAAAGAGAGTTAGAGCACATATACTGATGTCAGACAAAATAGACTCTAGAGAAAAATTGTTAATGAAGATAAAAACAGACATTTTATAATACTATAAGTGTCAATCCATGAAGAAGATATAAGGATTAAAATATATATGCACCAAAAAAAGAGCCCGATAATAGATAAAGCAAAAACTGACAGAACTGAGGACATGGATAACACAACAATACCAGTTAGATATCAACGTCCTTTATAAATACACTCCCTCCCCTCCACAAACCTTCACCAAAATGCTAACAAACCAAATCTGTAGGATTTATCCCAAGAAGAAAAAAGCAGATAAATATATGAAAATCAATGAATAAAGTAAGAAAAAGATTATCATCTCGATAAAGCAGAAAATACATTTGGTAAAAGCTCAATACCCCTTCATAAAAAGATATTCCACAAACTAGGGATAAAAGGGAACTTCCTCAACCTGATTAAAGGCATCTATGAAAATCTCACAGCTAACTTAAATCATACTGGCAAAATCCTGGAAAATGTCCCTCTAAGATTAGAAAAAAAGCAAGGATGCTTGCTCTTCCATTTCTATTCAGTGTTGTAATAGAGGTGTCAGGCAGGGCAAATACGCAAGAAAAAGAAATAAAAGGTATTCAGACTTTTTTTAATTAAAATTCTCTATTTTCATGCAGATTGTACATATAGAGCATTCTAAGAAGTCTGAAAAGAAACTATTATAGCTATGAAGTTCAGCAAGATTTCAAAGTACTAGATCAATGTACAAATGTCAGTTGTATTTCTATACCTCAACAGTGAGCAAGCTAAAATGAAAATAAGAAAACAATTCTATATACAACAGCATGAAACAGAAAAAAACACTTAGGAGTCAACTTAACAAGAGTGTAAGACATATACTGAAAACCACAGAATATTGTAATTTATTGTTGAAATAAATTACACACCTAAATGAATGGAAATAAGTCCTATATTCATGGATTTGAAAAGTAATCATTAAGACGGCAACACCTCAAAATCTGACCTACAGATTCACTGCTGTTCTCCATCAAAATTTCAACTATCTTTTTAGCAGAAACTGATAACGTGATCCTAAACTTCTTATGGAAAGCCAAAGGGCCCTTCAGCATGCTTCTAGGGATTTCATCTGTCCCTCTCCTCTGCATCTCCTATTTTTTTGCATCCCACATCTTCCTCTTGGTTTACTTCTTCCTTTTGGTGAAGAAAAATCTCCAGTAGCTTCCTGAGAAAAGTGCACAGGAAGATTAAAGTTTTGTGAGCTCATATGTCTGAGAGTATCATATACTTATACATTTAGTTTATATGTGTCCAGAATCATTTTCCTTACAAATTTTCAAAGTATTACTCCATCACCTTCCGCTTTTATTGATGATGTTGAAAGTTCTTAAGCCATTGTTTCTATTTTTAATCCTCTGGACACTTGAGAATTAAATTTCTTTTTGTTCCCAGTGTTCTGAAATTTCACACTGATGTATTTGGCCTGTCTATTTTTGTCTGCTTTTTTTGGTGTTAGTCTTTTAATATGTAAATAAACATCTTTACATTTTGCAAATTTTTCTTGAATTATTTTGCTGACAATTTTTCCCCCTGTTCTATGTACATTTTCTTTCTAGGACTCATATAATTTCTTGGAGAAGAGGAGACAGCCACAGTGATTCTGAGCTTCAACATTCTCTCCAGTTAGAGACAAATGAACATATGTGTACACAGCTTTGAGATTAAAGATGAATAAACCATGTCCCTGCCTTCAGTGAGTCCCCAATTCAAAGGGAGACAAGTCAAAATGATACAGAGACACAGTAAAGTGCTATGGGAACCCACATGAAAGAGTAATTGTGACAAGAAATTTGGTTGGGGCTGTTGCAGACTAGGAAGTCTCAATGTGCTTCTACTGTGTTACATCTGACCATAAGGGAGAGGAAGGGATCTTAATCTTCAGGAGATCACAATCCTTTGAGGGGACGCAATGAAGTCTATGACACTTCTTCCAATAAAAATGCATGTAACAGGGCTTCCCCTGGTGGTCCAGTGGATAAGGACACCGCCTTGCAATGCAGGGGGCGCCGGTTCGATCCCTGGCCTGGGACGATCCCACGTGCCGCGGAGCAGCTGGACCCATGTGTCCAATCACCGAGCCGGAGCTCTGGAGCATGCGCCTGATAACGTGATCCTAAACTTCTTATGGAAAGCCAAAGGGCCCTTCAGCATGCTTCTAGGGATTTCATCTGTCCCTCTCCTCTGCATCTCCTATTTTTTTGCATCCCACATCTTCCTCTTGGTTTACTTCTTCCTTTTGGTGAAGAAAAATCTCCAGTAGCTTCCTGAGAAAAGTGCACAGGAAGATTAAAGTTTTGTGAGCTCATATGTCTGAGAGTATCATATACTTATACATTTAGTTTATATGTGTCCAGAATCATTTTCCTTACAAATTTTCAAAGTATTACTCCATCACCTTCCGCTTTTATTGATGATGTTGAAAGTTCTTAAGCCATTGTTTCTATTTTTAATCCTCTGGACACTTGAGAATTAAATTTCTTTTTGTTCCCAGTGTTCTGAAATTTCACACTGATGTATTTGGCCTGTCTATTTTTATCTACTTTTGTGGGTGTCAGTCTTTTAATATGTAAATAAACATCTTTACATTTTGCAAATTTTTCTTGAATTATTTTGCTGACAATTTTTCCCCCTGTTCTATGTACATTTTCTTTCTAGGACTCATATAATTTCTTGGAGAAGAGGAGACAGCCACAGTGATTCTGAGCTTCAACATTCTCTCCAGTTAGAGACAAATGAACATATGTGTACACAGCTTTGAGATTAAAGATGAATAAACCATGTCCCTGCCTTCAGTGAGTCCCCAATTCAAAGGGAGACAAGTCAAAATGATACAGAGACACAGTAAAGTGCTATGGGAACCCACATGAAAGAGTAATTGTGACAAGAAATTTGGTTGGGGCTGTTGCAGACTAGGAAGTCTCAATGTGCTTCTACTGTGTTACATCTGACCATAAGGGAGAGGAAGGGATCTTAATCTTCAGGAGATCACAATCCTTTGAGGGGACGCAATGAAGTCTATGACACTTCTTCCAATAAAAATGCATGTAACAGGGCTTCCCCTGGTGGTCCAGTGGATAAGGACACCGCCTTGCAATGCAGGGGGCGCCGGTTCGATCCCTGGCCTGGGACGATCCCACGTGCCGCGGAGCAGCTGGACCCATGTGTCCAATCAACGAGCCGGAGCTCTGGAGCGCATGCGCCCAGAGCCGGTGCTCTGTGACAACAGACGCCACCGCGATGGGAGGCCCACAGGAGCCAAAGAACGAAGACGAATGAAAATAGAGAAATGAAAGACCAATAGAAGTGGCCTGCCCACTCCCCTCCCTCCCCAACCCGACCCCCACCCAAAATAAATTAAAAAAAAAAAAATGCATGTAACAAACATACAAAGTATACAAACACGCATACTTTGCTTCCTAACTTAGAACGTGTACCATTTATGACTCTTGGTATTGAAGGATGAATAGGAAATTTTTTAGGCTAACAAGAAGAGGAAGACAGTCCAAGCAGAGGAAACAGCATGTCAAAATCCTACAGACATAAAAAGCCTATGCATTACTGAAGTGGAGGGGACTGTAACATAATTGACTATGATTGGAGCATAAGCCAAAAAGAGAGTGAGGTGTAAGATGAAAACAGAAGATAAGAAGATAAACAGGGATAAAGCATGAAGTATCACAAATGTCACTCATACACTCTGTTTACTCAGAGGCTAGACCGTGATTGATAGCAATTACACAGGGCATGTCAACCTTCTCTTAACGGCTAAAAATCTAACTGGAACAGCTAGTGCCCATTGGAATACTAATTAGGATTCTGTGAGTGTGGAGTTTCACTGGCATTCACTGTAGGCGTTCAGTGTGAAGTACTCACATCTTATGAGAGAAAAACATGTTGATATGAAAGCCAAAGCCCCTGAATATTAATTATTTTACTCCTTAATAACCCACAGCAAAATGTCAATCTTCAGTGAGTTGTAATGGTTCTCAACACTGGTAGCAAATTAGACTTACCTGGGAAACTTTCAAAAAACATACCATGCCTGAGATCTATCACAGACCAAATAAATTAGAATATGTAGGGTGGAGACTGGTTTCTGAAAATTTGGAAGCTCTCCAGCTGACTTTAATGTGCAATTAGAATTGAAAACCATTATGTTAAGGAAAATACCCTCAAAAGCAAATTCCTACCTACTAGTCTAGCCTTAATTCTTACATCATTTCCATACAACTCTAAAATAACGTTTAAAAAGAATTTGTCTGCTTGGGGATCAACATGAGGACCTATAGGCAGTCAATCTCTGCTGGAAATGTTCCCAGTGGGCTTTTCCACATTTTACTGTTTTATCTCCTTAGTGTGTTGCCTGAGGCTATGGCTCTCTTCATAACTTGCAGTTCTGTCTGCAAAAAGGCTACATGCATCAACAGTTTTGCTAAGGGTCTTGTAATTAATTGGATGGCCTTTTAGTTGGACAGCTTCCAAGGAAAAAGTCTTCCTATTTTGTCTCAGGAAGCCACAAGGATTAGTTGTGCAAACATATTTAACATTACTAGAGCTAATAAGTCATCCATTGCCTTCAACAAAGTATACAAGATCAAATATTTTCATCTTAGTTACACTTAAACATTTTATGAGCTTGTAAACAATTAGTTCTTATATTCTGTACATAGTTTGATCATAAACATAGAACCACAAGAAGAGGGTCATGCAATAATTTATATAACAAATATTCATAGACTTCATGCAGGTGACTCAGTGGTAATGAATCCACCTGCCAAGCAGGGGACATGGGTTCAATCCCTGGGTTGGAAAGATCCCCTGAAGAAGGAAACGGTAACCCACTGCAGTATTCTTGCCTGAGAAATCCCCATAGAGGAGCCTGGCAGATGGCTGTCCATTGGGTTACAAAAAAGTCAGACATGACTTAGCGACTAAACCACCATATACGAAGAAGACGGCTAAATGATGAGATTAGAAAACAGCATGCATCCACCCTCAAGGTGCTTTCACTCTACTATAATGGTATAGGGACTCCACAATGAGTCATAAAAGCTCCATAGAGATACATCAAAAATAAAAGCTCCCCTTTAGAGAGGGGTTAAATTACTAGGTCAAAGAATTACCTGGGAAACTTTCAAAAAACATACCATGCCTGAGATCTATCACAGACCAAATAAATTAGAATATGTAGGGTGGAGACTGGTTTCTGAAAATTTGGAAGCTCTCCAGCTGACTTTAATGTGCAATTAGAATTGAAAACCATTATGTTAAGGAAAATACCCTCAAAAGCAAATTCCTACCTACTAGTCTAGCCTTAATTCTTACATCATTTCCATACAACTCTAAAATAACGTTTAAAAAGAATTTGTCTGCTTGGGGATCAACATGAGGACCTATAGGCAGTCAATCTCTGCTGGAAATGTTCCCAGTGGGCTTTTCCACATTTTACTGTTTTATCTCCTTAGTGTGTTGCCTGAGGCTATGGCTCTCTTCATAACTTGCAGTTCTGTCTGCAAAAAGGCTACATGCATCAACAGTTTTTGCTAAGGGTCTTGTAATTAATTGGATGGCCTTTTAGTTGGACAGCTTCCAAGGAAAAAGTCTTCCTATTTTGGCTCAGGAAGCCACAAGGATTAGTTGTGCAAACATATTTAACATTACTAGAGCTAATAAGTCATCCATTGCCTTCAACAAAGTATACAAGATCAAATATTTTCATCTTAGTTACACTTAAACATTTTATGAGCTTGTAAACAATTAGTTCTTATATTCTGTACATAGTTTGATCATAAACATAGAACCACAAGAAGAGGGTCATGCAATAATTTATATAACAAATATTCATAGACTTCATGCAGGTGACTCAGTGGTAATGAATCCACCTGCCAAGCAGGGGACATGGGTTCAATCCCTGGGTTGGAAAGATCCCCTGAAGAAGGAAACGGTAACCCACTGCAGTATTCTTGCCTGAGAAATCCCCATAGAGGAGCCTGGCAGATGGCTGTCCATTGGGTTACAAAAAAGTCAGACATGACTTAGCGACTAAACCACCATATACGAAGAAGACGGCTAAATGATGAGATTAGAAAACAGCATGCATCCACCCTCAAGGTGCTTTCACTCTACTATAATGGTATAGGGACTCCACAATGAGTCATAAAAGCTCCATAAGAGAGATACATCAAAAAATAAAATGGTAAATTCATGAGATACCAGGACCACTTACAGCTGAGAGGGGTTAAATCTAGGTCTTTTAGGGTCATAAATTTCAGAACTCTCTGGACAAAAGGAAAGATTTAATGGATTGAAGATTGGTAAGAGAAGAGGCAAAATGAGTTATGGGTTTTATTAAAATGGCTAAAATAAGAGGTAAGATATTGCCTTGAGCAAGGGAAATAGAAGGATTGAAAGGAGAGTAAGGATTCAAATGAAGAGACAAATGTTAGAATCATTATACAGATGAAATATAAAGGATTTAGCATGCATTTTCAATTTTAGGTTAAAAAATAAACTGTGGGACATTTAGCATTTATCTACCCATTAAATCACTCAACAAATCCTTGAAAGTTAAAGTATTAGTCACTGAGTCATGTCTGACTCTTTGCAACCCCATGGACTGTAGCCCACCAGGCTCCTCTGTCCATGGGATTCTCCAGGCAAGAATACTGGAGTGCAGGCTTCCCTGGTGGTCCAGTGGGTAAAGAGTGTGCCTTGCAGTGTTAGGGGCGCCAGTTCAAGCCCTGGCCTGGGAAGATCCCACGTGCCGTGGAGTGGTTGGACCAGTGAGTCCAATAACAAGCCAGCACTCTGGAGTGCATGTGTCCAGAGCCAGTGCTCTGCAGCAAGAGAGGCCACTGCAATGGGAGGCTCACACAGGCCAAAGAATAAAGATGGATGAAAATGAATAAATTTAAAAAAACAATAAAAGAGGCCAAAATTAAAAAAAAAAAAAAAAACAAAAACAAAAAAAACTACTGAAGCAGGTTGTCATTCCCTTCTCCAGAGGATATTCCCAACTCAGGGATTGAACCCAGGTCTCCCACATCGCAGGCAGATTCTTTACCATCTGATCCAAGGAAGTCATCAAGAAATCCTTATTACATAACTATTCTGCATCAAGCATGGTGTTGTATTCTGGAGGTACAGCAGTGAATAGAGCAATGAATGGTTCTTGCCTTCATATATTAACAGCTTTATGTGCTAGGGGAGACAAATAAGGAAAACACACAGTAATTAATAAACAGTTATAAGTGATGTAAAGGAAGTTTGAGATGCTGAAAGAGAATATCAGGCAGTTGTAATTGATGGTTGGGGTGACGGACATAACTACCTTACTTTGGGCAATAAATGAAACCTTCTCTAAGGAAATGTTATTTCAGAGGAGATTTGAAGGACCATATCAGAAAAAGCAAGCATTGAAGAAACAAGGAAATTAAATGCAAAGGCTCTGAAATGGGACAATCTTGTTATATTTCTGTGTTTGAAAAGGGAACTGCTACTGTGCTTAACGAGGTTGAGAAATTGAGTAAGCTGAAAATGGTAAATTGACCACTGTCTTCGTAGCACAGATGTTGTGGTTGACCTTGGAGAAAGCAGTTCCCGCTGACTAAGGAAAACACCAAATTGGAGTGAATTGAAAAGTGAATGGGAAGCAATGAGGGAAGTGGATACAGTGTGTTTAGTAAAAAAGGAAAAGGGGGAAATGAGAAAGGAAATTCTGGACTGTAGCCCACCAGGCTCCTCTGTCCATGGGATTCTCCAGGCAAGAATACTGGAGTGCAGGCTTCCCTGGTGGTCCAGTGGGTAAAGAGTGCCTTGCAGTGTTAGGGGCCAGTTCAAGCCCTGGCCTGGGAAGATCCCACGTGCCGTGGAGTGGTTGGACCAGTGAGTCCAATAACAAGCCAGCACTCTGGAGTGCATGTGTCCAGAGCCAGTGCTCTGCAGCAAGAGAGGCCACTGCAATGGGAGGCTCACACAGGCCAAAGAATAAAGATGGATGAAAATGAATAAATTTAAAAAAACAATAAAAGAGGCCAAAATTAAAAAAAAAAAAAAAAACAAAAACAAAAAAAACTACTGAAGCAGGTTGTCATTCCCTTCTCCAGAGGATATTCCCAACTCAGGGATTGAACCCAGGTCTCCCACATCGCAGGCAGATTCTTTACCATCTGATCCAAGGAAGTCATCAAGAAATCCTTATTACATAACTATTCTGCATCAAGCATGGTGTTGTATTCTGGAGGTACAGCAGTGAATAGAGCAATGAATGGTTCTTGCCTTCATATATTAACAGCTTTATGTGCTAGGGGAGACAAATAAGGAAAACACACAGTAATTAATAAACAGTTATAAGTGATGTAAAGGAAGTTTGAGATGCTGAAAGAGAATATCAGGCAGTTGTAATTGATGGTTGGGGTGACGGACATAACTACCTTACTTTGGGCAATAAATGAAACCTTCTCTAAGGAAATGTTATTTCAGAGGAGATTTGAAGGACCATATCAGAAAAAGCAAGCATTGAAGAAACAAGGAAATTAAATGCAAAGGCTCTGAAATGGGACAATCTTGTTATATTTCTGTGTTTGAAAAGGGAACTGCTACTGTGCTTAACGAGGTTGAGAAATTGAGTAAGCTGAAAATGGTAAATTGACCACTGTCTTCGTAGCACAGATGTTGTGGTTGACCTTGGAGAAAGCAGTTCCCGCTGACTAAGGAAAACACCAAATTGGAGTGAATTGAAAAGTGAATGGGAAGCAATGAGGGAAGTGGATACAGTGTGTTTAGTAGGGAAAAGAAATGAAAAGGTAGCTGGAGACGGATGAAGAACAGGGGAAATTCTGGTTCCTTAAAGTGATATGAGAATTCAGAGCCCATTGATATACTGAGCTGGCAGAGAGACGGAAAAAGAAAACTGGAAGCAGGGAATGCTGCCTCGTATACCTCCCAAACCACCCTCACCTGTACCTGAGTTGGATAAATTAAAGCTAATTCTTTCCTAAGCTGGGCTCTTTAGAGAGAAAGATGAGGCAAGGAAGAGAAGGACACTGAAGACTGCACAGGAAAGTAAAAGAATTCAGCACCACAGAGGAAAGGAAGGGTGCTGAGATTCAAATCATCTAACCGCAGTGTGGCTTCATGCCAGACCTACCCCCAAAAACAAAAGAACAGAGATTGCCTCATTTGATCTAAACAAGTACTGAGTGGCAAGGTGTGGAGCATCATACTCTGTTCTTTCTCCACCTTTAAAAGCCAGTATAGTGGCCCCAGGATGCTACTGGGCTAGCCAAAAAGTTCGTACAGGTTTTTGGTAGCATCTTATGGAAAAACTCAAATGAATTTTTCAGTTAACCCAATATTTCACCATTAAATACAATTCATAAAATATGTTGGCCATATGGACATGAATTTGTGCAAATTCCAGGAGATAGTGGAGGACAGAAGACCTTGGTGTGCTGCAGTTCATGGGGTCAGAGAGTCAGAAATGACGTAGTGACTGAGCAAAAGCAACATCATAAAATACATGAAACCTTCTCTAAGGAAATGTTATTTCAGAGGAGATTTGAAGGACCATATCAGAAAAAGCAAGCATTGAAGAAACAAGGAAATTAAATGCAAAGGCTCTGAAATGGGACAATCTTGTTATATTTCTGTGTTTGAAAAGGGAACTGCTACTGTGCTTAACGAGGTTGAGAAATTGAGTAAGCTGAAAATGGTAAATTGACCACTGTCTTCGTAGCACAGATGTTGTGGTTGACCTTGGAGAAAGCAGTTCCCGCTGACTAAGGAAAACACCAAATTGGAGTGAATTGAAAAGTGAATGGGAAGCAATGAGGGAAGTGGATACAGTGTGTTTAGTAGGGAAAAGAAATGAAAAGGTAGCTGGAGACGGATGAAGAACAGGGGAAATTCTGGTTCCTTAAAGTGATATGAGAATTCAGAGCCCATTGATATACTGAGCTGGCAGAGAGACGGAAAAAGAAAACTGGAAGCAGGGAATGCTGCCTCGTATACCTCCAATCCACCCTCACCTGTACCTGAGTTGGATAAATTAAAGCTAATTCTTTCCTAAGCTGGGCTCTTTAGAGAGAAAGATGAGGCAAGGAAGAGAAGGACACTGAAGACTGCACAGGAAAGTAAAAGAATTCAGCACCACAGAGGAAAGGAAGGGTGCTGAGATTCAAATCATCTAACCGCAGTGTGGCTTCATGCCAGACCTACCCCCAAAAACAAAAGAACAGAGATTGCCTCATTTGATCTAAACAAGTACTGAGTGGCAAGGTGTGGAGCATCATACTCTGTTCTTTCTCCACCTTTAAAAGCCAGTATAGTGGCCCCAGGATGCTACTGGGCTAGCCAAAAAGTTCGTACAGGTTTTTGGTAGCATCTTATGGAAAAACTCAAATGAATTTTTCAGTTAACCCAATATTTCACCATTAAATACAATTCATAAAATATGTTGGCCATATGGACATGAATTTGTGCAAATTCCAGGAGATAGTGGAGGACAGAAGACCTTGGTGTGCTGCAGTTCATGGGGTCAGAGAGTCAGAAATGACGTAGTGACTGAGCAAAAGCAACAACATAAAATACATTGGGGAACCATCAATCTTACCTTGATCTTATCAATCAAGGACATTTTAGACATCCCGCCACATACCTCCATCATCTCATAGAAGAAAGAATATTTTAGGATCAAAAAGTAGAAAGATCATAATATTAAGATTAAAAACAAGAAATGTAGCCTCATATAAAACTTCTCTACACTGTTTTATTATTTTATTTCAAAGTGTGTCATGGATTGGTGAAAAAACCATCCCAGCCTTGTGTCAGTATGTAAATTAGCATTAGGAAATCACTGAACCAGATGACTTATAAATCTTTTCCAATTCAAATTCTGATTCAGTTAATAGTAATGAAAAACTATCATAGCTGAGGTAAAATAGTTTCTTTTTCATGTTCTTTTCAATGATCTCATAAATAACTTTCCCCAAGTCACCTTTGCAGGTCTCACAGCCTTAGGGTACTAAAGCAATACTCTGTCATTCTCATCAGTTTCACAGGCCCCTTCTAAGTTTTCAGACAGCCCAGAACATGTGCAAAAACCAGTCTTCCCAGCACAAAACAGAACACCAGTTTCTACTGTTTTCTGTCAGCTTGAATGTTAAGACCTCAGTAATCACACTCCACTCTATATCAACTCAAAATAAGAACACAGATTACTTTTCAAAGAATAGAAATAAAGAACTGAAAGTTTAGAATATAAGATAAAATTTCCTTGTTTAAAGAAAGACAGCAGGGGAAAAAAGCTCACTTTATTTGTATATTTTTATTTCAAAGTGTCCAAGAAACCAAGTATTTACAACCACTCTTAAAGTGACATATTAAAAAATTATACCAAATAGGATATTTTAAAGATGACTAAGAAAACCCCTTAAGTTATTACAAACTCAAAATACCAGAATGGTCACTGGCTTAACGAGAGTTCTGTTCTGTGGGCATGTGCCTGATGACGCCTTACTAATTCCACTGTGGGCTCTGCTTTATTGAATTCCTTGCCTGTCCTAATTTTATACAGTTCCAGTTAGCTGACCTTCAAAGCCAATGTTGGAGGAAGGGGATTTTCTGACAAAATAACATTTTAAAGCTAATGGTTTTTAATAAGCAATTGGGTTTGCAGCATTCAGCTCTTGTTATGTTTTATTGGTTTTTGAGCTTTAATTTGGTATGTGTGTTTTGGTATGATTTCTTAGCAGGTGCGATTTTTAAAATGGGATCAATAAGATTCACTGTGATGCATAATATGAAATTTCCAGCTTAACTTTCAATACAAAGTCCTAGGCTTGGTTCTTTCCAGAGCCCTGCAAAGAAAATGTGTTGACTCCTTTGGGCTTTCCCTCACTGGAGCTTTTTGAAATCTTGTTCAAATATCCAAATCAGCTCTCCTTTAAGCAACTCTCACTCAGAACCCATGACCTCATTTCCTTATTCTTGAAGAGATAAGTTCACCTAGCAAGATACAAGATACAAGCCTAAGTATAGCTTTTCCTCTTTAAAATCTCTATTGCTTTCTAGAGTGTTGCTAATTAGTAGGGACTTAATAAATCTTTGTTCAATGAATAGTTGAATGAATTTTTCTTCCCTTACTTCTTCTCTGAGTAAAAGGAAGAGAAATGCTTCCTTTCCAGAACTAGCATCTCTTAGTGATACAGAGTTTATCTGATTGTAGCCCCTCCTGCCTTCTTCAAGGCCTTGCTTCATCATGTATTGCTTCTTAGTATGAGTGTCTGTGACCCTGATTTCTCTACTGGTCACTCAGAGGTTGACTATAAACACAGATCATTTCTCAAATTTGTTAAACTATGATATGGGGCTATAAACAGCTAGGGTATTGGGTGGCAGACTATTGCATTTTTATTTCAAAGTGTCCAAGAAACCAAGTATTTACAACCACTCTTAAAGTGACATATTAAAAAATTATACCAAATAGGATATTTTAAAGATGACTAAGAAAACCCCTTAAGTTATTACAAACTCAAAATACCAGAATGGTCACTGGCTTAACGAGAGTTCTGTTCTGTGGGCATGTGCCTGATGACGCCTTACTAATTCCACTGTGGGCTCTGCTTTATTGAATTCCTTGCCTGTCCTAATTTTATACAGTTCCAGTTAGCTGACCTTCAAAGCCAATGTTGGAGGAAGGGGATTTTCTGACAAAATAACATTTTAAAGCTAATGGTTTTTAATAAGCAATTGGGTTTGCAGCATTCAGCTCTTGTTATGTTTTATTGGTTTTTGAGCTTTAATTTGGTATGTGTGTTTTGGTATGATTTCTTAGCAGGTGCGATTTTTAAAATGGGATCAATAAGATTCACTGTGATGCATAATATGAAATTTCCAGCTTAACTTTCAATACAAAGTCCTAGGCTTGGTTCTTTCCAGAGCCCTGCAAAGAAAATGTGTTGACTCCTTTGGGCTTTCCCTCACTGGAGCTTTTTGAAATCTTGTTCAAATATCCAAATCAGCTCTCCTTTAAGCAACTCTCACTCAGAACCCATGACCTCATTTCCTTATTCTTGAAGAGATAAGTTCACCTAGCAAGATACAAGATACAAGCCTAAGTATAGCTTTTCCTCTTTAAAATCTCTATTGCTTTCTAGAGTGTTGCTAATTAGTAGGGACTTAATAAATCTTTGTTCAATGAATAGTTGAATGAATTTTTCTTCCCTTACTTCTTCTCTGAGTAAAAGGAAGAGAAATGCTTCCTTTCCAGAACTAGCATCTCTTAGTGATACAGAGTTTATCTGATTGTAGCCCCTCCTGCCTTCTTCAAGGCCTTGCTTCATCATGTATTGCTTCTTAGTATGAGTGTCTGTGACCCTGATTTCTCTACTGGTCACTCAGAGGTTGACTATAAACACAGATCATTTCTCAAATTTGTTAAACTATGATATGAGGGAACAAGAGTGGTAATTGGGACAGAGAACATGCCAAGGATAGGGTATTGGGTGGCAGTACTCTATTGCTTGATATCTGGGTGGTAGAGATTAAAACCATATACTACCACATACTATTTTTGTGCACATTGTGTATTTATAATTAATTTAACAATGAAAAGTTTAAAACAACACCAGAAGGGCAAGAGAAAAATAATTAGAACTACTGATAATCAGTTTGATAAAGTATCCAACTCTAATGCTTTTCAGTTCCTAAATCATGTCCATCTCTTTGCTACCCATGGGTTGAAGCATGCCAGGCTCCTCTGCCCTTCACCATCTCCCAGGGTTTGCACAGGGTCATGTCTATGGAGTCAGTGATGCTATCTAACCATCTCATCTTCTGTTGTCACCTCCTTTTGCCTTCAATCTTTCCCACCATCGAGTCTTTTCCAATGAGTGGACTTTTTGCATCAGGTGGCCAAAGTATTGGAGCTTCAGCATCATTTTTCCAATGAATGTTCAGGATTGATTTCCTTTAGGATTGACTGGGTGATCTCTTCGCTGTCTGAGAGACTGTCAAGAATCTTCTCCAGCACAATTGGAAAGCATCAATTCTTTGGTGCTCAGCTTTCTTTATGGTCCAACTCTCACATCCATACATGACTACTAGAAAAGTCATAGCTTTGACTTTACAGACCTTTATCAGCAAAGTGATGTCTATGCTTTTTAATAAGCTGTCTAGATTTTTCATAGCTTTTCCTCCAAGGACCAAGCACCTTTTAATTTGGGGGCTGCAGTCACCTTCCCCACTGATTTTGGAACCCAAGAAAATAAATCTGTCACTGTTTCCACTTTTTCCTCTTCTATTTGCCATGAAGTGATGGGGCCAGATGCCATGATCTTAGTTTTCAGAATTTTGAGATTCAAGTCAGCTTTTGAACTCTCCTCTTTCATCTTCATCAAGAGGCTCTTTAGTTCCTCTTCACTTTTCTGCCATTAGACTAGTATTATTTGTATATCTGAGGTTATTAATATTATTCCCAGCAACCTTGATTCCAGCTTGCGCTTCATCCAGTCTGGCATTTCACATGATATTCTCTGCATATAAGTTAAATAAGCAGGGTGACAACATATAGCCTTGTCATACTCCTTTCCTAGTTTTGGACCAGTCCATTGTTCCATTTCCAGTTCAAGCTGTTGCTTCTTGACCCATGTACAGGTTTCTCAGGAGACAGGTAAGGTGGCCTGGTATTCCCATCTCTTTAAGAATTTTACACAGTTTGTTGTGATTCACACAGCTGAAGGCTTTAGCATAGTTAGTGAAGCAGAAGTAGATTTTTTTTTTTTTGAATTTCCTTGCTTTTTCAAGATCCACTATCAGCAATTTGGCTCATAGTTTCCTTTAACAATAAAGCACATTGGTGGTCTTTGACCTAAAAAATCTCAGCTCTAGGATTCTACCCCAAGAAACTCATTGAATGGTGCAAAACTATGTACAGTAGTCTCCTCTTAGCTGTGGAGAATACATTCCAAGACCCCCAGTGCATGTCTAAAACTGCAGACAGTACTGGACCCTATGTATATTACATGCTTTCCTATACATGCCCACCTATGAGAAAGTTTAATTTATAAATTGGGTACTACAAGGCAATATCTGAATTGCCAGCATCACTACTTTTCTGCTTTGGGGCTATTTCTAAATAAAATAAAGATTACTTGGACACAAGTACTGCTGATACTGCTCCAGTCAATCTGACATCCAGACCAGTTACCAAGAGATAAACGAGCAGGATCCACTAGAAAAGGGATGACTTATGTCTGGAGCAGGACTGAGCAGGAGTGTGTGGCATTTCATCTTGCTACTCAGTATGATACACTGTTTAAAACATTTGAATTTTTACTTCTGAAAATTTCCACTGAATATTATTATCATACTGTAATTAACCACACATAACTGAAAGCAAAACAGGGGATAAGGTAGATTACTGTATGCATAAGGAAATTTCCCCCAATGTTACTTGCATTGGTAATATCTTGGAAACCTGGAATAAGCACTGATAAAAGGTTTGTGAGGTAAATCGTGGGACACACACTGCCATTATAAGTGATAATGTGAATCTATATTTATTTTACATGTGGATATATCATGTAATGAAGAGGAAGTTACCAAATAATATATAGTATGATTCAATATATTTAAAATTTATGAATATATGTATAGAGAAAATCTTCCTTAAAGTTCTGTTTGTGATTATCTCACCCTCAAAAAAGAGAATGAAAATCGTGATACAGGTTTGAGCCTATACAGGAGCTTCTCTTTCTGTAGATGTTTTTCTTCTTCATTCGAACACAGTGATTAGACAGCAAGAATGATTTGGCTAATTTATACCATGATCAAAATACTGCACTGAACTTGGTCAACAGGACCCTGCCAAAAGAATGTCTGATTTGTTAAACTTGTCTTTCTAAGAATGATAAAGTAGCTAAATCAATAGTTTTAGACACCCTCTACTCTGCCTCGTAGGAGGAAATAAGCCAGTAAGACACAAAGCCCCTATTTTTGATATGCCACCCTTGGAGAAAGAGCCCATTGACAGGTATGGCTCTACTCTGAGTACATGAATATGATCCAACTGGGAAAACTGGTATAAATGTTTTGAGCCCAGGTTACAGTCTGAAGTTGAGAATATACCCATGACCTTGGAATGAACCAAAACTCTTTATCACCGTGAGAAAAGAAAGAAGATTAGCAATGGGGATCCTTACAACTGAACCATGATCCAGTGTGAGACACTGACTGTGTATTAACAATAAATAACATTAATACCATTGGGAAGAATTTTTAATTCATGAGTTTTCTATCAAGGGCCAATGTGTAGGGAGAAAGAATTGGTAGTATTCTGTGACTGATGCAGTTTCTATCTTTCCTTTTTCTCCATATGCATAAAAAATGGGGTCACTTTCGAATGTCTGGTATTAAGATTTGAAAGATACAGACGAAGTATAGAGAACTAAAATAAAACACAAAACAAAACAAACAAAAAACCTATGAATGTATCCATAGATAATTGTCTTCAAGTATGTGTATCAAAACAATAATAGTTATTTTCCTGTATTGTTGCTTCTGTTTTTTCTTTCTTTTTGAGTAATATCTTGAAACCTGGAATAAGCACTGATAAAAGGTTTGTGAGGTAAATCGTGGGACACACACTGCCATTATAAGTGATAATGTGAATCTATATTTATTTTACATGTGGATATATCATGTAATGAAGAGGAAGTTACCAAATAATATATAGTATGATTCAATATATTTAAAATTTATGAATATATGTATAGAGAAAATCTTCCTTAAAGTTCTGTTTGTGATTATCTCACCCTCAAAAAAGAGAATGAAAATCGTGATACAGGTTTGAGCCTATACAGGAGCTTCTCTTTCTGTAGATGTTTTTCTTCTTCATTCGAACACAGTGATTAGACAGCAAGAATGATTTGGCTAATTTATACCATGATCAAAATACTGCACTGAACTTGGTCAACAGGACCCTGCCAAAAGAATGTCTGATTTGTTAAACTTGTCTTTCTAAGAATGATAAAGTAGCTAAATCAATAGTTTTAGACACCCTCTACTCTGCCTCGTAGGAGGAAATAAGCCAGTAAGACACAAAGCCCCTATTTTTGATATGCCACCCTTGGAGAAAGAGCCCATTGACAGGTATGGCTCTACTCTGAGTACATGAATATGATCCAACTGGGAAAACTGGTATAAATGTTTTGAGCCCAGGTTACAGTCTGAAGTTGAGAATATACCCATGACCTTGGAATGAACCAAAACTCTTTATCACCGTGAGAAAAGAAAGAAGATTAGCAATGGGGATCCTTACAACTGAACCATGATCCAGTGTGAGACACTGACTGTGTATTAACAATAAATAACATTAATACCATTGGGAAGAATTTTTAATTCATGAGTTTTCTATCAAGGGCCAATGTGTAGGGAGAAAGAATTGGTAGTATTCTGTGACTGATGCAGTTTCTATCTTTCCTTTTTCTCCATATGCATAAAAAATGGGGTCACTTTCGAATGTCTGGTATTAAGATTTGAAAGATACAGACGAAGTATAGAGAACTAAAATAAAACACAAAACAAAACAAACAAAAAACCTATGAATGTATCCATAGATAATTGTCTTCAAGTATGTGTATCAAAACAATAATAGTTATTTTCCTGTATTGTTGCTTCTGTTTTTTCTTTCTTTTTTGTACTTTTCTTATACTTTTTAGTCTTTGTAACAAGTCTGTACAATTTTCTCACAATATAAAATACATTAAAACTATTTTTAAAAAACTATTTAGGGGCTTCCCCTGGTGGTCCAGCGGGTAAGGACACCATCTTGCAGTGCAAGGGGCGCCAGTTCGATCCCTGGCCTGGGAAGATCCCACGTGCAGCGGAGTGGCTGGACTGATGTGTCCAATTACTGAGCCGGAACTCTGGAGCGCATGTGCCCAGAGCCAGCGCTCTGCGACGACAAAGGCCACCGCGATGGGAGGCCCACAGGAGCCGAAGAACAAAGACGGATGAAAATAGAGAAATGAAAGACCAATAGAAGTGGCCCACCCATCCCCCTCCCTCCCCACCCCACCCCCCAAAAAAGATAAATAAAATAAATGTTAAAAAAATACATTTAAAAAACACTTCTCCTGAAAATACGACCCCCTGGATCTATTTTTATTCTATTTTCATTCTTTTCCTCATTATTGACTCATCTTTTTTCCATAAGGCTCCCACTCTTACCACTCCACTGAAAATATACTCTCCAAGGTCAACCTTTTCACTGCAAAACTCTCAGCCCTTTTTTTCTTTGACAACTCTCTCCAGCATTCAGCATAGTCAACTCTTCTCAGCTTTGCAAACTGTCTCCTTGGCTATTGATTCTCTTGGTTTTTTGTTTTTTGGGGTCTTTTCCCCCTAACTTTCTCCCTGTATATCATTTGTCTTTTTGATTGGCTTTATTTTCTCTGCTGGTTGCAAAGTATCTCCAGTCTCAAAACTTAGAACACTGCTCCTAGCTACATGTCAGAGCTATAGCATCCTGGTGACTGTCCAGACGGCCTTCACCATTTCGAGTGTCCCCTGAACTCAAGCGCTCCATCTCTGTAACTGCCATTTCCACTGGGATATCTTGACATCACCTTAAACCCAACATGACTGAAACTCTATCTGTTGGTCCAAATCAATTTTCCCTCTAGACCTTTGTCTTTCTGCCCACAGAACTAGGTCCTAATTTCATTGCTTTTTCAATAGCCTTTGGCTAAAAAACAAA
The DNA here is from genome assembly GCA_022376925.1 of Tragulus kanchil. Lineage (NCBI taxonomy): Eukaryota > Metazoa > Chordata > Mammalia > Artiodactyla > Tragulidae > Tragulus > Tragulus kanchil. The sequence goes on from JAIOJX010000001.1 coordinate 11,559,903, forward strand.
AAAAAGGACACAGTGATCTTTTAGTTACAGCAAAAAGAACAAATAGAACAAACAGTATGAATACAAGAATACTTTTTAGGAGACAATTTCATAAAAGGAATCATACCAATACATCATGATGTCAATTTAAGTGTAGCCATAAGAGCAAATTTAGCTCCACTTTCAGAGAGAAATGTGCTCATTACCAATATTAACACCTTATCTTCTAAGGCCCATGGACTGAGAATCAGGAAGAGGCACTACTTTATCCATCAACTATTGTCAAGTCTTTTTTCAGAGTCTGTCTTTGTTACCTTGTCACATTCACAAAATATCTAAATCAAGTGTTGTTCATCTTCCATCAAGATATTACAATGTTCACATTTGCAACTTTATGACTGATATACTCTGTCTCCCATATTCTGTTCCTGTTTTCATATATTTAACCTGCTTTAAAAAATTATCTTTGGCACTTTGTTGACTACAAGATAGAATCTATAAGGCTGAATATATAAGGCCAATAAAATATAATCAAACACTGCCTTTGGAATCTTTGTAATCACTAAATTCCTTCACATACTATATTTGATCAGTTTTTGATACATGCTCTGTATGAAAGAAATAAAAACAGTGAATGGATAGGGAAAAAACAACCGTAGGAATCAGGGATTGGGTGGGATCTATTTTTCTTTTTTTAATTCTTTATTTTAAAGATTTTACGGAGTTCTGTTGTTCACCAACATGTATGTTCCCCGATCATTCATATGCATATCCCTGGACCCTCCCCACCCAGTTCCCCCCCCCCCAGACCATCACCCCAAGTGATGGTAGGTACTCCTATTCCCTTAGCACAATGACCATAGCTATCTTTTCCACACATAATAGTATAGGTTTCGATGATACTTCCTCTATGCCTCCCTCTCACTGTTCGGTCTCCACAATGTCCTTATGTCTATTCTCTGTTTTTCCATGAGTTCACTGCGTGTGTTATCATGACCATCGTACTAGATCCCATATATATGAGTTAGTATACTGTACTTGTCTTTCTCTTTTTGACTTACTTCACTTTTTATGATAGGTTCTAGAGCCAGCCACCTCATTAGGACTGAGTCTTCTGCATTTCTTTTAACAGCTGAGTAGTATTCCATTGTATATATGTACCAGAGCTTCTGGATCCATTCATTTGCCCATGGGCATCTAGGTTGCTTCCAAGTTCTGGCTATTGTATAGAGAGCTGCAATGAACACTGGGGTACAGGTGCCTCTTTCAGTTTTGATTTCATCAGGATATAGGCCTAATAGTGGGATTGCTGGGTCATAGGGTGCTTCTATTTTTAGTTTTGTAAGGAATCTCCATATTGTCTTCCATAGAGGTTGTATCAGTTTACATTCTGGGTGGAATCTATTGAATGTAGAAAAACAGTAGAGAACTTAGGATCAAGGTTTGGGGTTGAATAAAGTAGGAGCCAGAGGAAAAGAGTAAGAAAGAGAAGTCAGTGAAATAGAAGGAAAACCAGAGCAAATGTCAAATTACAAAAGAAAAGGGGTGAGGTGGAGTGAAGTGTTAGTTGTGAAGTGTTAGTTGTGAGGTCATGTGCAACTCTTTACGATCCCATGGACTGTAGCCCACCAGACTCGTCTGTCCATGGAATTTCCTAGGCAAGAATACTGCAGTGGCTTGCCATGCCCTTCTCCAGGGAATCTGCCCAAACAGGAATTGAACTCTGGTCTCCTACGATGTGGAAGTCCCTTGTAGATCAGTTGGTAAAAAATCTGCCTGCAATGCAAGAGACCCCAGTTTGGTTCCTGGATCAGGAAGATCCTCTGGAGAAGGGATAGGCTACCCACTCCAGTATTCCTGCCTGGAAACCTCCATGGCTTGTTCGTGGGTCGCAAAGAGTCGGACATGACTGAGTGACTACTTTTCTCCTGCACTGCAGGCAGTTTCTTTACCATATGAGCCACTAGAAGGAAACTCAGATCAAATGTGAAATTACAAAAGGGGAAGAGTTTAAAACAAAGATGGAATGGCCAACTCTATAAGATAAAGAATGATGGTAGATAATTAAGTTAGGAATAGAGAAGTCACTGTAACAAAAGCAGGATTATCAGATTGGACTGATGAAGTCTAGAGGAGGATAAAAAGAGATAAGAAGAAACAGGGAAGTGTCCACAGTGCTCACATCTAATTACAGTGAAGATGGCAGAGAAATTGAATTATAGAAAGAAGTAATGTGAAGGTAGAATATTATGGTATGTTTATATACTAAGAGAAATGATCCAACGAAAGAGAAACTAATGTTGCAAGACAAAGAAGGTACAACTGAAAAGGCAAAACACTTTGGTAGATGAAAGAAAATGGGATTGCGTCCAATTGTGGAAGGACTGCCCTTTCAGAGTAACAGAGGCACTTCCTGCATTGTAAAAGAAAAGAGAAGCTATGCAAACATGAGGTGTGGAGATTCTGCAGTCTAAATGTGGAGTTGGATCTTCTCCATGGCTTCCATGTTCTCAGTGAGGTATAGGACTGGGGTGAAGGGGATGAGTATGGGGAGGGGTCTACAAAGCTTACGAAGAGAGAAGGTACACAGGTAAGATTTCAGAGAGTGAAAACATTAGCCTGCTATAAAGAAACAACAGAAATTCCAGGCAGTACTGAGACCTAATTTGAATTTTGAGAGCATTACTATTTTTTTTTTGGTCTTGCAGCACAGTGGGATCTTAGTTTCCCAATGAGGGAGCAAACCTGGGCCCTAGCAGTCAAAGTGGAGAATCTTTTTTTTTTTTTAAAGATTTATTTATTTATTTATGGGGGTGGGGGGGGGAGGGGAGAGGGTGGGCCACCTCCATTGGTCTTTCACTTGTCCATTTTTTTCATTTTTTTTCCCTTTTTTTGTTCTTTGGCCCTTGTGGGCCTCCTGGAGAAGGGATAGGCTCCACTCCAGTATTCCTGCCTGGAAACCTCCATGGCTTGTTCGTGGGTCGCAAAGAGTCGGACATGACTGAGTGACTACTTTTCTCCTGCACTGCAGGCAGTTTCTTTACCATATGAGCCACTAGAAGGAAACTCAGATCAAATGTGAAATTACAAAAGGGGAAGAGTTTAAAACAAAGATGGAATGGCCAACTCTATAAGATAAAGAATGATGGTAGATAATTAAGTTAGGAATAGAGAAGTCACTGTAACAAAAGCAGGATTATCAGATTGGACTGATGAAGTCTAGAGGAGGATAAAAAGAGATAAGAAGAAACAGGGAAGTGTCCACAGTGCTCACATCTAATTACAGTGAAGATGGCAGAGAAATTGAATTATAGAAAGAAGTAATGTGAAGGTAGAATATTATGGTATGTTTATATACTAAGAGAAATGATCCAACGAAAGAGAAACTAATGTTGCAAGACAAAGAAGGTACAACTGAAAAGGCAAAACACTTTGGTAGATGAAAGAAAATGGGATTGCGTCCAATTGTGGAAGGACTGCCCTTTCAGAGTAACAGAGGCACTTCCTGCATTGTAAAAGAAAAGAGAAGCTATGCAAACATGAGGTGTGGAGATTCTGCAGTCTAAATGTGGAGTTGGATCTTCTCCATGGCTTCCATGTTCTCAGTGAGGTATAGGACTGGGGTGAAGGGGATGAGTATGGGGAGGGGTCTACAAAGCTTACGAAGAGAGAAGGTACACAGGTAAGATTTCAGAGAGTGAAAACATTAGCCTGCTATAAAGAAACAACAGAAATTCCAGGCAGTACTGAGACCTAATTTGAATTTTGAGAGCATTACTATTTTTTTTTTGGTCTTGCAGCACAGTGGGATCTTAGTTTCCCAATGAGGGAGCAAACCTGGGCCCTAGCAGTCAAAGTGGAGAATCTTTTTTTTTTTTTAAAGATTTATTTATTTATTTATGGGGGGGTGGGGTGGGGAGGGAGGGGAGAGGGTGGGCCACCTCCATTGGTCTTTCACTTGTCCATTTTTTTCATCCATCTTTGTTCTTTGGCCCTTGTGGGCCTCCCATTGCGGTGGCCTCTGTTGTCACAGAGCACTGGCTTTGGGCGCATGCGTTCCAGAGCTCCGGCTCGGTAATTGGACACATCGGTCCAGCCGCTCCACAGCACGTGGGATCTTCCCAGGCCAGGGATCGAATTGGCGCCCCTTGCACTGCAAGGCGGTGTCCTTACCCTCTGGACCACCAGGGAAGCCCCAAAGTGGAGAATCTTAACCAATGGATAGCCAGGGAATTTTGGAGAGCACTACTTTAAAATGAAACTCACTTTAACTTAAAGTGAAACCAGGGTGCCTGATGGGTTAATTTCCTCCAGGTATGAGGAAGGGGTAATCAATACACAGGGCAGAAATGGGACTCACCCTCATGACTCATTACTCTAAGATCAATGTTCTTTCCATTAAATCATTTGTTCTAATGGTATTTTTTCATATTTTCCTCTAAAAAAATCACAGATCAGATTATAATTGAGTAAATTATTCTTTTTGAATTAAAAAACATCTAAAAGAATGGTGAGCAACAATACCTATGGGTAGGAATTAAAGAGGTTTCCAACATGAAACCATTTGTAACCTGTTTGCCAATCAGCCTACATTTCCCCCTGTAAATATTGCAAAACGTCCATATGCTCACACTGCAAAAGCCCTCTTGGAGCCTTGTAATCAGGCCAGTGGACCATATTGTTATGCACAACCTAACCTCTTTCCTTCTCAGATCCCAGCAAAGGACAGCAGGCTGATAGAACTAGAGCTAATTAGCACCCTGTTCATCTTGCCTTATGCTTAGACCGCCTAAAGGAAGTTTCTTTTTTTTCTGGCTGATGATAAAACAGAATCAGTCTCTTTGCTCTCTGTGCTGAGTCCTTTATCAATCATAATTCTGCAGACACACTGAACAGCAAAGAAGATATAGATACACATTCGCACACACACACATACATTCTTACGTTTAAAATGTTTTATGGTATATGTGTGTGTGTACTTATCTGTATTTAGCACCACAGTATAAAGAGGGAGAACGCGGACATAAATGGGGAGACATTGAGGGTAAAAAAGTCAGGAAACTGACTACAGCTAATTCCTGGAGAGGAAGGGTGGTGTAGAGTTTAAAAAAGGGACTCTCAAGTCAAATTTCTAGGGTCAAATTCTGGCTCTGACACTTATTAGACATGTGGCCATGGGCAAGGAAATTGTCTTTTCTGGACCTCAGTTAAAAGAGGAATAATAATAGTAATGAAATCAAAGTAATGAAATCAAAAGGTTATTGGGAGGATTAAACAATTTATTATTTGTAACTCCAGCATTCAATAGTTGGTGAAAAAAAAAAAGTTGGTGAAGTTAGAGATATCACTCAACCCCTTGGGGTTCAGTTTCCTCATCAGTAAAATTTATTTGGTTTTGTAAAATTTTACTCTCACAGGAGCCTACATTTTCTGGTATTTTAGCAATGTATTTTATCAGGCTTGTGAGAAAATAAAGATTGTATTAGTTATAAAACTTCAAAATTATCTCTGTTACCTACGCCTATGTTGCCATCACTGGCCAAAAAAAACCCACCTATCATTTATATTTGATTCAGGGATGTCATATGTGAACCTAGAAAGAAGATATGTCTTTCTAAAACTGCGTCTACACAAATATTTAAGTTGGCTCACATTCTGTGAGGCCTTTAGCCAAAGAAGTGCACAACTGGGGAAGCTCAGTCTGCAGAATGGACTGCGTAGCAGATGTCTCACCTGCACAGCTGAGAGACGTTCTAGAACTGTCACTATCAAGAGAGCACTCAGTCTCCTTGCCGTGTATCTTCTGTCTCTTGCTTCATTAAGAAGCTTTGTTATAACTCCGTAAGGGCAGATCTATGCTTTACTTGCTCTGCGTCCTCCTGGTGAGAACAGAGACAGGCACAAAATAAATCTCTAAAACGTGTGAAAAGTGAGTGGGGAAGGGAATGAAAAGGTTCATCTGACTATCTGTCTCATTTTTCATCTGCTTTGATGCCAGTTCCCATAATCTAAATCCATTGGGTAAGGCTATAGTAAATATTCTTTCTAATATGATGGAAGTAGAGTAATAAATACGTTTGCAGAATCAATTCCTAGGCAGTGTTTAGAAGGTTCACAAGAAATTCCCGATCATTTGCAATGCCTAGATTGCCATCTTTACTTACAGCATAAAATATTGCTTCTTATAATTTTCGTGTGCCCCCCACATGCACATAATTTCTTTTTGCAATAAGGACTCCTTTTCAGAAATTATTTAAGAGATACATACTCAAAATGCTAAGGGAAGAAGCAGAACAAAATTCTGGTGTGTACTTAAGGCCCTGGGCTTTTGTGTTCCATATGGCTACTGAGCTTGCAACATAGCAAATACAGATTTCAAAAGATCTTTCTTATCCCTCTGTTCTGTGATTTGTGCAGTCAAGCATGTTAGAAAGTATAAGCAACCAGAACAAAGAGCTGACCAGCAAATAGACAGCAATTTGTAATCAGTGAAGAGAATACTTTCCTCAGGTTCCAAGACTTTTTTTTTTGTCTTTTTAAAATTCCGTATTGCAGGGCAGAGCAAACACAATTGTATAGCACCCAATTATAACCAAGTGAAACCACTATCAAATAAAACCTGAATCTTGCCTAGACAAAGAGGGTCCATGCATTTTATAAAAAAAGAAAAGAAAATGGTGTAATTCCACAGGAATAATTTGGACATAAAATGTTTGGCAATTATTTTGCAAATACATTTTTGTGGCTTAACCATAATCTCATAATGTCTTTAATGGTGTAAATTGTTTGGGGATTCAAGATACTTAATTTCTGAAAAATAATGTCATTTATCAAAAACCACTTGATAGAATAATTTTTATTATAGTGGAGCAGATGAAGAAAGAATAAAGGATATTTGATGCAATAAAAAGGATGCTAGACTGAGGACCACAAGACCTAAAATGTAATCTCAAGTCAACCACTGAAGTCACTTTAGGATCTAAGATACACCAATTCTCCTCTGTTTTTGTTCCCCATGAATAGAATGAGGTGATGAAAGGGAGTGTGCATTCAACCAGTTACTTTCCAGAACTAAAATTACTTTTATTTAAGTCTTTCAAATTTAGAGAGTAGGTTTTAGTTTACAAAAGGCTCCATCGATCTTCACAACAATTTCGTAAGATAAGTATTATTATCCCCATTTATAGATGAGGAAATCAAAGCTTGGAGAGACTAACACATTTCTTCAAAACCATCCTGCTGCTATGTTCCAAATTCAGATCTTCTCACATCAAATGCAGTGCTTTTTCCAGCATAGCACACTGGCTCCCTAATACTATTTACCCTATAGTACATAGTCTCTCTCAAAAGTTAAATTATTGTATGACACACACATGGTAATATAATAAAATAGTAATGGATTTCATGGGACTGGACACAACCTTTTCTATTAAAAAATAAAGCAATTTGACTATGAGCTACAATATTTTCATATTATTCTTTCAAAGTCATCTAGCCAAAGACCAACAGAGACGTATCATAGTTAAACAAGTAGGATTTGTTACTCATTGCAGTGAGAGGCAACACACATCATAGGGAACCATGGGATGACTCAGTTAAGAAGATAACAGAAAAGGCTTTTAGAGGAGTTGGGTGTATACATGGTGATCAGGGAAAACTTTCAAGGATGCAGATTTGTTCTAAACCAGGTTGTTCCAGGAACTAGGGCTGTTGTTCACTCAGTCTTGTCGACTCTTTGCAACCCCATCAACTGCAGCATCCCAGGCTCCTCTGCCCTTCGCTCTCTCCCAGAGCTTGCTCAAACTCATGTCCACTGAGTCAGTGATGCCATCCAACCATCTCATCCTCTGTTGCTCCCTTTTCCAACTGCCCTCAATCTTTTTTCCCTGGTGGCTTGAATGGTGAAGAATGCACCTGAAATGCAGGAGACCTGGCTTCATTCCCTGGGTTGGAAAGATCCTCTGGAGAAGAGAATGGCTACCCATTCTAGTATTTTTGCTGAAAAATTTCACAGACAGAGGAGCTTGACGGGCTACAGTTCAATATGGTCACAGAGAGTTGCACATGACTAAAGTAACTTAGCATGCACGCATTGGGAGGCCAGTCTAAAACAAAGGTAAAGCTGTAGCAGGTCAAGAAACAGCAGTTACATTAGGCAGGATAGAGGAACACATGATCATTTTTTTGTAACTTGAACAATGTTCATCTTATACCTATATTCAGATGTTATTATGGAAAGGTCTTATTTTTTTTCCTAATCCATCATGGTCACAAAGGGACCCTGTATGATGTTGATGTTCTGTGAAAGTGTTTATGTTCAACAAGAGAATACAAAGCTATGAGTGCCAGATCAGCTTGTAGCAACACCCAGGCCTAGCTCCTGAATGTCAGAAACAGCTCAAAACCCACTTAAGCATCGTTTTGCCCTGCAGGTAATGGGTGAGGGAGAATCTTAGAAAGAGAAAGAGTATTTTTTTTCCTGAGAAAACACTTTTTCAAGTACTACTTTTATGGCAAACAGTATACAAAGTTAAAACATAAAGAAGACACTGGGAAAAAATAATTGCCATGTGTATAATAGAGAATATAAAGCTAATGTATAACTCAAAAAAAAAGTGAATAATTCAATTGAAAAAGACAGAGAACAAAGATGGGATGTAGGATTAAGATTTACAAATGACCATACACAAAATAGATAAGCAACAAGGCTATACTGTATAGCACAAAGACATATAGCCATCATTTTTTAGTAAGCTTAAATGGAGTATAATCTATAAACATATTGAATCAAAGAGAAAGAAAGGTAGGAATGAAGGAATGCTGGATAAAAATAAGCTATTCACAGATCAGTAACTACAAATGGATAAGAACAGATATTCAACTTGACTATTCCAGAAGTAAATACAAAACAAAGGGGCAAGTTCCTTCTATGATACAGACCAAAAAATGGCTTAAAAATACGAAAAGAGGGCTTCCCTGGTTGTCCAGTGGGTAAGGACGCCACCTTACAGTGCAAGGGGCTCCAGTTCAATTCCTGGCCTGGGAAGAACCCAAGTGTTGCAGAGTGGCTGGTCTGATGTGTCCAACTACGGAGCTGGTGCTCTGCAGCGAGAGAGGCCACTGAGATGGGAGGCCCACACAGGCCAAAGAACAAAGATAAATAAAGTTGCACATGACTAAAGTAACTTAGCATGCACGCATTGGGAGGCCAGTCTAAAACAAAGGTAAAGCTGTAGCAGGTCAAGAAACAGCAGTTACATTAGGCAGGATAGAGGAACACATGATCATTTTTTTGTAACTTGAACAATGTTCATCTTATACCTATATTCAGATGTTATTATGGAAAGGTCTTATTTTTTTTCCTAATCCATCATGGTCACAAAGGGACCCTGTATGATGTTGATGTTCTGTGAAAGTGTTTATGTTCAACAAGAGAATACAAAGCTATGAGTGCCAGATCAGCTTGTAGCAACACCCAGGCCTAGCTCCTGAATGTCAGAAACAGCTCAAAACCCACTTAAGCATCGTTTTGCCCTGCAGGTAATGGGTGAGGGAGAATCTTAGAAAGAGAAAGAGTATTTTTTTTCCTGAGAAAACACTTTTTCAAGTACTACTTTTATGGCAAACAGTATACAAAGTTAAAACATAAAGAAGACACTGGGAAAAAATAATTGCCATGTGTATAATAGAGAATATAAAGCTAATGTATAACTCAAAAAAAAAGTGAATAATTCAATTGAAAAAGACAGAGAACAAAGATGGGATGTAGGATTAAGATTTACAAATGACCATACACAAAATAGATAAGCAACAAGGCTATACTGTATAGCACAAAGACATATAGCCATCATTTTTTAGTAAGCTTAAATGGAGTATAATCTATAAACATATTGAATCAAAGAGAAAGAAAGGTAGGAATGAAGGAATGCTGGATAAAAATAAGCTATTCACAGATCAGTAACTACAAATGGATAAGAACAGATATTCAACTTGACTATTCCAGAAGTAAATACAAAAACAAAGGGGCAAGTTCCTTCTATGATACAGACCAAAAAATGGCTTAAAAATACGAAAAGAGGGCTTCCCTGGTTGTCCAGTGGGTAAGGACGCCACCTTACAGTGCAAGGGGCTCCAGTTCAATTCCTGGCCTGGGAAGAACCCAAGTGTTGCAGAGTGGCTGGTCTGATGTGTCCAACTACGGAGCTGGTGCTCTGCAGCGAGAGAGGCCACTGAGATGGGAGGCCCACACAGGCCAAAGAACAAAGATAAATAAATGAAAGATCAATAGAAGTGGCCAAAAAAAAAATGAGAAGATTCCACACTGTTGGTTAGGAATATACAAAATACAATTAGTTTGTAGGACATTTTAGCAATTCCTATCACACTTTAATATACCCAATACATTTTTAGGAAGCTTTACTATAGAAATGGGGCTTCCCAGGTGGTGCTAGTGGTAAAGAACCCTCATGCCAGTGCAAGAGGGATAAAAGACATGGGTTCAATCCCAGGGTTGGGAAGATCCCCTGGAGGACGGCATGACAATCTACACCAGTCTTCTTGCCTGGAGAATCCCATGGACAGAGGAGCCTGCTGGACTAATTCCATAGCGTTGCAAAGAGTCAGACACACTGAAAGGACTGAGCATGCATGCACTATAAACATGATAATGTGCATGTTTGCTAAGCTTCTTCAGTTGTGTTTGATTCTTTGTGACCCCATGAACTGTAACCCACCAGGCTACATGCCTATTCTGCTTGAAATTTGTATAAGAAAATATTATTTTCATTAATAAATATTTCAATAATAAACTAATATCTTAGGAAACATCTAGTTGAGATGGAATAACAGAGAATGAAATTATCCTTCTGTCAGAAACAACTAAAAACACTGGACAATATATATAAAACAATGGTTTTCACATGTTGGAAATAAGGTCCAGCAAGATAGGAAGCAAAATGAAGCCTTATGATTGTCCTGTGTTATGGCCTGGATGGGGGATTTCAGGCTGTATCACAGAGAGGGAGAACCTAATTGGAACTCAATGGCCTCCCTAAGCTAAGAGAGAGCTGAGAATCTAAAGATGGAAAGCAGTGAGAATTCTCAAGGCAGAATACAAGAGAAAAGGATGCACAAAGAAATGACTATAGAGATTTGCAGAGGGTCTCCTCAACTCCTTGAACATGAGAAAATTGCCTGAGACTGTGGAAAGATTCACCCCAAAATAGCAGAAAGAACAGTTTCTGGAGCTCACACAGGACAGGAAACTTCCTATTTCCACAGGTAAGAGTGAAAAACCTTGTACTTCAGATGGCATCAGGCAGTGTCCTCAGAGGACACTACCTCTGTAGTGAACAAAAATTAGTCCTAGATTAATGGCTAGTCTGGTTCTTCTGTCTAATGAAACTTACAAACAAGCCTCAAAAGAATCAAATTATTTCCAAGTAAATTTTAAAAAACCCAGATTTAAGTTTGAGAATAATTTTAGGGGGCAAGATACAGCACCAAAAAGGTAAAATGTACATGGTCTGGCATCAAATAAAAAGTTACCAGGAATGCAAGAAATCAGGAAAATAGGAGCAGTAATGAGAAAAGCCATCAAACAGAAACAGACCAGAAAATGACACAGATGATCAAATCATTAGACAAGAACATTAGAACACCTTTCGTAAATACATTCCATATGTTCAAGTAACAAGAGGAAAGGTTGCACATACTAAGTAGACATATTAAAGATATAAAATAAATCAAATGTAGTAATGTAAATTACAGGTCTGAGATTAAGAATAAAAGTTCATGCAAAAATAAATAGATAACCTGAATAACACTGTATCTATAAAAAGAAATGGGAGTTTTAGATAAAACTTTCCTACAAAGAAAATTCCTAACCAAAAGACTTCTCATGGGAATTCTGACAAGTGCCCCCCCCCCAAAAAAAAAAAATAAGCAGTACAAATTTTACAAAAACTCCTCAAGAATATTCCAGGGGAAAAATGCTTCCTCATTATATAAGTCCAACATTATCTTGATAAAGAAAAACAAAAAGACAACAGGGCTTCCCTGGTGGTCCAGTGGGTAAAGAGTCCACCGTGCAGTGCAGGTGGCACTGGCTTAATCGATTCCTGGCCCAGGAAGATCCCACATTGCCCTGGAGCAGCTGCATCAGTGTGTCCAATTATGAGCCAGTGTTATGGAATGCATGCGCCCAGAGCCAGTGCTCTGCAATGAGAGGCCACTGCAATGGGAGGCCCACACAGGCCAAAAGAATAAAAAAGACAGATGAAAATAAATAAAAGAAAATAAAAGAGGCATGATGGGAAAAAAAGAAAAACAGACAACAGCATTATAAGAAAACTGCAGACCAATGTCCCTCATGAACATAAATTCAAAAAGTCTTAACCAATTTTCAAATAAACAAGATATAAAATATATAATATACCATGACCAAGTGGATTTTATGAAATGTTGGATTAATATTAGAAAAATAATCAATGCTTTTCACCAATAAATATATCATGAAAGAACAAAGCATATGATTGCCTCTACAGATGAAGAAAAGCACTTGACAAAACCCAATATCCACTCCTGATATTACAACTAAAAAAGAATTTCCCCAATCGATAAAAGATACCTATTAAAAAAACTATAACTAACATGGAAATTATGAAACTATTTCCCACTAAAATAAGAAAAAGATAAATACATTAATGCAGACCACTTCTCTGCAACATTGTATTAAACGTTCTAGTCAACGTAATAAGGGAAGAGAAATAAATAGAATCCATCCATAATGAAAAGAAAGGAGTAACACTGCTTATAAACAAGCAGATGTATCACCTAAGCAGAAAAAGCATCTTAGAATCTACAACAAATTTCTACAATGAATAAGTGACTTTGGCAATGCTGTGGAATATAAGATCAATATCCAATAATCCACGGTGTTTCTATGTGCTAATGATGAAACTTAGAAACCAATTACACTAACATAAAAATATGAAATACATAGGAATAAACTTGACAAAAGATATATAAGAACTAAAATTAATGAAAACTTAAATAGTTGAGATGCATATCATATGTATGGGTTGGAAGACCCAATATTGTTATAATTTCATTTCTCTCCAAAATTATCTAGAGTCAGTGAAATTTCAATCAAAATCTCAAAAGTCATTTTCAAAATAAATGAGCAAGCTAATTCTAAAAGCTACATAAAAATTCAAAAGACCTAAAATATGCATTAGAACTTTCAAAAGACCAAAACTGGACAACTAACACTATCTGATTTACAGAGTTATTATAAAGGTGTTGTAACCAAGATGGTTTGGTATTGACATTAAGACACACAAATAAAGCAATGCAGAAGAATAAAGAATCCAGAAATTGACACACGCAAAATGATCAGTTAATTTTGACAGTTTCTGAAAAATAACTCAGTGAGAAAGCATAGTCTTTTCAACAAATGCCACTAAAAAACCAGATATGCATATGCAAAATAATAACAGTAGTAATAATAAACATCTTTTAATCCAAACCTCATACCATATACAAACATTTACTCAAAATAGAAAATAGATCTACATGTAAAACATCCAGCAAGAAGTTTCTGGAAGAAAGAATAGGGCACTATCTTTGCGAACCTATTGTTGGCAAAGATTTCTTAAATATAACACAAAAGGCCTGAAATATAAAAGAAAGATCAATAACTTGTACTTCCAAAATTGCTGTTAAGAGAACAAAAAGGCAAGTGGAACACTTGAAAGACTATTTACAAAGACCACAGAGAGCTCCCTCACTCCTTTGCCATGTGGAGACACAGCAAAAAGGCACCAGCTCTGAACAAGGAAGCAGGTTAGGCCCCTAAACAGCCACAACACCAAATCTGCTGGTGTGATGACCATGCACTTTTCAGTCTTCAAATCTGTCAGAAATAAATTTCCATTGTTTATAAGTTACTTAGTCTGTGGTATTTTGTGTTATTTTCACAATCTTTTTATTATAAAGTTATTGATTTATCAGAAAAAAAAAATCAGCACTTGGGCAAATGTAGCTTTTTTGCCAAGTTACTTCAGTCATATCTGATTCTTTGCAACCCCATGGATTGTAACTCACCAGACTCCTCTGTCCATGGGACTTCCCAGGTAAGAATACTGGAATGGGTTGTCATTTCCTTCTCCAGGGGATCTTTCCAACCCAGGGATCAAACCCGTGCCTCTCAAGTCTCCTGCCTTGGCAGGTTCTTTACCAATAGCACCACCTGGGAAGCCACTTGGGCTAATACCATCATTTAATAACAGTTTCCATGACTTTGCTATATAGCATATTTTCAGAACACTTTTACATTTTGTTAAATTTTACATTTTGTTAAAGACTTGTTATTCAGCCTCTAAGTCATGTCCAATTCTCTGTGACCCCATGGACTGCAGCACCCCAGGCTTCCCTTTTCGCTATCTTCCAGAGTTTGATCAAATTGATGTCCGTGGAGTCAGTACTGGTATCTAACTGTCTCATCCTCTGCCATCCCCTTCTCCTTTGTCTTCAATCTTTCCTAGCATCAGGAGCTTTTCCATTGAGTCAGCTTTGGAAAAGAAAAGGTTTTATGATATATAATACACTTTCTTGATAAAATAACTCAAAAACTAAGACATTTTTCCAAAGAGGGAATGCAGATGATCAATAGGCACATGAAAAGATGCTCAACACTGCTAATCATCAGAGAAATGCAAGTAAAAGCAACATGAAATATCACCTCACACCTGTCAGAATGGCTATCATCTAAGACAACACAAACAATAAATGTTGGTGAGGAGTCAGATAAAACAGAACCGTCATACACCGTTGATGGGACTGTTAATTGGTGCAACCACTGTGGAAAACAGTATGGAAATTCTTCAAAAAACTAAAAATAAAACTTCCATATTATCTATCAATTCCATTCCTACATATATATCCAAAAAAAGCACCAAAAATTGTAATTCGAAGAGATACATGCGTCCCAATGTTCACAGTGGCATTATTTACAATTAAAAAGATATGGAAGCAACCTAGGTGTCCCTCAACAGATGAATGAATAAAGAAGATGAGGGTTTTTTTTTTCCAATTCTATTGATCTTTCATTTATTTAACTTTGTTCTTTGGCCTGTGTGGGCCCCCCATCACAGAGGCCTCTCTCGCTGCAGAGCACTGACCCTGGGCGCATGTGCTCCAGAGCACTGGCTCCAGAGTTGGACACATTGGTCCAGCGGCTCCGCAGCACGTGGGATCTTCCCAGGCCAGGGATCAAACCGGTGCCCTTTGCACTACAAGGCAGTGCCCTTACCCACTGGATCATCAGGGAAGCCCTGAAGATGAGTTTGACACACACATACACACACACACAGTGGAATACTACTCAGCCTTAAAAAGATTAAGTTCTGCCATTTGCAACCACATAGATAGACTTGTACAGCATTATGCTAAGTGAAATAAGTCAAATAGAGAAAGATAAATACTATATGGATATCACCTATATGTAGACTCTTAAAAACACAACAAACTATTTAATATAACAGAAAGAAGCAGACTCATAGATACAGAGAAGAAACTGGTGGTTACCAGTGGGGGAGAAGAAAGTGGAGAGGGGCAATACAGGGGTAAGGGTTCAAGAGGTATAAACTATTATATAAAAAAGTTATAAGTATATAATACACTTTCGAAAATAGACATTTTTCCAAAGAGGGAATGCAGATGATCAATAGGCACATGAAAAGATGCTCAACACTGCTAATCATCAGAGAAATGCAAGTAAAAGCAACATGAAATATCACCTCACACCTGTCAGAATGGCTATCATCTAAGACAACACAAACAATAAATGTTGGTGAGGAGTCAGATAAAACAGAACCGTCATACACCGTTGATGGGACTGTTAATTGGTGCAACCACTGTGGAAAACAGTATGGAAATTCTTCAAAAAACTAAAAATAAAACTTCCATATTATCTATCAATTCCATTCCTACATATATATCCAAAAAAAGCACCAAAAATTGTAATTCGAAGAGATACATGCGTCCCAATGTTCACAGTGGCATTATTTACAATTAAAAAGATATGGAAGCAACCTAGGTGTCCCTCAACAGATGAATGAATAAAGAAGATGAGGGTTTTTTTTTTCCAATTCTATTGATCTTTCATTTATTTAACTTTGTTCTTTGGCCTGTGTGGGCCCCCCATCACAGAGGCCTCTCTCGCTGCAGAGCACTGACCCTGGGCGCATGTGCTCCAGAGCACTGGCTCCAGAGTTGGACACATTGGTCCAGCGGCTCCGCAGCACGTGGGATCTTCCCAGGCCAGGGATCAAACCGGTGCCCTTTGCACTACAAGGCAGTGCCCTTACCCACTGGATCATCAGGGAAGCCCTGAAGATGAGTTTGACACACACATACACACACACACAGTGGAATACTACTCAGCCTTAAAAAGATTAAGTTCTGCCATTTGCAACCACATAGATAGACTTGTACAGCATTATGCTAAGTGAAATAAGTCAAATAGAGAAAGATAAATACTATATGGATATCACCTATATGTAGACTCTTAAAAACACAACAAACTATTTAATATAACAGAAAGAAGCAGACTCATAGATACAGAGAAGAAACTGGTGGTTACCAGTGGGGGAGAAGAAAGTGGAGAGGGGCAATACAGGGGTAAGGGTTCAAGAGGTATAAACTATTATATATAAAAAAGTTATAAGTATATATTGTATGATATGGGAATTATAGCCAGTATTTTATAATAACTATAAATGGAGTATAACCTTTAAAAATTGTGAATGATTATATTTTATACCAATAACATATAATATTATACATAAGCTATATTTTAATTTAAAACAAATGATTTGCATCCAGTATCTCATGGCTAGAAAGATGTGTGAATATTTCCCTTAAGAAAGAATGGGGAGGGCTTCCCCTAGTGGTCCAGTGGGTAAGGACACCGCCTTGCAGTGCAAGGGGCACCGGTTCGAGCCCTGGCCTGGGAAGATCCCACGTGCCGCGGAGTGGCTGGACTGATGTGTCCAACTACCGAGCCGGAGCTCTGGAGCGCATGCGCCCAGAGCTAGTGCTCTGCGACAACAGAGGCCACCGCGATGGGAGGCCCACACAGGCCAAAGAACAAAGACGGATGAAAATAGAGAAATGAAAGACCAATAGAAGTGGCCCGTCCACTCCCTTCCCTTCCCAACCCGACCCCCGCCCAAAATAAATAAATAAATAAATCTTTAAAAAAAAAAAAGAAAGAATGGGGAATGGGAAAGTGATACAATAATTAAATATGTTTGTTGTTATGTCTTAATTTATTCTGATATGCCTAAGATTTCCTTTCCCCAGTCACTTCTGAGTTACCAGTGTACTGGATATTTGAATAGTTCTAATCTGTTTATTTAATAGTAATCACTTAATTTAATGCAATATATTCTTGCTGAATTAATGTTAAATTTTAACAATAATTTTCTACTTATTTATCAAGTAATCAGTATTCTGAGAAAATTAGAATTAAGATACATAGGTCAGCAACTATATTGAAGTATTCTAAATATTTTAAATGGATCATCTTATTCTCTTCAAAAAGAGTTTTTCCCCCAGAAATCACAAAGACAAATAAACAGAATTGCTTTTCATTTTTTCAGTGTTATATATTGCTGGCATTTATTTAATTCTCCTATAAAGAAATCATTGAGGGAAATTACCATTCACCATTAAGTTATGTATATTTTAACAGATAAATGTATATATAGACTAAATGGAGAGAAATAAAAACACAAAACACTCAAAACCAGTAAATTCTCCCTTCAGTAAAATATATTTTTAGCATAAACAAACAGAAATTTAAAAAGAGCCAAAAAAAATCCCAAAGAGGTTTTACATGGTTTTTAAAATCCATGTAAATAAACTGTATCCTCATTAATATCTTCATTTATACCATAAGGCCATGACAAAGTCATTTCAAAATCTATATTAAAGAGATCAAACAATTTGGCATGTCTTTTTTCATCACTGTACATATATTTACAAACAGATTTGAAGATATTTTCTAGATGTTTTGCAACTTACATTTTCAGACCCCTGTGACGGACCTGGCCTGGGAAGATCCCACGTGCCGCGGAGTGGCTGGACTGATGTGTCCAACTACCGAGCCGGAGCTCTGGAGCGCATGCGCCCAGAGCTAGTGCTCTGCGACAACAGAGGCCACCGCGATGGGAGGCCCACACAGGCCAAAGAACAAAGACGGATGAAAATAGAGAAATGAAAGACCAATAGAAGTGGCCCGTCCACTCCCTTCCCTTCCCAACCCGACCCCCGCCCAAAATAAATAAATAAATAAATCTTTAAAAAAAAAAAAGAAAGAATGGGGAATGGGAAAGTGATACAATAATTAAATATGTTTGTTGTTATGTCTTAATTTATTCTGATATGCCTAAGATTTCCTTTCCCCAGTCACTTCTGAGTTACCAGTGTACTGGATATTTGAATAGTTCTAATCTGTTTATTTAATAGTAATCACTTAATTTAATGCAATATATTCTTGCTGAATTAATGTTAAATTTTAACAATAATTTCTCTACTTATTTATCAAGTAATCAGTATTCTGAGAAAATTAGAATTAAGATACATAGGTCAGCAACTATATTGAAGTATTCTAAATATTTTAAATGGATCATCTTATTCTCTTCAAAAAGAGTTTTTCCCCCAGAAATCACAAAGACAAATAAACAGAATTGCTTTTCATTTTTTCAGTGTTATATATTGCTGGCATTTATTTAATTCTCCTATAAAGAAATCATTGAGGGAAATTACCATTCACCATTAAGTTATGTATATTTTAACAGATAAATGTATATATAGACTAAATGGAGAGAAATAAAAACACAAAACACTCAAAACCAGTAAATTCTCCCTTCAGTAAAATATATTTTTAGCATAAACAAACAGAAATTTAAAAAGAGCCAAAAAAAATCCCAAAGAGGTTTTACATGGTTTTTAAAATCCATGTAAATAAACTGTATCCTCATTAATATCTTCATTTATACCATAAGGCCATGACAAAGTCATTTCAAAATCTATATTAAAGAGATCAAACAATTTGGCATGTCTTTTTTCATCACTGTACATATATTTACAAACAGATTTGAAGATATTTTCTAGATGTTTTGCATGTGATGCTTTATTTCAGACACAGAAAGCAAATGAGCATTTTCACAGAAGCTTGTTTTTTGATAAGTCGGTGTCTGACTGTGCAGGTGTCTGAATGGATTTCAAGAGACTCTCAGCATTCCTTGGGGCTTGTCCTCCTCGGGATCTATTGTAGGATACAAGCACAGGACTGGGGTCTCTTACTCCCATTTCAATACCAAAACTTGAAAGAGTTTCTTTGATTTTCCTACAGTCAGTCACAGAAGGATTTAGGCTATAAAAAAAAATTCCAAATGATCCAAATGTGATTGCTATTTTTGTCAGAACCAGCAATAAGTAATGTTCAGAATATTCTGCACTCTAAATTTTAATAAGCAATATTTCTCCTAGACAAAGCCCCAGAATACTTTTTATATGAAGCTTGAGTAGAGATTTAAAAATTACTCACAGGAAGCTGTTTCAATATTTTGGAAGTTCACATTATATGATAATAATTCCATTGAATTCAAGGTAGTTTTTGAGTGGTGTGGGATATTATCTCATTCGTTCCAACCACCTCACATTACAGATTTTATATCCCAGAAAAGAAATGACTTCTGGTAATTCATATAGCCAAGCAGTGAGAGAACTAATAGTACAAACCAGATCTCCTGCCCACACCCCCACTAATCCCATATCCCTCGATATTTCTACTATACCACTTCATCTACTGTTGAGTTCAAAGCAATATATATATATATATATATATATATATATATATATATATAGCTGGAATGTGTCCAAAACAGTTTGTTAATTTTTGAACTAATTATTCAATTCAAGCCTCTGAAGAGTACAAGAAGAGGGTATTTTATTTTAGAGCTAATAAACTATTCTTTTTCTTAAGTGGAAAGGCAGAAACCAAGCTGAAGAGTCTTGTGCACAGTATCATTTTCAAGCACATCTTTGATTGAAAAAAAAAAAAACACTGAAAGGAACATAAACAACACTGACTATTACATGAAGCATATGACAAGTTGGTACATGCTTTTGATCCTTCCAGCAGGAAGGAAAAATGGAGTAGATGATCTCAATAAAACTGTAGACTAATACCCATGCACTCAACCCTGGGAACCTATTTTCTACATGCAAACAGAAAAGGAAATAAAGTAAGCACTTCAGCCATATATAACTAAACTGAAAATATATGGTATATGGTGCTGTACATGAGACGATCAAGTGTGAAGTCAATCACAACAATGACAGAGTCAGCTAACTAAATCAGGGAGAAAAATGGGATTAGGGAAAGATCTTGAACAACACTTTGGGCTATTAATTATAGACTAAGCGAGGCTTTATACACAGGTTCACAAAGACAAACATAATGTACTTCTCAATGGAAAGCAGTGCCATAGTCCATTCAAATAAGACTTAGGATTTTAGCTGACAGTTAACTTAGTATGAATTGATTAGCAATTAAAAAACAAAACAAAACAAAACAAAACTAGGGGCTTCCCTGGTGGCTCAGTGGTAAATAATCCACCTGCCAGTGCAGGAGACATGGGTTTGATCCCTGGTCTCAGAAGATTCCACATGCCACAAAGCAACTAAGTTCATGCACCACAACTATTGAGCCTGTGTTCTAGAGCCCAGTAACCGTGGCTCCTGAGTGCATGTGCCACAACTACTGAAGTCCATGCTCCACAACAAGAGAAGCCACCACAATGAGAAGCCCACAGAGTGCAATGAGAGAGTAAACCCGCCCCCTCCCCCCACAGCTACAACTAGAGAGAAGCCAGAGCAGCAACTAATAACCAACACAGACAAAAATAATAGCCTAACTAAATAAATAAAAATTATAAAATAAAACTAATATGATCTCAGGCACATACACTGAAACATGATATACATAATAGGAAAAAGTCTACTTCCTCTCTGTTTAGTGCAGTCTTAAATAAATTATTTAACTTCCATGTGCTTCAGTATACTCACTTGCCAAATGAGAAGAAAATATGTCTAATTCCTAGTATTGTTGTGAGGATTAAATGAATTAATACACGTAAAACGCTCCATGTAGTACTTCATACTCAATGAAGTATACATTCTATTATTAGGATCATTATTTTTATTATTATTAAGCACATTCTAAAGTACTGAATTCAGTGACACTTTTTTTTTTTAAAGGAACAGACAAAGTATAAATTGTTCCGTGGAAAATAGTCAAGAAGGTGAAGGGGGGAAAAGCCTCAAAACCACATCAAATAAGGATGATATGTGAAGCAGCATGTTTTAACATGGAGAAAGAATGACTTGGAGCATTATAGAGTCTTTCACCACATATCAGAAAGACTGTCATGTGGAAGAGGAAGTAAATTTGTTCTCCAAGTCCCAAGACAGTGGGTAGCAACTACAGGGAGATAAGATCTGTTTTAGTACCATAAAGGCTGTTCTAATCAACAGAACTGTCCACAGATGGAGTGGGCTGCCTCATGAGGCAGAGTACAAGCATTAGTTGTATGCTTATTTGGCTAGGATTTTACAGACAGACAGAGTTTGCATATCAGATGGTTGGGTAGGCCTAAACGGCAGCTAAAATTCAGTTCTTTTCCAGACATGAGGTTCTAATTCTATGGCAGTTCTCCAAATACACTTTGGTAGACAAACCAGTACAGTGAGATGGAGCCCAAATATTTTCTGAGGGAAGAGGATTACCATTATCCTACCACTAGCAACACTCTGCAATGCAACACTGAGACCATGGTTAGCCAGGTGAATCACACAGACAGACTTAGAACTGCAGGATATGATAATCCACAGGCCGGTGGGGAATAGCAAATATATTGGAAAAAACAAAACCACAGCTACAACTAGAGAGAAGCCAGAGCAGCAACTAATAACCAACACAGACAAAAATAATAGCCTAACTAAATAAATAAAAATTATAAAATAAAACTAATATGATCTCAGGCACATACACTGAAACATGATATACATAATAGGAAAAAGTCTACTTCCTCTCTGTTTAGTGCAGTCTTAAATAAATTATTTAACTTCCATGTGCTTCAGTATACTCACTTGCCAAATGAGAAGAAAATATGTCTAATTCCTAGTATTGTTGTGAGGATTAAATGAATTAATACACGTAAAACGCTCCATGTAGTACTTCATACTCAATGAAGTATACATTCTATTATTAGGATCATTATTTTTATTATTATTAAGCACATTCTAAAGTACTGAATTCAGTGACACTTTTTTTTTTTAAAGGAACAGACAAAGTATAAATTGTTCCGTGGAAAATAGTCAAGAAGGTGAAGGGGGGAAAAGCCTCAAAACCACATCAAATAAGGATGATATGTGAAGCAGCATGTTTTAACATGGAGAAAGAATGACTTGGAGCATTATAGAGTCTTTCACCACATATCAGAAAGACTGTCATGTGGAAGAGGAAGTAAATTTGTTCTCCAAGTCCCAAGACAGTGGGTAGCAACTACAGGGAGATAAGATCTGTTTTAGTACCATAAAGGCTGTTCTAATCAACAGAACTGTCCACAGATGGAGTGGGCTGCCTCATGAGGCAGAGTACAAGCATTAGTTGTATGCTTATTTGGCTAGGATTTTACAGACAGACAGAGTTTGCATATCAGATGGTTGGGTAGGCCTAAACGGCAGCTAAAATTCAGTTCTTTTCCAGACATGAGGTTCTAATTCTATGGCAGTTCTCCAAATACACTTTGGTAGACAAACCAGTACAGTGAGATGGAGCCCAAATATTTTCTGAGGGAAGAGGATTACCATTATCCTACCACTAGCAACACTCTGCAATGCAACACTGAGACCATGGTTAGCCAGGTGAATCACACAGACAGACTTAGAACTGCAGGATATGATAATCCACAGGCGCGGGTGGGGAATAGCAAATATATGAAAAGTTGCCTGAACTCTCCAAAACCACAAAAAAATCCACATTTAAAACTGTTATTTAATTGTTAGTGTCATTGAAGTTTAATGAAATTAAGGGCTGGAAATGAATGTACAGAAGCAGGAACCCTCATGGACTTCTGGTAGGAATATAAATTGGTATTCCTCAGTATCTGTGCTAGAACATTCATAAAAAGCAAATGCAGACAGAGTTGTCCATAACAATCTTGTTTGGCATAATGAAAAACTACAGGATATCCATATAGCCATCAAAATGTTAAGGACTGACAAAATACGGTAGACTTATACCATAGACAAATTTAAAAGAAGGAAGTAAGTCTATAAACATTGACTCAGAAAATTTACGAAGACTCATAGTTAAATAATAAAAGTAGGCTGTACAACAATACATACAATATGAGACAATTTAAGCTAAAAATACACAAAAAGACAAAAAACAAATAAAATATCTCTATAGAAACATCCATATTTATGTAAATGTATAGAAAATTTTCTAAAAGGTATACATTAAACTGTTGGGAAAGGAAAAGGCATTGGCTCAGTGATCAAAGGTATTTTAGTTTAATATGTAATGCTTAGAATTTTTACAATGAGAATTTTTCATGGGATTTGCTTATTTAATTAAAAATAAATATTTAAATTGGAAAATAAGAGAAAACTAGGACTGGTAAAGACACTAGAAATAACTCATTTCACAAATGAAGAAAATTGAGGCTTAGAGTTCCTAAGCAATTTATTCAAAACCTTACAGGTATTTAGTGGTACAGTCAGAACTACAAAACATTTGTGTATAGGCTTTGCATCAAGAAGTCTGCATCTCAGTCTTAATCCTATATATTAGGTACATGACCTTGAGAAGCCCACTTAATATGATTCTTAGTTTTCTCTTGTGTACATTGATACTTGTTTATTCAGGATTCATTCAGTTCAAAGGAACGGAAAAACGCAACTTTCATTAATGGAGACACAAGCGAAATAGCTCGTCTTAAAAAGAGAAGAGTGGAGCAGATCCCAAGCATCACTGCATTCAGGCATGCAAATAAGGTCTCCCAGACCATTTGTGTCCTTCTCCAAACTTCACTATTTATGTGGTTCAGGTGGGATTGTCAATCACAGTGCTTGCATCCCTTTGTGTAGTAGGGAGGTGATGTTTTCCCAAAGAAAAAAGGTTGCTACAATGAAAAAATGGGCAAGAAATGTGAACAGGTATAAACAAAAAAAGATTAATTGCCCAATCACCTTATAGTATGGATGAAAGAAGGAAACAAAATTTAAGAGATGGTACTGCACACACTGTATAGTGCTATGCAAACAACAGCAGTTATTAAACTATGTGTCTAAACTCCTAGCAACAAAAAATTTCCACCCTTCCATGTTACATCTTTACTGGTAGGCTAACAATGGTCCTCCTTCTCCCTGATGCTTCTGTTGTACATTCCCTGCTTTGTCCCATAAGAGCAATTGTATTTCTATTAAAATAGTTAGAAAATATTCACTATAAAAATGTTCTTACTTCAAACTTTGGAAGTAAAGAAGCAAAGAGTAAGCAAATTTTGTCAATATGAGCAACAACATTGAGAGAATTTACCAGACTGAAGTTTTATTTCTAAAACAACTAAACCGAGGAAAATACTCTTAAATCTGAACCTTTTCCTGTCTTGGCTGCACCTGTGATTGTTGTTGTTGTTCACTTGCTAAACTGTGTCTGACTCTTTCCGACCCCATGGATGGTAGCATGCCAGGCTTCCCTGTCTTGTACAATCTCCCTGGCTTTGCTCAAATTTTTGCCCATTGAGTTGGTGATGCTATCTAACCAACTCACCCTCTGCTACCCTCTTTGCCTTTTGTCTTCAATCTTTCCCAGTATCAGGGTTATTTTCAATGAGTCAGATCTTTGCATCAGACGGCCAAAGTACTGGTGCTTCATCTTCAACGTCAATCCTTCTGATGAATACTTAGGGTTGATTTCCTTTAGGATGGACTGATGTCCTTGCAGTCCAAGGGACTCTCAAGAGTCTTCTCCAGCACTCCTCCAGAAATGTTGAAAGTAACAATTGTTCGGCGCTCAGCATTCTTTATGGTCCATGACTACTGGAAAACTACTTTATGGTTACATAACTACTGGAAAAACCATAGCTTTGACTCTACAGCACAAAGCCCAATCTAATCCCAAACTGCATCTATCAAAAGAGTCCTGCTATCTCACACCATTGCAGAAAAAAGAGCAACATGACATGATGAACAAAACAGATGTGCACTTAAGTCTTAAGATAAACTCATATTTCACATATTATTCCCCCATGAACATGTAAGTATAAAGAGATCTCTATTATTTGCTTAAATGGACACATAGTGTTCAATTTTCAGATGATTATTTAAATTTAAAAATTTTCCCCATAAGGTATTTACAAGAAAGGTAGAAGATATTGTTATAATATCTTTTATACTTCAAAAAAATCTCTATTTTCCACTCATAGCTTTACTCACTTTCTTATTTGGCTATTTCCAGGAATTTTTTTTCTCATTCAATTTTGAAGATATATTATATATATTATAGATCATTTTATCTACCTCTTACACGAAAAACGTTTCACAATCTATCAGAAACCTGAAGAAAATAAGTGAAAGAAGCATTCCATCTGGAAGAAGAGTATTTAGAGGACAGGAAGGAGCAAATGACTAGATCACAATAAGTAAAGCAGTATAATTAAATAAATAACATACAAGAAGTATGATGAGACATGAAGTTAGTCAGGCAAAGTCTGTAGTAGGATCATGTAGGGCCAACTAGGACCTTATAAGGTGTTTGCATTTTATTTTGAGTAAGATGGGAACCACTGGTTGATAAGATTCAAATGGAGGAGTAGAAGGATGCACACATCTTCTTCTGCCAAAGAACCAAGAACACAACTAGGTGCAAATTTATTTTCGAAAAATTTGCCTTTTGTCTTCAATCTTTCCCAGTATCAGGGTTATTTTCAATGAGTCAGATCTTTGCATCAGACGGCCAAAGTACTGGTGCTTCATCTTCAACGTCAATCCTTCTGATGAATACTTAGGGTTGATTTCCTTTAGGATGGACTGATGTCCTTGCAGTCCAAGGGACTCTCAAGAGTCTTCTCCAGCACTCCTCCAGAAATGTTGAAAGTAACAATTGTTCGGCGCTCAGCATTCTTTATGGTCCATGACTACTGGAAAACTACTTTATGGTTACATAACTACTGGAAAAACCATAGCTTTGACTCTACAGCACAAAGCCCAATCTAATCCCAAACTGCATCTATCAAAAGAGTCCTGCTATCTCACACCATTGCAGAAAAAAGAGCAACATGACATGATGAACAAAACAGATGTGCACTTAAGTCTTAAGATAAACTCATATTTCACATATTATTCCCCCATGAACATGTAAGTATAAAGAGATCTCTATTATTTGCTTAAATGGACACATAGTGTTCAATTTTCAGATGATTATTTAAATTTAAAAATTTTCCCCATAAGGTATTTACAAGAAAGGTAGAAGATATTGTTATAATATCTTTTATACTTCAAAAAAATCTCTATTTTCCACTCATAGCTTTACTCACTTTCTTATTTGGCTATTTCCAGGAATTTTTTTTCTCATTCAATTTTGAAGATATATTATATATATTATAGATCATTTTATCTACCTCTTACACGAAAAACGTTTCACAATCTATCAGAAACCTGAAGAAAATAAGTGAAAGAAGCATTCCATCTGGAAGAAGAGTATTTAGAGGACAGGAAGGAGCAAATGACTAGATCACAATAAGTAAAGCAGTATAATTAAATAAATAACATACAAGAAGTATGATGAGACATGAAGTTAGTCAGGCAAAGTCTGTAGTAGGATCATGTAGGGCCAACTAGGACCTTATAAGGTGTTTGCATTTTATTTTGAGTAAGATGGGAACCACTGGTTGATAAGATTCAAATGGAGGAGTAGAAGGACATGCACACATCTTCTTCTGCCAAAGAACCAAGATCACAACTAGTGGCTGCACAGATATCAACAGGAAGATACTGGAATCCAGCAAAAAAAGATACCCTACTTTCAAAGACAAAAGAAAAGCCACAAGAAAACGATAGGAGGGGAGCAATTAAGATCAAATCAAATCCTATGCCTGCAAGGTGGGCAACTCACAAGCTGGAGAACAATATCATCCCAAGAAGTTTCTTGCACTGTGGTGAAGGTTCTAGGCCCTGACATCAGGCTCCCTAGCCTGGGGATTTGGCCAAAGGACTGGAAGTCCCCAGGGAATCTGATTTTGAAAGTCAGCAGGATTTGATTCCAGAGCTTCCATAAGACTGGGTGAAACAGAGTCTCCTGGAGGACACAAACAAAATCATTTATGCCTCAGGACCCAATGGAAAGGAGCAGCGATCCCACAGCAGACTGAGTCGAACCTACCTGTGAGTGTCTGAGGGTCTCCTGTGGAGGTGTGAGTCGGTGATGGCCTGCCACAAGGATGGGAGCACTGATGGCAATAGTACTGGCATCTGGGTCATGGCATGGGTCCTCTTAGAGGTCACCCAACTATAGAAGCCTATAAACTCCAGGACTGAGTTGCCTTGGGCTAACCAACTAAAAGGGAGGGAGCACAGTCCCATTCATCCCCAGATAATTGGATTACAGTTTTACTGAGCACAGCCCTGCCCAACATGGCAAGACCCAGTTTCCTTCAAACCCAGTCCCTCCCATCAGGAAACAAGCCTCTTATCCTCACCAGAAGGCAGACAGAAGAAATTCCAGAAAAATACCACAATCATAGGAAGCTACCTAAGATGAAGAAAAGACATAGGATTAGGTCCCAGACAAAGGAACAAGATAAATGCCCAGAAAAACAACTAAATGAACTAGAAATAGGCAACATCCCCCCAAAAGAATTCAGAATAATGATAATGAAGATTATGCAGGATATTAGAAACAGAATGGAGAAGATGCAAGAAATGTTTTCCAAGGACTTAGAAGAATTAAAGAACAAGCAAACAGAGATGAACAATACACTAGAAGGAATCAATAGCAGAATACCTGAGGCAGAAGCATGGATAAGTGACCTGAGAGACAGAATGGTGGAAATCAATGCTGCAAAACAGAATATAGTGAAAAAGAGATTGGGAACTCTTCCATTTTATTTTGTGGTCCTGAAAAAGATAATATGGAATTAGAACGATTATGTGAACTTACTTAACTACAATTGGTGGAGGAATTAGAAAATAAAAAACTTGATTGCAGTGAATTTTTGCTTCTCATACTTTGTGTCTGTCATTTTGCATTTCTAAGCTACCTCTGTTTATTTAGATTTCACCATGTTATTATTTAAGAAACTTGGAGAAGCTTACCCTGAGTTAAGAAGTCCCCTGCTCCCTGGTCTATTCATTCCTCAGACCTTCACGGAGCCTCTGCCCTGTGGAAGTCTCTGTGTTGGCAGCGGGGACACTAGGAGAAGCAGGACACTCTCTCACCTAGAGGGATGGTCTAGGAGACACAGTCCCAGAAGGAAGATGGAGAGACGTCCCCTAATCCCACAAAACAAGGCAACACAGGGTGAGGTGGTGGGGCTCTAGGAGGAGCATTCAAGAGTCCGGGCCTCAGCCTGGGTGGTTTGAGGCTTTAGGACGCTGGATTCCCTTCTGTGAGATGTGATAGTGATGAACCACAGTGGTGGCAGCCCTCAGACCTGCAGATGGTGTGTCTGGACAGTGAAGGGAAAGTCTGAAATGGGACATTGCCATGAGCTGTCCTTTTGGATCCTGGAGAAATCCCAGAGATCTTGTCCTGGGGCAGGAAGGAGGAGTCCTTGCTCTTATCACATTGCTATTGACCACAGGGACGAAGTAGGTGTTTCCTACCCTCCCCCTCCAATCTGGAAGGAATCCTGGAGAGCTTGGGTCACACTCCCTTGAAGTGATGCCCAGAAATCCATAGACAGGCCCTTTCTCTCCTGCCCCTGGGGAACCAGAACACAAGGTTGCAACTGACTATTGTAATCAAGAACCTGGCCTCTGTTGGGGCTGCAATGGAGGAAAGTAAAGGTTTGGATGGAAAAGCAGCTGGGACAGAGGCAAAAAGTGATGCTTGATTCTATTTCCTGGAGTGCCATGTGGTGTCCTGGTGGAACACTCCTCCACGCCAAATTTAATGTGTCCTTTAATTAAGAAAGTTACTAAGTTTTGTTATGAAACTAAGTCTGTTAGGCTGATTAGCTATTCCACGTCCTCTTGAGCTGCCTAGTCTCTGACCTGACCTGGACCACGAAGCAACCAGCCCCATCCAGCAGAGAGCAGGGGAGTGTCTGGGGCCAACAGTGGGAGAAATCCCTGCCCCGCCATCACAGTGCCAAAAGTTGCCAGGCCCCTGCGAGCTGCTTTATGTCCCTCATGTGCACCCTGCGTCCCTACCCAGAGGCCTCCTCACACCCGCCGGCTCTCCAGATGAAGCACTGAGGCCACGGGGCTTGGGCGTCTTCCCAGGATCAGGTGGCTGTAAGGGCCGGGGAGGGCTCAGAACCCCAGTTCCTCTGGAGACCCTGCCCTTCCCATGCACCCCAGGCCCTGGCTGACCTTCTGGCTTCTCCCACATTCCTGTGTTCAGGATGCCACAGGATGCTTCTGAGGTGACAAAGCAGGCCTGCCAAAGGAAGGGGACAAGGAGAGGCAGAAGCCCTGTGGGGCTGCTGTGTAGTTTGCTGAGACCTGACTCTGCCAGGGGGTGGTGTATTTCTCTTCAGTCCTGGCACCTCCTGTGTGAGGGTGCCCTGTCCCTACTCCTGTCCTGGGGCCTCCTGCCCAGCTGAACCTAGGCAGCGGACCAGCTCTTCCATGAACCCCAGGGAGGGACTGAGCATGGCCCCAGTGCCTATTGAGATAAGGCCCTACAGGACCCTAGGGTGTGTTAGTTCCCTTATATGTGCTCCCCCCTCTTCCACCTTTGATCTCTTACAGTTGACCCTGCCCGTTGGTAGATCCTGTTCAGATGTCCCCAAACTCAGAGTCCTATCTGGGGTACCAGTGACACCCGATGGGTCAGATGGGACCCTGGCAAATAACTCTTCCAGAAGGGTCTCAGTGGTAACAAAGCTAGGAGTCTGAGATTGGGGCTATATGAGCAGGACCTACCAACTGGTCTCTGATCACCAGTGTCTCAAAGGTAGCCTAGCTATGACTACAAGTTTACGGCCATTTGAACAGGACCTGCCAACTGGCAGGCCCAGCAGGAAGAGACCAAAGCAGGAAGAGGGGAGGACGTGGAGGAACGCTAGCCAACCAGCCCGCTAGGGACCCCTAAGTTTTGTTATGAAACTAGTCTTGGGATGCATTCCACGTCCTCTTGAGCTGCCTAGTCTCTGACCTGACCTGGACCACGAAGCAACCAGCCCCATCCAGCAGAGAGCAGGGGAGTGTCTGGGGCCAACAGTGGGAGAAATCCCTGCCCCGCCATCACAGTGCCAAAAGTTGCCAGGCCCCTGCGAGCTGCTTTATGTCCCTCATGTGCACCCTGCGTCCCTACCCAGAGGCCTCCTCACACCCGCCGGCTCTCCAGATGAAGCACTGAGGCCACGGGGCTTGGGCGTCTTCCCAGGATCAGGTGGCTGTAAGGGCCGGGGAGGGCTCAGAACCCCAGTTCCTCTGGAGACCCTGCCCTTCCCATGCACCCCAGGCCCTGGCTGACCTTCTGGCTTCTCCCACATTCCTGTGTTCAGGATGCCACAGGATGCTTCTGAGGTGACAAAGCAGGCCTGCCAAAGGAAGGGGACAAGGAGAGGCAGAAGCCCTGTGGGGCTGCTGTGTAGTTTGCTGAGACCTGACTCTGCCAGGGGGTGGTGTATTTCTCTTCAGTCCTGGCACCTCCTGTGTGAGGGTGCCCTGTCCCTACTCCTGTCCTGGGGCCTCCTGCCCAGCTGAACCTAGGCAGCGGACCAGCTCTTCCATGAACCCCAGGGAGGGACTGAGCATGGCCCCAGTGCCTATTGAGATAAGGCCCTACAGGACCCTAGGGTGTGTTAGTTCCCTTATATGTGCTCCCCCCTCTTCCACCTTTGATCTCTTACAGTTGACCCTGCCCGTTGGTAGATCCTGTTCAGATGTCCCCAAACTCAGAGTCCTATCTGGGGTACCAGTGACACCCGATGGGTCAGATGGGACCCTGGCAAATAAC
Source organism: Tragulus kanchil (assembly GCA_022376925.1). Classification (NCBI taxonomy): domain Eukaryota; kingdom Metazoa; phylum Chordata; class Mammalia; order Artiodactyla; family Tragulidae; genus Tragulus; species Tragulus kanchil. The sequence continues at coordinate 11,591,152 of JAIOJX010000001.1, forward strand.
TCTTCCAGAAGGGTCTCAGTGGTAACAAAGCTAGGAGTCTGAGATTGGGGCTATATGAGCAGGACCTACCAACTGGTCTCTGATCACCAGTGTCTCAAAGGTAGCCTAGCTATGACTACAAGTTTACGGCCATTTGAACAGGACCTGCCAACTGGCAGGCCCAGCAGGAAGAGACCAAAGCAGGAAGAGGGGGGAGGACGTGGAGGTTACCAACTCAGGCTAGGCCAACCAGCCCGCTAGGGACCCCATGTTCTGGGAGAAACAGTCACCAGGGGTCCATCAGACCCCTAGGGTCTCAGTGGTGGTTGAACGAGGACTCGCCAGGGCCTGGCCCTGGAGCAGATCAGAAGCCAGCCACAGGCCTGTCCATGGCTAGGGAGGGGAGTGGAGACAGGAGCACATTTCTCAGCCCATCCAGGGCCTGGCCCCTTGGGACAAGGCGCCTGGCAGCAGATGGGAGCCTTTTCAGGAGGCAACTTGAAATATGCTTTTCTGTCCTTTTAAGAGAAGAGAAGTGGGGGACCCTGTCTTCATCCCTGTCCCTCCCCACCCCCACCTGGCCTTCCATAACGGGCCAGGGCTGCCTCTCCAGACCACCTTGTGACATCACCTACCAGGAAGGGAAGGAGACCACCTGATTGGCTGCCTGGCCACTGACCCAGATTCTACAATCTCCAGGCAGTATAAGGCTACCCTGGTGGGAGCCATTTCTGACCTGAGCATTCAGGGCTACGCTCTAGGCTAGAGAGCGGCCCTGACCTTGACTGGCTCATGGCTAGTCAGAGTTCAGACGAGGCGTGCCCATACTCACTGGCGCCATCGGATGATGGCGAGCCTATGATGTGCGATTCATATGTGAATTCGAAAGAGGCTATCATCAATCAAGGCGACCAACCCGAGAGCCCAGATCCAGGCTCCCAAGACAACTCGCCCTCACAGGGCCCGAATCCAGAGGCAGTCCGCAACGAAGAGAAAAACGGGGTCCTCGAGCTGCCCTTCCCGACAAAGTTATGGCTCCTTGTCGACCACCCGGCCTTCACATCCGTTCAATGGAGCGAGGAGGGAGACATGCTCGTGATAGACACAGATCTCTTCCTGACGGAGGTCCTGCATCGAAGACCAGAGGACAAGATCTTCAACACCGAGCGTGTCGAGAGCTTCAACCGCCAAATGCATCTCTATGGCTTCAGCAGACTCCGCCAGACCGGCCCTCGGGGTGACTCTCAAGGGCATAAAATCATGGTAATGGAGAAAGCCCTTCCTGGGAGAGCAGACCACCCAAGCACTGGACAGGGGTCATGTCCAAGGATGACTTTTCCTCTCGTGGGAGGGTGCTTAAGGAAAGATGAGGAAACAGGGCCTGTCGGGTTACCCCACCCGCCCCCCCTAGAGAGAACCTGCAGGGGTGACTCCAGACCCTGAGGGGCCACCTGAGGCCAGGGAGCAAAAGGAACACCTGGAGCGAGGCTGGCCCTGGGGAGCCCTAGGGAGCACACGTGCTCAGGGCTCATGACCTGCCAGGAATGCAGGGAGAGCCTCTCTCCCTAGTTCCACGAGGCCTGTTAGGGTGGAGGGGGGGTGGTGGGGAAGGGATGTCCTCCCTCACGATGGCTAAAGTGATCCATTGCCTTTCAGACCTACAAAAACGCTAACTTCCAAAGAGATAAACCACACCTGCTGGACAACATCTGCAGAGAAGGAGGCCCCCGACCAACAGCTCAGCCCACCACCAGCCCAACCACCACAAAGAAGAAGCAGCCGCTGGTGGCGTCGAGGGGCTCGCGACGGGTGCGCTGCAAGTCCACCAAAAGCACCGGGAGAACCCTGAAGAAAAAGAAGCGACTGCCGGGGGGGTCAGGACGCTTACTGCGCAAACGTGCCAGGATGATAGCGGAGAAGCAAACGCCAAGTGCTCGTGGAGCTCCAGGCCGACGATCATTTGGAGCCCGCCGGGCCACGGGAAACCACCTCCCCAGTGGCGAGGGCAGCCCCAGTGGGGAGGGCACATCTGAGGAGGCAGTGGCAGACCACCTCCTCTGTGAGCAGGGCGGCCCAAGTGGGGTGGGCACGTGCTGGGGCACTGGAGGAAATCATCTCCCCAGTGATGAGGGCAGCCCCCGTGGGGAGGGCAGCCCCAGAGGGCAGGGCACGTACGAGTGGGATGGGAGCTACTCTCCCACTCTGGAGCAGAGCAGCTGCAGCGAGTGGGGCAGCCCCAGAGGGCAGGGCACATACAAGTGGGATGGGAGCTACTCTCCCACTCTGGAGCAGAGCAGCTGCAGCGAGTGGGGCAGCCCCAGAGGGCAGGGCACGTACGAGTGGGATGGGAGCTACTCTCCCAGCATGGAGCAGAGCAGCTACAGAGAGTGGGGCAGCCCCAGAGGGCAGGGCACGTACGAGTGGGATGGGAGCTACTCTCCCAGCATGGAGCAGAGCAGCTCCAGCAGCGAGGACACAGCCCGTTTTGTCCACTCTTTATATATGGAAACTACTGCACACTATGGTGCAGGGGAGCGACCCACCACCGCTCTGGAGTACAGATACTGCCAGTCGGTGGTGTATCGCTACAGCAGCTCTTCCTGCACGATATTGGCCACCCACTCATCCATCGCCACATTCGTGGCCCCTCAGGCGGCAGCATGGGAGGAGGAGGGGCCTCAGATGGAAAATGTGTCCTCTGGGAGCAGCTCAGGGAGGAGCCCAAGCCCTGACCTTCCAGGTCCCTAGGGAGAATCCAAACCCGTATCCTTTTCTCAAACATCTAAGACCCCAGAGGAGTAAATAAACAATCAGATGAAAAGTGCGAGTCTGTGCTCTTCCTGTCCGTCTGTACCATTCACACGTGGTGCCAGGTGACCCCGAGGGGGCTGGAAGCCACGCCCCAGGGAGGCTTGGGCCGCGGGCTGCTCCCTGGGTCTTGCCTGCCGGTCAGTGGACGGCCCAGCCAGGGTCCTGACCTCGGGGGCGGCACCTTCCATGAGTCCGTCGTGCACCCTGAAGCAGAAGGATGTCCTCCTGGGCCCCCCAACCATGCCACAAGTCTCCAATCAGAAGATGAGCGTCTCCAGGTCCTGATCCAGCGGCCTCCCGAGAAGAGGCCCACTGGAAAGCAGGGCCACCCCACCCACCCAGGGGTGCCGGAGCCCTGAGGTCTGGCTCCAAAGAGAAGGGCCGTTCCCCCAAGCCTGGGGCAAAGCCCAGCACCCTGGGGGGCGACAGCCACAGAACCCTTGCAACCCCGTGACCCCAAACCCCAAGACCAGAACCCTTGCAAACCTGTGACCCCAGAGCCCAAGACCAGAACAAGATTTCCACCAGGTGAACACCTGCCCTTGTCGCTCTGCCCTCGCAGCTGTGTCTGGAGCCTGTCCTTGGACGTGGAGCAGCTCCCACGCTCTGTCAGCCAAGGGGCACTTTACAGCAGGGCAAGGGTCAGCTGCAAGGGCAGACCACGCCCTGCTTCTGGGCCTGAGGGTCCCTCCACTCGCCCCAGGCCTCACTGGCTGTTTATGCTCAGCCCCGCCCCCGGGCCCTCCCCCATCCCCCCTGCACACTGTTCCTGCACCTGGGACTTTGGACGGGAACAAAGAGGGGAAAACACTAACCAGGTCCCTAAAAACATATTTCTCTCAGCCACCCAGAATCAGCAGGGCTGAAACAAGTGGCAATGCCATCTTTCTGAAAAGGTCAAAATCCTGGGGACTCTCACTGAGTCCAGAGCAGCTCCGCACGAGGGGAGTCCGAGCCCCGGCCTTATGCCAAGTGGGCACTGCGCCCCAGGATGGAGCCGATTCCAGACTAGACGGGCATGTCCAGGGCATGGGGGCGAGTGGACGGTGTCACCACGAGCTGCTCTCTTGCTCACCTTCCTCCTGAGGAAGATGTCTGAAATGTGAACTTACTTAGCAGGAATACAGTTGGTGGAAGAAGTAGAAAGCAAAAAGGTCACTCTATTGAATTCCTGTTTCTTACGCTTCATGTCTTTCATTTTGTGTAGCTAAACTCTCTCTCTATTTAGATTTCCCCAGGCCATTATTTAAGAATGTAGGAGAAACTTGATCTGAGCTGGTAAGCCCCCTACCCCTGGTTTATTTACTCCCCAGACCTTCACGGGGCCTCTGCCCTCTGGAAGGCCCCGTGTCACCAGTGGAGAAGGCTCCAGGAGACGCGGGACAGGCCCACCCCTCGAGGGACAGTCCAGGAGCCACAGTCCCGTGAGGAAGATCAGAAACGCCCCCTAATCCCACAGAACAAGGCAACACGGGGTGAGCTGGTCGGGCTGAGGAGGAGCCATCGAGTGTCCGGGCCCGAGCAGTGAGGGCATCTGGGGCTTTGGGATGCTGAGGCTTCTTCTGTGGGAGGTGTTTCACACCTGGAAACACTCTGTGTGAGGAAGAATGCTTTCAAAGTGATGGAGTGGAGAGCTGACCCTCCACTTGCAAGCTGTGCAGAGGAGACTTGGAACGAGGTTCCACGCCCAAGGAAACATGCACTAGGGAGAAGAGGCAGAAATGTTCCCTAGACATACGGTGGGCTCCCGGGAGGACCCTCCCTCGCAGAGCCTTGTGGAGGGGGCTGGGATCAGGATGGTCCGCCCGGAGGAGGTCTTTTGCGCCTCCTCCCCTCGGCCGTTTCCCACAGCCCAGGGCACCTGCCCTGCTCTGCTCCAGGACCCTGACCATCACGCCGGCTCAGTCCAGACAAGACCTGCCACATGCAGCAGGTCTGACATGTGAGGTGTTCCATTCTCCATAAGTGATTTTCAGGGAGCAAAGAAACACTGCATCAGTCAATGGACATGAAGTTCCCAAGAGGCGTAGGGGTTGGAGGCTTCACAGTGTGGAGGCGAGGACAGCTCAGACCGTCAGGAACAACAGCTACATCCACTGACCACTTCACTGACCCAGGCTTTTTACAGACTCGTCACCTCAAATGGGAACTCACACCAACGCTTTCACCTGTACTGTCCTGAGGCCCGTGTTACGGCTGCAGAAACCCAGACTTAGAGTCTCCATGAATCTCCTGGCTTATAGTAGCAGGATACATATTCGAATTGAGCTTCGTGTAGGCACAAAGCCCCTCCTGACCAGTCTCCCTGGCAGTCAGCGGGGACCCAGCTGTCCTCCCCGGTGTCCTCCCACCTGATGCCCCAGGCCACATAATGGAGAAACAGAGGGAAGCCAGGCACCATTGCCCGTGAGAAGTGACTGACAAAGGATTCTGCCCACGTGCCCCCCCCAGCCCCGCTGGGTCACCACCGCTCCTGAACTGGACATGAGGCTCATAGAGGAGGGGAGTGTGCAGGACTGAGGGTGTGAGCACAGTTAGGGGACCTCGATGTGGGGGTTGGAGGCAGAGCCCACTGAAGTCGAGTCTTATGCTGAAGCTAGAGCCCTGCCCTCTCATTCCACTGCCCCCTCTCCTCCCTTCTCTCCCAACTACCGGGGGTTCCACGTTCGATGGGAGGCTCACACGGGCCAAAGAACAAAGATGGATGAAACTAGACAAATGAAAGACCAATAGGAATGGCCCGCCTACCCCCCTCCCTCAACACCCCTGCCAAAAAAAAAAAAAAGCACAGTGACCGTGGGGCTGTTGAACTCTTGGCATTCACAGTGGGGTGAAGATAGCCCATAAAAACCGAAGTTTCTTTTCCTCTTTCCATGTGTGCACTAAACACTAGCAATGTTTTGAGTCATTCCCCTATATTTTTCAAATCCTTTCCTTCTTACCTGATGTTTCTCAGCTCTCTACATTTTGAAGGAACACAAGGATGGAGATAGAGCCCTATAGTCACACTATAACCCTGACAGCTCTAAAAAGTTGCAAACACTAGTACTTTCTCCAGGCACACTCTAGCATTTTAAACTGCTAGTGACAGTCACTATTAGGATAGCATGTTGAAAATATGACAACAAGTTGAAAACAGCTTAAAAGACATCAACTAGAATGACAGAAATTTCAAAGCTAACATGTTGACTTTAATTTCTTAGCCTAAGCTTCATTTCCCATTTTCTGCTACTTCTTTCCCACCCAAGTTAAAAATTATTTTCTAGTGCTGACCTGGTCAGTCAACAATGGTTATAACAGGAATGAGAAGTTGCTGGGTGTTGTACATTACAAAACACTTATATGCCATGAACTCATTGATTTTCATTAGATTTGATGAATTAATGAGGCAGGGAATATTGTTATCATTTTGAGATGAAGTAGTTGAGGCTTATACAGATGAAATGACTTAGCAAAGTCACAGGGGTAGTTAATGCAAAAGCCATACCTTGGCTTCCTGATCTAGTACTGTCCCTATGATGCCATCATGCCATTCAACAGATATTTTAGCATCTATTGTGCACAAAACATTGAGAAGAATAAACGGTACAGAATATATGAGGAATTACCATATAGTCCTTAGCACTTAAGCAGACAGAGTTTAAATAACAGAATGTTCTGAAAAATTAGCAAAGGTAACCTTGCTTTATCTTTTTCACTGCAGTGCTCCCAGTGCCTGCAATATTCCTGATATATTGCCAGTGCTCAATAAACATTTACAAAGAATTTGAAAAAATTAATGTATAAGAAACCATATAACAGTCAAAGGAACAATAAAGATAAATATTATACTGTCAAGTACATATCAGTAAGTGCTTGGGAGACTATCATTCTTCAAAATCTTCCTTAAAATAGACTATGCAATATACCACTTAGAAAGATTAGACCTGGGTTCTACAGAATGCCACCTAAGATATGTAGGACCTTGGGAAATTCATTTAATCTCTTGAACAATTCCTTCTTTAGTTCACCAGGTATTTATTGAAAGTCTATTATGTAACACACTGTCAGAGATTATAATAATGTGTTAATACCAAGTTCAAAGAGTTGTTATGATAAATTGAAAGAAGATATATAAAGTGACTAACGTAGTAAGAACTAGATACGTGGTAGATTTTATTCACATTTGAGAAATACTTTAGACAACTAAACACTGAGATGACAGAATGCAAATATGTCTTCCCAATTACACAGCAAAATAAACAAAAAACATGTTCAAAAAAGTCAACATACAGGCAGGGTGTTCTGGCTCCTAGAGGCCCAGAACCACAGGCCTGTAGAAAGATGTGGGCCTCATAGCACCAGCCCTGAAATGAATCCACCACTGAAAGGTGAGCAAACAGAACGCTGGGCCAAGACTGGACATGGGGGGAGCTGGGAGTCTGAGAGAGAAACTCCAGGCCTTCCTACCCCAGCAGACACCCACACATGAGCCCAGAAAGCTGAGTGAGGGAGCTTCCCTTTCAAACATTGCCGAGCATCTCTGAAGAGGAAAAGGGCTCTAGCAGCCACGCCAGGAAGGCAGCATTTGAAGATGCTGCTGGCATGGGGGACAGAGTGGGCTGGGGCTGCCTGTTCTCCCATCCTCTGGCTCATTGGGAACCCCACACCTCTGACGACATGGAGGAAAATCAGGCCTGGCTTTCCAACACCAGGGCTGCCCTGTATATGAGGAATTACCATATAGTCCTTAGCACTTAAGCAGACAGAGTTTAAATAACAGAATGTTCTGAAAAATTAGCAAAGGTAACCTTGCTTTATCTTTTTCACTGCAGTGCTCCCAGTGCCTGCAATATTCCTGATATATTGCCAGTGCTCAATAAACATTTACAAAGAATTTGAAAAAATTAATGTATAAGAAACCATATAACAGTCAAAGGAACAATAAAGATAAATATTATACTGTCAAGTACATATCAGTAAGTGCTTGGGAGACTATCATTCTTCAAAATCTTCCTTAAAATAGACTATGCAATATACCACTTAGAAAGATTAGACCTGGGTTCTACAGAATGCCACCTAAGATATGTAGGACCTTGGGAAATTCATTTAATCTCTTGAACAATTCCTTCTTTAGTTCACCAGGTATTTATTGAAAGTCTATTATGTAACACACTGTCAGAGATTATAATAATGTGTTAATACCAAGTTCAAAGAGTTGTTATGATAAATTGAAAGAAGATATATAAAGTGACTAACGTAGTAAGAACTAGATACGTGGTAGATTTTATTCACATTTGAGAAATACTTTAGACAACTAAACACTGAGATGACAGAATGCAAATATGTCTTCCCAATTACACAGCAAAATAAACAAAAAACATGTTCAAAAAAGTCAACATACAGGCAGGGTGTTCTGGCTCCTAGAGGCCCAGAACCACAGGCCTGTAGAAAGATGTGGGCCTCATAGCACCAGCCCTGAAATGAATCCACCACTGAAAGGTGAGCAAACAGAACGCTGGGCCAAGACTGGACATGGGGGGAGCTGGGAGTCTGAGAGAGAAACTCCAGGCCTTCCTACCCCAGCAGACACCCACACATGAGCCCAGAAAGCTGAGTGAGGGAGCTTCCCTTTCAAACATTGCCGAGCATCTCTGAAGAGGAAAAGGGCTCTAGCAGCCACGCCAGGAAGGCAGCATTTGAAGATGCTGCTGGCATGGGGGACAGAGTGGGCTGGGGCTGCCTGTTCTCCCATCCTCTGGCTCATTGGGAACCCCACACCTCTCTGACGACATGGAGGAAAATCAGGCCTGGCTTTCCAACACCAGGGCTGCCCTGCCCCTCTGTTGAGTGCTGCCAGCTGTCCCAAAACAGGATCTCTTTTGTCAGCTGCCTTTCATAGAACTATAAAAACCAAAAGTTCAAGTAAGAAGCCTTAGACCAGTCATCAAAACAGACAGGCTCTGCCTCCTGCACTCTTGCTGCCTTTTCTCCAACCATGAGGCTCTCCATCTGGGGGTCGAGGGAGGTGCGGTTCTGCCACTGTGTTCCTCTCAGCCTCATAAAGATCCTACAACCCCCAAAGGCATGCTGACTGCCAAGGAGGGGGTTCTAGACTTAAGGAAAAAGATGTCTTCCCAGGTGATATTAGTGGTGAAGAATATGCCTGACAATGATGGAGAAACAAGAGATGTGGGTTTGATCCTTGGGCTGGGAAGATCCCCTGGAGAGGGAAATGGCAGCTGAACAGAGGAACCTGGCAGGCTACAGTCCATAAGCTCAAAAGAGTCGGACATGACTGAGTAAGCACCTGAGGTAAGAGGGAGGTTAGGCTGCATGGGTGGGAAGGGAGGTACCGCTGTCATGCAGAGAAATGGAACACAGAATTGGAAACTGAAAGAGGAAACACAGGGCAGCAGTCAGTGAGCATGAGACTTCTGCCAAATAACCGTGACCTTTGCTAGTTTGGATGGCCTCTCTTTGGGCATCTGAATCCTTTGGCCAAAGAATAGGTGAACAGGATGGTGGGACACCACAGGACCTATGCTTAGTTGTGTTTAGAAAGGAGGACATATGAAGGCTGAGTACCAAATAACTAAAACTTTCGAGCTGCGGTGCTGGAGAAGACTCTTAAGAGTCCCTTGGACTGCAAGGAGATCAAACCAGTCAATCCTAAAGGAAATCAACCCTACGTATTAACTGGAAGGACTGATCCTGAAGCTGAAGCTCCAATACTCTGATGCAGAGAGCCGACTCATTGGAAAAGATTCTGATGCTGGGAACTCATTGGAAAAGATTCTGATGCTGGGAAAGATTGAAGGCAGGAGGAGAAGGGGGCAACAGAGGATGAGATGGTTGGATGCCATCACTGACTCAAGGGGCATGAATTGGAACAAACTCCAGGAGACAGTGAATGATAGTGAATGCAGTCTGGCATGCTGCAATCCATGGGGTCACAAAGAGTCAAACACAACTTTTAGTCACTGAACAACAACAAAGAACTCAAAAAAGGGGCTGAATTCCTGACTACTTAGGAGAAGACCTGGGCCACAGTTGGCCCTAAATTAATAATGGCTGGAAAAAGAAGAAAATGGATAAAATTAGTTCTCAACTTCTCAACAAAGACTTAGAATTAGACTAAGATCAATCGTTAAAGATCTCTGATTCTTGGGGCAACAGAACTGTTTCTACCGTTTAGGTGGCCCTAGTCATATCATCTAAATACATGAGAAGAAAAATCAAAACCCAATGGAACTCACCCGAAGATGCCATGAGCTGAGTGAGTAAAACTGCATCTGTGGGACCATGCTGTTCCTGGCCTCACCTTTTCAGCACATGGTCTAGCCACAGCTTAAAAGATTAATGTGAAGTGGAAGAAATGGTGTCAGTAAACTCTGTCTTTGGTGTGCCCTGGAAATGAACCAAGATTATTCTGTCGTTTTTGAAATTGCATCTAAGTACTGCATTTCAGACTCTTGTTGACTATGAGGGCTACTCCATTTCTTCTTAGGGATTCTTGCCCACAGTAGCAGATAGGATGGTCTTCTGAATTAAATTCGCCCATTCCTGACCATTTTAGTTCACTGATTCTTAAAATGTCGATATTCATTCTAGCCATCTCCTGCTCCCTTCTTTGCTCACATGAGATCACTTATCTTAACTTGATAAAGAGATTTTCTTCACCCCAACGGATATCTTCTCTTGGCCTTGAGCATGTATATCGAGTATTAACATTCCTGTGCATCTCTGAGATTATATCAGGCTGTTATAGAACTGGATTTACAAGACTGTAAAGGATCTTAAAGAGAAGATGTAGGTCAGAGTCTTTAGTGTGTGAATGAGGTCGAGGGGCCTTAAATGACTTCTACCTCTATTCTACCCTGATCATTGGTCAAATACTATCATTACTATTGTTAAAAAAAAAAAAAGTCAACATAGATTTGCATTTGGATCCAACAAACCAGTTCTACTGGTACAGGATAGGGGCCATCTGACCTGGCAATAGCCACCATTACTAAAGGAGGCAGAATTATTACAACAGAATACTGTAGGTAAAAGGAATCAACCATTTCTAGGAGGAAAAAACTTGGCCGGAACTGGGGATATTTAGGTTGCAGAAGAGGAGACTGGAATGAGAAAGTGGGGAGACACTGGAAAGCACAAAACAGGTGGCATGTGAGGAAAAGGACCTAAAGTTGTTCATGATTACCCCAAGGAGAGCAGATCTAGGTGACAGATACATGGAGGAAAAGTTGGATTCATAAAATATGAGGTGCAGTAAACAACAAAACCCTGTAAATATTATTATTATTAATATATTATTAATTAATAATAATAAATAAATTGTGTATGGAATAAAAAATTAAAATACAAGATTACTGAAATTTCAAACAGACATTTTAGGGAAAAATATTGCCAGAGGGAGGTTAGAGTGGCCCACAAAGGTAATATAAAAAGCTCAAAGGACCTTTGAACACTACTACTGGTAGTAGAGTGCAGACATCCTAGGCTGAAATCAGCATTTGGGAGCTGACCTTGGTCACATTTAGTTGTAACATGTACACTAACAGGAACATGTGACTTGCATAAATCTATTCTAATTTTTGGCCATGCTGCAAGGCTTTGGGGAGATCTAGTTCCCTGAGCAGGGATTGAACCCATGTCCACTGCAGTGGAAGCAGAATCTTAACCACTCGACCATCAGGGAATTCCCTGATATAAAACAATTTTAAAAACTGAAGTTGGGTGCTGCTTGAAGAGAACTTATAAAAGCCCATGAATTGAAAATCTATTGTCTGTCTTGTCTTAATTTGGAGTCAAGGGCTTGAGGTGGGGAGGAGGCGTGGTAAATCCTTTGAAAGCAGTTTGACTAGGAAATGGCTTAATGAAAACAGGGGCTTCCTTGGTGGCTCAGATGGGAGACCAGGGTTCAGTCCCTGGGTCAGGGAGATCCCCTGGAGAAGGGAATGGCTAGCCACTCCAGTATTCCTGCCTTGAGAATTCCATGGACAGAGGAGCCTGGCAAGTTATGGTCCATGGGGCCACAAAAAGTTAGAGACAACTGAAGCAGCTAACATTTTCACTTGAATAATAATAATTATGATGCCTCTCAGACACCAGACTCCACAGTTTTCTGACTGTCACATGTATCTTCTCATTCAACCTACAGTAAAATAGTTATATTGTAAATATTATTTAACATTAAATATAATTGCTGCAACAATCCATAATTGTTATTCCCTTTAGGGCTCAATTAATCCTTCACTTCCCCACCAGGAAACCAGAGAGGTAAAAGTTTTTTCTATGCATTGTCAAATCTTATCTGAGCATCTCTGTCCTTGGGAATAGGTGCATCATAAAAGCACCCATAGAAAATTAACTGCTTTAGAAAACTCTAGGGGCAATAAAATCTGAAGAAGAGATAAGATAATACCCACTAATACTGAAGAGCATGTCATAAACAAGCCAAATCAATAATCGTCACTAATCAATGAGAAAGTGCAAATGGCAGTTTAAAATTCAGCAAGTAACATTGTTTTTAAAATGGCTATCAAGTGTATTTTACCTCATACACTTTGTTCATGATATCAAAAGGGGCTCTATATGACACTCAATAAGAAGCTAAGAACAATTTATTAAAACTGTATTTTGGTGGAAAGAAAAATCTCAGATCACTCACACTCTAAAGGCATCTTTGTCCAAACTCTTTTGATTCTATTGTATAAAAAGAATTGACCTTGATAATAGTGATGTTTCATGTGAAATCCAAGTAAGTTCTCAAAAGTTCAACTTGTAATCTTATGCTATATATTACTATACCAAATGCCTATATTATTCTTGAGTGTATTCTTTATAGGCAAAAATAAAGATTAATATGAAAACTTTCTAATGTCAATAAAATGTTTTAAGAGTATGATCTTATATATCTGCAGGTCCATTTTGTGGCTTTATTCATCTAAACACATATTTACTGAATTCAAAAGAGTTACTAAGGAAGCATCCTTGTGCTTAGTACCAGACATCATATAGAGATGAAGGATTCATGTGTCCCCTCCTCAAGGAGTGCTTGGTTGTTGTTGTTCAGTCACTAAGTCGTGTCCGACTCTTTGTGACCTCACGGGCTGCAGCATGCCAGGCCTCCCTGTCCTTCACTATCTCCTGGAATTTGTGCAAGTTCATGTCAACTGAGTCAGTGATGTCACCCAACTATCTCATCCTCTGTCACCCCCTTCTCCTCCCACCCTCAATCTTTCCCAGCATCAGGGTCTTTTCCAGTGAGTTGGTTCTTCACATCAGGTGGGGCTTCCCTGGTGGTCCAGTGGGTAAGGACACCGCCTTGCAGTGCAAAGGGCGCCGGCTCAATCCCTGGCCTGGGAAGATCCCACGTGCCATGGAGCGGCTGGACCGATGTGTCCAACTACCGACCCAGAGCTCTGGAGTACATGCGCCCAGACCCGGTTCTCTGCAATGAGAGGCCACTGCAATGGGAGGCCCGCACAGACCAAAGAACAAAGATAAATAAATGAAAGACCAATAGAAGTGGCAAAAAAAAAAAAAATGTTCACATCAGGTGGCCAAAGTATTAGAGCTTCAGCTTCAGCATCAGTCCTTTGAATGAATATTCTGGGCTGATTTTCTTTAGGATTGACTGGTCGGGTCTCCTTGCTGTCCAAGGTACTAGCATGATGTAAAACTGGCACATATTGAGAACTGAAGTACTATGGTGAGTTTCATAATATAAGTACAACGAATTTATACCTGTCAAATGTCACATGAAGGTGAAGCCAAGTTATAAACCAATAATTGCATAGATAAGTTGATGAAGATCTTGACAAAACATACTATGCTAAGAAATACAGAATGTTAATTAGCAATGAAAAATCATGTGCCAAGGTTAAAGTAAAGCATGGACACTAACATTTTAGCATTGACATCCCAGTTACTTAGGGTAATTGAGTGGCTAACTTTAACAATTACATCAACCATACAGTTGTTAGATTTGGAATATTTAAGAAGAAAAATGTCACACAACTACTGGGAATCTCTGTTATACACATTTACAAAATATAAAATAAAATCATCTTGCTTTCAGTCATGGATCATTTGTCTAATGAGGATCATCGTTAAAGATGGCTGGCTGTCACATTACATGCACTACCAAAGAACCAAAAGAATACTTGAATACTAGACAATCCAAGGACAGAGACTCTAAAACAGAAACCTAAGATAAAATTACAGACAGTTACTCAAAAGAATTTCTTGTCATTTAAACATTATTGGATTTTTCTGGATGTCACTTTATTACTCTTAGTAACTGTTATACCCATTTCATTTAAACTATGAAAGACGGTTGAGCATAATGCTTATGAGAATTGACTTTGGAACTGACAAACCCAGGTTCCAGTCCAGATTAAGATATCTATCTCCTATGTAGCCATTGGTAGCCATTGGAAAAAGACTAGTTCTCAGAGTCTCATTTCATTATCTTTGTTTTCTGGTTGTTTTGTAGTTCACTTGTTCCTTAATTCTTCTCGTGCTGCCTTAGTTTATGAATTGGACATTTTCCATAGTTGTGTGTTTAGATTCCCTTCCAGTTATCTTTTGTGAAGCTACTGCTGGTTTTTTCTCTGCAGCTACCATATGGCTTAACTAAAACTTCATGTACATAAAACAGTCTATTTTGCATGGACTGCAATTTAATTTAGATTGCATGCAAAAGCTCTATCTTTTGTCTTCCCCCACTTATATTTTTTTGATGTTACAATTTATGTTGTTTTGATATTGTGTATCTGTATCCATCTGGAAATTATTGTGGCTGTAGCTATTTTAATAGTGCTGCCCTTTAACCTTTATACAAGTTAAGCAGTAAACACATCACTATATTGCAGTCTGAGAGTATTCTGAATTGGACAGTATGCTTACTTTTACAAGGGTATTGTATATTTTCATATGCTTTCATGTTACTAATTAGCACCTTTTCATTTAAACTTGAAGAAATCCATTCAGCATTTCCTGTAAGCAGGTCTAATGGTCATAAACTCACTCAGCATTTGTTTGTATGGGAAAATATCTCTTCTTCATTTCTGAAGGGCAATTTTTCTAGGTAAAGTATTCTTGGGTGTCAGTTTCTTGCTTTCAGCATTTTTAATATATCATCCTACCTCTCCTGGCTTGCAAGAACCCTCCTGACAAAACTTTTTCACTCATTGCTTTTAGAACTTTCTCTTTTTTTTCAATTTTTGAACAGTTTTGATTATAATACATGTTGGAGAAGATCACTATGAGTTGAAATTTTGGGGTGACTTATTAGCTTCATGAACTTGGATGGCCAAATTTCTCCTCAGGTTTAGGAAATTCTCAGCCATTATTTCTGTAAATAAGCTTTCTACACCACTCTCTCTTCTTTTTGGTCTCCAATAATGTAAACAATGTATCCCGTTGGCCAAAGGGTTTGTTTGTTTACTTTTTCCCTTAAGATAACTCTAATAGCACTTAGTTGTCTTTAACTTCATCCGAAACAATTTTGTTAAGATTGTATTGTGACAGCTGTCATATCAATGTGCACATAAAAAATTACCAAAATTGATGAATTCTTGTATATCCATTTTAATATTGAAAATGGAAGAAAAAAAGCAACATTGATGCACATTATGCTTATTGTTTCAAGAAAGGTAAAAATGCAACAAAAACACAAAAAAAGATTTGTTCAGTGTATGGAGAAGGTACTGTGATTGACTGACTGTGTCAAAAGTGATGCACAAAGTTTCATGCTGGTCACCAATTTTGAGTATATAAGGAAAAAATGGAATAGGTCTACTAAACACTACATATAATTTATCATTACTATTTCTGTCACTGTCTGTTTTTTTATCTTTCCCCAGTTCATGTGAGTGTGTATTTTTTTCAATCTTTCCAAGTAAAACCTAATTCAAAATATTAATTGAAAATATAGTAAGCATGCATTTTAACATCAAAGTTTATTCGGAAGTTTTAGAAACTATTACTTATAAAAGAAAGAAAATTCATTCACAGTGACTTCTAGATAAATTAAAGCTTATAGAATTATATTTTATGTACAAAATCAATAATCCCAACAATAGCTATATTATCTACCAGGCACTATATTAAGCGCTTTACATGCAAAAAGCTCATTTAATCTGCACAACTCTACTTCGGAGATTCTATGGACACATTTTGCAGATGAGCAAACAAAGGCTCAGAGTGATGATGCAACTTGTAAAAGATCACATTGATGTGAAGCAGTGGGTCCAAAACTTGAAGAGACAGTTGTCTAAATTTAATGCCCAAGCTCTTAAATTCTGTACCAGAGTTTATCAAAGATTAATACAAGGGATGACTATGAACAGCAGAATCTAGGTGGCGCTAGTGGTAAAGAACCTGCCTGCCAATGCAGGGGATGTAAGATATGCAGGTTTGATCCCTGGGTTGGGAAGATCCCCTGGAGGAGGGCACGGCAACCCACTCCAGTGTTCTTGCCTGGAGAATCCCATGGACAGAGGAGCCTGGTGGGGCTACAGTCCATGGGGTCGCAAAGAGTTGAACATGACTGAAGTGACTCAGCACTGATTTAGTGGATAGGCTGAGGGATGAGAATGCTAGACAATGGGGTGACAAGAAAATTTGGGAGGAGGGGCTATTAATAAAAAGGAAATCTAGGACAAATCCATGTAACCTCAGGTAAAGTGATGAATTTCGAGATGTAAAACCTAAAGTACAATGCATAAAAGAAAAAAAGTGATAGGCTGGACTTTATTAAAGCTTAAAAGTTCTACTTACAAAGGACACCTTTAAGTACACAAAAGCATAAATCATGAACTGGAAGAAAATATTTATAAAACACCTACCTGATAAAGGACTTTTTTCTAAAATAAATAGCAGACTCTTAAGACTCAACAATAAAGAAACAAGTAAGCTAATTACGTACTTAACTAAATATTACAATAGATATCATATCAAAGAAAAGAAGCATATTAAAAAAATTCTGAACGTAATTTTTCATTAGAAAAATACAAATTACAATAAAAATAATGAGATCCCACTACACAGCTATTAGAATGGATAAAACATTTACAATATCAACTGCTAGAGACGATATGGAGCAATAGGAACTCTCATCCATTGCTGATGTGAATATAAAATAGTACTGTCACTTTTTTGGAAGACAATTTGGTAATCTAAAGCTAATTTTACCATATGATCAAATGCTAAAGATAATTTCACCATATGATCCAGTAATTGTGGTCCTACATATTTACTCAGTTGATTTGAAAACCTATATTCACACAAAAACTTGAATGTGAACGTTCACAGTAGCTGTATTCATAACTCACCCAAAATTGAAAACAAATATGATGTCCTTTAATAGGAAAATGGATAGAAAAAATAACTATAGCATATGTACGCAATGAAATACTATCCTGTAATAAAAATTAATGAGATACCAAGTCATGAACTAAAACCCTGAAAGTATATTGCTAAATTAAAAAAGCAGGTCAGAAAGGCTACATACTGTATGATTCAAATTATGTGGCATTCTGGGAAAGGCAAAATTATAGGGACAGTAAAAAAAATCTGTGGTTGCCAGAGGTTTGTAGAGGGCAAAAGGGAGGATGTTTTAATGGCTGAAGCACTGGATTTTTTAAGGGTGATGAATCTACTCTGTATAATACTGTATTTATGGATATATGACACTGTGCATATGTGAAAATCCATGTAACTTTACAGCACAAAGAGCATACATTAAAGTATGCAAACTTTTAAAAATCATTTATAAAATTGAGGGATCCTAGGATGGAATGATACAAACATTAACAAAAAAATCATCTAACTGTATTACAAGAGTATGAAACAACTGAATAGGATGGGAGAAAAGATACTGACCTAAGTAACTTTGGAAGTGAGTGGATACTCTATGAGTAAAGGCAAGAGAAACTGTACATAAAAGCTCTGTACTTTAGCTGGCAAAGTCATTTTCCATAAGGATACAGTTTAATAACTGTGAATCCACCAAGCATGTATACCAAAATGAAGAATTTTAGTAAATGTAATGCAGAATCCAAGATGAGCTTCTAAAATAAAAAGGACACAAAGTAACAACAAAAATAACCTGAATCAAGTATGGGCCTTAATAATCTTCTGATGCTCAACTACATATTTTTGTTTTGTTTTGTTTTCAGCTCTAATATATCCTGGCTCTCAGATGGTAAAGAATCTGTCTGCAATGCAGGAGATCTGAGTTCTATCCCTGGCTTGGGAAGATCCCTTGGAGGAGGGCATGCCAACCCACTCCAGTACTCTTGCTGGAAAATCCCATAGACAGAGGGGCCTGGTGGGCTACAGTCCATGGCATCCCAGAATCAGACATGACTGAGTGACTAACATTTTCAATTTCCTGGCTCTTCCCTTACCTCTTTGGAGCAGTCCCTCAGAGTTATCTGAGAAGCTGTATCCTGAGCTTAAGTTCTCCATAAGTTCACCAACTAAAACATAAGCCTCAACTTTTAGGTTCTCCATTTTTTTCAGGCAACAAGAGTAAAATCAAATGTTAATAACAAAAAAGGGAAGCTGGTTGCACGAAATAAAAGAACTCAGTTATATCTTCACAGGTTTTTTGTTTATCAAAAATGATTCTAAAATTAAGATCTAGCCTAGACAACCTAATCAGAGTTTTCATAGTGGGAATCTGTATGTTAAAAATTGCTCCTAGGGCTTCCCCTGGTGGTCCAGTGGGTAAGGACACCGCCTTGCAGTGCAAGGGGCGCCAGTTCAAGCCCTGGCCTGGGAAGATCCCACGTGCCGCGGAGCGGCTGGACCCATGTGTCCAATTACTGAGCTGGAGCTCTGGAGCACATGCGCCCAAAGCCGGCGCTCTGCGACGACAGAGGCCACCGCGATGGGAGGCCCACAGGAGACAAAGAACAAAGATGGATGAAAATAGAGGAATGAAAGATCAAAAGAAGTGGCCTGCTCACTCCCCTGCCTCCCCAACCCGACCCCCGCCCAAAATAAATAAATAAATAAATCTTTAAAAAAAAAAAAAAATTGCTCCTAGGTGAGTGTCGTTGTTGTTGTTGCTGTTGTTCAATTGCTGAGTGGTGTCCAGCCCCATGGGCTGCAGTGGATAAGACTTCTCTGTCTTCCCCTATCTCCTGGAGTTTGCTCATATTCACGCCCAGCTAAGATGTCAGATAGACAGGCTCTGGGTTAGAGATTTACCACCAGCCTCTTCTTTGCATTTCCTGAGGCAAGAGATAGGTGGGCTCTGGCTGAGGAATTTACAACAAGCCCTCCATTTACTCTCAAAAAACGGAGGTAACAACAGATATAGGGTAAATAGTCAGACTTTGTCTCTTGTTAACACCTCAAGGGAATAATCATGGCAAGGACAAAGACAAGCAAAGACCCTTCAAAGTTAAGGATAAGGGATTAAAACCACCTTTCCAAAGGGAACTAATCATGGCAAGGACAAAGCTGTCTCAATTTCCTGGCTCCTCCCTTACCTCTTTGGAGCAGTCCTCAGAGTTATCTGAGAAGCTGTATCCTGAGCTTAAGTTCTCCATAAGTTCACCAACTAAAACATAAGCCTCAACTTTTAGGTTCTCCATTTTTTTCAGGCAACAAGAGTAAAATCAAATGTTAATAACAAAAAAGGGAAGCTGGTTGCACGAAATAAAAGAACTCAGTTATATCTTCACAGGTTTTTTGTTTATCAAAAATGATTCTAAAATTAAGATCTAGCCTAGACAACCTAATCAGAGTTTTCATAGTGGGAATCTGTATGTTAAAAATTGCTCCTAGGGCTTCCCCTGGTGGTCCAGTGGGTAAGGACACCGCCTTGCAGTGCAAGGGGCGCCAGTTCAAGCCCTGGCCTGGGAAGATCCCACGTGCCGCGGAGCGGCTGGACCCATGTGTCCAATTACTGAGCTGGAGCTCTGGAGCACATGCGCCCAAAGCCGGCGCTCTGCGACGACAGAGGCCACCGCGATGGGAGGCCCACAGGAGACAAAGAACAAAGATGGATGAAAATAGAGGAATGAAAGATCAAAAGAAGTGGCCTGCTCACTCCCCTGCCTCCCCAACCCGACCCCCGCCCAAAATAAATAAATAAATAAATCTTTAAAAAAAAAAAAATTGCTCCTAGGTGAGTGTCGTTGTTGTTGTTGCTGTTGTTCAATTGCTGAGTGGTGTCCAGCCCCATGGGCTGCAGTGGATAAGACTTCTCTGTCTTCCCCTATCTCCTGGAGTTTGCTCATATTCACGCCCAGCTAAGATGTCAGATAGACAGGCTCTGGGTTAGAGATTTACCACCAGCCTCTTCTTTGCATTTCCTGAGGCAAGAGATAGGTGGGCTCTGGCTGAGGAATTTACAACAAGCCCTCCATTTACTCTCAAAAAACGGAGGTAACAACAGATATAGGGTAAATAGTCAGACTTTGTCTCTTGTTAACACCTCAAGGGAATAATCATGGCAAGGACAAAGACAAGCAAAGACCCTTCAAAGTTAAGGATAAGGGAGACACTACACAAGGATAAGGGAGCCCAGAAAGGCTCCTTGGAGTCAAAAGTCAGAAGATAATTTCAGGCCATAATGAGTCTTGCTCCTCCCAGAAGCCTTTACTTCGAGATCCCTCTTGAATGAGGGGTGCATGTGCGCCCCAGGGGAGGGACCCAGGGTAGGTCAGGTGTGGGGAAAAAAAAAAAAACAGATCATTGGCCTGAAGGAAGACAAAGACCTGGAAGAACTGGCCTATATAAATAACTTAACAACCTCTTTAATGTGCTCCTCCTCCCTATGGAGGACACCCACACTCCTTCTCTCTGGGTATGCATCTCCACCTTGCTTCTATCTAAACTAAACAAACTGTTTCTCTATGTCTTTCCTACTTGTTGTTGTGCAATGTTTGTAATAATAAACTTTGTACCTGCATTTATAGCTTCTGCTTCCATGATAAATGCATTTTTTTTACTGGGGGTAATGATCCAGGGAAAATTAGCTTTTAGACTCAAGCCCTATGGTGGCTAGGCTTCCTGGACTTCATCCAGGCTACCCAGGTTCAATTCCTGGGCAGGGAATTACGATCTTGCTTCATGCCACCGTTCTCTAATGCCTCACCGAGATCACATTGAGTCAGTGATGCTGTCTAGGTGAGTTTTATGCGTACTGAAATTCGAGAATCACTACTCAAAATTTATACCTGTCTCTCAAGATTATGGCTAACAACTGTACATGCAAAATACTACATTTTGTGGAAAAATTACTGAGAGAAAAAGGGGAGAGTGGCTTGGATGCCATTCTTGCAGGCAAGGAAGTAGGAACTTCACATGCCAAATGGTCAGGAGTTTAAGCCCAAACTGTGGTATGGGAAAGAATTGTGGAAATGAGGTGTCCAGAGAGCAGTAAGTACAGTGCACTGTGCTCAGTATATGCTAGAGCAAAGATGGTCTGCCAAATGCATTCTTGTGGACCTGTGGTGCAAACCCAGGCAGTTGGGTTTTCATTCTGTAATGCAAGTGTTTGACTAAGCTTTTATTTCTGAAGCACCCCTCTAGTTCAAAGAGGTGGCTCTTTCAAAGATAGCTATCTCAAATAAACATATTGCCCATCGCAACCCATGTGCTGTTCTGTGCTTAATTGCTCAGTCATGCCTGACTCTTTGGGACCCCATGGACTATAGCCCATCAGGCTCCTCTGTCTATGGGAATTCTCCAGGCAAGGATACTGGAGTGGGTTTCCATGCCCTCCTTCAGGGGATCTTCCCCACCTAGGGATCAAACTCAGGTCTCCCATGTTGCAGGTGGATTCTTTACCACCTGAGCCAGCAGTGAAGCCCAAGAATACCAGAGTGGGTAGTCTATCTCTTTTTCAGGGGATCTTCCCAACCCAGGGATGGAACCAGGGTCTCCTGCATTGCAGGTGGATTCTTTACCATCTGAATCACCAGAGGAGCCCCACAGCTACCCATATGACATGATAAAGAGCCAGGCTGCTCTCATTCCAAATCACACCTCCCCATTCTCTCAGACCTATGCCTCCCACCCCCACCCAGCACCCAAGAGGCTGCTTTGTTTTGGAGATCTGGGTTGATTTACATGACTGACTATTTGGGCCTCTTGTATCTTCTCTTATGCTTTAAGTTCTCACACTTACATTTTAAGTTCACTAATAAAGAGTAAGCCCAAGAAACTGCAGGCCCTCATCCTCAATCTCAATAAAAGCAGAATCCTAGGTCCACATTTTTTTTTCTCTTCTCTTGACCTCACCCTTTGCCCCAAGTATGCTATGTAATTTCTAGAACCTGTAAGTAATAAGTCAGTAAAAAGTTTTTTTTTTTTTTTTCTTTACCAGTTTCCTGATGGGTTGCAGAGTCAGAGGATAGGACAGAGGAGACAACATGAACATCTGCTTGCAGCCCGAAGCAATCCTCCACCTAAGGCGGTGGGGTGTGGGGTGTGGGGTGTGGGTTTAGTTCCTGCAGAGGAACTCTATTGTATCGTTATGTGTATCCCTTGAGGGGGAACCAAGATCCCCGTCCTAATGGCTGGACTATTGTTTCCTGACAGCTCATCCTTTGATTCTTCATTTCCTTACTTCCCAGACTAGTAACTGTTTGAACCTGCCCTTTGATACTCCGAGAAGGTTTAGGTGGCTAAAGCCATCATCCTGCAAATAAGAAATGAGGGAACAAGAAAAGCTTTTGTGCCCAGGAGGGTCCCACGAGATCCTGCTCAGTTACGGAATCTACAAATATATTTCAAAAGGGTCATCTATAACTTGAAAATTTCTGCAAACTTAATGTTTCTGTCCATATGTTGATTGTACTTAATGAGAGTCCTTACATGTCTTCAAGTGTCCAAAGAATCCCATTACTCTCACGGTAGTTAAGAACCACTGGTCTAATCTTTAAAAAGCAACTTGACAGTATGCATCAAGAACCTGGAAAAAAAAATGGCTTTCTCAGCTGAGAACCTATCCTAAGGGTTGGATATGTTTATCACCAAATTACTGGCTACTATTAAAAAAAAAATTAGAAGAAAGAAAAGAAATAACTTCACATAATAGGTTCTCCTGGGCTGGTGGTATTTACAGTATTGACAAAAACTGATAAACCCATTTGATGGAAACATGCAGTCATTAAAACGTTTTAAAAGCATTTTGGAGCATTAAAAAAAGACAGAAAAAGGCAGATACACACGTATATATAATACATCATTATAATTATGTAAGAATAATGCATAATATAAACACTGCAAGGATATATACCAAGAATATTTATAAGCTCTGTCTTTTTAGGTTGTGTACTTTCCACGATATTCTAGAGTCAGCATGTAATTATGACTAAAAAATATCTGATTGTCTTTCCCCAGGGTTGTGTGTTAATGCTAAGTCACTCCAGTCATGTTCAACTCTTGTATCCCCAGATGAACCACAGCCCACCAGGCTCCTCTGTCCATGAGATTCTCCAGACAAGAATACTGGAGTGGGTTGCCACACCCTCATCCAGGGGATCTTCCCAACTCAGGGATTGAACCCAAGTCTCCTATGTCTCCTGTAATGGCAGGTGGGTTCTTTAACACTAGCACCACCTGGGAAGCTCCCTCCCCCAGGGTCACCACCACAGTAGTGGAGAGCCCAGTAGCTTACCAGGAGACATGACAAGTATTTTAGCTATATTGCTGATAGAATAAAACTGTTATGGGTAAATCACCACTGAACCCCTTCTGTATCATGGAATCTATGCTAAGAACAATATTGGATTGACTGTTTCGTTGCACTTACTTTTATTGTTCTTGAAAAACCATTGTTTATTGTTCCATAAACCTGAATGTTAACTGGTTTAGCATTTTGTCAAGCAGGCTAACAGATTTTGCTGGTAAGGGACAAGGAGCCCAGATAGATTGAGTTTGTTACTTACCCAGCCAGCAAAAGTAGGACCAACATGGTGATTCACCTTCATGAATCACTTGACTTACAGGACAACATCAAATCAAAGAAAAAGGGAGTCAAATGAGAAATGTCTTGTGACACCTCGTCACAAGGCTGCCATTTTTGTCATGATCCTAGGAGGTTAGCAAGACATTTTCACCAAGACTGAGGCCAATTTGTGCTTGTGTCTTGCCTATGTGGAGCCATTCAAAGTGCTCAGAATGCCTGCATGGAACTGCTTCCCTACATGTTTGTCATACCCTCTTTCACTCTTAAAAGTGCTCTGGTTTGGAATTAAAATCATATGATCACCCTACATCCCTAAATAAGACAATCATTTACCTCTTTTCCACAAAATACTGCACACATAAATACACTTACTTATAGGTAGGGAATAAGAAAAACTGGAGGCGTGAAAGCCCACCTCTGAAGTTTTTGTTAATGTGGTTTTCAGAACTTAACAAAAGTGATACTGAGGTTTACATACAATAATAGATGGAGCAAGTTAGCTAAGCAAGGCAAGAAAAGGACTCATATATTAATATGTATTATAGAGCAACTGTAAGTAAACAGTTTCACACTGATAGATTAGGTAGATAAACAATTGAAACAGAATAGAGAAATCAAGAGATAGTGCTGTGTTTCTGTGTTTACTCACAGTACATATGAAACTGTCACAAGAGTGGCAAAATGATGGGTTACTTAAATGAACGGTATTGAAGCAACTGGCTAAGTGTTTGAAGAGACAGGGATTAGGTTCCTGCCTCACACCAAAGAGCAAAATAAATGTCAAGAAGATTCAAGAGATAAATATAAAAAAGATAAAAGAACTATAAAAGACAAGCTGGAGGCTTCCCTGTTGGTCCAGTGGGTAAAAGAGTCCGTCTTGCAGTGTAAGGGGTACCAGTTAATTCCCTGGCTTGGGAAGATCCCACGTGCCACGGAGTGGCTGGGTCAGTGTGTCCAATTATGAGCCAGTGCTCTTGAGCACATGCACCCAGAGCCAGTGCTCTACAACGAGAGAGGCCACTGCAATGGGAGGTCCGCACGTGCCAAAGAATAAAGATGGATGAAAATAAACAAACAAATAATAAGACAAGCTGGGCAAGTACTTCTTTATCTGATCAGGCATGATCCCACAACACATGAAATAAAGGCAATATCATAAGGGAAAAACTGAAAGGTTTGGCTATATAAATATGAAAATATATGTCAAAAAAAGACCCACAACACATTAAATCAGATCCTAGGAGGTTAGCAAGACATTTTCACCAAGACTGAGGCCAATTTGTGCTTGTGTCTTGCCTATGTGGAGCCATTCAAAGTGCTCAGAATGCCTGCATGGAACTGCTTCCCTACATGTTTGTCATACCCTCTTTCACTCTTAAAAGTGCTCTGGTTTGGAATTAAAATCATATGATCACCCTACATCCCTAAATAAGACAATCATTTACCTCTTTTCCACAAAATACTGCACACATAAATACACTTACTTATAGGTAGGGAATAAGAAAAACTGGAGGCGTGAAAGCCCACCTCTGAAGTTTTTGTTAATGTGGTTTTCAGAACTTAACAAAAGTGATACTGAGGTTTACATACAATAATAGATGGAGCAAGTTAGCTAAGCAAGGCAAGAAAAGGACTCATATATTAATATGTATTATAGAGCAACTGTAAGTAAACAGTTTCACACTGATAGATTAGGTAGATAAACAATTGAAACAGAATAGAGAAATCAAGAGATAGTGCTGTGTTTCTGTGTTTACTCACAGTACATATGAAACTGTCACAAGAGTGGCAAAATGATGGGTTACTTAAATGAACGGTATTGAAGCAACTGGCTAAGTGTTTGAAGAGACAGGGATTAGGTTCCTGCCTCACACCAAAGAGCAAAATAAATGTCAAGAAGATTCAAGAGATAAATATAAAAAAGATAAAAGAACTATAAAAGACAAGCTGGAGGCTTCCCTGTTGGTCCAGTGGGTAAAAGAGTCCGTCTTGCAGTGTAAGGGGTACCAGTTAATTCCCTGGCTTGGGAAGATCCCACGTGCCACGGAGTGGCTGGGTCAGTGTGTCCAATTATGAGCCAGTGCTCTTGAGCACATGCACCCAGAGCCAGTGCTCTACAACGAGAGAGGCCACTGCAATGGGAGGTCCGCACGTGCCAAAGAATAAAGATGGATGAAAATAAACAAACAAATAATAAGACAAGCTGGGCAAGTACTTCTTTATCTGATCAGGCATGATCCCACAACACATGAAATAAAGGCAATATCATAAAGGGGAAAAAAAACTGAAAGGTTTGGCTATATAAATATGAAAATATATGTCAAAATAGTAATAATGCCCACTCCACAACACTATTATTCCTATTTGTCAGATGAGAGAACTGAGGCTCAGATAGTTTAAATTATTGCAACTCAAGAACCCTGCACCAATTTGAGGCATAGCAATGTGTCCCTCAGTAACTAGCATGTCCTGATTTGCCCATGTGTGCAGAGATCTTATCTTCTCCAGGAGCCCCCAGGTATCTAAATTCATGCTTCTCCTACAACTCTGTAAGGGAGCTCAGTTAATGACCATAGGTGACTGAGGGAGGTCATAATTAAAATTCCAGGAAGATTTACTATAGCCAGGATGTATCCCATAGAGAATCTGTGGGGAAAACAAGCAATCAGCATTATGTAGCTTTTGTTGTTGGCCTACAGATGGGTTATGACCTAAACTCAAAGAAAAAGGATTATTTCCAGTCTTGATCTTACATTGCTGATCTCAATCATGTAGGTTACTGCCACTGATGCCATTACTAATTACAAGGAGAAAATTTAGCAGCAAAGAAATTACCCAGGACATTCTGGGAAGAAAGTTTACTTTTGTCAAGTTTAAGTACATCAATCGCAAAGACAAACAATTGAATCTCAAAGGAAACAATAATGGCTTTGAAGAAATGTCTAGGCTAACTTAAGGTGTTATTCACAAAACTCCTTCTTCTAAGCAGGGGAACTTGAGTAATCTTTGAGATACATACATAGAATATTATAATGATTTCTAACAAGAAAGTCAGATTTGCAAGTGCAGGCTGTCTTTTTCACAAACTTCAATGTCAAACTGCTTTAGAAAATTCTTAGGGGTCCAGATCCTTCTCAATGTAATGGCTTTGATTTTAAAACACTTAGAAATATGAACAATGCAAGCTAAAAAGGCCTTTAAAGAACACCTGATGCTACTGTATTTTGCAGATCCGTGCCAAAGAATAAAGATGGATGAAAATAAACAAACAAATAATAAGACAAGCTGGGCAAGTACTTCTTTATCTGATCAGGCATGATCCCACAACACATGAAATAAAGGCAATATCATAAAGGGGAAAAAAAACTGAAAGGTTTGGCTATATAAATATGAAAATATATGTCAAAATAGTAATAATGCCCACTCCACAACACTATTATTCCTATTTGTCAGATGAGAGAACTGAGGCTCAGATAGTTTAAATTATTGCAACTCAAGAACCCTGCACCAATTTGAGGCATAGCAATGTGTCCCTCAGTAACTAGCATGTCCTGATTTGCCCATGTGTGCAGAGATCTTATCTTCTCCAGGAGCCCCCAGGTATCTAAATTCATGCTTCTCCTACAACTCTGTAAGGGAGCTCAGTTAATGACCATAGGTGACTGAGGGAGGTCATAATTAAAATTCCAGGAAGATTTACTATAGCCAGGATGTATCCCATAGAGAATCTGTGGGGAAAACAAGCAATCAGCATTATGTAGCTTTTGTTGTTGGCCTACAGATGGGTTATGACCTAAACTCAAAGAAAAAGGATTATTTCCAGTCTTGATCTTACATTGCTGATCTCAATCATGTAGGTTACTGCCACTGATGCCATTACTAATTACAAGGAGAAAATTTAGCAGCAAAGAAATTACCCAGGACATTCTGGGAAGAAAGTTTACTTTTGTCAAGTTTAAGTACATCAATCGCAAAGACAAACAATTGAATCTCAAAGGAAACAATAATGGCTTTGAAGAAATGTCTAGGCTAACTTAAGGTGTTATTCACAAAACTCCTTCTTCTAAGCAGGGGAACTTGAGTAATCTTTGAGATACATACATAGAATATTATAATGATTTCTAACAAGAAAGTCAGATTTGCAAGTGCAGGCTGTCTTTTTCACAAACTTCAATGTCAAACTGCTTTAGAAAATTCTTAGGGGTCCAGATCCTTCTCAATGTAATGGCTTTGATTTTAAAACACTTAGAAATATGAACAATGCAAGCTAAAAAGGCCTTTAAAGAACACCTGATGCTACTGTATTTTGCAGATAGAGATATTAAGGTCAAGATTTCTAAAACCAGTAAGAAAAACATGAATGTGACATTGCAACATTGTCAAAAATCATTAATAAGAAATTCCTCCCAAAATTAATAATAATCGAAAATAAACAAAGAAGATCTAAAAATTATTTTCCAAGCAATCTAAGTGAAATAGACAATATTTAACATTTATTGGGCATTTTATAATGCTAGGCACTAACTGCTTATTTAATCCTCATAGTGACCAATGAAATAGGTACTATTTTCATCCACATTTTCCTTGAGTTGGCCTACATGGCCTATGGGCAAACATGTAAGGTTGTTAGGGTCCAGTGTGGAGCTGCTTCCTCACACACTTATCCTACCTCTGTTCACTCTCCAAATACCCTGTTCAGAAAATTCACCATCCTCTTTCCAACCTTTTAAATGTAAGAGTATCCTAGGGTTTTAAATATCTTCAGTCTCCAATGTTATTCCCCAGAAAGAACTTTCCTGAATACCCAATATAAAGCAGGTCATCCTGTTATTGTTTATCAAAGCACCATACCTATTTTTTCATAGCACCAAACACATCTTACAATTAATCATTTAATTATTTACTATCTATACCTGTTCCTCACTGTATGTTGAACTCTTTCACAGGATAGAAAACATCTCAGTTACCTATCAGAGCACCTGTAATACATAGTGTGACAAACAATAGCAGCTTAAAATGACTTTTCTCAGATTTCCAGTTCTTCCATGCTATTCAGTATGTCAAGGGTGGATCAAAGGAATTTGTATCTTTTAAAAAGGCATCCCAGTGATTCTGATGCAGGTGCTTTGCTAATTACACTTTGAGAAATACTGATGAAAGAGACTGACTTATTTTTTAAAGTGACTACCTCTGAATTCATTCAAAGTTTATTGAGGGCCTACAATATGGCAGATATTATGGTAGGACTAAGCCAAAGAATCATTTGATTAAAGTCTTCATGAAAGTTGGAAAAGGAAATAAACTTTATGAAAAGAAAGGAAAAAAATATCCTAAATCACATAAAGCAGAAAAGACAATGGGATAAAGTAAACAGCGCAGAAGGATGCAGGAAAGTTTTTTTAAGACTTTGGTTTTACTGGTAACATAATGTCTAGTCAAAAAGTAAGAAACAGCTTTCATATTTATACTTCACAGTAGGTTTCATGGACTTAGCTAAGTAATGATTATTTCTTAAAAGGCTTTATTTGGACACCAGGCAATTATAATACCATGTGTACTTCAAAATAAATGCTTTCAAACTCTACAGGATGCAGAAATATCATGTTGATAAAAAGTAGTTTTTAAAATGTCCTGTTATAGCAGGTGAAATCGCAATGTTATCTTTCAGAGTGCCCCCTCTTATTTCCTCACTCATTGGTGAGTGCAATTTTCCACATACATGGTGTTCAATGTCTTTTTTTAGGTAAGGAAAATTTAAGAAACTATAAAATGTGCACCCAAAAGAAAGGCATTAAAACAAATGGATTTTTTCACATAAAAACTACAAGGCATCACAGTTAGAAATAAGCAATTACAGGACTTGAGTTTTATCCATGGTTCCCTACATTTTCTTCCTTTGAATTCTAAATAACTTTGAAACTTTTATTTATCCTAACATCCTCCTCCATGCAGTACTGTTTAACAAAAAAAAAATGATACAATTTTGAGTTATTAATATAATTTGGTCATTCATTTGCTTGTTCAACAAATACTCATGGATACCCAAAGATATACCAAGAAGCTAGGCAAAAAACCAGACAGAAATCCAGGCCCTCACAGAGTTTCCATTCAAGTGTGTGTGATAAGGAGGTACAGTAAGTAAGCACAGTTTAAGTGCTACAGCGAAAAGCAGGGCACATGGACCGTATTGCAGGTAGCAGCATTCAGACTATTAAAAAGAATGGTCAGGGAAGACATAACTGACAGGTGACATTCAAGCAATCTCTTGAAAGAGGTTATGGAGAGACACATGTAGACCTCTGGGCAAGGGCCATTCCAGGCAAAATGAAGCTACAATATGGCAGATATTATGGTAGGACTAAGCCAAAGAATCATTTGATTAAAGTCTTCATGAAAGTTGGAAAAGGAAATAAACTTTATGAAAAGAAAGGAAAAAAATATCCTAAATCACATAAAGCAGAAAAGACAATGGGATAAAGTAAACAGCGCAGAAGGATGCAGGAAAGTTTTTTAAGACTTTGGTTTTACTGGTAACATAATGTCTAGGCAAAAAGTAAGAAACAGCTTTCATATTTATACTTCACAGTAGGTTTCATGGACTTAGCTAAGTAATGATTATTTCTTAAAAGGCTTTATTTGGACACCAGGCAATTATAATACCATGTGTACTTCAAAATAAATGCTTTCAAACTCTACAGGATGCAGAAATATCATGTTGATAAAAAGTAGTTTTTAAAATGTCCTGTTATAGCAGGTGAAATCGCAATGTTATCTTTCAGAGTGCCCCCTCTTATTTCCTCACTCATTGGTGAGTGCAATTTTCCACATACATGGTGTTCAATGTCTTTTTTTAGGTAAGGAAAATTTAAGAAACTATAAAATGTGCACCCAAAAGAAAGGCATTAAAACAAATGGATTTTTTCACATAAAAACTACAAGGCATCACAGTTAGAAATAAGCAATTACAGGACTTGAGTTTTATCCATGGTTCCCTACATTTTCTTCCTTTGAATTCTAAATAACTTTGAAACTTTTATTTATCCTAACATCCTCCTCCATGCAGTACTGTTTAACAAAAAAAAAATGATACAATTTTGAGTTATTAATATAATTTGGTCATTCATTTGCTTGTTCAACAAATACTCATGGATACCCAAAGATATACCAAGAAGCTAGGCAAAAAAAACCAGACAGAAATCCAGGCCCTCACAGAGTTTCCATTCAAGTGTGTGTGATAAGGAGGTACAGTAAGTAAAGCACAGTTTGAGTGCTACAGCGAAAAGCAGGGCACATGGACCGTATTGCAGGTAGCAGCATTCAGACTATTAAAAAGAATGGTCAGGGAAGACATAACTGACAGGTGACATTCAAGCAATCTCTTGAAAGAGGTTATGGAGAGACACATGTAGACCTCTGGGCAAGGGCCATTCCAGGCAAAATGAAGCAAAAGCAAATATATCCTGGTGGGACCATGTCTGGCAAATTCAAGAAAAACCAGAAAAATCAATACAAGTGAGTATAGTGAGTAAGGAGACAGTCAGAGGAGAAGTTATGGAGGTGGGCAGGAGTAAGACCCTAAGGACCTTATGGTAAAGTTTTTACCCTGGTAGAGAGATGAATCACGGGTTTTAATCAGAGAAATAATGCATTCCTTTAAAAATATCAGTTTGGCTGCTGTGTGGAGAACAGACGATCAAATGTAGAAGCAAGGAGTCAAGTTAAGAAGATACTGTCATAATCCAGGCTAGGAATCATACCTTGGACCAGAGCTGTAGTAATGAGAGTCATGAATAATGAAAGCATAGATGGTCTAAGGACTGATCCCTAGAGTTGTTCAAAGTTTAGAATTGGGAAAGTGGAGAAGGGGTTCACCAAAAGACATTGACAAGGTAAAACCAGTGAGGTATAAGGAAAACCAAGAGATTGTAATATTTTGAAACAAAGTAGAGATATTGTATCAAGGAGGAAGAAGTGATTAACTATATCAAATACTGATTAAAAATCAAGCTATGGGGTTTCCCTGGTGGTCCAGAGGGTAAGGACACTGCCTTGCAGTGCAAGGGGTGCCGGTTCAATCCCTGGCCTGGGAGGACCCCACATGCCGTGCAGCAGCTGGACCGATGTGTCCAACTACCAAGCAGGAGCTCTGGAGCACATGAGCCCAGAGCTGGTGCTCTGCGGTGACAGAAGCCACTGCGATGGGAGACCCACACAGACCAAAGAACAAAGATGGAAATAAATGAAAGACCAATAGAAGTGGCCAAAGGAAAAAAAATCAAGCTATGTGAAGATTGAGAATGGTCTTTAAGATTTAGCAACATGGATGTGACTGGTAACTGTATTAGGCTGTGAGTGCTACTATAACAAAATACCACAGACTGGATGGCTTAGACAATAGATTTATTTGTTCACAGTACTGGAGGCTACAGTTCATGATCAAGGTTTGGTTTCTTCTGAGGCTTTTCTCCTTGGCTTGCATGGCCTCTCCTCTGTGAACATGTGCCTCTGATGTCTCTCAGTGTGTCCGAATCTCCTCTTCTTATAAGGACACCAGGCATGTATGGAAGGCTGGGCAAAAGCAAATATATCCTGGTGGGACCATGTCTGGCAAATTCAAGAAAAACCAGAAAAATCAATACAAGTGAGTATAGTGAGTAAGGAGACAGTCAGAGGAGAAGTTATGGAGGTGGGCAGGAGTAAGACCCTAAGGACCTTATGGTAAAGTTTTTACCCTGGTAGAGAGATGAATCACGGGTTTTAATCAGAGAAATAATGCATTCCTTTAAAAATATCAGTTTGGCTGCTGTGTGGAGAACAGACGATCAAATGTAGAAGCAAGGAGTCAAGTTAAGAAGATACTGTCATAATCCAGGCTAGGAATCATACCTTGGACCAGAGCTGTAGTAATGAGAGTCATGAATAATGAAAGCATAGATGGTCTAAGGACTGATCCCTAGAGTTGTTCAAAGTTTAGAATTGGGAAAGTGGAGAAGGGGTTCACCAAAAGACATTGACAAGGTAAAACCAGTGAGGTATAAGGAAAACCAAGAGATTGTAATATTTTGAAACAAAGTAGAGATATTGTATCAAGGAGGAAGAAGTGATTAACTATATCAAATACTGATTAAAAATCAAGCTATGGGGTTTCCCTGGTGGTCCAGAGGGTAAGGACACTGCCTTGCAGTGCAAGGGGTGCCGGTTCAATCCCTGGCCTGGGAGGACCCCACATGCCGTGCAGCAGCTGGACCGATGTGTCCAACTACCAAGCAGGAGCTCTGGAGCACATGAGCCCAGAGCTGGTGCTCTGCGGTGACAGAAGCCACTGCGATGGGAGACCCACACAGACCAAAGAACAAAGATGGAAATAAATGAAAGACCAATAGAAGTGGCCAAAAAAAAAAAAAAAATCAAGCTATGTGAAGATTGAGAATGGTCTTTAAGATTTAGCAACATGGATGTGACTGGTAACTGTATTAGGCTGTGAGTGCTACTATAACAAAATACCACAGACTGGATGGCTTAGACAATAGATTTATTTGTTCACAGTACTGGAGGCTACAGTTCATGATCAAGGTTTGGTTTCTTCTGAGGCTTTTCTCCTTGGCTTGCATGGCCTCTCCTCTGTGAACATGTGCCTCTGATGTCTCTCAGTGTGTCCGAATCTCCTCTTCTTATAAGGACACCAGGCCTATTGGAGTAAGGCTCATCCAGTGACCTCATTTTAATTAAGTTATCTCTGTAAAGCTCCTTTTCTGAGGTACTTGGGCTTAGGACTTCAACATATGAATCTGGGGACACACAATTCAATTCACAACAGCAACCTTTATAAAATCAATTGCATACAGAATGGTAGTACTGAAAGCCTTAAGAACAAGTTGGAGAAGAACTGAAGATGCCAAGTAGATGACTCTTTCAAGGGTGCTTGCTATAAAGGGGAAGGAGATGTGGGGCAGCAGTCAAAGACGGCAATGAAATCAAGAGAGCTATTTGTTTTGTTGTATTAGAATGGGAGAAATATTAGTAGGTTATGTTTATGAGAAAGATCCAGGGAAAAATAAGTAATATAGGAAAGGAAGAAGAGAATTGCAAGAGGGATATCTTGGTGTTGGTAAGCAGGGATAGGATTAATGCAATGGTTTCAGTTGGGAGTATAGACTTCATCCATAGTAACAGGAACAAAGGCTGAGTGTATGGGCACAGAAGCTGGTTGGTGGGAAGATGCAGTGATAGTAATAGTAGCTGGAGGAAAATTTCTTCTGATTATCTCTATTCTCTCATTTAAGTAGGAAGCAAGTGGAAGGAGTGGGTGTTTCATTTACGTCAAGGGAGAAAGCACAGAATAGTTGAGAGTGTTAATGGAAATGGCAAATATAGCACAAGTGCCACACAGATTTAAGGATCCATTTGAGGCTGGTGATCTTGGATTTAAATGAGATCACTCAGCATGCCTGCATGAGTTTCTACAACCATGTTTGATTTAACCAGGCTTGTGCATACATTGCTCAATCATGTCCAACTCTTTGCAATCTCATGAACTGTAGCCTGCCAGGCTCCTCAGTTCATGGGATTTTCCAGGCCAAGAAGACTGGAGTGGGTAGCCATTTCCTCCTCCAGGAGATCTTCCTGACCTGGGGAATCAAACCTGCATTTCTTGTTTCTCCTGCTTTGCAGGTGGATTTGTTACCATTTGAGCCAATTTTGTCAAAAGAGTATGATTAAGAGACGGGCAAAAATGTTCAAGGTAATAATGGACTGTGGACACTAAGACATCATAGGATAAAAGTAAGGATGTCCATGGCAGCAGTGAGAAAGAGTGAGGGAGAAAGTTTATGGACAAAAATTAGCAGAGTCACTATATTGGAGGTTCCAGAGGTATAAAATAGTTGTTGTCAGCATATGACAGGGAGTGAGCTGGTGGTCAAGTGTGATGCTTGACACCAGCATTGTGGAGGGGTTGGAGTCACTGGTAATAACAAGACATGGCCATGGGAATAAGTAGCAAAGTTGGCAAAGAAAATAAAACTAAAGAACAGGTCATGAAACTGAGAAGCCAGGGTGTTGAAAGACAGGAATATTTAAATCACCAAGGAGTAAAGCAGGAAAGATGTCAACAAAAGTGATAGCATGTATAGAGGAGTAAACTGGAAGTCAGTAAATGACTAAAATATAGAAGAGCGTGCTAGGGCTTCCCTGGTGGTCCAGTGGATAAGGACACCACCTTGCAGTGCAAGGGGCGCCGGTTCGATCCCTGGCCTGGAAAGATCCCACGTGCCGTGGAGCAGCTGGACCAATGTGTCCAATTACCGAACTGGAGCTCTAGAGTGCATGCGCCCAGAGCCGGTGCTCTGCGACAACAGAGGCCACCATGATGGGAAGCCCACGTGGGCCACAGAACAAGGATGGATGAAAAATAGAGAAATGAAAGACCAGTAGAAGCGTCCCACCTGCCCACCACCTCCCCACCCCACCCCCCAAAAAATAAAAAAAAAAAAAAGAAGAGTGTGCTAGTCAGGGTTCTCCAGAGAAACAGAACCAATAGAATTTAAAGAGATTTATTGCAAGGAATTGTCTCACATAATTATGGAGGCTGAGAAATTCTAAGATCTGGAGTTAACAAGCTGGAGACCCAGTACAGCCAGTTGTGTAGTCCTAGACCAACTCCAAAGGCCTGAGAATGAGATCTGATGGCATAAGTTTCAGTTCAAGTCCAGAGGCAAGAAAAACAGCAACAACAACAACAACATCCCACCTCAAAGGCAGTTGTGCAGGGTGAATTCCCTTTGCATACTGAGGAAAGTCAGCTTTATTGTTCTATTCAGGCC
Source organism: Tragulus kanchil (assembly GCA_022376925.1). Classification (NCBI taxonomy): domain Eukaryota; kingdom Metazoa; phylum Chordata; class Mammalia; order Artiodactyla; family Tragulidae; genus Tragulus; species Tragulus kanchil. Next base: position 11,626,696 of record JAIOJX010000001.1, read on the forward strand.
TTCAAATGATTGGATGTGAGCCAGTCACATTAAGGAGACCCATCTGCTTTACTAAGTCTATCAATTTTAAACTTATATAACAGCATCTTCACAGAAAGAGCCAGAAAAAATATTTGACCAAATATCTGGAAAACCTGTAGCCCAGTCAATTTAACACATAAAATTAACCATCACAAGGACTAACAGGAGATATCAAATAAAATGACATAAGGCTCTAAGCTGGAAGGAGGAGGAAGAGACAATAGTCTGCCATCAGCAAGGAGGGGCAATAAAAATACGTCTCCTAACTCCAAGATCAATAGTAACTGGAATGTGTCACAGAAAAAGAAATCCACTATTTAAAAAGGCTACAGTGAGCATCATTAAGGTAGAACCAAGTTTCATTTAGAATAAGGAAGTAAAGAAATATTAAGAAAAGTTATTGAAAATAAGATTTTATTGAACACTGACTGATATCTAGAGTACAAAGTAGATGGTTTTTAAGAGTTGAGAAATAGATCTTTTAAAAGAGATGTACAAGATGACTGTGGAGATAAGGAGACCTAGGATACCTGTAGACCTGACATAAAAAAGATAAAAGGACAGGATGAGATCAGTCCTAATGATTCCAAATAAAAATAGTGGTCGAGGGACTCTGACCATTGCTGACCAGAGAGGAAGGGTGGTGGTTTTTCTAAGAACAGGGCCGTTCAGTTTTATTCTGCTCTTTACAGTTTTCCCCCAGTTGGGAGATACCTTTCCTTAACATTTATTTATTTATTTTTTGCTGTGGATTTTTATGAAAAAAAAAAAAATCCAAAAAGAAAAAACTTCAGCATCCAACAAACTGTTATAACAGGCTCTTGCTTTACTCGATAAACTGTAATGCTGCTTAGAATGTAATTCTCTTGAAGACAGAGTCTACCAGATGAACATTCATTCTAAAACTAGTTTATCCTATAGAATCCTTGAACTTTCTATCAATGATTTTATATTGGCCTGAGAATGAGATCTGATGGCATAAGTTTCAGTTCAAGTCCAGAGGCAAGAAAAACAGCAACAACAACAACATCCCACCTCAAAGGCAGTTGTGCAGGGTGAATTCCCTTTGCATACTGAGGAAAGTCAGCTTTATTGTTCTATTCAGGCCTTCAAATGATTGGATGTGAGCCAGTCACATTAAGGAGACCCATCTGCTTTACTAAGTCTATCAATTTTAAACTTATATAACAGCATCTTCACAGAAAGAGCCAGAAAAAATATTTGACCAAATATCTGGAAAACCTGTAGCCCAGTCAATTTAACACATAAAATTAACCATCACAAGGACTAACAGGAGATATCAAATAAAATGACATAAGGCTCTAAGCTGGAAGGAGGAGGAAGAGACAATAGTCTGCCATCAGCAAGGAGGGGCAATAAAAATACGTCTCCTAACTCCAAGATCAATAGTAACTGGAATGTGTCACAGAAAAAGAAATCCACTTTTTAAAAAAGGCTACAGTGAGCATCATTAAGGTAGAACCAAGTTTCATTTAGAATAAGGAAGTAAAGAAATATTAAGAAAAGTTATTGAAAATAAGATTTTATTGAACACTGACTGATATCTAGAGTACAAAGTAGATGGTTTTAAGAGTTGAGAAATAGATTTTTTAAAAGAGATGTACAAGATGACTGTGGAGATAAGGAGACCTAGGATACCTGTAGACCTGACATAAAAAAGATAAAAGGACAGGATGAGATCAGTCCTAATGATTCCAAATAAAAATAGTGGTCGAGGGACTCTGACCATTGCTGACCAGAGAGGAAGGGTGGTGGTTTTTCTAAGAACAGGGCCGTTCAGTTTTATTCTGCTCTTTACAGTTTTCCCCCAGTTGGGAGATACCTTTCCTTAACATTTATTTATTTATTTTTTGCTGTGGATTTTTATGAAAAAAAAAAAAATCCAAAAAGAAAAAACTTCAGCATCCAACAAACTGTTATAACAGGCTCTTGCTTTACTCGATAAACTGTAATGCTGCTTAGAATGTAATTCTCTTGAAGACAGAGTCTACCAGATGAACATTCATTCTAAAACTAGTTTATCCTATAGAATCCTTGAACTTTTTCTATCAATGATTTTATATTGGCTGCATTGTGTCCATAGGGATAACCTGCTACACTGCTTCAATGTACTCCTTTATTCAGCTTATTAGACCTATCCATCTCCTCAGGCCTTCAGGAGCATACTGACAATTTCGTCTTCTCCAGGAATCTGCAAGTGGGAAAAGGGGGCAAATTCCCTGGTCCAACTCAGTCTAACCACAGAAATCCATTATCCACAGGTTGAATGATACTTCCTCACACACAAATACATAACTATATTCTAACTCCTGGAAAAATATGAAAACGTTATTTATTTGTAAAAGGGATATTTGCAGATGCAATCAAGTTAAGGATCTTGAGATAAAGATATCAATGTGCCTTGTGCGGGTGATCCCTAAATGCAATGACAAGGGTCCTTCATGAGAAGGAGGCTGAGGGGCTTCCCTGGTGGTCCACTGGGTAAGGACACCACCTTGCAGTGCAAGGCGCTGGTTCAGTCCCTGGCCTGGGAAGATCCCACGTGCTACAGAACGGCTGGATTGGTGTGTCCAACTTCTGAGCCAGCACTCTGGAGCACATGCGCCCAGAGCTGGTGCTCTGCAGCGACAAAGGCCATTGCAATGGGAGGCCCACACAGGCCAAAGAACAAAGATGGATGAAAAGATAAATGAAAGATCAATAGAAGTGGCCAAAAAAAAAAAAGAAGGAGGCTGAGGATATTTGACAGACAAAAGGGGAGGAGGCAAAATGACTGTAGAGACAGTGATCAGAGTGATACATGCCACCATAAGCTGGAAAAAAAAAAAAAAACACTCTCTTGGGCTTCCCCTAGTGGTCCAGTGGGTAAGGACACTGCCTTGCAGTGCAAGGGGTGCCAGTTCGAGCCCTGGCCTGGGAAGATCCCACGTGCCGCGGAGCGGCTGGACTGATATGTCCAATTACCGAGCCGGAGCTCTGGAGCGCATGCGCCCAGAGCCGGCGCTCTGTGACGACAGATGCCACCGCGATGGGAGGTCCACAGGAGCCAAGGAACAAAGACGGATGAAAATAGAGAAATGAAAGACCAATAGAAGTGGCCCACCCGCTCCTCCTTGAAGACAGAGTCTACCAGATGAACATTCATTCTAAAACTAGTTTATCCTATAGAATCCTTGAACTTTTCTATCAATGATTTTATATTGGCTGCATTGTGTCCATAGGGATAACCTGCTACACTGCTTCAATGTACTCCTTTATTCAGCTTATTAGACCTATCCATCTCCTCAGGCCTTCAGGAGCATACTGACAATTTCGTCTTCTCCAGGAATCTGCAAGTGGGAAAAGGGGGCAAATTCCCTGGTCCAACTCAGTCTAACCACAGAAATCCATTATCCACAGGTTGAATGATACTTCCTCACACACAAATACATAACTATATTCTAACTCCTGGAAAAATATGAAAACGTTATTTATTTGTAAAAGGGATATTTGCAGATGCAATCAAGTTAAGGATCTTGAGATAAAGATATCAATGTGCCTTGTGCGGGTGATCCCTAAATGCAATGACAAGGGTCCTTCATGAGAAGGAGGCTGAGGGGCTTCCCTGGTGGTCCACTGGGTAAGGACACCACCTTGCAGTGCAAGGGGCGCTGGTTCAGTCCCTGGCCTGGGAAGATCCCACGTGCTACAGAACGGCTGGATTGGTGTGTCCAACTTCTGAGCCAGCACTCTGGAGCACATGCGCCCAGAGCTGGTGCTCTGCAGCGACAAAGGCCATTGCAATGGGAGGCCCACACAGGCCAAAGAACAAAGATGGATGAAAAGATAAATGAAAGATCAATAGAAGTGGCCAAAAAAAAAAAAGAAGGAGGCTGAGGATATTTGACAGACAAAAGGGGAGGAGGCAAAATGACTGTAGAGACAGTGATCAGAGTGATACATGCCACCATAAGCTGGAAAAAAAAAAAAAAACACTCTCTTGGGCTTCCCCTAGTGGTCCAGTGGGTAAGGACACTGCCTTGCAGTGCAAGGGGTGCCAGTTCGAGCCCTGGCCTGGGAAGATCCCACGTGCCGCGGAGCGGCTGGACTGATATGTCCAATTACCGAGCCGGAGCTCTGGAGCGCATGCGCCCAGAGCCGGCGCTCTGTGACGACAGATGCCACCGCGATGGGAGGTCCACAGGAGCCAAGGAACAAAGACGGATGAAAATAGAGAAATGAAAGACCAATAGAAGTGGCCCACCCGCTCCCCTCCCTCCCCAACCCGACCCCTGCCCAAAATAAATAAATAAATAAATCTTAAAAAAAAAAAAAAAAAAAAAAAAAAAACACTCTCCCTCTCCCTGAACCTCTAGTGGGAGTGCAGATCTGCATACACCTTAATTTTAGACTTCTGAACTCAGAAGTTCAAAAACTATGAGGGCACAAATTTATACTAAGTCACTAAGTTTGTAGTAGTTTGTTTCAATAGCTACAAGAAATTTAGACACTCACCCTTCAAACTTTACCCTTCTCAAGCATATATTCAATCCTCTTTTATATGATATGTTTATTCAGTGCATACAATTATTCAAACAGAAGCATGGTGTGGTGGTACCCCTGGGATCATATAGACCTGAATTTGAATCTCAGCTCATAAAATTTGGGCAAGCTTTTATCTCACTGAACATCAATTTCCTGTTAAATAAAAATAGTAATATTTTGAAAAATCATAATAAATATTAGATATCATGATATGCTTAGCAAAGAGCTGGCATAATGTACATATTCATAAATGTTATTATATCCAGTACTAAATGAGAACACATTAGTGATGCCTAACATTAAAATGTCCAAGCAATTGATAAGCATATCTAAAACAAGTCCACCAAAGACCCAGGACACATTCCCCTTTCTTGCAAACTGCTTCCATCTACATTTTCCTTTATCCATATTTCTTAACAAAAGCAGCATCCAGGAATTCTAAAATATAATCTCAATTTTCAAGCAGGTTTGTGAGGAAAATCCTGGGTACTTCTATTGGTCTTTAGCTCAATTACAGTGTCCAAAAGACTTAATATGCCTCATGAGATACATAAAGATTTGAAAACAAATAAAAGACCATAAACATTTTCATCCTTGATGTGAACTATGTCATCATAGGGCCACTAACAGCACTGACACTGGATCTCCACTTAAACAATTACTTTGTGCAAAAGAGAATCATTTATCCCACGGATTTAAAAGCTACTTCAGCAGCAGTCAAATGATTGTGTCAGGGAAACCAAAGGCATATATTTTATGTCCTCTTTCCTTAGATGTTTCTGCAAGAGAAGTTCTTGCATAGTATATAGCCATATGTGTAAGTCAGAAGCCAAGTACAGTTGTAGATATTTTTAAATTATTGAACAAAACTCATATTGACAATGGCCTACCATTCAATGATTTTGAGGAGTTTATTTACATTCTCTAAGCATTTTTCAAATTCTATATAGCACTATCTTGACATAAAAAGGTATCAATAAATTATTCTGAGATGAATACCACGGAGGAAATTTTACATGGTAGCTTCAGAACTACACATCCATGAAACTGTCTCTGTCAGAGTCAGGGCTCTAATGTTGACATTATGAGCAAAGGGCAAAGGAAAGTTCAGTAAATAGATACTGTCTTCCCTTTTCACTCTTCAACTCCTAAAAATGTGTTGACTGCCCTGCATCTGATCAAAACATTTCCCTCAGTTTTTGTGGAATAATCCAATGTAACTACTAAAGGAGTATGAGGAAAGGGCAGGATTTAGTCTGATGTGTGTATATTTGAGTCAAGGGAAGTAAGCTGAGACCTGCTTCATTGAAGAAGTAAACACTGAAGAAGTAAACAAAGCACCAACTACCATAGAGCAAAATGTTATGCACATGCTAGGTATTGAATAAATGTTTCTATCACAATTTTCAATTGAAAATTTAAAAATTCCTACCAATATTATTTATATTTTTCAAGTGCAAATCTGTCAAAAGAAAGTTTGGAAGTGACCAAAAATTAATACACAGTGCTTATAAGACAAGAACACTTACAGCATTCTCTCGAATTTCACTGATCTATTCATATGTAAGAGGGCAGCTACCATCCCAGAGGCAGTTACACCAAGTTCACCCATGTGGAACGCTTCATCCAGAATTCTTTTTGTTCCATCTTTAGTCATTTTTGACCTAAAACGTATAGAGTGAGTGTTTTCCCTACTTTAATTGTTCCATGGCTGACTGAAAAGGAGAAATACAGAAAGAAAAGGACATGGAAGAAGGTAAGAAGAAAAATAACTGTAGAATCATTTATCCCACGGATTTAAAAGCTACTTCAGCAGCAGTCAAATGATTGTGTCAGGGAAACCAAAGGCATATATTTTATGTCCTCTTTCCTTAGATGTTTCTGCAAGAGAAGTTCTTGCATAGTATATAGCCATATGTGTAAGTCAGAAGCCAAGTACAGTTGTAGATATTTTTAAATTATTGAACAAAACTCATATTGACAATGGCCTACCATTCAATGATTTTGAGGAGTTTATTTACATTCTCTAAGCATTTTTCAAATTCTATATAGCACTATCTTGACATAAAAAGGTATCAATAAATTATTCTGAGATGAATACCACGGAGGAAATTTTACATGGTAGCTTCAGAACTACACATCCATGAAACTGTCTCTGTCAGAGTCAGGGCTCTAATGTTGACATTATGAGCAAAGGGCAAAGGAAAGTTCAGTAAATAGATACTGTCTTCCCTTTTCACTCTTCAACTCCTAAAAATGTGTTGACTGCCCTGCATCTGATCAAAACATTTCCCTCAGTTTTTGTGGAATAATCCAATGTAACTACTAAAGGAGTATGAGGAAAGGGCAGGATTTAGTCTGATGTGTGTATATTTGAGTCAAGGGAAGTAAGCTGAGACCTGCTTCATTGAAGAAGTAAACACTGAAGAAGTAAACAAAGCACCAACTACCATAGAGCAAAATGTTATGCACATGCTAGGTATTGAATAAATGTTTCTATCACAATTTTCAATTGAAAATTTAAAAATTCCTACCAATATTATTTATATTTTTCAAGTGCAAATCTGTCAAAAGAAAGTTTGGAAGTGACCAAAAATTAATACACAGTGCTTATAAGACAAGAACACTTACAGCATTCTCTCGAATTTCACTGATCTATTCATATGTAAGAGGGCAGCTACCATCCCAGAGGCAGTTACACCAAGTTCACCCATGTGGAACGCTTCATCCAGAATTCTTTTTGTTCCATCTTTAGTCATTTTTGACCTAAAAACGTATAGAGTGAGTGTACTTATACAAACTTACTTTAATTGTTCCATGGCTGACTGAAAAGGAGAAATACAGAAAAAGAGAAAAGGACATGGAAGAAGGTAAGAAGAAAAAATAACTTCACAGCAGTCAACAACTGCATGTAGATAAACATGGCTCCTGTGTTGATATCTCTCAAAACCCATGATCTTTTGTTCTTCAAAAGCACCCTTTAACCTCAAATTTAAATCACTGGCATTTCCTAATTTCCCTAGGGTGGCAACATGAATTCAGTGTTTTCAATGATAATGAATTTTTTTCTCAAATACACCTATCTCCAGCAGAGCATAAGATTTTACCATCACCTTTGAAAATAAAGTAATATGGAAAGTGGAAGTTGTGTACATCATTAGTAAACCTCCAAAAGATTTCTATTGCCAGCTATCCTTGATTACTACTTTTCTTTGGTAATTTAAGTAGATAATAATGGCTCATTATGTGCTAAAAACACTTTACAAAAAGAGCTTCACGTCATCCTTCTTTTGCCGAAAGGTGTACCTTCCTTCTTAGGGCATGCTCATTGCAGTCTCCTCTCTTTTGTTTTATTTAGCAAGGTAATGATGCCTGAATTTTCTGATTTGCCCTAGACTCTAGTTATCTCATGCACTAAACCTTATTCATTCACTCATTCATTTATAAAACAAGTATTTACGAGTGCATACTAGGAGGTCGAGACTGCTCTACATACTAGTGACTAGTGACAATGAGATAAGAACCCTGACCTCAAAGAGCTTGCATTCTAATAGGAAACAATAAAAGATCACACAAGTGACTCTTTTACAAATACTCCAACAGAAACGTACAGCAGAGTGAGAGTTGATAACAGAGTAAACTGGTGTTGCTTAGGAAGTGGAGGTATCAGCCAGGCAAGGCCACTCAGGGAAAATTACATTTCAGGAAAGATCAGAAGATTGTTGGAGTTCGCTAGATAAAAAGAGGTGGGAAAAACTGCCCAAGGAAGAGAAACAGCAAAAATAAACCTATACACCCATGGTCAACTGATTTTTTCATAAGGGTGGTAAGATCATTTAATAGGCTTCAAATAATATTCTTTTCAACAATGGTGCTGGGACATTGGATTGTTGTTGTAGTTATTGTTTAGTCACGAAGTCGTGTCGACCCCTAAGCCCCGAAAGGACATGGAACAAGGTAAGAAGAAAATATAACTTCACAGCAGTCAACAACTACATGTAGATAAACATGGCTCCTGTGTTGATATCTCTCAAAACCCATGATCTTTTGTTCTTCAAAAGCACCCTTTAACCTCAAATTTAAATCACTGGCATTTCCTAATTTCCTAGGGTGGCAACATGAATTCAGTGTTTTCAATGATAATGAATTTTTCTCAAATACACCTATCTCCAGCAGAGCATAAGATTTTACCATCACCTTTGAAAATAAAGTAATATGGAAAGTGGAAGTTGTGTACATCATTAGTAAACCTCCAAAAGATTTCTATTGCCAGCTATCCTTGATTACTACTTTTCTTTGGTAATTTAAGTAGATAATAATGGCTCATTATGTGCTAAAAACACTTTACAAAAAGAGCTTCACGTCATCCTTCTTTTGCCGAAAGGTGTACCTTCCTTCTTAGGGCATGCTCATTGCAGTCTCCTCTCTTTTGTTTTATTTAGCAAGGTAATGATGCCTGAATTTTCTGATTTGCCCTAGACTCTAGTTATCTCATGCACTAAACCTTATTCATTCACTCATTCATTTATAAAACAAGTATTTACGAGTGCATACTAGGAGGTCGAGACTGCTCTACATACTAGTGACTAGTGACAATGAGATAAGAACCCTGACCTCAAAGAGCTTGCATTCTAATAGGAAACAATAAAAGATCACACAAGTGACTCTTTTACAAATACTCCAACAGAAACGTACAGCAGAGTGAGAGTTGATAACAGAGTAAACTGGTGTTGCTTAGGAAGTGGAGGTATCAGCCAGGCAAGGCCACTCAGGGAAAATTACATTTCAGGAAAGATCAGAAGATTGTTGGAGTTCGCTAGATAAAAAGAGGTGGGAAAAACTGCCCAAGGAAGAGAAACAGCAAAAATAAACCTATACACCCATGGTCAACTGATTTTTTCATAAGGGTGGTAAGATCATTTAATAGGCTTCAAATAATATTCTTTTCAACAATGGTGCTGGGACATTGGATTGTTGTTGTAGTTATTGTTTAGTCACGAAGTCGTGTCTGACTCTTCCCAACCAAATGGACTGTAGCCCTCCAGGCTCCTGTGTGCATGGGATTTCCCAGGCAAAAATATACGAATGGGTTGCCATTTCCTTCTTCAGGTGACCTTCCCAACCCAGGGACAGAATCCACATCTCCTGCATTGGCAGGCAGATTCTTTACACTGAGCAACCAGGGAAGCTTGGGACATGGGATATCCACATGCAACAGAATGAATATAAAGCACTACCTCACATCATTTATAAAAGTTAACTCAAAATGAACCAAAGGTCAAAATGAAATACCTAAGACACGAAACTCAGAGAACTATAGTTGTAAAACATAGAAACTGTAAAAATGTAGGTGCTAATTGTTGTGACTCAGGGTTAGGAAATGGTTTCTTAAGTACAACACCATAAGCACAACTAACCAAAGAGAAAATATACAAATTGGACTTTATCAAAATTAAACACATTTATACATCAAAAGACACTATCAAAAAAGTGAAAAGGCAACCCACCAAATGGGTAGAAATATCCATAAATCATATATCCACTAACAATTAAGTCTAGTATCCAGAACACATAAGGAACTCTTATAATTCAACAATAAAAAGACAGCACAATTTAAAAAAATGGGCATTTCTCCAAAAAAGATATACAAATAAATGATCAATAAGCACAACAGAAAATGCTTGCCATCATTAATTAGAGAGAGATAAATCAAAATCACAGTGATAGACTACTTAACACCAATTAGGATGAATGTAACTAAAAATATCGACAATAACAGGTGCTTCTGAGAATGTGGAGAAATTTAACACATAATACTTATGGGAATATAAAATAGTACAGCCACTTTGGAAAACAATCTGGCAGTTCTACAAAAAGTTAAACACAGAATTACATGCATGCATGCTCAGTCACTCAATCGTGTCCAACTCTTTGTGACCCTATGGACTATAGCCAGACAGGCTCCTCTGTCCATGGAATTTTCTAAATAATACTGGAGTAGGTTGCCATTTTCTTTTCCAGACAGAATTACATATGTCCTAGCAACTCTACTCCTAGATACAAACCCAAGAGAACTGAAAACAAGTGTTGAAACAAAAGCTTGTACATGAATTTTCATAGCAACATCATTTATAGTAGCCCAAAATCGAAGACAACCCAAATTACATCAGTTGACAAATGGAAAAACCAAATGTGGTCTAAAATATGGTATATCCACATGAAAGAATATTATTCATCCATAAAGAAATGAAGTACTGATACATGCTACACAACTGTATGTTAACTACAAGATATCAGTCACAAAAGACCATATATCATATGGTTCTATTTGTATAAAAATGTCCTGAATAGGCAATCCATAGAGACAGAAATCAGTAGCTTCCAGGGATGGGGGTGGGTGACGTGTGAGATGGGGCAGCGAGGAGTGACTGCTAATGGGTATGGGAGTTCTTTCTGGGATAATGAAAAGTTTGCATAATTAGACTGGTGACAGTTGCACAACTTTGTGAATATCATAAAAATCCTGAATTATACACATAAAAAGGTGGATTTTATGATATGTTACTTACAATTCAATAAAAAGATAATTTTAAAAAAGAATAATCCAGCCATAAATATTATGTTACAGAATTTAAGCACTTTCTGAAGATATGGGAATCACAGAAAGACTTTGAATTTAAAAAGTGGCCAGATTCATGTTTCAAAAAGATAGCACCAACAGCGATGAAAAGAACAGATTAGAAGGAAGAGATCCTGAAAGAAGGAAACTCATCTAGGAGTCCATTCAAATCAACCTGGCAAGCAAAGACATTTTATTATACTAAGGAAACCAAAGCTGAAAAGGACAAGTCGAAAAGTTATTATGTAATGACCTATTTCTAACTGCACTGACTAGACTTGCTCTTGAAATAATTCTTTGAATATAGGATGTTTTCATTGATAAAAGTTTTATTATCAACTGTTTAGTAGAATTAAAGTAACAACAGGATTTACAAAACCAATTGTGTTTATTTGACAACAAACTGTGAATAAGTTTATAGTTTCTACAATATGAACTATTGTTTCCAAAAGAGAACTATCTTATCATGGTACCAACAGTTATTTTTCATTTTCACAAAAACCTATCCAGAATAACTACTAATTCTATGTTTTACATTACTTTAGTACTCACTGTAATTAATCTCAGCAATATACAGTAAAACAGCAAACATTTTCTTTCATACTACTAACCTATCAAGGGTAAACACTGGTGAAATTTTGGCATTTATCTTCCTGTTCTTTTTCCCTTTTGTATGTATATGTATACACATACACACGTTTTAAAAATACTAGGTTTTAAAATATTTACGTTATAAAATATTTGTAAATATCATCATACTCTAAATGTATTTATGATGTATGCTTATGCTTAACAATTCCTATCAGAACTTCCCCTCAAAAATACAAAGAAAACATTATTTTCACCCCGGAAAGTATCTCATGGGCTTCCTAGGTGGCGCTAGTGGTAAAGAATCCACCTGCCAATGCAAGAGACATAACAGACACGGGTTTCATTTCTGGATCAGGAAGATACCCTGGATTAGGAAATGGCACCCCACTCCAGTATTCTTGCCTGGGAAATTCCTGGCAGGGGCTACAGCCCATGGGGCCAGAAAGAGTCGGACACAACTGAGTGACTAAGTACAACAACAAAGTAGCACCCAAGGATGTAATTAACCATTATTTATGTTTAACTCTTTTGATGAATATTTAGGTTTGGGAGGGTTGGGGGGGGCGTTGACTTTTTACAATGAGTCACTGCAGCATCTTTCTCAAATGCTGTCTCCAGTGTCTGTGGAAAATGGAGATAAAATTACAGGGATTCAGAGTTGGAGTGCACAGTAATGACTGCTCATTCTCAGGGCTACTTTGTTATTAAATTAGAGAAGAGCCTGCATAGTGGTCTGCTAATGAGAATACTTCAAATTATAAACAAGGAAATGAAGGTTGATGAGAGAGAGACCACCTAAACAAGGCATGAAACTATAAAAACAGTACAGAACTCAGGTAGGAATTTTGGACCACATCCTGACATTTTTTATCATACGTAAGTCCTAGGGCATCTCAGAGACTTAATATTCCAATTTATAAAATGTAAACAAAAATATCTCTTCACTGAGTTAAGTGTGAGTCTCACATAAGAAACTGAACATAAAAGTAACTTTTAAAATGTCAAATGCTGTTCACATGTCACTTGTACCCACTCAATATCCAACACTCTGATGTGCTGACTGCATTTTTCCTCCTGACACTCCAAACCCTCCAGTATCAATGTCTTTCTACCAAAACTCACAAGACTACTACGGCAGTCAACCTTACACTTCTATTTTACTAAATAATAATACCTATTAAAGAAAAGAAGAATGATGTTAATATTTATTATCAGGTAAGATTCACATACTAGCCCTAAGCCTCAGACAGTAAAGAATCTGCCTGCAAGGCAGGAGACTTAGGTTCGATCCCTGGGTGGGGAAGATCCCCTGGAGAAGGGAATGGCTACCCACTCCAGTATTCTTCCCTGGAGAATATTATGGACAGAGGAGGCTGGTGGGCTTCAGTCCCTGGCGTCACAAAGAGTCAGACACAACTGAGTGACTACCATAAACAAAACAAGATATAATTATTCCCATGAAACAGGCACAGAAGTTCAGAACCAGAGAAGTTGAGTGAACTGGCACGGTTTGGCAGGGTAAATTTAAGGCAAAGCTACAACAGGGATCAACCTCTCTGATTCCCAATACAGTCTCATCGAACTCAAACTTTGTGTGAGAAACTATCCATTCTCAATTCACAACAAACCAAACTTTCCATACATGCTTTTCTATCTCTTCTAAGGTCCATTTTCTGATACTAAATTCTCCTCTTCACTTTTTATTCCAATGAACAATAAATTTGTCTCTTTTTTTTCTTTTAGCAAGTTTATTTTCACATACTGATTGCTTTACTTGTGTGCTTATTTACAAAAGCTGTTTTATCAGTTCAGATCATTAACAATTACCAGTCAAAGAACAGTTCAGTTCAGTAGCGAAAAAAAAAGAGAGAGAGAGAGAATCTTATTGAATCCCTCTTAAAGGTTAGCTTGATGCTTCTCAGGGATGTAGATTATCTCAAGTGACTAAGACATCACAACTTCTGAGTAGCAGAGGCAAGAATAGAAAGTCCAGAATGTTGACTCTGAAAATAATGCCAGAAAACATCTAGGTACATTCAGGGACAATAAAAATGTGATAGTGCTATGAAAATGCTTCCAACAGGGAATGGGGAGTCAGATTTGTCTCTTATCAGAAAAATGGGAAGTATGCAATGTACATACAGGTCACTAACACTGAGTTACTTCTGCCAGAAAAATGCTGTTGGGACCAGACTAAAAGAGACAAGAAAGGCTGATTTATAGCTTCTTTACTGAGCATGAGCAGCATTACTAGGAAGGAGGCAAGATACTGAAAGGTTCCTAGAAGCACTCCCATAGGTGGGAAGAAACGAGGAAAAAATGGCAAATAACACTCCCAACAAAAATACTGCCAAGAAAGAGATGTGACTTATATCAACATCATATCGTAACACAGTACACCCCATCAACTGAAAAGACATAAAGGATCCATAGCTACACAACAAGAGAACAAATAAGAAACATGTGATTCAGGAATATGCTTAAGCATGAGCTGGCAGCACTTGGCAAAGAAGCTGGATAAAACAAAACAATCACAACTGAAGCCAAACTGGAAGCAACACGAAGAACGACAAATACTTGTGAAATTATTATAAAGGGCAGAGAGAACAGGATTGATAAAAGCAAAGAGAATAAAACAGAAATAAAGAAAAAACCTGTAAAAAGTCTGGAAAAGTTTAAGATATATAGGGCAGGTAAAAGAAAGTTACCATAAATAAATATCAGTATATATTAGACATATTTAAATATAAAATTACAAAAGCTTGGCAGAAAGGAGTCAGGTCTCAAATCTACATATTAAATGGTTACACCAGGTTCCACAAACACATGGCAAAAAATGAATAACTCTTAGATATACCCTACTGAAATACAAAGAGAAATTCTCTGGGAACTTAACAAAATATCAAATCTATTGTGAATGAAAATTATTCGAATAGCCTCAGACTTCTACGAAATAACATTCAATGTTCAAGGACAGTGGAGCTATAGAAGAAAAGAAAATCTACCCACAACAAAACTGTCATTTACATCAAAACCTCAGATTATATAGTCCCCAGCAGTTTTACAGGTTTTTTTTTTTTTTCCTTTTGAAGAAACAACTAAAGCTGGAAAAAAAAAAAAAAACCAACAAAACAAAACAACTACCTAACAAAAAGACATTGAATGAAAATGGGACAAAGTAGTTGTTATTTAAATCAGTTATCTGATATATTAAGATGAAAACACATGAGAAGATTATGCTCACAGGAATAAGGGACTTCTCTGGCAGTCCAATAGTTAGAACTTAGGGTTTCCACTGCAGGGAGTGCAGGTTCAATCTCTCATCAGGGAACTAAAATCCCACATGGCACATGGCATGGCCTCCAAATTTTTAAAATATAAAAATGAATAAGTATTTGCAACATGTATCACAGATTCACAATGAATAAAGAGCCTCTAAAATATTGAGAAGGAAACACCAACAACCCAAGAGAAACTTGGGTAAGGATATGAAAAGAGTAAGCAAATCTAGAATATAGGGATTCCAAAGGACAAATGACCTAGTTTCCTCAATAAATAATTTATAGGGGAAAAAAATGGAGGGCAAATTTTTTTTAAACATTTATTTTATTTATTTATCTTTTGGGGGGTGGGCCACTTTTATTGGTCTTTCATTTCTCTATTTTCATCCGTCTTTGTTCCTTGGCTCCTGTGGGCCTCCCATCACGGTGGCCTCTGTCGTCGCAGAGCGCTGGCTCTGGGCGCATGCGCTCCAGAGCTCCGGCTCGGTAATTGGACACATCGGTCCAGCCACTCCGCGGCACGTGGGATCTTCCCAGGCCAGGGATTGAACCGGCGCCCCTTGCACTGCAAGGCAGTATCCTTACCCACTGGACCACCAGGGGAAGCCCGAGGGCAATTGTTATTAGTTAAAATAAGCTTTTACAGCTACATAAACCAAGGCAGCGTGTTGACATCTTTCAAACCTAATTCAAAGAAAGAATTAAAAACACATCTTTAAGACACTGTGGATATTTGAACATGGAGTATTAAATATTAAGGAGTCATACTTTAATACATATGATGATGCTATTATGGATGGTTTTTAAAGTCTTATTTGTTAGAGAAACATACTGAGATATTAAAAGGTGAATTAATATGATATCTGGGATATGATTTTAAATATTCCACTAAAATTATAAGAAAGGTGAAGCAAAAATGTTGCTAAGTTTTGAATTTGGAGACAGGTCTATGGAGACTCATTATATTATTCTCCCTAATTGTGAACATGTTGAAAATTTAATTGTGTATATTCAAATGAGCAGTTCTAAGAGCCCTGTATGGCAGTGTAATTATCTGTGTCTAGAGAACAAATAAATCAGAAATACCCCAATTATTTCAGTTACCATTGAAATAACCTTTGCTTTCCTTTACTGCTATTGCTATAAAAGTAGCAATTTTAAATAAGGCATATAAAGCAGTCTTGTGACAATTTTTTATCCCAAGCTGACTGGTTGACTCTGAACTAACTGGTCATTTAATTAGGGACTTTGGCTACAATAGAACCATCTTATTACAATTCTGCTCATGAAATCCTTTGTCATTTACAGTGGGGGAGAAGGTATGCAAGTACTATGGATATTATCATAAGAAATATTATGTGTTATTGACCATAGGTCAGATACCAGGAGGTACACACATGTTGCTGTCTGAGTATTTTGAAACCCCCTTTTCAGCATCTCACCACCACCTTTCCCACCTCATCCAGGGGAAGGCTTCTGCTCCTGTAACACATCTTGCTAAGCAGTTCATAATTATTTCAAGCAAGCTACTATTCATCACAGACTAATGGCACTGATTTTTTTAAACTCTCTGAACAAATATTTGCAGATAACAGAATTCTAACAGAAGCATTTCAGACAAGAGAGGAAAAAACGCAAGCAGGATGATCAGAAGTAGGGGGTTTCAGTCCTGTCGACAGACACCAAACACGTCAACATCAAGCAGGTAATAGCTCCTGTGTCCACCTTTAGGACTAAGTGGACATAAGACTGCAAAGAATATACTTGAACTACCGAGTAATGCAAACTATCAGACACTTTTAATGCTACTTTAGCAAAAATCATGCATGCATACATGTTAAGTCACTTGAGTCGTGTCCAAATCTTTGCAACACTATGGGCCATAGCCCGCCAGGCTCCTCTGTCCATGGGATTCTCCAGGCAAGAATACTGGAGTGGGCTGCCATGCCCTCCTCCAGGGGACCTTCCATACCAAGGGATGTAACCCATATCTCCTGCCTTGGCAGGTGGGTTCTTTACCACTAGCATCACCCGGGAAGCCCAGCAAAATCTGTATTTCAAAGCAAATAAAATATATCTATTGCATACAATTACCTCACACTGATCATCCATCAAGGAAAACATTCTCAGGACCTTGAATTTCTACCCTTTTATTAGCTTGATTTTAGTTGCTTTAAGAACTAGGATTATATGAGTAAGATCTTCCATATGATGGATTTCAGGAATAGCATAATTTCAGTGACTGTTTCAAGTCCAGTGTGACAAGAATTCAGGAGTATGAAGTTCATACTTGTTATTTTAACATTTTCACCTACTTTTAATAGTTTATCTTCAGATCTACTGATCTTATTCTCCACTTACTTTTGTTGTGCTTTATGCTACTATGAATTCCTCCCATGGGGGTAAGGCCCTTGCCAATATTGTTGCTTTCACTGTGGAATCTACCCCCAAGGTAGCCAGATTCTAACACTGCCCTTCTCGACAGCTCACAGTATAGCTTGCTCTTCCATGATAATGAAGAACATTAACACACATACACACACACACATACCACGTACACTTGTGCCCACATGCACACAGAGTAAGCTCATGCCCATGCATACAAGCCCAAGGCGTGTGCTGCAGATTCTAGAAGCTCTGTGCCTAGCTGTCGTGAGCTGACTGGCATCCTCATGGACCACAGACCCCTTCCTTTCCCACAGAGAAGAATGTGCTCACTTGGTTTTGTGGTAGTGAGTAGATCTCACCTATGCATGCTTTCAACTCCAAACACGTCAACATCAAGCAGGTAATAGCTCCTGTGTCCACCTTTAGGACTAAGTGGACATAAGACTGCAAAGAATATACTTGAACTACCGAGTAATGCAAACTATCAGACACTTTTAATGCTACTTTAGCAAAAATCATGCATGCATACATGTTAAGTCACTTGAGTCGTGTCCAAATCTTTGCAACACTATGGGCCATAGCCGCCAGGCTCCTCTGTCCATGGGATTCTCCAGGCAAGAATACTGGAGTGGGCTGCCATGCCCTCCTCCAGGGGACCTTCCATACCAAGGGATGTAACCCATATCTCCTGCCTTGGCAGGTGGGTTCTTTACCACTAGCATCACCCGGGAAGCCCAGCAAAATCTGTATTTCAAAGCAAATAAAATATATCTATTGCATACAATTACCTCACACTGATCATCCATCAAGGAAAACATTCTCAGGACCTTGAATTTCTACCCTTTTATTAGCTTGATTTTAGTTGCTTTAAGAACTAGGATTATATGAGTAAGATCTTCCATATGATGGATTTCAGGAATAGCATAATTTCAGTGACTGTTTCAAGTCCAGTGTGACAAGAATTCAGGAGTATGAAGTTCATACTTGTTATTTTAACATTTTCACCTACTTTTAATAGTTTATCTTCAGATCTACTGATCTTATTCTCCACTTACTTTTGTTGTGCTTTATGCTACTATGAATTCCTCCCATGGGGGTAAGGCCCTTGCCAATATTGTTGCTTTCACTGTGGAATCTACCCCCAAGGTAGCCAGATTCTAACACTGCCCTTCTCGACAGCTCACAGTATAGCTTGCTCTTCCATGATAATGAAGAACATTAACACACATACACACACACACATACCACGTACACTTGTGCCCACATGCACACAGAGTAAGCTCATGCCCATGCATACAAGCCCAAGGCGTGTGCTGCAGATTCTAGAAGCTCTGTGCCTAGCTGTCGTGAGCTGACTGGCATCCTCATGGACCACAGACCCCTTCCTTTCCCACAGAGAAGAATGTGCTCACTTGGTTTTGTGGTAGTGAGTAGATCTCACCTATGCATGCTTTCAACTCCCCCCTGAAAAGGTCACTCTCACGTCTAATCAGTTTAAACTCTTTCTGGACCTTAACCTGCAACAAGGCATCATCCCAATTCTGGCCCAAGGCACCATAAAAGCAACAAACTGAAATCACCAGGAGGGCAAGAACTACTTTTCTTTGACCACCATATTTTCTCCTCTAAGTCTACTGGGGCCACTGATTACTTCAAATGACTGATTTCTGGTCTCACTGGGTCTCATTGCTTTCAACTCTTGCCCACCACTTCTCCACATCCACCCTCAGCATGGATGGCAACCCCCTTTGCTACATCGTATCTACCCATCCCATTCTCCAGAAACAACTTTTCTAGGCTAGAAAAATAACTCCTGCTCTGGACTTTGCCTGTTCACCAAGTAAACTGGCTTTTTCTCTGACGTCATGCCAGATCCCAAAGAGTAAACAATGCCTTGTCCTGCTCCCATTTCCACTCTCTCTGAGCCTACTCTGCTCCTGTTGACTCCTGACATTTTCCTACTGAGGCCAAGGTTATAGAAAGAGACCTGTTTCTGCAATGATGCTTTGGTTCCCAGGCCTGGGAGTAAGAGCCCATGTTTACTGAGCACTCACCATGTAGCAGGGACAGTTTGAATTACCTCATGGGTGTCATCTCACAGAATTCACACCCATAAAGCAACCAGAATGATTAGGATATCCTTTAAGCCACACTGTGAGGTTTACCAGTACAAGTAAAATACCTAGCCTCAAGAGGTCTTAAACAAGGAAATTTCTTTCCTAAACTAGAGGTTCTAAGGTAGGGATGGTCCCACAGTGTACCCCCATGGTACAATGAGGACACTGGGGAAGAAAAAGATGAGAGCTCAGGACCATTCAAATCCTCCTGACAGGTCCTGGCTGGCAGAAACAGCCCCCACAATTGTCCAGACCAAGCTCGCCTGACTTAATGCTGCAGTGACCCCTTAACCGGGGGTAATGGCCTGGCAAAGGTAAGTAGTTTCCTCTCAGCACTCACCCCACTCCTTTGGTGCCTCTGGGCCCACAAAGAGATCTCAGCATAGCTCAGATAGCAGGACAAGATCTAGTCCAGGAGATAGATAGGCATCTTGTCAATGTCCACAGGCAGGAATCTGGGGCAAACGGACGGGCAGGGATTCTAAGGGTATCTGCCCAAGGAGGATGAAATGTTCATTTGAGTACATTTACCCAGGATCTGGGATTTAACATTAGACCAAGCACCTAAAAGGGGTATTGAAACAATGTGCTTCATTGTTCAATGAAGCCTGCAATCAGGAAGACATAGGCATAAGGGTTAGGGGTAGAATATCTCTGGCCCTGTTGAGGAAGAACCCCAAGGTTCAGGAAGACAGAAATACTGTGTGTCCTGGTTTGTGCCCATTGTCCCAGTCTAATTAACAGTGTCCCCTTTAAGCTCTCTCAAAAGTGCCCCAGTTTGGGATGATGTGCCATGTGCTCAGCCACCCCATACCCCTGCCACCTTGGAAGCACCGGAGAAACACTCCCTCACTAGGGCTGTAAAAAACACCTTGGTAGGGGTAGTACCAGTTCCCCCATAGAGCCCTGTGGCAGCTGACCTCTGGATCCTAGGCACAACAGTGGGGCGTACAGAGATTGAACTAGGCTCCCTGACATCAGCTGTAATGATGGGAGTCAGAGACAAAGTGGCAGGGATCAATGATAGCCCTTAACCATTAAAAGACACTCTTTTTTTTTTTTTCCGGTAGTGCTTGATATTTATTGGAAAGAATGCAAATGCTTTTTCCAGGTAGTATTGAGGAGCTGGGCTGAGTACCTGCTTTTGTTTGTATTGTTTTGTTTTTAGTATTTTTGTCCACATGCACACCTCTATGGGACTGCAGCAATTTTTGAAACAAAATTGACATTTGTGCAAAACTGGTGCATAGGAGAAATGTCAACAATTTGGTTGCCAGGCACAATGGGCCCCTGCAGCAATCTGGTGGGCAGAAGGAAGACTGGAGTTCGTAGGGAACAATTAACCAGGTTGAAAGATTAGCCCCTTGGGGGGGAGGGGTGGTGGTGAGCAGTCCAGATAAATGTCCCAGGAGGTGTAGCCAACAAAGGCATCTTCTAGGTTGCTCCTGATCTCCAAAGGCCGGGTCTGTCGCTGGAATCTGGTGGAAGGTGCTTAGGTGGCATCACGAGTCGCTGGGCAGATGCAGGCCTGACAGTCGGCAGGGCTGTGTATAGTCTGACCAGTTTGCAACAGAGACTTGCCCTAGAGTTGGGACTCAGAACGCAGTTCAGAGGAGTGGGGAGGGTCCTGGGTCTGGCCAGACTGGGAGGCAGCGCACTTCAGAGAGACCCCAGCCTCAACAGCAGGTAACTGAGGCACTATTGCTAGAACAAAGACAAGCACTACAGAGGAGAGTGAGGGGTGAGCAAGACAACCAGAGGGTGTAGGCAGGGGAATCGCAGCGTTAGGGGAGCGCGGCGGCTCCGGGCGGGGCAGGGAGGGGGGGGCTGGGGGGCGGCGTGCAGTGCCCTCTCCCGTAGGCCCGAGGGTCTGGGGCCTAGTAATCATCTTCTTCATCTTCGTCTTCGTCATCGTCATCCCAGCCAAAATACTGCTTCATCTCATCGAGGAAGGCCCGGTAATCACCCAGGATGGGGCTATCCATCTCAATGTAGGGCACCACCCACTCCTCGGCTTCCCCTGTGAGCAGGCTGATTAGGAATGCCACCTTCATGGCGTCGTTGCAGAATCGGTTCTCATTGACGAGCATGTAAGACGCCGTCTGCACGATAAACTCGGGGAGCCGGGAGCTCTCGCCGTCAAACGTTTCGGGGAAGGGCACCGGGCAGCTCGGCGGACGTACCTGGCGCAGTAGGGTGGCCCTCTCGCACACCAGCAGCCGCAGCTGTTCCATGAGCTGGCTGTTCTCGATACTCAAGGCGCGGTGCCGCATCAGGAGCGCGTGCAGCAGCAGGACCAGCTCGTCCACCATGGCGAACAGCTTGGAAAGGCAGAGCTACGCGCAGCTCGCTTCGGCTCGGTTAAGGTGCGCTGGGAGGCCTCGCAGGAAGTGCGTGTCGGCAGCGGCGCGCGGTGGCTACGGGCGAGGGGCGGTGCGCTCAGGGGTCCAGGCGGCTGCGCGCAAGCCCCGCCCACACAGCCGAGCCGACGGTCCGCGCTGGCCCCGCCCCGCAGGAGGGGGCCGGCGCCAGGGAGGGCAAGGGGCGGGGCCGGGGGGCGCGGGCGGGGCTCGGGCCGCGCGCTCGCAGGTCCTCAGGCCGGTGGATAAAGGCTGGATAAAGGCGGAGACCCAGCCTTGGATCGAGGTCTAGCCTTAGCCTAGACCCAGCGGCCGCGAAAGACCCATCTCTCAGAGAGATCCAACCTGTTCAAGTTTAAAGGATTCCCCACCCTCCAACCCAGCCGACTCATACATCTGGTGTTCCTTGGACGGTTCTCCTTCGTGTCGTTTTAACACATTTCTTGGCATATTTACATCTCTCATACCCATAGAACTCTTAGCAGTGCTGGCTGCACCTCAGGGGTCCTGTCTTTCATGATAAAACGATATTTTAAAGAGATTTTTCTTTAGTTGGAAAATTATATTGTGTACCTCTATCACTTTAAAATTATTTTCTGTAAATAGCAAAGTGTAAAAAGTTCTGCAAAATTTAGCAGCCGATCACCATTTGCCTGAGTTTCCTGCCTATCTTTGACTCCACTTCCTGTCCTAAAGTTGGTGTTCCTTGGCTCCTGGGTGTTATTCTCTGCTTAACAACGAACACTTGTGTTTTAAAAATGGCTTCCTTCTCCTTTGAATGCAGTTATTCAAATAGTTGACACATGAGTTGGTGAGAGCACCTCAGGGCCACCACATTCTGTCGGATCTCCTTTTAAAATATGTCCCCAACTGAATCACTTCTTGTTACTTCTGCCACTGCCACCCTGGTCCCATCCCTCCTTCCTCACATAAACTGTTGCAACTAACCACTGAGCTTCCATTCTTTTCTTTCTCTAGTGTATTCCTGAGAGGCGGCACAGGAATCCTTAGAACAAAAGTTAGATCACTTCACTCCCCTGCTCAAAACCCTCCAATACTTTTCCCCTTTCAGTCAAAGGATAAACCCAAGTCCTGGTCATGGCCTGCCTGGCCCTGCCTCATCTGTGCCTCCTCTGGGTTCCTTCTGTGATCTAATCACACTGTCCTCCAGGCTGATTCTCAGACACAAGTAGCTCGCGGTGCGCTCAGGGGTCCAGGCGGCTGCGCGCAAGCCCCGCCCACACAGCCGAGCCGACGGTCCGCGCTGGCCCCGCCCCGCAGGAGGGGGCCGGCGCCAGGGAGGGCAAGGGGCGGGGCCGGGGGGCGCGGGCGGGGCTCGGGCCGCGCGCTCGCAGGTCCTCAGGCCGGTGGATAAAGGCTGGATAAAGGCGGAGACCCAGCCTTGGATCGAGGTCTAGCCTTAGCCTAGACCCAGCGGCCGCGAAAGACCCATCTCTCAGAGAGATCCAACCTGTTCAAGTTTAAAGGATTCCCCACCCTCCAACCCAGCCGACTCATACATCTGGTGTTCCTTGGACGGTTCTCCTTCGTGTCGTTTTAACACATTTCTTGGCATATTTACATCTCTCATACCCATAGAACTCTTAGCAGTGCTGGCTGCACCTCAGGGGTCCTGTCTTTCATGATAAAACGATATTTTAAAGAGATTTTTCTTTAGTTGGAAAATTATATTGTGTACCTCTATCACTTTAAAATTATTTTCTGTAAATAGCAAAGTGTAAAAAGTTCTGCAAAATTTAGCAGCCGATCACCATTTGCCTGAGTTTCCTGCCTATCTTTGACTCCACTTCCTGTCCTAAAGTTGGTGTTCCTTGGCTCCTGGGTGTTATTCTCTGCTTAACAACGAACACTTGTGTTTTAAAAATGGCTTCCTTCTCCTTTGAATGCAGTTATTCAAATAGTTGACACATGAGTTGGTGAGAGCACCTCAGGGCCACCACATTCTGTCGGATCTCCTTTTAAAATATGTCCCCAACTGAATCACTTCTTGTTACTTCTGCCACTGCCACCCTGGTCCCATCCCTCCTTCCTCACATAAACTGTTGCAACTAACCACTGAGCTTCCATTCTTTTCTTTCTCTAGTGTATTCCTGAGAGGCGGCACAGGAATCCTTAGAACAAAAGTTAGATCACTTCACTCCCCTGCTCAAAACCCTCCAATACTTTTCCCCTTTCAGTCAAAGGATAAACCCAAGTCCTGGTCATGGCCTGCCTGGCCCTGCCTCATCTGTGCCTCCTCTGGGTTCCTTCTGTGATCTAATCACACTGTCCTCCAGGCTGATTCTCAGACACAAGTAGCTCTGGCCCCAGGATCTTTGTACTTGCTATTCTTTCTGCATTGCAAGGCTCTCTCCTCATTTAACTATCGGAGTCCTTCTCACAGTTTCAGAAAGGACCTTCCTAACCACCTTATCTATCAGAGCACTCACTCTCTGCCAGTGACCTCTGACCCCTTTCCTCCCTTCATTTCTCTACACAGCATTCATCACAGCAGCAGCCATACTACCACACAGCACTTTGTGTGCTGGTCTGCCTCCACCTTAGCGTGGAAGTCTGTGATGACAAAGGCTTTGCTTTGTTGGTTGCTCTATCCATAATGCAAGAAAAGTGCTGGGCCCAGAGCAAACGTTCCATATATATTTGGTAGATGAAAGAATCTCAGGGTTCCAATGTTAAGATAAAATTTAGAAGTGGTGGCAGCAGAGAGTGTTCAAAAGTGCTTGAGTTGTTCAGCGTGTTCTATCTCTGATCATGAATAGCTTCCACTGTGAAATTATGGCTGAGGTGATACAAATAGCAAAATAAAATTTTTAACCCCTGTGTATGTGTTAGTCATTCAGTTGTGTCTGACTCTTTGTGGCCCCATGGATTGTATGTAGCCCACTGGCTTCCTCTGTCCGTGGAATTCTCCAGGCAAGAATTCTCGAATGGGTTGTCATTTCCTTCTCCAGGGGATCTTCCTAACCCAGGGATCGAACTCATGTCTCCTGCATTGGCAAGCAGATTCTTTACCATCTGGGCCACCAGGGAAGCCTTTTAAACCCTACTCAGTCTTTTTACAATAGAATGGAACTGGCATCCATGGAAGTGAGAAGCTGAGAAAGAGGAGAGAAACAAGGCCAAGGTTCAAACAAGGAGAGGAGAAGGATAACGTTGCTGCGAGGCTGGGTGGGGAAAAGGACAGGCAGGAGAAAGGAACTCTCCTGGAATGTGAGCTCCCATATGGATGAGAAGGTCCTTGAAGCCAAACAGGGCCCCAAACCCTCCAATACTTTTCCCCTTTCAGTCAAAGGATAAACCCAAGTCCTGGTCATGGCCTGCCTGGCCCTGCCTCATCTGTGCCTCCTCTGGGTTCCTTCTGTGATCTAATCACACTGTCCTCCAGGCTGATTCTCAGACACAAGTAGCTCTGGCCCCAGGATCTTTGTACTTGCTATTCTTTCTGCATTGCAAGGCTCTCTCCTCATTTAACTATCGGAGTCCTTCTCACAGTTTCAGAAAGGACCTTCCTAACCACCTTATCTATCAGAGCACTCACTCTCTGCCAGTGACCTCTGACCCCTTTCCTCCCTTCATTTCTCTACACAGCATTCATCACAGCAGCAGCCATACTACCACACAGCACTTTGTGTGCTGGTCTGCCTCCACCTTAGCGTGGAAGTCTGTGATGACAAAGGCTTTGCTTTGTTGGTTGCTCTATCCATAATGCAAGAAAAGTGCTGGGCCCAGAGCAAACGTTCCATATATATTTGGTAGATGAAAGAATCTCAGGGTTCCAATGTTAAGATAAAATTTAGAAGTGGTGG
Source organism: Tragulus kanchil (assembly GCA_022376925.1). Classification (NCBI taxonomy): domain Eukaryota; kingdom Metazoa; phylum Chordata; class Mammalia; order Artiodactyla; family Tragulidae; genus Tragulus; species Tragulus kanchil. Next base: position 11,652,445 of record JAIOJX010000001.1, read on the forward strand.
CAGCAGAGAGTGTTCAAAAGTGCTTGAGTTGTTCAGCGTGTTCTATCTCTGATCATGAATAGCTTCCACTGTGAAATTATGGCTGAGGTGATACAAATAGCAAAATAAAATTTTTAACCCCTGTGTATGTGTTAGTCATTCAGTTGTGTCTGACTCTTTGTGGCCCCATGGATTGTATGTAGCCCACTGGCTTCCTCTGTCCGTGGAATTCTCCAGGCAAGAATTCTCGAATGGGTTGTCATTTCCTTCTCCAGGGGATCTTCCTAACCCAGGGATCGAACTCATGTCTCCTGCATTGGCAAGCAGATTCTTTACCATCTGGGCCACCAGGGAAGCCTTTTAAACCCTACTCAGTCTTTTTACAATAGAATGGAACTGGCATCCATGGAAGTGAGAAGCTGAGAAAGAGGAGAGAAACAAGGCCAAGGTTCAAACAAGGAGAGGAGAAGGATAACGTTGCTGCGAGGCTGGGTGGGGAAAAGGACAGGCAGGAGGGAATATGAGCTCTTGAACTCTCCTGGAATGTGAGCTCCCATATGGATGAGAAGGTCCTTGAAGCCAAACAGGGACCCTCTCTCATTCATCCTTTCATCTTCTGCATCTGAAAGCATTAACTAGTTACTCCAGAAATGTTCAGGGGCTGGAATGAAGTGACAGGAAATGCCAGAGGTACGTTTCTGGTGTGCTTAGTCACTCAGTTGTGTCCACCTCTTTGCAACCCAGTCTGCCAGTCTCTTTTGTGCATGGGATTCTCCAGGCAAGAATACTGGAGTGGGTTGCCATTTCCTTCTCCAGGTGCCATTCCCAACCCAGGAATCAAATCCAGGTCTCCCGCATTGCGGGCAGATTCTTTACTGTCTGAGCCACCAGGGCCTCCTGCTCATTCACAGTTCAGGGTAGAAGGTGTACCTGCTTGGGGCAGCAGTGAGTGTCCGTCTTGACTTTTCAGCTCGAGACCCTAATCCTGGAGGAGCTGCCCAGGGTTCTAGTCCAAGAAGCACACATCCTGTGGCAGGCACTGGATCTGGAGACTGACACAGGCTGCCTCAATGACCCTTGTGCAAGGACCCTACATCCGGAGGGGGCCCTCTCGGAACCTTAAACCCAGGAATTAAAGACTTGCCTAAACCCAGGAAAGCAATATGTTTGTGGTACGAGAGATACCACAGTCTCAGCTTCTCTGATTCTCATGCCCATGCACTTCCACTAAAAATTATGCATGCCCCAGACTTGTGAGGACCAGGAAGGTCTGCTGAGGACCCAGAGATGATGAGACCCATGCCGCGCTCCTCCCACTCCCACAAACCCATGACAGAGGGAGCCATAGCAGACACTAGAGGTGTCAACCACTAGTATGGACTCTGAGGGGCTCTGAGTGCCTGGACACGAAATGCCCAGGCCAGAGCTGCCCAGAGCTGAGCAGGGATCTTTTTTTTTTTTTTTCTCTTAAATTAAAAAAAAAATTTAATACCAAGAAAACATTTTGTATTGGGGTATACCCAATTAACAATGGTGTGAGGGTCACAGGTGAACAGTGAAGGGATGAGCAGGGATCTTGTGAGGTGCTTCCCAACTTGGAGAAAAAAAGACAGGCAGTTCCTCAGTGACTCATGAGGGAAGCAGCTGAGAAGAGGTGTTACTAGATAAATTCCATAGAACTGTAATGTTCATGTTAATCAGCTTCCCAGTGCCTGTGAGGTTATCCCACCAAGATCAAGGCCTACCAGACCTTCCTTGTCCATTCACCATGCTTACAGCTGCATGACACCTTCCTTCTCCCTTTCTCCTCTCCGTGACCCTTGAGTGCTCCTTTATGGCTTTGTGAAGATGCTGGCAGCAGGAAGTATACCATATGACTTATCTCAGACTCAGATACCTTATCAGAACAGCTCTGGTCCAGAACGTTCTGAGGGGGTTTCAAACCCCATGCTTTGGCATGAGCATGGGCCCAAGGCCAAGAGAGTGAATGATCCTGGGTACCAATCATTTCTTCCTCCTTCTAAGCTCTAAGCCCTGCCCTGGTGTATACCTAGCAGTCAGACAGTAAGATCCCCTTGAAATAAACATGAAGGGGCTTCCCTGGTGGTCCAGTGGGTAGAGTATACCTTGCAGTTCGTGGGGCACCAGTTCGATCCCTGGCCGGGGAAGATCCAACGTGCCGCAGAGTGGCTGGGCCAGTGTGTCCAATTGCGAGCCAGAGATCTGGAGCATGTGCGGCCAGAGCTGGTACTCTGCAACGAGGGAGGCCACTGTGATGGGAGGCCCACACAGGTCAGGGAATAAAGACGGATGAAAAATAAATAAATAAATAAATAAAAGAGGCCAAAATTTAAAAAGAAATACTAAAAAAAAAAAAGGAAAGAAACACGAAAAACATTCCTAGATTTTTCATCTTCTGGAGGAATGTGTACAGATTGAAAAAATGAAGCTGACACTTAAATTTTTAGACAGGAGCAGAAAACAGCTTTGAATGGAATGTTTGCCAGAGGGTCAACTGGATTCCACCCCAGCCCCTCCTCCATCTTAACCAGGTCCATCTGGGGCTGTGCTTCCCAGTAACCACATCTACAGGGCTATGGAGATCTTCAGCCTAAAGAGAGGAATAAGAAGGCACAGTTTTCTTTCTCCAGTTTTCATCCCCTCCAGCTTATCAAAGTGCCCTGAAACATTTTTACATGTTTATTTAAGTACTGAAAACATATTATTATGTCAAAGGAAATTAAACTGGCACGCTGAAATAAAAAGGAAACATTCTCAACGCCTTTTTTCCTGCAAAATGTCACTTAACAGGATTATTGATAATCCAAACTTTGGTTTGCCTCTTTCCATTGTATATGTGTGGGTGGTAGATATGGGTGTATAGACACATATATACTCACATGCACAGACACATACATATAGTGTCTACAGAACCCTAATACATATAGCTCTGCTAACGAATATACGTCAAACCCCCTTCCACGGCAGGAGGCACAGAGACAGGATCTACAGTCCTTTAGTATTTTCATAATTTTGTATTTGTCTATTTAGTATTCATTAATCACAGGGTCAAACTAACAGCCAATGTTGTTTATGTGTGCCCTGCAGTCCCAACCTCATACTCTGATACCATCTCCTGTATGTGTACAGTCACACACACCAAGTCCGTATTTTCCCTTGACCTAAATCAACTCAGGGCCGGGTATCAAACATCAGGGACAGTCTCTATTTCCCAAAGCTCAATGGAATTATTCAACCTAGCTAATCCTAACTGTTTACTGAGCCTTGCCTAGCCTTTCCAGTGAAAACTTCAGTAAACTTCTGGCCTAAGTCTTGACCCTCACTCCTTTCTGACTTTTGCCTAACACCTGGTGCTTCCCGGGTCCCTGCTTGGCTTTGCATACATACTCCCTCTTCTCAAGGGTGTTGGCCTCTCCATATCCTCTTTCAGTCCATAAATTAAAATTCTGTGGGTACAACTGGGACAATTCCAAAATAACTGTCTCTTATGGGGAACTCCTAAGGGGTGTGCAGGTGCATCTGCATGTCGGTCTTATTTTGTGAGTGTCTGTTTTCCAGTGGATATACGCATACGGCTGCCCTCTGGCACCAGGTACCATCTATCATCACGAGTAGCATCAGGATGCCACTTGTACTGAGAACTGGCAGTGCCACAGTCTGACAAAGATAGAATCAAAACTGACCATGTTTTCCAATGAATATGTAGCCCTGCATAAAAGCAGTGAAGCACATTTCAGGGAAGCATTAGGAAAACCGTTTTTGAAATGTGGGTTCAAATTCTCATACTCTTGCTTACTAACTGTGGCTTGAGCAAGTCTCTTAATTTTTCTGAGTCCCAGACTCCTTTTCAGTAAACATTCCTAATAATAGGATCCAAATCATAAGGCTGCAGTGAAGCTCAAATGATAAAATACAAAAAAAAAAAAATTTGGCAAAATACAAAGTACTATACACAGACTGCATATGATTTTTCACAGGAGAACTGTGATGTACTAGTCTTGTAGTGACTCTCTTCCCTATATTTTAAGCTTACTGTGTAGTTAATTCACTTCTCTTATTTTATCTTGGTATCTATAAACCTAGCTATGATGTTTAACTTTTAAAAATGTTTACTCTTTGAATAAGAAGTAGTTGGAAGAATAAAATAAGGTCATTTTGGTCTTGCTTTTTGTCAGCTCAAAACATGCTGCTCTCATACTGATAACACATAAGGCTTCCGGTTTGGTTTTTAGGGAAAGTAAGTGTTCATTATGACATTGTTAAGGCCAAGCTAGAACATTTTCTATTTCTTCGCTCTATCTCAGGAGAATCTCTGCCACATCTGTGATGTGGACACATGATGCTCTCTCTGGGCAAAGAGGCAACTGTACTTGTAGAAACTTTCTTTCATCACTGTGCCACCATGGTGGCCGCCCTGGGGGGGGCCAGCAGCCTCAGGGCATCTGAGAGACCGGAAACAAGCTTTCTCTCAGTGCTTGCAGCATTTCTCTCTGGTCATCCTTCAGCTGTGTCCCAGGATACTCTCCTCTCAGCTTCCCTAATGTCTCCTGCTACCTTCAGGTCCCTTGTCTCCTCCTCATCCACTCAAGCGTCTGCTTCTCTCAACGCAGAAAAATGGGGTCTTTGAGTAAAAAGTCCTCCCTAGGGAGGAGTAAACATGTGATAAAAGAGCATTTCCAGCACTTTTGTCAGATACCAGACTGGTTCCTGCATGTAGACCAGTTGCTGTGCAACATGGCAGTGGAAGCCACATAAGTTCAACGTTGGAGTTGACAGTGCCAATTTCTCACTCAAAGGGCTCCAAAGTTGTTACATGAGAGAAGAGCATGCAGAGTGGTCCGCTAATAAAATACTTCCAATTTCAAATGAGGACATGAAGGTCCATGGGAGAAGAGTAACACACCCAAGGCAAGCATAAGACATTCTCTTTAAAGGCAGCGTGGAACCCTAGCTCGACCAGGGCTGCGAATATCCGCTTCAGCGTCTGCATCTGACATGTTCTCTTTGAGACAAGTCCTTGAGCACCGCTCAAATCCAATTTTCTTATTTATAAAAAGTGAATAAAAAATGCATCCTCACAGAGCCAGTGTGTCAAATGAGAAAATGAATATGAAAGTAACTTTTAAAATATAAAGTGTTTTTCACACATTAATTCTCAATATTCATTCTTCTTAAACTTGTTTTGAAATCATTTCAAACATACAAGAAACTTGTATGATTTTTACAAATCCCTACATTTCCTTCCCCCTGGTGAACCAACTGTCAACATTTTACGATGTTGGGCTTATTATCTTTTTCTCATAGTCGGTATTTGTGTGTGTATAAGTACATTTTTATATTACATTTTTTTCCTAAACAATTTGAGAGTTGCAAGCATGAAGGCTCCTTTCTATATATTATTTCAGCATGTATTTGCTATAAACCAGTATACTGTCCTATAAAACCTCAGCCTATCAAAATTAAGAATGCTCAGTCTCAGTTGCTTCACTCACATCAGACTCTTTGGGACCATATGGACTAGCCTGCCAGGCTCCTCTGTCCATGGGATTTCCCAAGCAAGAATACTGGAGTGGGTTGCCATTTCCTCCTTCAAGGGATGTTCCTGACCCAGGGATCGAACCCGTGTCTCCTGCACTGCAGGCAGATTCTTTACCGCTGAGCCACCAGGGATGCCCCCAAATTAAGGATATAATGCTATTATTTAATCCACTGATCTTAAGATTTTCATCAGTGGTCCCCACAATGAAATGTTTATGTCCAGAATCCAATCCTGGATCATGTGTTACAGTTAGTGGTCATGTCGCTTCAAGTCTTTCTTTGATGTGACCTTTTAGTTTTGGAGGCAGCGGGCTTTCTAGTTATAAAGTGTTTCTCCATGCCTGATAGTTCTCCCTTATTAGATTCATAGTATTCTTTGGGGGAGTTTTTCTCAGTGCATCATATTAGAAAGCACACACACAATATCCTTTTGTTCTGCCACTTGTGATGGTAACTTTTAGCAATTAGTTAAGATGGTTTCTGCGAAGTTTCCCACTCCAAAGTTAAGGCAATTATCTTGTACTTATTAAGAAATACTTAATATTAGTTTGTATTCTACTTTAAAAGTGATTTTCCATCCTGTGTTATTCATGTGTATTTTTAACAGTAAGGCCCTTTGCGTTCCTATTTTATCCAAAGGTTGTAAGCTATTACTGTCTTTATTCACATTGGTGCTCAAATTTCCAAGATTTGCCCAGTGGGAACTGTTTTAAGATGCCTCCTGTGCCCTTTGCACATGCCTACCTTATTCTTTGAGAACTTTCTTTCTTGGGTGATAAGATACTCCAGGGTCATTTTGTACTTTTCTGGCCCCAGCTCTGGAAGTAGCCATTTCTCAGAGGGACCTTCATTACATGCAGTAGAGAATGGTTTTCAGAAATAAAGATGTCAGCGTTAGGAATGCAACTTTTGGTATTCCAGATTTTTCACTTCTGGAACAACTGTATAGCCATATGAGAAAAAGATGAACCACACACCCTACTTCATTCCATATATATTAACCTGAGGTACATTATTGACCCAAAGTAAAAGTTAAAACTATGAAGCCTCTATCCAGAAAAGAAAAACACTATAAGTAGAACTTCATAAAAATGAAAAATGTATTGCTTATTAAAAGATACTGTTTCAAAAAAGAAGAGACAAGCCACTGAACTTATATATAATGTATACATCAAGAACTAATATATAAAATAGGCAAATAAATTTTATAATACTTAAGTAAAACAAACGTATCAAGAATATATGAATCAGAACTTCCATGGTGGTTCAGTGGTTAAGACTCTAAGCTTCCCATAGAGGGGGCATGGATTTGATCCCTGGTCAGTCAGGGGACTAAGAGTCCACATGCTATGCAGTACAGTCAACAAATAAAAAGGGAAATTTAAAAAAATTACCAAAAAAAAAAAAAAGAATATATGAATCATTCCTAAAAAACAACAAGAATCTCTTAAAGACAGTCTTTTCAGTTTTTCACAAAGCCGAAATACCATACAATCCAGCAACTGCACTGCTTGTTATTCAAAAGGCCAATTATTTCTTGTAACTGAAGTTTCCACTCCAAAGTTAAGGCAATTATCTTGTACTTATTAAGAAATACTTAATATTAGTTTGTATTCTACTTTAAAAGTGATTTTCCATCCTGTGTTATTCATGTGTATTTTTAACAGTAAGGCCCTTTGCGTTCCTATTTTATCCAAAGGTTGTAAGCTATTACTGTCTTTATTCACATTGGTGCTCAAATTTCCAAGATTTGCCCAGTGGGAACTGTTTTAAGATGCCTCCTGTGCCCTTTGCACATGCCTACCTTATTCTTTGAGAACTTTCTTTCTTGGGTGATAAGATACTCCAGGGTCATTTTGTACTTTTCTGGCCCCAGCTCTGGAAGTAGCCATTTCTCAGAGGGACCTTCATTACATGCAGTAGAGAATGGTTTTCAGAAATAAAGATGTCAGCGTTAGGAATGCAACTTTTGGTATTCCAGATTTTTCACTTCTGGAACAACTGTATAGCCATATGAGAAAAAGATGAACCACACACCCTACTTCATTCCATATATATTAACCTGAGGTACATTATTGACCCAAAGTAAAAGTTAAAACTATGAAGCCTCTATCCAGAAAAGAAAAACACTATAAGTAGAACTTCATAAAAATGAAAAATGTATTGCTTATTAAAAGATACTGTTTCAAAAAAGAAGAGACAAGCCACTGAACTTATATATAATGTATACATCAAGAACTAATATATAAAATAGGCAAATAAATTTTATAATACTTAAGTAAAACAAACGTATCAAGAATATATGAATCAGAACTTCCATGGTGGTTCAGTGGTTAAGACTCTAAGCTTCCCATAGAGGGGGCATGGATTTGATCCCTGGTCAGTCAGGGGACTAAGAGTCCACATGCTATGCAGTACAGTCAACAAATAAAAAGGGAAATTTAAAAAAATTACCAAAAAAAAAAAAAAGAATATATGAATCATTCCTAAAAAACAACAAGAATCTCTTAAAGACAGTCTTTTCAGTTTTTCACAAAGCCGAAATACCATACAATCCAGCAACTGCACTGCTTGTTATTCACTGAAACGAGTTGAAAATATATGCCCAAACGAAAGTCTGCACATGAATGCTCACAGCAGTCTTATTCATACATACTCTCCAAAACTTCGAAGCAAATAACATGCCTTTCAATAGGTCAGTGGATAAACTGGTATATTCACACAACAGAATAACTCAGCAATAAAAAACAAAAATTGAGCTACCAAACCAAAAAAAAAAAGAAAACATTATAGACTTTAAATGCATACTGCAAAGTGAAAGAAACAATCTGAAAAGACTACATACTATGCAATTCCAACTATATGACATTCTGGCAAAAGCAAGGCTATGGAGACAGTAAAAAGTTGCCAGCGCAGGGTGAGAGGTAGGAATGAACAGGCAGAGAACAGAAACTTTGTTGGGAATGAAACTATTCTGTATAATAATATAATGATAGATGCATACCATTTTACATTTCTCAATACTCATACTCTTTACAATGGGAAGTGTGAATTTTAATGTTAACTACAGACTTTAATTAATAATAATGTATCACTATTAGCTCATCAACTGTGACAAATATACCACACTACTGCAAGACGCTAATAATAGCAAGAACTTGTGAGTGAGAAGGAGGCAGAATTTAGGCACTGTGTACTTGCTGCACAGTTTTTCTGTATACTTAAAACTGAGCTAAAAAAAACCCGCCTGCATTAAAAACAAAAGGTAGGGTTTCCCTGGTTGCTCAGTGGTGAAGAGTTCGCCTGCCAGTGCAGGAGACATGGGTTTAATCCCTGGTCCAGGAAGATGCCACATGCTGCGGAGCAACTAAACCCATGAGCCACAACTATGGAGCCTGGGCTCTAGAGCCTCGGAGCCACAACTACGGAGCCCATGTGCTGCAACTACTGAAGCCTGTGTGCCCTAGAGCCCGAGTTCTACAAGAAGAGAAGTCACTACAACAAGAAGTCTGCTCACCTCAACTAGAGAGTAGCCTCCACTCCCTGCCACTAGAGAAGAGCCTGTGGCAGCAGTGAAAACCCAGAATAGCCAAAAATAAATAAATAAAATTTTGGGGGGGGCCACTTCTATTGGTCTTTTATTTATCCATTTTCATCCATCTTTGTTCTTTGGCCCGCGTGGGCTTCCCATCGCAGTGGCCTCTCTCGCTGCAGAGCACTGGCTCTGGGCACATGTGCTCCAGAGCACTGGCTCCGTAGTTGGACACATTGGTCCAACCGCTCCTCAACACGTGGGATCTTCCCAGGCCAGGGATCGAACCGGCACCCCTTGCACTGCAAGGCAGTGTCCTTACCCACTGGACCACCAGGGAAGACCTAAATAAAATTTTTTAAAAAAGACAAATGACTCAATTTTTTTTAATGGGCAAAAGTCTTGAATCAACTAAAAAGAAGACATAAGAATGACCAATATGTACAGAAAAAGGTGATAAACATCACAAATTTAAGGGAAATACAATAAGATACTATTTTATGCTCATTTAGAATGGCTAAAATTTTTTAAAACCTGAAATGATATTGAGAATGTAAACTGGCTGAAATACTTGTACACTGCTGGTAGGAATGCAAAATGCCATAGTTACTCTAGAGAGCTAACAGGTAAGGTCTTATACTATTAAACATATATCAACACCATGACCCAGTGATACTGTTCCTAGAATAAAAACATATGTTCACAAAAGCTTTCTACTAGAACGTTCATAAAGCACTGGAAAGAAGCCAAGTATCTATCAACAGAGGAGTGAATAAAACAAATTGTGACACACTGCTATAACCAATACCACTCAGCAAATTACTAATCCATACCACACAAAGACAAATCCCAAAAGCATACTCTGAGTGACAGAAGCCAGCCATACCTGTATGGCGCAATTTATATGGAATCCCAAAATAGTCAGAATTACACTTTGGCAATAGAAATCAGAACAAAGGTTGCCTGAGGCTAGATGTTCAAGGGGGACCAATTACAAAGAGACACAAGGGAAATTTTGAGGGTAATGAAAGGGTTGTATATCTTAACTGTAGTAGTGGATACAAGGCTCTGTACAATGTTAAAACTCATCCAACTGAACACTCAAGATCTATGCCTTCTAATTTATATAAATATACTTAATTTAAAAAAACAAGGACTGTGGAGTGTTATGTTCAAAGACTTCAACAAAAGAAAAGCTGACACAAAATTATCAACATAAAAAATCTGACCAATAAAGACACAGAATGGTTTCAGCACTTGGGAAAAACGAATGAAACAAAAATCTCATGACTCATTTTGGAAGACACTGCTAAAGTTCAAATTTTTCTTTTCTATCTCTCAGGGTCTATTCAGGTACACAGAAGACACTCTCTTTTTATATAATTTGCACTAATCTCAGTTGCCATGTGTCATGGCCTGAGTTGTGTCCTCACCCCCAAATGAATTTTAAGTCCTAAACCCCAATTATATCTGAATGTGACTTTAATCAGGGAATTTGCAGAGGTGATTAAGTCAAAATGAGTTCATTAAGATGGGCCTTAATTCAATATATCTACTGTCTTTATAAGAAGATGAAATTTGGTCACAGATGTACACAGATGGAAGATGCTGTAAAGACACATGGAAGAGACAGTCATCATAAGCCAAGGACAAAGGCCTGGAATGTATCTTTCCCTCGTGGTTGTCAGAAGGAACCAACCCTACAGATATCTTGATTTGGGGGCTTTCAGCCTCCAGAACTATGAGGAAATAAATTTCTGTTATTTAAGCTACAAATCTGTGGTACTTACGGCAACCCTAGCAAACTAACACACTGTGGTTAAGTTAACTGACCAAAATACGGTTCAAATGTCAGCTACCATAGTATATCAGTTGAATAACTGCATATGGTACAGACTTTGCCACTAAATTGTGACACACTGCAACCAAAAAAAAAAAGCATACTCTGAGTGACAGAAGCCAGCCATACCTGTATGGCGCAATTTATATGGAATCCCAAAATAGTCAGAATTACACTTTGGCAATAGAAATCAGAACAAAGGTTGCCTGAGGCTAGATGTTCAAGGGGGACCAATTACAAAGAGACACAAGGGAAATTTTGAGGGTAATGAAAGGGTTGTATATCTTAACTGTAGTAGTGGATACAAGGCTCTGTACAATGTTAAAACTCATCCAACTGAACACTCAAGATCTATGCCTTCTAATTTATATAAATATACTTAATTTAAAAAAACAAGGACTGTGGAGTGTTATGTTCAAAGACTTCAACAAAAGAAAAGCTGACACAAAATTATCAACATAAAAAATCTGACCAATAAAGACACAGAATGGTTTCAGCACTTGGGAAAAACGAATGAAACAAAAATCTCATGACTCATTTTGGAAGACACTGCTAAAGTTCAAATTTTTCTTTTCTATCTCTCAGGGTCTATTCAGGTACACAGAAGACACTCTCTTTTTATATAATTTGCACTAATCTCAGTTGCCATGTGTCATGGCCTGAGTTGTGTCCTCACCCCCAAATGAATTTTAAGTCCTAAACCCCAATTATATCTGAATGTGACTTTAATCAGGGAATTTGCAGAGGTGATTAAGTCAAAATGAGTTCATTAAGATGGGCCTTAATTCAATATATCTACTGTCTTTATAAGAAGATGAAATTTGGTCACAGATGTACACAGATGGAAGATGCTGTAAAGACACATGGAAGAGACAGTCATCATAAGCCAAGGACAAAGGCCTGGAATGTATCTTTCCCTCGTGGTTGTCAGAAGGAACCAACCCTACAGATATCTTGATTTGGGGGCTTTCAGCCTCCAGAACTATGAGGAAATAAATTTCTGTTATTTAAGCTACAAATCTGTGGTACTTCGTTACGGCAACCCTAGCAAACTAACACACTGTGGTTAAGTTAACTGACCAAAATACGGTTCAAATGTCAGCTACCATAGTATATCAGTTGAATAACTGCATATGGTACAGACTTTGCCACTAACTCTTCAGTCCACATATCACTATGTAAGTAACAAATACACATAATGATAAATGACCAATCAAATCATTTCTGACACAGTGTGACAGTGATCGGTCTCTAAACAGCTGATACTCAGTTTAGACACAAACATCAGAGCACGCATGCTAAGTGCATGATATACTTTCATCCCAGGGAAAAATCCATGTGATATTTTACAAAATGGATAACAGGAAGGTGGAATTGGTCAACAAATGAATATACAGTAAGGAAACAAAAAATAAAGCCAAATGTGGCATGGGAAAATGGTTATAATGGAAAGAATGCAAAAGTCACAAAAGAAGTGACATGTTCAAAAACACATTTTATAGAAATTTCCCAGTATTGAAAATGCAAAGGAACTACACTTAGAAAGAAGTATGATCATTTGCCAAACTACATGGCAGTTTTCTCAGATACAAATTCTTCCAGCTTCTGTTTTGTGACAATAGTCTGTCAAAGTAACAGACTGTGCTTTAGCTCCCTAAAAGCCATATTTTGCCATTTCCAGTCTCCACCACAAGCAAACAATATGAAAATAATACTATCATTTTATTGACTTAAATGTGCATTATTGGGGGTCATTTTTGTATGCTAGTTATTCTCTGCTCTCTTAAAAGATCTTCTAATCTATGAACTTTTTCATTTGAAACAAGAATCTTTTATACCACTTGATCTTCATTAAAAGACACTAGGGTATGTTCTGAGTCAGGGTAGAGGCGGGGGAATATCAGTATCCACACTTATACAGATTTTCACACCAGTGAAAACCTAAGATTTCTCTGCTAGTTTTGGACAGATTTATTTTGGCAGTCTATAATCAACACAAGCCTTAGACATGGAATAAAGTGGGGATAATTCCCTAAGATTTAAGCTAATATCCTGTGATATATGGTTTTTCTTTTCCTTTAAGATCTGCTATTTTGCCTGGCTTCAAAGACAATAGAAAAATCATAGTTTGAAGGAATCTGACCAAAATAAGGCCAAAGGGACTTAGTTCCTTTGCACTGAAAGAAATTACTATTCCAAAAAGAATGGCCAATAAACCTTTGAGACAGTTGACTCCATTTTGTGAGCAATGTAAAACAAAACTGCAATGTTGAGAATCTAGCGCTGCTTGTTCATGTAACAAATTCAACAAGATAGAAACATAGTTTCAGTGAACAACTGCCTTAAGTGATTCTTCAGAGGAACTGTTACTTATAAACAAAGAGATAAAATATGAAACTAGTAGAAACTGATTTCTCAAAGTAACACCAACTCTTATCAGACTCTCAAAAGAAACCACTGCAGACAGCGATAAATCATAACTTTGTAATCGTAGGTCCCTAGACTTATGAGAAAATAGAATGGATGCATTGATGGTAAGTTTGCATTACTGTTAACTTCTAATTAATCAATCCCATACCTACCTCTGAAAACATAATAGCACTCTCTGGAAGCCTATTTTTGATGGACAGTTTCAAGACAAAACCTCTCTTTTCCTTCTGTTGTGATGAGACCTGTTATCTCCTTATAGCAGCTCAATGGCCAAAGGAGCTTTGTGACTGAACTAGAGCATCTGTAAGAAGTGAGGACAAAGGAATTGAAGGTAGCCTGTATTTCACCAGGGTTCTGATGAAAGAGTACTCTCAGACCTTCAAATAGTTTGGAAGTGCATTGCCTCATTATCTCATGTAAGCCTATATTTTTTAAAAATATATTTGACACATAACATTGTTCACATTTAAGGTATACAACACGAAAATTTGAAATATTTATATAGTGTAATACGATTACCCTTTGTAGTGACCATTAGCACCTATATGGCACCACACAATTACCTTTATCTTGTAGTGGGCATAATGAACATTTAGCGTCTTAGCAAGCTGCATAATTATAATACAATATCGTTGTCTATATTCACTAAACTATGCCCCAGGACTCATTTGTCAGCTAGTTACAAGTATGTATCTTTATACGGGAAGGCTCTTGCTCCCCTCAGACCCTGGTAAGCACCATTCGACTCTCTTTTTTTCATGAGTTTGGCTTATTCAGATTCTACATATAAGTGAGATCACACAGTCTAAGTGTCCATCAGTGGATGAATGGATAAAAATACACAAATATTTTCAACCATGAGAAGGAATGAAATCCTGCCATTTGAGACAAGACAAATAGATCTCAGAGATATTGTGTCAAATGAAGTAAGTCAGACTGAGAAAGACAAATACTGAGAGTCTACAGTTTTACACTTAGAAGGAATCCTGGAGGTCACTTGCACCAAGGTCTAGAGTTTGTAGACTCGTTACATTAACAAACATAGAGGGTAAAAATTCCCAACAGAGTAGCAAACGCAGAGAATGAAAATTCCTAACAGAGTACCAAGTTGTTGATAGTTGTGAGGAGATAACCAAAGGGTCAAGTGAAGGTGATTAGAGGATGGCTTTGAATTACACTACTTTCTGACCTTCCTGCCATGAACCAAAAAAAGTACAGGGTTGCTGTATGCACTTGGGGCTAGACCATCAATATTATGATCACCCCTTTTCCAATCTGCTCAAAATCTATGTGAAAGAATCTTCAGAATGAAATGGAAGACTTTTCTGTGCAAGGTTCTTATTTTACACATGGGCCTTCTCACCCTGTCCTTACCTATTCAGATCAGAAAACTATTTTAGATACGATTATTTTTCTGACTCTTAGTTTGTTTTTGTTTTACTTTCCCTCTGGTTGTAGTAAAAAAAAAAAAAAAAAAAAAAAAAAATTTAATCCCAGTTTGTCATACCCTGGTAAAAAGAAACAAAAAGGAAAGACAGTTCCAAAAAACCCTGTTGTTGTTGTTTTTCCTTTAGCTAGAAAGGATGTAGGTACAGATTTCTCTTGACATGACATTTAATATGAAAAGTTGGAAGAGAGAAATGCCAAGGAGAAGGCACAAACTCAATGTGAAAGAGAGGAGCTCACCTGCCCAGCCTCTCCCATAGGCTGGAAGAAATGGTTTCAGGAGCAGTTCAGTGGCAACAACACAGTGCCATTATTGATAAGAACACTGGGAATAACAATGGACAGAGTTAAGAGCACTTGTTATGCCATGTGATTTTAGGTAAGTCACCTGACCTCTCTAAGATAGCTTCCCCTTCACAAAAATGTACTGCCAAATTTGAAAAGTTATCATGTATATTAAATCAGATAATTGTTGTTTAGTTGCTAAGTTGTGTCAGACTCTTTGTGACCTCATGGCCTGTAGCCCGCCAGGCTCCTCTGTCCATGGACTCTCCAGGCAAGAATACTAGAGTGGACTGCCACTTCCTTCTCCAGAGGATCTTCCCAACCCAGGGGTTGAACCTGCTTCTCTTCCATTGCACATAGATTCTTTACCACTGAGCCACCAGGGAAGCCCAAACTAGATTACAAATATTAATTTAAAGTAGTTTATAGATGATAGGCATTCAATGGATGTTTATTAAGAGTATTTCTTCCAAGTACATTATGTGGTTTCTTGGGCAGACCACTCTTAACTCAGAAATGTTTGGGTGTTTTCTGGCTTCAGTTCTTTTAAATATCAGTTATGGACATTGGCCTTCCATCTGAATTTTGTTGAACAGAAGTCCCTTTCCATCAGAAACTGTAATACTCTGTGTTCATCATAATTTGTGGCTATTTTAGAAATATTTACATTGTAAATGATATGCTTATTACCCAAGAGAAACAATCTGAACTACCCAGTTGAGCTGGAACTAAATCAACTTTTCCAAAAATGAACCATAATACTCACTAATACATTTTGACTGCTGTTGATTATGCTTGTAATTGTGCCTGATACATTTATTGAAATATTTCCATTTAATTGGACTCTTTCTCAGCTAGTTAGCACATGATAGACACCCCCTTTATATCAAGTCTTCTGATACTGAGCAAGAATGAGGAACTAAATGTGAAGAAAGTTTAGGCTATGGTACTTATTTATTTATTTATTTATTTTGGTGTGTGTAAATCACAAGAGAAAATTCTCTCATAAGAGGAAAAAGCATATTGCCTAAAATTTTTGAAAATTAATAGATTTTATATTTTAGAGCAACATATACATATAAACATATTTATATACAATATATATAGATATTTCTTGGCTTGAAGTTTCTGGCATCACACAGGTAGAGTGTGCCTTTAACCCAAATCCACACATGCTACATATTTAGTACTAAGAGAGATATTCTGAAAATTTTCTACACGGAAACAAAAATTCTTCATTATCATATCCTGGACTTTGGAAGTCTTGATTTGTTTTGCATCTTTCCCCCACCATAATTCATCCTTTAGCCCAAACTGCAGTTCTTCAATGGTCCTAGCTTTAGATCAGCATCTTAACTCCAAATTGTTTCCCTGTGTGAGCCTAAGGTTTAATCTCCTCTCCTTAGACAGATGTTAAAAACACTAACCCTTGGATTATTGACACTCATAACCCTTCACCATTCCTACCTCTATTTTAGTTACAGCATTAAATTATGTACTTTCCACTCTGATTTTCAGGTTTATCTTCATTTCTGACACCAGAAACCATGACCTCAACTATGTACATGAAAGAATTCTGTTATATCCAATTAAGCGTCACTAGGTGTTCACTACAGGAGCATTTTCAATTCTCTTTACCATTCTGCTGCAATTAGAAGTGTAATTGTCTGTTTTGGTTGCCTGTCTTCTGCAGTTGACTGAAAACTTCTCCAGGCTACAAGTAGAGTCAAGAGTTCATGGAATCTGTGTCAGAGGCATTCCTGGTTATGATAACAGGATGTTCAAAAGCATGGAAATTAAAAGTGTGAGCTTTTTTCTGAGAATAGTCCAGTGTGGTTTATGTTTTGGTTATGTGAGGGTAGGCACAAGAAGCTCTACAGGTGACAAGGATAATGCTCATTTCAATCCACAATAAAGATTTTGGATTAATCTACCAATAAAATTGGAGCCATTAAAGAGATTTAAATGGTGGAATCTTACAATCTTGTTTGTGTTACAGGCTGACCACTTCAGTTTCTCTGGGGCTGGAATGAGTGTGATAAAAAGTGGATGTGACAACACCAAAGAGATTACCACCCTAAGAATGAATTTTTAATCACCCTATTTTAAGTAGTACAGTTTTATCTCTAGGTTTCTGGAGAGCAGAAGAGATATTTCATAGAAATGTATTGTGCACACATATACAACCAGTTCCCTCAAACTTTAAATAAATGTTTGAATATTTATGTGCACAATAAGTCATTAAGTGACTGATCTGAAAAAACAATGTAGTATTCCACAGCTTCACCCCAGCTACAACATCAAGTCCTTATGAATCATATTAATCTTCCCAATTGCATGAGAAGAAACTGAAGTTTAAAATAAATAAAATAATGAAATCCTCAAGACAGCCTAAGTCAGAAAAGTGGTTATGTGTTTGTCTGTGGGAATGGTCACTCTGTCTATTCTGGAGACTTTCAACAAAGTTGAGTAGCTATTTTGGCATAGTGTGTCAGTAAATCAATTGCCTGTATGGACAAGTAACACCATCCATCAGTGAATTAACAAGGGTGTGAGAGTTCTCCCTCCTATTACATTACTCTAAGACCTAAAATAAAATCACCCCCTTGTATAAAACTTATTGTCTTCCCTAAATAACGCACAATGAACGATTTCTGTAGGAGAGAGCCTGTTTGTGGAGATCAGTCTGTTCTCTGAAATGCCCATCTATCCTCCAGTGAATACCTTTCAGCACACACTCAGGTTTGCCTTTCTCTTTGCAATTCCCTAGATCATTTGATGGAACAGAGATCTAGTGGTATCTACCCTGTTTTAGTCTCTTCAAACAGCTACTGAAGACAGGTGGAGTCCACAGTGGTAGGCTCAGAAGCAAAAAAGATATATAAAAATATACCCAGGTGGGCACAACATGACATTTGCTTTCAAGTATTTTGCACTTGTGGCCTGCCAAACATTTCAAGAATATTTTTCTACTGTCTTTGGACAAGGTTCTTTTGAGTAAATGAGCTTCATATAAACAATGAATAAGGTAAGAGATGGATAAGTTATTGAAAATTAGTAAGCAGGCTACTCATAACACTATAATATATAAATCACATACTGTTGATTCAACTAGGAGTAGTATAATGATTTTTTAAAAATATTCTAAGCAGAAAAATACCCTTTCTATCTCCCATCCTTATTTATCTATTTCATTATTTTTAAGGTTCATGAAGAATGCATTTTTTAAAATTTAGAATGATGGCCTTATTACTTTCAGATAAAAAGATACTGTGCCAGGAACAGTTTCAAGCTTTCCTTAAGAATACTCTGCTGGTAACATAAGCAGCTCTTTCAGGAAAGAACATGGTACACTCAGCTTGTTGTGACAATCACCAAGAAAGATCAGGTGTCTGTGGGCCACCCTTGTGTTGTTGGTCGGTGCAGAGTCATTGTCTACTGGCAAAGGGGTCTTTTTAACCTCTCTTGACAGGTTGTCTTCCATAAGTGCCATCCACTGAGCCTACATGTACTCTATCCTTTGTGCACTCATTAGAAAACCTGTGCAGCAGTCTTAACACTTAACCTTGCTCCAGAGGCAGTTTAGTACATTGGTTTAGAGCAAGAGCTCTGGAGCTGGGCAGTCAGGCTAGGTTCAAACCCTGGCTCAGGCAATTATTACTTTGTGACCTTGGGCAATTTGCTTAATCTCTGTGCCTTGCTCTTTTCACCTGTAAACTGGAGAGTAACAATACCTCTTATACCTCTTCAAGTTATTTGTTAGCATTAATCACTTCATATGTAGTCTGTGCTTAAAAAGTACACAGATGCTAAAACACTGCTTATTACTGTCAGACAGTGTGTTAATCACTGAGGACACAGCTGTCAGGGTCCCTCTCCTTGGGAACTTCAAAAGCCTAACAATAAATTATGACAAATGTTTAATGTGTCGAAGCTCAGGAGGTTACAAGAATCCCTATGAAAGGGAGCTAACACATTCTCAGATGAATCACTTTTCACAAGTGCCAACGGAGTCAGTGAAAAAGCCCTGAGGCAGAAGTATGCCTTGCAGAATGGTATGAAAGCTAGGGAAAAGAGTACACAGTAAGCAGGAGGATAGCAGGAGATGAAGCCCAGTGATAACCAGGGGGTGTGGGATCTTTGTAGGCCTTTGCAATGCTTTGAAGATAGGCTTTGAAGACAGTAGGAACCTTTGAAGCACTCTGAATACAGGAATGATTCAATCTGACTACATTTTAGCAGACTCATTCTGATTATTTTTAAGGTTCATGAAGAATGCATTTTTTAAAATTTAGAATGATGGCCTTATTACTTTCAGATAAAAAGATACTGTGCCAGGAACAGTTTCAAGCTTTCCTTAAGAATACTCTGCTGGTAACATAAGCAGCTCTTTCAGGAAAGAACATGGTACACTCAGCTTGTTGTGACAATCACCAAGAAAGATCAGGTGTCTGTGGGCCACCCTTGTGTTGTTGGTCGGTGCAGAGTCATTGTCTACTGGCAAAGGGGTCTTTTTAACCTCTCTTGACAGGTTGTCTTCCATAAGTGCCATCCACTGAGCCTACATGTACTCTATCCTTTGTGCACTCATTAGAAAACCTGTGCAGCAGTCTTAACACTTAACCTTGCTCCAGAGGCAGTTTAGTACATTGGTTTAGAGCAAGAGCTCTGGAGCTGGGCAGTCAGGCTAGGTTCAAACCCTGGCTCAGGCAATTATTACTTTGTGACCTTGGGCAATTTGCTTAATCTCTGTGCCTTGCTCTTTTCACCTGTAAACTGGAGAGTAACAATACCTCTTATACCTCTTCAAGTTATTTGTTAGCATTAATCACTTCATATGTAGTCTGTGCTTAAAAAAGTACACAGATGCTAAAACACTGCTTATTACTGTCAGACAGTGTGTTAATCACTGAGGACACAGCTGTCAGGGTCCCTCTCCTTGGGAACTTCAAAAGCCTAACAATAAATTATGACAAATGTTTAATGTGTCGAAGCTCAGGAGGTTACAAGAATCCCTATGAAAGGGAGCTAACACATTCTCAGATGAATCACTTTTCACAAGTGCCAACGGAGTCAGTGAAAAAGCCCTGAGGCAGAAGTATGCCTTGCAGAATGGTATGAAAGCTAGGGAAAAGAGTACACAGTAAGCAGGAGGATAGCAGGAGATGAAGCCCAGTGATAACCAGGGGGTGTGGGATCTTTGTAGGCCTTTGCAATGCTTTGAAGATAGGCTTTGAAGACAGTAGGAACCTTTGAAGCACTCTGAATACAGGAATGATTCAATCTGACTACATTTTAGCAGACTCATTCTGATTACCGTGTTAAGAATAGATGGCGTGAGGGCCTGTAGCAGGGAAATCCACGAGAAGACTACCGCAATCATTCAGATGAAAGGTGAAGGCAATTGGACCTAGGTGGAAGCAGTACTAGACAAGCCCACCCCTAAAATATGCAGTGCTCAGGAGAAGAGTTTAAATGAAATCCCACACATGTTAAAAACAATATCTCCTAACTCCACATCTTCATGTTGAGAAGTTTTATATGTATAAATGACATGACAATCAAACCTGACAGCATACAGGGAAGAGAAAGGAAGAATGGTTAAGAGACAGTCATGAGGAATCAAAGTTGACAGCTCTCGGGCCTCCAGGTATAGTGCTAAAAGAGACAATGGGAAAGAAATGAGGCACCACGTGCAAAGAAACCAGAAGTGATGTTCTCAGTGGAGATCTAGGTTTTAGGTACAGCAAGGAGGAAAGGAAAATTTCAGAAAAGAGATTAAGAATATGGTGGGCTTTGGCCATGATGAGAGTGGTGAATTTCAGACAGCTTCAGGAGTGGCAGGTTTTCAGGGGTCAGGGAAAGGTCAGAGGAGCAGAAAGGATGGAGGTGGTGGCACAAAATTACCTGGGATTAGACATGTGAGATGAACCCTGGGGATCTGAGGCTTTTAGTGGTACCTGACACATCAGAGATAAAGGGCTAGTGAGATGGATCAGGTGGTCTCAAGTTAGACCTTGGTGGTGAAGGTGCGAGTGCTGAAGATGACCCAGGAAAGGGCTGCAGAGTATGAACTGGATTAGTAACCGTCTTGGTCTGATTTCGCACACCATATATTTTTAAGATTTTCAAGAAGTTTTATTATAAAACATATCAACTCCCACTGCTTCGGTTTAGTGACTACTCTAGAATTGTTTCTGTGTGTATGTATCATCCTCTGATGACAGCAAAACAGTTATTTTGGTTAATTAACTGATTAATTCTATATTCAGGGAGCAGTTCCCTTGGGCCAGTGTCAGTCACAGGACTGAGAGCAGAATTTTGTGCGTACCTTTGAGTAACTCACGAATCATCAAAGCAGAATGAGTAGAACAATGATTATAGTTGCTTATGATTAGTAATCCTAAAGGGAGTATAAAAATAGACTAGTATATTCTCCATCATACAGATAACTGCTCTTTTGAATTTTCCTTCAATAACTGCATTTATTTTAATCGGTTGATTCATAAAAATACAAAGAATAAAAAGTACATCTAGATATCCATTGTCACAAGGCTCTTCTTCCCAGCTTACTGTCCCAAAGAATTCCTAGCTTGGGCTGCAGAGTGTTTAATGTAATTCCTACTTTATGACAACAGAGTATCTACTAAGAAAAAGGCGGAAAAGGGAAACTAGAATGGGAGAGCTACGGTGCTAACTGATAGTAGACTCTTTGTGACCCCATAGACGGCAGCACACCAGGCTTCCTTGTCCTTCACCAGCTCCCAGAGTTTGCTCAAACTCACGTTCATTGAATTGGAGATGCCATCCAATCATCTCGTCCTCTGTTGTGGTTGATAAAGTCTCCTTCTGGAAACTCCTAACACGTCTACATCATTGAGCATGGGAATTTGGGCAAAACAGCGTTACTCTCTTGCACTGCCTAGTTAGTAATGGAGAAAGTGTTATTTTTCAGAGCTGAGGGGTAGTATCCAATTGGACAACAGCCCTTTGTCTTTTCGTTCCAGGATCTTTTTTTTTTTAATTACTAATTCTTACTCTACAGACAACTAAAGTATGAGTTACCTTCCAACATGTGTGAAAATAAAACAAAACAATATTATCCCTAAAATGTCTTGCATGTTATTGTCTGGATTGTTCTTTCCAGGTGGCATGGTGAGGATATTAGGGATGACATAGCTGTGTATGTACAATATATTTCAAATCCCCATTTGGAATGCAGTGATAGTCCTAGTGCTATAAAAGTATTATACTGCTAAATAATTAACTAGGAAATTGTGAAAAACAAAGTGGAGAATAAAAGACAACTGCAAAGCATCTATCACAACAAAATAGTTATCTTTTCCAGTTGATTCTGTTTATTTTTCTGTGACTGAGAACAAAATATCAATTATGGGCAGATGGCTATTAGCATAATCCATAATGCCAGAAGATAAAACAATGTTTTGTATCTATCACCTTTTATTAGTAGCATAATGTTTTATTAGGCTCTGTATAAAAACACTAACAGAATATGGGTTTGACAAACTAACAGTTTGTTTACAATAGTAGCATCTCTGTTAGGAAATAAAAGAAATGAACAAAATATCACCCAAATCTTCAAACACAGATCAAAGTGTGGGATGCCCCTGATTCACTTGAAGCCAGGGTACACACTCAGTATACAGCAATCCACTTAAAGAATTAACATTTCCATGAAAATCTTCTTTAACAAGATAAAGCAATTTGGACTTTCTAACATAGAAGCAAATGGTTTAAGTATTATATCCATATTCTAAGTGTTTGAAGCAAAGTTTATACTTTCATACTTGGTGAGCTTTGGGATTCTTATCTTAGATTTCACCTAATGGGCCTTTGACAGTCTCTACTCTACAAGGTTTCTTTAACCTTCATTGCCTTTCACTCTTGTTTCCACTAGAAGTGAAAGAAACCAAAGACCACAGACAACAAAGCCTAAGGAACCTCCATCCCCAGGATTTAAGGTGCTCCCATGCTTAGATTGGCTGATTCACAGCTAATAACAAATTCAGGTGAACATCTTTCCTAAATAATCTCTGTAGGAAGAGTGGGCAAAGGCTATAAAATATGAGACAAAGCTATTTAATTCTACTCAAGTACAAAGTTAGAATCACTTTTATAACCTGTATGAAAATAAATAAAAAACAATATTATCCCTAAAATGTCTTGCATGTTATTGTCTGGATTGTTCTTTCCAGGTGGCATGGTGAGGATATTAGGGATGACATAGCTGTGTATGTACAATATATTTCAAATCCCCATTTGGAATGCAGTGATAGTCCTAGTGCTATAAAAGTATTATACTGCTAAATAATTAACTAGGAAATTGTGAAAAACAAAGTGGAGAATAAAAGACAACTGCAAAGCATCTATCACAACAAAATAGTTATCTTTTCCAGTTGATTCTGTTTATTTTTCTGTGACTGAGAACAAAATATCAATTATGGGCAGATGGCTATTAGCATAATCCATAATGCCAGAAGATAAAACAATGTTTTGTATCTATCACCTTTTATTAGTAGCATAATGTTTTATTAGGCTCTGTATAAAAACACTAACAGAATATGGGTTTGACAAACTAACAGTTTGTTTACAATAGTAGCATCTCTGTTAGGAAATAAAAGAAATGAACAAAATATCACCCAAATCTTCAAACACAGATCAAAGTGTGGGATGCCCCTGATTCACTTGAAGCCAGGGTACACACTCAGTATACAGCAATCCACTTAAAGAATTAACATTTCCATGAAAATCTTCTTTAACAAGATAAAGCAATTTGGACTTTCTAACATAGAAGCAAATGGTTTAAGTATTATATCCATATTCTAAGTGTTTGAAGCAAAGTTTATACTTTCATACTTGGTGAGCTTTGGGATTCTTATCTTAGATTTCACCTAATGGGCCTTTGACAGTCTCTACTCTACAAGGTTTCTTTAACCTTCATTGCCTTTCACTCTTGTTTCCACTAGAAGTGAAAGAAACCAAAGACCACAGACAACAAAGCCTAAGGAACCTCCATCCCCAGGATTTAAGGTGCTCCCATGCTTAGATTGGCTGATTCACAGCTAATAACAAATTCAGGTGAACATCTTTCCTAAATAATCTCTGTAGGAAGAGTGGGCAAAGGCTATAAAATATGAGACAAAGCTATTTAATTCTACTCAAGTACAAAAGTTAGAATCACTTTTATAACCTGTATGAAATAGAGTAAAGCACCAATGAACCAGCAAAGGAACCAATTTTAAATGGAACCATGCCACCTAAGGATATGACTTATGGTAGAAAAGGCAGAAAAGGATCTCTAGCAGGGAACAGACTCTCAGCAATAGAGGAGAGTCTTCTAGGCAGTGCTCAGCAGATTATCTCTTTCCTCTGTCTAGATCCAAGGAAGCAGCCATTTTGGAAATATAGTTTGCCACCAATGCATCTGGCAGACAGCATTGGTAGAGCCAGTGTGCACTAAAGGAGAGCTGCAGTGCCAGCATTCCACAAGTCTGTGATGACAGCAACTCAAGGCACAGAAACATCAGGACAGGATATTGAGCCACTGCCATTATATTAAAAACTCTTTGCATTTTAATATTTTAGAACGTAATGACTAGAATTTGTGGAATCAGTAAGTAGTCCCTTCTTGCTGTTTGGTAGCAGCACCGTTAAAAAGACTCTTTCTATCCTGCTGTTAATAACAGCTGGAGTTTTATTCTGACCACAAGAACTCTACTTGCTCACTATGGAAGTGCAACATACCTAAAAATATAAAAAAAGGAAAAATTCTGTCATCCCATGATAATACAGTTACTATATGACATATATTCACCCAAGCTTTTTTCTTTCATTTTGAATATCATTTTGAATGTGAGAGCATGTGCATCTGTGTGTGTCTCTATGTCTGTGTTTTAAAACCAGATATTACAAAAACAATTCTGTATTTCTTTAAATTAAGGCATGAGTAGTATTTCCCATGCCACTAAATATTCTTCAGTAATGTCATTTTAATGCCTACATAGTATTCAGATTGCCTCAAACTATTAAGTGTTAGAATAAAAATATTTTCTTCTGTTTAGGGTCATAGTTAATGAAGTAAGATAGCAAAATTAAATATGTGCTATACATTTTATAACATGAAACAAAACTAATATTATTTGCAAATGTCATAATTTGTACCTAGAAAATCTAAAACATTACTTGGGTAAACCAACTATTGGGATAAGAAAATTTAGGAAGTTGGCTAGAAATAAGTTTTGTTTTATGGTAACAATGTATAACTAGACATTGAAATTCAAGAAAGAAAAAGAAAATCTATTTACAATTGCTACAGATTCTATAAAATGCCAAGGAATAAATGCTTCAATGAAAAAATATAATAATATATTGAAGCCATATAAAGTACCCAAATATATCAATAGATATAGCATGATCCTTAGAAATGAGGACAACAACTTTAAAAATTCGAAAATCCTGTCCCCTTTTTCGGGGCCATTTTGGAAATATAGTTTGCCACCAATGCATCTGGCAGACAGCATTGGTAGAGCCAGTGTGCACTAAAGGAGAGCTGCAGTGCCAGCATTCCACAAGTCTGTGATGACAGCAACTCAAGGCACAGAAACATCAGGACAGGATATTGAGCCACTGCCATTATATTAAAAACTCTTTGCATTTTAATATTTTAGAACGTAATGACTAGAATTTGTGGAATCAGTAAGTAGTCCCTTCTTGCTGTTTGGTAGCAGCACCGTTAAAAAGACTCTTTCTATCCTGCTGTTAATAACAGCTGGAGTTTTATTCTGACCACAAGAACTCTACTTGCTCACTATGGAAGTGCAACATACCTAAAAATATAAAAAAAGGAAAAATTCTGTCATCCCATGATAATACAGTTACTATATGACATATATTCACCCAAGCTTTTTTCTTTCATTTTGAATATCATTTTGAATGTGAGAGCATGTGCATCTGTGTGTGTCTCTATGTCTGTGTTTTAAAACCAGATATTACAAAAACAATTCTGTATTTCTTTAAATTAAGGCATGAGTAGTATTTCCCATGCCACTAAATATTCTTCAGTAATGTCATTTTAATGCCTACATAGTATTCAGATTGCCTCAAACTATTAAGTGTTAGAATAAAAATATTTTCTTCTGTTTAGGGTCATAGTTAATGAAGTAAGATAGCAAAATTAAATATGTGCTATACATTTTATAACATGAAACAAAACTAATATTATTTGCAAATGTCATAATTTGTACCTAGAAAATCTAAAACATTACTTGGGTAAACCAACTATTGGGATAAGAAAATTTAGGAAGTTGGCTAGAAATAAGTTTTGTTTTATGGTAACAATGTATAACTAGACATTGAAATTCAAGAAAGAAAAAGAAAATCTATTTACAATTGCTACAGATTCTATAAAATGCCAAGGAATAAATGCTTCAATGAAAAAATATAATAATATATTGAAGCCATATAAAAGTACCCAAATATATCAATAGATATAGCATGATCCTTAGAAATGAGGACAACACTTTAAACCTGTATTAGATGCCTAAATCTAAAGTTTCTGTGGTATGGATTCGATTCTCAAAATTATCATAGAGTATATTTAATATGGCACGAGATAAAATGTAGACCATGTGGCTTCCATGAAACATATTTTGGACAGTTCTGGGGGCTACCTCCAGGAATAAACCAGTATCCTCCAGAGTAGCTGATCCAAGCACAAGATAGTCTTTGATTACTCATCCGTAATGACATGTAGGAGGCTACAGATACAGAACACATACAAGCAGAGAATCACAGGATCAGATATTATAAACTGTAGATTTTAATTCACAATCAAGATGATTTTGCCACCTGAATAGCAGTCTCTATGGTGAAAGAGCTAAGATTTATTTACTTAATGATAGCTGATAATAGTAATGGTGGGCAATAGAGTGAGTTAGCATAGTAATTATTTTTAATCAAAATCTAAAAGGGTATCTTTGCAATTGTAAAAAATTCACAGTTCTTAGAGGAGATAAACGAGTACCAAGAAATTTTTTGAAGAATAATGTGGTAGGAATTGACCTATTAGATCTCAAAGTATCTTGTAAAGCCAGTGTAATCAAAGGACTATGGTACTGACAAAAGAGTAAATAAATGGAAAAGTGGAACAGAAAAGAGAGTCAAGGAACAGATCCAAATATATAGTGTTGTTGTTCAGTCGCTAAGCTGTGTCCAACATTTTGCAGCCCCATGAAATGCAGCGTCCCAGGCTTCCCTATCCTTCACTATATATAAGAATACATGCATGCTAAGTTGCTTCAGTCATGTCTGACTCTTTGAGACCCTATGGAGTGTAGTCTGTCAGGCTCCTCTGCCCATGGGATTCTCCAGGCAAGAATACTGGAGTGGGTTGCCATGCCCTTCTCCAGGGGATCTGCCCAACCCAGGGATGGAATCCACATCTCTTAGCATCTCATGCATTGGCAGGAGGGTTCTTTACCACTTAGCACACCTGGGAAACCCCACTATATACAGGAATGAAACATATTAAAATGGGGGCAATCAAAGAGGTGAAGGAACAAAGGATTATTCAGTAAATCCCCAATTAAGTCCATTGGAATCCATGCATTTGGAAGAAAATTTAGATTCTTACCTATATATATTTTTGGAATGATTAAAAAGTAAACTTACAAAAATTAGAGGTAGTAAGAGAATAATATGTTATAAATTCAGTATGGGGTAAGGATGTCCTAGTAAGGTAAAAAATCTAGAAGGGATAAAATAAAAAATGTGGTCACTTTAACCACATAAATATTAAAATGTTCTATGCATCAAAAGATTATAAACTCAAATGACAAGGATAAACAATTTAAAAACATAACAGGCAAAACATATACCTCTAATACATAGAAATCCTGCAAATCAATAATTAATGATTTATTACAGAAAATATAATTAATGCAATGCAAAATAGGCAAAGCACATGAATATGTTCACAGAATTTAAAAAACAATAAACATACAAAAATATGTGCAACCTCAGTACTTGCCAAGGAAATGAAAATTGAAATACCAAAGGGATATGATTTTTTGAAAATTAGTGTAGAAAAATAAGATCTAATGATACCTACAGCTAGAGAGGGTACAGATAAAGGACTATAACTCAAAGATGTTGGCAGGAATATAAATTTGCTCTAATCATTTTGGAAAGTAATTTGGTAGTACCTATGAACATACCTTTTGATCCAGCTATTTCATGTGTAGAAATATACTCCACCAGTATAAATGAATATATGTACACAGATGTTCATTACAGCACCCCTGAGTTTCCTAGGCATCGTAAGGATACTTCGCTGACCAAAAGTCCTTGAAATAATTTGCCATTCTGAGTCAAGATAATTGACTTTAACCTTTTACTCAAAAACAAAGATATAAGATGAGCTCAACTATTAAAGGAGCTCTGTTTTGTAATGCCTTTAATAAGTTAGTCTGGATAATTATTTATATCACAATATCACTAGTAAAAATTAGACCCTCAATAAATACTGATTGAAACAGTGAAAAACGTGGAAAATGGAAAGGAGAGACATAAACCACTCCAGCAAGTAATTGTTATATGTCTTAAGTTCTTAATTTTTCCCAAATTTGTATGATGCACACTTTGTATTAGACACCATCCACTTATTCAACAAATCTTTAAAAATGAACACCTACTATAAGCCAGCACTGTTCCAGGAACTGAGGACATAACAATGAATAATATAGACGATGGAGCCTACAGTGTATCAGAAAATTTCCTACCCTTATACACACACTGCTTACCTAACCATTTTTCCCAGCGTGCTTCAGAAAAGAAAAAAAAATAAAACAAAACACAAAAGCCTCCCAATAGGGACTTCCCTAAAGCTGCAAACTGTATTATGTTTCTTCTATTCATTCATTCAGTCAACACACATTTCCTAAATACCTACTACTATGAAACATACTCCAAGCACAGGGCAAACATGAGCAAATGAAATAGACAAAGTCTTTGCCTTCAAGAGGGCTGTGCTCTAAGCACAGACAAAATAATTTCAGATATTAATAAGTGGCTAGAAAAGAATAGGTGGCACAAATAAAATAATGGCAGAGTGGCTAAAAGCGAGGTGGTTTGTAGAGGTGACATCTGAGCTGAGACCTAAATGATCAGAAGGAGCCAGCCATGGAAAGATACAGATAAAGAGCTGGAGCTGCATCTCCAGAGAGAATAGCTTCTGCTGAAATGAAAGAACTTGGGGTAGTCTAGGAACAGAGAGAGGAACCAAATGATCAGTGGAAGCAATGGCATGTGATAATTTCAGAGAGATGTCAGAAGGCCAGATCATGTTGGACATTGTAGGCTAAGAGATAAGGAGCATGAGTTTTACTCTACCATATGGCAGAAATGCAGTACTTCTGGAGCTAGTGGTAAAGAACCCACCTGCCAATGCAGGAGATATAAGAGACATGGGTTCTATCCCTGAATCGGGAAGACCACCTGGGGAAGGGAATGGCAACCCACTCCTGTATCCTTGCCTGGAGAATCCCAGGCACGGGAGGCTCGACAGGCTATAGGGTCTCAAAGAGTCGGACATGACTGAAGCAACTTAGCACTGAACACATACAGTACAGGGTCATTGAAAGGTGTTGAAAAAGGGAGTGATGGAATAAGACTTTTTTTGAAGACCACTCTGGCTGCTCTTTAGAAAACTGGGTATGTAGAAGTAAGGGTGGAATCAGTATTTCATTATACCAATCTAGAGATAATGGTAGTTTGGACCAGAGTGGGAGTAGTAAAGACAGTACAAAGTGCTTAAATTCTGGATATATTTTGAAGGTAGAGTGTTTCAGGGACCCCAAGACAACCTTCAAGTTTGCTAATTCACTACAAGGACTCACAAAACTCAGTAGCTTAATCCGAATGCTATAGGTTTTATTAAAGCATAGAATACACAGTAAAAACTATAGGAAAAGATGTTCATTGGGCAAAGCTCAGGAGGCTAAACACAGGCTTCCATGTCCTTACCCATCTGGGGCCACATAGGGCACACTATGTGTCTAGCACCACATTGTAGGGACAGGTGTGGAATGTATCAGTTCAGAAACGCACATTTGAGTCGTTGGGACTGAGGCTATAATTAAGAGCTGGTCACATAGGCACATCATACTACATAACTAGCCATGGCAATGGAAACTCAGGATCCCAACAATACAACCATGCACACATTATTGAACTTCCATGTTTACACAAAGCAAACTGGCTAGCTGGTATAGCAGACTCCATCGCTGTAAGTGACAACAAACACAACAAAAACATACATAACTGACATAACATTCTCAAGGTCACATCTCCAAAAGTTGACCAAGGATCAGCTGTGGTTCCAGGATCCTTGGACATGTAAGATATAAGCAATCACACTTGTTATGCTAATTCTTTGCTCATAAAGAACCAAGAAATTTTCCTAAGGAATAGGGATGCAGGATATGTGATAATAAGAGGAGTCAGGGAGGCTGGCCAATAAGTAACTGGAATAATTGAGTTGGCATTTCTCAGCTAAAGGAGAGTATGAGAGGGACAGATTTACTAGAGATAGCAGAAAATCAGAAGTTCAGTTTTGGATATGTTAAGTTTGAGATGCTTATTAGCCATCAAAACAGTAATGGCAAGAAAACAGTTGGATACATGAGCTCAAAGGAATGGTCAGAAATGGACACCTACGTTGGAGAGTCACTGCCATATGTGTGTTGGGTGTTACTTGCTCAGTTGTGTCTGACTCTCTGTGAGTCGGGCTCACTGCCATACAGTTGTTATCAAAACCATGGGTCTCAGGGAAACTACCTAGGGAGACGGTACAGATGGAGATGGGTATCCAGAATGAAGTTAGCAGAGGAGGAGGAGCCAGGAAAGACTGAAAATATAGGAGAAAAAGAAGAAAAGAGAAACAAATAAAAAAATACACTATTCTAGAAAGAAATGATCATCTGAGACAAATGTTGCTAAGAGGTCAAGTTACTGAAGACAAAAACAATGACTTCTGGTTTTTGCAAGTGGTGGTCACAGTAACCTTACTAAGAGTAAATAAAAGCCTGATATAAAAGGGTTGAAAAGATGACAGAAGGTGAGTAATTCACATGAGTACATACAAATCTTTTAAGGTATTTTGCTGTGGAGGGAAACCAAAGAAATGAGGAGCTATCTGGAATTTGTCAGATGTCAAAATGTTTTGGGGTCTTAAGTTTGAAGATGCTACAGCATAATTACATGCTGATGGTCATGATCTAGTAAATATTCAAGGAAGAAGGAAATACAGGGGACAGGGGAGAAGGGAACAGGACAGGGAACAAGATATAAAACTCAAGTGGAGTGTGAACATTAAGTAAGAGCATGGTAATTAAAACAGTATGGTACTGGCATGAAAACAGACACATAAAATCAATGGAACAGAAGAGATGCCGACCAGAAGTAAACATATACATATATGTGTATGTATAAGAATGAGTTCTGTTCTGAGAGTACACTGGCAAGTCCAATTTGTTCCTAAGTCCAACAAAGTTAGCCTAGGTACCCAACACAATCAGAGAGCAAGCTGCAATTTCACTCAGGCCTTCAGTTGTTTCTTTACCTCTGTCTAAGATACACTTACCCTCTCAACCCATGTCTCTGTCTTGTTTTCTCCAACTCACCCTTCAGATCTATGATGGTAGGAAGTTAGTGTGTTATTATGTGCCAAGGTTCGTACATGTCTGTCATTTTAATTCTCTCAGCAATCCTTTTAGCCAAGTAACTAGGCCCCTATTTTACAAATGAGAATATGGAAGCATAAAGAGTTACTAGCTGCATGACCTGGAATAAGTGAATTTAAAGCCAGTATTGAGTGCCTCTAAGACAGTGACTCTCATTTGGACCTCTCCCACCCCAGAGCACATCTGGCAATATCTAGAAGCATTTTCAGTTGTCACAGCTTTGAGGGCAGGTGGATGAACTACTGGGTTGAGGCAGAGATGATGCTACATTTCCTACAATACAGAGGACAGCCATCACAATAAACCATTACGTTATCCCAAATTTGAATACTCCAAGGATGAGAAACTCTGGCATTACTGAAATTTGGATTAAGCTCAAACTCCTAACCCTCCTACAGACTTGCTTCTCTCCCTGAAGTCTTCTTAGTCCTTTGAGCAGATAGACTTCCAGTCAGTCAGCTCCAATTAGCCTTACATGCCCAGCAATGGCCATGCATTAGGCCTAAGCAGGAGCCTCTGCTACTTGGCAATTCTTTCAATGATCCACACCAGCTTTGTATTGTCAGTTCCACCTCACTGATTAACAGAGGTCAAATCACAAGCCTCGAGCCTCAGAAGTCATAGTGACAGAGCAACTGAGTTCAGCTCTTCTGAAACTGAATCTGGTATCATTTTCCTTCATAAGGCAGCCCTTCAAAGGACAAATGTTTACTCTCAACCTCTTCAGGTAAAACTGGTAAAGGTTAAAGATACAGGTCTGGATCTAGGTTACAGGGGTGCAATAAAGAGTTTGTCAAATTTACTGCTTGCATTATTTTTTAGGAGCTTGAAAATCAGCCCCGTGTTATTCAGCTTGAATTCTTCTCTTGCTAGGCTCAAAGCACACCAGACACACAATCTGCTGTTTGTGTAGACAATGTGTCAGGAGAGAAAAGAATAGCACCCACACGCGAGCATCTGCTCAAAAAATCCATTTCACCATTAACCATACAACTGAGTGAGAAAAACATCTGTGCCTGCTATTGCAGATGTAATCATAAAACCCAAGTGTAGCAACAGAACAAACTGGAAGAGAGGCAGAGGACAAGAAAAGAGAGAAGCACACAACTTTACTGTCAGAAAGGGATGGGGCTGTGGCTGGGCTTTTGAATACTCTCGCCTTCACCTTTCAAACATGACACCATCTGGTAGGCAACAGCAAGATCGTAAGCAGGCAAATTATGCAAGGCAGCTCTCAGGAAGCAATAAACAAGGCAGAGGAATCCCAGAGACTGCAAATCAACAGCAAGAAATATATCTAAATATATGTTGGTGGCATTTCAATGTTAAGGCAGATGACAGAATCATGGAACAAGAGACTGCAGAAAATGTCAAAGCTGAAGGTCCCTCGGAGATCAACTAGCCCAATCTCCAATCCTTCTCATGAGGAAACTGAGGCGCAGAGAGGGACGTGATTGCTCAAGGTCAGACAGCTAGTTAGTGGCAGATGACTGTAGAAAGTTCTGGGGAAATACTTTTCTATCAGATCAGCAAGAGAGAAAAATTTTACAAAACTTTACAAATAACAGCGAACACCACCTTGAAAGCATAAATATGTTACAGCATATAAATTCAGGCCTTGATTCACGGAGCCAGAAGCCAGTGCTGATCCTTGCCCAAAGTGGGGAGGTGTAATTCTGCCACTCAGGGTGAAACAGAAATACCTGCTAGATCTCCAAGAGTGACGCTGCAGAACTGCTTAGGAAACATACCTCAAATGTGAACATGGGTTGACTTTTGCTGGGCTGCCAGTTTTAAAGAACCACACAATTTTAATATGAAGGTGGGAAGAAAGGGAAACCAACCTGGCCCATGGCACACAGGCCACACTTCTATCATTGACTCCTGAAGAATATGCACCCAGGAAGTCAGGACACTGGGTTCTGGCTTCTGGTTCTACCTTGAAGTAGCTTTACGACCTCAGGACAAATATCGACCACTGGACTTGAGCCCTCCAAAACCCGTTCTCATAGGACAAAGGGATGAAAAAAAACAAAGAAAGGATAAAATGAGAAATGTATGGGAAGAGATGGTGGGAGAGGATAAGGGGATGACAGAGGACGAGATGGTTGGATGGCATCTCCAACTCAATGGACATGAGTTTAAGCAAACTCAGGGAGATGGTGAAAGACAAGGAAGCCTGACATGCTGCAGTCCAAGGGGTCACAAAGAGTCCAACATGACTTTGCGACTGAAAAACCACAAGACTTAAGACAGGTTGTCTGTACATGATTCCACAGGGTGAGTTAAGGACATTAGCCAATCATTAATGTTTTATCAAGGCCCATAACACACTGCAAGAAAAAAACATAGTCACTCTGACACATAAATGGCTACTGTGTTCCCCAATTCTGCCTTGTATATACCTGTTTTATCACTGAAAGCCATGAGGAGAATGGGATGCTCCCACAGAAGATTTAGAGTTTCTATGAAATAAGTACCTTCAGAAGATTAAAGATCTCATATTTTAATGGGACATAATTTGCTCTATTCTATTTGAACTTTAAGAACAACATATGCAAAACCTGGGCTTCCCAGGTGGCAAAGTGGTAAAGAATCCACCTGCCAATGCAGGAGACCCAGGTTCAATCCCTGGTCCAGAAGATCCCCTAGAGGAGGGCACGGCAACCCACTCCCCACTACTCTTGCCTGGAGGATTCCATGGACAGAGGAGCCTGGTGGGCTACAGTCCACGGGGTCGCAAAGAGTCAGACAAGACTGAGCACACATATGCATATATGCAAAACAATTCATATTGATATGGTGGTATGACTTAACAACATAGAAATTATTCAGGATTTTTCTAATAATCCTTTTATGTTTAATCTTTATGGTATTTAAAAGCTTTCATCAGTGCTCTTTTATTTGGCTTTTTACAACTTTGCAAGATAAGCAGAGGAGATCCTACTATCTCCAATTTACTGATAAAGAAACTGAGACTCACGTGGAGATAAGTGACTTGTCCAAGTAAACCAAGCTAATACACAGTGGAGCTAAGATTACCCTAGGTGCTCTAATAGCCTTCTACCAAGTTTCAAATTAAAAGGCACTGATATTACAAGCATTGTTTCTTAATGGAACATACAGCATCACCAAGGTCACTAAATATTTTCTTTAATAATTCTTTTCCCAAATTATGAGTGTCTCAGTATCACTTTCTAGACACTAGGCCAGAGACAGCTTTTCCCATGACCTTTCAAATGACGTCACTTTAGAAGTCTTTTAAAAGACTGGGCCAAAGAAAAAGATTCCTGAGAGGAAGAACATGTTACCTTGAAGAGTAATCAGTTATGTGAATGGTTTCATTGCCTGTTATACCATGGATTATGCTTTCATTTTTCATATTAATGTTCTTTATGTTTTTCAATTAGTCATGGCAAATTACCTGTCCTTTGCCTTGGCAAGGGCAGCTCAGTGGGCCTCGGTGGAGTATTTTCCAAGTTCTGTCTGGTGAATTCTTGCTCACATTCTTCTTGAGGCATTAACATGCAATTTTTTGAATGAATGAATGTGTTTCATTTGACACCATCTCATTCATGTAGGAAATTACCAACTGAATAAGGAACTGGAAATTTTTTCCTTTCTTTCTTTGCTATGGTGCATTGCAAAAAAATTAATTTGAAGTTAAATCTTAAAAAAGAATTGGCACATTAAAGAAAATTAAAATTCATGCAATATTTCCTAGTCATGCTAACAGTGAGGACTTGTGTGGTGCAGAGCATACAAAATAGCCAATGCCCTAAATCCATGCCCACCTCCATTTTCCTTTGTGCTTGTCCCTCCTCTGCACTCCATCCCACTGGCCCAATATTTCCCATGTGCAGATACCTGACTAGCTGCATTCTAGTCACCTGTTTACCAGTCAGTCCCCATCTCCCCCAATCCAAGTGTGTGAGATTTTCTAGGACAGAAATAATGCCTTCATCAGGACTGAATTCCTAGTTCTTAACACATTGCACAGCACAGAAGTAAGCACTCAGTAATAAGTAATGGGTGAACGAACCCATTTGCCTTTGGAAAACATGAGTATGTCCTTGTTAGTGACAGCCTTATCTCATAAATAGGCTGTGTTCAGTCTATAATTTAACTACTATGCTATATTCCCACAATCCTCTCTAGGGAAGCAAACCAAATGACTTTTCTGCCCTTGAAGATCTCAGAGTCCAGCCAAGCTCTGCCAAATGTCACCTTCTAAAAAGGCCACATGGCAGCCTCTCTTTAGAGCACTTTGTCACGAGCTGCCATTTTCCTTTCCTCTGATGTGGTGCACGGTCCTTAAGATTAGCAAGCTCCTTCAAACACTGCTAGGATGGTGTCTCAGAGGTGGGCAAATACTTCACTCCCACAAATTGGTCAAGTCTTTTGAAAGACATCTGCATATGGTAGACACGAGGAGAGACCTCTTGTTCCTCGAAGACAATGGTGTGATTATATTTTATAATGTTTTTGCTTAGTGGGGCCACTGCAGAATCTCCAGTTCAAGGCCTACTCAGAGTTATATCTCTGCTCCTCATCAGAGGATAGTTTACGTTTCTTTACACTCCAGTCCCTTGGTTTCTGTCACTTTATGACTTCGGGGAAGGCAGGAAAGAGCTCCCGTGGACACACTGAGTCTCTTTAAAGAACTCTGAGTCACTATTCAACCAACATCTTCACTACTGAAATTCCTTATTGCTATTAACTTGCTGCAATTAGCAGGGTGGAGAGCCATAAGAGAAAATGCTGTTATTTGTTCAAACTTTACACTAATTAAGCCCAACAAGTGATATGTAAGTAGATCCAAAAATATCTCTAATTTTTATGTATTGTACAAATAAGTGAACCCAGATAATATCCGTTGAGGAAATGTTTACTTGGCTTGAGATACAACTAAACTACAAAAGAAAAACAGTCCATGATGTCTCTTTCCAGAGAAGTCTTTATGATACTTGCTGCTAATGGAGTTGCATTTGGCAATCATCAGAGGAATAACAGAGTTGAAAAAAGTAGGGCTTCCATGGTGGTCCAGTGGGTAAAGAGTCTGCCTTGCAGTGTGAGGGACACTGGTTCGATCCCTGGCCCGGGAGGATCCCATGTGCCAAAGAGCAGCTAGACTGGTATGTCCAGTTATGAGCCAGCGCTCTGGACAGCATGTGCCCAGAGCCAGTGCTCTGCAGTAAGAGAGGCCACTGCAATGGGAGGCCCACACATGCCAAAGAATAAAAATATAGATGAAAATAAATAAATTTTAAAAATCAGAAAGAGGCCAAATTTTCTTTTTTTAAACAAAAAAGCAAATTAAAAAAAAAAAAAGAGAGAGAGAGTTGAAAAAAAGCCTGAGAAAACTTCTGTCTTCCTCGACTTGGCTACAATGAAGGATCAGAACAAGTTGGTACAGTGTAGAATTATTTGCTCTTCCCTAAAGCTCCCCAGGAAGCACAAATGCCACATAACCTTCAGGGTCCCATTCTTGCAACTTCACATACCAACAAACAAAAAGTTCCTTCCTGTGACTAAGAAACACTTGTCCTGCTTTGATGTACACTCAGTTTCTTGTATTGTGATGTTCTGCTGCAGAAAGAACAACTAATCCCAATTCCTTTTGTAGAAAGTTTTCATGCCTTTTAACACCATAAAAATATGACTCCAATCTTCATTAATATCCAGACCAGACAAAACCTAGTCCACTCTGTTCTCAGTTTTTTTAAGTTTTCTTCCTCCAATCTTGTTTAAGGTTCAAAACAGAAATAGCTCCAGAATCTTCTTTTTGTATTTTTGGTTCTTAGAACTACTTGGAGACTGATACAAACTGAATTCTCCACCCAAAGTTTATTAACTTGCTGCAATTGAACCATAAGAGAAAATGCTGTTATTTGTTCAAACTTTACACTAATGCCCAACAAGTGATATGTAAGTAGATCCAAAAATATCTCTAATTTTTATGTATTGTACAAATAAGTGAACCCAGATAATATCCGTTGAGGAAATGTTTACTTGGCTTGAGATACAACTAAACTACAAAAGAAAAACAGTCCATGATGTCTCTTTCCAGAGAAGTCTTTATGATACTTGCTGCTAATGGAGTTGCATTTGGCAATCATCAGAGGAATAACAGAGTTGAAAAAAGTAGGGCTTCCATGGTGGTCCAGTGGGTAAAGAGTCTGCCTTGCAGTGTGAGGGACACTGGTTCGATCCCTGGCCCGGGAGGATCCCATGTGCCAAAGAGCAGCTAGACTGGTATGTCCAGTTATGAGCCAGCGCTCTGGACAGCATGTGCCCAGAGCCAGTGCTCTGCAGTAAGAGAGGCCACTGCAATGGGAGGCCCACACATGCCAAAGAATAAAAATATAGATGAAAATAAATAAATTTTAAAAATCAGAAAGAGGCCAAATTTTCTTTTTTTAAACAAAAAAGCAAATTAAAAAAAAAAAAAGAGAGAGAGAGTTGAAAAAAAGCCTGAGAAAACTTCTGTCTTCCTCGACTTGGCTACAATGAAGGATCAGAACAAGTTGGTACAGTGTAGAATTATTTGCTCTTCCCTAAAGCTCCCCAGGAAGCACAAATGCCACATAACCTTCAGGGTCCCATTCTTGCAACTTCACATACCAACAAACAAAAAGTTCCTTCCTGTGACTAAGAAACACTTGTCCTGCTTTGATGTACACTCAGTTTCTTGTATTGTGATGTTCTGCTGCAGAAAGAACAACTAATCCCAATTCCTTTTGTAGAAAGTTTTCATGCCTTTTAACACCATAAAAATATGACTCCAATCTTCATTAATATCCAGACCAGACAAAACCTAGTCCACTCTGTTCTCAGTTTTTTTAAGTTTTCTTCCTCCAATCTTGTTTAAGGTTCAAAACAGAAATAGCTCCAGAATCTTCTTTTTGTATTTTTGGTTCTTAGAACTACTTGGAGACTGATACAAACTGAATTCTCCACCCAAAGTCATTGTATCATGCCCACAATTTCACGTAAGTGCCTGGCTGAAAAAAAGATAAATCCTGGAGAGAGGCAGGCTGTATACGTGCACATGTGTGTGAATGTGTGTGTGAGACTCCTTAAGGTTAGAATTGAGTAGACATGCAAATTTTGTAGCATTAACTCTGAAGTGGACAATTTCAAAAATGAATGACAAAAAATTAAAGGCAGCTAATTTAGAAATAAAAATTTTACATCAAGAAATATGGTTTTCAAATTCCTAGAGAAAGGCAAATCACTACCAATCAAAATTCCTACCAGAACGTTCAGCAATATAAAGCAGATTGGTAGAGTCGAAAAGAGGAAACCAAGGTTCATATTTTGTTGGATATTGGTTAAGTCTCTTAACTTCTATTATCCTGTAGTAAATACTTCTTGGGATTGTGCCCCAGCTTATAATTCTCCTTTCTCTGAGGATGGCCCCAATATGCAGAGGTGATAATCCACCAGTGGTCATGTAAATACTATGAGATCCTGATACTTTGGCCAGTTACTGATGCAGGGGTTGGCACAGGATCCAAACCAAATAAGTAAGATTCTTTACTTCATAATTTAAAATCTTGATGAGAAAAGGACAGTGCACTGCATGCAGTTTCATTCTGTCTAGCCTATCTGAAATCAGTTCTTTATATGTTTTTCACTTGATTTTTATTTCCATCAGTGCACAATCTTTGCCATTTAGCCCTCTATAGAATTACAGAGGGCCTTTCCCAGGTGGCGCTAGTGGTAAAGAACCAACCTGCCAATACAAGGAGACATAAGAGATGCGGGTTTGATTTCCTGGGTCTGGAAGATCCCCTGAAGGAAGGCACAGCAACTCACTCCAGTATTGTTGCATGGAGAATCCCATGGACAGAGGAGCCTGGCGGGCTACAGTCCACAGGAACGCAGAGTTGGACACGATTGAAGTGACCTAGCGTGCATGCATGCATCCTCTGGCTTACACTGCGTTCAGCCTGGGGAGCTTTAGCAGAATATTAGAGGCAGGGAAGAGAGCAAGTTGACAGGGGTGCTGGTGGGCACTATGACTACGGGTCCTTTTTGATGGCCCCTCTTCTATGACTCTTACTTTATGCCAGTAATGGCTGCCTTCCATTATCTCTTTAGGCCTAAGGGTGAAAATGGTTTTCAAAGCTTACCACCATTGCTAAAGTTTATGATGCCTCAGTATTCTTTATTGGTTACCTTGCCTTTAAATAGTCTTTTCATTAAACTCTATTCAAATAACATTTTTGAATGTGTTGTCTCTTTCTAGTGGGATCCTGACACAAAATTTTAACTTAACATGTCAGTCTGGGATATCTATTAAACTTCTCTTTTCCTTGGAATTTCTAAGTGATAATAAGGGCCAACATGCACTGCCTATTCTAGACACTAGGATTCTATTTGCTTTTGTACCAGCAAAGAACAGATGTTCATCATAAGTGCACTAAAGCAATTTTGTTAATGAATAAATTAATTTGCATTCATCTAACTTCTGCAATTAGTGTTTGTATGAAGTTTTTTGATATTTTATACGAATCTTCTAATTTGTGACAGAACACTGACAGTGAACAACCTCAGTAGTAATTTAAGGAATGCAAATGAAAACAGTAATGCTGTACCATTCTCTGCCTATTAAATTAACGAATCTAAACCACAACACAAAATGCCAGTATTGTAGCAAAGCTATATATTCAAGTACTGCTGGTAGCTGTATAAATTGGCATAGCCCATTTGAAAAGCACGATGGCAGTATGTATCAAGTGCCATAAAAACAACCCAGTAATGCCACTCTCAGCGATTCAACCTAAGGATATAATTGAGAGGCAAAAGCCATATGCACAAAGATACTTAAAATAGCACCTGTAACAGCAACAAAGCTAGAAACAACCTAAAATGACCAACATTGATCAACTAGTTAAGCACACTCCAGTGCAGCATACCTAATGGAACCCTCTGCTCCCCATCAATCCATACTTCCTACAGAGGTGACAACAAAAGAGAAAACTGACAGGGGGAAAAAGAGTCTGTTACAGGCAGAACTGTGCCTACCTCCTTCAATGTTCATATTAAAATCCTAACCCTCAGTATTTCAGAATGTAATTGCATTAGAGGTAGGGTATTTAAAGAGGTAATAAAGATAAAATAAAGTGGTTCAGAGTGGACCCTAATCCCATGACTGGTGTCCTTACAAGAAGAGGAAATTTGGACACAGACACATACAGAGGTTGGAGGAGGAAATGGCAACCCACTCCAGTATTCTTGCGTGGAGAATCCCATGGACAGAGGCGCCTGGCAGGCTACAGTCCAAGGGGTCACAAAGACTGGACATGACTGAGAGGCTGAGCACACACAGAGGGAAGAGGATGGGAAGACACAGGGAGAAGGTGGCCATGTACAAGTCATGGAGAGAGGCCCAGAGCTGATCCTTCATGACTCTCAGAAGGAACAAACCATGCCAGTACCTTGATGTTGGACTTATCTCCTCCAGAACTGTTAAAAAATAAATGTTACTTAAGCCACCCAGTCTGTAGTATTTTGTTATGGCAGCCCTAGGAAACTAACACAGAGACAAAATTCAAAATGATGAGTGTACTGTAACTACTAAAGCATAGATACACATCAACAAAGATGAAAAGAAAATGTGCAAAAACAAAATGCACTAATTAGTTATGGTAGTGGGATATGGGTGACTCCTTTCTCTTGTCAAAGGCTGCAATCACTACATTTATCTAATTAAAAAATTTACCACAGCAACGGCAAATTTTGTTGAAACACTGTTCCAACAGGCCATGAGTAGTACTAGAATGTGCTTCCCAGCTGGCACAGTGGTAATTAATCTGCCCACCAGTTCAGGAGACACAGAGATGCAGGTTCAATGCCTGATTTGAGAAGATCCCCTGCAGTAGGAAATGGCAAAACCCACATCAGTATTCTTGCCTGAAGAATCCCATGAACAGAGCAACTGAGCACACACATAGCACATGTGTGGTACCAGAATATTTCTCCAAAATGGAGGGCGAAAATCTATATCAAAGGTTTATTGCTGCAACATCTTAGAAAAACAAACCTGGTGGCAGTAGAATCTGTACCTATAATGAAATGTGTCCTAATTCTCAGTCTCTGTCTCTTTCCATCTCTTTCTCTCTCTCTCTCCTCATTTCTCACAATTTCAATAACTTTGCATGCTGTGCCTGGCATACTGGTTATTGTTACTGGGATAGTCAATTGTGAATGGTGATCTATTGAATGACTAAAACATGGTAAATTATCTTAGTGTATTACCTTAATAACTTTTTTCTCCTAAAGAATGAGTCTTTCATGACTGGAAACAATTGAAAAATGCATGCGATTGAACCAGATCCACTGATGGGCTTCTATCCCCGCTTAGCAACAGTGTCATCATCTATCCCTATAGACTGGCTCCCAGCTTCTTCAGACCCCTTAACCTGGGTCCATCAGCTTCTGTTCCTACGCATTCAGCCACTGCAAATCAAATCTGACTTCAAGTAGGGGAACAGAAACAAGACTGGAACATCTTGGCAAGGTATCATAAGATTGTGAGTGCACATTACATATTCTATTGCTTCTGTCTCTTGGAGAACCCTGTACATCTCTGTACTGACCTAGTGAACAATCCCCATGACTCATGGCTTCTGTGCACACTGCATCATTTGTATAAAGTTCACTTATTCCACGTGACTAAATTTTCCAGGTCCTTCCTCTGGTACACAGCTTGTCTCTTTGTACCTCTATTGCTGTGATTATCATGTTCTGTTTAACATCACACTTAACTGAGGACCTAGCATTTTATTCTGCATTAGCATTACATGTTCAACAATTGCCATACAGTAGATGTTCAATAGTTATTGAATTAATAACTGGCCATGAATATGGTATTCTTTACCAAAGGTCATGAAATCTTTATTTAATCAGAAACCTAAAAATGGCTTCCTTTATTCATGAAAGACTGTAAATGGTATATGTCATTGACTTCAAAATATTTTGTTTCCCCTTGTCAGTTCTTGATGAGATAGTTCAATGTAATCCATCATTTTAGTATTTGATAATTCTTGAAAGAAATTAACTAGTTAGTCCCACGTCTTCATGGTAAATAGGTCAACAAGCAGAAAGTATAAATATTCTTTCTATTTTGAAAAGTGATGCTTTTAGTGTGGTTTTTGTGCTTTTCAAAGGACCAAGATAAAATATTAAACTTCATTTAACTTGTCTCATAGCGAAAAAGCACTTTGGGATGAAAGGAAAAGAGAGTGGGAAGGAAGTCAGTCAGCATTCCCTGAGATCCTACTATGTCCTCACTGCAGTGCAACAGTATAGGATGTCCCTAAACAGTCCCTGTGTAGCAACTTCCATTTTAGAAATGCAAAAAAAGGAAAGGGAAAATACAGGGTGTATTTTTCACTGTGACTCGACTCAAGTGGAACAGACAAGACTCAAATCCAAATCTGTTAGCCAGTAAGACTTACAGTAAACCAACAGCAGCACCCGCCTTAAAGCTCTTAATCTATTCCCAGTATCAAGGAAAACAATGGAAATAAATTGTGAGATAAAACTTTTGGAACAGAGACTGATATCAGAGCCTCTTTCAGCATGTGCTGTACACTCAACCAATATGTACCGAGGGATCTCCAAGCATAAGCCATTTTGCTGGGAGCCAGGGGTACGACAGGTTCAGACATAGCACAGTCCCTGCATTCAAGGAGTACACATTCCATGGAGGAGACTTTAAGTAACAATTATAAAGCAAATTATTTATTACCATTCTTAGTCAGTATTACCAGGGTGCTCTGGATCATAGAAAAGTGGACCTGACTTCTGCTGGCTATCTGAGATGTTGTTCCTGAGGATGTGACTTTTAGATGTAAGATATGGAGAGTAATGAAACATTGATCAGGCAAAGGATGGAGGGAGAGAAGTCAGCCACAATTTAAACAGCATGTGAAGATCCTCTGATGCAGCAAAGAGCATAGAGTTGCAAAAAAAAAAAAAAAGAGAGAAAAAATTGAAAGAAGACAGAAAGGCTGACAAGAATGAAGATTTGCATTCTCAGACAGCATTGTTAAGCTTCTCCAGGTCAGCACTGAATTCAGCCAACGAGGTGAAGAAGATGCCCACACTCAACTGCAAAGAAACAGAGGCAGCTGGTGAGATGATCATCGAAGTGGGTACCTCCCACAGTTCATTCCCCTGGAAAATAAGCCAAGACAGCAAAGAATTCCAGGCCCTTCATCCCCCAGTTATCAAAACCATCCTGAGCTCCCAGTAAACACTAAATACTTGCTCTTATATTTTAGATGCAGCTACCCAATTTCCTTCTCATCGGGTCTATATTTTAATCTATTCTAGGTAACCATCACCTGAACTAAACCCTTCTAGGTCACCCTGTTTAGCTTGAATAAACCATTTTTAGAAGTTTTCTAATCAGTCATAAATGGTGCATTCAATTTCTCAGGGCCACATTTAATGCAAAAAAGATATAATTCACTGAAGAGCCATATTGTTCTCCAAGTCTTAGTTAGCTGAACAATAGGGAAGTCAATGCAGTACTGGCTTCTGACAATTACCCTACAAGCTGAAGGTGATCATATCCTCAGGGATGCCATCAAGAAAGAAAGCATTCAGATAAATTAAATTAGCAAGTCAAGGCCCAACAGTAAAACAAACTGTGTAGCTTTTCAGGTTAACCAATTCTCAATTTTCATTCTTAAAAAAGTGTAAAATGATCATTACAAATAAAAAACATGACACGAGTAATTATTTTGCTTAAAATCCAAGAGGAAAATTAAGTCAACTATTACTTGAAGCACACAATTAGCAAAGTTTTGGAATGGCCCCACGTGACGATTTCAATCTTAGCTCTTCAAATAAAAGCCGACATATTTTTTAGACAGTAGAATTGACTAAAGTGTAAGTGGCTTGTAGT
The DNA here is from genome assembly GCA_022376925.1 of Tragulus kanchil. Taxonomy (NCBI): domain Eukaryota; kingdom Metazoa; phylum Chordata; class Mammalia; order Artiodactyla; family Tragulidae; genus Tragulus; species Tragulus kanchil. Next base: position 11,697,201 of record JAIOJX010000001.1, read on the forward strand.
TAAAAAGTGATTGCATTTCTGGTGGTGGTAACTGAATTACAGAAGTGACAAATGCTATACTTAAATAATCCGAACCAAACAACATCTCCCTTCTGCACAGAGTAGATTCAAAAGAGAAGTCAGGAAAACATCTGCCTCATTTAATCTGTTCTTGCCTACATGGCTGACGCCCAGTTCCTAGTTTGAGCTGGAGTTACCCAAGTGCACAATACAGGAAGGAATGCTGTCCAACCAGCATCCTGAAAACAGCAGATATGTCAAGACTCTGATTTCTAGTAGCAGTCAGCTTACTTTTCTTAAAAGTGAAAAAATGATGCAAGTATCTCTAAATGTACATTTAACCTTGACAAAAACCTTCTTTCTAGTTTCATTGCAAGAAAGACTCTGCTGTTCAAGAAAGATGAAGAATATCACTCAGCCTGGAATGCCTGTCATTGTCAGCTGCTGGAGTCTGCATCTTCTCTAACTTTCAAAGCAGACTCAGATTCTTACCCTTTCTTTCCCTAAACCCTTCTAGGTCACCCTGTTTAGCTTGAATAAACCATTTTTAGAAGTTTTCTAATCAGTCATAAATGGTGCATTCAATTTCTCAGGGCCACATTTAATGCAAAAGATATAATTCACTGAAGAGCCATATTGTTCTCCAAGTCTTAGTTAGCTGAACAATAGGGAAGTCAATGCAGTACTGGCTTCTGACAATTACCCTACAAGCTGAAGGTGATCATATCCTCAGGGATGCCATCAAGAAAGAAAGCATTCAGATAAATTAAATTAGCAAGTCAAGGCCCAACAGTAAAACAAACTGTGTAGCTTTTCAGGTTAACCAATTCTCAATTTTCATTCTTAAAAAAGTGTAAAATGATCATTACAAATAAAAAACATGACACGAGTAATTATTTTGCTTAAAATCCAAGAGGAAAATTAAGTCAACTATTACTTGAAGCACACAATTAGCAAAGTTTTGGAATGGCCCCACGTGACGATTTCAATCTTAGCTCTTCAAATAAAAGCCGACATATTTTTTAGACAGTAGAATTGACTAAAGTGTAAGTGGCTTGTAGTTAAAAAGTGATTGCATTTCTGGTGGTGGTAACTGAATTACAGAAGTGACAAATGCTATACTTAAATAATCCGAACCAAACAACATCTCCCTTCTGCACAGAGTAGATTCAAAAGAGAAGTCAGGAAAACATCTGCCTCATTTAATCTGTTCTTGCCTACATGGCTGACGCCCAGTTCCTAGTTTGAGCTGGAGTTACCCAAGTGCACAATACAGGAAGGAATGCTGTCCAACCAGCATCCTGAAAACAGCAGATATGTCAAGACTCTGATTTCTAGTAGCAGTCAGCTTACTTTTCTTAAAAGTGAAAAAATGATGCAAGTATCTCTAAATGTACATTTAACCTTGACAAAAACCTTCTTTCTAGTTTCATTGCAAGAAAGACTCTGCTGTTCAAGAAAGATGAAGAATATCACTCAGCCTGGAATGCCTGTCATTGTCAGCTGCTGGAGTCTGCATCTTCTCTAACTTTCAAAGCAGACTCAGATTCTTACCCTTTCTTTCAAACCCTGTCACACCCATCCTCTGGTTTCTGTAACCCTGGGTTATATTCTATTGTCTATCATTCTGCACTCTATTTGGTGCTAATGTTAAAGAACTTGCCTGTCAATGCAGGAGATAAAACAGACATAGCTTCGATCCCTGGCTCAGGAAGATGCCCTGGAGTATGAAATGGGAACCCATACCAGTATTCTTGCCTGGGAAATTCCATGGATAGAGGACCCTGGCGGGCGACAGTCCATGGGGTCGCAAAGAATTGGACATGACTGAAGCCACTTAGCACGCACTGCATTCTATACACTGTGCAAGCATCCACCTGTCTTCCTAAATAATTTGCTAAAGTATCAATAGAAGGCCCTGGAAGACAGGTAACAAGATAACAATACCACATTCAATATCTAAAATAGTTTTTGGAATACAGTAGTATAATAGAGGTTTGCTGAATTGATAACAGAAGTTAAAACTTCCTCTAAGCCAATCCCTTGAGACTTTTTAAGGTAATATCTCAAAAACTGACTACATCAACATGTGCAGTGAATAAACTATTCGTGAACAATTCAACCAACCCTCTTAGTCAGAAATCAATCAGCCATGGTTGAAGTATACAGCAGTGAAAACAAGGGGTCTACATTCCTGAGTCTCTGTCAATCGTGTTCTTCTAGAAGGTCCCCAGTTGCTGTGTTTGACAAATTCATGGTTGGATGGGTTTTGGGATGGTTTTCCTGCCCATCTTATAAACAGAGTTTCTGTGTAAAAAGAAGATAACCTTCAATATCTGGAGACATTTTCTGGGGGGAGAGGGAGGATTAAATAAAAATTCCAAGAGAAAAATTCTGATATTTATCTCTTTTTAGTTCACAAGTATCTTTTACTTTGAAAATACCAGCCTAAACAACACTAACTTTCTCTTCAGAATAAATAAGAATATATATTTTCTTGATATATATTTTTTGATTATCACAGTCACTGCACTAGTTCCATTAAAATATGCAACCTGATTGTTGATTAAATACTTGTTTATGCATTCAGCTGAGCTAATAACTTATATAGCTTCATCATCCATTCTGCAGTTGGATCTCTGAAATATGAAATTTGATCAGCATGATATAGTTTTTTGTTAATAAAATATCCAGAAAAGATAGCAAAGTGTACACCCTGAGTACTAAACTTGTAGAGTCAATCAGCATAAAAATATGATTCTGTAAGCACAGGGCAGGATAAACAAAGTGTGTCATGTGAGCCATGCACTGTGCATCATTACCCTCAAATTATACCCTTTTGTCTCTAAGTCTATCCAGCACCCTACAAAATTGAATAAAAAACAGGAAGTGATACCTGTCCATGTAACTTTCATGGGTCTTCCAGAAGAGGAAGTTCTTTCCATCTCATTTCTTTCTTCCTAAGATTTTACTTGGCAAAATACTGACAGTTAGTGAGATTACCAAAGTTGTATCTGATGCCTAATTATATACAACTTAGCTGCAATTAGGCATCAGTTTAAAAAAAAACTGATTTCATAACACTATCTTTTGTTCCCTGTTCCTTTTTTCATCATCACAAATATTTGTAACTAATATTTCCCTATTTGCATAAGTTACAATAAAAGGAATTAAAAGTACCCTAAACATTCTACCTAACATGGTATTGTAGACTAATTACTTCATAAAAATCAACATAAGAAAGTACCTCTTCCATTTAACTATGTCTTTATATTAACATATATTATTTATTTTTCATAGCAGCTTTCTCATAACACCATTTTTCAATTTTTTTTTGATCAGAGTATGTAGTTTTCCATCTCTCCACCGACATAAAAAATTTTTTGATGGTTACTGTCAGTCAACCAGAAGCCTTTAGTCTAACAAACTATTCTTAAATACGTAACATATTGTTCTCCTTGAGATTAAGCAATGCAGTGGGGTCACAGTAATTTAACATAAGTATTGATCTTATTTATTAATGGAATAAACTTGGGGATAATGGAAACAGAATTCTTCTCCTCCATCAAAAACATAACTTTCTCTCTCTCTCTTTTTTTAAACATTTATTTATTGATTTATTGGGGGGGGGTGGGTAGGGAGGGGGGGTGGGCCGCTTCTATTGGTCTTTCATTTGTCTATTTTTCATCCATCTTTGTTCTTTGGCCAGTGTGGGCCTCCCATCGCGGCGGCCTCTGTTGTCGCAGAGCACTGGCCCTGGGTGCATGTGCTCCAGAGCTCCGGCTTGGTGATTGGACACATTGGTCCAGCCGCTCCGTGGCACGTGGGATCTTCCCAGGCCAGGGATTGAGCCGGCGTCCCCTGCACTGCAAGGCGGTGCCCTTACCCACTGGACCACCAGGGAAGCCCATAACTTTCTCTTTTACTTCTACCTTGTACATCACTCAGATGAACACACAGTTGGATGGAAAATTAGATGCTATCACACTCTGAGGATATTTAGGAGTACAAATGAATTTGAGATATCTAACAGTTTCTCCAGCCTGAACCATCATATTGCAACATTCTTATTCCAGGATTCACAAACTCCTTTTACATAACTAGTGACTAAGATGGTAAAGAATCCACCTGCAGTGTTGGAGACCTGGGTTTGATCCCTGGGTGCAGAAGATCCTTTGGAAAAGGGAAAGACTAAACACTCCAGTTTTCTTGCCTGGAGAATTACATGGCTCCTCCATAGGTTGCAAAGAGTCAGACATGACCGAGCGACTTTCACTCAGTCTGCTATTTTTAGGTTACTTTTTAATTTTGTCGTTTCTTTTGCTGCGCAAAAATCCTGTTAGTTTGATGTGCTGGTGGTGGTTTAATCACTAAGTTATGTCCAATTCTTTCTGACCCCATGAACTGCAGCCTACTAGGCTCCACTGTCCACGGGATTTCCTAGACAAAAATACTACAGCAGGTTGCCATTTCCTTCTCCAAGGGACTTTCTCAAACCAAGGATAGAGCCTGCATCTCCTACTTGGCAGGTTCTTTACCACAGAGCCAGCCGGGAATCCCTAATTTGATTTAGTCCCATGTATTTATGTTTGCTCTTTTTAACTCGTGCTTTTGGTGTCATATCCAGAAAATCGTTGTCAAGACCAAAGTCAAGAAAATTTTCCCTATAATTTCTTCTACAAGTTTTATTTTCAAGTCATTTATCCATTGTGAGTTGACTTCTCTGAGTGGTGTAAGATGGAGTCCAATTTCACTATCCTGCATGTGGTTATCCAGTTTTTCTAACACCATTTATTGAAAGAGAATAGAATTTTGAGTTTAGTATCCTGAGCTCCCTGTCAAATGTTAGTTAACTGTATATACAATGGTTTATTTCTGGATTCTCTATTCTTTTCCATTGGTCTATGCATCTGTTTTTATGCCACTATCATACTTTTGTGATTATTAGCTTTGTAGTATAGTTTGAAATCAGGAAGTATTATCCCTTTAATTTGTTCTTTCTCCAGTTTGTTTTACTATTTATGGTTTTTTGTGACTTCATACAAATTTTAGGCTTTTTTTTCCTATTCAAATGAAAAATGCTCTTGAAATATTAATAGAGATTTTATTGAATCAATAGATGGTATTGACATTTTAATGATGTTATTCTTTTGATCCATCAATACCAGTTATTTTTCCATTTATTTGTCTTATTAAATTGCATTGAAGTCTTACAATCTTTAATGTATAGATCTTTCACCTCCTTGATTAAATTTCTTTCAAATTATTTTACTTTTTTGATGTTATTGTGAATTGGATTGTTTCATTCATTTCTTTTTCAAACGTTTGTTTGTTAATGTTTGTAAATACAAATCTGTATAGGTTGATTTTGTATCCTGAAACTATACTGAATATATTCATTAGTCGGTTTTGGTTGAGTTTTTAGAATTTTCTATATATATAAGATGATATCATCTACAAAGACAATTTTACTTTTTCTTTTTATTTGGATGTCTTTTATTTCTAATAATTGTCTAATTGCTCTAGATAGTATTTCCAGTGTTATTTTAAACAAGGATGGGGAGAGTGGACAGTCTTGTCTTGTTCCTGATCTTAGAGGAAAAGATTTCAATTTTTCACTGCTGACTACAATTTTGGCTGTAGGTTTGTCATGTATGACCTTTATCATATTGAGGTATGTTCCTTCTATACCTAGTTTGTTGAGCATTTTTATCATGTCAAATGGTTTCTCTGTACCTACTGAGATGATCATATAATTTCTCTTTCATTCTGTTAATGTGGTGTATCACGTTTACTGATTTGCATATTATCTTGGCTTCATGGATAAATCCCATTTAATCATGATGTATAATCTTTTTAATGTGCTGTTGAATTCACTTTGCTAAATTCTTGTCGAGAATTTTTGCATCTACATTCATTAGAGATACTGGTCTGTAGTTTTCTTTTGTTGTAGTGTTTATACCTGGATTTGGTATAAGACTGATGCTCACTTTATGAAGTAAGTTTGAGAGTGGTCTCTTACATTTTGGGGGGAGAATATGTTTGGCAGAACTCGCCAGTGAAACCAACTGGTCCTAGGCTTTTCAGTGTTGGAAGGTTTTTCATTACTGATTCAATCAACTCACATTGGTCTGTTCAGATTTTTCACTTCTGCATGATAGAACAAACTCTGAGTTTTATATTTATACAAATTTATCTATCTTTCTTTCTATATCTATCTATATTTCTTCATTGGTGTATAATTGCTCATAGTGATCTCTTAGAATCATTTGCAATTCGGTGTATCAGCTGAAATGTCTCCTCTTTTATTTCTGATTTTGAGTATTCTTTCTTTTCTTGGAGTTAATCTAGCTAAAGATTTGTCAATTTTGTTTATTCTTTCATAAAATCAGTTCTTAGTTTTGTTGATCTTTTCTATTGTTTTTGTGCTCTTTCATTTATGTTCTGATATTTTTTTATGTCCTTCCTTCTGCTAACTTTGGATTTAGTTTTTCCTTTTTCTAGTTTTCTTGAGGTGTAAAGTTGGTTGTTTATTTCAGATCTTTCTTAATGTAGGCATTTACTGTCATAAAATCCCTTTAGAATTGCTTATACAGCATTCCATAGGTTTTGCTGTGTTTCTATTTTAACTTGTTTCAAGGTATTTCTTCATTTCCCTTTTGATTTCATTTTTGGCCTTTTGGTTGTTTAGCTGTGTGTTGTTTAGTTTCCACATACTGTATTTCCAGCTTTCCTTCTATTACTGATTTCTAGTTTAATACCATTGTGGTTGGAAAAGATACTTGGTATGATTTCAATCTTCTTAAACTTGCTAAGTCTTGTTTTATGACCTTTCATGGATCTCTCCTGAAGAATGTTACACGGGCACTAAAAAGAATGTGCATTCTGCTGCTGTTTGATACAATGTCATCTGTTACATTTGGTCTTAAGTATGGTTCATAGCCAATGTTTCTTTGTTGATTTTCTTTCCATTGTTGAAAGTGAGTGGTACCTCCCTGTTACTGTATCACTAATTCTCCCTTCAGATTTGTTAATATTTTATTATTTAGGTGCTCCAATGTTGGGTCGATGTATATTTGCAATTATTTTTACTACTGAAGGATGAAACCAGTTTCTTTCCTCCAAATTGATAATAATGACTGTATATAGATGAGGTATTCTTCTCTAGCTAAGAAGAATACTGAATAAAGAAAAGAAAAGCTCTACTAATCATTTGTTTTATGAGATATAGCTTGTTTTTTTCCAAGTGTATTAAGTTGACTTAAGGTTTATTATTTATTCTCTGCAGGGACGGTGGACAGGGATCTGGGTAGCTGTTCCCTCACTGTTTGCATCACATGCGCCTTGTCTTCTGTTACTGTTGCTGTCTTAATATTCTCCGTGTTTCTAGGCCATGTGGGAAGCACTGTGGCCCTGTTCTGCATTTCTCTCTCCAGCACTTGGACCTTCATGCCTCAGGTGTTCATCAATTTATAGAACATTACTGACATCTCAGTGAGGCAGAGCAGCTGACTGTCTTCTATATTTTTATTTATTAGGATTCAACTTATAATTGGGTTATGGGGTGCTTTTTTTTAATTGAAGGATAATAGCTTTACAGAGTTGTGTTGTTTACTGTCAAGAATCAATATAAATCAGCCAGAGGTATACATATATTCCCTCCCTCCTGAACTTCTCTCCTTCCTCCCTTCCCATCCCAACCCTCTAGGTTGTTACAGAGCCCCTGGTTGAATCCCCTTAGTCTTACAGCAAATTCCCATTGCTTATCTATTTTACATATGGTAAAGGAAGTTTCCATGTTACTCTTGCCATACCTGTCACCCACTCCTCCCTCCACACAATGCCCATAGGTCTGTTCTATCTGTTTCTCCACTGCTGCCCTGAATATAAATTCACCAGTACCATCTTTCTAGACTCCATACATATGTGTTAGTATGCAATATTTATCTTTCTCTTTCTGATTTATTTTACTCTGTATAATAGACTCTAGGTTCATTCACCTCATTAGAACTGACTCAAAAGCATCCCTTTTATGGCTGAGTAATATTCCACTTATATATGTACCACAGCTTCTTTATCCATTCACCTGCCAATGGACATCTAGATTGTTTCTATGTTCTAGCTACTGTAAACAGCGCTGCTATGAACAATGGGGTACATGTGCCTTTTTCAATTTTAGTTTCTCAGGGTATGTGCCTAGTGGTCAGATTGCTGGGTCATATGGTGGTTCTATTCCTAGTTTTTTTTTTTTTTTAAAGATTTATTTATTTATTTATTTTGGGCGGGGGTCGGGTTGGGGAGGGAGGGGAGCAGGCTGGCCACTTTTATTGGTTTTTCATTTCTCTATTTTCATCCATCTTTGTTCCTTGGCTCCTGTGGGCCTTCCATCGCGGTGGCATCTGTCGTTGCAGAGCGCTGGCTCTGGGCGCATGCACCCCAGAGTTCCTGCTCAGTAATTGGACACATTGGTCCAGCCGCTCCACGGCGGGATCTTCCCAGGCCAGGGATCGAACCAGTGCCCCTTGCACTGCAAGGCGGTGTCCTTACCCACTGGACCACCAGGGGAAGCCCCTATTCCTAGTTTTTTAAGGAATCTATGAGATACAGTTTTAAGGAATGAATACATTCCTACATATAGGAATCTGTACCTACAATGGAAATGTTGCTATAACATCACAGGATAGAACCACATCGAACTTCCTGTTGAATTTTTATGTGTTAACACTTTACCTATGCTCTGTTGCACTTCAATTTTTTTAGTTACCTTTCTTCTCCCCATTGGATTGGATACATGCATTTCTATTGGTACCTGAATGGCATCAGCCTTCTGAAACAGTCTTATATAAAGATTAATTTTAAAATATGTGTACATTTGCTGCTCTAAATTATACTTGGATTTCCCATTGCCTGGAAACATAGCACTTCTAACCTTGTGTGTTCAAGGGTCAATAATACCAGTAGTACTGTTGATGAAAGTGAATTTGTTGCCAGGGGTTGGGGAGAGTCAGGAAAAACTCGTACATGTGTAAAGCTCTTATATTAGCCCAAGACTGAAGTAGCTTGGCAGTCCTTTAAGATGTACAAACAAACAAACCAGAACCTTGAATTTAAGGTGGAATTAATTTAGTTTTAATTAGGAATAAAACTTTGGATGTTTTCCTATACAAGATCACTTCTTAAAGCTATGCGGAAAGTCATCATGTGAAGCTGACTTAGACTAGCAAACAGTAGGGCCTGGCTCCACCCTGACACTTATGCCAACAGAATTCATGGTGCACACTTAACCTAGCATTTCTATATTGCTCCACATCCCTTGTTGTCTAGACCCCTAGATTTGTTATGAGTGGAACAAGAAAATGGCAATTTCTGGGAGGAATGATCTTCAAACAACACTTAGGGAAAGGAATGAAGATTCTAAGACTGCATGGACAAGTTTTATTCATTTTTCAACCGTTTCACCTAATTCTCTGTAAACAGGTTGAGAACTGTCACCTTTGCAAATAGGCCACATTTGAAAAGCTCATCTGGGAATCTCTAGAGTCTTTTCACAGTCCTCAAATGGACACCCTGACAGGTCATGAGGAAGCAATAGGACAGAGAGTCACACCTCAGCAGCAAACTTGGTCCAGCATGACCAAAAGTCCCCCAGACACAGTCAAATAGCAGAAGCACAGCACTCCATTCAGCAAGATGATCAGCCATCCTGTAGCTGCTTCCTCACACTATGTCCAAAAATGTACCTAACAGATGGCTGTTTACCATATAGAGACGGGCACACCTGCCTCCCCGAGCTGCACATAGGAACATGTGCTACTGAATATGCAGAACATTTCAGAGCCAGTCAGCTCCAGGGCCCAGCAGTTGCTTGCTGCATGCAAATTTGAAAGGGCAATTCCAAGAAAGAAAGCCCTCATTTCATTACTGCTGAGAAAGATCCTCCCTGATGATTCTCTTTATTAATTTTGTATCCCGTGCCCTCACTGAAGTGGAGACTTTGGCACCACTAGTACAGACATGGCCACTGACAAAGCAAGGCACTATTTGAAGCCCAAATGCCTCCCCGAGAACTGCCTTGCAATGACCCTGAGAAGGTGAAATGATGACTCATCTTTTACTTTAAGAAGATTTTATACACTTCTGACATGGTCTTTCACAAGTGGCAGTTGATCTTTGCTTCAGTAGTAGATCAGTGGAAAGTGTTTGTGTGGTGAATACCAGCATTTATATTTTGGAACCCTGAGACTGAAAAATTGCTTTATCAAATGTCTCTGTCCTGCCGCTCAAAGGAAATGGCAAGCATAGACAATGCTGGGGGGCAGGTGGAAAATTGAGAAAAGTGCCCCAGCAGTCCCCAGTGTTAGCCAACAGAGGCCTTTCCTTTGAAGGTCTAAAGTCAACAGTTTAAATCTCAGCCTCCAAAGAGATGGAAGATTCATGTTGATTTTTCAGATCATAAAAACAGCTATAAAACCTAATTTGATAAAATATGCAGCATTCTCCACATAAGAACATAAAAAACTTAGCATGGTGCTTCTTCCTTCTCCTATTAAGGCCAAAGGGAAGACCTACTTAGGAACTCTAAAAGGCACTGATAAAGAGGAGTGAGCAAGGAAGAACATACCACACAATATAAACACATACAATTTGCTGAAATCCAGTCCAAGGTAACTACACAAAGTCCTTTCTTCTCTACATCACCCTCTAAAGATAACAGGTGAAAAGCCAGGCCTCTCATACTATATGCCTGGACTTGATCTTCAGAGACATGTCAAGTAACTTCCTAGAATGTTACATGAATTTGAAGATTTGGACGGGGAACACATTTTTACATTAACACAAAATAGGAATATTTTGAGATAGAATTTTAGACTATATATATATATATATATTTTTTTTTTTTTAATAATGGAAAATCTTCAAAAAGCTTGGAACTTACACTAGCTGCATCAGGCCATAGATAAGCCCAACCAAGATACACATTCTGCTTCCTTTGCTTGGAAATTTTTTAAGATCACTGCAATGCATATAATTCCCCAATCCCTGGGGATTCTCTTACATCTTCAAGCAATAAAAACTTTTTTCTGATCCAACCTTTATCAGATTGCATGCATACTAAGTCACTTCAGTTGTGTCTGACTCTTTGCGACCCTACCTATGCTCTCCTCTGTCCATGGGATTCTCCAGGGAAGACTACTGGACTGGGTTGCCATGCCCTCCTCCAGGGGATCTTCCCAGCCCAGGGACTGAACCGAGTCTCTTATGTCTCCTGTACTGGCAGGCGAGTTCTTTACCACTAGCATCACCTGGGAGGCCCCTTTATCATACTACCTTTGGGAAAAAAAGCCTTTTCTAAAATAGGATTCAAACTGGAGAACTTGGAGGGTGAAAACAAAACCCTCTTCATGCAGGCAGGGCAGCTATTTATTCATTATTCTAATTTTATAGATGAGAAAACAGAGACTTAGAGATATAAGACAACCTGCCCAGCTACTAAGCGAAATAATTGTGACTCAGACCTATACTGTTCATGGAAAACTGTGCCCACAGCGTTCTGCTCCACGGGGAATTTCTGCTGCATGTCCAGGCCACAGCTAGTCAATTACCCTTTCAAAAACTCCATTTTAATCCTCAAATGATGCATCATGATGCTGATTCTGACAACAGACTGACCTGAAGGACACAGAGATTATCTGTGAAAGAAATATCTCCTCAAAGTTTTATCTTATCCTTGGAGAGTCAGTACAAAGATAAAATAGCAAAGAAAACCCCTTTGTTTAGTAAAGTTTTACCTTAGTTTCATTCAAAGCTTTTGCCTCTCATTTCTCACTTTAAAAAATAAACAAATCTTCAAAATAACCATAACTGATACTATGACTGCATAATAATAATTGCTTGCCTTTATGTTCTAAATATGTAACAGATTTTTTGTGCAAAGTGCTAACTAAGCCTAGGAAATTCAGAAGGGCTTCCTGGAGGAAATAATGTTACATATATGTGTTAAAGTAAACAAAAGGGTTTGACATAGAAAATGGGAAAATACTTTTGACCAATGAAATAGCATATGCAAAGACATGATATACTGGGAGAAGTTCAGTGTTGGAAAGGATAGAAAAGTAGGGCTGGAGTCAGTTTGTAAAAGGTCCTGCTCACTGCATAAGGATCTTGGGTTTTATCCGGAAGAAAACAGAAACTGATGAGTTATTTTTATGCAGAGCGTTGCCATCTTCAGTTTTGCAAATTTAAAACAGCTCTTTGCGACCCTACCTGCTCCTCTGTCCATGGGATTCTCCAGGAAGACTACTGGATTTGGGCATCCTCCTAGGGATCTTCCCAGCCCAGGGACTGAACCGAGTCTCTTATGTCTCCTGTACTGGCAGGCGAGTTCTTTACCACTAGCATCACCTGGGAGGCCCCTTTATCATACTACCTTTGGGAAAAAAAGCCTTTTCTAAAATAGGATTCAAACTGGAGAACTTGGAGGGTGAAAACAAAACCCTCTTCATGCAGGCAGGGCAGCTATTTATTCATTATTCTAATTTTATAGATGAGAAAACAGAGACTTAGAGATATAAGACAACCTGCCCAGCTACTAAGCGAAATAATTGTGACTCAGACCTATACTGTTCATGGAAAACTGTGCCCACAGCGTTCTGCTCCACGGGGAATGTGCTGCTGCATGTCCAGGCCACAGCTAGTCAATTACCCTTTCAAAAACTCCATTTTAATCCTCAAATGATGCATCATGATGCTGATTCTGACAACAGACTGACCTGAAGGACACAGAGATTATCTGTGAAAGAAATATCTCCTCAAAGTTTTATCTTATCCTTGGAGAGTCAGTACAAAGATAAAATAGCAAAGAAAACCCCTTTGTTTAGTAAAGTTTTACCTTAGTTTCATTCAAAGCTTTTGCCTCTCATTTCTCACTTTAAAAAATAAACAAATCTTCAAAATAACCATAACTGATACTATGACTGCATAATAATAATTGCTTGCCTTTATGTTCTAAATATGTAACAGATTTTTTGTGCAAAGTGCTAACTAAGCCTAGGAAATTCAGAAGGGCTTCCTGGAGGAAATAATGTTACATATATGTGTTAAAGTAAACAAAAGGGTTTGACATAGAAAATGGGAAAATACTTTTGACCAATGAAATAGCATATGCAAAGACATGATATACTGGGAGAAGTTCAGTGTTGGAAAGGATAGAAAAGTAGGGCTGGAGTCAGTTTGTAAAAGGTCCTGCTCACTGCATAAGGATCTTGGGTTTTATCCGGAAGAAAACAGAAACTGATGAGTTATTTTTATGCAGAGCGTTGCCATCTTCAGTTTTGCAAATTCAAAACAGCATTCCATGAGTGAGATGGAAAATTAAATGGAAGCCTATGAGAACATGGAGATAGAGGTGCAACAGGAGGCAGAGAACCAGATCGAAAGCTACTATAAGTAAAACACTCATCATAATATGGGAATGATTAGACTGATAGTTACTGGAACTCTAGCTATATGCCGCTTGCTGTGCTAAGGAAACAGCAATAAGCAAAGCAGGCCTCTTGGAATGTCCAAAACGGAGTTCCTGATAACTAAGATTCTTTCTAAAGTTTCCTGGGTAATTTCTGATCCACAGCTAAGTTTGAGAAACACTGAATGAGAGCTCTGCCTGATAAATCTCATCTGTGAGTAGCAGACACTAATTCATTTAATGCATATTTATTGAGTACCTATTATGTACCATAATCAGGAGAAGAATGAAAGATAAAAGGAAGGAAGGAAGAAGGTAATTTGAAACAATGACTGAGAATTTCCTCCAAATTAGTGTCAAACAACAGATAGCACAAGCTCAGAGATCACCAAGCAATATGATAAATGGCAAAAAATCCCCTAAATCTAGGCATAGCTTATTCAAACTTAAGAAAATCAAATTCTCTGTAAGTATCTAGAAGAGAAAGAAATGACTCCTACCGATAGAGGAATAATGATAATGCATACATATGACTTCTTTTCAGAAACAATTCAAGCAAAAAGAGTGTGAAATAAATTCTGAGAATAATAATAATAATAATAAAAACTACCTATAAGTCTGTATGTACCTTGTGAAACTGTCCTTCCAAATTGAAGGAGAAATATTTTCTCAGAGAAATAAAAACTGAGAAGTTTTTCGTTAGTAGACCTGACTTGCAAGAAATGTTGAAAGCAGTTCTTCAGAAAGGAGAGTTATTTAAGAAAGAGTTGGATTTACCTAAGGAAAGGAAGAGCAGGAGATGATGAATAAGCTAAGGTAAAATCACAACTTTTCTTTTTCTTAACTGATCACAGATAATAGTTTAGCAGCAATGTATTTGAATTTATTGATGTGCCCTTTTAAATAATGAAATAAATGGCAACAATGATACAAGGGAAGGGTAAAGACGGCAGGAATTAGATTTTGTTACTGTAAGGTACTCACACTACCCATGAAGGTGTATAGTATCATTTAGAAGTGGACTTGGATTATTTGTAAACATATATTTCAAACTCTAAGGCAACTATTAAAATTTAAACGTGTATAATTGATATTCTAAGTAAAGAGAGAAAATGGAATTATATTAAATTCTTGATTAAAACTACAAAAAGCGGACAAAGTATGAAAGATAAAAATAGGAGCAATAACAAGGACAACAGATAGAAAATGGTAATAAATATGATACATATTCATCCAACTATATTAGTAATGATTTTAACATCAATGTTTTGAATACACAAATTTTAAAAATTTTTCAAAAAGTGTCAGATCAAAAAGCAAGATTCAACTAAACATTTTATACATGAAACCCATTTCAAATTTAAAGATACATAGGGATTCAAAGTAAAGGGATGATGAAAGATTTTAACACCAATGAAAAGAAAGCAAGAATAGCTAGATTAATTTCAGGAAGAGCAAAGTTCAGAGCAAGTAAAGTTATCAGGTATAAAGAAGAGCATTACATAATGATAAAGTGGTCAATTCTCCAAGAAGATATAACAATCCTTAATAATCACACACCTGACAACAGAGCACCAAAATACATGAGGCAAAAACCGACAGAGATACAAGAAACAGATGAATCCATCAGTATAGTTGGAGACAGTTTTGCTTTCTGTAAAATAAGAATACTAGTGCCTAGTCAATAGGGTGAATATAAGGATTCAGTGAATTAACACATACAAAGCCCTTAGAGAATGTGATACACTGTGAGAACATGAAAAAGTAGTAGCTATTATTATTACTATTATCATTAGACTATCTAGAATCATTATTATTTTCTATGTTTGACACATAGCTCACTATACTAACTTGTCACTTTTTCATCTCTTCTGGAAACCTGGTTAAAACGGAGGGGAAGAGAGGAGTATAGAAAAGATGTATTTTTAAAAAAATAGATCACAGAGTGAAACCATTTATTCTTCTGCCCTTACTCTCAACATGACCCCTGCTAAACTGAAGGGAGAAAGAAATTTGCTGACAGAATAGATCAATAAAATTTATTCTTCCTCAATTTCATCCCCTACTGTTTGAATTCACCCCTCAGGCTGGGCATATGGCAGGATTTAGGAGGCAGAAGAGATGGGATCATTTTCTAGTACATGAGTCATATTGTCCTTTGTCCAGCCTGGATAGAAACACTGTAGAATAGTAGGGAAAGTCACACATGAATTCACAGTGGCACTGGAAACAGAGTAAAGATACATTTAGGGCCAAAAAATAAAAGGGAAAAGAGGGACAGAATTCATATGTTTACAATAAGGCAAGTGGGCAGTTATCTTTTTGTTGTTCTTGTTACATAACATCTTCTGAAGAATTCATTTGAAAGAAGCCTGTTTGTTGTTGTTGTCTTGTTCAGTCTGTATGAGTGTAAATGGTAGCGCTCTTGTGATCAGAAGTAGGGAGGTGTTAACATATACTGAGTAACTACTATGGGAACAGTGTCTGAATTTAGAAATCCCCTGAAGAAAACAGCAAAGTTAAGCTTTGTCCATTTCACATGTGAAGTGCAGAGAGGTTTAAGTGAATTCACAGATCAAGTCAATTGTGTATCTGGATACAAATCCAGACCTGTATGATGGCAAATACTTTCAGATGCTCTCATACTACCTTCACTTTCAAAAAACCACGCCTCAAAGGAGACTTTAGTGTTCCCCTAAAAAGCCGGTATGTGATATAAAACTGGACTTCTTCAGACGTCACTGGTCTTAGAATATAAGTTTTGGTTCCTGGTGCCTGGAAGTTTTCATACTACTCCAAGGTCATCTCCATCCAGAACTCTTCAGGTTTATGAAGTTGACTCCTGAGACTGTTCTTCTCAGGCATGAAGATTTACAGCAAAAAGAACTTGGCATTGAAATCAGACAGGTCTGAGTTTCAATATTAGTTTCAGAATTTGTCTATAACATTGTGAACGTTTTTTAAGTTCTTTTAGCCTCAATACCCTCCTTTAATTTTCTTTTCAACCCCTTCTTCCTGAACTCATTTGGAATAGAGAAGAGGTATCTGTCATCTTACCTTTGGTCAGTCCCTTGAATGTGTTAAATACTGCCACCATAACTATGTGTGACAATCATCATCTAAACTCAGTGCCTTAAGGTTACTGCCACAAATCTGTGGGTTGGCTGGGCGTCTCTACTTCAACAATATAGCCATTGAAAGTATTCTGTCCCATGTGTCTCCTTCCAGTGTTTAGGTTAAAGGGTGAACAGCTATCCTGAGACATTCTCATGGTCACTGCAGATGCAGAAGAGGGCAAGCAAGAGCATGTGACTCCTCTTACAGGATTAGAACAGGTGCATTGCTACTTCTGTCCCATTCTCTTGGCTAAAGCAAGTTACAAGGCGAAACCTGGCCAAGTTAAATATCAAGGTGTGGCAAAGTACCCTTTATGCTCATCACTGGCATTACAGAAGTGTGGATGCAGGGGAAGGTGAAGAGTGAAGCTGACAAGTCAACAGATCACTGCCTTGAAACTATTTGTAACATTCTTCATCCTACTCAGGCTCACTATTCTACTTCATCAGGAATACTCCTTCTGTTTCCTGACTTTCTACCTACAAGCTATCTGTGTCGACATTTACGAACCACTTTCTCTTTTCTTCCAGTCTCAGATAAAGATACCTCATTCAGCCTGTGCTTTAAGTCCCATTTTCTTCTCGCTCCTCTAGAAAAAAAACATAGACTTTCTCTTCATTAAAAAAGTTTTGGTTCCCCTAAAAAGGGTATGTGATATAAAACTGGACTTCTTCAGACGTCACTGGTCTTAGAATATAAGTTTTGGTTCCTGGTGCCTGGAAGTTTTCATACTACTCCAAGGTCATCTCCATCCAGAACTCTTCAGGTTTATGAAGTTGACTCCTGAGACTGTTCTTCTCAGGCATGAAGATTTACAGCAAAAAGAACTTGGCATTGAAATCAGACAGGTCTGAGTTTCAATATTAGTTTCAGAATTTGTCTATAACATTGTGAACGTTTTTTAAGTTCTTTTAGCCTCAATACCCTCCTTTAATTTTCTTTTCAACCCCTTCTTCCTGAACTCATTTGGAATAGAGAAGAGGTATCTGTCATCTTACCTTTGGTCAGTCCCTTGAATGTGTTAAATACTGCCACCATAACTATGTGTGACAATCATCATCTAAACTCAGTGCCTTAAGGTTACTGCCACAAATCTGTGGGTTGGCTGGGCGTCTCTACTTCAACAATATAGCCATTGAAAGTATTCTGTCCCATGTGTCTCCTTCCAGTGTTTAGGTTAAAGGGTGAACAGCTATCCTGAGACATTCTCATGGTCACTGCAGATGCAGAAGAGGGCAAGCAAGAGCATGTGACTCCTCTTACAGGATTAGAACAGGTGCATTGCTACTTCTGTCCCATTCTCTTGGCTAAAGCAAGTTACAAGGCGAAACCTGGCCAAGTTAAATATCAAGGTGTGGCAAAGTACCCTTTATGCTCATCACTGGCATTACAGAAGTGTGGATGCAGGGGAAGGTGAAGAGTGAAGCTGACAAGTCAACAGATCACTGCCTTGAAACTATTTGTAACATTCTTCATCCTACTCAGGCTCACTATTCTACTTCATCAGGAATACTCCTTCTGTTTCCTGACTTTCTACCTACAAGCTATCTGTGTCGACATTTACGAACCACTTTCTCTTTTCTTCCAGTCTCAGATAAAGATACCTCATTCAGCCTGTGCTTTAAGTCCCATTTTCTTCTCGCTCCTCTAGAAACCATCAATTATCTCTTCCCTCTTTCACATAATCCACTTAGACTTTTTTCTTTTCTCCTTCTTTTAAAATGATAGTTTTCCACTCTTTAAAAAAAAAAACACTAAAAACAAATTTTAAAGTTCTTTTGCCCTAACAGATGACATCTAGCAATTCTCCAACCTTTTTCATTCCCTTCTCAGCCAAGCTTTCAGAAAGTATCATTCCATTTTTCCCATTTCATGAAATCATATTGAAGTCTACCTTGTGTTCCCATCAGTCTACTGGTAATGTTCTCTCAAATGTCACTTTACAGCATTCCTTTCCTGAAAAGCTCTTCCTCTGGTTTACATAACAGGCATTACTCTCTTCCTCTACTCCTCTTGCATCACTGCATGCTCTTCCTCAATCTCTGTCACTGATCCTCTCCTTTGCCTCATTTTTTAAAATGTTCCTAGGGGCTGAATCACAGTCCTCATTTTATTCATTATTTCTCACAAATTCTCTATTTCTCAAGTTTTAACTATCTCCATCTTAATTTAAGATCTCTCTTCTTGACTCCAGGTATCTCCAAATGGCTATCACACAGGTAACTTAAACTGAACCTGTTGAGTTCTGAATTCACCACTTCCTAGATAAAACACACTGACTCTTAAACTCATATAGGGTTAAGGTTACCAGCTCTTCTCACTCAGTCTTCCAAACCAAACCTCTCACCCACCTTTGTTTCCTCTTTTTCAATCTCTCTACATGCAACCACCAAGTTAGACCAAATTGAAATCAGTCCTTTACTACCACTGCCATTACAGAAGTGTGGATGCAGGGGAAGGTGAAGAGTGAAGCTGACAAGTCAACAGATCACTGCCTTGAAACTATTTGTAACATTCTTCATCCTACTCAGGCTCACTATTCTACTTCATCAGGAATACTCCTTCTGTTTCCTGACTTTCTACCTACAAGCTATCTGTGTCGACATTTACGAACCACTTTCTCTTTTCTTCCAGTCTCAGATAAAGATACCTCATTCAGCCTGTGCTTTAAGTCCCATTTTCTTCTCGCTCCTCTAGAAACCATCAATTATCTCTTCCCTCTTTCACATAATCCACTTAGACTTTTTTCTTTTCTCCTTCTTTTAAAATGATAGTTTTCCACTCTTTAAAAAAAAAAACACTAAAAACAAATTTTAAAGTTCTTTTGCCCTAACAGATGACATCTAGCAATTCTCCAACCTTTTTCATTCCCTTCTCAGCCAAGCTTTCAGAAAGTATCATTCCATTTTTCCCATTTCATGAAATCATATTGAAGTCTACCTTGTGTTCCCATCAGTCTACTGGTAATGTTCTCTCAAATGTCACTTTACAGCATTCCTTTCCTGAAAAGCTCTTCCTCTGGTTTACATAACAGGCATTACTCTCTTCCTCTACTCCTCTTGCATCACTGCATGCTCTTCCTCAATCTCTGTCACTGATCCTCTCCTTTGCCTCATTTTTTAAAATGTTCCTAGGGGCTGAATCACAGTCCTCATTTTATTCATTATTTCTCACAAATTCTCTATTTCTCAAGTTTTAACTATCTCCATCTTAATTTAAGATCTCTCTTCTTGACTCCAGGTATCTCCAAATGGCTATCACACAGGTAACTTAAACTGAACCTGTTGAGTTCTGAATTCACCACTTCCTAGATAAAACACACTGACTCTTAAACTCATATAGGGTTAAGGTTACCAGCTCTTCTCACTCAGTCTTCCAAACCAAACCTCTCACCCACCTTTGTTTCCTCTTTTTCAATCTCTCTACATGCAACCACCAAGTTAGACCAAATTGAAATCAGTCCTTTACTACCACTGCCATAGTTCAGAAGATTGTAATTTTGTGTGAGTTTTGTTAATGTCTTGTTGGATTCTTCTTTTGAGAAAAGGCTTTTTGGGGGTTTTGTGTTTTTTTTTGAAGTAAAAAGTAGGCTTGTTTCTGGTATCTCTGGTCTCCCATTTACCTTTTGAACCTTGTCTCCTTTATTTGGATCGCAACTAAGTTTTCAACTTCTCTTTTTCTATCTAGTCTTTTCCTCAGGATAATATATAATTAACACTATCAGGATGATTAAGCTTAAAGAGAATAGACCTTAAAAAATGGTAAGTATGTGAGATGACAGATGTGTTAACTAATCTTATTTTGATATTCATTCTGCAATACAAACATATACCAAATCATCACCCTGTACACCCTAAATGTCCACAAGGTTACATCGGCTATATCTCAGTAAAGCTGGGGGAAAAAAAAAAAAAAACGGTGCTATGAATAGCAGAGGAATGAGTTGTTAGTTTTAGTTGTCAGGGCATATCCTCATGAAGAAGAAGTATATTAAAATGCCTTACTATAGCTATTTTAAAATAAAGCAGGACTTAATTCAGAAGGATTAGTATTTTTTTTTTTAAAAGGTTCTTTTTTGTGGGGGAGGGCGGGTTGGGGAGGGGGAGGGGCAGGCGGGCCACTTCTATTGGTCTTTCATTTATCTATTTTTCATCCGTCTTTGCTCTTGGCCAGTGTGGGCCTCCCATCGCGGTGGCATCTGTCATTGCAGAGCTCTGGCTCTGGGCGCATGCACTCCAGAGCTCCAGTTCGGCAATTGGACACATCACAAATTCTCTATTTCTCAAGTTTTAACTATCTCCATCTTAATTTAAGATCTCTCTTCTTGACTCCAGGTATCTCCAAATGGCTATCACACAGGTAACTTAAACTGAACCTGTTGAGTTCTGAATTCACCACTTCCTAGATAAAACACACTGACTCTTAAACTCATATAGGGTTAAGGTTACCAGCTCTTCTCACTCAGTCTTCCAAACCAAACCTCTCACCCACCTTTGTTTCCTCTTTTTCAATCTCTCTACATGCAACCACCAAGTTAGACCAAATTGAAATCAGTCCTTTACTACCACTGCCATAGTTCAGAAGATTGTAATTTTGTGTGAGTTTTGTTAATGTCTTGTTGGATTCTTCTTTTGAGAAAAGGCTTTTTGGGGGTTTTGTGTTTTTTTTTGAAGTAAAAAGTAGGCTTGTTTCTGGTATCTCTGGTCTCCCATTTACCTTTTGAACCTTGTCTCCTTTATTTGGATCGCAACTAAGTTTTCAACTTCTCTTTTTCTATCTAGTCTTTTCCTCAGGATAATATATAATTAACACTATCAGGATGATTAAGCTTAAAGAGAATAGACCTTAAAAAATGGTAAGTATGTGAGATGACAGATGTGTTAACTAATCTTATTTTGATATTCATTCTGCAATACAAACATATACCAAATCATCACCCTGTACACCCTAAATGTCCACAAGGTTACATCGGCTATATCTCAGTAAAGCTGGGGGAAAAAAAAAAAAAAACGGTGCTATGAATAGCAGAGGAATGAGTTGTTAGTTTTAGTTGTCAGGGCATATCCTCATGAAGAAGAAGTATATTAAAATGCCTTACTATAGCTATTTTAAAATAAAGCAGGACTTAATTCAGAAGGATTAGTATTTTTTTTTTTAAAAGGTTCTTTTTGTGGGGAGGGCGGGTTGGGGAGGGAGAGGGGTGGGCGGGCCACTTCTATTGGTCTTTCATTTATCTATTTTTCATCCGTCTTTGCTCTTGGCCAGTGTGGGCCTCCCATCGCGGTGGCATCTGTCATTGCAGAGCTCTGGCTCTGGGCGCATGCACTCCAGAGCTCCAGTTCGGCAATTGGACACATCAGTCCAGCCGCTCTGCAGCACGCAGGATCTTCCCAGGCCAGGGATTGAACCGGCGCCCCTTGCACTGCAAGGCGGTGTCCTTACCCATTGGACCACCAGGGAAGCCCAGGATTAGTATTTTTAAAGGTTCAAAAGTCTTATACTACAGAAGAAATTCTCTGATAATAGAATTTAGGACAATTGGCTGAGGGAGGTGTTTGTGGATGGTGCTGGGGAGGCGCTCTGAAATCGCAGCATCTCCTTGGCCTCCTCCCATCTTCTTGCTGGCTCTACACCTTGTTAAAGGGTATTGCTATTAACAGTGATTACTTAATAGTTTTCTGTTTGGAGATGCAAGGTAGATTGCAATGGTAGCTCAAGTGCCTTCCGCCATCATGTTCAGATAGAGTTGTTTCCTCCAGTGGCTCCTAAATTGTTATTTTAATTGGTCAATTAATACCCATATCACTATTGGTGAATTACAATAAAATATCTTGTTGGCTAAATAATTTTCAAAACAAATTGGAATGTGAAGGTGAACTTGACTATAAACCTAGACTATATATGAATTAATTTTTAAAATAATAGACTAGTGTTTAGTACAACAGCATCAATTCTGAATATATAATCATGAAACTCAACCACCTTGAACAGAGGATGTTGGAAAAATAGGTTACATGGAGAAATAATAATGACTAGTGGATGAAATTCATAAGAGATATGTTGCTAATTTTGGTTACTGATTTAAACTTGAAATGGCAGTGAACAACATTACCATCTTCATTTTGTTTCCTTCAATGAAAGAATAATTGGGAAGCCAGATTAATTTACAAAGCACACTGAAATCATTGCTAACAGGCTACTTGTATTGTTTTCTTAGAAATCAAAAGAAAAGATCTCCTCTGCCATGACATACTTGAAAGTCAGTTTGCCACTATTCTGTTTATTCCCATCAAGTTTCCATGAAAGCCTCTCTTTTTGTTCAGTCTTCAGTCCCTACTTGTTGGCAGAGGTACAAAAGAAGATCTTTGACTAAGAAAAAAATCTACATGAAAAAGATTCTGGATACAGCCCTGGAGCAAATGCATCCTTAGGTTGTTTCAAATAACTGAAATATTAATTTCAGATTTACTACATCTGAATCGTCGTTAACTGAAGATAAACCATCAAAGTGAAGAGCTGTGAGAAATAATACTCAAATCCTAATGTCTTTGACTACATAGGCTTGATGTTGGCATAATTTTAGGACAGTACATTTCTCATTATTTTTATATTTTAGCCATTTAGTCAATAACAGTATGTATATGCTTAATTTAGTGCACAAAAAAAGCATTTGTGAGAATAGATGTGTTTGGAAAGTCTTTCTGTACTGCAATAATTCTTCTCTCAAAGTCTCTGAAGAGATTCCAAAAACAAAACACAGAAGGATTACAAAAGACACTTTCCTTCTTCCTAAGACGACCAAATCTGAGATCGGAATAACAGGAAGCCAGCACTTTGAAATTCAGTAACTGACTTTCAATTGAGCAGATCATAATTCTGAACTGACAGGAAGCAATGGGACTAAATCTAAGGCCCTTTAGAGAAGATGGACCAGTAATTATGTGAGGTGCTGCATGTTCTATTTTTGTTTGCTAAATAACAGAATCCTCTGGGGTGCTCTCATAATCATATCATAGTCACTCACTCAGTGCACTCCACTAGCTTCCAACCTTGAACATTTTGAGTTGTTGTTTGCCAGGTAAATGAAAATGATGGAAGAAAATAATTGCCCTAAATTATATGAAACCCTTAGGAAAAATTAGTTTTATTAACCTGATGTCTGAGTCCTCACAGGTACTGTTTTTGAAAGATGTCCTGTAATTTGGTTTCATGAAAGAGCCTTCTTTTTGTTGTTTATTAATTAGCAGTAGGGTAACCAATGTTGTGTAGCAAAGGGACACTGAAGAAAGAGATTTGAGAGAAAGAGTAATTTTATGATTAGACTTTTATTCTTCCTAATCATCTCTTCTATTAGCAAAACTCCCAAGGATAGCAATGGCCTAGAGAAAGCTGAAATCAAGTGGCAGTGAAAGCCAAAATCAGCTAAAATAGTACTTTGCTGCATTTAAGATGTAACAGAGGCAGCAGTGCATTGAGGTTAGTGTGAAGGTGAAAAAGAAAAAAATACATAATAGGATACAATTGAAAAATAGATCTCTTTGTGGTTACCACCCTAGAATGGGAACAATTACTACCTTACAAAGAGATTTTGTGCTTTATCGCTCTCTTCACCTTAGAGGACAATGAAGGCAGGATAACATGGTCCACGGGGCCTCAGGAAAGCAGTTATAGTCATCATGAGATTACATTTACTTTTCTATAAGGTAGACCTTACTTTACCCTGGATTCAGTTATCCTTTGCTACAGCTGGAGAAATCCGGAATGTTTCTCTTGTCCTTGTTCTCTTCTTGAACACTATCACAATCTTCTGTTGGATTTGTACCCCTGTCTGCCTCCCAAGAATAGTTTTACAATCACTTTCAGAAGTGGCACGTCATATATTTTACAAACAGACAAATCTCACTTTGAATACACAAGCAATGCTTTTATGTGCTAATTGTATCCAAGGGAAAACCATGTTGGAGAAACATCGCCCTAAAAAATTGAACTAATGTTGAACCTCAGTGAGCTGTGGATGATGGTGCCGAAAACAAGAGTGCTAGTAGAAATAGAGTAACCAACTATACACCTCACTGTGCAAGCTGGGACATCAGGAAATGAGGAGTTACTGATAGTTACACCAGGTATGTGTAGCCATAAACTGGGGCTAATCACAAGATGCAACCACTTTATTTATCAACCAAAGTAACATATTAGTTCCAGAAAAATGAACCAGAATCCAGGGAAAGAATCTCTTGATGTGAGAGAATGAATAATTTTAAAATGTTTATTATTTTTTACTTTTATGAAAAGAATGTATATTAATTATAAAAACTTTTTAAACATAGAAAATATAGAGAGAAAAATAACTGAATACCAAAATAATGCACTATACATAGTCTTTGTGTATTTTTCTCGTGAATATATGCATTATTTATGTAGTACAAATAGGTAACATAAGTATCTTTTCATTTTGTACATTTTAATCAGTATTTTCCCATTCCATTAAATGTTTTCCTCTGACATGACTTTTATTGAACTGATATTAATTCATTTAACTAATATTTATTATGGAGTTCACATCATACATTTTATGAAGGAACCATATTTTATTTAAGGCTTGGTAAGAAGGCCAGTGGTTTCCGAGGAGAAGGAGGAGGAGGGGGAACAAATACTTTTAGCCAAGATGCCTTCACTTTGATTGCCACACCTATGACAATAATATATTTTGCCTAAAACATTCTTTAAGCCTAGAGCTAATGTTGATAACAACAATGCATCTTGCTGAAGGATGTTTCTCCTTCGTAATTTGTACCTGTTATCTAAAGATGTATGAAGCTCCAATACTTTGGTCACCTGATGTAAAGAGACGACTCATTGAAAAAGATCCTGATGGGGTCTGGTAAGACCTTTATCACCTTTTACAATGTTCTTTTGATCTATTGTTAATGACCAACTGGAAAGGTACAAAATGCCTCGCCTAAACTGATTTTGGGGTACTTACTCCTCTATCCCCCTTCCAGTGCCTATGCTGGAAGCTCCATCATTTTTTTCTTTAATAAACTTTTTACTGCACAAAGCTCTGAGTGACCAAAGCCAAGTCTGTTTGATCCTACTGTGAATTCTTATCCTTTGGAGATCAAGAATCAACATCGTTCATGGTAAGCTAATCTGCTGTCATCTATCAACTGCTAGACATGGAGATTATGGCATTATTTAGTTGTTATGTGTAAAGTCCACACAAATAACTTTATACAAAAATGTTTGTATACAGTTTCCCCTCTGGTAATTTCCTTAGGACATGTTATAGAACTAGAAATCATGGATCTGATCGTATGTATATTTGTAAGGCTTTCAATATACTTTGTCAAACTGAACTCCAGAAAAACTAGCATTTTTTGTGTGAGCAGTCCATGAGATTTCCATCTTACCCAACACATCCAACAGTAAATATCATGCTTTACAGATCTTTATCAATTTGAAAGGAAAAAAGATACATCATGGTCACTGATGTTGATATGTCTCTTCCATTTGCACTAGTCTCACACTGCTTAAATACTGTCCATTAAAAGTGGATTTTAGAATCCAGTTGAATTCCCTAATCCATGTTACTTTGTTTTAAAAATGATATATAAGTTTTGGCCATATATTCTGCCAAATCAAATTCAAAAATGTCTACTTACTTAAGCTTGCAAACTAATCTGAAAGGGGTTAGTCAGACTTACAATATTGAGCCTTTCCATCCAGGACCATGCTTTGCTATTGTTGTTGCAATACTGAATCATGGGAAAAGTTTCAGGCTTCCCGATCAATATATTTTGCCTAAAACATTCTTTAAGCCTAGAGCTAATGTTGATAACAACAATGCATCTTGCTGAAGGATGTTTCTCCTTCTAATTTGTACCTGTTATCTAAAGATGTATGAAGCTCCAATACTTTGGTCACCTGATGTAAAGAGACGACTCATTGAAAAAGATCCTGATGGGGTCTGGTAAGACCTTTATCACCTTTTACAATGTTCTTTTGATCTATTGTTAATGACCAACTGGAAAGGTACAAAATGCCTCGCCTAAACTGATTTTGGGGTACTTACTCCTCTATCCCCCTTCCAGTGCCTATGCTGGAAGCTCCATCATTTTTTTCTTTAATAAACTTTTACTGCACAAAGCTCTGAGTGACCAAAGCCAAGTCTGTTTGATCCTACTGTGAATTCTTATCCTTTGGAGATCAAGAATCAACATCGTTCATGGTAAGCTAATCTGCTGTCATCTATCAACTGCTAGACATGGAGATTATGGCATTATTTAGTTGTTATGTGTAAAGTCCACACAAATAACTTTATACAAAAATGTTTGTATACAGTTTCCCCTCTGGTAATTTCCTTAGGACATGTTATAGAACTAGAAATCATGGATCTGATCGTATGTATATTTGTAAGGCTTTCAATATACTTTGTCAAACTGAACTCCAGAAAAACTAGCATTTTTTGTGTGAGCAGTCCATGAGATTTCCATCTTACCCAACACATCCAACAGTAAATATCATGCTTTACAGATCTTTATCAATTTGAAAGGAAAAAAGATACATCATGGTCACTGATGTTGATATGTCTCTTCCATTTGCACTAGTCTCACACTGCTTAAATACTGTCCATTAAAAGTGGATTTTAGAATCCAGTTGAATTCCCTAATCCATGTTACTTTGTTTTAAAAATGATATATAAGTTTTGGCCATATATTCTGCCAAATCAAATTCAAAAATGTCTACTTACTTAAGCTTGCAAACTAATCTGAAAGGGGTTAGTCAGACTTACAATATTGAGCCTTTCCATCCAGGACCATGCTTTGCTATTGTTGTTCAGTCGCTCAGTCATGTCTGACTCTTGGCAACTCCATGGAATGCAGTATTCCAGGCTTCCCAGTCCTTCACTATCTCCTGGAGTTTACTCAAACTTGTCATTGAGTTCGTGATGCCATTCAAACATCTTGTCCTCTGTTGTCCCCTCTCCTCCTGCCTTCTATCTTCCCCAGCATCAGGATCTTTTCCAATGAGTTGTCTCTTCACATCAGGTGACCAAGTATTGGAACTTCAACTTCAGCATCAGTCCTTCCAATGAACATTCAGGATTGACTTCCTTCAGGATTGACTGGTTTGATCTCCTTGCTGTGCAAGGGACTCTCAAGAATCTTTTCTAACATCAAAGTTCAAAAGCATCCATTCTTCTGTGCTCAGCCTTCTTTATGGTCCAGCTTTCACATCTATACATGCCTATTGGGAAAAACATAGCTATGACTTATACAGACTTTTGTCGACTTCTTAATATGCTGCTGTGTAGGTTTGTCACAGCTTTTCTTCCAAGGAGCAAGCGTCTTTTAATTTCTTGCCTGCAATCACTGTCCACAGTGGTTTTGGAGCCCAAGAAAACAAAGCCTGTCACTTTTTTCATTGTTCCCCCATCTATTTGCCACAAAGTGATCAGTCCAGTGCCATGATCTTATTTTTTTGAAATGTTGAGTTTTAAGCCAGCTTTTTCACTCTTTTTTTCCACCTTCATCAAGGGGCTCTTTAGTTTCTCTTCACTTTCTGCCATTAAAGTGGTGTCATCTGCATATCTGAGGTTGTTGATATTTCTCCCAGCAATCTTGACTGCAGCTTGTGATTCATCCATCTCAGCATTTCACATGATGTATTCTGCATAGAAGTTAAATAAGCAGGGTGACAATATACAGCCTTGACGTACTCCTTTCCCAATTTTGAACTAGTCCATTGTTCTATGTCAAGTTCTACCTGTTGCTTCTTGACCTGCACAGAGGTTTCTCGGGAGGCAAATAAGGAAATCTTCCCTGGTTGCAACTCAACTGGTAAAGAACCTGCCTGCTAATGCAGAAGATATGGGCTTGATCGCTGGGTCAGAAAGATCCCCTGGAAGCAAATGGCAACCCACTCCAGTATTCTTGCCTGGAAAATTCCATGGACAGAGGAACCTTGTGGGCTACAGCCCATGGGGTCACAAAAAGTCTAATTCAGTGCTCATACACACCTCCAGTGGATTTGCCTGACCCAGGGATCAAACCCAAGTCTCTTCTGTTTCCTGCACTAGCAATCAGGTTCTTACCTCTAGCACCACCTACTGGTTAGCATATATAAAGAGACAGAAACACAAGACAGATGCACAGAGGATCTATTCCATGTTATCTGTAAAAGTTTCCAAATTGTTGCCTAAAAATGTATTACAGTGATGTAGTACACAATGTTCAACAGAATAATGTTTTTCCAAGTTTTTATTATTAAGTTTCCTGTCTTTTGTTCTTTAATGTCTTTACATGGGCCTCCTGTTTTTTTCTCTTCATTCATGTCCAACTAAGAAGTGATTCCCTCCAGAATTAGTTTTTATGTAAATGCAGATCAGAAGCTACTTCATCTTTCCTATCAAGCAATTCAAGCTGCTCTATTTCAAGGGAGAAGCATATATAGCTCACTAGCTGGGTTTCTTCATTCAGATTCACAGACCTTGTACAAACGGCAAATTACAAATGTACAAATTACAAATGGCACTGAATTTTTTAGAATTGTTGACTTTCCTTCTTTTTATATCTTTCTTAGTATTTTAGTAAAAATTTGGCAGAGAAAATCTCAAGAGATTTATAATCATAACATTTTGAACAAAAAGTGAGTACTGGAGCTGTTAAATGTTTCTCCTAATATTCTCCCTTGTTTTATACATTAAAATAAGTGGAACTTCACTCTCCCCTTCTCCAAAGAATTCTGAGGGGGAAAAAGTAGATACACTAAAATGTGTGCTGTTGATAAATTTTTAAGAAGGATTAAGAAGTACAAAAGAGACATATCAAATGAGATCATCTCATTCTGATTTGCTTCCTATAAGCATATGAAATCAACCCGTGTATCTTTTTCCATTTGCAAATTCATTAGGTAACTTGCAATGACATTCTGTTTCTTGCACCCCATTGCAATAAGAACAAAGAACCGAATGATGACACAGCTGTCTCAGCTGGCATACTTACTCACAGTTTATAACTTCTGATTATTTCAATTCAATTCAATTTTTCCCATTCTTCTTACTAAATAAGTGGAGGGCCTACTAGATAAACATACTAATTTGAGTTATGTCTGCTTTTGTTGAAGAATACATTTAAGGAACCAACATTTCAGATTTGAGAGAACTGGTAGAAAAAATTAAATATGTAACACTAAAAATATAGATATTACTGTGTGGTAGATTGAAAATAGCACTGGGTTTTAGTCCTAGATCTACTCTACTCAGGCTTCCCAGGTAGCTTAGTGGTAAAAAAAAAAAAAAACAAAAAAAAAAAACAAAATTCACCTGCCACTGCAGGAGACACAGAGTTATTGATCCTTGGGTCAGGAAGATTCCCTGGAGGACAAAATGACAACCCACAATAGGAGTACCTACAACCACTTGGAGCAATGGTCTGGAGGGATGGGGGGGGGGAACCTGGGTGGGGGGAGGGCCAAGGGATATGCATCTGATTGATCTGGGAACATACATGTACAAAAATAAATAAATAAATAAACAAATAAATTAAAAAAAAAAAAATGACAACCCACTCCAGTATTCTTCCCTGGAAAATTCCATGGACAGAGAACCCTGGTGGACTATTGGCCCATGGGGTCGCCAAGAGTCGGACATGACTGAGCAACTGAGCAAACACAAAAATACTACTCTACTCAAAGTCTTGGCCTTGGGCAAGTTGTCTCCTCCCTCTGAGCTACAGTTTTCTCATCTACAAAGGAAAGTTTGGAGTAGGCAGTCACTAAAGGAAGTGCCTTTGCAATGCTGGCTGCTGATGTTGCTTTGAAATACTCTATTTTAGTGTGCAAAGATACAGGCAGTTTAGAAACAATTGCATTTTTTCCCTGGCTAATTGTGCAGTTACGTATGAGAGAAACTTCAAGAGACTAAGTGACTTTTTCATTTCCATTTTTTCATATTCTTAGGGAAGATTTGGCTCATAACCCACAAAGACATTATGAAAATGACCCTATTCATTTTGTCTATGCCATGCACTTATAAATAATGATTACTTTCTACTGTTTCATTATGTGGCTAGAAGATGTAGCTTCAATTGCACGTTAACTCTTTCTGTATATGCAATAATTTTCTCTGTAATATTCCTGAACCATATTACGTGTACCTATGGAATAATAAACTTTCACATATTCTTTGAGTTATGTCTGCTTTTGTTGAAGAATACATTTAAGGAACCAACATTTCAGATTTGAGAGAACTGGTAGAAAAAATTAAATATGTAACACTAAAAATATAGATATTACTGTGTGGTAGATTGAAAATAGCACTGGGTTTTAGTCCTAGATCTACTCTACTCAGGCTTCCCAGGTAGCTTAGTGGTAAAAAAAAAAAAAAACAAAAAAAAAAAACAAAATTCACCTGCCACTGCAGGAGACACAGAGTTATTGATCCTTGGGTCAGGAAGATTCCCTGGAGGACAAAATGACAACCCACAATAGGAGTACCTACAACCACTTGGAGCAATGGTCTGGAGGGATGGGGGGGGGGAACCTGGGTGGGGGGAGGGCCAAGGGATATGCATCTGATTGATCTGGGAACATACATGTACAAAAATAAATAAATAAATAAACAAATAAATTAAAAAAAAAAAAAATGACAACCCACTCCAGTATTCTTCCCTGGAAAATTCCATGGACAGAGAACCCTGGTGGACTATTGGCCCATGGGGTCGCCAAGAGTCGGACATGACTGAGCAACTGAGCAAACACAAAAATACTACTCTACTCAAAGTCTTGGCCTTGGGCAAGTTGTCTCCTCCCTCTGAGCTACAGTTTTCTCATCTACAAAGGAAAGTTTGGAGTAGGCAGTCACTAAAGGAAGTGCCTTTGCAATGCTGGCTGCTGATGTTGCTTTGAAATACTCTATTTTAGTGTGCAAAGATACAGGCAGTTTAGAAACAATTGCATTTTATCCCTGGCTAATTGTGCAGTTACGTATGAGAGAAACTTCAAGAGACTAAGTGACTTTTTCATTTCCATTTTTTCATATTCTTAGGGAAGATTTGGCTCATAACCCACAAAGACATTATGAAAATGACCCTATTCATTTTGTCTATGCCATGCACTTATAAATAATGATTACTTTCTACTGTTTCATTATGTGGCTAGAAGATGTAGCTTCAATTGCACGTTAACTCTTTCTGTATATGCAATAATTTTCTCTGTAATATTCCTGAACCATATTACGTGTACCTATGGAATAATAAACTTTTCACATATTACTTTTCTTATGTAACTGTTATAAATACAGTTATTTCAGTGGAAATTCTTCCACAAAGATTTTTTTAATGAGCCAAATGCAATTCTTATTTTTAAATCTGCTAAAGCCATATTATGGAATACATCTAGTTCATTCTCATCACCCAGGGTTTCAAAAGAAAGAGCACCGTAAATCCTGTGGCATGAGGCACTGGGCAGTAAGGAACAAAAGATAAATTTCTTCATAATAGACACAAAAAATGGAATGGTTTCTATTCTGTGTGACTTTAAGAAAGTGTGCTGCATTGTGAAGGTTAAGAGCAAAATCAGTTTTGCAGTCCAGTGATAATTCAATTCTTATGTCTTGGCTCTAATTTGATTCATTCTCAAGTTATTTCAATAAGGCATATAAAATAAAACATGTTTCATCACTCATAGTCCCTTTATGTTAACAACTCAGATTTCTTTCATTTGATCTGATTCTGCCATTTAGAAAGCGATTTCAAGTATCCACATGCTTATTAGACATCCCTAAAGCATATCATTTATTCATACTTGTATATTATGTTATAATTTTTGTTGTTCAGTCACTAAGTCTTGTATGACTCTCTGTGATGTCATGGACTACAGTACACCAGGCTTCCCTGTCCTTCACTATCTCCTGGAGTTTCCTGCTCAAGTTTATGTCCATTGAGTTAGTGATGCCATCAAACCATCTCATGCTCTTTCGTCCCCTTCTCTTCCTGCCCTCCATCTTTCCAAGCATCAGAGTCTTCTCCAATGAGTAGAGTCTTCTCCAATGAGTCAGCTCTTCACATTAAGATAACCAAAATATTGGAGCTTCAGCTTCAGCATCAGCCCTTCCAATGAATATTCAGGGTTGATTTCCTATAAGGACTCACTGGTTTGATCTAGCAGTCCAAGGGAATCTCAAAAAGCCCTCTCCTATACCACAATCAGAAAGCATCAATCCTTTGGCACTCAGCCTTTTTTATGGTCTGACTCTCACATCCATATATGACTACTGGAAATACCATAACTTTGACTATAGGGACCTTGTCAGCAAAGTGATGTCTCTACTTCTTAATATACTGCCAAGGTTTGTCATAGCTTTCCTTCCAAGGAACAAGTGTCTTTTAATTTCAGGGCTGCAGTCACCATCCACAATGATTTTGGAGCCCCAAAAAATAAAATCTGTCACTGCTTCTCCTTTTTCCCCTTCAATTTGCCATGAAGTGATGGGACCTGATGCCATGATCTTTGATTTTTGAACCTTAACATGCCATCCTGGCATTTCACATAATGTATTCTGTACAGAAGTTAAATAAGCAGGGAGACAATACACAGCCTTGATGTACTCCTTTCTTAATTTTGAACCAATCTGTTGTTCTATACCCAGTACTGTTGCTTCTTGACCTGCATACAGGTTTCTCAGGAGACATGTAGAGTAGTCTGGTATTCCTGACTCTAAGAATTTTCACAGTTTCTTGTGATCCACATAGTCAAAGGCTTTAGCGTACACAATGAAGTATAAGTAGATGATTCTGGGGAATTCCCTTGCTTTTTCTATGATCTAGCGGATATTAGCAATTTGATCTCTGATTCCTCTGCCTTTTCTAAATCCAGCTTGTACATCTGGAAGTTCTTGGTTCACATACTGTTGAAGCTGAGCTTTGAAAGATTTTGAGCATTACCATACCAGTATGCAAAATAAGTGCAATTGTATGTTAGTCTGAACATTCTCTGCCATTGCTTTTCTTTGAAATTGGAATGAAAACTGAAATGTCAGCTATAGATTCACACAAATCTAGGTAGGAGTCACAGATCCTCCAGTGGTTAGTTGCACAGTTTGGGAACTTGTCATTTGACCTCTGTAAGCTTCAATTTTCCTCTTCTCAACATGAAGACTGGGAATACATTAGTATCTATTGACTTGGAAAATATGGATTCCTAGAAATGCTATCCAGTTATAAGCAACACTTAAATATATTTACATTTTATTATATAACAGTGCATATATCGATGAGATACAGTATTCCATTGTAGTTAATACTTGGTATACACATTAAGTTTTGGTTCCTCTGCCATAATTTTATGGTCGTTTGAGCTCCACAGACCACTTGTTGTGACAAGGACTTCTAATTGGCTTCCAATATCCATTCTCATCTTCTTATCAAATGACTTTTAACTGACCACATAGCTGCATGAACAATGATTACATTCCATGGTCTCTGTGCAACTATGAGTGGCCATGCCATTCAGTTATGACTAGTGAAATGTAAGCAGAAGTAGAACTAAGGCAACATATGGGAAATGCTGATAAAGAGAAAGCATGCCCTCTTCTTTATCACGCCTTTCCTGCTGACTGGAATGCAGAAATTACACCTGAAGCAGGAGCGACCATTTTGCTCATGAATAGGAAGCCTATGTTGAAAAAGTACAGCAGTCAGGCTGATCCATCAAGCTGGACCTTTATGTGAATGATGTCAATTTTTAATCCACTGTTACATTTTTCTTTCATAACAGTTGAATTATATTCTAAGGCAGTTGGAAACCACTGAAATTATGTATGTGAAAGATCTGATCAATGTTAGTGATATCTTATAATTCTCTAGGTCAGTTCCTCCCTTTTTTGAGCTAACTCTCATTGGGTTTGTCCTCTAACTCTATAACACTGTTGGGTTATGGGCTTATCGGCCTCTGCAGGACTGGAAAAATCTCCCTTCCCCTAGGCAACATATCCCATGCCATATTAGTTATTTTGACCTTCATGACAACTTATGCATAGAAGTTCTCTGAGATATCCTCTGAATTTTCTGAAGCTATAATCTACAGTACTTTTTATAAGAGGCAATTTTGATTATTAGCTTCACTGAAAGTAACAGGCAAGCAGATTTGTGGTGCTGTTTCCATGTGTATTCAAGATTGCTTTGCCACTTTATAATGCTCCTCATTACTCACAAGCTGATTAGATAGTGTTGAAATCCAATGGAAAATGACACGATTTATTACCTTTACAGACTGCATTATAAAAAATATTATAAACAATAAAAATTATTCAGAATTAATAGAACATAGAACACTATCTTTTCTCCTAGTAAAATTATAGGTGGAATTGGATCCTATCTGGGTAATAATAAAACATCCTGTTAACTTTCAATTACAGTCCTGAATAGTGCCACTCGCTCATATTCACATGTTATTTCTCTCAGATAGATATTATAATCAGAAGTTTAGAGCAGAAGATAATCCAAACGACTGAATAGTAAACACATTACATGATAATAATTGAATTCTCCTATTTTAATATGCACATACTATTTAGAAAATCAAAATCACACTGAATCCAGAAAGGCTAATTGCTGTAGAAATACACATATTGACTGGGCTGCAAACAATGAAGTATCACCACATCCCCTTATTTTTTCATGTGATGCATTGTTTCCTCAACTTTACAATGTTATTTTTTAGATACTTCATGCTGTTAAACTGTTTCAGTGAGAAATTGAGAAGTCTCATTCTTTATTAGGATTGAGGATATATGCTTACAACCAAATACTTAAAGAACTCTGTGCTTAATATTCTGTTCCTAACCGCTAACAGTGCATCACTGTGGCACCTCTATTACCTTGTTCAATATTCCAGAGACTGCTGTGCTTGGCAATTGGAGAGCATCAGGAAGATACTCTGTGAGAGCCACATATTCCTACATATATAGAGCACATCTGTTTACATCTTAAACAATAATTACTAAATAAGGAAAGCGGGCCTCATTCAAAATTGATACAAGATGAATTGTCTCTTTTTTCTTTTTCCAAATACAGAACTCAAATAGAAATACAAGCAGCGTTGTCCTTTTGGTAAACTAGTTGTACTTTGTGTTTGAAGAGTGTGAAAAACAATTCTCAAAGCATAGGTTTACTTTCAGAAAAAGAGAAAGGAAGAAGCTTTTAAAAGAAAACGTATCATAGTAAAGATAAATAAAACAAAAAGCTGGTTCTTTGAAAAGGTAAACAAAATTGACAAGCCACTGGCCAGACTCATCAAGAGAAAGAGAGAGAAGAAGCAGATCAACACAATCAAAAATGAAAAAGGAGAGATTACAATACATAATGCAGAAATCCAAAGGATTCTAAGAGTCTATTATGAACAGCTATATGGTAACAAACTGGACAGCCTCACATATTTCCCTGTTAATTTCCTATCTGGGTAATAATAAAACATCCTGTTAACTTTCAATTACAGTCCTGAATAGTGCCACTCGCTCATATTCACATGTTATTTCTCTCAGATAGATATTATAATCAGAAGTTTAGAGCAGAAGATAATCCAAACGACTGAATAGTAAACACATTACATGATAATAATTGAATTCTCCTATTTTAATATGCACATACTATTTAGAAAATCAAAATCACACTGAATCCAGAAAGGCTAATTGCTGTAGAAATACACATATTGACTGGGCTGCAAACAATGAAGTATCACCACATCCCCTTATTTTTTCATGTGATGCATTGTTTCCTCAACTTTACAATGTTATTTTTTAGATACTTCATGCTGTTAAACTGTTTCAGTGAGAAATTGAGAAGTCTCATTCTTTATTAGGATTGAGGATATATGCTTACAACCAAATACTTAAAGAACTCTGTGCTTAATATTCTTTTCCCTAACCCTAACAGTGCATCACTGTGGCACCTCTATTACCTTGTTCAATATTCCAGAGACTGCTGTGCTTGGCAATTGGAGAGCATCAGGAAGATACTCTGTGAGAGCCACATATTCCTACATATATAGAGCACATCTGTTTACATCTTAAACAATAATTACTAAATAAGGAAAGCGGGCCTCATTCAAAATTGATACAAGATGAATTGTCTCTTTTTTCTTTTTCCAAATACAGAACTCAAATAGAAATACAAGCAGCGTTGTCCTTTTGGTAAACTAGTTGTACTTTGTGTTTGAAGAGTGTGAAAAACAATTCTCAAAGCATAGGTTTACTTTCAGAAAAAGAGAAAGGAAGAAGCTTTTAAAAGAAAACGTATCATAGTAAAGATAAATAAAACAAAAAGCTGGTTCTTTGAAAAGGTAAACAAAATTGACAAGCCACTGGCCAGACTCATCAAGAGAAAGAGAGAGAAGAAGCAGATCAACACAATCAAAAATGAAAAAGGAGAGATTACAATACATAATGCAGAAATCCAAAGGATTCTAAGAGTCTATTATGAACAGCTATATGGTAACAAACTGGACAGCCTGGAAGAAATGGACAGTTTCTTGGAGAAGATCAATCTCCCAAGACTGAGCCAGGAAGAAACAGAAACTTTGAACAACCCAATCACAAACTCAGAAATTGAATTTGTGATTAAAAATCTACCCAAAAATAAAACCCCAGGGCCAGATGGCTTCACAGCCGAATTCTACCAAACATTTAAAGAAGAGCTAATGCCTGTCCTTCTAAAATTCTTCCAAAAAATTGCACAGGAAGGAACACTTCCAAACACATTCTACGAGGCCACCATCACCCTGATACCCAAACCAGGCAAAGACAACACAAAAAAGGAAAACTATAGGCCAATTTCACTGAAGAACTTAGATGCCAAGATCCTCAACAAAATCCTAGCAAACAGAATTCAACGACACATCAAAAAACTCATACATCATGATCAAGTCGGGTTCATCCCAGGCATGCAAGGATTCTTCAACATCCACAAATCAATCAATGTGATACACCATATCAACAAAGTGAAAGACAAAAATCACATGATCATCTCAATAGATGCAGAAAAAGCCTTCGACAAAGTACAACACCCATTTATGATAAAAACTCTTCAGAAAATGGGCATAGAAGGAACCTATCTCAACATAGTGAAAGCCATCTATGAGAAGCCCACAGCGAACATTATCCTCAACGGTGAAAAACTGAAAGCATTCCCTCTAAGATCAGGAACAAGACAGGGGTGCCCACTTTCACCACTACTATTCAACATAGTCCTGGAAGTCCTAGTAACAGCAATAAGAGAAGATAAAGAAATCAACGGAATCCAGATTGGAAAGGAAGAAGTCAAGCTCTCTCTTTTTGCAGATGACATAATATTATACATAGAAAATCCCAAAGACACGGTTACAAAGCTAAGAGCTAATCAATGAATTCGGCAAAGTCACAGGATACAAAGTCAACACACAAAAATCACTGGCATTCCTACACACAAACAATGAAAAATCAGAAAATGAAATCAAAGAGGCAGTCCCCTTCACCACTGCAACCAAAAGAATCAAATATCTAGGAATAAACCTACCCAAAGAAACAAAAGAACTGTACACAGAAAATTACAAGACACTCATGAGAGACATTAAAGAAGACTTCAACAGATGCAGAGATATTCCCTGTTCCTGGGTCGGAAGAATCAATATTGTGAAAATGACCATACTACCAAATATCATCTACAGATTCAATGCAATACCTATTCAACTTTCATTGACATTTTTCACAGAACTAGACCAAAGAATAACACAGTTCATATGGAAACACAAAAGACCTCGAATAGCCAAAGCAATCCTGAGAAAGAAAAACGGAGTTGGAGGGATCAGCCTCCCGAACTTCAGACTCTACTACAAAGCAACAGTCATCAAGACAGTATGGTACTGGCACAAAAACAGAACTACAGATCAATGGAACAAGATC
Source organism: Tragulus kanchil (assembly GCA_022376925.1). NCBI lineage: Eukaryota > Metazoa > Chordata > Mammalia > Artiodactyla > Tragulidae > Tragulus > Tragulus kanchil. The sequence goes on from JAIOJX010000001.1 coordinate 11,735,714, forward strand.
GAGAACCCAGAGATAAATCCACGCACCTATGGGTACCTTATTTTTGACAAAGGAGACAAAACTATAAAATGGGACAAAGACAGCCTCTTCAACAAGTGGTGCTGGGAGAATTGGACAGCTACATGCAAAAAAATGAAGTTGGAACATTCCCTGACACCATACACAAAGATCAACTCAAAATGGATTAAAGACCTAAATGTAAGACCAGAAACCATCAAACTCTTAGAGGAGAATATAGGCAAAACCCTCAAGGACATCAATCAAAGCAAGATCTTCTCTGAATAGTAGAACTGAAAAGAAAAGTGAACACGTGGGACCTCATGAAACTTAAAAGCTTTTGTACAGCAAAAGAAATTACAAAAAAGCTGAACAGACACCCCACTGAGTGGGAGAAAATCATAGCAAATGAAACAACAGACAAAGAATTAATCTCCAAAATCAACAAGCAACTCAGACAACACAGCACAGGAAAAACAAACAACCCAATCAAAAAATGGGAAAAAGATCTAAAGAGACGCCTCTCCAAAGAGGACATACAGATGGCCCAAAAGCACATGAAATGACGCTCAACTTCGCTTATCATTAGAGAAATGCAAATTAAAACCACAATGAGATACCACCTCACACCTGTCAGAATGGCCATCATCAACAAATTGACAGACAATAAATGCTGGAGAGGGTGCGGAGGAAAGGGAACCCTCTTGCATTGCTGGTGGGAATGTAAACTGATACAACCTCTATGGAAGACAGTATGGAGATTCCTTAAAAAACTAAAAATAGAAGCACCCTATGACCCAGCAATCCCACTATTAGGCCTATATCCTGATGAAATCAAAACTGAAAGAAGCACCTGTACCCTAATGTTCATTGCAGCTCTCTATACAATAGCCAGAACTTGGAAGCAACCTAGATGTCCATCGACGAATGAATGGATACAGAAGCTCTGCTACATATATACAATGAAATACTACTCAGCTGTTAAAAGAAATGCAGAAGACTCAGTCCTAATGAGGTGGCTAGCTCTAGAACCTATCATAAAAAGTGAAGTAAGTCAAAAAGAGAAAGACAAATACAGCATACTAACACACATATATGGAATCTAGCAGGACAGTCTTGATAACACACACAGTGAACTCATGGAAAAACAGACAGAGCATAGACATATGGACATTGTGGGGAAGAAATAGGGAGGGGGAGGCATGGAGACAGTAACATGGAAACCTATACTGTCATGTGTGGAAAAGATAGCTATTGTCATTGTGCTAAGGGAATAGGAGTACCTACAATCACTTGGGGCGATGGTCTGGAGGGGTGGGAAGGGGGGAACTGGGTGGGGGGAGGATCCAGGGATATGCATATGAATGATCTGGGAACATACATGTTGGTGAACAACAAAACTCTGTAAAATCTTAAAATAAAGAATTTAAAATATATATATATATATACTTCAAAAAAAAAGAAAACGTATCTGGCTATTATTGTTGAAAAATGCATGAATGTTTTTATAGGCTATGCCAAGAGAAACACGGACACTTTGAGGGCCATATGAACCCTGGTCCTAATCAGGATACTGTCTGTGAGCCATTTCCTACAGGTTTCAGGGCCTGCACCAACCAATCCTATCAAAGAACTTTAAAATAAGGTCATTATCATGCACATTATGAGAAACACAGTTATTCTTGACTATCAGCATTGTTAAAAAGAAAAAAAACTTTTAAAGGCAGCACTGTTAATAACCAGAAAGACTTCTCTACTTACCTGTGTGGTGGAAAATTACTTTATGATGATCTATTTCAGTGATACCAGCAGATTTCTCTCTTTAGATTTTTGGAGTGGAGAGAATTACCGTCTTGAAAACTAGTAATATCGACATGCACTATTACTGGAACAAAGAGTTTGATTAATCCATATTCTGCAACAGCTCCTCACTAAACTATATTTAGTATAAAGAGGAAAAAAGTCATAGCCTTGCTTCTTCATGCAGCTATAGGTGCTTGATTGTTATATTTGGAACTGAACCTATAGGTATTCTGATGCATTTGTGAAAAAGAAAAGGTGATTACACGTTTTATTAAATTATAAGGTAGTTCGTAGGGTATCTCACTCTGACTCATTTTCTAGTCTTTTTTCCTTCTTCGTTTTTTGTATAGAAGATTGTAAGGAGGCCTGATTTGTCAAGATAGAGATTTCTGTCTAGTTAAAGGTCAGGTGCCAAACAACTGATTTGATTGCTGAGCCATTAGGTCATTAAGTTGCCTGAAATAACCTTGTTGGAAATGTTCATTGGTGATCCAGTCTGAGACTCTGCACTCAGGACTTGCATTAGAGTCTGTGGAAAAATACTAATTTGAACTTTGCGTTTGGAATTGCAAATGTATACACATATATAGTCAGAGATATGTATGCCATTGGAGTAGAAGATGTGTGTATAAAACTACTTGTGATCTGAGAATGTACAAACGACCTCTCATTTCCAAACCTTTTCCTATGGCCTGAAATTCAACTGTTAAGAATTTCTTTTTTTACATTCAAACTGTGGCAACCTTGGGGAGTGAGATGACAAAGGTCTGGAATATTAAGGCTTGGACTGCATGAACTGCAGCAGTACAGAGCTTGTGAATGAAGCAAGAATGCTGAGCACCTGCAGGAACATATTGAGACAACGGGCAGAGAGCTAAACACCAAGTTGTTCCTTCTTCAAAATTTGACTAGCAGAACTTTTCTAATCTTTTTTCAAAATCCAAAGAAATGTAAAGTTTATGAAAGGCATAGCACTTATGAACACAGTTATTCTTGACTATCAGCATTGTTAAAAAGAAAAAAAACTTTTAAAGGCAGCACTGTTAATAACCAGAAAGACTTCTCTACTTACCTGTGTGGTGGAAAATTACTTTATGATGATCTATTTCAGTGATACCAGCAGATTTCTCTCTTTAGATTTTTGGAGTGGAGAGAATTACCGTCTTGAAAACTAGTAATATCGACATGCACTATTACTGGAACAAAGAGTTTGATTAATCCATATTCTGCAACAGCTCCTCACTAAACTATATTTAGTATAAAGAGGAAAAAAGTCATAGCCTTGCTTCTTCATGCAGCTATAGGTGCTTGATTGTTATATTTGGAACTGAACCTATAGGTATTCTGATGCATTTGTGAAAAAGAAAAGGTGATTACACGTTTTATTAAATTATAAGGTAGTTCGTAGGGTATCTCACTCTGACTCATTTTCTAGTCTTTTTTCCTTCTTCGTTTTTTGTATAGAAGATTGTAAGGAGGCCTGATTTGTCAAGATAGAGATTTCTGTCTAGTTAAAGGTCAGGTGCCAAACAACTGATTTGATTGCTGAGCCATTAGGTCATTAAGTTGCCTGAAATAACCTTGTTGGAAATGTTCATTGGTGATCCAGTCTGAGACTCTGCACTCAGGACTTGCATTAGAGTCTGTGGAAAAATACTAATTTGAACTTTGCGTTTGGAATTGCAAATGTATACACATATATAGTCAGAGATATGTATGCCATTGGAGTAGAAGATGTTTTATAAAACTACTTGTGATCTGAGAATGTACAAACGACCTCTCATTTCCAAACCTTTTCCTATGGCCTGAAATTCAACTGTTAAGAATTTCTTTTTTTACATTCAAACTGTGGCAACCTTGGGGAGTGAGATGACAAAGGTCTGGAATATTAAGGCTTGGACTGCATGAACTGCAGCAGTACAGAGCTTGTGAATGAAGCAAGAATGCTGAGCACCTGCAGGAACATATTGAGACAACGGGCAGAGAGCTAAACACCAAGTTGTTCCTTCTTCAAAATTTGACTAGCAGAACTTTTCTAATCTTTTTTTTTTCAAAATCCAAAGAAATGTAAAGTTTATGAAAGAAGAAGGACTGGACTTAAAAGTTCAGGTTTCAAGCCCCACCTATGTTCATTCATTGCATGCCTCAGGACAAGTCAGTAAACTCTTATGAAAAAACCTGTATAAAATATGGTAGTTTGAGAAGAGCCCCAACATTCTGTATTTTATAATGTAGGTGCCTAAAACTTTAATATCTAGGGAAGGGCATAACATCTAGCAAACTGATGAATTATGTTTTCGTTTCAACTATTATTGCCCAAATCAGTTGCTTTAACCATAGTCTTCCTTGATTATGACTTTTCAGTTATGGCTGTTTTGCAATTTTGAAAGAGGGGCTGTATGTCTACACATGTCACAGTGCAAAAGACATTTCATTTTAACTTTGTCACTATAATTCATGAAATTCCACTTTGTTCCTTCCAACTTAGTTTCATTATTTCTTAGGTCTTTTAAGCTATTCTACTATATCCTTTTCTAATCCACTCCACAGATCAATTCATCATAGATGTATACATTTTAGCTTTTACATTATTTTCAGCAAAACCAAAATTTAATAATTCTATATGGCTGTCATACAGTAATTATTTAAAAGAAATTATTTTAATTAACTTCATTTAACTAACTTAACTTCCTGTAGTTCTTAAACTATTTCTGATCTAGTCATCTTTGCTAGCTCCTGAAATTCTGCTCATTATCACTTATGGAAGTTTTATAACTCCCGACACAAGCGCTGCAGGTTAGAGTCTAAGTGCCCACATCATAGTTTTCTAGTCATTCTTAGCTATTGCCCTGTGAGTCAACCATTTCAGGCTGTTTACATGTTTTTATGTTTTTCCAATTTTCATACCCAGAGAACATTATATTCAGATATAGATATGGATTGATATAAATATCTATATCATCCATTTATATGTATTTTAGATATATATAGATAGATATGAATATACAGATGCATACAAAAGAAAAATCACATGGAAAGATACTTGAGAAACACTGCTCTTCATTTGGATTAATTTAATGCCAATTAACAAACACTTATTGAGCATTAATTTACTGTGCACCTTGATTTCCTTTGAGATATGATTCTATATGAAACTGCTTGACCAATAACAATCACAGAGGATTCCAGAGAGTGGCATCACATCTGTGTTTTTTCCTTTCAGTGAAGCTCACAGACTAATATTTCAGTAAACATTTAGAATGGACCAAGGTCTCACACCGTCCCGTCTTCCAGTTTCATTTATTTTATTGGCATATGTAATTGATGTGGGCTTCCCTGGTGGCTCAATGTTAAAGAATCAGCCTGCCAATACAGGAGATGTGGGTTCAATCCCTGGGTGGGGAAGATCCCCTGGAGAAGGAAATGGCAACCCACTCTAGTATCCTTGCTTGGAAAATCCCATAGATAGAGGAGCCTGGTGGGCTATAGTCTATGGTGTCGCAAAAGAGTTCAACACAACTTAGCCACTAAACAACAACAACAATGCTTGATGTAACTTGAATCAAATCCAGGGCATTTTGCCTCTTGTCTATTTAATTAACAACAACCATATATGTCTATATATGTCATTCAAAAGTACAAATGTTGTCCTTCGAATTTATGAAAAGATTTATAAATAGGGAGATGTAGAGTTAGATTAACATCTCAGTTAAGTACTATAAACTAGTCATAGATATCATTACTTTTTACTTTGATCAGGGCTTCCAAAAATGTTTTTATAATTCTAATTTATCACTGACAATGTCCATATTGGACACTATGAAATATTTCACAAATATAAAACTTTCTATAATGTGTATACATAAGATACAAGGACTATAATGACAACTTATATAGTCACTATCCATCTTAAAGACAACCACTATCTTAAATTACATTTTTAATAAAAATTATATGTATTAAAGTGTGTAGCATGATGCTTTGATAGGGATACACTTCGTGCAATGGTTTCTGCAGCTAATTAATATGCCCATCTCCTCCCCCCTGGGCATGTTTTGCTAAATTTATACCATCAGATCTTCTATGACCTTGAGTTATAGTATATATTGTTTGATTTTACCTTTCTTCATTCAGTTTTATGTTTAGCAGCAGACTTTGTTTGAGGAATGAGCCTTTCTTGATTTAAGCCATCAAGATTCTGAAGCTGTATATTACCTAGTATATACTACTAATAAATATTGTCACTTCCATTTTCTTAAGAGCATAGAAGGGAGCAAAAGTGAAAAATAATGAATTTAAGGCTGCAATTACATGAATAATGGTCTTTACACATGTTGATTATAGAGTCATAATTCCACTGGGTTTTGCATTAATTCTCATATAAATACATGGTGTCAGATTTACAAGTGAAACTTCTTTGGCTAATGGAAGGATGTACCTGTAGATACTCCTGAAAAAGGGGCATTCTAACACTAAATTGATACTAAAGTAGACCACTGAAGAAAAGTCTCTTTTAACACCATCAACCTGCAACTTTTTGAGGTTTTCGGGTGGGATGGCTATCCTGTAGGGCAGGTTCCACCTAAGGTCTTCTCTGTTTCAGCTGGCTACACTGAGTTACTGATCCACACTATTTTGGAGGACTTGTCATAATGCTAAGTCTCCTGGATTCACAAGCCACTTATTTTATGATATGAGGACTCTAGAGAGACCTGGCAGCCATTCCATTTTGTCTCTGATACTGAAACTGAATACACTGATGCCATATGGCAGCATCTGGTCTATGAAAAACAAAAACAAAACAAATAATTTTATGAAAATGTTTAAAAATAAATTTGGGGGGTTTCCAAAAACTTTGGCTACAATAGTAATACTGAAAGAGGTATTCCAAATTTCTTGTTAACAATCTTAATTTGAAAGTGATTTTTTCAAGCATATACCACATAAGAAAGGAAATATTCAACAAATTAAGAGATTAACAGGTAAAAGGGGTTAAGGAAGGAGCACAGTAGGCGGAAATGGGAGTGACCCTATCTCTGTGGCAACAGAAATCTTCTGTTACATGACTTTATCAATGTCAGTGCATTGATTTCTGATAATGTACTATAGTTCTGTAAGATCTTACCACTGAGGTAACAGATAAGAAGTATGTGGGATCTGTATATTATTATTACAGCTGCCTATAAATCATAACTATCTCAAAATGAAAAGTTTAATTAAAAAAGACAAGTAACAGAAAAGGAGAAAATAATTGCAAAGCATGCATCTAATAAAGGACTTGTATCTAGAATATATAAAAGAATCTTACATATTAGTAGCAAATCAACAATCCTATCAAAAAATGGGCAAAAGATTTGAATAGACATTTTATCAAAAAAAGGTAGATGAGTGACCAATAAGCGTATGAAAAGATACTCAACCATCACTAAATCATTAGAGGAATGCAGATAAAAATTACACAGTAAGACACTCCTTCACACCTACTACGATGGCTATAATGAGAAGGACAGATAATAGGAAGTTCAGAAGGTAAAACTGACAAGATATTTTTGATGGCACAGGTTTTTTTGAAAGAAAAGTTGTCAGTTCCTCAAAAAGTTAAACATGGTGCTTGTTTCAATATACCAGAAATTCCTCTCCTAAGTATATAGCAAACCAAAGTGAAAATATATTCCACAAAAAGCTTTTACACAAATGTTCACAGCAGAATTATTCATAGTAACAAAAAGGTGTGTGCTAAGTTGCTTCAGTTATGTCCGACTCTCTGTGGCCCCATGGAATGGAGCTCGGCAGGCTCCTCTTGTCCATGGGGTTTCCCACGCAAGAATACTAGGCTGGGTTCCCATTTCCTTCTCCAGGGGATCTTCCTGACCCAAGGACTAAACCCATGTCCCTTATGTCTCCTGCACTGGCAGGCGGGTTCTTTACCACCAGCACCACATGGGAAACTAAAAGGTATAAAGCAATGCAAATGTCCATCAACTTATGAATGAGTAAAGAAAATGAGGTATATCCATCCAATGGAGTATTACTTAGCCATAAAAAGAAATGAAGGCATGTTACTACACCTCAAAACTTACTGGAAAGACCATATTTTTAAAAAGACCATATATATAATTATTCCATTTGTATAAAATATCCACAAAGAAGCAAAGGTAAAAATTGAAAGGAGGCTAGTAATTGCCTGGTATGGTGGTGAAAAAAAATGGGACCAACCACAGGAACTGTGAATGTGCATAAAGTTTCATATTAGGATGAGAAAAATGTTATAAAATTGATAAATGGTGATGGCTTAGGTAATTTTACCAAAATTGGTAAATGTGCCAAAAAATCATTTAATTGTACATATGATAAGAGAAAATAAATGATGGGCAAAATATGCCTCCATAAAATAATTTCAAAGTTAGAACAAAATGAATTCTACATATTCTCTCTCACAGGTTACTGAGTAGTATAGGCTTTCCTCTTAAGAATTCTGGTTACTTCATGGAAACCCATACTATCATATGTGAAAAAGAAAGCTATTGTCAGTGTGCTGTGGGAATAGGGGATCCTGCAGGGCCACTGTGTGCCGGCCTGGAGGGGTGGGATGGGGGAGACAGGGAGGGGTGCAGAGGAGGGAGGGGGCCAGGCATATACACATGATTAATCTGGGATTACACATATCTGTAAACAACAAAACTCTCTAAAAGTAAAAAGTAAAATAAAAATAATTACTAAAAAGAAAAAAATAATAACAAAGGAAAGGTAGAAGAAATTCTTAATAAACCAAAAAGCTAAAGAAAAAAAAAATACTGGTTACTTGAATATCTTCTTCCTCATGACTGTTCTCTGTTTAGAAGTCTACTGGGAACTCTAATTAGATGAGAATTTTTAGCGTACCAGGTATCTTGAGAGTTGTTACATGATGGGCTATTGCTTCCTTTGATGTAAATGAAGAAAACAAGGTAAGAATGTGTCTTTTGTTTGCTTTCTTCCAATTCAGTTCAATCACTATGCTGTTTTAATTCCATTTCAAAATGACTGAGCAATAATCTTTCTGAGGTGCATTTATCAGGTACTGATACACTATTTACACTATTTGAAGACTTTTGCATGAAGTCTGCAGAACGTGAGCAAAAGCAATTATTTTTACCTAGATAGTTATGAAGTGCTTATATAGATGTGTCTTAAGTATTTGGATTATTGCAGGTATTCACCAAAATGACATTATTTTCTAGATACAGCCATAAACTGTCATTAAAAAATATAAAAGGAATTCATAGTGACAAAAGCATATTATGCAGATAACATCCAAACATTCGAATATTTGTCATTTAATGAAAGATATGCATTCCTGTCAAGCCTGCTAAGAACTGATTGTGTGTGTGTGTCTGGGCATACAGATCAGAAAGGGAGAAATAAAACAGTCCCTGTTCATAATCAAACTGATTGTTTATGTAGAAAAACCCCAAGAAATCTGAAGAGAATAACTTAAAAGAAGTTTAGCAGAATTTCATGCTATAAGATCAACATGCAAAAAATCAGTCATATATACTGGCAATGAACCACTGGAAACTGAAGTTTAAAACAAAATTCAATTTACAATCAATCATCCAAACAGCATGAAATATTTATGGAGAAATATAATAATACATAAAAAATTTCTTAAAGTAATATACTTTATTTTTAAGTAAAATATTTTATTTTGTATTGAAATAAAAAATTAGTAAAAAGCAGAGATGTCCCTCCCTACTCATACAGAGTTTCCTAATACAGTTGATTCTCCAGCAATTCCACCCCTGGGAATATACCCAGAAAAAATCAAAAATACTAATTCAAAAACATACATGCAACCCAATGTTTACAACATCACTATTTACAATAATTAAGCTATGGAAGCAACCCAAGTACCTATCAACAGACGAATGGATAAAGAAGACATGGTATGTATGTGTGTGTGTGTGTATAACATATATATATAATATAATATATATGGCATATTACTTGGCCATAAAAAGAACAAAAATTTGCCATTAGCAACAACGTGGATGAACCTGTAGGGTACTATGCTGAGTGAAACAAATCAGACAGAGAAAGAAAATACTCTGTGTTATAACTTATATGTGGAATCTAAAAAATAAGATGCATCAATATAACAAAACAGAAACAGACTCACAAATACAGAGAAAAACTAGGAGTTACCAGTGGGGACAATGAAGGAGGAGGAGCAAGACAGGGCTAAGGGGTTAAGTGGTACAGACCAGTTATGCATAAAGTAGACTCTAAGGATGTTACGGTACAGCACAAAGAATATAGTCAACACTTTGGAATAACTTTAAATGGAGTATAATCGATAAAAATGTGGAATCACTAGGTTATATAACTGAAACTAGTACAACATTGTAGATCAACTATAGTTAAATTTATAAAAAAGTCAGGGCTTCCCTGGTGGCCCAGTGGGTAAGGACACTGCCTTGCAGTGCAAGGGGCGCCAGTTCGATCCCTGGCCTGGGAAGATCCCACGGGCCGTGGAGCAGCTGAACTGATGTGTCCAATCACCGAGCTGGAGCTCTGGAGCCAGAGCTCTGGAGCATATGCGTCCAGAGCCGGTGCTTTGCAGCAAGAGAGGCCACTGCGATGGGAGGCCCACACAGGCCAAAGAATAAAGATGGATGAAAATAAATAAATGAAAGAACAATAGAAGTGGACAAAAAAAAAAAGTTAACTCATGTCAATTTTATTAACAAAATCATTTAGCTGCAAGCTCTTTATAGATGTCTTTTATCAAATCAATGAAGTTCTCCTCTATTCTTTGTTTGCCGAGAGTTTTTATCATGAAAGAGTGTTGAATTTTGTCAAATACTTTTTCTGCATTAATTTATACGATCACATAATTTTTCTTCTTTACCTCATAAATACTATTAATTACATTAATTTATTTCTTTTTTCCAGCTATACTGAGAAAGAAATTTGACATTTTAAAAATTTAGGTATATAATGTGATAAGACATGTATAGATATGTATGTATGTATACACACACACAATGGAATATTATAAAGAAACAAGTTCAACCATAAAGAAGCAAGCTCTGCCATTTGCAACATGAATAAACCTGGAGGGTCTTATGGTAAGTGAAATAAGCCAGACAAAGAAAAACAAATGCTATATGATATCTTATATATAGGTTTCCCAGGTGGTTCAGCGGGTAAAGAATCTTCCTGCAATGCAGGAGACGCAGGAGACACAGGTTCAGTCCCTGGGTGGGGAAGATCCCCTGGAGGAGGACATGGCAACCCACTCCAGTATTCTTGCCTGGAGAGTCCCATGGACAGAGGAGCCTAGGGGGCGGCAGTCCACTGTTTGTGGTCACAAACAGTCAGACACGACTGACATAACTAAGCATACATGCACTCACATTATGTATGGGATTCATATAAACAGAAGCCAAGGGCACTCTCAAAGGAAACATGTACATTACCATATGAAAAGTGGATAATCGGTGGGAATTTGTTGTGATGACTTAGAGAGGTTGTGTGGGGAAGGAGATAGGGGGTGGTTTAGGATGGGACCAACATATGCATGCCTACAGCTGATTCATACTGATCTGTGCTGGAAACCGGCACAACTGTAGCACAATTATCCTCCAATTAATCACAGTAATAGAGAGTAAAATTGAGCAGAGGAGAAGTGGAGATGTAGGTCAATAGGTACAAACTCTCAGTTGTAAGATGAATCAGTTTTAAGCATCTAATATAAAGCATGGTGACTATAATTAATAACACAATATTATATATTTGAAATTTGCTAGGAGTAGATCTTAAGCATTCTCACCACACATACACACATGACTTAACTATGTGAAGTGATGAATGCATTAATTAACATGATCATGTTAATCATTTCACAATGTACATTAATTGATTTTTGAATGATGAACTAGCCTTGTATACATGAAATAAATCTCACTTGGTGCAGCTCTCTATACAATAGCCAGAACATGGAAGCAACCTAGATGTCCATTGATGAATGAATGGATACAAAAACTCTGGTACATATATACGATGGAATACTACACAGCTGTAAAAAGAAATGCAGAAAAATCAGTCCTAATGAGGTGGCTGGATCTAGAACCTATCATAAAAAGTGAAGTAAGTCAAAAAGAGAAAGACAAGTATAATGTACTAACATGTATATATGGAATCTAGTAGGATGGTAATGATAACACACGCAGTGAAGCAATGAAAAAACAGACATGGAGAATAGACATATTGACATTGTGGGGAATGAACAGTGGGTGGGAGGCGTAAAGGCAGTAGCATGAAAACCTATACTGTCATATCTGAAAGAAATAGCTATTGTCATTGCACTGTGGGAAAAGGGGATCCTGCAGGGGCGCTGTGTGGCAGCCTGGAGGGGTGGGAAGGGGGGATATACATATGACTAATCTGGGATCATACATATCTATAAACAACAAAACTCTATAAAAGTAAAAACTAAAATAAAAAGTTTTTAAAATCTCACTTGGTTGTGATATATAATTCTCTTATACATTTTTGAGTGTTATTTGTGAATCTTTTGTTGGAGATTTTGGATTTATGTTTATGAAAGATAGTGATCTGTAGTTTTCCTTTCTTGCAATGTCTTTGTTTTATTCTGCTAGTGGGGAGGAAACAGGATCCTGATGATGAAAACTACCAAAAGCAGATGAAGGAAATCAAACAAGATCTAAATTAATCATGTGGCTTCAGACTGGTAGGTTCAACATTGTTTTCAAAATTTATCTATAGGTTTAGTGTAATTGTTATGAAAGTTGCTGCAGGATTATTTGTTTAGAAAAGTTTATTTAAAATGTATAAGTAAAGGCAAAGAAACTAAATTAGCTAAAACAATGTTGAAAAATAAGGATAAAGTTAGAGTAACCTTAAGGCTTTCTATACAGCTATAGTAATCCATACTAATACTGTATGGAATTGATGGCTACACGAACATGCAAGTTAAAAAGACAGAATAGACCTTCAAAAGTGTGACTGACTGAGAGATGACAAAGATGCAAAAATTACTTGAAGGAGAAAAGATACTTTTTCAACAAGTTGTACTGTAACAACCAGACAACCAAAGGCAAAAAAGAAAAAAAGAATCTCAACTTAAACCTCATATACAAAAATTAAGTCAAAATGGAACATGGATCTAACTGTAAAACTATAAAACATTTAAAAGAAAACCATAGGAGAAACTCTATTTCTGAGAGTCAGATGAAAAGTTTAGGTTTGATACCCAAAGCAAGATCCACAGAAAAAATGATAATTTTGCCTTCATAAAAATTAAAATGCTTGCTTTGTGAAAGACTATTAAAAGTATGAAAAGATAAGCATACTACATATATACAACAAAGCACCAGTATTTAGACTATATTCAAAAATTCTCAAAATTCAGTAGTTAAAAACAAACAACCCCATTAGAAAACAGGCAAAAGACTAGAATATACAGTTCACTCTAGAGGGTAAATGGATGGCAAATAAGCACACTAAAAGATGTTAAACATCATTTTTCATTAGTGAAAGGCAAATTAAAATTACAATGAAATATCAGCACACGTACTAAATTAATATGATGAAAAACACTTATAATATCAAGTAATTGCAAGCATGAAGAACAACTATCTTTCATATATTGCTGATAGAAATGCAAATTTGTAGAATCATTCTGAAAATGGTTTTATACTTTCTTTTAAAGCTAAAGACATATTTACCACAAAACCTGGGAATTGGACTCTTGGATATTTAACCTAGAAATAAGGACACTTATTGTATTAGTATCATTTGGCTGCTGTAAAACTTAGTACACAGTTAGTTACTTGATAGAAATATATTCCCTTACAGAGTTGGAGAAAGAAGCTGAAATCAGTTTCATTGTTATGAAAGTTGCTGCAGGATTATTTGTTTAGAAAAGTTTATTTAAAATGTATAAGTAAAGGCAAAGAAACTAAATTAGCTAAAACAATGTTGAAAAATAAGGATAAAGTTAGAGTAACCTTAAGGCTTTCTATACAGCTATAGTAATCCATACTAATACTGTATGGAATTGATGGCTACACGAACATGCAAGTTAAAAAGACAGAATAGACCTTCAAAAGTGTGACTGACTGAGAGATGACAAAGATGCAAAAATTACTTGAAGGAGAAAAGATACTTTTTCAACAAGTTGTACTGTAACAACCAGACAACCAAAGGCAAAAAAGAAAAAAAGAATCTCAACTTAAACCTCATATACAAAAATTAAGTCAAAATGGAACATGGATCTAACTGTAAAACTATAAAACATTTAAAAGAAAACCATAGGAGAAACTCTATTTCTGAGAGTCAGATGAAAAGTTTAGGTTTGATACCCAAAGCAAGATCCACAGAAAAAATGATAATTTTGCCTTCATAAAAATTAAAATGCTTGCTTTGTGAAAGACTATTAAAAGTATGAAAAGATAAGCATACTACATATATACAACAAAGCACCAGTATTTAGACTATATTCAAAAATTCTCAAAATTCAGTAGTTAAAAACAAACAACCCCATTAGAAAACAGGCAAAAGACTAGAATATACAGTTCACTCTAGAGGGTAAATGGATGGCAAATAAGCACACTAAAAGATGTTAAACATCATTTTTCATTAGTGAAAGGCAAATTAAAATTACAATGAAATATCAGCACACGTACTAAATTAATATGATGAAAAACACTTATAATATCAAGTAATTGCAAGCATGAAGAACAACTATCTTTCATATATTGCTGATAGAAATGCAAATTTGTAGAATCATTCTGAAAATGGTTTTATACTTTCTTTTAAAGCTAAAGACATATTTACCACAAAACCTGGGAATTGGACTCTTGGATATTTAACCTAGAAATAAGGACACTTATTGTATTAGTATCATTTGGCTGCTGTAAAAACTTAGTACACAGTTAGTTACTTGATAGAAATATATTCCCTTACAGAGTTGGAGAAAGAAGCTGAAATCAGTTTCATTGGATTTAACTAAATCCAAGATGTCAGCAGGACAGGATTCCCTCAGGAAGCTCTACCAGAGAATCTGTTCCCTGTTTCTTCCATGTTCTGGTGGCTATTAGCATTCTCTGGTTTATAGCATGTCATTCCAACATTTGCCTCTATGGTCACATCGCCTTCTCTTCTCTCTGGGACAAATCTGCCTTTGTATCCCTCTTACAAGGACACTTGTGATTGTATTTAAGGCCCACCAGGATAATATTCGCATCTTAAAATCATTACCTTAATCACATTTGCAAAGCATATTTTGCCACAAGGTGATACATTCCTAATTTTCATGGATTAGAAAGTAGATATCTTTGGGGTACATTAATCAGCCTACCACACACATGTCCACACAGAGGCTTGTGTATGGAAAGTTCTTAGCAACTTTATTCACAGTAATCCCAAAGTGAAAACAATCCAAATGTCCTCCAATGGATAACTGAATAACTGTAGTATATCCATACAATGGAATTCTGCTAAGCAATAAAAGAAACTATTACTTCACACAATTTGGATTAATCTCAGAGCATTGTGTCATATAAAAGCAGCTCAGTGTCAAAATGTATGCTATTGTATGATTCCTGTCGTACAGTACTCTGGAAAAGACAAAACTATGTGACAGAGAACAGATCAGTGATTTTCCAGGAGTGAGAGGCTTGCGGAGGATGTGATTCCAAAGTGACAGCACCAGAAGCTTGGGAGTCATAAAACTGTCCTGGTTATGGTGGTTGTTACATGAATCTAAACATGAGCTGAAATACATAGAGCTATCAACCAAATACAAACCAATTTTACCTTAATTTCATTAAAAAATCTGAATGAATTTCTTCACAGAGACTGTGTACACAAAGGTCTGGAGGTAAGGGAGCACTGTCGTGTGTGTGTGTGTGCGCGCTAGGTCACTTCAGTCATGTCCAACTCTTTGAGAACCCGCCAGGTTCCTCTGTCCATGGAATTCTCTAGGCAAGAATAGTGGAGTGGGTTTCCATGCCCTCCTCTAATGGACCTTCTCAACCCAGAGATCAAACCTGCATCACTACATCTCCTACATTGGCAGGCGTGTTCTTTACCACTAGTGCCACCTGGGAAGCCCAGCACTGTGTTGTACATTTGCTTTTAGTTTTGAAAGTCAGAGGCTTAGAGCACAGAGATGTGAATGGCCAAGGAGAACTAAGTGTCAGGACTTTAGTGGTTCTTCAATAATCACAGAATGAAGAACACTGATATTAAAAGTGTCTCTGAAAAAATCTAACGCCTGACAATAATGAATTAGTTTATTTCTGCCTTTGTATCCCTCTTACAAGGACACTTGTGATTGTATTTAAGGCCCACCAGGATAATATTCGCATCTTAAAATCATTACCTTAATCACATTTGCAAAGCATATTTTGCCACAAGGTGATACATTCCTAATTTTCATGGATTAGAAAGTAGATATCTTTGGGGTACATTAATCAGCCTACCACACACATGTCCACACAGAGGCTTGTGTATGGAAAGTTCTTAGCAACTTTATTCACAGTAATCCCAAAGTGAAAACAATCCAAATGTCCTCCAATGGATAACTGAATAACTGTAGTATATCCATACAATGGAATTCTGCTAAGCAATAAAAGAAACTATTACTTCACACAATTTGGATTAATCTCAGAGCATTGTGTCATATAAAAGCAGCTCAGTGTCAAAATGTATGCTATTGTATGATTCCTGTCGTACAGTACTCTGGAAAAGACAAAACTATGTGACAGAGAACAGATCAGTGATTTTCCAGGAGTGAGAGGCTTGCGGAGGATGTGATTCCAAAGTGACAGCACCAGAAGCTTGGGAGTCATAAAACTGTCCTGGTTATGGTGGTTGTTACATGAATCTAAACATGAGCTGAAATACATAGAGCTATCAACCAAATACAAACCAATTTTACCTTAATTTCATTAAAAAATCTGAATGAATTTCTTCACAGAGACTGTGTACACAAAGGTCTGGAGGTAAGGGAGCACTGTCGTGTGTGTGTGTGTGCTAGGTCACTTCAGTCATGTCCAACTCTTTGAGAACCCGCCAGGTTCCTCTGTCCATGGAATTCTCTAGGCAAGAATAGTGGAGTGGGTTTCCATGCCCTCCTCTAATGGACCTTCTCAACCCAGAGATCAAACCTGCATCACTACATCTCCTACATTGGCAGGCGTGTTCTTTACCACTAGTGCCACCTGGGAAGCCCAGCACTGTGTTGTACATTTGCTTTTAGTTTTGAAAGTCAGAGGCTTAGAGCACAGAGATGTGAATGGCCAAGGAGAACTAAGTGTCAGGACTTTAGTGGTTCTTCAATAATCACAGAATGAAGAACACTGATATTAAAAGTGTCTCTGAAAAAATCTAACGCCTGACAATAATGAATTAGTATTCTCATCTCACCTGCTGGTGTTCTTATATAACTGAAAGATGATGTCTGTAACAGGGACAATTTGAACATCAAAATAGTGACAACTGAATCTAAGACTCAAATTTTTCTAACAGAATTCAATTACTAAGATTTTACTTCATTCTTTTGACTCACAAATAATCTACCTCAGGAAATGAATATGCCCTCTACCTCCACCATCCCAGAATTAAGAGAATCACTCCATGTGTCCTCAATATTTTCCCACTCAGCCAGCTTCCCCACATATCTATTATGTATTTTTTAAACAATTCATTTGTAAGTGACTTTCTTATCTTTTATCTAGGGCTAACTTTGTTTCTTTTCACAGAGGCTTCCATGACTCCTTGAAAAATCAATTCAATATATAACTGTATTAGGCTGAATTATAGATAAGTCATGTGAACTTCTCATGGCTTGCAGTAATATGGAGCACTGCATGAAATAGCAAAACAAAAAGTTTAAGTTGCATATATTCCTTTGATGCTTTGTATGCATCAAACATGGATCAGCTACCATTTGGTTTGGAGGTCACAAACCAATTCCGTCAGTCATATTCGACCCACGGGTTTAAAAAATCTGCTTTACTTTTTCATTTTACTTCTAATTATAACTAGTTACTAACCATAAATAAGACTGAGTGCTGAAGAATTGATGCTTTTAAATTATGGTGAATTATGGTGCTTGAGGGTCCCTTGGACTGCAAGGAGATCAATCCAATCAATCCCAATAGAAATCAACCCTGAATATTCATCGGAAGCACTGATGCTGAAGCTGAAGCTCCAGTCCTTTGGCCACCTGATGGGAAGAGCTGACTCACTGGAAAAGACCCTGATGCTGGGAAAGACCCAATGAGAGGGGGAAACAACCATCACTACATCTCCTACAGGCAGGTGTTCTTACAGTTTTGAAATTTTCAGAGGCTTAGAGCACAGAGATGTGAATGGCCAAGGAGAACTAAGTGTCAGGACTTTAGTGGTTCTTCAATAATCACAGAATGAAGAACACTGATATTAAAAGTGTCTCTGAAAAAATCTAACGCCTGACAATAATGAATTAGTATTCTCATCTCACCTGCTGGTGTTCTTATATAACTGAAAGATGATGTCTGTAACAGGGACAATTTGAACATCAAAATAGTGACAACTGAATCTAAGACTCAAATTTTTCTAACAGAATTCAATTACTAAGATTTTACTTCATTCTTTTGACTCACAAATAATCTACCTCAGGAAATGAATATGCCCTCTACCTCCACCATCCCAGAATTAAGAGAATCACTCCATGTGTCCTCAATATTTTCCCACTCAGCCAGCTTCCCCACATATCTATTATGTATTTTTTAAACAATTCATTTGTAAGTGACTTTCTTATCTTTTATCTAGGGCTAACTTTGTTTCTTTTCACAGAGGCTTCCATGACTCCTTGAAAAATCAATTCAATATATAACTGTATTAGGCTGAATTATAGATAAGTCATGTGAACTTCTCATGGCTTGCAGTAATATGGAGCACTGCATGAAATAGCAAAACAAAAAGTTTAAGTTGCATATATTCCTTTGATGCTTTGTATGCATCAAACATGGATCAGCTACCATTTGGTTTGGAGGTCACAAACCAATTCCGTCAGTCATATTCGACCCACGGGTTTAAAAAATCTGCTTTACTTTTTCATTTTACTTCTAATTATAACTAGTTACTAACCATAAATAAGACTGAGTGCTGAAGAATTGATGCTTTTAAATTATGGTGAATTATGGTGCTTGAGGGTCCCTTGGACTGCAAGGAGATCAATCCAATCAATCCCAATAGAAATCAACCCTGAATATTCATCGGAAGCACTGATGCTGAAGCTGAAGCTCCAGTCCTTTGGCCACCTGATGGGAAGAGCTGACTCACTGGAAAAGACCCTGATGCTGGGGAAGACTGAGAGAAGGAGGAGAAGGGACGACAGAGGATGAGATGGTTGGACGGCATCACAGACTCATGGACATGAGTTTGACCAAATTCAGGAGACAGTGAAGGATAAGGAAGCCTGGCGTGCTGAGTCCATAGGGTCGTAAAGAGTCAGACACAGCTTAGCAACTGCACAACAACAAAGTCGCTAACCTATACTTACCACAAAACTTGAAAACTTGGCACAACCTTCTCTTTTGAATTAATCTCATGTTCTTAAACGTGAATTAGAATTTAACAAAACACTAAGTTTATGCTGCATTGAAGCGTTCACCAAATGATCGTTTTCAAGTTCTCTAACTTGGGAGAAAATACATTTTTGTTGGTGTTTTTTCTCTTGATTCCTATCTTGAAACACCGGAGTAAAAACACTTGATGAGTCGTTTATGTCACTCCCCCATACATTATTACAAGTACACTGTATTTGATATTTCAATTAAACCATTTTAATACTGCCAATAAAAATACAGTTCTATTTCTTAAGAATCATGTACAAAGAACAATGTAATATGTAAACTAATACAAAATATAACCTTACAGTAAGTTACAGTCTAAAGGAAACAAAGTAAGTGTGCATGTGCACATACATGAATTAATACAGATACATGTATGCGTATTAATACATACGCATATGCAAAGCAGCAATGGAGAAACAGACAGTGAGAAGAGACTTATCTGACATTGGAAAGGCAGAGGAATGGGTGAATGTATGGAAAGAGTAAACGTGGAAACTTCCATTAGCATCTGTAAAAGAGACAACTTACATTACCACAGGTTATCTGCTGTAAGACTCAGGGAAGGTACACAGGGTCTCTGCAACAGCCTAGAGGGGAGCGGTGGGAGGAAAGGAGGGACGTTCAAGTGGGAGGGTCATGTGTATGTCTGTGGATGATTTTAATTGGTTTTGGGCTTGAGGGTCCCTTGGACTGCAAGGAGATCAATCCAATCAATCCCAATAGAAATCAACCCTGAATATTCATCGGAAGCACTGATGCTGAAGCTGAAGCTCCAGTCCTTTGGCCACCTGATGGGAAGAGCTGACTCACTGGAAAAGACCCTGATGCTGGGGAAGACTGAGAGAAGGAGGAGAAGGGACGACAGAGGATGAGATGGTTGGACGGCATCACAGACTCATGGACATGAGTTTGACCAAATTCAGGAGACAGTGAAGGATAAGGAAGCCTGGCGTGCTGAGTCCATAGGGTCGTAAAGAGTCAGACACAGCTTAGCAACTGCACAACAACAAAGTCGCTAACCTATACTTACCACAAAACTTGAAAACTTGGCACAACCTTCTCTTTTGAATTAATCTCATGTTCTTAAACGTGAATTAGAATTTAACAAAACACTAAGTTTATGCTGCATTGAAGCGTTCACCAAATGATCGTTTTCAAGTTCTCTAACTTGGGAGAAAATACATTTTTGTTGGTGTTTTTTCTCTTGATTCCTATCTTGAAACACCGGAGTAAAAACACTTGATGAGTCGTTTATGTCACTCCCCCATACATTATTACAAGTACACTGTATTTGATATTTCAATTAAACCATTTTAATACTGCCAATAAAAATACAGTTCTATTTCTTAAGAATCATGTACAAAGAACAATGTAATATGTAAACTAATACAAAATATAACCTTACAGTAAGTTACAGTCTAAAGGAAACAAAGTAAGTGTGCATGTGCACATACATGAATTAATACAGATACATGTATGCGTATTAATACATACGCATATGCAAAGCAGCAATGGAGAAACAGACAGTGAGAAGAGACTTATCTGACATTGGAAAGGCAGAGGAATGGGTGAATGTATGGAAAGAGTAAACGTGGAAACTTCCATTAGCATCTGTAAAAGAGACAACTTACATTACCACAGGTTATCTGCTGTAAGACTCAGGGAAGGTACACAGGGTCTCTGCAACAGCCTAGAGGGGAGCGGTGGGGAGGGAAAGGGGAGGGACGTTCAAGTGGGAGGGGTCATGTGTATGTCTGTGGATGATTCAGGTTTATGTATAGCAGTAAACAACAAACCTCGGTAAAAGTAAAATGAAAATGATTTAATCATGGAAAAAAACCCTACACCATACTAGGTGATGAGATATGGAAGACAACAGAATGGAATGCTGAAAGGGGGCGGCCAGGAGGAACGGTTTGGAGGGAACCCGCGCTCCCTCACGTGCACAGCACAAGGACTGAACCAGAGAAGAGGAGGAAGAGTGGCGAGTCCACGGGGAAGGCTCCTCCCTAGGTGTGGAGGAAGTCCTCCCTCTCTCAAACCCGAGCACCTAGACTCCTCGGCTCCCTGCCCCTCCCCCAGGGCCTGGCAAGGGGGGCGCTTTGCGACGTCAAGCCACCCCAGGGATGCCACTGACTGGAGGACCTGCTCGCTGACCAATCAGAGCCGACGGGTGTGGCTCTTCATTGTCCTGGGAAGGGGCAGAGAGGCCTGGCCCCGGAGTGCGCCATTCTAGCTAGAGCATGGCGGAGGAAACAGAGGTGCTGCTGCAGGCGGACCCCGATGCCGAAGAACCAGGGACTAGCTCCAGTACTTTGCCAAAGCATGTAAGTTGGGAGCAACAAGCCCCAAAAGGGAGCAAGAGAGACCCTTCTCATCAGTCCAGTGAGGTGACCGGGGAGGTCACATCCCCCTGCTCACGGGCCTCCTCTTCACCCCCCGCCCTTGCCCAGCACAAAACCTTTCCTCAAGCCACCCCCAGCCTCTCAGAGTTCTCCTTCCACCCTCCGTCCCTAACATCTTTCTGTATCACTTTGTCTTCTTACCAGATACAAAACATCGTGAATAAAGTGAGACTAGCCCTTCAGCAGAATCAGGCCCCGAGTGAAAAAGGGAAGAGGCCAAGCGTGATAGTGCACTATCGCCGGAAGAGCGAGAATAGCAATGAAGAGAAGAGACAAGAGGAGGGGGAGGCCCCCCTCGATTCCTCGGACAATTCCAAGACCAAAGATGGAAGTCCCCCTGCAAACCAAGAGCCGGCTGGGGCCGCCCCACCTGCTGCAAAGGAAGTGGGGAAATGATCCTCTGTGGAGGAATCAAACATCCATTTATTAGCCTCCTGTACACAGTAAATAAAGCACTCAGAGGTTGGTGCTAAAATACAAACAAGCTGTGAAAAAGATGTGTGTGTATCTGGTTTCTGATGATGGGCAGGGAAGGAAGGGAAGGGTGGGAGGGGGAATCCTCTCAGGCTGGGGCCCAGACCAGCCTGTCCATAGTGAGGCAGATCTTGGGAATAAGGACTGGGTAGGGGCTTCCCCTGGTGGTCCAGTAGGTAAGGACACTGCCTTGCAGTGCAAGGGGCGCTGGTTCGATCCTTGGCCTGGGAAGGTCCCACGTGCCGCGGAGCGGCTGGACCCATGTGTCCAATTACCGAGCCGGAGCTCTGGAGCACATGCACCCAGAGCCGGTGCTCTGCAACAACAGATGCCACCGAGATGGGAGGCCCACAGGAGCCAAAGAACAAAAATGGATGAAAATAGATAAATGAAAGACCAATAGAAGTGGCCCGCCCTCCCCCCTCCCACCCCCCAAAAAACAAACCAAAAAGAATTAAAAACAGCCAGAGATTAAATTAAAACAGAAACAGAGATGCCTACCCTTACCCACTGGAATGACGGCCTTGCCACAATGTCCCATAGCCTAAGCGTCCACTACTCTCACACATCCTCCAGAGCAGGTGGCTAAGCTGACCCAGTGACTGATAACAGGAAGTCCTTGGCCCTCATGATCAGCTACAAAATATGAGGCCTTATGGACCTTTCCTCTTAGTTAAAACAACACCTTCACCTCAGTTGTTTCTGGAAAGATTCAATCTCAGTGAAAGGAGGGCCTTCACAGATTGAAACCCATTATAAGAGATGTCTTCCGAGAAGGTGAGGTTATCCCCACTCCTGCTGTACTGAACAGACAAAGGCTATTGTTCTTAAACCTGGAAAACAAGAACAGTGCCTCATGTCAACCTGTACCCTTGGTGTCATGCTCCACCCACGAGGCCTCCATGTATATTATTGAAATTACACAACAATACTAAAGATGAATAAAACCAAAAGCTGGTTCTTGAAAAAGATAAACAAAATTGACAAACTAGCCAGTCTCATTGAGAAAAAAGGAAGATTCAAATCTACAAAATCAGAAATGAAAAAGGGAGAGGTTACAACAGGCAATACAGGAATACAAAGGATTATAAGAGACTATTATGAACAACTACGTGGTAATAAAATGGACAACCTGGAAGAAATGGACAGAGTCTTAGATAAGTCTTAGATAATCTTTCAAGACTGAACCAGGATGAAATATAAATTATGAACAATCCAATTACAAGCACTGAAATCGAATCTGTGACCAGAAATCTTCCCAAAAATAAAATCCCAAGTCCAGACAGCTTCACAGGTGAATTTTATCAATCATTAGAGATGAGCTAATACCTATCCTTCTAAAACTCTTTCAAAAAAAAAAAAATCACAGGAAGGGACACTTCCAAAGTTATTCTATGAGGTCAACATCACCCTGATATCAAAACTAGGCAAAGACAGCACCAAAAAAGAAAACTACAGGCCAATACCACTAATGAATATAGATGCAAAAATCCTCAACAAAATTCTAGCAAACAGAATTCAACAACACATCAAAAAGCTCATACACCATGATCAAGTTGGGTTTACTGCAGGCATGCAAGGATTCTTCACTATCTGCAAATCAATCAATGTGATACACCATATTAACAAATTGAAAGATAAAAATTATATGATAATCTCAATAGATGCAGAAAAAATCTTTGACAAAATCTTACGTTTTCGAAGGCCATGAGATCTCAAATGAAAAGATGATACAAACAGTAAAGTTGTTTTGCAGTACAAAGATTGGAAACGCAGGGAACGAGGAAAAAAGCAGCTAGGCAGGAGGCCTATCTCTGTCGGGGTAAGATAATCACCAGAAAGAAATAGTGTGGCCTTTGGAGGAGTCAGGGCAGCTGGGTTGACTTGTCCCATTAGTCTAGCAGAGAATGCTGCATAGCTCGGCTTCCTCTCTGCTCCTCTATTCCAAACAATTTGTAGATTCATCTTTATTTTTCCTCATACCAGATGCTTTTCTTCATTTTTCTTTTTGCTAGATTTTTTTCTCCTGTTTGCTCAGGACTTTGTATCTTTGTGTTTCTCTTCTTGTTACTACTTTTAACCCTGAATGGGCTCTGCTATGGTCCCTGGGGATGCTGCTCTACCATTTGAAATGAAAAAGGAGAGCTTACAACAGGCAATACAGGAATACAAAGGATTATAAGAGACTATTATGAACAACTACGTGGTAATAAAATGGACAACCTGGAAGAAATGGACAGAGTCTTAGATAAGTCTTAGATAATCTTTCAAGACTGAACCAGGATGAAATATAAATTATGAACAATCCAATTACAAGCACTGAAATCGAATCTGTGACCAGAAATCTTCCCAAAAATAAAATCCCAAGTCCAGACAGCTTCACAGGTGAATTTTATCAATCATTAGAGATGAGCTAATACCTATCCTTCTAAAACTCTTTCAAAAAAAAAAAAATCACAGGAAGGGACACTTCCAAAGTTATTCTATGAGGTCAACATCACCCTGATATCAAAACTAGGCAAAGACAGCACCAAAAAAGAAAACTACAGGCCAATACCACTAATGAATATAGATGCAAAAATCCTCAACAAAATTCTAGCAAACAGAATTCAACAACACATCAAAAAGCTCAGACACCATGATCAAGTTGGGTTTATTCCAGGGATGCAAGGATTCTTCAATATTCACAAATCAATCAATGTGATACACCAAATTAACAAATTGAAAGATAAAAATCATACGATAATCTCAATAGATGCAGAAAAAGTCATTGACAAAATCTTACGTTTTCGAAGGCCATGAGATCTCAAATGAAAAGATGATACAAACAGTAAAGTTGTTTTGCAGTACCAAGCTTGGAAACGCAGGGAACCAGGAAAAGAGCAGCTAGGCAGGAGGCCTATCTCTGTCGGGGTAAGATAATCACCAGAAAGAAATAGTGTGGCCTTTGGAGGAGTCAGGGCAGCTGGGTTGACTTGTCCCATTAGTCTAGCAGAGAATGCTGCATAGCTCGGCTTCCTCTCTGCTCCTCTATTCCAAACAATTTGTAGATTCATCTTTATTTTTCCTCATACCAGATGCTTTTCTTCATTTTTCTTTTTGCTAGATTTTTTTCTCCTGTTTGCTCAGGACTTTGTATCTTTGTGTTTCTCTTCTTGTTACTACTTTTAACCCTGAATGGGCTCTGCTATGGTCCCTGGGGATGCTGCTCTACCATTTGCAGTATACGTGATGTAAGGAGTCAACTGACCACTCTGCCTGCTCTGAGAAGATTGTTGCTACACTGAAGTGATTCCTGGAGAGAAGGGAACAGCATGGTGAAGAGACTGATGCATAAGGAATCAGTAAGTCTAGAATGCACCACTAACACACTGGTTTAACTTTGGCAAGTCTCTAGAGTGATCTATGCCTCAGTTTACCCAATATAAATAGTAAAGCTGCTGAACTAGGTAATACCTAGGGGTTCTGATGTTCTGGATTCCAAAAATGTTGGGAGCTTGGAAGCTTATGTTATTGTGAAACACAAAAAAGAGTTGTTTGGATTTGGCAACAAAGGATAGATAGGAGGACCGGAGTTGGCAGTTTAAACTATTGGAGTGATAGCTCCTGCTTCCTGGTATACCGCATCCTGTCACAATCCTCGGGGTCTCTAATAAATGTCCAGAGTACTGACTGAAGACCCTGCCTCCCCAACAAAACTTTTCACTGTACTTTGCATGTAGTGTCTGCTCACTGAAAATAACTGCATATAGTATGGGCTGACATATTCTGGAAAAAAAAAAAAAAACCCTCTTTTATTTCCAAAAGATGGCACTGACAGATTGCTCAGGACCTGAGGAAAGAGGGTAAAGCAACACTGGAGGAAGTCCCTAGGGAAAGTTCTTGCAGAAGGGAAGTGATGAGGTGAACAGAGCTTTCAGGTTGCTCAGCTAAATGGTCCTGGAGTATGACACTCCACTAAAACCTCCACTGGTCAGGACCAGACAACATTGATTCCACCTTCAACTTCAGCAAGAATTCAGGGAGCAAACAATTTTTGCTTTTTTTTAAAAAAAAAAATGCTGCTATTCTGTCTACACATGTTTGCCTTCCCAGGAAAACTTTGTTCCTCTCTGCTCCTCTATTCCAAACAATTTGTAGATTCATCTTTATTTTTCCTCATACCAGATGCTTTTCTTCATTTTTCTTTTTGCTAGATTTTTTTCTCCTGTTTGCTCAGGACTTTGTATCTTTGTGTTTCTCTTCTTGTTACTACTTTTAACCCTGAATGGGCTCTGCTATGGTCCCTGGGGATGCTGCTCTACCATTTGCAGTATACGTGATGTAAGGAGTCAACTGACCACTCTGCCTGCTCTGAGAAGATTGTTGCTACACTGAAGTGATTCCTGGAGAGAAGGGAACAGCATGGTGAAGAGACTGATGCATAAGGAATCAGTAAGTCTAGAATGCACCACTAACACACTGGTTTAACTTTGGCAAGTCTCTAGAGTGATCTATGCCTCAGTTTACCCAATATAAATAGTAAAGCTGCTGAACTAGGTAATACCTAGGGGTTCTGATGTTCTGGATTCCAAAAATGTTGGGAGCTTGGAAGCTTATGTTATTGTGAAACACAAAAAAGAGTTGTTTGGATTTGGCAACAAAGGATAGATAGGAGGACCGGAGTTGGCAGTTTAAACTATTGGAGTGATAGCTCCTGCTTCCTGGTATACCGCATCCTGTCACAATCCTCGGGGTCTCTAATAAATGTCCAGAGTACTGACTGAAGACCCTGCCTCCCCAACAAAACTTTTCACTGTACTTTGCATGTAGTGTCTGCTCACTGAAAATAACTGCATATAGTATGGGCTGACATATTCTGGAAAAAAAAAAAAAAACCCTCTTTTATTTCCAAAAGATGGCACTGACAGATTGCTCAGGACCTGAGGAAAGAGGGTAAAGCAACACTGGAGGAAGTCCCTAGGGAAAGTTCTTGCAGAAGGGAAGTGATGAGGTGAACAGAGCTTTCAGGTTGCTCAGCTAAATGGTCCTGGAGTATGACACTCCACTAAAACCTCCACTGGTCAGGACCAGACAACATTGATTCCACCTTCAACTTCAGCAAGAATTCAGGGAGCAAACAATTTTTTAACCACCATGCTAAAAATAAAATTCAGAAAATTTGGAATTGCTTTTGTGAAAATAGACTGTGATATCAGGACATCTTTATGACTTGATTTCCCTAATACCTACCTTGACTAACCCATATTTGGAAGGTTATGAAGAATAAGCTGTGTAGGAGTATAGGCAGCAACGGTATGATTAATACAGAGTTATAACCATGAAGGCCAAGTACAGGGAATGCTTGAATTTGTAGAACTGATTACAATTATCTTCCAGATCCTTAAGTCCATTTTCTTGGTGGTGGAGCTAAATCACAAATTTCTATCTCTTTCCAAACCTAAACCCACAACCTCCCTGCAACTGTGTCCACGTGATTTATATTTCTCCTGTTACTGTGCAAGCAGTATGTAAGTGTCTGAGGCCAATCCCCACACTGGGTTTCTGATCTCATTCCCTCCCCTTCTTGAGGTCATCACTCCAACAATGACTGTTCTCTTCTCTCTCCTTTATCAAATATTTTAAAAATGCTTTAAAAATCTCTAATGTCTCTTACATTAAAAGCAAAACTAAGCATTTTTCTTACCCTACATCACCTTCAAGCTACAGTCCCATTTCTCAGTTCCTTTTCTCAAAAAGCAGTGCTTCTTATAAGACATGTTTTCAACCTCAAATCCTTCAGATCCCTTTCAGAAGGTTTATTTCATTTTTAAAATCTTTTTTCTTTCTCTTCACTTCCAAGATGCCACATTCCCCTGTTTATTTCCTGTAGCACTGGGCTCTCTGTCTCTGCCTCCTTTGACTATAATTATCTGCATAAAGTAAAAGCATTGGAGGACCTGCAGTATCGCCACTAGGCTACTACCCACCTACATTCTTTCCTGAGCAATTTCAAATCTGTTCATGGCTCTACATAGGACCCCAAGCACTGACCTCCACTTTCAGCTTTGTACTAACATATGACGAACTAACCATCACCTCTATTTAGATGTTTAACAGGCATCTCAAATCTAAAATGCTGCAAACAGAGCACTAGATCTATGCCTACCCCAGTCAATCTGATCCTCCACAGCCTTTCCGATTACAGTGCCATTACAGTCCCATTTAGCTTCTCAGGTCACACAACTAGGAGTCACCCTTCCTGTCTTCTATCTTCCTCACTTACCACATCCAATCCATCAGCAAGCCCACCAGACTCTAAAACGTGTCCAGGATTCAGCCCCTTCTTCCTGTGCTACACAAATCTGGTTCAACCACCCTCATCAGCTGTCTCTTGTAACAACCTCTGAATTGATCTCCCCGTTCCTCTCCTTACTCTTTTTCAGCTTATTTCCCTCCCAGGAGACAGAATGATCTTTTGAGAAGTTGGTCAGACCATCTCATTCTCCTATGCAAAATGTTCTCAAGGCTTTCGATTAACCTTCAGATATAATCTAGACTTCTTTCCTACATGACTGTAAGGCCTGGCCTCTGGCAACCTCTTCTATCTCATCTTCTATCCCATGACTACTACTATTTGGCCACAGCATATTTTTTTCTTCAAATTTATCAAACTTGTTGCCATCCTAGGCTCTTTGCACTGGTTGTGCATTTTTGTATTTGTCATCTATTTTTTATCATTCTTAGCCCCAATACATGTGGGGGTAGAGCTATAATTAACAGGTGATATTTGGGCTTCCCCTGGTGGTCCAGTGGGAAGGACACCGCCTTGCAGTGCAAGGGGCGCCAGTTCGATCCCTGGCCTGGGAAGATCCCACGTGCTGCGGAGCGGCTGGACTGATGTGTCCAATTACCGAGTCGGAGCTCTGGAGCGCATGCGCCCAGAGCCGGCGCTCTGTGACGACAGAGGCCACCACGATGGGAGGCCCACAAGAGCCAAAGAATAAAGACAGATGAAAATAGATAAATGAAAGACCAATAGAAGTAGCCCGCCCATCCCCCTCCCTCTCCACCCCCTAAAAAGATAAATAAATTTTTAAAAAATTTTAAAAAAAAGAATGTGATATTTAATGAGATCAAACTATAAACACTACAACTGCAGTACAGAAGATGCAAACAGTGAGACTTGGAAAGAAAATCAGGTATATTAAACTGTAAATTCACCCACAAATCATCCAATACTCTCCTAGTAGACTTGCTGAAGAGAAGCTTCTTGAATTTTTGTTACTCTTAGTTTTCTATCAAACTATTACTTTAGGGAAGGATTGTACTATAATTTAAAGCATGCTAAAAATCATGTTTGTAAAAATAGTTTACCTGCCATTATGATATTTATGTTGGCTTTTATTCAATAGAAATTATATACTTCGTGTTTGACTTGATCTTAAAGCGAAAAAAGAACATTAGAGAAAAAAGTAAAAGCAATAAGGAAAGTATATTTCCATAATTTGTGGAATGCTTTATTTTATAAAACTTTCTGATCAGTATTCCTGAGTTAGAATTCATAGTCATGAAAACTGATTTACTTGCTTCACAAGTCTATTCACTAAGGATAACCAATCTTTTTCTTCTTTTTTCTTTTATGTTTTCTATCAGAATTGATTACATTGAGCCCATTCATTTGAGATGACACTATTAAGCCAGGAATGAGACCATCTATGTGACGAAATTGAGACCACTGCAATCAATACGCTCAGTGACCTTTAATTCTTTTAGTCTGAATAATTGTCTCAATAGAATTTATAGCAAGAACTTAAAATCTCAAGATCAATTGTTAAGTATCCTTTAAGAAGGTTCCAACATCAGCTGACACTGAGTTCTCCAGTATGATAATGCAGTAATAAGACAAATATCTTAAAATTAGACTTATCCAGGGAACTTTGGGGGACTATATTTAGGATCTGAAATAAAAGTTGGCTCGTAAGTATATGGGTCATACATTATTGACTTTTATTTAGAAAAAAATCAACAATTGTAAAATTAGTTTATTCAAACATTCTAAATATAATTTTCT
Source organism: Tragulus kanchil (assembly GCA_022376925.1). Lineage (NCBI taxonomy): Eukaryota > Metazoa > Chordata > Mammalia > Artiodactyla > Tragulidae > Tragulus > Tragulus kanchil. The sequence continues at coordinate 11,766,079 of JAIOJX010000001.1, forward strand.
TTTTTGGAAAGAAGGGAAATTTCCCAGAACATTTATACACCTCCTGTCCTTTACAAAAGCAGTTCGCATACTAAGGAAAACAATCTGTTACCCCTCTAATCGTGCCATGATGAAAATTACTATTATAATGAGATTAGCTTTTTTAAGCATATTATTTTATGTATATGAAGACAAATGTGCACAGTGAGATAAACTTTTAGAAATGTGTTTCTAGCTTTTGAGGTTGATGGGAGTATCCTGAAAAGCAGGCCTTTTTCTACTGATTATCATCAAGGTGGAGGCTTGGTAGTTTTCAGTCCTCCTAACAGCTGGGTTGCAGTCACTGTTATCAAAAAAATGCTGAACTTTGCACTGTGAGGTTAAGACAGGAATGGAAGGAACACAAAAATCTCAGGAATATGCATGCATATTTTTAACCTAACAACTCTAGTAACAAGAACTGATGAAGTGAGCCAGGCGTGAGAGAGCCAGAATAGAACGAAAATAAGTCAAAGAGAATGTGAGTTTAAAGAAAAACTAAAACCATACCATGGTGTACCAGATGCAAAAAATGTTATGGGAACAAGGAACATACTCTTTTAAGTGCAGTTGCTTTAAATGATATGTTGAAAACAATCTCGGTTTTAATTAAAATTTTCTCTGAGCTATGTGATCATTTAGGGAAAAAAACGATCTGAAACATATTTATTTTTATAAATCACACAGGAAAAGCAAGAAACTAGAACACCAAAATAACAACTGTACTTGACTAAAATTTTTAAACTTTTAACTATTTGCTCTTTGTTCTTTCTTGTTTCTCCTCTATCAAAACCTATCCATTAATGTAAAAATCACACTAAAATAACAATGCCTGGATAGTTTTTCCTTCGTTTTATCTTCAATTGTGTTGACAGCTATAGAACTGAGGTATTTATGGCACATACCTAAAGTGACAGTGTGAAATCAAATCCAGGTTCAAATTGTATCTTTGTAACATTGCACAACTTACCTAACTTGTTTGAATCTCCGTTTTTGTTTTTGGTTTGTTTTTTTTTTCCCCACTAAAGGAAAGAGAGTTTAAGCTCTACCTGATAGAAATGCTGAGTTGAATGAGAAAATGTATAGGAGGTAGCTGATTTGTAGTAATAACCTATCAATGATCATTTCCCTCACTCACATATGTGTCCTGAATGGTGAAATTGTCATATTGTAGGTGTATTTCTGTAGAGCATTTTATATGAGTACTCTAATCAACACAGTGCTTTTTATCCTGCAAAATCATACCTCACTGTAAATATTTTTATAAAACTGACAAATAACTAATTTAATAATAATGTCATAGTTCCAACTGCCATATCTATCCTAGTCTTATTAAACATATTTGTAATATTTTTATTTGATGTTACCAAGTGTAGAAGCTAAGTTCTAATCAATCCTTTAAATATATTAGGCTTTTTAAGTGATAGAGAGCCTTTATCCATGCATATTTTTAACCTAACAACTCTAGTAACAAGAACTGATGAAGTGAGCCAGGCGTGAGAGAGCCAGAATAGAACGAAAATAAGTCAAAGAGAATGTGAGTTTAAAGAAAATAAAACCATACCATGGTGTACCAGATGCAAAAAATGTTATGGGAACAAGGAACATACTCTTTTAAGTGCAGTTGCTTTAAATGATATGTTGAAAACAATCTCGGTTTTAATTAAAATTTTCTCTGAGCTATGTGATCATTTAGGGAAAAAAACGATCTGAAACATATTTATTTTTATAAATCACACAGGAAAAGCAAGAAACTAGAACACCAAAATAACAACTGTACTTGACTAAAATTTTTAAACTTTTAACTATTTGCTCTTTGTTCTTTCTTGTTTCTCCTCTATCAAAACCTATCCATTAATGTAAAAATCACACTAAAATAACAATGCCTGGATAGTTTTTCCTTCGTTTTATCTTCAATTGTGTTGACAGCTATAGAACTGAGGTATTTATGGCACATACCTAAAGTGACAGTGTGAAATCAAATCCAGGTTCAAATTGTATCTTTGTAACATTGCACAACTTACCTAACTTGTTTGAATCTCCGTTTTTGTTTTTGGTTTGTTTTTTTTTTCCCCACTAAAGGAAAGAGAGTTTAAGCTCTACCTGATAGAAATGCTGAGTTGAATGAGAAAATGTATAGGAGGTAGCTGATTTGTAGTAATAACCTATCAATGATCATTTCCCTCACTCACATATGTGTCCTGAATGGTGAAATTGTCATATTGTAGGTGTATTTCTGTAGAGCATTTTATATGAGTACTCTAATCAACACAGTGCTTTTTATCCTGCAAAATCATACCTCACTGTAAATATTTTTATAAAACTGACAAATAACTAATTTAATAATAATGTCATAGTTCCAACTGCCATATCTATCCTAGTCTTATTAAACATATTTGTAATATTTTTATTTGATGTTACCAAGTGTAGAAGCTAAGTTCTAATCAATCCTTTAAATATATTAGGCTTTTTAAGTGATAGAGAGACACAAAAATTTATCTTACTCCCTTTATGTTATAATTGTCATACATATGGCACCTATGTACACTGAAAACTTCAGTTTACTGGTGAATACAGTACATACTAATGTTCTACTTCTGCTTTCAACAGATATATATATATTTTAAAGAACTTTAAGAGGACAAAAATAATGTGTTATATTTATGCAGACAGTGATCATTTCCTTTGTTCTTCATTGTGAAGTTCCAAATTTCTGCCTTGTGTCATTCTCCTTTAATCTGAACACTCTAACATATTTGTAGAGAAGGTCTGGTGGCAATGAATTGTCTTAGTTTTTCTTCAACTAGGAATATCTTTATTTTGCTTTCATTCCTAAAGAATATTTTCACTGGATATGGAATTCTAGCCTGGCAGCTTTCTTTCCCCCCCCCCCCCCTTAGAGCACGTTAAGGATGTTTTATGTCTTCTGGTCAGCAGGGTTTCTGAGAAAAAATATTCAGTCATTTGAACTGCTGTTACTGTTGAGGTAATGTGACCCTTTTATTTAGCTCCTTTCAAGAATTTTTTAAATTTAGCTTTGGCTTTCAGCACTGTATTTAGGGAAGATCTAGTTTTGATTTTCCTCGAGTTTATCTAATTTTTATTTTGCTGAGTTTCTTGAATGTATAAATTTATGACTCTAAACAATTTGATAAATTATTATCCATTATTTTTTCAAAATTTTGGCTATCAATACCTTTTTATTTTATTCTTGAGACGCTAATCACATGGATGCTACATCTAATGATACTGTCCCACATTCTTTCCCCCGCCCCTGTTCTTCAGATCGAATGATTCCTATTGATCACTCTCCAAGTGAACTGAATCCCTCCTCTGTCATCTTCCCTCTTCTACTAAGTACACTAATGAGTTGGGGGTTAATCTTTATTTCAGGTATTTTACATTTTAGTTCTAAAATCTCCACTGGGTTCCTTTTCAGTTTCTTTCTCTTCTAAGAACTTCCATATCTCCATTAATTCTAAAATAGTTCACTTTACCTCACATAACATGTTTTTTAACAATTGCTTTAAAATTTTTGATAATTCTAACATCTGTGTCTTCTCAGTGTGGTCATATAGTGATTGTATTTTTCTTTGAGAATTGGTATGATGTTCCTTGCTATTTGTATACAGAGTAATTTTAGATTATATCCTGAACATTGTGAATATTATGCTGTAAGACTCTGTGACCTGTTAAAATCCTCTGTAGAATGCAGATTTTTATTTATTTGTTTCAGAATCCAATCAACATGATCAGGTTCAAGTCACAAATTCTGACTCAGCTTTTGTGAGAGCTGGTTATAGTGAAACCTGAACTGTCAGGTTTCAAAAGCTTTGCTAAGGTATTAGGGTCTGTCCCACATGTGTGCCACTCAGGGGTTAGACTTAGGTGGTGATGTATATTATAACTCAGTTCTCAAGCTCAGTTTCATTGCCTCTGTTTCACATGGGCGCTGCTCAGGAACAAGCCCAAGGTACGGATTGGTTCATACACACATTTAGGAGATCCTTTCTCTAGTGTTGTCCTATCCAGGCTTACCCCCATACTTTATGGCTCTCGGGGGCCCTTACTTCTGTTTGTTCTGGCCAGAACGCTGGGCTTCTCTTCAAGTTGTAGTCCCCCTAAGGCTCTCTTGCAGTTAAGGCTTCCCCTAAGGCAGAGAAAAATTCTTTCAGAATTTTTAGTATTCACTTTCACTGTGTACCCCTGTGATATGCTCCAGCCGTGGGTCGAACTCTATTACATTATATATAAAACCAAGAAATTCAGCACCATTTGAGTCATCCTTCAAGTTCTGACTTCTCTATCTAATCTTCTTGCTGTTATTTACTGTACTTTTAAGAGTCCTCAGACAGTTTGTTCATGTATTCTTTCCACAATTTTAGCTATAATCAATGGGAGAGATAGGCTATAATGGGTTCAGTCCATTTTGGTCAATATCAGAAGCCCTTTCCGTTTTCCAAGAGCACTTCACCTTTCAATGATCTGCATCACTGAACTTAGAGCTGTAGCTCTGTCCTTTATACACGTATTCTTCACTTGGCATTTCCCTGAGGGTGGATAGGAACAAAATATTGCTGCCTCAAGCAACTGAAAATAAGTAATTTAAGCCATACAGCAGCTTTTCTGTCTTTTCACAAAAAGGAGCTGCGCCCACAGGATGATCTCTTGTGACAGTGATCCATCTTGAATATCTTTCTTGGTTGGCAGCACTTACCAGTCCGTGACACTCATATGTTATCAATTAGCATCTTTTAGGTGCCAGTTTAAATGGAACAAGAAGCACCATCTCTCTTTAGAAGGAGATATAATTTCTGAGATTATTCCTCTGTAGATGGGGGTTAACACTAACCATCTTTCCTTCTATCCTCATTCTTACATTTTCATTTGAGTTGGAAATGGATCTTATGGACACACATGCAGTGAAACTAATTGGCTTCAGTAACATTTTTTTGTTCAACATAATTTTCCACAAATGTTCTTAACTTTGATTTGTTTATACAGAGTGGTGATTTCTTTATACTTTCCTATTTACTTGACTGAGGAGAATAAATAAGTACTGTATCAGAAATGAACAGGAAAGTCATTCATTCAACAATTATTTCTTGCAATCTTATCATATGTTACACAAGGTGGGGAATGTGGTCACTAGCTGGGCAGATAACTGCTCAAGAATAAAAGAATAACAGATTCAGGGAGAACTACTAACACTTCGAAACACTTTGCTCCTCTCTTTCAAAATTTTTTTTTACCATACCACATCTTCTTTATTTTCAATAAAACTTTTAGTATCAGCTTGTCATTTCTACAAAATAAGACTTTTGTTATTTTGACTGTAATTGCATTGAATCAATCTGGGGAGAATGGACATCTCAACAATATTCAGTCTTGAAATCTAAGAACATAGCCTATCTCTTCATAGGTCTACTTTTCTTTCTTTTAGGTATGTATTATATTTGCCAGTGTATAATTCTTACATCCATTTTCATAAATTTATTCCTAAATACTTCATATATTTAATGCTATCATAGGTAATAACTTTCAATTTCTTTTTCTAATTTTTCACTGCCAGTACATACAAAATCAAGTAAGTTTTTATATTGACCTTGGATACTGTAACCTTGACACACTGAATTATTATTTCTAGCATTCTTTGGATTGATTGGAATTTAATTTGTGGTAAGATTTAATTTCCAAATATTTGAGGGTTTTCCACATATCTTTTTTTTTAACTTTATTTATTTATTTATTATTTATTTTTGTACATGTATGTTCCCAGATCATTCATATGCATATCCCTTGACCCTCCCCCCACCCACACATATCTTTTTCTTACTGATTTTTTAATACAATTTTACTGTGTTCATATAACACATGATCTATGACAATATTCCTTTAAAACATACTCAGTCTTGTTTACAGCTTATCTAGTTTAATGTTGCGGTGTGCCTTTTAGACAAATGTATATTCTTCTTTTTGGTGGAGTGTGCATGTTCAGCTGCTCAGTCATGTCTGACTCTTTGTGACCGTGTGAACTGTAGCCTGCCAGACCTCTGTGTCCATGAAATTTTTCAGGAACAATATTAGAATGGGTTGCCATTTCCCACTCCAGGGTATCTTTTCAACCCAGGGACTGAACCCATGTGTCCTGCACCTGCTGCATTAGCAGGCGGATTCTTTACCACTGCACCACCTGCTCTGTTGGTATATATGTTGATTAGGTTAAGTTGGTTGATAGTGCTTTTCCAGTCTTCTATATATTTACAGATTTTGTGTCTTTCTTTTCTTCAATTGGTGAAGTAAAACTGGTGATGTCTACAACTACTACTGTAAATTTGTCAGTTTCCATTTTAAGTTCTGACTGTTTTTACTTAAATTATTTTGATGTCCATAAGCATTTTGAATGTTATGTCATTTTAATGAATGAATACTTTTAACACGAAGAACTATCCCTTTTAATCTATTCATGGCATTTATCATCCTGAAGTCTATTTTTCTGTTATTAATACAGGCACTTGAGTTTTCTTACGATTGAGTTTGTATGATGTCTATATTTCTACCCTTTCAGTTTTAACATATTTACATATTTGTATTTAATGTCTGAAGATTAGTTGATGTATTCTGAGAATCCAAAGCCAAAGCAGGATTACACATGCAAAAAATGTATTAGGTGAAAGACCTGTGAGGGAAAATTATAACAGCATGACACATGCTGACTGACACATGACTGACTCTTGTACTCAGTCAAATGGGAAAAAAATGACAATACTTTCATGTTTCCTGCACTTGGAGGTAGGTTCTTTATCCCCAGTGTCACCTGGGAAGCCCAATATTTTCAAATAATCCCTTCGGTTATATTCACCATCTGCTCATTACCCATTATTCATAAATACTGTATTCTAGTAATTTTCTTCACAATCTCCCCCATTTGCAATTTGTTTTAAAAGGAAACATAGCAAACATAGGTAAAAGAGCTTTTCCTACTGCTTTACCAAGCCAACTTTATTCATAACTACATTCAAGTGGGCTGAGAACTGGGGCTCCTCAAAACCCAGCGATGGGCACCAGGAGGAGGTGCGTTCACTTTGGAAAAGGTGTGTGCCTTGTCAACAATTCACTCCTGTGCACTTGCTTTCTCTCTGCTTACCCATTTCCTTCTTCCCTCTGTCCTATGTCAAACCCAAGGGCTAAAGATGCCCCAGAGTTAAGCCTTGCCAGCTACACTGGCAATGGTCAAGCACCAACTGTCCTGAATGGTCTACCTGACCTATTTGGGCAGAGAAGGATCATGTACATAATTCTAAAATTATTTTGCATTTGACAGTAATTTTCCACATCCTGGGAAACTTTTAGTAATGTCTCTTCTTTCATTTTATCTTTTAACATGTCATGTACCATAAAAGACAGGTACATAGGGAGACCTTCCATCATTGGTTACGCAGAAAGAAGGATCATGTTTATTTATAAAGATGATGTTCTACCCTAAGCATTTTGAATGTTATGTCATTTTAATGAATGAATACTTTTAACACGAAGAACTATCCCTTTTAATCTATTCATGGCATTTATCATCCTGAAGTCTATTTTTCTGTTATTAATACAGGCACTTGAGTTTTCTTACGATTGAGTTTGTATGATGTCTATATTTCTACCCTTTCAGTTTTAACATATTTACATATTTGTATTTAATGTCTGAAGATTAGTTGATGTATTCTGAGAATCCAAAGCCAAAGCAGGATTACACATGCAAAAAATGTATTAGGTGAAAGACCTGTGAGGGAAAATTATAACAGCATGACACATGCTGACTGACACATGACTGACTCTTGTACTCAGTCAAATGGGAAAAAAATGACAATACTTTCATGTTTCCTGCATTTGGGAGGTAGGTTCTTTATCCCCAGTGTCACCTGGGAAGCCCAATATTTTCAAATAATCCCTTCGGTTATATTCACCATCTGCTCATTACCCATTATTCATAAATACTGTATTCTAGTAATTTTCTTCACAATCTCCCCCATTTGCAATTTGTTTTAAAAGGAAACATAGCAAACATAGGTAAAAGAGCTTTTCCTACTGCTTTACCAAGCCAACTTTATTCATAACTACATTCAAGTGGGCTGAGAACTGGGGCTCCTCAAAACCCAGCGATGGGCACCAGGAGGAGGTGCGTTCACTTTGGAAAAGGTGTGTGCCTTGTCAACAATTCACTCCTGTGCACTTGCTTTCTCTCTGCTTACCCATTTCCTTCTTCCCTCTGTCCTATGTCAAACCCAAGGGCTAAAGATGCCCCAGAGTTAAGCCTTGCCAGCTACACTGGCAATGGTCAAGCACCAACTGTCCTGAATGGTCTACCTGACCTATTTGGGCAGAGAAGGATCATGTACATAATTCTAAAATTATTTTGCATTTGACAGTAATTTTCCACATCCTGGGAAACTGTATGTAGTAATGTCTCTTCTTTCATTTTATCTTTTAACATGTCATGTACCATAAAAGATCAGGTACATAGGGGAGACCTTCCATCATTGGATTTTAATCTTGATTTTCATTGTACCAAAACTTGTTAGTACTTGTGAGATATCTCCATCAGTTTATTTTTATAAACTCATGGCACATATTTCGGCATACACACATCTGAATCCCTAAATTCCTTCAGGATTCTTTTCTTATGTTAATCTCTAGTACCTCCCACATTTGTTTTTTAAATACAGCCTTTTCCTCCCTTTAGTAACTAGTTTAATGTGTTTCTTGGGCCATATTTTCTCCTCTTTGATCATATTCTGTTTAAGAAAACAGCTATCCTGCCTTTTCACCATGTGAAGTAGACATGAGAAGACAACTGTCTGTTAGCCTGGAAGAAGGTTCTCATCAGACACCAAATCTACTTGCATGTTAATCTTGGACTTTTTTGTCTTCAGAATAATCAGAAATAAACTTCTTTTGTTTAAGACAAAAAAAGAAAATAGCTATCCTTACGCCTTTGCAGTGCATTCCTAATTTAAACAAAGAACCCATCCATCTAGTATCTACAGTTCAGAAACTCATACACGCGGAGTTCTGAGAGATGAGTCTTCCAGAGAGAATGAGCATCTACTGCAAATGCTCTCAGGCGGGAATGAGTTTGAACTTGCCTGAGAAAAAAAAAGAAAAAGGACATTGAAGCATGAGCAGAATGGGCAAGGAGGAAAATGAAAGAAGGTGAGTTTCAGGAAGCAGAAGCCAGATCATAAGGGACCAGAACAATCATTACAAGGGTTGTGAGTCTCATTCCATGTTCGTGAGAAGTCACTCAAGAGGTTTAAGCAGGGGGATGATATAACCTGATTTTTTATTTTATATAGGTTGATTCCCTTGGGAGTCCTTCAAGAACCACAGCTCTCTCTCTCTTTTTTCCCCTAGTCCCCAACCAGCTGTAGAAGAGAAGGAAGAAAACACTGCTTGTGCCACCAAGTCTTTGAGTTTTCTGTCTGAGTCCGATGGGTCATTGGACACCATGGGGATAAAGAAAAGAGAGTGCCGGAAACATTCTGTGTCCTTCATTTACGACACATGCTCTGGAATAATAGCACCGTTTTCTGCAGGAATACAAGTTGGTCCTGGTCCTGATCAAAAGAGGTGTGTTCTGAGGAATACTAGGCAGATTTATAGCATACAAGATGAGTACAGAGCTTCAAAAATTTACTAGAAAAGATCATTCATTCAAGAAAAAAAATTAAAATGTGGACTGTAATGTCACCTCTGTTTGGCTTCTCTGGCCCTGACCACAGTTGTTTTCTCCTATTTCTCTTTGGTTCTGAAGTTTGTGTTTCTAAAATGGCAGCCCAAGTTGCACACAACCTGTAATTTAGAAACATTCTATGTTCTAAATTGTACTTTGCTTTCAGGAAAAGCATTTATGTGTCAAGTAGCAAAACAAGAATGAAATGATAGCAGGTAAAGTTCTCCATTAAAGAAAGACAAATTAGGTAGAGACCTGTTAATGTATACTGCAGAAAATAAAAGGGATGGTGATATGAACATGCCTATCAACTTACTCTTATAATGCAGTGATTTTTAAGTGTTAGAGGAGCATTTTTGAGCTTGTGTTATCATAGTGGAACAGTGCCCAAGGATGCTGTTTTCAGAAGGTCAGAGTTCCAGAGCTGCTCAGCCACTATGTTGAGAACTGATCTTTAATCTTCTGGCTTCTTTGTAGTTCTGACGTCATGTCCTTCCTCTTTTGCTATTACAGGAACATGCATTAGGCTAATACTTCTGCTTGCTGGACTGTATGACATTTACCCTCTCTCCTTTATAACCACCACCATAATAATAACATCAAAAGCTACTATTTATAGAGTTGTGGGCACATTTCATCAAGATTTAACCTGATTTTCAAGAGTCCTGGAAGTCAGGAGTTGGGCCCAATTTCCAGATGAAAAACGTAAGTCTCCTTCCATGGATGTGACAGTAGGGCCACATACAAGGAGAGCCCAGGTGACGGGACTGCACTGCCTTCTTCTCAGTGCCCTACATCTAGCCAAGGAGCTCTGTGAGTACTGAACAGAAAATTCAATTCTCACCATCATTCCGAAGTAAGAATCTTTAACCTTTCTGATCCTATTTAGCTTTCCATAGACTTTCTGTCTAACAAGAAACAGACTCTTCCAGTGCCCAGCTTGGTCCATATATAGAAGCTGTCCCATGAACAGAAGATGTGTAACACCTATGAATTGCCCCAAAAGTATAATCTGCACGGAATAATGTAGTATATTAAGTTCTTCTGTGTTGCCTCCCTCTATATTAAACTCGACGTGAAGGTTGCAACTTCTGGTAAAAATTACAGCTTTTCTTTCTGTGAAAATGCCTGTGCTCAAGGACTTATTAAAACTAGAATTCCTGAGAGGCAAATTTGAAAAGAGGGAAAGTGCAGTTGTTGGCACTAATGGGGAGGAAGCTGTGCTTTCATCCCCACATTCTTTTCATTTAGAAAGAGGGCTGAGAGAGGCCAGGAAGGGTACACCTCTTTTTATTTCTGAGGCATTAAAAGATATGAGAACCACCTTCCCAGGGTGCCTGGAACCAGCTGCAGCTGCAACCTGTTACAGACACTCACCCTGCATCTGAAAGGCCAGTATGTTCACTCTCAAGACAAGATCACACTCCTTTCAGTTTAATCCTGCCTATTTAAAGAAGTCTCAGAAATGCTGTTTGTTCTGTGTGAGAAAAAGCGCATGCTAACAGCAGGAGGTCTGTTAAAGCTACTTATTTGAAAACCGCCAGCCTTAGCACAGCCTCTGTGGTCCATGGAATCAGTTTCTTCATTCTTACTGAAACACAAAGTATTCCCTTTGATCTTGCTAGAGCACCACTGTTTATTACAAACTCTGCATCTTCTCTCTGTGTCTTACAGTTTATATAGTAATTTTTCCAAAGCAATCACGGAGTTTTATACTTATGTTTCAAACGATGGATAGAGTATTGGGAGTGTTCCGCAACATTATAGCATGGAATAAATTATACTAACTATGAGAGACTCCTTGGGATTCATTCATTTGTTAGCCATTACAGTCATTACACAAAACTAAACTGACACTATGTCTCTAAGCTGTGTTAAGACTCTTTGATGCTGAAAACAGAACTTGCAGAAGTGGCTGTGAGAAGTTAGTGTGCTGCTCTGGGCTGATGTAGTTTTGAGATCTCAAAGGACAAGCAGTGCAATACATCTGCAGCTGTTACTCAGGTCATCCCTGCCCATGGCTTACTTCCAGCCTCAGAGACAGTAAGCCCTGGCTTCTACCTTTCACATTCAATCGCTTTCCAGCTTTCTACTGGCTTCCTCAAGTGCTTATAAGATCTGAGCATGCTCAGAAAGCACAGGCAGGTTTTGTCTCTGCATCTGCTTTCTCATTTTGAAACATCATTAAGGTTTCATTGTGAGAGATGGACCACCCCCTCCACAAAATGTGGGTCAGTGAGATTCATCAAGTGACCAAGAAAAGATCAAAATTTCCCTTATCACAACTATACAGGTGTTACGTTGAAAGGGTTTTCCTAAGTAGTGCAAAATGTAGAATACGTTGGAAAGTGTCACTGGATTTCCCATTTTATTCTGAAAATATACCCAAGGCCTTGATGTGGCCTACAGTCTGTCCATAACCTGTCAGTTGGCCACTTGTCTGACCTTGTTCTTACTCTTGTCCCTTCTGTGGTGGCCCAAAAAGATATCCTCCTGGCAATATATACATGTCAAATCCTTGGATCCTGTGAGCAGTGCCTTCTATGACAAAAGATGTAATTTTGAGAGGAAGACCTTATCCTGGGTTACCCAAATGGGCCAATATTATCACAGGGGTCCTTATACCGGAGAGGCAGAGAGAAACATACAAAGCAGTCACAAAGAAGAGGAGAAATGAAGGAGGCGGCAGATGTCAGAGTTATGCGGCCACAAGGCAAGGAGTAGAAACAGTCACAAGCTAGAAGACTGAGGAACAGATCCTCCCCTAGAGCCTCTGCCAGGAGCACACCCTTAGAGACACCTTGATTTTCTAGACTTCTGGCCTCCAGAGCAACGAGAGAATAAAGGCTTTAAGCCGCCCAGGCTGTTACAGTAGCCCTAGCTAAATAATCTACCGCTTTCACTCCCACTGGCTGCCTTGCTGGTCCTCAAACAGGCCAAGGGAATCCGCGTTAGGACTCACTGCTCTCTCGGACTAGAGAGCTCTCCTGCCGGATAGCTCCCTAGTGAGAGACTGCCCCGTGGCTTTCTCCTCCACTCCCTCCTGGTGTCTGCTCAAAGGTCACTTTTTGCAGTACTACTTTCCATGACCACCTTAGAGGTCCCTTGGCATTCCTTAACATTCTTGCCCGATTTTCTCTTTTTCATAGTATGTAGGGCCTATCTAACACATTACTTATTTCATGTATTTACTCATTTATTATTTTCCATGTCTGGTTGTCTATATTCTCAGTAGAAGATCAACTCCAGACTGTTAGGATTTTTTGCTTGTATTTCCCAGGGCATAGAACAGTGAGCGCCTCAGCACCTAGGAGAAGGCCCAGTATATGCAAGCATTCAATCAATATTTAAGTGAAAAATCATCTAGTATCAGAGATAGAAACAGGCAATGATAAAGAAAGTATTTTATGATTTACCAGTCATGCTTCCTAAACTGTCCTAACCATTAACCACGCAACCTCCCTAATCCCAACAAATCACTTAATTGCCCATTTTCAAATACTGGAGTTTAAGGAAAGACTGAGCTGAATATAACTGTTTTTTTCAATCATATATTTACTCAACAATTTTTAAAATTCAAACTGAGGTTATCAAGAACTCTCTTCCATATCGTGCTGAAATCCTAAGCATAGGGTTTCCTAATGAAACAAACATTTTGTAGATACGACCTTAAATGGTGAGTATATTTATTCTGAAGGGCCTGTATCTTTTCTTGGCAGATGTCAGCAAGAGACAGAACTCATGTGCTTCCGTCTTGCTGAGCCCATGTGACACAGGCTAATTACAGGGCTGTTTATGGTTCTGGCAGATAAAGAAAAAAGATACAAAGACACAGTATCTGCATTGCAGCCAGCAAGATCTGCGTGCAAAGGTTAGCCGGAGGCAAACTTCCTGAGCGGACATGGATGGAGAACCCAACAGACTCTTTTGTTTTGATCTAAAAGTAAAGTACAATATTGTCTGAGTTCTTTAGCTCCATTTTGTGGAGGAAATGTGTAACAAAGATCCCAGAAGGGAACTGGAAGACATCCATCAAAGAATCCCAGGACTGTAAACTACATTCCAGCTTACAGCCTATATGCTGTCAATACTAAGAATTTCTTGATGAAGATCACAGTCTTCGGCGTTGCCATTATACAATGTCAAGTGAAAGGGTCAGAGACACATTCTTGATGGCTTTGAAGCCTGCTTTGTTGAATAAAGCTTCTCTTAAATTGAAAAGTTGAGTCTATTCCAAAGTGAAAAGAGATGAGATAATCAGTAAAATTATTGTTTTGATGTTGTAAAAGTCTACAGAAATTTCTGCCTTAAGCACTGGAGGAATACTTAGAATATTTGTGACCAATTACTATAAATATGCATGAGATTAGACTGATTTGGGGCAAGAAAATGAGGGAAATAATTCTTTTCATTGTTGAACTATTACTCTTTTTAAAGTAAAATTGGTTATTTGAAAAAATGACATGCATACAGAAAGAACACATATACAGCTTGGTGCTTTCTCCCCACAGTAACATTATCCTGGAGCTGCCACGCAGCTCAGAAACGGAGCACGAGCAGTCTCCTGAGCAATCCCCCTGGTGCCCTCTACCGGTTACTACCCTTCGTGTCAACTCCAAAGGGAGCTCCTGCACTAACTTATTATTACTACAAAATACTTACATTATATTTCACAGCTATCATTTAAAGTTCAACAGACATTGATGCCACATTTTAACCTCACCCACCATCAAGTTTTATCAATCTTTCTGTTTTGTTCTTCTCAAAAAAAAAAAGAAAAAAAGAGCTAAAGAGAGCTGTAAATTTTTATCGGAGACACCCTCTGCTTTCCCCATTCCTGCTTATGTATGTGCTGGAATAGAGATGCTTTTGAATAAAAAGTCTTACTCTTCTTTCTTAAATTAAAGATGGGCTTAGCCAAGCACTACAAAGCAAGGCAGACCACACACACACACACACACACACACACACAGCCCAAATAGAATTCATTCCCGTTTACAATTACGGTTTTAGTTTCAAGCTTAAAGTAATTTACGGATATTTGCAAAAGGATAAAAATACCTTAACTGTGTTCTTTTAAAAATGCACTCAAAAGTTAAGACCCTTGAATTCAAAAACTCTTGCCCTGTTTATTGTTAATCACTAATAGTTAAAATTTTAAAAGGTAATAAAGGGTGTAAAGGGCAGACGAGAGATACTACCGAAACATCATCTGGCTGCTGTGGGTACATCTCAGTTATATCCATCACAGCCTCCCAGGAGCCCCAGGAAGATTCTGTCAGGACTGCTAAGGTGCTTGCTGCGTGGGTGGTAGCTTATCATTGTGAGAACCTATCCTGGGTGGCTTTATGGAAGGATGAATGTACAGCAGGCTCCAGCCCAAAATTAATCTTGTAAAGTCAACAAGTACATAATTTTCTTGGCATCTCTGAGTTTCTGCCACTGAGATAGAACAGGAATTCATACGCACGAGCCAAAGAAAACCATGGAGGTGACACATTCAGGCTGTAACTTCTATGAATAGCAAAGGTTTTCAACTGGTAAAGATTAATCTTGCAGAGATTCACTTAAAAGGCCCTAGAGACAAGACCTTGAGAGGCTCAGAATTATCTTTCTTCCTTTTAAAATGGCTCTGACTTTCCTCTGATAGCCACAGAGCAGTTGCCACATTTTTTTTTATTCCGAAGTACTTGAACACTGTAAAATAAAGTCATCTTAAAGAAGCCTGATGTGCTGCAGTCCATGGGGTTGCAAACAGTAGACATGACTTAGTGACTGAACAACAAAGAGATTAAACAGTCACATTCTAAAGACAGTTGCCACTGAGTAAGTCGGATAGTTCTTCCAATATTGGTTCCTGTGATGAGAAACTGCAGGTACTTCCACAGGTACTGATACACAGTTGTGTCTGATGTCCTTTGGCTTAAGCCCTCCTTGCTCTGGTTTCTGATAGATGGATCTTCTTTAATCATCTGTTATTTAAGTAAAGCTCACAGTGTATTTAAAGAAATCTAAGCAAGGATTTCTTCAATATAATTTCTACATGACAGACATTTACTGCGAGGCCACAATCACTCATGTAGTTGCCATTATTACATTTTGTTGCTCTAAAAAGGCTTATCACTTTGGCATCTTTGTCATTTGTACCTGTTGTCATGACAATTTCAGCAAGAACTTTTCAGCATGTGTGATGGGAGAAGTCAGTCAGATCACTGAATTTATCCAGAACCAAACACAACAGCATCTGGTAATACTCACATTTTCTTCATCTTTATACCCATGAAAAGATACTTTTCAGGATTTCTTGTCTGGCAGACACTATTTCTGTCTTGAATTCTTTTCAGTTTTTCAGTTCATTCTTATCCCAAGGCAAAAGTTCCTTAGGTGGAAGTAGAACTGAGATAATAGCTCAGCAGAACTGAAATAACATGTACTATGCACTTGGTCAAAGTGGTTTTCTTTCCAATAACTTCTTCCGCTCTTCATGTCCAGCTTCAAAGACTTCACTGTCAGCTATAGCTTCCCTGTGTTGACCCAGGGGGCTTCCCAGGTGACTCAGTGGTAAAGAATCCACATGCCAATGCAGGAGACACTGATTTGATTCCAGATGGGAAAGATCCTCTGGAGGAGGAAATAGCAGCCCACTCCAGTATTCTTGCCTAGGAAATCCCATGGACAGAGGAGCCTGGTGGGCTATACTCCATGGGATTGCAAAAGGGGCAGACATGACTTAGCAGCTAAACAACAAAAATACAGCATGTTGGTCCAGGACTTGGCTATCACCACAGCCATCTCAGTATCTCCTATCTTAAATTCTTTCTCACTAGTTTTGTCTGACTTTGAATTTTGTGTAAATGGAGTTTTACTGTATGTTATCTCTACTGTTCAGTTTCTTTCCATTAAATTTATGCTTGTGAAATCATCCATGTTTTTGCTTGTGATAGTAGTTCATCATGCTTTATTGCTGTTTTAATAATATATCACAATCTATTCAGCCATCTATCTATTAATGGGAATTTCAGTTGTTTCTAGTTTGGAGACAATACAAACAGTGCTACTGTGAACATTCTCATTCATGAGTTTAAGTAAACATGCATACATATATGCTGAGTATGCATATATACCCATAGTATATTTAAGTGAAACTGAAATAGCTGAGCCACAGCATGAGTATATTCGGCTTTGATAAAGACTGTCAATATGGATTTAAAAAAGGCAGAGGAACCAGAGATCAAATTGCCAACATACACTAGATCAACGAAAAAGCTAGGGAATTACAAAAAACATCTACTTCTGCTTCATTGACTATTCTAAAGCCTTTGTGTGAATCACAGCTGTAGAATATTCTTAGTGAGATGGGAATACCAGACCACCTTACCTGCCTCCTGAGAAACCTGTATTCAGGACAAGAAGCAACAGTTAGAACTGGACATGGAACAATGCACTGGTTCCAAATTGGGAAAGGAATAAGTTAAGGCTGTACACTGTCACTCCGCTTATTTAACTTCTATGCAGAGTACATCATGCGAAATGCTGAGCTGGATGAAGCTCAAGCTGGAATCAAGATTGCCAGGAGAAATATCAAAACCTCAGATACGCAGATGATACCAGTTTAATGGCAGAAAGTGAAGAACTAAAGAGCCTCTTGATGAAGGCGAATGAGGAGAGTGAAAAAGCTGGCTTAAAACTCAACATTCAAAAACTAAAATCATGGCATCCAGTCCCATCACTTCATGATAAATAGAAGGGGAAACAGTGTCAGATTTTATTTTCTTGGGCTCCAAAATCACTGCAGTGACTGCAGTCACAAAATGTAAAAATTCTTGCTCCTTGGAAGAACAGCTATGACAAACCTAGATAGTGTATTAAAAAGCAGAGACATCACCTTGCCAAAAAAGGTCCATATAGTCAAAGCAATGGTTTTTTCAGTAGTCATGTACAGATGTGAGAGACCATAAGAAAGGCTGAGTGCCAAAGAATTGATATTTTCAAATTGTGGTGCTAGAGAGGACTCCTGAGGGTCCCTTGGACAACAAGGGGATCAAACCAGTCAACTCTAAAGGAAATCAACTCCAAATAGTCATTGGAAAGACTGATGCTGAAGCTGAAGCTCCAATACTTTGTCCAGCTGATGTGAAGAGCCAACTCATTGTAAAAGCCCATGATGCTGGGGAAAACTGAGGGTAGGAGGAAGTGGGCAACTGTGGATGAGATGGTTAGATAGCCTCACTGACTCAACAGACATGAGTTGGAGCAAACACCAGGAAGTAATGAAGGGCAGGGAAGCCTGGCATGCTGCTGTCCATGGAGTCGCAAAGAGTCAGACATGACTAAGCAACTAAACAACAAATGTCTAAATAAAAATAATAATAACAAGCATTTTTATTGAAAGATAGTTGATTTGCAATACTATATTGATTTCCAGTGCACAGCATAGTGATCCAGTATTTTTATAGATTATACTCCATTAAAAGCTATTATGAAATAATGACTATAATCTCCTATTCTGAACCACATATCCCTGTAGCTTTTATATTTTATACACAGCAGTCTGTACCATACCCCTGTCTTGACCCTCCCACTTTCCCTCTCCCCACTGATAAACACTAATTTGTTTTCTTTATCTGTGAATCAGTAACAAAGTATTTTATAAAAGTAGCTGATAATATTTTACATTTGACCAGCAGTGTATAAGGGTTCTCCTTGCTGGCCGCTAGTGTTTGCTAGTACTTAGTGTTCTCACATTTCTTCCTTAAAGTGTTCTAATAGGGTTGAAGAGGTCTTCGTGGTTTTAATTTGCTAATGATTAATCATGTTAAATGTCTTTCCTGTGCTTAACTGCCATTCATATATTTTCTTTGTTGACGTGTTCGTGCTAATATTTTCTTCATTTAAAAAAACTGAGCTGTTTATATTCTCATTATTAAGTTTTGAGAGTACATAATACAGTGTAGCTACAGGACCTTTATCAGATAAGTGATTTGCAAATATTTTCTCTCAGTCTTTGGCTTTTTAAGATTGTTTTTTTGAAGGGTAGGACTTAATTTTATGAAGTCTAATATATCACTTTTTTGTAGTTATTATGCTTTGGTGTAGCATGTAAGAAATCTTTCCTTAGCCTTAGGGACACAAAATATGCTTCTATGTCTTCTTATAAGACATTTATTGTTTTGGTTGTATATTTAGGACAATGAGCATGTTTGAATTAATTCTCTATGTGGCACATGATATGCATACTGAACATGGTATGTTCATTTTTTTCCATATGTATGTACAATTGTCCCTCCACCACTTGCTAAAAAGTCTATCCTTTTCCCATTATAAGGCCTTTGGCACTTTGTCAAACAATAGTTGAATATATTTGTGGGAAACTATGGGTTCTCTGTTCTGCTGCATTCATTTATATATCTATCTCTATCTCAATATGTCTAGTTCACTTTTATAATATTAGACTGCCTTAATATATTTAGTATAATAATAAGTTTGGAAATCAGATATCCTGAGCCCTACAAATTTGTTATTTTGGGGAGATTTGGAATTCTAACAATCAGTCTTGCAGTACACGAGCATGTTCTATCAACTTAGATTTTCTTTGATTTTTTTATCAGTGTTTTTAGTTAATAACTGATACCTATGATGTTTTTGGTGCTACTATAAATGGCATTATTTCTTTTTAAACTCAATTTCCAATTTTCATTGCTAATACATAAATATTTTTATAATAAACATATCTTGCAAACTTGCTAAACTCAGTCATCACTTTTTTTTTTAATTTCTTTTTCAATGGTTTCTTTGTTGGGGGTGGGTTGGGGGGGGTGGGCAGGCCACTTCTATTGGTCTTTCATTTATCTATTTTCATCCATCTTTGTTTGTTCTTTGGCCCGTGTGGGCCTCCCATCACGGTGGCCTCTGTTGCTGCAGAGCACCGGCTTTGGGCGCATGCACTCCAGAGCTCCAGCTTGGTAGTTGGACACATCAGTCCAGCTGCTCCGTGGCACGTGGGATCTTCCCAGGCCAGGGATCGAACCGGCGCCCCTTGCACTGCAAGGCAGTGTCCTTACCCACTGGGCCACCAGGGAAGCCCAGTCATCAGTTCTTATAGCATTTTTAATATTATTTAAGATTTTCTACATAGCATGTCATTTGTGAATAAAGACTTTTCTAGGTCAGATTATTTTACCTTTCCAAAATACGTGCCCTTCAGGCATTTTTATTGCCTTTTCGTAGTAGCAAACTAAGATGCTGAATGGTGCTGATTATGCATGGTGACAACAGATAACCTTTCCTTGTTTCTGATGTTGGGGAAAAGTACTGTTTTTCACTATCAAGTATGTAAATTGTAGACATTTTCTTAAGATATTCTTTATTAGATTAAGGGATTTATCTTCTTTTCCTAATTTGCTGAGAAAACGATCATGACTAGATTTTGAATTTTCTCAGTTGCTTTTTCTGCATCTATTGAGATGCTTATAGGATTTTTCTTCTTTAGTGTGTTAGTGTGGTGGATCAAGTCGATTAGTTGTCAAATGTTAAACCAGTCTTACATCATGGAGATAAAACTCACTTGATCATAAATAACATTCTTTTTCTGTGTGGCTAGATTTGATTGATTTACTAATAATATATATTTTTTTTAATTTTGGTTTCTTTTATTGGTCTTTCATTTATCTGCTTTCATCCATCTTCATTCTTCGGCCTGCATGGGCCTCCCATTACAGCGGCCTCTCTTGCTACAGAATATCAGCTCTCGGCCCATGCGTTCCAGAGTGCTGGCTCGTAATTGGACACACGGGTCCTGCCATTCCACGGCATGTGGGATCCTCCTGGGCCAGGGATCAAACCGGTGCCCTTTGCACTGCAAGACGAACTCTTCACCCACTGGATCACCAGGGAAGCCCTATTTACTAATAATATTTT
The DNA here is from genome assembly GCA_022376925.1 of Tragulus kanchil. Taxonomy (NCBI): domain Eukaryota; kingdom Metazoa; phylum Chordata; class Mammalia; order Artiodactyla; family Tragulidae; genus Tragulus; species Tragulus kanchil. The sequence goes on from JAIOJX010000001.1 coordinate 11,786,735, forward strand.
GATAAAGATCTTTCTATCTATACATAGATATTGATCTGTAGTTTTCTTTTATTGTCATTGCTTTACTTGATTTGGTATCAAGGTGATTATGTCCCTACAAAATGAGTTGGGATGGGTTTCTATAGCATTAGCATGTTTTCTTCCTTTGATGTTTGGTAGAATTTGTCAGTGTTTGCCATTTGTGCCAGTTTTATTTGTTGGAAAGTTGTTCATTTCAATTAAATGCCTTTAATAGATACTGATCTAGTCAGGTTATTTGTTTTTTAAATTAAGCTTTAGTAGTTTGTTGTGTTTAGAGTAACTCGTCCACTATATATTATATTTATGATGTACAATTATGTGCACTATCCCTTTAGTATCTTTTTAACATTTGTAAGGTGTGTAGCTGATTTCATAAAAGTATTCCTTGTTTCTGATGTTGGAAAAGTACTGTTTTCACTATCAAGTATGTAAATTGTAGACATTTTCTTAAGATATTCTTTATTAGATTAAGGATTTATCTTCTTTTCCTAATTTGCTGAGAAACGATCATGACTAGATTTTGAATTTTCTCAGTTGCTTTTTCTGCATCTATTGAGATGCTTATAGGATTTTTCTTCTTTAGTGTGTTAGTGTGGTGGATCAAGTCGATTAGTTGTCAAATGTTAAACCAGTCTTACATCATGGAGATAAAACTCACTTGATCATAAATAACATTCTTTTTCTGTGTGGCTAGATTTGATTGATTTACTAATAATATATATTTTTTTTAATTTTGGTTTCTTTTATTGGTCTTTCATTTATCTGCTTTCATCCATCTTCATTCTTCGGCCTGCATGGGCCTCCCATTACAGCGGCCTCTCTTGCTACAGAATATCAGCTCTCGGCCCATGCGTTCCAGAGTGCTGGCTCGTAATTGGACACACGGGTCCTGCCATTCCACGGCATGTGGGATCCTCCTGGGCCAGGGATCAAACCGGTGCCCTTTGCACTGCAAGACGAACTCTTCACCCACTGGATCACCAGGGAAGCCCTATTTACTAATAATATTTTGATAAAGATCTTTCTATCTATACATAGATATTGATCTGTAGTTTTCTTTTATTGTCATTGCTTTACTTGATTTGGTATCAAGGTGATTATGTCCCTACAAAATGAGTTGGGATGGGTTTCTATAGCATTAGCATGTTTTCTTCCTTTGATGTTTGGTAGAATTTGTCAGTGTTTGCCATTTGTGCCAGTTTTATTTGTTGGAAAGTTGTTCATTTCAATTAAATGCCTTTAATAGATACTGATCTAGTCAGGTTATTTGTTTTTTAAATTAAGCTTTAGTAGTTTGTTGTGTTTAGAGTAACTCGTCCACTATATATTATATTTATGATGTACAATTATGTGCACTATCCCTTTAGTATCTTTTTAACATTTGTAAGGTGTGTAGCTGATTATTTATTCCTGATATCTAAATTTCACGTCACCTTTTTTCTTGGTCAATCTGATTAAACTTTAACAAATATTATTAGTTTTTTTTTAAAGCACCAAATTTCACTTTACTGATTTTCTATATTGAATTTTATTTTCATTTTTATTGATTTCTGTTTTAACCTTTCCAGTATTCTTTCTTCTGCCTGTTTTGGGTTTAATTTATTCATTTTTCCAATTTCTCTAAGGTAGAAACTTAGATCATTGATGTGAGAACTTTCCTCTTTTCTACCATAAACACCTAATATTATGCTATAGATTTGTAAGCTCTGCTTTCACAGAATCCCTCAAATTTTGATATATTTCCATCATCCTTTAATCAAAATATTTTATAATTTCCCCTATGATTTATTCTTTGACCCATGGATTATTTAGAAACTTATTTTTAATTTCAAAATATTTGGAGTTTTTCCTGCTATCTCTCATTTACTGATTTCAGTTCAATTCCATTATGATCCAAGAACAGATTTTTGTTTTCCTTTAAAGTTCAAAACTACAATGAGATATCATCTCACACCAGTCAGAATGGCCATGATAAAAAATATATATACACACAATAAATGCTGGAGAGGATGTGGAGAGAATGGAACCCTCTTATACTGTTGGTGGAAATGCAAACTGATACAACCACTAAGGAGAACAGTATAAAGAGCCCTTAAAATCTAGGAATAAAGCTACCATACAACCCAGAAATCCCACTACTAGGCATATACCCTGAGGATACCAGAACTGAAAAAGACATATGTACCCCAATGTTCACTGAAGCATTATTTACAATATCTAGGACAGGGAAGCAATGTAGATGTCCATCAACAGATGAATGGATAAGTAAGTTGTGGTACATATACACAATGGAATATTACTCAGCTACAAAAAGGAACACATTTGAGTCAGTTTTCACGAGATGGATGAACCTACAGCCTATTATACAGAGTAAAGTAAGTTACAAAGAGAAATATCATATATAAAAACATATATATGGAATCTAGAAAGACAGTACTGACAATCCTACTTGCGGGGCTGCAAAGGAGACACAGACATTTTGGACACAGTGGAGGAAGGAGAGGGTGGGGGGTTATGCGAGAATAGCAGTGAAACATATACAACAGGCAAAATAGAGAGCCAGTGGGAGTCTGATGTATGAAGAAGGAAACGCAAGGTGCTCTGTGACAACCTAGAAGGGTAGGATGGGGACAGAGCTAGGGCTGGGGATCAAAAGGCAAGGGACATATGTATACCTAATCCCAATTTACATTGATGTATGGCCAAAACCATAACAATATTGTAAAGTATTACCCTCTAATTTAAAAAATTATATATATATATATATCTTGTTTTTTTATAACCCAGGTTACCATCTATTTTATTGGATTATTTTGCATTCACTAGAAATGAAAGTATATTCCTCTGCTGTTGTTTGGAGTCTTCTACATATGCCATCGTGTCAAATTGATTGGAAGTGTTGTCCTGGTCTTCTACAACCTTACTGATTTTCTGTCTATGTATGCTATTATTTAATAAGAGAGGAATGTTGGGATCTTCAAGTACAAATTTTGATCCACTGACTTCAGTTCCATCAATTTTTGCTTCATTTACTTTGAAACACTATTATTCAGTGCAAACATATTTAAAATTGTTATGTTGAAGAAGTGACCCTTTAGTGAAGTATCTAACCTTAGAATTACATTTGTTTAACTGTTTTTTAGGAATCTATCCTATACTTATTTCTATTACCTGTAGACAAAACATGTAATTCTGTCTCTGTTCTCTTCATACAATTTATGCCAGATTAACTGTTTTTAATCCAACTTTCATCAAATAATTTATGAATTAAAAAACAAATCTTGATTCTAACACTGTCTGCTGAGTTTGTATGTAACACTCTCTTCACTGTGATTCTATTTTTGGCCACACTGGATCCTCGTCGCTGGGCGCTGGGCTTTCTCTAGCAGTGGCGCGCTGGCTTAGCTGCCCCCAAGGCATACAGTATCTTAGCTCCCTGGCCAGGGATTGAACTTCCATCCCCTACATTAGAAGATGGATTCCTAACCAATGGACCACCAGAGAAGTCCCTTCACTGTGACTCTAAATAGCCTTGAACTTTCACAACTCACTTATTCTTTTTTGTTGTTGTTGTTAATTTTTATTCTACTTTTTACTTTTACAGAGTTTTGTTGTTTACAGATATGTATGTTCCCAGATTAGTCATAGGTATATCCCCCCCATCCCACCCCTCTAGGCCATCGCACAGCGCCCCTGCAGGAGCCCCTTTTCTCACAGCGCAATGACTATAGCTATTTTCTTCACATATGATGGTATAGGTTTTCATGCTACTTCCTTTACACCTCCCACCCACTGTTCATTCCCCACAATGTCCACATGTCTATTCTCCATGTCTGTTTTTTCATCGCTTCACTGTGTGTGTTATCATTACCATCCTACTAGATTCCATACATGTGTGTTAGTATATTGTCCTTGTCTTTCTCTTTTTGACATTCTTTATACAAAGTAGATGGACTGGAAAACGAAATGGCAACTCACTCTAGTATTCTTGCTTGGAAAATTCCATGGACGGAGAAGCCTGGCAAGCTACAGTCCATGAGGTCTCAAATATATATATGCATGTATGTATTGTGCAGAGAGAGAGAGACAGAGCTAGCTAGCCTCCCTGAGGACTCAGTGGTGAGGAATCTGCCTGCAATGCAGGACACCTGGGTTGGGAAGATCTCCTGGAGGAGGGCATGGCAACCCACTTCAGTATTCTTGCCTGGAGAATCCCATGGACAGAGGATCCTGGTGGGCTGCATGGGGTCACGCAGAGCCAACTAAAGTGACTAAGCAGCAGCAGCAGATGAACTTCTGATGGACTACCTTTGTCCAGAATAGGGATCATTTACCTACTAATTCAGCATCCATTTGGAGCAAAATTGACTAAATGCCACAAATATTTTTTAAACGTGTCCCCTGTTCTAGAGAAGATTATAATCTAATGTAAACAAAAGTATGGAACTGAGCATAAACTATAACAGCAAGGAGAGCAAGACTGCAGTCATGAACAGAATTGGATAGAGCACAGAGGCAGGAAATAGTGCTATAGGCTCAATGGAAAATAATGAAATGACTTTGTCAGGATCTAAAGTTATTTTTGTGATCTATCAGTTCCAGGATACTAAGAATTAAGAGCAAACAAAAATCAGAAGGCATTATGGTTGCCTATAAATACCAGGAACCACAGCATCAAGGAATATAATAATTGGCTTTGGGGACATTGATCCTAAATACCTATCAATGGCAGAATAACTGTTGGCTAACTATAAGTTTTAGGAGTTTAAATGGCATTACTACTTAATATTCTCGTTCATAAATGAATCTGGCTTAGATTCTAGTCTGTATTAAAGTAGACTGAATATTAATTGTCTTAAATTATGTATTTGGAGAATAATTTATTCATATGAAATCCAGACCCAAATATGAAATTCAGCAGAATAATTAAGAATAAAAATCCAAAGAACTTCACGCTTCGGGCATTTAGCATCTGATACAGTTTTGCATACTTATTAGGTGAGAGAGGGTAAAATACATCACTCTGTAATTAGAAGGAACAGGTCTAGGGAAGTATTACTAAAGTAGTTTGAAGAAGGAAACTGATCTTTTAAATGCTTATTTATTTTGGAACTTTTTAATCTTTTTTCTTAATCTTTTCAACAATGATTTTATTTACTTCATAACATGAGATTATCTGTCAAACGAGCTATGTATACATTGTCTTATAATTAAATTATGCTCTCTAGGGCTCAGTATCAAATCATAAGAGTGGTAGGCTACCCATTCACAAGGAATTGGCAAATGTGTGTGTTTGCGTCTGTGTATGTATGCACATGCACACAGTGAGTTGTGATAAATCTGTCAGGTACTGTGTGCACCATTTCAGTGTCACACAAGAGAGTTCTGGTACCTAAGAACCCTCGGTGCTCTGCTAATTCATCTCTCCCACCACCCTAACCCTGTCAACCGCTGATCATTATGCTGTTTCCATAACTTTGTCTTTTCTAGAATGTCATTTAGATAGAATAGATAGCCTTTTCAGATTGGCTTTTTCACTTAGAAATATGAATTTAAGTTTCCTTTATGTCTTTTCATGGCTTGAGAGCCCATTTCTTTATAGCACTAAATAATTTTTCTTTTGTCCAGATTACTACAGTTTATTTATCCATTAAATTACTGAAGGATATCTTAATTGCTTTCAAGTTTTGGCAATTATGAGAGAAGTTGCTAAACACATCGGCACGCAGGTTTTGTAAGGACATTAGTTTTCACAACACTGAGGTAAAATATCAAGGAATGTGATTGCTGGGTTGTATGTTAAGAGTATGTTTACTTTCATAAGAAACTGCCAAACTGTCATCTAAAGTGGCGGTGCCACTTTGCATTCCCAACACCAATAAATCAAAGTTCCAACAGCTCCACCTCCTCGGCAGCATTCGGTGCTGTCAGTGTTTAGGGTTTTAGCCATTCTAATAGGTGCTTACTGGTATCTCATTGTTGTCGGAATTTGCAATTTTTTAATAATATATGACGTTAAGCATGTTTTCTGATGCTTCCTTGTCATCTATATACATTCTTCAGTGAGGTACCTGTTTAGGTCTTTCCCCCATTTTTTTATACAGATTGTTCCTTTTCTTATAATTGTATTTTAAGAGTTTTTCTAATATATTATAGAAGTCCTTTATCGGAGATGTCTTTTGCAAATATTTTCCCATTTTCTCACTTATCTTTTCATTCTATCAACATTGTCTTTTAAAAAGCACAAGTTTTTAAGTTTAAAGAAACCTAGCTTATCAATGATTTCTTTCACAAATCTTGCCTTTGGTGTTATATCTAAAAACTCATCACTATGGTATACAAAAACACTGAACATAAAAATATTGAATCACTATGTCGTACAACTGAATTGTGACGTTGCAAATCAACTCTAATTTAAAAAATAAAGCCATTGGGACACCCAGGGTTAATTAGGTTTTCTCCTTTGTTGTTTTCCAGTTTTATAGTTTAATGTTTTACATTTAGGTGTATGATTCACTTTGAGTTAATTTTGTGAAGGGTTTAAGTTTTGTTCTAAATTCTTTTTTTTTTTTTTTTTTTTTGCATGTGGATATAGTTTTGTTTTGGCACAATGTGTAAAAAATACCACCTTAGCTCTGTGATCTTGGAGCAGGTTCCATGATCGTTTGAGCCCTACTTCATCAGCTACAAGAAAATGGAATAATAATATTACCTCTCTCGTGGGCTTGTTGAGAGGACTGGCACATGACAGGTGCTCAGTAAACAAATGGTAATAGGTAAATCATCACAATTATCATCAGAGTGTCCAGCAAGGCTGAGACAGGCCAGATGGAAAGCTGTCTCCATGGAGTCAGCATGTAAGAGAGAGCACTTGGGTATGGACGAAGCCTAAAGAGTCACAATCCAAGGTGTTTCGCTGAACTAGAGTGGAGAGAAGAGCATTATCATGGAGAAAGCCTAGATCATAAGCAAAACAGATACAGACTTAAATAGGCAAGGCACCACATCAAGTGGTGCAGTAGTGAAGAATCCTCCTACCAGGGCTGGAGACATGAGCCCCATCCTCGGGTCGGGGAGATACTGTGAAGAAGGAAATGGCAACCCACTGCAGTATTCTTGCCTGGAAAATTCCATGGCCAGGGGAGTCTGCCAGGCTACAGTCCATGGGATCACAGAGTCAGACATGACTGAGCAACTGAGAACAGCACAGTACGAAAACATAAGAACAAGCTGAAGATTCAAAGCCAGAAGAAATAAGAATTCATCAAAAGTGGAATATGACTCTTGGTAAAGAGAAGAGATTGCATCTCCGACACTGGTCTTGTAGCAAGAGTTTGCTGTTATGCACTTGGCTGACCCTGGTCAGAACAGAGAGACCTTCTTGAAGGCACTGCATGTGTCCACACCCACTCTTCCTAGAATATCATGAGCCTGGGGTTGGTGAGCCCCCCAACACATCCGCCCATCTTATCTACTGTGTCCTTTAATTCTCCCCAGTATCAAGCACATGAAGCAGTGGCTCACTGAGTGCAAGAAGAGTAATTTATCTCCAGTTTCCACACATTTTCCCTTTTTTTTCTGCTTTGGCATGCATGAGGCCTGACCATCATTAAACAGAAATATTTTCTTGGATGTGCAATTCAAGGAAATAATTTTTCTCAATTCTTTGGATCAAAAAAGATTTAGTCTTCCTAAAGGATAGAATGGTAGCCCCCATAGTTTGGCTTCTTGCATTAATACTCCCTATGGGTTAATGTGCTATTAATATGGCAAAAAAGGAAAGAAAACCCTTTAAATAGCATCTTGTGCTTCATTTTTATTTCTCTCCTGCAAAAGCTGATTTACTGTGTGTTTCTTCCATCTGGCAGGAAACTAATCTGAATATGAATCAATCCTTGCAAAAATAACTGCAGGAAATTTTAGACATTCATAACTTTCCGAAGTTTTTTTTCTCTTTAACAATAGCATTTTTGCCATTCTTTCAGCTGAGCAAAGTTTTTCAATTGAAATTAAATATGACTATTTAAAGAACTGTGCCATCCTGAATGCCTCCTTTACTGTTACAGATTCACACTGCTCATATTCAAGATACATATACATAAATTAGTAATTGCTCTTTTCCCAAAAAGTTTTTTTTTTTTTAAAGATTTATTTATTTATTTGTTATGGGCAGGGGTCGGGTTGGGGAGGGAGGGGAGCGGGCGGGCCACTTCCATTGATCTTTTCATTTCTCTATTTTCATCGGTCTTTGTTCTTTGGCTCCTGTGGGCCTCCCATCGCGGTGGCGTCTGTCGCTGCAGAGTGCCGGCTCTGGGCGCATGCGCCCCAGAGCTCTGGCTCGGTAATTGGACACATCGGTCCAGCCGCTCCACGGCATGTGGGATCTTTCCAGGCCAGGGATCGAACCGGCGCCCCTTGCAGTGCAAGGCGGTGTCCTTACCCACTGGACCACCAGGGGAAGCCCTCCCAAAAAGTTTTAATCATGAGAGAAAAACAGATTAATGTGATGTTCACAACTTGATAACTGAAAAGATCAAAAAAAAATCATTCTCAAACATTTGATTTGTCTTTCCTTAAAGTATATATTGTAACAATGCTGGTTTCTTCTAACTTTCGCATTACCAGCAAGTATTTCGGGTACTATGAGGGGGAAAAAAAAAAAAAAAACCTCTACTTTATAAAACAAGACGATTTTTTAGCAACTCCTGACTATTTTCAAAATCAGTGCTTCTTGGCCATTCCCATATCATGGCACACCAAGAAAATTATAATGTTTACCTTGTTGCAAATGGAGAAGTCTGTTTGAGCAGGGAGTTAACCATCCCCAAAACTCCAGCTGCCTCAGGCCCCATCAGGGCACCCCAAGATTGAGGGAACAAATATGCTCTCATACTTGTAACCTGTTTTCAGTACATAAGATCTGTTCAAGAAAACCTGTTCCCCAGAGCTGGGTATTGGGAAAGGAAAATGTGCTTCATGTGAAAACAGAAGCAATATCATCTAGACTAATACATAAGTGTCTTTGGCAGAATTTCCACACACGAATTATACAGCCAAGTCAATCTATTCTAGTCTGACTTTTTTTAAGTATGAGTGATTAACCCAGTGGTTTTCAAATTGCGTTCTACAGAATGCTCATCTTCCATGAGGCATTAATAGATACTATAGTGAACATCCCCTACCCCCGTGGTCAAATAATTTTGAAAGTTATAAGGTTAAATGAATTTCATTACTATAGAACTTTCAGAGCTTCATATGCTACTGTGATTTGTGAATCTCCAAGAGAGCTGTGTAACACAGGGTTGTGCGGCCTATGCAAGGCGCAACACTAGAGGTCGCTATTCACACTGCAGCTAACTGCATGGCAGTAATTTAAGCAATATACAACCCATAAACAGCTCGGTTTCTCTGGCGGTGTTAGTGGTAAAGAACCTGCCTGCCAATGCAGGAGATGTAAGAGTCGCAGGTTTGATCCTTGGGTAGGGAAGATCCCCTGGAGGAGGGCATGGCAATCCACGCCAGTATTCCGGCCTGGAGAACCCCATGGACAGAGGAGCCTGGTGGGCTACAGTCCATAGGGTCACGAAGAGTCAGACACATCGGAACCGACTTAGCATGCATGCACAACCTATACATGGTCACGCTAAGACAGAGCATGCAGCATTTTCTATACATATCTGTCTACGGAAATTGCCCAGCATACTTGTTAATATCTAGTGTGACATAACTACATCTTTATGGATCCCACTGATCCTTTTGTCCTTTATGCTATATTTCAGAAATATCATGTTCTAAGTAACTCTATTCCTTCTTTTTCCCATACTGTTAAAATAATTGTCCTGCCTCTGAAAGGAAAAAACATGGATTTTGATGTCATATTGATCTGGGTTCAATAACACTTATGCCACTCGTTTTACCAGCCCTGGGCCTTGATGACATCTGTAAAATGGACATAGTACCATGCACATTACAGGCTGATTGTACAGAATAAATGAACAAGCATATAGAAAACATTAGTACACTGCCTGACACATTGTAGAATACAGCAAATCTTTTTCTTTTCTCTAAGTACCTTTGCTTATGTTGTTCCCACTGCCTGAAAAGCCTTTCTATGCTGTCCGCCCTTCAAGGATTGCTTCATTTACAAAGTCTTCCCGGCAAAAACTCCCTCCTTGAAACTTCTGCAGCACCTTATGGCTCTTTCCTAGGCTTAATCTAGCACATTCTTCTGACACTAAATAACTGTGACAAATTTCTCCTCTCCCCTGCTTAATTATGAAATCTTGAAGGCATCAATATTGTCTTATTCATCACGATCCTCAACAAAACCTGCACTGTCTTAGGCACTCAATAAACATTCATAGAATCTAATGGAATCAATGGAAGGCGCAACACTAGAGGTCGCTATTCACACTGCAGCTAACTGCATGGCAGTAATTTAAGCAATATACAACCCATAAACAGCTCGGTTTCTCTGGCGGTGTTAGTGGTAAAGAACCTGCCTGCCAATGCAGGAGATGTAAGAGTCGCAGGTTTGATCCTTGGGTAGGGAAGATCCCCTGGAGGAGGGCATGGCAATCCACGCCAGTATTCCGGCCTGGAGAACCCCATGGACAGAGGAGCCTGGTGGGCTACAGTCCATAGGGTCACGAAGAGTCAGACACATCGGAACCGACTTAGCATGCATGCACAACCTATACATGGTCACGCTAAGACAGAGCATGCAGCATTTTCTATACATATCTGTCTACGGAAATTGCCCAGCATACTTGTTAATATCTAGTGTGACATAACTACATCTTTATGGATCCCACTGATCCTTTTGTCCTTTATGCTATATTTCAGAAATATCATGTTCTAAGTAACTCTATTCCTTCTTTTTCCCATACTGTTAAAATAATTGTCCTGCCTCTGAAAGGAAAAAACATGGATTTTGATGTCATATTGATCTGGGTTCAATAACACTTATGCCACTCGTTTTACCAGCCCTGGGCCTTGATGACATCTGTAAAATGGACATAGTACCATGCACATTACAGGCTGATTGTACAGAATAAATGAACAAGCATATAGAAAACATTAGTACACTGCCTGACACATTGTAGAATACAGCAAATCTTTTTCTTTTCTCTAAGTACCTTTGCTTATGTTGTTCCCACTGCCTGAAAAGCCTTTCTATGCTGTCCGCCCTTCAAGGATTGCTTCATTTACAAAGTCTTCCCGGCAAAAACTCCCTCCTTGAAACTTCTGCAGCACCTTATGGCTCTTTCCTAGGCTTAATCTAGCACATTCTTCTGACACTAAATAACTGTGACAAATTTCTCCTCTCCCCTGCTTAATTATGAAATCTTGAAGGCATCAATATTGTCTTATTCATCACGATCCTCAACAAAACCTGCACTGTCTTAGGCACTCAATAAACATTCATAGAATCTAATGGAATCAAAATGGTAAGGCAGCTGGCGGGTACTCACAATATATTTTTCACTGAGGAGGTGATAATAGTAACTCTTCTGGACTGACTTGAATGCAATTATAATCAGCAAAAATCTGTCTATTGGTATGCAGAGACAGTCATAGAAAGCCCTGAAGATATATTTTACATAGCACAAGAAAAATATTCTGAAGTTTAAGTTGCACAAATTGATTGTATAATCATCATCTTCTGTAAAATAAAAGCTTTTAAACTCAGGGATGATGGTGGATAGTCTAATCATTGATTGTAAACTCAAAAGTAAAGCAAATATTTTATAACAGACTCCCAGACTCAAATATCAATATGTACAAAACCTGTTCCTAAGTTCTCTGCAAGTGCAAATCTATACAAAATGCTAAGTTAAAACACTTTTTACATTTCTGTCAAGATAATGCATTTACTTACATTATAATATACGTTTTAAGTATATTTAAATTTTGCATTAATAAAATACACATGATCTAAACCTAGCATTATAGTTTATTCAAGTGCTCATGCTATTTTAAAATAAGATATTTGTACAAAATAAATTACACATCAGCTTTTCAAGTAAGAATTTTGTTATGAAAATCTGACAAATAGCAACAACCTTGTGCAGTCAAGCTACATTTATCAACAGGAGTTAGACACTTAAGAAAGAAAATCCAGCAATAAAAGCTCTCTTTAAAATAATGTTGGAACAAAAGGACTTTTCATATGAATTATCTTTTTTTTTAAACATTTAAAAAAAATGATATGACTTTTTCCTTTTCCTCTAAGTACCTTTGCTTATGTTGTTCCCACTGCCTGAAAAGCCTTTCTATGCTGTCCGCCCTTCAAGGATTGCTTCATTTACAAAGTCTTCCCGGCAAACCTCCCTCCTTGAAACTTCTGCAGCACCTTATGGCTCTTTCCTAGGCTTAATCTAGCACATTCTTCTGACACTAAATAACTGTGACAAATTTCTCCTCTCCCCTGCTTAATTATGAAATCTTGAAGGCATCAATATTGTCTTATTCATCACGATCCTCAACAAAACCTGCACTGTCTTAGGCACTCAATAAACATTCATAGAATCTAATGGAATCAAAATGGTAAGGCAGCTGGCGGGTACTCACAATATATTTTTCACTGAGGAGGTGATAATAGTAACTCTTCTGGACTGACTTGAATGCAATTATAATCAGCAAAAATCTGTCTATTGGTATGCAGAGACAGTCATAGAAAGCCCTGAAGATATATTTTACATAGCACAAGAAAAATATTCTGAAGTTTAAGTTGCACAAATTGATTGTATAATCATCATCTTCTGTAAAATAAAAGCTTTTAAACTCAGGGATGATGGTGGATAGTCTAATCATTGATTGTAAACTCAAAAGTAAAGCAAATATTTTATAACAGACTCCCAGACTCAAATATCAATATGTACAAAACCTGTTCCTAAGTTCTCTGCAAGTGCAAATCTATACAAAATGCTAAGTTAAAACACTTTTTACATTTCTGTCAAGATAATGCATTTACTTACATTATAATATACGTTTTAAGTATATTTAAATTTTGCATTAATAAAATACACATGATCTAAACCTAGCATTATAGTTTATTCAAGTGCTCATGCTATTTTAAAATAAGATATTTGTACAAAATAAATTACACATCAGCTTTTCAAGTAAGAATTTTGTTATGAAAATCTGACAAATAGCAACAACCTTGTGCAGTCAAGCTACATTTATCAACAGGAGTTAGACACTTAAGAAAGAAAATCCAGCAATAAAAGCTCTCTTTAAAATAATGTTGGAACAAAAGGACTTTTTCATATGAATTATCTATTTAAGTTTGATTCTTTATTAGGTACTTTGGTTCTTCACATGCTATTTAAAGCATGATTTATCAGAAGAGTACAAAACTGTAATTGTTGATGTTTTCATAATGATCATAGCAACTGATTAATTTCTATAACAACATGATACCCATTGCTGCAATATAAAACTGCTAAAAGTAATAAGCAGTTAAAGCATTTGTCACTACAATTCTAAACAGTTACAGCTTTACATAATAGTTATACTTAGAAATTTCTAGAGTAAATGGATATAGCCATTAAAGCAAGCTGTTTATTGATTATTAATCAATAACCTGTTAGTCTCTTCAGGACAAATATCGATGATACTACTGGAATTGCTGTTGTTTTTATTAGTCAACCTTTTATGGGCTCTTACTATTTGCCAGTGACTATGCTGAACAATTTACATACATCACCTTCACACTTAAAAAGCAAACAAATGCTGACCCCCAAAAGGGAAAAATAGAAAGTAAACTAAAATTTTTTAAAAAACAAGATGGAAAAGGAAAGTCAGATAAAAGTAACATGGCTAGCTGGTGAAAGATAACCAAGATGGTTCTGACTATGAATTTACTATGGTCTTGGGTCTGATCCTTATCTTTCAAAGCCCAGAAATTTTGACCCATATATTCCTTCATTGAAGACAGACCTATCTAGGGATCCAAATTCCAATCAGAGGGTTAGACTTAGTAAACCTGGAAACAGAGCAAAGGAAAAGGAGCCTTTAGCAATATTTTATCCAGGCCACAGTGAAGCTTAGAAAATAGAATAGGTAAGGCCATCTAGGACAGAGAGAACAGTACGTGCAAAAGCAAAGAGAAGTAAAAAAAAAAAAAAAAAAAGTACAATGTGTTTTTGGAAGATAGTAAAAGTAAAGATTTTAGATTGGCCAGAGCAGGGGATCCTGAAGCAGAGGTGTGATAGAAAACTGGGCTGCAATAGGACCTAGGACCCTGACTTCAGGAGTCTGTTTGGAGGGAGCAGATGGTGAATGCAAGGAAAACGGAAAGCTGTTGTAAATGGCTCAGGTGAGATCTAAACTAAGATAGGATTCAAGAGATTAATTCTTTATCAGTTGTTTCCTTTGCTATTATTTTCTCCCACTCTGCGGGTTGTCTTTTCACCTTGCTTATAGTTCCCTTCATTGCTCAAAAGCTTTTAATTAGGTTTTATTTGTTTATTTTTGTTTTTATTTCCATTACTCCAGGAGGTGGGTCATACAGGATCTTGCTGTGATTTATGTCATCGAATGTTCTGCCTGTTTTCCTCTAAGAGCTTTTATAGTTTCTGGTCTTATGTTTAGGTGTTTAATCCATTTGAAGTTTATTTTTGTGTATGCTGTTTGGAAGTGCTCTAGTTTCATTCTTTTACAGACCCAGCAGTCCCACTACAGGACTTATACCCTGAGGAAACCATAATTGAAAAGCACATACGTAGACCAATATTCATTGCAACACCATTTACAATAGCTAGGACATGGAAGCAACCTAGATGTCCATTGACAGATGAATGGATAAGGAAGCTACGGCACATATATACAATGGAATATTACTCATCTATAAAAAGAACACGTTTGAGTCAGTTCTAATGAAGTGGTTGAACCTAGTGTCTATACAGAGTGAAGTAAGTCAGAAAGAGAAAGACAAACATTACATATAAACACATATATATGGAATCTAAAAGGATAGTACCAACAATCCTACATGCAGGGCAGCAGAGGAGACATATAAAGAACAGACTTTTGGACACAGTGGGGGATGGAGAGGGCAGGATGATTTGACAAAATAGCATTGAAACACACTTTGCTCTTGTTTAGTCGCTAAGCTGTGTCCAACTCTTTGTGACCCCATGGACAGTAGCATGCCAGACTTCCCTGTCCTCCACCATCTCCTGGAGGTTACTCAAGCTCATGTCCATTGAGTCCGTGATGCCATTCAACCATCTCATCTTCTGTCGCCCCTTTCTCCTCCTGCCCTTAGTCACTCTCAGCATCAGGATTGGTTCTTCGCATCAGGTGGGCAAAGTATTACATTATTGTTACAAAAAATTCCAGTTTGCATGCAGATCGGGTTTCCTTGAATGCAAGGAAAACGGAAAGCTGTTGTAAATGGCTCAGGTGAGATCTAAACTAAGATAGGATTCAAGAGATTAATTCTTTATCAGTTGTTTCCTTTGCTATTATTTTCTCCCACTCTGCGGGTTGTCTTTTCACCTTGCTTATAGTTCCCTTCATTGCTCAAAAGCTTTTAATTAGGTTTTATTTGTTTATTTTTGTTTTTATTTCCATTACTCCAGGAGGTGGGTCATACAGGATCTTGCTGTGATTTATGTCATCGAATGTTCTGCCTGTTTTCCTCTAAGAGCTTTTATAGTTTCTGGTCTTATGTTTAGGTGTTTAATCCATTTGAAGTTTATTTTTGTGTATGCTGTTTGGAAGTGCTCTAGTTTCATTCTTTTACAGACCCAGCAGTCCCACTACAGGACTTATACCCTGAGGAAACCATAATTGAAAAGCACATACGTAGACCAATATTCATTGCAACACCATTTACAATAGCTAGGACATGGAAGCAACCTAGATGTCCATTGACAGATGAATGGATAAGGAAGCTACGGCACATATATACAATGGAATATTACTCATCTATAAAAAGAACACGTTTGAGTCAGTTCTAATGAAGTGGTTGAACCTAGTGTCTATACAGAGTGAAGTAAGTCAGAAAGAGAAAGACAAACATTACATATAAACACATATATATGGAATCTAAAAGGATAGTACCAACAATCCTACATGCAGGGCAGCAGAGGAGACATATAAAGAACAGACTTTTGGACACAGTGGGGGATGGAGAGGGCAGGATGATTTGACAAAATAGCATTGAAACACACTTTGCTCTTGTTTAGTCGCTAAGCTGTGTCCAACTCTTTGTGACCCCATGGACAGTAGCATGCCAGACTTCCCTGTCCTCCACCATCTCCTGGAGGTTACTCAAGCTCATGTCCATTGAGTCCGTGATGCCATTCAACCATCTCATCTTCTGTCGCCCCTTTCTCCTCCTGCCCTTAGTCACTCTCAGCATCAGGATTGGTTCTTCGCATCAGGTGGGCAAAGTATTACATTATTGTATACAAAAATAGATAGTTCCAGTTTGACACATGATGCAGGGAACCCAAAGCCAGTGCTCTGTGACAGTCTCTAGGGGTGGGGCAGGCAGGGAGGTGGGAGAGGGGTCAAGAGGGAGAGGACACATGTATGCCTACGGTTGATTCATGGGGATGTATGACAAAGAAAATCACAATATTTTGTAATTATTCTCCAATTTAAAAAATTTTAAAGATATAATTCAGAGCCAAAACACTTTCATAACACAGTTTCATGAGAAACTGCATTGAAAACTACTGACTTAACTAAACATTGTATTTGGTATTCAATACTTGGTACACAATATATTTGGTAGGTGATACTAGTCCATATTTAAAGACAAATACTGTAATATAATTATAATAATAATTCCATAAAATGTTAGTGCAAGGCAGAAACAAAATGAAAAATAAATTTAAAATGTGAATGATTGAAATATTTTTTATAAACTTTTATTAAAAACTATGGGTCATATCCCAACAGAGAAACAGGCAAACTTTCCAATTTTCATTTAATTTGGCAATTAACTTCATTTAATTGCCAAACAAAAATGTTTGACTACTTACTATATTCATCAAAAATTTAAAATCATCATTTTCAAATATTTGAAACCATCATTATCAAATATTTTTCAATACAAAAGCACTAAAATGAATCTTTTAGAATAAATCCCAAATAGTGCATGTTGTATACAATTGTATGAGAATGAGTACTAGAAGTATTACAAGAAAAAACAAATGAAGAAAAGAAAGTTTCCAATGTATGTGTTTGTCAATACTTGTTTTGTATGTTTACTTAACAGGACATATACAAAGTTAAATTTAATACAAAACTAAAACAAATGAGAAGCACTATTGAATTGAGGCAATGTCTACACATACACATTCAGATCAGTTTGTGAGAGGGAACACCGATTCAGCAAATTGCCATTGATTTCTTCAACTGCTTCCCCCTAGCCTGATCAGTAAGCAAAGATAAGATTTTGTTTTCTTAATTTTAGAATAGGGATAATGCTTTCTGTGTCAGAGTACAAGCCTCATTTTTCATTTCTCACTCACAGGATGTTTTAAGGAAGCACGGGCACACACATATGGAGATTTGGCCTTACCTTTAAAAAGACAAATTACATAAGAATGTTCAGAGCAGCATTTTCACAAAAGGCCCATCTGGAAACAGCCAAGGTGCTCACTCATGACATATCCATAGAATGGAGCACACGACAGCTGCACACAAGATTTCAAATGCAGCTGATGTCTCGAATGGTTGTCATGCGCCAGGCTGGCCCTGGGGGCCTCCAGCAACGTCCGTCAACACCACAGTGACAGGCTGCTCTTACAGTTTTGGGGTGTCCTTCTCTTTATTCACAGCAATAGAAATTATGCTCCCTTTCAAAGTTATAAATCCTCAGATACCTGAATCTCTGCCTTTTGGGGAACTTACTTTAAGTTCTCTTAGAATTTAAACAAAGGTCATATGATCAATTTTTCTTCGCTCCTAAAGTGGTAGCTTCTTTCAGTTAATATTTCAGTTATACATTAGAATTCTTCTTAATCTGTGTGAGTGGAGACAACTTTTATTTTGTATAGCTGTGACTTGCCACAATTTAGTTATAACACCAGTTCTCCAACAACACAATCTGAATTTTAGTTACAAGGGTATAAACACTATGAGTCACTGCATAGAGCACAAAACTTTCAGGCTGCTCTTAAGTCCACTAATCATTATACAAATAATAGATGCATGTTAAGATCACTAACAAATCATGTCATTTCTTTCAATACCTGTGGTTGATTGGTCACTGCACATGACAGTCAGTTCATGCACAGACAGCAAAGCATGTATGTATGCTGAACTCCTGTTTCCCAGGGATAAATTCATGTGATATTTTACAAAAATGGATAATTGAAAGAGAATTGGCCAGCAGAGATGTAAGTGCAGCAAAGGAACAAAAAGAACAAAAAGTGATGATACTGGAAGTGAAAATAAAATCAAGCATAAATGAATTCATAGGGCTTCCCTAGTGGCCCAGTGGGTAAGGACACCGCCTTGCAGTGCAAGGGGCGCTGGTTCGATCCCTGGCCTGGGAAGATCCCACGTGCCGCGGAGCGGCTGGACCGATGTGTCCAACTACCAAGCCAGAGCTCTGGAGCACATGAGCCCAGAGCCGGTGCTCTGCAGTGACAGACACCACTGCGATGGGAGGCCCATATGGGCCAAAGAACAAAGATGTAGGAAAATAGATAAATGAAAGACGAATACAAGTGGCCAAAAAATAAAAAATGAATTTATAGAAGAAACAGCCCACTCTGAAAATACTGACATTGTTGCCATGCAAGAGACTCTGAAAATGAAGCCAGAAGAATATGGTAAGGGCCAAATTATTGACATATAAGTGTGGAAATGTTGTGACTAAAAAGATGAAGACATACTAAAAGAAGAGATGCCAGCAAAAACTTATACATTAAAGTAAATCTTAGAGATATTTTACAACATTGAAAGAATACAATGTTGAAAGCTACAAGGGGCTTCAGTCAGTAAAGAATCCACCTGGAATGCAGGAAACCTGGGTTTGACTCCTGGGTCAGGAAGATCTCCTGGGGAAGGAAGTGGCAGCCTACTCCAGTAGTCTTACCTGGGAAATCCCATGGACAGAGGAACCTGGTGGGCTACAGTTCATGGAGTAGCAAGAGTCGGACTTGACTGAGTGACTAAACCACTACCAATCCAAATTCAAAGAGGACAACGACAATCCGTGAAGGCTTCCTCCATTTTGTTTATCACAAATACTCGAAAGGTTTCAGGCTGCTCTTAAGTCCACTAATCATTATACAAATAATAGATGCATGTTAAGATCACTAACAAATCATGTCATTTCTTTCAATACCTGTGGTTGATTGGTCACTGCACATGACAGTCAGTTCATGCACAGACAGCAAAGCATGTATGTATGCTGAACTCCTGTTTCCCAGGGATAAATTCATGTGATATTTTACAAAAATGGATAATTGAAAGAGAATTGGCCAGCAGAGATGTAAGTGCAGCAAAGGAACAAAAAGAACAAAAAGTGATGATACTGGAAGTGAAAATAAAATCAAGCATAAATGAATTCATAGGGCTTCCCTAGTGGCCCAGTGGGTAAGGACACCGCCTTGCAGTGCAAGGGGCGCTGGTTCGATCCCTGGCCTGGGAAGATCCCACGTGCCGCGGAGCGGCTGGACCGATGTGTCCAACTACCAAGCCAGAGCTCTGGAGCACATGAGCCCAGAGCCGGTGCTCTGCAGTGACAGACACCACTGCGATGGGAGGCCCATATGGGCCAAAGAACAAAGATGTAGGAAAATAGATAAATGAAAGACGAATACAAGTGGCCAAAAAATAAAAAATGAATTTATAGAAGAAACAGCCCACTCTGAAAATACTGACATTGTTGCCATGCAAGAGACTCTGAAAATGAAGCCAGAAGAATATGGTAAGGGCCAAATTATTGACATATAAGTGTGGAAATGTTGTGACTAAAAAGATGAAGACATACTAAAAGAAGAGATGCCAGCAAAAACTTATACATTAAAGTAAATCTTAGAGATATTTTACAACATTGAAAGAATACAATGTTGAAAGCTACAAGGGGCTTCAGTCAGTAAAGAATCCACCTGGAATGCAGGAAACCTGGGTTTGACTCCTGGGTCAGGAAGATCTCCTGGGGAAGGAAGTGGCAGCCTACTCCAGTAGTCTTACCTGGGAAATCCCATGGACAGAGGAACCTGGTGGGCTACAGTTCATGGAGTAGCAAGAGTCGGACTTGACTGAGTGACTAAACCACTACCAATCCAAATTCAAAGAGGACAACGACAATCCGTGAAGGCTTCCTCCATGTTTTAAGTTGTATGACAAGAAGAAAAAGGCAAGCACTATTCAAATTACTCTTGATAAGTGTTTGCAAAGAAATAGAATACTGAAATACTCAATGCTTCTAATATTTTAAGTCACAGTGTACTAAATATATATTACTGTTGCTTTTTTAAATCCCCTATATATTTAAAACAGACAATAAGGGGATACTTCAGTACTCTGACAAAAAAAAATTAAATGCAATCAATTCTTCCCAGTGATTACTAAGATCATTTTGCAAAACTTCAGCTTGCTCTGTCATTTTTATAGTTCTGCACTGAGTGAGAAGTGATGACTGGCTATGCTTAACTAGCTTTTACTTGGTCAGCAATATTTTACATTTAATTTCCCCACTCAAAATTCTGATACAGTTTCCGCCTCTTGGCTGAGCACTGACTGACTGATCAAATGAGTATGAAAGTGCTCACTGTAAAGTTCTCTCATCTTTGCTGTAAGTTTGGAAAATAAGTTAAATAAAATGATGGAAAAAATCAGACAAACAAATATTACCTCCTACTTCCGACAGAATGAATGATAGTAAGAAGAATGAAGGAAAATTATCTTATGCAATGAAAAAAACCACTATATTTAAACAATAAAAGTGGAAAGAGTAGTGAGTTTACCAGAAGCAAATCAACACAAGGCTATTACCTCACACAAAAACATCCAAAAAGCCATGGCCAATGAAGGGGGGAATATCCTGATATTTTAGGATGATGTAGCAAGGAACTGAACCCAACTACTACATGTAGAAGTACTTCTAATGGAAAAGGTATTAATAAAATTGCCGAGAAAAGTCAAGACTGAACTCTTAAAGAGCAGAAGTCATTACTGCTTTCAGGAATTCTTCAGTCATCCAGACAAGGTGGGGGGCAGTGGGGGTAGGCACTTACAAAAGAAAAAGAAATGTATCAGGCTGGCCTTGGGCTCCTCCATAGCAGCAAACAATATGAAAGGGTCTTTTTTTTTTTTTTTTGAAAGAGTCTTATAATAATGACTCGATGAAATCTACCCAGACAACAAATTTTGAGAGAGAATTTGTGGTAAAAGGAAGCATAACTATACTCAAGAACATGGTAGAGTCATTTCTGCAATCCTGAGAGGGAGAAAAGCATGGCATACGACTTTAAATGAGTCAAGCTGCCCTTTGTGAATAAAGGTAAAAGGTTTCTTCAAGCATGTACACATTCAAGGACCACCATGAGCCCTATCTGAAAAAATTACTTCATAATACAGTCAACTAAGAGATTAATCCAAATACCGAACTTAGGAATAGATACGCTTTGACTGAAAAACTAATGGTAAGCACTGAATGCTTTTAAATAGAATTAAAACTAAACAGTTATGGGAATTAGGATTTTAGAAGTCAATTTAAATGCTAATAGCCTTGAAAAAATAAAAATAAGTAACAAGTACTGTCTAAAAATTTCCTGTGGAGTTTAAAAAAATTAAAAATGCTTGAATAATATTTTTCTGCTTAACCTTGACAATTTTTTCAATTTCCTTTGATTTCTTCTACTAAATCCAAGTTGACTTCAATGTACTCCTTTTTATAAATTTTTATTTCCTATTGCAGCACAACAGATTAACAATGTTGTGTTAGTTTCAAGTGTACAACAAAATGATTCAGTTCTATATATATTTTCTTCTTCAAATTCTTTTTTCCATTTAGGTTATTAAAGAATACTCAGCATAATTACCTGTGCTATACAGCAGGTACTTGCTGGTTTTTATTTAAAATATAGTAGCATGTCAATGTTCTCCTCTTAAATTTAAAATACAGTATAATCCCATTTTTATAAAACTATTTCATCAATCTATCCAGTTGTTCAGCCACTTACGTATTTGCATAGAGAAGTATACGGAATGATATTCACTAACGTTACCAACAGTTGTCTCTGGGTAATGGGCTTTGAGGTGACTTCTCCGTTTGTTTTACATCTGCATTTCTTGACTTTTAAAAAAAAAAAAACCAAGTGTTTAGTGAAAAATTCATCATTTGAAGGTAAAATCATAGGGTTAAGATTACTAAACCAGGGCTTCCCTGGTGGTCCAGTGGGCTGCACTGCAAGGGGCGCCGGTTTGATCCCTGGCCTGGGAAGATCCCACGTGCAGTGGAGCGGCTGGACCAGTGTGTCCAATCACGAGCCAGTGCTCTGGCGCGCATGCACCAAAGCCAGGGCTCTGCTACAGGAGAGGTCACTGCAATGGGAGGCCCACACAAGCCAACGAGCAAAGAAAATAAATAAATGAAAGACCAATAAAAGTGACCCAAAAAACTTTAAAAAAAAAAGATTTTTAAACCAGTAAAATATCAATAGATAAAAGAAAAGAGGAATATCTAAACCTCATCAGAAAACCCATTATGATCAAGCATCAACAAATAATTCATGCATAGATTATAAATCATTCCCATCAATTCACAGAAAATATTGGACCCTACAGACAGGGTAAAAGTTAGTTGGCCTATGTAACCATCAGGCGTAAAAAAAAGTTAAAAAATACTCAATTTCTCTTTAAACTATCTTATCAATTAGAGTTTTAATAAATTTAAAACTTCTCTCATCCAAATTAGCAAAACCTTGTTTTATTGCTGTCATATTAAGTAGCTGAATGTCATTCATCAACATTTAAAATTTATAATTATTAACAAATTCCAGTTAAAAAGGCAAACGGATTCTAGAGCTTAAATATATCTTATTGTCCTAGGTTTTGTTTTGTATTCAATCAAGCCAATATGTTAGCTTTCTTCCTATCTATTTTTCAAAAAATTTGACTTTAAATCATTAAGGATCTATGACCTTCAGTGTTAATGTCATGCATTTCCATGAACATGTGTTTTTATTCATTCATTTGCTAAATAATTTCCGTGGAAGTCATCTAAAGGTGGGCAAATCAGAAAACTTCAGTTCAGGACACAATTATGCCCAATTTCACTAAATTGCTTTTGGCAAATGGTGCTGGCTTTTTACAATAGTTTTCAAACATCTAATAAGTAATTGCTTGTAACTATGTCATTGTCTGACAGTGAAATGAAAGAACAGGCACTGCAGAGCTGCTGAACCCCTGCATTTGTATTGTATTGCAAAGCTTTCCAGCCACAGGATTCCTCCTGACTGTAAAATCAAGGATTACTAAACCAGGGCTTCCCTGGTGGTCCAGTGGGCTGCACTGCAAGGGGCGCCGGTTTGATCCCTGGCCTGGGAAGATCCCACGTGCAGTGGAGCGGCTGGACCAGTGTGTCCAATCACGAGCCAGTGCTCTGGCGCGCATGCACCAAAGCCAGGGCTCTGCTACAGGAGAGGTCACTGCAATGGGAGGCCCACACAAGCCAACGAGCAAAGAAAATAAATAAATGAAAGACCAATAAAAGTGACCCAAAAAACTTTAAAAAAAAAAGATTTTTAAACCAGTAAAATATCAATAGATAAAAGAAAAGAGGAATATCTAAACCTCATCAGAAAACCCATTATGATCAAGCATCAACAAATAATTCATGCATAGATTATAAATCATTCCCATCAATTCACAGAAAATATTGGACCCTACAGACAGGGTAAAAGTTAGTTGGCCTATGTAACCATCAGGCGTAAAAAAAAGTTAAAAAATACTCAATTTCTCTTTAAACTATCTTATCAATTAGAGTTTTAATAAATTTAAAACTTCTCTCATCCAAATTAGCAAAACCTTGTTTTATTGCTGTCATATTAAGTAGCTGAATGTCATTCATCAACATTTAAAATTTATAATTATTAACAAATTCCAGTTAAAAAGGCAAACGGATTCTAGAGCTTAAATATATCTTATTGTCCTAGGTTTTGTTTTGTATTCAATCAAGCCAATATGTTAGCTTTCTTCCTATCTATTTTTCAAAAAATTTGACTTTAAATCATTAAGGATCTATGACCTTCAGTGTTAATGTCATGCATTTCCATGAACATGTGTTTTTATTCATTCATTTGCTAAATAATTTCCGTGGAAGTCATCTAAAGGTGGGCAAATCAGAAAACTTCAGTTCAGGACACAATTATGCCCAATTTCACTAAATTGCTTTTGGCAAATGGTGCTGGCTTTTTACAATAGTTTTCAAACATCTAATAAGTAATTGCTTGTAACTATGTCATTGTCTGACAGTGAAATGAAAGAACAGGCACTGCAGAGCTGCTGAACCCCTGCATTTGTATTGTATTGCAAAGCTTTCCAGCCACAGGATTCCTCCTGACTGTCACGCTGGGGAAATTGCAGGGGGTTGTTGTAATATAGGCTTTTAACTTACGAAGAAAAACCAAGAGGGAAAAAATAATGAAATTACACAAATGAGTCTGGCAGCCAAATTGTTTCTCCTCTTACCTGACAAGACCTAACCACGGAAGGGCTTACCACCTTTTTTAGCATCTTAATTACTTAGAAGCCTTAATTTCAGTCCCCTTAATTGGTACACTATTAGGAGATTCTCTCACTTCTAGGGGTGATCACTAGGTTCAAAAGATACTGTACCTTCCTGATTCTTTTCAAGAAATGGATGTAAAAGAAACCATCTGAGAAGCTGATTTTTCAAGCCATGACCTCTGGATCATTTGTTCATTCACTGATCAAATATTTATTGAGCAACTACTACATACAAGGCACTGGTCTAGTCACTAGGAATATAAGGATAAAGAAGATAGATAAGTGTCTTACTTCAACCTACATTTTGCTAGGTACATGTAAACAGCTGACTATTTAATACGTCAGACTGTGTTTAGTATTAAGAATGATAAGGCAGGATAGGGGGCTACAGAGAGACTATTGTGTGGACAGGGGTGTTCAGAGATAATGAAGATTATGGAAAAGACAACATAAGTAATTTATTGCAAACTAATTTAAAATATTTCTTTTTTTTGATTTATTTTTATTCTTTATTTTAAAGGTTTTACAGAGTTTTGTTGTTCACAGACATGTATGTTCCCAGATCAGTCATATGCATATCCATGGTCCCCACCTGCCCAGATCCCCCCATCCCACCCCCCCAGACCTTCGCCCCCAGCCATTGTAAGCACTCCTATTCCCTTAGCACTGTGACACTAGCTATCTTTTCCACACATAACACTATAGGTTTCCTTGTTACTTCCTCCAAGCTTCCCCCTCCCTATTTATTCGCCACGATGTCCCTATGTCTATGCTCTGTCTTTTTTTTTTTTTCATGAGTTCCCTGTGTGTGATATCAAGACCGTCCTACTAGATTCCATATATGTGTGTTAGTATACTGTATTTGTATTGTATTGCAAAGCTTTCCAGCCACAGGATTCCTCCTGACTGTCACGCTGGGGAAATTGCAGGGGGTTGTTGTAATATAGGCTTTTAACTTACGAAGAAAAACCAAGAGGGAAAAAATAATGAAATTACACAAATGAGTCTGGCAGCCAAATTGTTTCTCCTCTTACCTGACAAGACCTAACCACGGAAGGGCTTACCACCTTTTTTAGCATCTTAATTACTTAGAAGCCTTAATTTCAGTCCCCTTAATTGGTACACTATTAGGAGATTCTCTCACTTCTAGGGGTGATCACTAGGTTCAAAAGATACTGTACCTTCCTGATTCTTTTCAAGAAATGGATGTAAAAGAAACCATCTGAGAAGCTGATTTTTCAAGCCATGACCTCTGGATCATTTGTTCATTCACTGATCAAATATTTATTGAGCAACTACTACATACAAGGCACTGGTCTAGTCACTAGGAATATAAGGATAAAGAAGATAGATAAGTGTCTTACTTCAACCTACATTTTGCTAGGTACATGTAAACAGCTGACTATTTAATACGTCAGACTGTGTTTAGTATTAAGAATGATAAGGCAGGATAGGGGGCTACAGAGAGACTATTGTGTGGACAGGGGTGTTCAGAGATAATGAAGATTATGGAAAAGACAACATAAGTAATTTATTGCAAACTAATTTAAAATATTTCTTTTTTTTGATTTATTTTTATTCTTTATTTTAAAGGTTTTACAGAGTTTTGTTGTTCACAGACATGTATGTTCCCAGATCAGTCATATGCATATCCCCCCTCCCACCCCTCCAGACCTTCGCCCCAAGCCATTGTAAGCACTCCTATTCCCTTAGCACTGTGACACTAGCTATCTTTTCCACACATAACACTATAGGTTTCCTTGTTACTTCCTCCAAGCTTCCCCCTCCCTATTTATTCGCCACGATGTCCCTATGTCTATGCTCTGTCTTTTTTTTTTTTTTTTTCATGAGTTCCCTGTGTGTGATATCAAGACCGTCCTACTAGATTCCATATATGTGTGTTAGTATACTGTATTTGTCTTTCTCTTTTTGACTTACTTCACTTTTTATGATGGGTTCTAGAGCCAGCCACTTCATTAGGACTGAGTCTTCTGCATTTCTTTTAACAGCTGAGTAGTATTCCATTGTATATATGTACCAGGGCTTCTGGATCCATTCATTTGTCGATGGACATCTAGGTTGCTTCCATGTTTTGGCTATTGTATAGAGAGCTGCAATGAACACTGGGGTACAGGTGCTTCTTTCAGTTTTGATTTCATCAGGATATAAGCCTAATAGTGGGATTGCTGGGTCATAGGGTGCTTCTATTTTTAGTTTTTTAAGAAATCTCCATACTGTCTTCCATAGAGGCTGTATCAATTTACATTCCCACCAGCAATGCAAGAGGGTTCCCTTTTCTCCGCACCCTCTCCAGCATTTATTGTCTGCAGATTTTTTGAAGATGGCCATTCTGACGGGTGTGAGGTGATAATCTCATTGTAGTTTTAATTTGCATTTCTCTAATAATAAGCGAGGTTGAGCATCGTTTCATGTGCTTTTGGGCCATGCTTCATAATGTGAATTTACTCGGAAACAGAGTTTTTACAGGGATAATCAAAATGAAATCACTAGGATGGGCCATAATCCATTATGACCGGTGTCCTTACACAAAGGGGAAATCTGGACATGGTTACAGATATCCACATAGGTTACAGATATCCACATAGGGAAGACCATGTGAAGAAACACGGGAGAATGACATGTGAAGACTGATGACTGGAATGAAGCATCTATAAGCCAAAGAATGGTAAAACCTGTCAGTAAAACACCAGAAATGAAAGAAGCAAGTAAGGATCCTTCCCTAGGAAGTTCAGAAGGAGTATAGTCATGCTGACACCTTCATTTTGGACTTAAGTTAATAATAATAAGCACGCTTATTATTGTTATTAATAATATATAATACAATTATTATAATATTAACTGTATATTAATAACATATTATTATTAATTTATTATTAAGTTAATAATAATAAGCATGCTGAGGTCACCATTCAAATTCAAGAAAACAGAATTTTTAGTTAATCTCTTGTGTCTCTTTTCTTTCATGTTCTTCCCAATGATATGACATATTTATTTTATCCTACAATATACACATCACAGTCTCAGAATAACAATCTGGATCTATCACCATAAATGCGATTTTCCTGTTTAGTTGTATGTTATTGTTCTTTTGAAATAATGTTCTTAAAAGTCTCCTGAAATAATTATGTGTTATTTTTCTACTACCTGGTATATAGCTAAATTCATAGGTTTCATTTTGTTTTCAAATTTTAGAGACTACCTTATTGGAGTTAAATTTTAAAATTCTGTAAAATAAAATATATAAATCAAGGTACAGTCAAAGAAATATGGTACCTGTTCCTCTATCCTCCATCCCATGCCTTCCTTCCTCAAACATTTGATGAGGTTTTATTTTATGCTCTAATTTTAAAAATATAAATCAGTATGTATTAATATGAGTTAGCTCCCTTGTATCCTCCAAAGATAAACAATAAATTTTTAACATATCATGAGAAAACCATGTATTTAAATATGTTGTATGTGTTTAACCTATCAAAATGTTGTTTTTATAATAGATGCCCACATTTCTCAGTCAGTAAAAGTCTAAGTTGGCACCAGAGTCCTTTGAGTACAACCTCAGTAGTCTGTGATAACATCCCTGATTTCTAGGATGACCAGACGCCCTTGCTCCCACATTCTTAAACAGTAGCACAATGTGCACAGTTTTCACCTTACAAGAATATAATATGATTTCTTCATACAGCACCCTATTGATGAACATTTTGGTTGCTTTCAGCCTTTTGCTATTATAAATAATGCTTTGATAAATAGCGTTACATTTTATTTATATATTTAACAATGTGTCTTTCCTAGAAATATGATCTCTTGGTCAGAAAGTACATTCATACTCAATTTTAAGGACAATTTCTTAAAAAACAGACCATCTAGTAAATTGCAGGCCATTTATAATCTGGCTAGCTAAACTTTAGAAAAGGCTTTCTCATGACAGATGACCAGTTCCACTCTTGGTTCTAGTGAAAAGGGGGAAAGCAGGTTAATTGGTCTTTCTTGACAGTCAATAAGATTTGACTGATGTTGTGTGGAAGGTTTGCTCACTGGCTTTGTTTATTCAAGATTCTTTCAATTTAGGCTAATGAAGTTGACCTTGAGGCTGCAGCGTTCCCTTAATACTGCTGGGAAAGCTGAGTGAAAAGGGCATATGGAATGTTGTTTCCAGATAATCTACATACCTTGCACAGTATATGCTTTTTTCAGGGAGAATCGAGCCCTACATACAGCATACGAGTCAATTTTTAAAAGTAGCATTTCTCAGACACTTACGAAATGAACCCTACTTGCCTCCTCTCACCTCATTTCTCTTGCTTCTGTTCTTCTCAACTCCCCCATGGGTGATACCTTAATATTTCCACCTCTCCCTCATTCATTCTATCATTTACTATTCATCGAGATAGTTTGGTTTCTATGTGCATTTCTGCTAGGATGTTTTAAATTTTACCTTTATAAAAGTTCACTTCTTTTGAGGCTACATTTTTTTTTATTGGCAACTCAATCTCAACATATATACAGGATTGCATAAATTATAAGTGGGTTGACAATTATAGTAACAGTACAAATGTATGGTTATTTACATAAAGCTGTTGCTCTACGTTTTGGTGCATTTTGTACCAGGTAACTTTAATAAATATGACAAACATAAAGGAACTTGGCCACTTCAATTCATAAGCACAGGCTTTCAAAGAAAGCAAATAGGTCATCTCATAGAACACTTAGTAAGTCAAACCCAGGAAAATTAATAACTAAACGACAGAAGGAACACAGTTAAAGAAAGGTGGTGATGAAAATGTTAGGTTAAAATATTAGGCTTAAACATTTTAGCAACTGGACATAGGATCCAGAAAGTGTAACATGCTGGGAATTGTAAGAAAAGACCCTCTCTTCGGGTTACTACAGTGTCTTCTTCCCTGCTGGTATAAACTACCTTTCCAAGTCCTAGTGAAATAAGACAGTAATTCACATAAATGGGTTTTAGAATAAGACCCTTCTCACCCAAAATAAAATAAAGCTAAATATGCTCTCCAAATTACAAGGAATCTAATCAGAATGTTGACCGGATAAAGAACCCAGATCACCCGTTTACCTCACTGACTGCCTGAGAGCGCAGAGCCACTGTGGCACCTCCAAGAAGGGGAGGTGTGGGCGGTCCCTGCTCTGCCCCGACCCAGACTGCAGTGTCCGAGGGACTAAAGTCCTTCAGCATCCCTGGGGTTTCATTCTCCAGGTGTAGAAATGAAGGAGTGGGTGAGACGGCTTTTAAGAGAACTTCCTGCTATTTTTTTTTTTTTTGGCCTTGCCACACAGCATGTTGGAATCTTATTTCCCTGACTGGGGACTGAACTTGTGCCATCTGCAGCGGAAGGGTGGAATCTTAACCACTGGACCATCAGGAAGTCCCATAAAAGACTCTAAGTGAAAGGATCTAAGTCAGCTTGAGATCTCACCTTTGGGCAGATACTCAGGGTGGAAAAAGAAATGGACTTAAACCTAAGTGAGTGAAGTATTTACCCCTTGATCTCATCACTCGGAACTTCTTAGCACTATAGTTCAAGGAAAGCTTTGGCCAATATTTTATTCTAATGGCTGGGGATGCTACAGGGTAAGCAAATGAGGCACCTAACACTGAAATTTGGGATAAAAATGTAGAGACACTATACCACGTTTGGGTAGAAAAACAATGCACCCCCACGTCACACCTGCAGTCAAGACTTACAGCCTCTCAAATTTAAAAGTCATCAAACTTGTTGGGAGATACACACTCAGGTCTTTCAAAAGATCTACCAAAGCACACCTGTAAAGAATACATTTTTCTGAAATCCTCCCAGAAAGGCAACTTCCATGAAACTCGCTCTAACAGAAAGGATGCAGGAAGGAGAATTTAACTTTTTCTTTACAGATCAGAAAGATGACCCAAAGAGAGCAATGGATTCTCATTTTCTGTCCCATATAAAGAACAAAAGTATCAGTTCTGGAATCTAACACACTGGCCTCGTTTTCAAATGCATCCCTTTATTTTCTTGAAAGGCAGCCATGCATTACACACCTTGAGCATGTGACAGTCCCATGATTTCTTCAATAAGCCCCAAAGCTTCCATAGCTCTGCTGGGGCCCACAGCTCGAGCTGTCCTGAGGAGTCAAATGTTCAAGCTCTCTCCACAGCCACCGTTCCTTTGATGTTTGGGTTACTGAACACAAACTCACTGCATAATTTGTCTTCAACATAGTCCATTTCTGTTCCTAACAGTGTTAGCTGTGCTTTCTTCTCAATGAACTCTGACTCCATCTTGAACAACTTCTTCCTCAGCATATCCTTTTGTCTTTGTATATTCTAAAGTGTAGGAAAGGCCATTACAACCCCTGGTTCGGACACCAACTTGCACACCAACATGTTCAGGCTTGTCTTTAAGAAGCAGTTTTTCCTTGTTGACTGCCGCAGGGGCCAGGGTGAGGGCGGCCTGGATGGGCCGCAGCCTCCTCTGGCTCACAGCCCAGACAATGGCCAGGACTAAGGACGCAGACATCCTTGCTGTCCTGGTGCCCCGGTGCCGAGGGCCGGATCTCAGCCACCTCAACGTCTCTCCATGGGCAGAGAGGGCGCATTGATGCCATAAGTTCTGGCGCACGGAGCCCCAGGCCCAAAGTTCACTTTTGATACAGTTGTGGTCACTGCAATTGTTAAGGTAGCCCCCCCTACCAACCACAAAACAAGCAGCAAAATGCAGTCTGACTGAATTACTGCTTACTAGAAAATGGTGTCTGTAATCTTCACCTTGCTTACTCCAATGTGACATTCAGTATCCTGAATCTTGCCCTCTACTAATTCTTCTCTTTAGACTTTTTTTGGCTACATTACAATACAGGGAGAAATGCTCTTATCTCTTTTGGCTATGAAAAGTTGCCTCCTTCTCGATTAAGGTACAAACTGAAGATTACAATATGTGTATTCCATGACATTTCCTATGAAACAACTATAAATGCTTTCCCTCCCTACTACATGCCCTTTGTAACCTTCAACTATGTTATGACTTTTATCATATAGACAATACTTACCCTTGCAAGTACTCTTCCTTGGGACCAAATGCTCACTTATGGTATAATTTTAAGTATAGGTAGCCTGCTCTCTTCGAATGGGAGAGAGGCAATCCTTGACAGTACCCACCTGGATTATATTTCATTGTGCTCTGCTTTTGAAAAACATTCTATTTTATCACTGAGAGTTTTCCCACCGTTTCCAGTGGTCAGTTCTCTAAAACAATAAAAGTACAATCTCAGAGGATAGTTGGAAGAGAGATACTTACTAGGCAATTATTTAAAAGTACAAAAATCTTCTAAGCTCATATGTACTTGTTAAGTTAGAAATAAAACTGATATGGACAGTTTCTAAGCCTTAAAATCGCATTATGTGAAAAAAAAAAAAAAAAACCATTGGGGAGAGAGTCTAATCTCATTTACCCTCACTGTGCACCCAGGAAGACTACATTTCCCATTTCTCTTATTGTTGTAACTGGGCTATATAACTGCATTTGGCCAATGGGATGTGTGCAGAGTTGGAATATGTCACTTCTAAAACTAGCCATAAACCCTTTGGTATCACCCACAATCTCCCTTCTCCTTCCCTGAAGACCACAGACACCAGTGTTTAAAATGACAGCACCATAAGGTGACAGAAATCATCACTTAAAGGACAGTTTCCCTAGAAGCCTCCAACCCACATTCAACTGTGAAATGAATAAGAAATAACTACCTTGTTAAGCCAATGAAATCTTAGGACTATTTTTAGAATACCTAGCACCTTAGTGATATAAAAAGCAAGATTCAGAGAGATGCTTTAGGTGGCAATATTGTTATTAATAATTTTTCAAGGTGAAATTTCTTAGGACAGCTCATTGTTACAGTAAAGTCTTTATCGTATATTTGATAAAATTTTTCATCATTCATGAACAAGCAGAAACTGAGAGAAGGATTAGTAACTTGCCTAAAATCATACAACTATTACTTGTGGAGGCCACATTCAAACTCAGCTCTTTCTACCTCCAAATCCCATGATTTTTGGCATCTGATGTCAGTAAGATATCTGCCAGATACTACATGCCCTTTGTAACCTTCAACTATGTTATGACTTTTATCATATAGACAATACTTACCCTTGCAAGTACTCTTCCTTGGGACCAAATGCTCACTTATGGTATAATTTTAAGTATAGGTAGCCTGCTCTCTTCGAATGGGAGAGAGGCAATCCTTGACAGTACCCACCTGGATTATATTTCATTGTGCTCTGCTTTTGAAAAACATTCTATTTTATCACTGAGAGTTTTCCCACCGTTTCCAGTGGTCAGTTCTCTAAAACAATAAAAGTACAATCTCAGAGGATAGTTGGAAGAGATACTTACTAGGCAATTATTTAAAAGTACAAAAATCTTCTAAGCTCATATGTACTTGTTAAGTTAGAAATAAAACTGATATGGACAGTTTCTAAGCCTTAAAATCGCATTATGTGAAAAAAAAAAAAAAAAACCATTGGGGAGAGAGTCTAATCTCATTTACCCTCACTGTGCACCCAGGAAGACTACATTTCCCATTTCTCTTATTGTTGTAACTGGGCTATATAACTGCATTTGGCCAATGGGATGTGTGCAGAGTTGGAATATGTCACTTCTAAAACTAGCCATAAACCCTTTGGTATCACCCACAATCTCCCTTCTCCTTCCCTGAAGACCACAGACACCAGTGTTTAAAATGACAGCACCATAAGGTGACAGAAATCATCACTTAAAGGACAGTTTCCCTAGAAGCCTCCAACCCACATTCAACTGTGAAATGAATAAGAAATAACTACCTTGTTAAGCCAATGAAATCTTAGGACTATTTTTAGAATACCTAGCACCTTAGTGATATAAAAAGCAAGATTCAGAGAGATGCTTTAGGTGGCAATATTGTTATTAATAATTTTTCAAGGTGAAATTTCTTAGGACAGCTCATTGTTACAGTAAAGTCTTTATCGTATATTTGATAAAATTTTTCATCATTCATGAACAAGCAGAAACTGAGAGAAGGATTAGTAACTTGCCTAAAATCATACAACTATTACTTGTGGAGGCCACATTCAAACTCAGCTCTTTCTACCTCCAAATCCCATGATTTTTGGCATCTGATGTCAGTAAGATATCTGCCAGAGAAGGAAGTCCTTAGCCCTCCACAGAAACACCAATAAAACATCATATTGGCACCAAAATATCTTAAAGAGAAATTCAAAGATAGCTAAGAGGTAGGAGCACTCTAGAGGAATTATATGTGTAAGAAAAGCTATTTCTCTTTACAAGAGTCAGTCCCTCCGGCAAACTGGCTTCACTCAGCAACCAGGTCGTGTCATCCCGTGATTTCTCCCATGGTAGGGAAGAGAGGGCAGAGGATACGCTTAGACTGCTGGTTTCTCGGGGCATCCCAAAGTGGGACCAATTTCTATCTCACTTCATACTAAATAACTGGAAGAGTCTGACCTTCGGGTATAGTGAGGCCTAAAGAAAAGTTGGGAGGCAGGGGAGGTAAAGCCCTTAGAGCTGGCACTGCTCTGTGAGATTGGGATAGGCCCATAAATGAGGTCTTTCTCCCCTGGGGTAAGGCAGGAAGCTCAGAGCACCTTATCCCAATCATCTCAGTGCACCCTCTGTGCAAATGTTTCTGTCTCACCTAATCACAAATGCTAAATGAACAGGCCTCCCTGGTGGCTCAATGGTGAAGAATCCACCCGCCAATGCAGGGGACGAGGGTTTGAAGAGAGAAATTGAAGCAATATAACAACGGTAGGGGTCTTCAAGACCTCATCTTCAACAACGGATGTACTGTCCAGAGAGAAAAACAAAAGGGAAATATTGGGCTTAAACAACATATTAACTAAATGAACCTTACAGACATATAAAGAATATCTATCCAAAGTTAGCAGAATAGTTATTCTTCTCAAGTGCACATGAAATATTAGGACTATTTTTAGAATACCTAGCACCTTAGTGATATAAAAGCAAGATTCAGAGAGATGCTTTAGGTGGCAATATTGTTATTAATAATTTTTCAAGGTGAAATTTCTTAGGACAGCTCATTGTTACAGTAAAGTCTTTATCGTATATTTGATAAAATTTTTCATCATTCATGAACAAGCAGAAACTGAGAGAAGGATTAGTAACTTGCCTAAAATCATACAACTATTACTTGTGGAGGCCACATTCAAACTCAGCTCTTTCTACCTCCAAATCCCATGATTTTTGGCATCTGATGTCAGTAAGATATCTGCCAGAGAAGGAAGTCCTTAGCCCTCCACAGAAACACCAATAAAACATCATATTGGCACCAAAATATCTTAAAGAGAAATTCAAAGATAGCTAAGAGGTAGGAGCACTCTAGAGGAATTATATGTGTAAGAAAAGCTATTTCTCTTTACAAGAGTCAGTCCCTCCGGCAAACTGGCTTCACTCAGCAACCAGGTCGTGTCATCCCGTGATTTCTCCCATGGTAGGGAAGAGAGGGCAGAGGATACGCTTAGACTGCTGGTTTCTCGGGGCATCCAATGTGGGACCAATTTCTATCTCACTTCATACTAAATAACTGGAAGAGTCTGACCTTCGGGTATAGTGAGGCCTAAAGAAAAGTTGGGAGGCAGGGGAGGTAAAGCCCTTAGAGCTGGCACTGCTCTGTGAGATTGGGATAGGCCCATAAATGAGGTCTTTCTCCCCTGGGGTAAGGCAGGAAGCTCAGAGCACCTTATCCCAATCATCTCAGTGCACCCTCTGTGCAAATGTTTCTGTCTCACCTAATCACAAATGCTAAATGAACAGGCCTCCCTGGTGGCTCAATGGTGAAGAATCCACCCGCCAATGCAGGGGACGAGGGTTTGAAGAGAGAAATTGAAGCAATATAACAACGGTAGGGGTCTTCAAGACCTCATCTTCAACAACGGATGTACTGTCCAGAGAGAAAAACAAAAGGGAAATATTGGGCTTAAACAACATATTAACTAAATGAACCTTACAGACATATAAAGAATATCTATCCAAAGTTAGCAGAATAGTTATTCTTCTCAAGTGCACATGAAATATTCCAGGATAGATCAAAAGCAGGGCTACAAAATAAGTCTTAACCAGTTTAAGAATGCTGAAATCATATCAATAATCTTTGTCTGGGGCTTCCCTGGTGGTCTGGTGGGTAAAGAGTCCACCTTGCAGTGCAAAGGGCACCAGTTCGATCCCTGGCCCGGGAAGATCCCACGTGCCGCAGAGCGGCTGGACCAGTGTGTCCAATTATGAGCCAGCGCTCTGGAGCACATGCACCCAGAGCCAGTGCTCTGCAACAAAGAGAGGCCATTGTAATGGGAGGCCTACACAGGCCAAAGAATAAAGATGGATGAAAATAAATAAATAAATAACCAATAAAAAAGAGGCCAAAGTTAAAAAAAAAGAATCTTTGTTTGATCACAGTGAAATTAGAAATCAATAATGAGAAAAAACAATAAAGCTCTACAAAAGTAAAAAGTAAAATAAAAATTAAAAAACAAACAAACAAACAATAAAATAATTATACAGGCCTCCCTTGGAGATATGGTAAGCTTGGCTCCAGATCATTGCAATAAAGATGTCCATTGAGTGAGTGGTTTTCAAGTGCCTATCAAAGGTATGTTTACACTCTACTGTACTCTTTCAGGTGTGCAATAGCATTATGTCTAAAAAACAATGTATGTATTTTAATTTAAAAAATATTTTATTGCTTATAAATGATCACCGTCAAAAAAAATGAGAAAAAAATTGGAAAATTCACAAATATATTGTTCAATTTACAACACACTCCTGAATAATCAGGGGACCAACGAAAAAGTCAAAAAGAAAATTTAAAACCTGAAACAAATGAAAACATAAACACAAGATACCAAAACTTTTGGAACACAGCAAAAGTAGTTCTAGGAGAGACATTTATAGCAATGTTTGTCCCCATTAAAAAGAATAAAGATGTCAAGTACACAACTTGACTTTATACCTCAAGGAACTAGAAAAAGAACAAACTAAACCTGAAGTTAGCAGAAGGAAGGAAATAAGTATAGCAATAGGAAGCAGATAACCATTCAAAATCTGCTTGATTTTAAAATACATTACAATGCTACAATAAACTAGACAGCATGGTACTGGTATAAAAAAATGGACATATAGACCAAAGAATAAAATAAAAAGCCAAAAAAGGCATCCAAACATTTTCAGTCAATGGTTCTTCAACAAAGGTGCCAAGAACACACAATGGTGAAAGGATATCTCTTTGATAAATGATTTGGTAAAACTGTATATCCATATGCAGAAGGATGAAATACACTGTATACATATACCTTACAATACACTGTATACCAGACAAACTCCAAATGAATAAAGATTTAAATGTAAGACCCAAAACTGCAAAACTGCTAAAAGAAAATGTAGAGAAAAAATTTCTTGACACTGGTCTGTGCACTAATTTTTGAGTATGACACCAAAAGCATAGGAAACAAATACAAAAACACACAAACGAAATTGCATTGAAGTAAAAAGCTTCTGCACAGCAAACAGAACAAACAAGAGAGTGAAAAAACAGCCAAAGGAATGGGAGAAAATATTCACAAACTATATAAATAAGGGGCTAGTATCCAAAATATTTAATGAACTCATACAACACAATACCCATCCATAGCCCCCAAAAGAAACAACCTTGTTTTAAAAAAATGAGCAAAGGACTTGAATAAACCTTTCTACAAGAAGACATACAAATGGTCAAACATCCTTAATCATCAAAGACACCCAAATCACAATGAGATATCATCGCACATCTGTTTAAATGGCTATTATCTAAAAGACCAAAAGATATATGTTGTCAAGGATATGGACAAAAGGGAATTCTTATACACCATTAGTGGGAATGTAAATTGGCTATTGTTGTCGTCATTTAGTCTCTAAGTCATGTCCAACTCTTTTGTGACCCCATGGATTGTAGTCTCCCAGGCTCCTCTGTCCATGGTATTAGACTGGGTTGCCATTTCATTCTCTGAGGGAACTTCTCAACCCAGGGCTTGAATGCACATATTTTGCATTGGCAGGTGGATTCTTTACCACTAAGCCACCAGGGAAGCCTGTATATAGGAACAGACATGGCAAATAGTATAGGAGTTCCTCAAAAATGCAAAAATAGTATTACTATATGATCCACAACCCCATTTCTGGATGTACACTCAAAGAAAACAAAGTTCATATCTCAGAGAGGTATCTGGCACTCCCATGTTCATTTCAGCATTATTCACAAAAGACATGGAAATAACCTGTGTATATGAATGGGAAAATGAAGAATAGAAATGTGGTATAGGGTTTCCCCTGGTGGTCCAGTGGGTAAGGACACCGCCTTGCAGTGCAAGGGGCGCCGGTTCGATCCCTGGCCTGGGAAGATCCCACGTGCCGTGGAGCGGCTGGACTGATGTGTCCCATCACCGAGCCGGAGCTCTGGAGCGCATGCACCCAGAGCTGGCGCTCTGCAATGACAGACGCCACCGCGATGGGAGGCTCACAGGAGCCAAAGAACAAAGATGGATGAAAATAGAGAAATGAAAGACCAATGGAAGTGGCCCGCCCACTCCCCTCCCTCTCCGACCCCCACCCAAAATAAATAAATAAATAAATCTTAAAAAAAAAAAAGAAAAGTAATGTGGTATAGCTATACAATGGGATATTATTTATTCATAAAAAAAGCAGATCCTGCCAATTGGGACAATGTAAATGAACCTGGAGAACATTAGGCCAAGCAAAATAAGACAGTCACAGAAAGAGAAATACTGTTTGATCTCACTTAAATGTGGAATCTGAAAAAGGCTGGACTCTTAGAACCACAGAATGGTTATTTTGTGGGGCTGGGGGAATGTAATATAAGGAAATGTTGGTCAGAGAGTACACAGTTGGAAATATGTTGGATAAATAAGTTTTGGTAATTCAGTATACAGCATGGTGACTATAGTTAGCCATAAGCTCATTAGCTTGATTGAGGTGAACATTCACAATGCATTTGGCTGTCAAAAGGTCAAATTGTATATCTTAAATATAAAAAATTTTTCTTTGTCAATTATATTTTAATAAAGCTGGGAAAAACCCAAATTCCACAATTTTTACCATTATAGTATATTAACTGGCCAAAGAAAGGTAATACCAAAGAATGTTCAGATTACCACACAACTGCATTCATTTCACATGCTAGCAAGGTAATGCACAAAATCCTTCAAGCTAGGGTTCATTAGTACCTAAACCAAGAACTTTCAGATGCACAAGCTACGTTTAGAAAAGGCAGAGGAACCAGAGATCAAACTGCCAGCATCTGTTGGATCACAGAGAAAGCAAGGGAATTCCAGAAAAACATCTACTTCTGCTTCATTGACCACACTAAAGTCTGTTACTCTGTGGATCACAACTGTGGAAAATTCTGAAACAGATGGGAATATCAGAACACCTTTCCTGACAGATTCTATTTTCTTGGGCTTGAAAATCACTGCAGATGGTGACTGCAATCACGAGATTAAAAGATGCTTACTACTTGGAAGAAAAGCTATGAGAAGCCTAGACAACATAGTAAAAAGCAGAGACATCAGTTTGTCAACGAAGGGCCACCTAGTCAAAGCTATGGTTTTTCCAGTAGTCATGTATGGATGTGAGAGTTGGACCATAAAGAAGGCTGAGCACCGAAAAATTGATGCTTTAGAATTGTGATGCTGGAGAAGACTTGAGAGTCCCTTGAACTTCAAGGAGATCAAACCAGTCAATCCTAAAGGATATCAACCCTTGGAAGTACTGATGCTAAAGCTGAAGCTCCAATACTTTGGCCACCTGATGTGAAAAGATACACACTGGAAAAGACCCTGATGCTGGGAAAGATTGAGGGTAGGAGGAGAAGGGGGCGATAAAAGATGAGATGGTCGGCTGGCACCATCGACAGAGTTGATATGAGTTTGAGCAAGCTCTGGGAGATGGTGAAGGATGGGGAAGCCTGCTGTGCTGCAGTTCATGGGGTCATAAAGAGCCAGACATGACTGAGCAACTGAACTGAACTGAAAGTTTAAGATGGCATAGCCTACAGTCTCAAATTATAGTGCTAGATTTATACTGGAGCAGTTCTTGCACACGTATGCCAGGAGACAATACAAGAATGTTTATAACAGTCCTATTTTACTAAAATATGGATGACAATCTAGATATCCAAAAACAATATAAAGAATAACTGAATAGTGCTATAGATGTACAAGGGATTCTCAGGTATCTCAATAGTAAAGAATCTGTCTGCAATGTAGGAGACCTGGGCTCAATTCCTGGGTCAGGAAGATCCCTTGGAGAATGGCATGGCAACGCACTCCAGTATTCTTGCCTGGAGAATTCCATGGACAGAAGAGCCTGGTAGACTACAGTTCACAGAGTTGCAAAGAGTTGTACATCTACTTCTGCTTCATTGACAACACTCAAGCCTGTTCCTCTGTGGATCACAACTGTGGAAAATTCTGAAACAGATGGGAATATCAGAACACCTTTCCTGACAGATTCTATTTTCTTGGGCTTGAAAATCACTGCAGATGGTGACTGCAATCACGAGATTAAAAGAT
This sequence comes from Tragulus kanchil, assembly GCA_022376925.1. Classification (NCBI taxonomy): domain Eukaryota; kingdom Metazoa; phylum Chordata; class Mammalia; order Artiodactyla; family Tragulidae; genus Tragulus; species Tragulus kanchil. Next base: position 11,827,116 of record JAIOJX010000001.1, read on the forward strand.
GCTTACTACTTGGAAGAAAAGCTATGAGAAGCCTAGACAACATAGTAAAAAGCAGAGACATCAGTTTGTCAACGAAGGGCCACCTAGTCAAAGCTATGGTTTTTCCAGTAGTCATGTATGGATGTGAGAGTTGGACCATAAAGAAGGCTGAGCACCGAAAAATTGATGCTTTAGAATTGTGATGCTGGAGAAGACTTGAGAGTCCCTTGAACTTCAAGGAGATCAAACCAGTCAATCCTAAAGGATATCAACCCTTGGAAGTACTGATGCTAAAGCTGAAGCTCCAATACTTTGGCCACCTGATGTGAAAAGATACACACTGGAAAAGACCCTGATGCTGGGAAAGATTGAGGGTAGGAGGAGAAGGGGGCGATAAAAGATGAGATGGTCGGCTGGCACCATCGACAGAGTTGATATGAGTTTGAGCAAGCTCTGGGAGATGGTGAAGGATGGGGAAGCCTGCTGTGCTGCAGTTCATGGGGTCATAAAGAGCCAGACATGACTGAGCAACTGAACTGAACTGAAAGTTTAAGATGGCATAGCCTACAGTCTCAAATTATAGTGCTAGATTTATACTGGAGCAGTTCTTGCACACGTATGCCAGGAGACAATACAAGAATGTTTATAACAGTCCTATTTTTACTAAAATATGGATGACAATCTAGATATCCATAAACAATATAAAGAATAACTGAATAGTGCTATAGATGTACAAGGGATTCTCAGGTATCTCAATAGTAAAGAATCTGTCTGCAATGTAGGAGACCTGGGCTCAATTCCTGGGTCAGGAAGATCCCTTGGAGAATGGCATGGCAACGCACTCCAGTATTCTTGCCTGGAGAATTCCATGGACAGAAGAGCCTGGTAGACTACAGTTCACAGAGTTGCAAAGAGTTGTACATGACTGAGCAACTAACACACACATAGACATACAGGGAAATAAAATATCACAGTGAAATTAAAAGAACTACAATCATACTTGACATAGAATTAAGAAGGAATAAAAAGAGAAAAAAAAAACAGAATACATTTAGGATGATTCCGTTAATATAAAGATGAAAAACCAGAACTTTAAAGAATGCATTGTTTCAGGGTACAGACATTTATAGTATAACTATCAAGTGATGTAAGAATACGATTAATACAAAATTCAAAGTAGTATCCCAGGGTGGTGTTGCGGGCATATGGGATTAGAAACAGACATACAAGAAGCTTAAAACACAATGGTAATATTTTATTTCTTAAATCAGATGATAGACATATTTGTTTTCATTTTTTTATTGTTGTTTAAGTAGTGTGTTCACTATATATGTTATAAATGTGCTTGTGCATAAATTGCATACATATGTGTGTGTGTGTGTGTGTGCGCGTGCGTGCGTGTGTGTGTGTGTGTGTGTGTGTTTATTTAGTTGTTTAGTTACTAAGTCATGTCTGACTCTTGGGACCTCATGGACTGTAGTCCACCAGGTTCCTCTGTCCATGGAATTTCCCAGCAAGAATACTGGACTGGGCTGCCATTTCGTTCTCTGGGGGATCTTTCTGATCCAGGGTAAAACAAACACATCTCCTACTTGGCAGGTGGGTTTTACCACTGAGCCACCTGGGAAGCCCTGTCTTTATATAGGCACAGCTACAAAAAGGGGGATGTTTAATGGCTGAGACATAACACTTATAGAACAAACATCTGAAAAAGAAAAGAATTTGACTACAAATAAGTAGTTAATGCACATACAAGGAAATAATTGAGTTAGTACAACACTGCCATGAAAATGCAGTTATTTGACACTCCATAGGATCGATTTGTTCATCAAGTTTTTTTAAGTCCCTATGTCATAAAGACTGTACTATATGATGGGCGTGCAGTGACAAACCAAAAATATGTAATCATTGCTCTTTAGCTGGGGGAAGAACCATTGAACAAGAAAATGACCCATAAATGTGTATTTACAAACTGCAATGGAAGTATTAGTATAACAACCAATACTTACTAAGTAGGTTTGCATCAATTTATGAACAAGAAAATGACCCATAAAGTTTAGCTAACTATGAAAAGAACTACAATCATACTTGACATAGAATTAAGAAGGAATAAAAAGAGAAAAAAAAAACAGAATACATTTAGGATGATTCCGTTAATATAAAGATGAAAAACCAGAACTTTAAAGAATGCATTGTTTCAGGGTACAGACATTTATAGTATAACTATCAAGTGATGTAAGAATACGATTAATACAAAATTCAAAGTAGTATCCCAGGGTGGTGTTGCGGGCATATGGGATTAGAAACAGACATACAAGAAGCTTAAAACACAATGGTAATATTTTATTTCTTAAATCAGATGATAGACATATTTGTTTTCATTTTTTTATTGTTGTTTAAGTAGTGTGTTCACTATATATGTTATAAATGTGCTTGTGCATAAATTGCATACATATGTGTGTGTGTGTGTGTGCGCGTGCGTGCGTGTGTGTGTGTGTGTGTGTGTGTTTATTTAGTTGTTTAGTTACTAAGTCATGTCTGACTCTTGGGACCTCATGGACTGTAGTCCACCAGGTTCCTCTGTCCATGGAATTTCCCAGCAAGAATACTGGACTGGGCTGCCATTTCGTTCTCTGGGGGATCTTTCTGATCCAGGGTAAAACAAACACATCTCCTACTTGGCAGGTGGGTTATTTACCACTGAGCCACCTGGGAAGCCCTGTCTTTATATAGGCACAGCTACAAAAGGGGTATGTTTAATGGCTGAGACATAACACTTATAGAACAAACATCTGAAAAAGAAAAGAATTTGACTACAAATAAGTAGTTAATGCACATACAAGGAAATAATTGAGTTAGTACAACACTGCCATGAAAATGCAGTTATTTGACACTCCATAGGATCGATTTGTTCATCAAGTTTTTTTAAGTCCCTATGTCATAAAGACTGTACTATATGATGGGCGTGCAGTGACAAACCAAAAATATGTAATCATTGCTCTTTAGCTGGGGGAAGAACCATTGAACAAGAAAATGACCCATAAATGTGTATTTACAAACTGCAATGGAAGTATTAGTATAACAACCAATACTTACTAAGTAGGTTTGCATCAGGAAGTTTTGTAAAAAGTAGACTATCATTCTACAGAGGAGAAAACTGCTGCACATCTACACTAGGCAATTAGTTTAAGGTCAAATAACTTATGAGGGGAGCAGCTGTGAATCACACCCAGGCCATCTGACTACAGAGCACTCAACAGGAAAACACTTGAGTTATCAGGAAACCAGCGGGGAGCATTTTAGCTTCTTTTGGTCAGAGAAAACCTCTCTGAGCACTAACATGTATGCTCGAAAAAAAGCATGAGGAAAAGCTAACTTGATCTCTTGTGCGTTTTAAATGATCTAAGTGAGGAAGCCTAGAGAGCAGGAGGACAAAAGGAGAATACTGAGGATGGAAGTTATAATGAGAGGCCTTTCTCCTCCAGCACCTCTGATCACTCTCTGAGGCCTCGGGGAAGCATGTGACAAAGGGACCACAGTGAAATGTGTGCCCAGAGCCTGGCACCGGGAGCAAGGAGCTATAAAGGAGCATCAGTCGACACCTTGGCTTTCCCTTCATCCTCTCAGGGGCTCCAGATAAGCTCCAAAGGCCTGCGTGGCTGCTCTTCAATGCCTTTCTTTAGTACTCCTCGCCCCACATAAAACCAGGCCAATGATCTTCAGTACTTCAACTCAGGCTACTACTTCAATGCTGCTGTACCCTGAACAAATGTAAGCCTCAGGGCTAAAGCAGAACACCAGCTGTGTGTGTACACACACAATAGGGTATGGGAAGATGATCACAGTTCACCTCAAAAAATCACTCCAGGGACTTCCCTGGTAGCTCAGTGGTGAAGAGTTCACCTGTCAATGCAGGAGACACGAGTTCAATCCCCAATCTGGAAAGACCCCACATGCTGCAGAGCAACTAATCCCATGAGCCACAACTATGGAGCCTGTGCTCTAGAGCCTCGGAGCCACAACTACTGAGCCCATGGGCCACAACTACTGAAGCCTGTGTGCTCTAGAGCCTGAGTTTCACAACAAGAGAAGTCCCTGCAACAAGAAGCCTGCTCATCTCAACTAGAGAGCAGCCCCCACTCCCTGCAGCTAGAGAAGAGCCTGTAGCAGCAGTGAAAAAATAAATAAATAAATAAAAATTTTTAAAAATTACTCCAGACATGTCCATTAAACAGTCATCCAAGAGCACATTACCATCTAGCATACAAGCCAGAAAAACTTGTCAATAGTACTGCAATCAATATTTAACCTGGAAACAAGTTTTGCCAGTGCTCAGCAAAATGCTGCAAGCTAATAAAGAACATATTTATAAAATCCTAGATGAAGTTTTTAATAATGACAAATTTTGAAATCAGAGTTGAAATCACAGAGAATTGATTGAGAATTAATCTATTATTGTTTTCATAAGAAAAGACAGTCAGTTACTTTGGCTTTAGAGAAAAATACTCTAGTGCTCTTCAACCCCATTTAGAACTAAAATCTTCAGGCATTTCTGAGGTATATTTTTCAGAGAATACAAAATCAAAAAGGGTATTTTGCTTTCTCATAAGGATATGGTCTTAACCTGAAAAACTAGACCAATAAGGAAACATACTTGGTTAAAAAGACAAGCCCTAATAAATATGACTGTAAATACAGATAATAGAACTTTAAAAGAAAATTTCAAACACTTATGAATATTACACATCAATGTTCTCTTATCTAGAGCTCCTTTTCACATAAATATTACAAATTCAAAACCACTGGATGGTCAAGGAAATAATCAGTTGAATGTTCCACAAATGTGTTAGTTAACTCATTGTAACAATGATGCTGTCAAGAATAAGAAGAATGATCATGATTGAAGCCTGGGAGATACTAACACTGGATTTCCAAAACATTTTTCAGAATAAGTATATTTTTAAAAGCCATGCTACTTTAAGATTCAGTTCAAGGAGCAATGTGTATTGGGAAGAGAAGTAGCTAAATGCAACAGAAACATAATCCTAGCAACAGCCACTGCTCCCCCTTGGAGCTCCCAGCCATCATGAAGCATGCTAACGATTATAGGATCTTTATAGATGTTTGATGTTGTGTATGGATAACATGCCCCTTATAAATCAGTTTTGAAGTCACAACACACTGACGTGTATGGCATGATACTTGTGTAAGAAGCTCTTCTGAGTTTAATGACAGACAAGGAATTTGAGAGAGTATCGCTAATGAAGAAGCTACTTGCTATAAGACCTGGGAGTCCATTTTGAAGAGAGAAAAAAACAAAATCATCAGGAGGAAGTTTAATTCTTACTGGGAACATTTGAAACTTTCTCTGGAACTTCAACGGAAAGAGTTGTTTTATTTCTGATTATTTCTTTTTCTTAACATTGCATGTAGCCATTGCTCATTCTGTGCCACAGACTTTGTCAAAGCTCCCCTGAAGGTTTGGTGAAATCTACCAAAAGAAACTACAAAGAAGAATTCAAAATTCAAAGCTAAAAGGGTGAGACATAGCAAAGGAAACAAAAGAAAAAGACAATCTAAAGAGTGGGAGAAAATATTTGCAAATAATGTGATCAACAATGAATTAACTTCCAAAATATAAACAGCACATACAACTCAATGATAAAAGATCAAACAACCCAATCAACAAAGGGACAGAAAATCCAAATAGACATTTCTTCAAAGAAAACATGTAGATAGACAACAGACACATGAAAAGATGCTCACCATTGCTAAATATCAGAGAAATGCAAATCAAAACTATAATGAGGCATCATCTCTCACTGGTTAGAATTATCACCATTTAAAAGTCTACAAATAATAAATGTTGGAGAAGGTACCTGGATGGTCAAGGAATAATCAGTTGAATGTTCCACAAATGTGTTAGTTAACTCATTGTAACAATGATGCTGTCAAGAATAAGAAGAATGATCATGATTGAAGCCTGGGAGATACTAACACTGGATTTCCAAAACATTTTTCAGAATAAGTATATTTTTAAAAGCCATGCTACTTTAAGATTCAGTTCAAGGAGCAATGTGTATTGGGAAGAGAAGTAGCTAAATGCAACAGAAACATAATCCTAGCAACAGCCACTGCTCCCCCTTGGAGCTCCCAGCCATCATGAAGCATGCTAACGATTATAGGATCTTTATAGATGTTTGATGTTGTGTATGGATAACATGCCCCTTATAAATCAGTTTTGAAGTCACAACACACTGACGTGTATGGCATGATACTTGTGTAAGAAGCTCTTCTGAGTTTAATGACAGACAAGGAATTTGAGAGAGTATCGCTAATGAAGAAGCTACTTGCTATAAGACCTGGGAGTCCATTTTGAAGAGAGAAAAAAACAAAATCATCAGGAGGAAGTTTAATTCTTACTGGGAACATTTGAAACTTTCTCTGGAACTTCAACGGAAAGAGTTGTTTTATTTCTGATTATTTCTTTTTCTTAACATTGCATGTAGCCATTGCTCATTCTGTGCCACAGACTTTGTCAAAGCTCCCCTGAAGGTTTGGTGAAATCTACCAAAAGAAACTACAAAGAAGAATTCAAAATTCAAAGCTAAAAGGGTGAGACATAGCAAAGGAAACAAAAGAAAAAGACAATCTAAAGAGTGGGAGAAAATATTTGCAAATAATGTGATCAACAATGAATTAACTTCCAAAATATAAACAGCACATACAACTCAATGATAAAAGATCAAACAACCCAATCAACAAAGGGACAGAAAATCCAAATAGACATTTCTTCAAAGAAAACATGTAGATAGACAACAGACACATGAAAAGATGCTCACCATTGCTAAATATCAGAGAAATGCAAATCAAAACTATAATGAGGCATCATCTCTCACTGGTTAGAATTATCACCATTTAAAAGTCTACAAATAATAAATGTTGGAGAAGGTATGAAGAATAGGAAACCCTCTTACGCCATCGGTAGGAATGTAAATTGACACAGCTACCATGGAAAACACTATGGAGGTTCCACAAAAAGCTAAAAACACAGTTTACCATATGATCCAGCAATACAGGTCATATACCCAGACAAAACCATAATTCAGAAAGATGCATGCACGCCTGTGCTCCTAGCAGCACTATTTACAACAGCCAAGACATGGGAACAACCTAAATCTCCATCAGCAGAGGAATGAACAAAGATGTGGCATGAACTTAGCTATAAAAAGAATGAAATAATGCCATTTGCAGCAACGTGGATTGCTCTAGAGATTATCATACTAAGTAGCTCAGAAATAGAAATACCATATGATATCACTTATATGTGGCATCTAAAATACAAAACAAATGAATTTATCCACGAAACAGAAACAGACTCACAGACACAGAGGACAGACTTGTAGCTTCCAGAAGTGGGGTGGTCAGAGGGAAGGACTGGGAGTTTGGGACTGGCAGGTGCAAACTAGAATATATAGAATAGATAAACAACAAGGTCCTACTGTACAGCACAGGGAACAATATTCAATATCCTGTGATAAACCATTAGAGAAAAGAATATCAAAAAGAAGGTACTTCGCTATACAGCAGAAATTGACACAACATTGTAAATCAACTGTATGTCAATAAAAAATTAATAAAATAAAATTGAAACAAAGCAACTAGAAACTTCTTAAGAAATGCAGGAGGGAACATATGTATACCTATGGTTGAGTCAGGTCGATGTGTGGCAGTAAACAATAAAACTCTATAAAAGTTAAAAAAAAAAAAAGTACTCCCCAAACTACAAACTACTGTTGAAATAAAGAACACAAATAGAAAGACAAATACAAAGAAATGCAGCATTGTATCCTACAACCTGATTATGCCCACGTTTAGAACATATACAACATGTTTCATGTATTTTTCAGTTAATTTTGCATTCATTTTATAGCATGTTATTTTTAATTTTGTTAAAGTTTTTTTAAATAGATTTGATACACTTTTTAAAATGTATTTTATAAAGTATCTTGTATATGTCAACACTTTAGAATACTGCCCATATACACTGGAATGTGAATGTGTTTTAAATACAATCTGTTTTCAGTTGTGATATTCTATTTATCATAGCCATTTTAAAGAAATTCTTAAAATAACAATTCAATAATTACATTCCATTGTTTACTTTAGCATTTTCAAATTAAATTTTATGCACTCCTATTTTTTCTGTGCCTAAGTGACTGTTACAGAATTTAATTTCTTCTTCTCTCCTAGTAATCTCTAATACTGTATTCATCCCTAAAGAAAAAAAAATTGATGGCTATGTTCTTTGCATTCATACATACATATATATGACTTGTCATAAAATATATATATATAAATATATATGACTTTCTATAAATATATATATATATAAAACATATGTATTCAAAGATGTTTTCCATTTTGTCTATAATGACAAGGAAGAGCAGAAAAGATAAGGAAGATGATGAAGAGGAAGAGGGAGAAAGGAGGAGGAAAAAGGAGGAGGAAGAAATAGGTGGATAGAGGAGGAGCAAGCAGAAGGGAAGAGGGAAAAAAAAAGAGGGGCAAAGAAGACTTTATTAGTAATTAGAGAACAGCTAAGCATATTGAACCCCACCCATTTCATGTAATTTTCACCGTTGTGAAATTAAATAATTTCACCATTGTGAATTAAATATAGCTATGATGACTAATAGTTTTTCAAATGTTTAAAACATAATGTATATCATAAAAAGCAGAATACACAGTCGCATGAACAGAATGTTTACAACTATGCCAAATATATATATGTTTGTTGGCATTAGATAGGAATGTGCAAAGAAAAAGTTGTTTGGGACCATAGGATTAAGAATTGAAAGCTATTTTCTTCCTTTTCCAATTTTTTTTGTGCTATTATATAGCTTTTGCTATAAAATAAAAATAAGCGAAGAAATGGATCACTGTAGTTAAGTAATCAATACAGCTGTGATAAAGAACCAATGATTTATCTGAGAATGATGTTTCAGCTAAAAAATAAATTCCCTATTTGTCATTTTAAGCATGGATCGTCTCACCCCCACATACAATTTTTGACAACGTAAAGGAGCACAAGGAAAAGAAAAGCAGTCATAAAATATGAGCAGGCTCTCTTCTCTTCTTGGAAGAGAAGCTGCCAAAAGAGGCTTAAGTGTGCATCTTAAGAGTACCAGATTGTGGAACTGTGGAGCTGGAAAAACAGCATTTGCCTCCAAATCTCCTATGAAAATGCAATCAGCATTGGAAGATAAGGTGTGTGCAATATAAAATAAAACACATAAGCACCTTCCTTAAAGTGCCTAGACTTTCCTTTTGGTGTGCAGTTTTGAATGAATGGGTCCCCAAAATGATTAAACACCTAAAATTAGCATTGTCTATTTTTCAGCTAACTCCCTTGCACAAAGATTAGGAATGCAGCATAGGCCAGGTATTTGCACCTGGGTCTGAGGGTCTATTCTTGACCAGACGCTACCCACTGGTCACACCTGGAAAAGGCCATAATGGCCCTTTCTATTCTGGCTATTACTATTCTTAGCATAATTTCTCTGGCTTCAGTAGGAGTAAGTGCCTCCAAAAGGGAAAAAAAGGGCTGAGACCTAGAGGCAAGTGATTTTTCACCTGGAATGCACTGCAAGGTTGGAGAGAGCAGGGTAATTATCTTTAGCAATGAAATTCTCTTTTGATAAGACAGTGGGGGAGGGGTGATGTGAAGGAATAAATAGGTCAGTTCATTTTTTTCAGTTTCCCTGAGTCAGCAGCCCCTTGGCTGCTCTAAACACAGAGGAATGAGAGCCCCAACAATGCATGGGTCAGCAGAGCATCTGTTGTTTAAATAAAATCTATCAATGCATTGAGATATGGCTGATCTTCCAAAAACCCGTCTTCTCTACAAAAATATCAACAGCTCAGCTCCCACCCCTTGGCTGCTCTGTATCTCAGCATCTGCCTTTCACTGACTAACTAACCACTGTTTTTCAGAGCTGGTATATAGAACCTGTAATCCTTTATAAAACTGCCGATCTCCCTTAACCACGAACGGGAATTTAAAACTGCACGCTTCCCATTGAACTACAGCCACTGGTCTGGACTGTCACAAAGTCTGATGACAGGGGACAAGTCAAGCAAATCTCCCACAAGCTTATTAACGTTCAGAATAAAGCAAACTGACAGCATCTCTTTGCTCATCCATTCTCTTTTGACAACGTAAAGGAGCACAAGGAAAAGAAAAGCAGTCATAAAATATGAGCAGGCTCTCTTCTCTTCTTGGAAGAGAAGCTGCCAAAAGAGGCTTAAGTGTGCATCTTAAGAGTACCAGATTGTGGAACTGTGGAGCTGGAAAAACAGCATTTGCCTCCAAATCTCCTATGAAAATGCAATCAGCATTGGAAGATAAGGTGTGTGCAATATAAAATAAAACACATAAGCACCTTCCTTAAAGTGCCTAGACTTTCCTTTTGGTGTGCAGTTTTGAATGAATGGGTCCCCAAAATGATTAAACACCTAAAATTAGCATTGTCTATTTTTCAGCTAACTCCCTTGCACAAAGATTAGGAATGCAGCATAGGCCAGGTATTTGCACCTGGGTCTGAGGGTCTATTCTTGACCAGACGCTACCCACTGGTCACACCTGGAAAAGGCCATAATGGCCCTTTCTATTCTGGCTATTACTATTCTTAGCATAATTTCTCTGGCTTCAGTAGGAGTAAGTGCCTCCAAAAGGGAAAAAAAGGGCTGAGACCTAGAGGCAAGTGATTTTTCACCTGGAATGCACTGCAAGGTTGGAGAGAGCAGGGTAATTATCTTTAGCAATGAAATTCTCTTTTGATAAGACAGTGGGGGAGGGGTGATGTGAAGGAATAAATAGGTCAGTTCATTTTTTTCAGTTTCCCTGAGTCAGCAGCCCCTTGGCTGCTCTAAACACAGAGGAATGAGAGCCCCAACAATGCATGGGTCAGCAGAGCATCTGTTGTTTAAATAAAATCTATCAATGCATTGAGATATGGCTGATCTTCCAAAAACCCGTCTTCTCTACAAAAATATCAACAGCTCAGCTCCCACCCCTTGGCTGCTCTGTATCTCAGCATCTGCCTTTCACTGACTAACTAACCACTGTTTTTCAGAGCTGGTATATAGAACCTGTAATCCTTTATAAAACTGCCGATCTCCCTTAACCACGAACGGGAATTTAAAACTGCACGCTTCCCATTGAACTACAGCCACTGGTCTGGACTGTCACAAAGTCTGATGACAGGGGACAAGTCAAGCAAATCTCCCACAAGCTTATTAACGTTCAGAATAAAGCAAACTGACAGCATCTCTTTGCTCATCCATTCTCTTTTTGAATATAAAGGCCATAGTCCTTGGAGAAAGTCTTCATTCATTTCTCATCTGACCACCACACTCCAGTCCCAGCTCCAGAAATGGGACTGCATCAGCCATAACCTGAAAATCACTATCAAGAGGAGTTTTAATCGTGGACTGTGTGCAACAAATCCCACCCAATCCCTCCTCCTTCAACACACACACACAGTGCTAGGCCCCATACATTAATGCGAAGCATCACAACTTATAACACATTTCTAATCTACCACAGACCAAAGCTCTGTCTGTACTACTGACTCATCCCATCAAAACAAGCAATCAAAACTAAAATGAGGTCGGTTCTCTTTGAGCCGACCCGCTGTTCCAGCAGCGTCTCCCACCTTAACAACTCCAATTCTCCCTTAAACCGGCTGTACTGGCAATGACTCTCCCTTCCCCCACTCTAATAAACTGCTTTCCTCTAAAAAAAAAAAAAACCTACAATGAGACATCACCTCACACCAGTCAGAATGGCCATCATCAAAAAGTCTACAGACAGTAAATTCTGGAGAGGGTGTAGAGAAAAGGAAACCCTCTTGCACTGTTGCAGGGAATGTAAATTGATACAGCCACTATGGAAGACACTACAGAGATTCCTTAAAAATATTAGGAATAGAACCACCATATGATCCAGCAATACCACTAGTAGGCATAAGCCCTGAGGAAATCAAAATTGAAAGAGACACCTGTACCCCAGTGTTCACTGCTGCACTGTTTACAACAGCTAGAACATGGAAGCCACCTGGATGACAACTGACAGATGAATGGATAAGGAAGCTGTGGGACATATGTACAATGGAGTATCTCTCAGCCATAGAAACAAAAGCATTTGAGTCAGTCCTAATGAGGCGAATGAACCTAGAACCTATTATGCAAAGTGAAGTAAGTCAGAAAGAGAATGGTAAATATAGCATACTAACACATATATATGGAATCTAGAAAGATGGTATCGACAAATGTATATGCTGAGCAGCGATGGAGAAACAGACATAGAGAACGGACTTACAGACATTGAGGGGAGGGAGGAATAGGCAAGATGTATGGAAAGCATAAACATGGAAACTTACGTTACTATATGTACAAGAGACAACCAATGTGAGTCTGCTGTAAGACTAAGGGAACTTACACAGGGGCTCTGTAACAACCTGGAGGGGTGGGTTGGGGAGGGAAATGGGAGGGAGTACAAGAGGGAGGGGACATGTAGACCTATGGCTGATTCAGGCTGATGTGTGCCAGTAAAGTACAAAACTCTGTAAAAGCAAAATAAAATAAACAAACAGGCATTAAGCTATAAATCACCACTGGAACAAAGGGAAAAGAAAGAGTAAATGCACATTATGCTTCCCAGGTGGCGCTAGCGGTTAACAGTCATGCATAGTGAACCTCCATAAAAGAGCCATGTTTGGATAGATTGTAACTGAATAGCCAAGGCCATGCACCAATGAAACTTTCTTTACCAATAAAGTAAATAAATACAGCAGATCACATTTGGACCCAGGGCACAGTTGGCAGACCTCTGATCTACATTACAGGAGCCATAACAGCAATTGGTCAGACATGTAGCATCAGAATACAAACTTGTAGCTTGTAGATCATGTAAAATACCTTCTGTCAGGTATTTTTGTCTTGTGGATCTGCATCTCTGAGCCAGTTTGCTTTAGGTGTGCAATGTGTCCAAGGGATGTAACTGCAATTTATGAGCCACAACACTCTCCCGAAGAAGCCATTAAGAGAGGATCTCAAACATAACCCACAACAGGGCCGGGGAGAAAGTAAAGACTTGGCATCTTCAGACATATTCTGAGACTTCTTCCTGACAATTAGAAAGGCCAGAGACCATCAGAATCACCCGTTCTAAAAACAACAGCATTTCAGAGGGTATTCGAGGCAAAGGAGGAGACAGAAAATGTCCTTATAGGTTTGTAATTTAATTTTGGAAAATTCAGCATAGACAATGTGTAAATTAACCCTCTCCCACATCCTACATTCTGATAGCTACCATCTGAAGTACCCTACTCAGGAATACATATTCAAGTTAGTAAGCATTTGAAGGGTCCTGTTTTAGAGACCCTCACTCCCTGTGGAGCTATTACAAATAATCCAAACACAGGTATCTAAATCTGCACCTGAGGTTTGATTAGTTAGCCTGAAGATATGCGTTTGTCTAGAAGGTCTACATCAAGCCTTTCCTGAAGGAGAAGGAACTATCTGTCAAGACCAGCAGCTTTACACATTTGAAATAGCACCGAGATCTAGAACGCTGTTCTTTTGGATCTATGTGCTGCCATAAATGAGGAGTTCTGTTGAAAACTCAGGGAAAAAAAAGGGGAATGTAACACTGAAAAAAGGGTAAACTCTGTAAAAGGCATTAAGCAATAAATCACCACTGGAACAAAGGGAAAAGAAAGAGTAAATGCACATTATGCTTCCCAGGTGGCGCTAGCGGTTAACAGTCATGCATAGTGAACCTCCATAAAAGAGCCATGTTTGGATAGATTGTAACTGAATAGCCAAGGCCATGCACCAATGAAACTTTCTTTACCAATAAAGTAAATAAATACAGCAGATCACATTTGGACCCAGGGCACAGTTGGCAGACCTCTGATCTACATTACAGGAGCCATAACAGCAATTGGTCAGACATGTAGCATCAGAATACAAACTTGTAGCTTGTAGATCATGTAAAATACCTTCTGTCAGGTATTTTTGTCTTGTGGATCTGCATCTCTGAGCCAGTTTGCTTTAGGTGTGCAATGTGTCCAAGGGATGTAACTGCAATTTATGAGCCACAACACTCTCCCGAAGAAGCCATTAAGAGAGGATCTCAAACATAACCCACAACAGGGCCGGGGAGAAAGTAAAGACTTGGCATCTTCAGACATATTCTGAGACTTCTTCCTGACAATTAGAAAGGCCAGAGACCATCAGAATCACCCGTTCTAAAAACAACAGCATTTCAGAGGGTATTCGAGGCAAAGGAGGAGACAGAAAATGTCCTTATAGGTTTGTAATTTAATTTTGGAAAATTCAGCATAGACAATGTGTAAATTAACCCTCTCCCACATCCTACATTCTGATAGCTACCATCTGAAGTACCCTACTCAGGAATACATATTCAAGTTAGTAAGCATTTGAAGGGTCCTGTTTTAGAGACCCTCACTCCCTGTGGAGCTATTACAAATAATCCAAACACAGGTATCTAAATCTGCACCTGAGGTTTGATTAGTTAGCCTGAAGATATGCGTTTGTCTAGAAGGTCTACATCAAGCCTTTCCTGAAGGAGAAGGAACTATCTGTCAAGACCAGCAGCTTTACACATTTGAAATAGCACCCGAGATCTAGAACGCTGTTCTTTTGGATCTATGTGCTGCCATTAAATGAGGAGTTCTGTCACCTGAACCTATGAGCATAGTAGCCAACTCTGTTTTCACAATAATGTCTTTGCCTCAGAAAGAGGCTTTCATGTGAAGTGCTTTGACTAAGTGCCTGGAGGCCCTAAGGAGACAGAGAGTAGGAACTGTTTACAGAAATGGGCTGCGCAACTGTGTTTGTGCCTGCTCATTAATACACGTCTGCACCTGTGCTGGAGCTCAGTCTGATGCTTGCTTTCAGTTTGAAGCAAAGTTACAGGGGAGAAGATATATAGCTCCCTTGCACCTTTCATTTTCTGCAGCTACTCATGTCTAGCAGGAAACCCTAACAACTGTTTGCTTGACTGACTGACTTAGCTCAAGTTACACAGATGAGTTCATTTGCTCATATGCAGAGTATCTTTTGTGCAAATTGTTTTATTCAGTGCCATGGTACTAAAGATACAGAAAACATGGACCCAGCCCTCCAGGAAACCATGGTTTGGTTTTGTAAGGAAACGAAAATGTAGTGACTGTATTTTCATGTTTTTTTAAGGATTGCTATTTTTGGACTTTGCATTGCATTTTAATTCATTTTATAGAGCTTTATCAGCCACATTGATACACATGCATTTTTACCAATCTAGTTTTACTGCTGAGGAAACCAGAAAATGAAGAGTTATAAATACAGCTCAACAAAAATCTGGTATTTTCCTAAAACCTTCAACAATGTATTAGTAAGAATGATTAAAGAAGTAAGTGGGAGGGCACACAGAGGTTTGCAAGCAAGTTGTAGCTGCTTGCAGAATAGAAAAGTCATTCAAAGAACCAGATTCTGAACCAAATTGAGCTTGAAATCCCTACTACATAACCAATCACAGACAAAAATGTGTTCAAATGCATTGAGTCAATTCTCTCCAAAGAAAACCCACTCAAGTACAGAGTGCAAGCTGTAAACACTGGAGCTGCCACAACAAATCCGTCTCCCGGGATCTTTGCACGAGCGTACACATCTGGCTTTCATGTAGCACATATTGAAACCAGAAACGGTTTACTAGATGATCATATTTGTAATTATGCTTCTGAAATCAATAGTGTAATTTAAAGGGATTTCAATTCTAAGCCCAGTTTTGCATTGTAATACAATCTTGTTTTTTCTGAAAGGACCATAGTGACCACTAGTAACTGAGTCACAGATCCGAAGATCAGGTATCAGAGAAAATGACATCTAGTCTTTGTTTTCTTTTCTTTCTACCGGCTAGAATATAGGACATGTTCACACTAAACAGTATCCCCAGAATCCTCTGCACTGCTTAAAACATACCTGGGAAAGATAATGGCATTGATTACATGGTGACAATAATGCTGTGAGTCTCCAGATCCCTTGAAACAGCGAAGAAGGCAGAGTTGCAGCTTCTGAGAAAAGTGAAAATCAAACCTAAGCAGCTCTGCCACAGGGGTCATTGTGCTCAGGAAGACTCTAATGATAAGCTACTCAGTCCCCTCCTAAGTCTCCAAAAAGGAAGTGAATTCTTCAGTTTCACACACATACAAAAAGATTTCCAACTAGTCACATGATGATTCCCAGAACATGAAGTAATAAACAAAGTCACAGACGAGTGTCTGGAAGTCAGGGTTTCAGCTACTAGAGTGCCAGCAGAGCTCAGTCTTACTGGCAGCTCTGCAAACCAGCGGTGACACTGCCTCTTCCTCCCTTGGGTTTGGAAGACTCCCTGGCGGCGGACAGCAACTGCAGCAGCATCCTCTCCCTGACCCCACGCTGGCCCTGGACTCAGCAGCCTCGCCACCTGTCCTCGTACTGCTTCCAGACCCCTACTGTACAGTCCCTTCTCCTCTGGTCCTCTATCTCCACACCCCAACACACGCCAGCCGACTCTCCCGTGACATCACAGCTTCTGAGAAAAGTCATTTCTTCCCATATAAATCTGCGAACCCCTTAGATACAATACCTGGAGAAGGAAATGGCAACCCACTCCAGTCTTCTTGCCTGGAGAATTCCACGGACAGAAGAGCCTGCCTGGTGGGCTACAGTCCATGGGGTCGCAGAGTCGGACACGACTGAGTGACTAAGTGGTAATAGTAGACAGAATAAAAAACATACTACAGAGGAACTACAGACACACACTTCCATGAATCAGCAGAAGGTAGTGCACTCACTAGCAGATTCAATCAAATTCTAAAGATAATTGTTAAGGGAAATTCTTGAAATAATTTGAGATGGGACCCTTTGACTATGAACTTTAAGAGTGAATGGTGAGGTTGGCAGTGGGTGAGAGGGCAAGGGCTGAATTATACTCAGTGCACACCTGCACCCTCTCACTTAAACAATCAAACAGGCTGAGGGGGGAGTGAAGACAGTCACAGAAAATATAAGAACTAAAATGTAAGGAACAACGAGTACTGACAGCTAGTTCAAGTCATAGGTGGAAATTATGTGCTCAGATAACAAACCAGAAAGAGAAAGCAAAGAAATCTATCAGAAAGATAGTCTTCTACCTAATATTTTAGTCAAAGGAGACAAAGAAGTCTCCATATAGGGACTCTGTACTCATGGACAAATGAACTAGTATTTTTCACTCTGAGGTGGTTACACAGATTCCTTGCTTTGCAGAGATGCAGTATGGAATAGCCAAATACACATGGGCTTAGAATGAAATCCTGATTCCTATAAAAAAGAAACTGTCAACCCTGTGGCATATTTGTATCACCTAGGAGCTTTCAAACTCTGCCTGGGCCCCAACCCCCAGGTGTGCTGATTCACCAGGAGTGGCCTGGGTATCTAGGTACTTTCTAAAACTCCCTGAGTGATTCTAATGAACAGTCGTATTTGAAATCCGCATGTTAGCGCAGCATCCTTCAAGTGTGGCCCCCATCCCAACAGCATCAGGATCATCTTGGAACTTGTTGTGAGTGAGTGATAGTCACCCAGTCGTGTCTGACTCTTTGCGACCCCATGGACTATACCCTGCCAGGCTTCTCTGTCGATGGAACTTGCTAGGAACGCAAATTCTCTAGCCTTACTCCAGACTCAACAATTCAGAAACTCTGGGAGTGGGACTCAGAGGTTTGACACATGCTAAAGTCAGAGAATGGCTGCCACAGCACCAAGGTCTCAAAGTCTGGTTTGCATAAGAATAACTTGGAGACAGCTTGTACAAATGAAAATCTAATTCAGTAATTCTGAGGTATGGCCTGAGAGTCAGCATTTCTAACTTGCTATTGGCCATTACCTAAAAATTCTGAGTAGCAACACTATATAAACAGATTGTTTCCCTACTTTGATATGCACAAGAATGGGGAGGGTACTTCATATAAATGAAGATTTCCTGAACCAAAAATTGTGGAGTTAGCATGTGGGAAAGGCCTACGATGTCAACAGCATGCATTTTAACAAGAAGCCTGGCAATTCTCATGCAGCCTCCCGAGATGGCACTTTGGAATATTGCCCAAAAAGTAACCTTTGAGATTTGACCTGGGGCAAATCACTTAAGCCTCTCAATCTCCAGTTTGCATTTGCAGAATAAGCCTGATCATTCCTACCTACCCTACTGCCTCATACAATTGTTGCCAAGCCAACGAGGATAGCACAAGCAGATTAACTAAGCCACACCAAGGATCAAAGACAAAAACAGAGTTTGCACTCAGCCACTAGAGTTTGGAAAATGGAAGATGGGATATGAAGTAGGACTGGCAGTGCTCAATTTCTTGTGGAATGGCCTTTGAAGGGTGAGAACAGCAACCCTCTCAAAATCCTAGAAGAGCATTCCATGTGCCATGACCTGTGTGTGACCTAAACTACATCAGAAACCCAGAACTACTCATAAGGCTGTGCTGCTTTGACTGCACAGAAGGAAGAAAAGACTTCTCTTCAAACATGCATGTGCACACATGCAGAGAGAGACACATGCATACGTGCAAAGACATTCATGTGTTATACATGTTATTTTGGTGGAAACTATGGTACTTCACCCAGATCTCCTAAAGAGTTCTTACACACTCACCTCACAGCTACCCTCAGCATCCACAGATACCAAAATTGCCAGATGCTCAAGTCCCCTATATAATATGGTTTAGTATTTGCACTTAACCTACATATATTCTCCTGTATACTTTAGCTCTAGATTACTTACAATACGTAACACAATATAAATGCAATAGAAATCATTGTAAATATGCTGCAAATACTATGTGAATTGTTGCCTATATGCAACAAATTCAATTATTGCTTTTTGGAATTTTTGGAACTTTTTTCCAAATATCTTCAATCTGCAGTTTTTTGAATCCCCAGATGTGGAACTCATGGATATGAAGGGCTGACTGTGTGTCTTCAGGGACTGGATAGAGGATGCATCAGATATTAAACTGATAAGAACAGACACTACATTTGATCTTAGCCAAAAGGCCAAGAAGCGATAATAGTCATCGGGGGGTCTACTGGCCCGCTGGGCCCCAGTATAAGCCAGACTTTGACCAGGACTCCATTCACCGAGCTGCATCGGCCCCCTTTCTAACAGGAGAGAAATGATAACATTTTGGGCCTCTGGGTATAAAGTCAAATCAGAGCTTATCCCGGTATTCCTTGAAGCATCTGGTTATTCTTCTTTTCCTAGGATAAAATCATCACAGTAAATGATCAGAGGTCTCTTTAAGGAAAAAACCAGAGGAAGCATTATAATACATACTTGTCATAGCGTTTCAGGGTTCTTCTACCCAAGGACCGAGCCACCTCCTCAGTCACTGGGTTATGGATCTGAAGTCTGACTCAGGTTCAAGAATTGTATATGGTGCTATGACAGACTTGGTCTTCAGCCTGGTCTTCTCTCTTTGCAAATTACAACGGTCTCTTTGTAAGCCACCAAAGAGCTCCTCTGGCTTTCATACTTAGTTTCTCACTGCTCTAATCTTGTCATTAGCCCTCTCTAGGGCATCAGTGCATCTTAACCAACTTCATTGTCTTTGTATGCATTTTTGCTTCAGACATTTTAAACATGGCATCTGCCAGGGTATTTCATCCTACTAAAACCTGGCGAACTTTTAGCAATTCGTCCTGCATCCAGTGCTAGGGATTATCCTCCATCACATCCCAAGATGGTATCCTCACCATCAGTCACACACAGAGTCATTCAGTCCCCAAACCATATCTCAGTGCCTGCTTTCTCCTTTCTCACAGCATTTCTGTTTCCACTGTAACACTTGGGTTGGGTCCTCCAGGAAAGTGATGCCAACACCTAATGAGTAGCCGAGATGTACTGGAGAGAACACTAATGAAAGTAAAAGGGAGAAGGTAGGATTGTGTAGGGGGAGCCCTCAGACCATGATAGCGGCAGACCTGACACAACACTGTCACCACAACAGGCTGCTCCTTTAGAAGAGTTCCACTTTGGAAATGGATACGCCCTTATAATACCGTCTTATTCTGTCATTGCCTGAAGCCACCCTAGAAGTACATGATTTCTACTCAAAAAGCAAAGGAGGCATGAAGGAGCTAACAGCTAGAAACTGCTGGATTACCACAATCACCTTTGGGCAAGGTGTCCTTTCTTGAAGCAGAGTCTGAGTTGTACTAGATTCTCTGGCTCTCAACATGCTAACCCAGAGTTCAAGGATTAAAATCTCCATCAACCCAACAGGCGAGCTATGTAGGTGAGCACAGGTGCTAGCAGAGGGTGAAAGGGATCTAGAATATGCCATTGAGGAGACTGTAGGTCTCATTTGTAGTCTCAAGGTCAAACAGCAGCAGGGTTGTCGTTTGTCCTTCTAACCTTTCTCCTATAAGGTTTCCCAGGGGAAAATAACCTAATGAGACCAACCAGAATTCTGAGTAAACTGTTCCAAATGGGGCAAACTTACCATAAGGTACACGTAGTCTTGAGCTGTGTAAAGAGTGGGTAATGTTGTGCACCACCTCTATCTTCTTGGCTGATATACTAACTGTAATGGGGAAGGAGGAGGGTGGATTTATCAGATGCTTAATGGCTGATGGTTCAGCCCTCTCTAGGGCATCAGTGCATCTTAACCAACTTCATTGTCTTTGTATGCATTTTTGCTTCAGACATTTTAAACATGGCATCTGCCAGGGTATTTCATCCTACTAAAACCTGGCGAACTTTTAGCAATTCGTCCTGCATCCAGTGCTAGGGATTATCCTCCATCACATCCCAAGATGGTATCCTCACCATCAGTCACACACAGAGTCATTCAGTCCCCAAACCATATCTCAGTGCCTGCTTTCTCCTTTCTCACAGCATTTCTGTTTCCACTGTAACACTTGGGTTGGGTCCTCCAGGAAAGTGATGCCAACACCTAATGAGTAGCCGAGATGTACTGGAGAGAACACTAATGAAAGTAAAAGGGAGAAGGTAGGATTGTGTAGGGGGAGCCCTCAGACCATGATAGCGGCAGACCTGACACAACACTGTCACCACAACAGGCTGCTCCTTTAGAAGAGTTCCACTTTGGAAATGGATACGCCCTTATAATACCGTCTTATTCTGTCATTGCCTGAAGCCACCCTAGAAGTACATGATTTCTACTCAAAAAGCAAAGGAGGCATGAAGGAGCTAACAGCTAGAAACTGCTGGATTACCACAATCACCTTTGGGCAAGGTGTCCTTTCTTGAAGCAGAGTCTGAGTTGTACTAGATTCTCTGGCTCTCAACATGCTAACCCAGAGTTCAAGGATTAAAATCTCCATCAACCCAACAGGCGAGCTATGTAGGTGAGCACAGGTGCTAGCAGAGGGTGAAAGGGATCTAGAATATGCCATTGAGGAGACTGTAGGTCTCATTTGTAGTCTCAAGGTCAAACAGCAGCAGGGTTGTCGTTTGTCCTTCTAACCTTTCTCCTATAAGGTTTCCCAGGGGAAAATAACCTAATGAGACCAACCAGAATTCTGAGTAAACTGTTCCAAATGGGGCAAACTTACCATAAGGTACACGTAGTCTTGAGCTGTGTAAAGAGTGGGTAATGTTGTGCACCACCTCTATCTTCTTGGCTGATATACTAACTGTAATGGGGAAGGAGGAGGGTGGATTTATCAGATGCTTAATGGCTGATGGTTCAGCCCCTCACTGGCCATTATCCTTGCCTAAAACAACGGCCTCAATTTACACTCATGTTTCCTCCCAGTTGTTGTCCATGACTGATGACTGGCTAAGAAGGAGATACAAAGCTCCAACTCCCTTAACCTCTGTTTGAGAAAACTCTGAAATTGCGTCTCTGACCCCAAACTCTCTATAAGGTTACCTGAGGTCTCAGCTGTAAATTTATGTCAGCTTCTCCCTTTGCTCAATTCTGCCTTCCTCCCTTCCTTGCACGTAAATCTCCCAAGAGCACTCCACAGTAAATCCGCACCCAACTTTCCATCTCAGATTCTGTTTCCAGGGAACACTTTCTGGAACATTTACTTATTTGGCTATCAGCTGCCATACTTAATTTATTCCAATGAATAAGCTATTTTTCCTATATAAAATGAATATGCAATCAAAATAATGCTACCTGCTTTTCTCCATTCTGGGGTCAAAGTACTATTTTATTTTTTATTTTTAATTTTTTTTTTTTTGTATGCGTCAGTTCTTAGTTGCAGCACGTAGAATCTCCACTGTGTCCTGTGGGATCTTTCATTGCAGTGTATGAACTCACTGGTTGTAGTGCATGGGCTTAGTTGCTCCAAGGCATGTGGGATTTTCCTGGACCATGGATTGAACCCATGTCCGCTCCAATGGCAGGTGGAGTTTTAATCAGTGGACCACCAGGGTAGCCACCAAAGTACTACTTTAATATGAAGATACCAAGTATAAGATAAAGTATTTGTGTACAGGCTTGTTACAGCCTAAATGTTTGTGTCACCCCAAAATTCATATGTTGAAATCCTAATGTCTAATATGATGGTATGTGGAGCTGGGGGCCTTTGGGAAGTGATTAGGTCATGAGAGTGGAGCTCTTACGAATGAGATTAATGTTATTTATTTAATTGGAGGATAATTACTTTACAACCGTATGTAAAATAGACAGCCCCTGAGAGTTTGATGCATGATGCAGGAAACCCAAAGCCAGTGCCCTGTGACAACCTGGAGGGATAGGGTGGGGAGAGAGATGGAAGGGGGATCCAGGAGGAAGGAGACATATGTATGCCTATGACTCATTCATATTGATGTATGGCAAAAAAAAAAAAAAAAAGTCACAATCAGATGCTTAATGGCTGATGGTTCAGCCCCTCACTGGCCATTATCCTTGCCTAAAACAACGGCCTCAATTTACACTCATGTTTCCTCCCAGTTGTTGTCCATGACTGATGACTGGCTAAGAAGGAGATACAAAGCTCCAACTCCCTTAACCTCTGTTTGAGAAAACTCTGAAATTGCGTCTCTGACCCCAAACTCTCTATAAGGTTACCTGAGGTCTCAGCTGTAAATTTATGTCAGCTTCTCCCTTTGCTCAATTCTGCCTTCCTCCCTTCCTTGCACGTAAATCTCCCAAGAGCACTCCACAGTAAATCCGCACCCAACTTTCCATCTCAGATTCTGTTTCCAGGGAACACTTTCTGGAACATTTACTTATTTGGCTATCAGCTGCCATACTTAATTTATTCCAATGAATAAGCTATTTTTCCTATATAAAATGAATATGCAATCAAAATAATGCTACCTGCTTTTCTCCATTCTGGGGTCAAAGTACTATTTTATTTTTTATTTTTAATTTTTTTTTTTTTGTATGCGTCAGTTCTTAGTTGCAGCACGTAGAATCTCCACTGTGTCCTGTGGGATCTTTCATTGCAGTGTATGAACTCACTGGTTGTAGTGCATGGGCTTAGTTGCTCCAAGGCATGTGGGATTTTCCTGGACCATGGATTGAACCCATGTCCGCTCCAATGGCAGGTGGAGTTTTAATCAGTGGACCACCAGGGTAGCCACCAAAGTACTACTTTAATATGAAGATACCAAGTATAAGATAAAGTATTTGTGTACAGGCTTGTTACAGCCTAAATGTTTGTGTCACCCCAAAATTCATATGTTGAAATCCTAATGTCTAATATGATGGTATGTGGAGCTGGGGGCCTTTGGGAAGTGATTAGGTCATGAGAGTGGAGCTCTTACGAATGAGATTAATGTTATTTATTTAATTGGAGGATAATTACTTTACAACCGTATGTAAAATAGACAGCCCCTGAGAGTTTGATGCATGATGCAGGAAACCCAAAGCCAGTGCCCTGTGACAACCTGGAGGGATAGGGTGGGGAGAGAGATGGAAGGGGGATCCAGGAGGAAGGAGACATATGTATGCCTATGACTCATTCATATTGATGTATGGCAAAAAAAAAAAGAAAAAAAAAGTCACAACGAGGTTAATGTTCTCTTCAAAGAGACCCCAGAACTTCTTAGCCCCTTCCACCATGTGAGAACACAAAGAAAAGGCAGTAATCCGCCACAAGAAAGAAGGCCTTCACCAGAACCCGACTGTACTGACACCCTAATCTTGGACTTCCTGCCTCCACGACTGTGAGAAATTCATGTTATACATAAACCACCAAGTCTGTGATGTTATGTTATTCTAGCAGTTCAAATCAACTATGACTTAAGTATGAGTTTTAAACTATTCTTTCTTTGAGAAGGCAAGTATAATCCTAGGGTAACTTATTTCTTCCACTATGAAAACATTGTGTGTCAGCTGGCATATTTTAACCAGCGATGGACAATTCTACAAATGGCTGAGATATTTTACCTAGGCAGAACTCATCTTCCTAAACAATTAACAATTTCTTACTTTTTTAAAACAATCCAACTTTTTTTTTTTTTTTTGCCTCTAAGTCATCATTTATTTCTCATCCATCATTATTCTTTGGCCTGTGTGGGCCTCCCATCACAGTGGCCTCTCTCTGTGCAGAGCATGGGCCCACGCACTCCAGTGCTGGCTCGTAATTGGACACACCGGCCCAGCTGTTCCTCGGCATGTGGAATCTTCCCGGGCCACAGATTGAACCGGTGCCCCTTGCACTGCAAGGTGGACTCTTTACCCACTAGACCACCAGGGAAGCCCTACAATTTCTTGTTTTGTTTTTTTTAAATCTCATCCTAGGAGTGTGCGTAAGTATAGGTATAAGTTCTTATTCTTATCTGGGAGTGGGTGGAGAGGAATTAACCAGGACAGCAAAGAACTAGGAAACTTCATCAATAAGGGTACAATAACAGGGGAGGCGCTGATGGCAGTAGCATGGCTGGAGGATAATTACTTTACAACCGTATGTAAAATAGACAGCCCCTGAGAGTTTGATGCATGATGCAGGAAACCCAAAGCCAGTGCCCTGTGACAACCTGGAGGGATAGGGTGGGGAGAGAGATGGAAGGGGGATCCAGGAGGAAGGAGACATATGTATGCCTATGACTCATTCATATTGATGTATGGCAAAAAAAAGAAAAAAAAAGTCACAACGAGGTTAATGTTCTCTTCAAAGAGACCCCAGAACTTCTTAGCCCCTTCCACCATGTGAGAACACAAAGAAAAGGCAGTAATCCGCCACAAGAAAGAAGGCCTTCACCAGAACCCGACTGTACTGACACCCTAATCTTGGACTTCCTGCCTCCACGACTGTGAGAAATTCATGTTATACATAAACCACCAAGTCTGTGATGTTATGTTATTCTAGCAGTTCAAATCAACTATGACTTAAGTATGAGTTTTAAACTATTCTTTCTTTGAGAAGGCAAGTATAATCCTAGGGTAACTTATTTCTTCCACTATGAAAACATTGTGTGTCAGCTGGCATATTTTAACCAGCGATGGACAATTCTACAAATGGCTGAGATATTTTACCTAGGCAGAACTCATCTTCCTAAACAATTAACAATTTCTTACTTTTTTAAAACAATCCAACTTTTTTTTTTTTTTTTGCCTCTAAGTCATCATTTATTTCTCATCCATCATTATTCTTTGGCCTGTGTGGGCCTCCCATCACAGTGGCCTCTCTCTGTGCAGAGCATGGGCCCACGCACTCCAGTGCTGGCTCGTAATTGGACACACCGGCCCAGCTGTTCCTCGGCATGTGGAATCTTCCCGGGCCACAGATTGAACCGGTGCCCCTTGCACTGCAAGGTGGACTCTTTACCCACTAGACCACCAGGGAAGCCCTACAATTTCTTGTTTTGTTTTTTTTAAATCTCATCCTAGGAGTGTGCGTAAGTATAGGTATAAGTTCTTATTCTTATCTGGGAGTGGGGGTGGAGAGTGGGAATTAACCAGGACAGCAAAGAACTAGGAAACTTCATCAATAAGGGTACAATAACAGGGGGAGGGAGGCGCTGAAACTGCATGGCTTTTATGTTAGCTATAATTTACATTTGAGTACTTTAGAATAGACAGTGTGACATATGTGTGTGACTTAGTTTTAATCTATACCCTTAGGAGGAGTTAATTAATATTTGAAATGCCCTAATCAGGAAAGCACACTATCTTTAGTTGGCTTTGAAAGGCTCTAATCAGGATGCACCATTATTTCTTATTTTAAATAAGAGGCCTGGTTCATTAGCTTAAGGGGCATTAGAAATAAGTTTTTGTGGTTAACTTAGCTATATTTAATGCATGTTGACTGGCTGGAAATGAGGTAATGGTACCTCCAGTCTTGCACTAACTGGGTGCAATTACTGGTGAGCACAGCATTCTAGTATCCTGCCAAATTGCTCTCTATGCCTAAGGATTCTTTTCTCTCATATATCCCACTTCTTTATGGACAAAGCTTGCTGTTAAATCCAAGTAGAAGACTGATGGAACTACATCTGATTACAACAACTGCCTAGAGCAAACCATTCATGCAACGCTCCTGTCTAAATGTCCAAAGGACATATATGTTGGAATTTCACCAAGAATGGATGCATGCCTGCTAATGAGTATTGATTCATTGGCTGAATTTGGCATGCAACTTATTTTTACTGAAATATATTGACAGAATCAAGAATAAACTTAGGGGGGGAACTGGGAAGGGGGTGGAGGAGGGAGGGGTCAGGGATATACATATGACTAATCTGGGATTATACATATCTGTAAACACTGTATCTGTAACAAAAACTCTGTAAAAGCAAAAAGTAAAATAAAAATAATTAATTTTTAAAAAAAGATTAAACTTATGGATTTTCCCTATCCAGTAACTGGAAGCTACCAGTGAACTCTGACAATTAAGAATGGCTAAAATGCTTTAATTTCACCATGAGCTCCACTTCCTACATGGAAGACTACGCTTGTAACTGTCCCTTCTGAAGATAATAATGACAACCCTCAGAAAAAAAAACAAAACCTAAAGATATCTAATCCTTTCACATACTGCATGTACAGTAACAAAAATTTGAATAGCCACAAACTTATTTTCACAAAGCATGTAGTCAAGGAGACTATATCTTTACAGGGTAACAAGTTTTAGTTTGCTGGGGAAAAAAGCTGAGAAACTGTCAACCCAAAATTCTATATCCAACAAAACAACCTTCAAGTGCGAAAGCAAGGCAATGCACTTTCAAGTAAAGGAACACTAAGAGAATTTGTTGCCATTCTGAAAGAAAAGGCATAACAGAGGAATAGAAACCAGAATACAAATAATAAAAAATTTAACAGAATAGCACATATGAAAATACATCCATATTAATAATTACATTAAATATTAATAGGCCACCATTCCAGTTAAAAGGTTGAGATTATTAGAATAAATAAAAAATCAAGACTCAATATGTTATTCACAAGAGACACATGTTCAATATAAAGGCAGAAATAGGTTGAAAATAAACAGGTGGAATAAGAGATAGCGTGCAAGCAGTACGTGTAAGAAGAAAGGAGTGGCTATACTAATATCAGATAAAACAGATTTTAAGAAAAAAGTATTAACATGTCTAAAAAGGAAAAGAGGAAGACATAATAATCATAAATGCATCTATGTCTAATAACAGCATCTCAAAACATTAATACATGAAAACTAAATTGATAACACTAAAGAGAAAAATAGAATTTCTAATTATAGTGAAGAATTTTGCGGGGAGCTGCTCTGTTTCAAGGGGTTTCTTTTAAGGAAACATAGCCCTGGGAGCTGCCCTGGCAACAGGGGCTGATAACAGCACAGCTCTCTGTCCCGCCACCCCAGGTGTTGTGAAGACGTTCCTTAGCTATCATAAAGAACACCTGGAGCCTCTTTACAGGTGAAAAGGGCTTGAGGGGCATTATGACCCAGAACCATTGTAATCTAAAGAGCTTTGAAAATGTTAATAACACACCAGGAGGTAACACCTAGTTTATGATCGACACCTGGCCTCTAAAGCACGTGTACACAATTGCTTGTTGTGTGAAGTATAAAAGGTATGAGCGAATTCAATAAACTTGTCAGCAATTTGTCAGCAACCTGTAGAGTTGTCTGCCTTCTTGCTGTCCCTCTCAACCCCATCTTTTCTGTCCTTCTTTCTTTTCTTAGCCTATCTGCCACTCTCTTCAGGATCTGTTCGACTGCCGGCTGGCCCGGCAGAATTTTAATAATTATTTCTCATCAAATGTTAGAAAACTAGAAGAAAATTCGGTAAACTTTTCCTAATTAAATAATGCTGCTAAGTAATCTATAGGCAAAATAAGAAATCAAAAAACAACTTTGGAACCATGTGAAAATTAACAATTCAATACAAAAATTTGTTTGATGCAGCTAGTTAAGTACGTCAAGAGAAATTTTAGTTTTAAATAGCTATGTGAGAAAAGAAGAAACAGCTAATAATCAATGAATTATTCTCATCATGGATCTAGAAAAAGAAGAACAAAGTAAACCCCAATAGAAGGGAAAATGAACACAGG
This sequence comes from Tragulus kanchil, assembly GCA_022376925.1. Classification (NCBI taxonomy): domain Eukaryota; kingdom Metazoa; phylum Chordata; class Mammalia; order Artiodactyla; family Tragulidae; genus Tragulus; species Tragulus kanchil. Next base: position 11,855,651 of record JAIOJX010000001.1, read on the forward strand.
AGCAGAAATCAACAAAATCAAAAACAGGCAAACACTACATAAAATCAGCAAAACAAAAAGCTAGTTCTTTGAAGAAACTGGTAAATCTCTTACTGTGGGAGAAAGAAATACAAAAAACAATTTTAATGAGAGGACCCATCAGTACAGACTATGCTAACAATAAAAAGATTTACCTTTTTTTTTTTTTTTTGGCCACTTCTATTGGTCTTTCACCTATTTATTTTTGTTCTTTGGCCCGTGTGGGCCTCCCATCGCGGTGGCGTCTGTTGTTGCAGAGCGCCGGCTCTGGGCGCACGCGCTCCAGAGCTCCGGCTCAGGTAGTTGGACACATCAGTCCAGCCGCTCTGCGGCACGTGGGATCTTCCCAGGCCAGGGATCGAACCGGCGCCCCTTGCACTGCAAGGTGGTGTCCTTACTCACTGGACCACCAGGGAAGCCCAGATTTATCATTTTGAATAATTACATACCAATGACATGAAACATGCAACTTTTTTTTACAAAATATAAGTTAATATCCTAATGTCTTTATATTATTTAATATCTATTAAATAATTTTATTTTTACCAAATATCACCTCACCAGGAAACTCAATGCTCACTGGTGAATTCTATCAAACTTCCAATGAAAAAAAATAAGAAGGCTTATATATAGTTCTTCAGAAAACAGAGGAAAAAGAAACACTTCCCAAAACATTTTATGAAGCTGACACAGCCCCAATATCAAAACCTAACAAAGACATTACACAAAAAGAAAATTACAAACCAGTGTCTCTTAAAGAATATAAAGGCAAAAGATTTTTAACAAAACAACAGAAGATTTAATCCTACAACATACAAAAAGGCTAATGCATAATGACCAGCTAGTATTTACCCAGTAAAGCAAGAATGGCTTGACATTTAAAAGTCAATTAATGTAATTCACCATATTAATAGTCTAAATAACAAAACATATGATCAAAAAATATCTGACAAAATTCAATACTCATTAATTATAAAAACACTTCACCAAGCAGACATAAAGCAGAGCTTCTTCAACATGCCATAGGTAATCTATGAAGCCTCTTCAGTTAAAATAATACTTAACTGATAAAATACTGAATGCTTTCCCGGAATATGAGGAACAATACAAGCATGTTTGGTCTCACCATCTATTGAACACGGTGGTCCTAGTCAGGGCATTAAGGCAAGAAGAAAAAGGCATAAAGACTGGAAATAAATAAAATTACTTCTGTTTGCAGATGATATGATTATTTACATAGAAAACCCAATGTAGCAATGAAACAATTACTAGAACTAATAAAATGTAGAAACCTTATAAGATATAAAATTAATACACAAAAAGTAATACTATCTCATACTAGCAGTAAACCTCTGGAAAATTAATTTTTTAATTTCACTTATAATAACATTAAAAATCATATACTACTTAGGAATAAGTTTAATAAAAGGTGTGTGAATCAGTGAAAACTATGTAACGTTACTGAGAGATGTTTTTAGAAAATCTAAATAAATAAAGAGATACACCTTGTTCATAGATTGGAAGACTCAACACTATTACAATGTCACTCCACCCTAAACTGATCGATGGGTTCAAAGCGAACCTGATTAAGATTATCAGCAGACTTCCTGGCAGAAAATGACAAGATGTTTCTAAAATTGATACCTATAATATCCAAAGCAATTCTTAAAAAGAACACAGTGGGAGGACTTCCACTATCTGATTTCAAGACTTACTATAAAGTTATAGCAGACAAGACAGCACGATATTAGCAAAAGTAAAAACAAGTACATCAATAAAACAGAATATACATGCTAGAAATAAATACCAAAAAAAAAAAAAAAGTCAATGGATAGTCAAGAAAAGTTCCAAGGTAATCAAATGGGGAAGGTAGAGTCTTTTCAAAAAATGGTTGAATAACAGTATATCTGTTTTTTATAAAAGAACATTGTCTTTTACTTAATTTGAAAAGGATCATATACCTATGTGTAAAAGCTCAAAATGTAAAACTTCTAGAGTAAAATTTGGGAGAAAATCTCTGCAACCATGAGGTCAGCAGAAATTTCTTAGGACATAAAAATTATGAAGAAAAGAAAAATAATTAATCATAATTAAAAACTTTTACTCTGAAGTACATCATGATGAAAACAAAAAGCCAAGCCAGAGAATCGAGTAGAAAATATTCACAATGCATATACTGATGAATTATTTATATCCAGATTTTATAAAGAATTCTTACAAATAATAACCAAACTACCCGATAAAAAAATGAGTAAAAGATCTGGACAGACACCAAGCAAATATATAAGTGGTGAGTCAGTTCATCAAGATAATCAATACCCATTAGTCATAAGAAGAAATGCAAATTGGAATCACAATGTGATATCACTGTGCATGCATTAGAATGATCAAATTAAAAAGACTGATCTTAACAAATACTGGCAAGATTTGGAGCAACTGGAACTTTCACATGCTGCTGATGGAGCTGTAACATGATACAGCCCAAGCATCTGTCGGCCTCTTAAAAATTTAGACATATTCCTTCCATAAAACCTAGCATTCCACTCCTAGGTGTTTACTCAAGAGAAATCAAAATATGTCCACACAAATGTTCATAACAACTATATTCACGAGAGCCATAATCTAGAAACAATCCTTATGTTCATCAGTTTATAAATGAACAAATAAAACTGTGAATATTCATACAATGAAATACTAACCAGAAATTTTAAAAACAAAGTACTGATACATGCAACAGCATGGATGAATCTCAAAATAACTGTGCTCATGGAAGAAGCCATACAGAAAAGAGTACATACTATATGGTTCCATTTATATAAAACTCTAGAAAATGTAAACTAACCTCAAGTGAAAAAACACAGACATTTGTTGTCCAGGGCTAGGGGAAGAAGGAGATACAAACTGTAAAAATTTGCATGAGGAATATTTTCTGGAATGATGGATGTGTTCCGTACCTTGATTGTGGTGGTAGTTTTGTGTGTATATACAACTACCAAATTCACCCAACTGTACAACTTAAATTAATGCGATTTATTATATAACATCAATTATACCTAAATAAAGTAGATCATTTTTTAAGTGCACTTCAATAATAGAGACGAAATAACCCATTTTAGCAAGGCCCAAGTGCATAGGTTTAGCTGCTTGCTGTTCAAATGCATGTGGTAACTGATCTGATGCAAAACTTTCTCAGAGCTCATAATGCTTTAAACTAGAACCTGAAGCAAGCTCATCTGGTCCAGGTCTCTCAGTATACAGACGATTCACTGAGACCCCATAGATGCAAGGACTTACCCAAAGTCACAAATCCAGTCACTAGCAGGGCCAGCACAATAATTTGGATACTGCACTATTAAGTACTTTCTGCCATAACACAGAAACTGCTCATGAAGTTTTGACTTACTTAACTGTTATAAATACCAAGAAATCATAAGCCGTAACAAATGGCTAACACTACATTCCACCAATAAACATCATTAGCAGTCATTTTTATAGTACAACTTAGAAACAAATGGCCTTGAGAACAGCCTTGAGGAACCTGGAACATAAGTGGTTCTTAAGTAGAAAAGCTGCTGTATATTCTGGGTGATAGATAATTGTAGTTCTTATTCCAATGTGTTCAACTCCCAAGAGTCATAATGGTAATGGTAATTAAACTCATAATTCAGGCATATATCAATGGCACAGCCAAGTATTCATAATGTAAATCGTAAAAATAATTTTTAAAATAAGAAAATTAGTTACTAAGGAAGAATAAGTAATTAACTGAAAGAATTCACCATTAAAATAGATTGCCACATTGATATCATCAGCACTGACAGTTAGCACCTGGAACCCAGTCCTTTCTAGTACTTTGGACGAGAAGTTTGCCTAGTGGCCTTTCAAGCACTCTGTCCAGCTCCTCCATTTCATAACTGCAATACTTAAATCCAAGCCATGTTTTCCTATTTTCTACTAAGATGTCTAATATTTTGGGGGGGCTGAGTCAACTTTTGCAGGCAACTTTAGGACATGTAATCATATATTTCCCTTAAAATAAAAATTAAAACATTTTTCAAGAAATAATCCTCCCACAACCCCAATGTTTGTCTTTCCTATTCTATAGCAGTAACCCAAGCAGCGTTTTTCAAGGTAAACAGGTTTTATGTAGGCCAAATGTACTTCTTCCACACAAAGCAAGCTCAAATTAAAGCAATATCTGACTACTTATCACTGGATAGGTGGAAAATTACTCCTGCCTTTGCTTCCACAAACTGACTCTTCCCTTTTTATTTTTTTTCTTCTGAGTAGTCCTCCCTCTCCCACCAAGGCTGCTGAACTTGGCTGATAAGAAGCTGTGGACTGTTTCAGAGCAGACTTGACCAGGAAACACAGTATTACTAACCTTTTCAGAAGAGCTTCTGGATGGTAAGCTTTGACTGCAGTATGTCCAGCTCTTCCTGCCCTTTTGAGAAAGAGTTAAGGCACAAATGAGAAAAGTTTTAAATCTAAGAACAATCTATTTAACTACTTAAATTCTCTCTCAGATTATTCCTCAAAATTATTCTCTTGTCCATAATTACCTGGGAAAACACTCACTGACATCTACCTATATGAAATACATGTTTTAATATTAAGAATAAAACTATTACTATGACAAGGCCAGATTTATTTGCAAGCCAGGTTGAGGAATCCTGTGGGGAGAGGGGATGTGTAGTATCTAGTCCAAGTGCAAACATTTTCTTACAAGTGATTTTTCAGGTGCACAGCACTCAGTTCTCAAACATAGGCCTGTGTTCTTCTTCTAGGAACACTGCTGTTTTTTTAAGAAAGAAATAATTCTGAATATTTAAATACAGCCAAAACATCCAAAGACAAGTGCCCCTATTTCCAAAATACAAGACAGAAGAATGTGACAAGGTAATACAATCCTGCTTTCCATAATATGTTAAAACTGTATACAAATTTTCTATTTTTTTTTTAATCAAAGGCATGAACAATAGACAAACTATCAAGTCAACAGGGTGAGGCCCAATATGCTGCCTTTTCTCTGCCCCACCAACCTCTACCATTCCCTGCAGAAAATATATAGGAAAAGAGCAATGCAAGGTTGAACTCAGGATAACCATTCAAGAGAGCAGTCCATAAAATGAGAATCTTATACAGAATATTCGGTGCTGAAGCCAGATTTCTCAGAATATTTCCTGCTGGAGGAATGAAGATGGGATTCATTGGGAGTAGAATCACATACTGCAGAATTCCTGTAGAATATAAAAGAGGCTATCTTATCTGAGGGCCTAGAATAACACAGCCCCTTCATTTTGGTCTCAGCAGTGTTATGATATTTAACCAAGAATTGTCGCTAGAAGCTGCTTGTTATGACTGTGTGGCTGTAAGAAACCACCCTTACTGGCTTCCAGGACAGCTGTGTCAAGCTGCAAAGTCACTGGGGTATGAGCGCGCAAGCACAGCAAGCACCGAGAACTGGGTCATAGGTATATTAAGAGAAGCTTCTAGAAAAAAAAGACATGCATTCTAGCCCTAACTGCCACTTATCCACTATACTTTAAGCCACAACTTCTTCCGCTATAAAACCTGGCCTACCTATACAGGCCTAGGGGTAACTGGAAGATCAAACAAGATGATTTATATAAGCATACTTTTATGTAGCTCTTTGCAAACTTTGTAAAGAGCTAGAAAAATATGTTATCATAATAACTGTATTATTAAACTTACCGTGATCGGCAAAGCCCACTGCAGTACCAGGGAGAAATAAGGCAGAATCCAGGCGCCAAGGTGAAGTCTAACCTCTTCCTTTCTGCTTAGTCTGGTTGCACTTCGCCAGAGGCGGCCACGGGCAGAGGCGTCACAGCTAACATGTCCGCTGAGAGGGCCCAGTGAAGACCCTCTTCTCCGGACACGCCTTGAAGAAAACTGTGGCGCCAAAACCTCCGCTCAAAATAGCGAGAGCAGACAGGCGACCTGCTTCTCTGGACACGCCGTGCACAGACTGCGGCGCCAAAGCCTCCGTTCAAAATAGCGTGCGCAGGCTGCCAGCCGAGACGCCGAGAACCGCTCTGCCTAGCTTCAGCTGTGCGAACCCCGAGAATCTCGCGAGAGTCGCATGAGAATCCTGCGAGAACTCTGCCCCCTCCCCACTGTGAGAACCCTATACAGCCCCGCCCACGGCCTGTGGGGCAGAGCCTCTGCTCTGGAGCGTAGGTTCCTACGTTTCCATTCTCGCCTAAAAAAATAAAACTTTTGCTTTCCAGGTGGAGCTAGTAGTAAAGAACCGGCCTACAGATGCAGGAGATGTAAGAGACACCTGCTCGATCCCTGGGTCGGGAAGATCCCCTGGAGGAGGAAATGGCAACCCACTCCTGTATTCTTGCCTGGAGAATCCCACGGACAGAGGAGCCCGCAAAGAGTCAGACAGGACTGAAGCGACTTAGCACTAGCACTTGCTTCTGAAACAAATTCAGCCTCATTCTATTGACTGGAGCCACACCATGCAGAAGGACCCTTGTTGGGGCCTGGCTTGAAAGGTTCAGTAGCATTACTACATTAGTTCCTCTACTTAATTTTTCTCTACTTCCCGAGTAGATGTTACCAATATTTGCAAGATCTAGATGACTTCTTTCTGAAGTGTGGGTTTATTAGGCTGCAGTATTCACCAGCATGTACATTATCTTAAAAAGAGGCCTTCTGAAAATATTCTTCAACTTCGAACACACTTAAACGAATTATCTTTTGGGTTCGGGTAAATAGTCTGTGCTAAAGACAGAGTTCTTCAGTAAAGACCAAATGCTTCTCATCAATCAGAGTCAGTAAGGGCCAGGAATGTACATATTTAATGGAAAACCAGCACCGTATCTTTTTGATGCAGATACGTGCTCACTAAACTTTAGCATTCCTATTTTCTGGTAAAAATTACTTAAGAGTGCTTAAAAAATATACAGGTGACCAAATCTCTTCCTGGAAAATCTGACTCTGTAGGTCTGAATTAGGGTTTAGGAATTTCTGTTTTTAATAGGCACCCCAAATGACTATTATCACAGATGCAGTTTCTTTATGTCACACTGGTAAGAAAGCCACTGTTCTTTCTGAAAGTAAGGGTACCATTTCGGATCCTTTGCAGCATTGGCCTTTACTAAACAGAGTCAGCAGAATTATTTATTAACACCACTCTTAGGAAGGGTTGTTTAAGAAGAAATAATTTGCAGTTTAAGAAGAACTAATTTTTAGGGTAAGACTCCTTGCCCAACAATTGACACTGTATATTTAACCATGGATGATACAAAAACTGAGATTAGATACTTCAATCAATTGTACACCAGTTGACTCTGCCTTACACCAGCATTTTACCGGATACTATCTTTCCTATGGCAGGTAGACTCATTCTAATTTTTATTTATCCCATTACAGAACCTCACAAGATCTGGTCTGATTCGCCATCATTGCTTCACAAGAAAGGTCACATTTTGCTTCAATTTAAATTACAAACTTTGTGAGGTTCATAGCAGCTTTGGGTTTGGGTTTTTTTTTTTTTTTTTTTTTATGAATCAGGTATGGAAAAGGGTCAAGCGTTAAGAATCTCTTTTAGTGCTGTGAGCTGGGTGATAAAAGAAATCTATAAAAGAAGTTCAGCTGCTTCAGCAGAGGAGGTGGCACTGCTGAAGGGAACTGCAATTCTGAGTCATAGAATGGCTAAATATATATTCTGTGCTGCAGGAGAATGAAATGTCTTTCTGAATGGTATAAAAAGACTCCAATTGGCATAAAAAGACAGCATATGCTGTGGTTGCATGGCTTCAACAACTGTTTAAAGGATATGAGAATAAAAGTAGTGTATGAATGTCTCTATCCAGTTGTGTTTTGTGGATGCCTTCTCAAAAGCATCCCTTCTATATTTATTGCTTTTAGGTGCTTTATATCCTACAGCTCTGCAGGATCCGTGAGTTATCCTTGACCATGTGATTAACAGAGGTGGTTTCAGGTATGCTCTGCACCAGAGAAGTAGCCAAATCAGATAGAAAAAGTCATCAAGAGTGCTTAAAAAATATACAGGTGACCAAATCTCTTCCTGGAAAATCTGACTCTGTAGGTCTGAATTAGGGTTTAGGAATTTCTGTTTTTAATAGGCACCCCAAATGACTATTATCACAGATGCAGTTTCTTTATGTCACACTGGTAAGAAAGCCACTGTTCTTTCTGAAAGTAAGGGTACCATTTCGGATCCTTTGCAGCATTGGCCTTTACTAAACAGAGTCAGCAGAATTATTTATTAACACCACTCTTAGGAAGGGTTGTTTAAGAAGAAATAATTTGCAGTTTAAGAAGAACTAATTTTTAGGGTAAGACTCCTTGCCCAACAATTGACACTGTATATTTAACCATGGATGATACAAAAACTGAGATTAGATACTTCAATCAATTGTACACCAGTTGACTCTGCCTTACACCAGCATTTTACCGGATACTATCTTTCCTATGGCAGGTAGACTCATTCTAATTTTTATTTATCCCATTACAGAACCTCACAAGATCTGGTCTGATTCGCCATCATTGCTTCACAAGAAAGGTCACATTTTGCTTCAATTTAAATTACAAACTTTGTGAGGTTCATAGCAGCTTTGGGTTTGGGTTTTTTTTTTTTTTTTTTTATGAATCAGGTATGGAAAAGGGTCAAGCGTTAAGAATCTCTTTTAGTGCTGTGAGCTGGGTGATAAAAGAAATCTATAAAAGAAGTTCAGCTGCTTCAGCAGAGGAGGTGGCACTGCTGAAGGGAACTGCAATTCTGAGTCATAGAATGGCTAAATATATATTCTGTGCTGCAGGAGAATGAAATGTCTTTCTGAATGGTATAAAAAGACTCCAATTGGCATAAAAAGACAGCATATGCTGTGGTTGCATGGCTTCAACAACTGTTTAAAGGATATGAGAATAAAAGTAGTGTATGAATGTCTCTATCCAGTTGTGTTTTGTGGATGCCTTCTCAAAAGCATCCCTTCTATATTTATTGCTTTTAGGTGCTTTATATCCTACAGCTCTGCAGGATCCGTGAGTTATCCTTGACCATGTGATTAACAGAGGTGGTTTCAGGTATGCTCTGCACCAGAGAAGTAGCCAAATCAGATAGAAAAAGTCACAGTCAGGAGAAGAATTGCGAAGCTTCTGTTGGCACTACAGCTCTTATTCTTATCTCCAGAGATAGTACTGATTTCTAAAGAACTGGAGGTTGTAAATGGGTCAGCTGACAGATAACAGCTAATATGCTAACTCCCACAGAATTGCAAATCATGGTGCAGCCTAACATTTTAACCCTTGTACTTCCTTAATACACGTTTTACGTTATTTTCCCATACTATAAAAGCAACATGTGAGCACTATAAGACATTTGAAAAATAGAAAGATTGGGAGGAAACTAACACCACTGTAATCATCCATTTTAGACAAACTGCTAAAAAATAACTGGGTTCAGTGAAGTGACATGGGAAAGGGCCACCCCATTCTGAGAGTTGGAGAAAAGAATGGAGATTGAGAGGCAGCATGAAAGGGTAAAGAAAGTATGTGTTCTTATATCCGTATTTCTCTTTTCAGCTTCCCTGCTCACTCACCCTTTCCTGCCTCTATTCCCAGCCCCCAAGCCTTTCACTAAATCCTTTGGAATAGCCAGTCTACGGTCAGCACTGATAATCTATACACTCGGTGGCTCAGTGGTGTCCGACTCTTTGTGACCCCATGGACTGTGGCCCATCAGGCTTTTCTGTCCATGGGATTTCACAGCCAAGAATACTGGAGCTGATTGCCATTCCCTACTCCAGGGATCTTCCCAACCCAGGGACTGAACCCACATCTCTTGTGTCTCCTGCATTGGCAGGCAGACTCTTTACCACTAGCGCCATCTAGGCAGCACCGAAGGAAGAATGTTAGTGGCTGAGTCATGTCCGACTCTTCGCGACCCCATGGACTGTAGCCCACCAGGCTCCTCTGACCATGGAATTCTCCAGGCAAGAGTACTGGAGTGGGTTGCCATTTCCTTCTCAGGGGATCTTCTTGACCCAGGGATTGAACCCAGTGTCCTGCATTGCAGGCAGATTCTTTACCATCTGAGCTACCAATTCACTTACTTTCACTTTCTATGGTCAGTAAGCTCCTCTAAATCCTCAGCTAGTGCTTCACCAGCATTGATATGCATTTGAATCAGCTGAACATCTTATTTAAAATGCAAATTCTGATACAGTAGGTCTGGAGTGGGGTTTGAGATTCTGGCCCTCTGAGGAGCACCTGGCTGATAATGATGCTGCTCAGTGAGACAGATTTTGAGTAGGACGTCCTAAAACACTTGTCAATTGATCATTTCAGCATGTAAACATCATTTGAATCTAGCTGTCCTCTGAAGTCACTGCCTTCCCTTCAATCTAGCAAGAGGAAGGTATTTTGTCTCTCACACCCGACTTAGCACCACCTTAAGACAGTATTTTCATCTACTTCTTTTGTGGGAAAAATACGATGCAGTTTCTCTGGGATTCATGTCAGCTGGTTATGCTAGCACCTCTCATTCTTCATGGCAACCACTCACCAAGTCCTTGTCATCCTTCCTGATTGATTCAAGATATTGAAATATAGCACATGCAATAGAGATATACACACAGAAGAACTTTACAAGAATAGCTGAGAGTTGCTGAAGAAATTCACAAAACCTGCCTATCAGATGTATATCATTATCAATTTCTAGTCACTATGTAAGGGATAAATAGATGGACACCAAAATCTGTCCTTCCCTTTGTAGTACACAGTTTAAAAGAAAAGCCATGCATATGACTGATCTGGGAACATACATGTCTGTGAACAACAAAACTCCATAAAACCTTTAAAATAAAGAATAAAAAAAAAAAGAAAAGAAAAGCTGCACTGACGTCAGAGTCTTGGCCTGGCCTATCACTCGGTCTGGGTGTTGCCAGGAGCTGGCCTGGCACTCAGAGCATGGTCTTGGTGGTTTCCTGTTGAACATGAACAATTTCACTGTGACCATGATGGATCACGACCAAAAAACAAACACTCGATAATCACGTGAACACTGACAAAAAGTAAGCATTGTGTGAACACAAAAATGACCAAACATCCTTAACTTTGCTAGCGTGTCTGCTGCTTCTATACCAATTACAGCCTTAAACATCTGTTAGCTTTCATTCCTCCCATATGTGATTTACTAAGAGGCCCAATCATTAAGATTACCCCTACCTCCTGACATCACCCAATAGAGAGCAAAGCCCTGCTTTCTTAAACTCTGCCCCAAATCACCTAACTAGAAAAAACAGACAAAGAATTAATCTCCAAAATCGACAAGTAACTCAGACATCTCAGCACCGGAAAAATGAAAAACCCAATCAAAAAATGGGAAAAAGATCTAAACAGACACCTCTCCAAAGAGGACATACAGATGGCCAAAAAGCACATGAAATGATGCTCAACATTGCTTATAATTAGAGAAACGCAAATCAAAACTACAATGAGATATCACCTCACACCCGTCAGGATGGCCATCATCAACAAATCAACAGACAACAAATGCTGGAGAGGGTGTGGAGAAAAGGGAACCCTCTTGCATTGCTGGTGGGAATGTCAATTGATACAGCCGCTATGGAAGACAGTATGGAGATTCCTTAAAAAACTAAAAATAGAAGCACCATACGACCCAGCAATCCCACTATTAGGCTTATACCCTGATGAAATCAAAATTGAAAGAGACACCTGTACCCCAATGTTCGTTGCAGCTCTCTATACAATAGCTAGAACAAGGAAGCAACCTAGATGTCCATCGGCGAATGAATGGAAAAAAAACAAACTGTGGTACATATATACAATGGAGTACTTCTCAGCTGTAAAAAGAAATGCAGAAGAATCAGCCCTAATGAGGTGGATGAATCTAGAACCTATTATACAAAGTAAAGTAAGTCAAAAAGAGAAAGACAAGTACAGTATACTAACACATATACATGGAATATAGTAAGAGGGTAATGGTAACACACGCAGTGAAGTGATGGAAAAGCAGACACAGAGAACAGACGTATGGACATTGTGGGGAATGAACAGTGGGTGGGAGCCATAGAGGAAGTAACATGGAAACCTATACTATCATATGGGAAAAAGATAGCTATTGTCAGTGCACTGTGGGAATAGGGGATCCTGCGGGAGTGCTGTGCGACGGCCTGGAGGGGTGGGGTGGGGGGGATATACATATGACTAATCTGGGCTTATACATATCTGTAAACAACAAAACTCTGTAAAAATAAAAAATAAAAGAAAAAAAAAATCACCTAACTATATGGGCCAAAATAAGCCAAGTCAAACGCCATCTTCCTGAGAAGCCCCAAGATTCCCCAAGGTGCATATTCTCCCCTGCCACACAAATAATAAGTAAACCCAACTTGTTCAATTTATCTTACACCATATACAAATATCTTACACCACATAGAAAAATCAACTCAAAATAGACTAAACAATTAAAAACTATAGTACTCCTAGAACAAAATATAGGGGGAAATCTTTGTGACGTTGGTCTCACCAACAATTTCTTGGATGTGACATTTAAAATACAGCCACAAAAAGCAAAAACAAAGGAGTGGGATTGCATCAAACTAAAAAGCTTCTGCAAAGAAAAGGAAACAACAGAGTTAAAAGTCAGCCTACAGAACAGGCAAAAATATTTGCAAAACATACCTGATATGAGGTTAATATGCAAAATATAAAAGCAACTCATAAAACTCAATAGCAAAACAAAAAATTTTTAGTGGTTTTAAAATGGGCAAAACACTTGAATAGACATTGTTCCAAATTTGTCATCTATATGTCTTTTTCCAAAGAAGACATATAGATGACCAAGACACATAGAAAGATGCTCAACATCACGCATCATCAGAGAAAAGCAGATCAAAAGTATATAGAGATATAACTGAGATATAATCTCATTGAGATATAATCTCACACCTGTGAGAGCGACTATTATCAAAAAGTCAAGAAATAAGTGTTGGCAAGGATGTGGAGAAAAGGGAACCCTTGTGCACTATTGAGAACGTGAAGTGGCACAGTCACTATAGAAGCCCATATGTGGGTTCCTTAAAAAATTACAAAATTAAAAATTAAAAGTGGAAGCACCATGTGATCTAGCAATCCCACTTCTGTGTACATATTGTAAGGAAATGAAATCGCTGGGGGCGGGGGCCAAGGGGCCTAAACTATCCTATGTGAAAAAGATAGCTATTGTCAGTGCACTGTGGGAATAGGGATCCTGCGGAGTGCTGCACGGCCTGGAGGGTGGGGGGGATATACATATGACTAATCTGGGCTTATACATATCTGTAAACAACAAAACTCTGTAAAAATAAAAAATAAAAGAAAAAAAAAATCACCTAACTATATGGGCCAAAATAAGCCAAGTCAAACGCCATCTTCCTGAGAAGCCCCAAGATTCCCCAAGGTGCATATTCTCCCCTGCCACACAAATAATAAGTAAACCCAACTTGTTCAATTTATCTTACACCATATACAAATATCTTACACCACATAGAAAAATCAACTCAAAATAGACTAAACAATTAAAAACTATAGTACTCCTAGAACAAAATATAGGGGGAAATCTTTGTGACGTTGGTCTCACCAACAATTTCTTGGATGTGACATTTAAAATACAGCCACAAAAAGCAAAAACAAAGGAGTGGGATTGCATCAAACTAAAAAGCTTCTGCAAAGAAAAGGAAACAACAGAGTTAAAAGTCAGCCTACAGAACAGGCAAAAATATTTGCAAAACATACCTGATATGAGGTTAATATGCAAAATATAAAAGCAACTCATAAAACTCAATAGCAAAACAAAAAATTTTTAGTGGTTTTAAAATGGGCAAAACACTTGAATAGACATTGTTCCAAATTTGTCATCTATATGTCTTTTTCCAAAGAAGACATATAGATGACCAAGACACATAGAAAGATGCTCAACATCACGCATCATCAGAGAAAAGCAGATCAAAAGTATATAGAGATATAACTGAGATATAATCTCATTGAGATATAATCTCACACCTGTGAGAGCGACTATTATCAAAAAGTCAAGAAATAAGTGTTGGCAAGGATGTGGAGAAAAGGGAACCCTTGTGCACTATTGAGAACGTGAAGTGGCACAGTCACTATAGAAGCCCATATGTGGGTTCCTTAAAAAATTACAAAATTAAAAATTAAAAGTGGAAGCACCATGTGATCTAGCAATCCCACTTCTGTGTACATATTGTAAGGAAATGAAATCAGTATCTCAATGAAGAGATAACAGTACTCCCATGTTTATTTCTGCATTATTCACTATTGCCAAGATAAGGAAACAACCTAAGTGTCTGTTTGTGATAACAGAGTTGAGCCAGAGGGATATTACGCTAAGTAAAATAAACCAGACACAGAAAGACAAATACTATAAGATAGCCCTGATATGTGGAATCTAAAAAAGTCAGCCTCATGAGGTGGTGGTTGCAGCGGCTGGAGGTGGACGAACTGGGGGTATATTGGTCAAAAGTATAAACTCAACTATAAGATGAAAAAGTTTGGGGGATCTAATATATACATGATAATGATAATTAATAATGCTGTGTTGCATAATTGACATTTGCAAAGAGTAAATTATTTATTCTCACTGCATGTACACAAAAAATTGGTAACTATAGGAGCTGATGGATGTGTTAATTAGCTTAATTGTGGTAATCAATTTAATAATATATACATACATCATCATCACACTGTACACCTTAAATAAAAACTTTAACTGTTAATTATGCCTCAAAAGTCAGGAAAAATACAAATAATGAAACTTAACAAAGGAAACACAGGAGACTCTTTTTTGACCCCCGAGTAGATAAGGGTTTGTGGAAACACATGCACATGAAAGCCATAAAATAGAACTTTGAAAAAATCAACTACCATAGCGTTGACAACTTCTGGTCATCAAAAAAGCCATGATAAAGAAAGTGAAAAAGTAAGGAATAAAATAAAAAATCTTTATTAGTATCAAAATACATAAAGAATTCAAAATCAATGACACAAATAAAAATAAATAACTTTTTTAAATAAGTAGAAACTAAACACATGTTCCACAAAAGATCAAGTGAATATGGCCAATAATCCTGAAAACCCTCAAACTCCATTAGTGATCACGGGAATGCAAACTAACCTCAACATGAGATAGCATTTTATCCACATGATATGAGCAAAAATTTTAAAGTCTGAAAATACCAATTGTGAGTGAAGATGTGAAACAAGAGGAGCTAATATAATCTTGGTGCATGTGTGTGTGCTAAGACACTTCAGTCAGTCATGTCCGACTCCGTGCCTCGCTATGGACTGTAGCCCACCATGAGATTCTCCACGCAAGAATACTGGAGGGAGTTGCCATGCCCTTCTCCAAGGGATCTTCCCAACCCACAGGTTGAACCTGCAGTTCTTATGTCTCCTGCACTGGCAGGCAGGTTCTTTACCACTAGCGCCACCTGGGAGGCCTATAATACTAGTAGAAGTGCTAAACGGAAAGCAATGTGACATTATATTACAAAGCTAAACACGCACACAGAACATGACCTAGCAATTCTATTCCTAAATATACACCCTAGAAACTCTCCAACATTTTTACCCAGAGACATGTATAAGAAGGTTCATAACAACAAAATCTTGTAAGCATCTCAAATGTCTATCAACAGTAAAATGAACCAATTATGAGATACTCACACACAAAAAATATACTGTGGTGAAAATGCATGACTGCAACTGAATTATCAACATGAACACATCCTACAAATATAATGGTGAGTTTTAAAAAAAACAAGCTCTATATATTGTGTTATGTCATTTTTATGAAATTTGCCAACAAAAACTATATACTCTTTAGAGATTATATGTATATGGTAAAACTACTTGTAAAATGGAAACAGCAAAGAAATGAAAAAATAAAATTTAGAATAGTAATATACGGAGATGATGAGCTTCCCAGTTGGTGCTAGGGGCAAAGAACCTACTTGCCGATGCAGGAGACAAAAGACACATAGGTTCAATCCCTGGATCAGGAAGATCCCCGGTGTAGGAAATGGCAACCTCTTCCAGTAGTCTTGCCTGGAAAATTCCATGGACAGAGGAGCCTGGCAAACTACAGTTTGGGGCTATAATGAGTTGAACATGACTGAGCCACTGAGTACTGAGCATGGGGATATGATAGAGGAAGGGCATTGGGGAAGAATTCATAGGTAACATCAAAAATAAAAGTATTAGTCATCTTCTACAACCAAAATCAGGTAGTAGGTTCAAAGGTATTCATTTTTCATTTGATTATTATTATTCCGAACATATATTGACATATACTTATAATAAATAATGATAGTAGATTAAAAAGTATATATGCAGAGTGTATGTATATATACACCGTGCCTCGCTATGGACTGTAGCCCACCATGAGATTCTCCACGCAAGAATACTGGAGGGAGTTGCCATGCCCTTCTCCAAGGGATCTTCCCAACCCACAGGTTGAACCTGCAGTTCTTATGTCTCCTGCACTGGCAGGCAGGTTCTTTACCACTAGCGCCACCTGGGAGGCCTATAATACTAGTAGAAGTGCTAAACGGAAAGCAATGTGACATTATATTACAAAGCTAAACACGCACACAGAACATGACCTAGCAATTCTATTCCTAAATATACACCCTAGAAACTCTCCAACATTTTTACCCAGAGACATGTATAAGAAGGTTCATAACAACAAAATCTTGTAAGCATCTCAAATGTCTATCAACAGTAAAATGAACCAATTATGAGATACTCACACACAAAAAATATACTGTGGTGAAAATGCATGACTGCAACTGAATTATCAACATGAACACATCCTACAAATATAATGGTGAGTTTTAAAAAAAACAAGCTCTATATATTGTGTTATGTCATTTTTATGAAATTTGCCAACAAAAACTATATACTCTTTAGAGATTATATGTATATGGTAAAACTACTTGTAAAATGGAAACAGCAAAGAAATGAAAAAATAAAATTTAGAATAGTAATATACGGAGATGATGAGCTTCCCAGTTGGTGCTAGGGGCAAAGAACCTACTTGCCGATGCAGGAGACAAAAGACACATAGGTTCAATCCCTGGATCAGGAAGATCCCCGGTGTAGGAAATGGCAACCTCTTCCAGTAGTCTTGCCTGGAAAATTCCATGGACAGAGGAGCCTGGCAAACTACAGTTTGGGGCTATAATGAGTTGAACATGACTGAGCCACTGAGTACTGAGCATGGGGATATGATAGAGGAAGGGCATTGGGGAAGAATTCATAGGTAACATCAAAAATAAAAGTATTAGTCATCTTCTACAACCAAAATCAGGTAGTAGGTTCAAAGGTATTCATTTTTCATTTGATTATTATTATTCCAAACATATATATGTGACATATACTTATAATAAATAAATGATAGTAGATTAAAAAGTATATATGCAGAGTGTATGTATATATACATGTATGCAAATTTGGACGAACCATGTCATTCCTTTACTTGAAAGATTTAGTGGCTTCCATTTTGGCCTGCATAGCCTTGAACTGTCTAGCTCCACAGCCCCCTCCTACATTTCCAGCTTCACCTCATTACCCCTCCCAATGTGGTACACACTAGCCCTCCTATCTTTCTTCTGTGTCTTGAAAGAGACAAGCTCTATTCTGTCTCAGAGCTGTTGGGCTTACTATTTCCACTGCAAGGAAGACTTTCCCCTGACATCCACTCACATCAGGCTTAGGCTTCAATTTAAAGGTCTTTTTTCATAAAGAGGTCTTGTCTGACCAGTCCCTTCTATTTCCATTTGGGGATTTATATTAAGTTCTTTGTTATTCTCCCTGGTTATGTTGAGCTTACAAATTAATGTGTTAATTTCTTTAACGTTTTTCTCCTCCACCAGACTTAAGCTCTGTGAGGAGAGCAGCCATGATCATTTTTGCTCATCTTTGTGTTCACCAACACATAAAACTACAGTCTGTCTAGAGTAGGCACCCCCAAATTTATTGTATAAATAAATAAATGAACATAAGAATAAATATGAATAAGTAGCATGAAAATGCACTTGCAAATAGGAGAAAGATAAAATCATAAAATCATTTTATGTGTGTGTATATATACTTATATATGTGGCATTACTAAAATGACCATTAAAAGATGAACTTTAAGGGGCTTCCCTGGTAGCTCAGTGGAGAGAAGCTCGCCTGTCCGTGCAGGAGACACGGGATCCATCCCTGATCCAGGAAGATCCCACATGCTGCAGAGCAACTAATCCCGTGAGCCGTAACTATGGAGCCTGTGCTCTAGAGCCTCGGAGCTGCAACTATGGAGCCCATGTGCTGCAACTACGGAAGCCCGTGTGGCCTAGAACCCAAGTTCCACAAGAGAAGTCACCACCTGCTCACCTCAACTGGAGAGTAGCCCGCACTCACTGCAACTAGAGAAGAGCCTGCAGCGGCAGTGAAAACCCACAATAGGACTTCCCTGGTGATCCAGTGGGTAAAAAGTCCACCTTGTAGTGCAAGGGGTGCCAGTTCGATCCCTGACCCAGGAGGATCCCACATGCTGCCGAGCGACTGGACCGTTGTGTCCAATTACAAGCCAGTGCTCTGTAGTGCATTCGTCCAGAGCCCGTTCTCTGCAACAAGAGAGGCCACTGCAATGGGAGGCCCACACAGGCCAATGAATAAAGATGGATGAAAAGAAAAAGAAAACCAATAAAAGAGGCCAAAATTTAAAAGAAAGAAAGAAAGAAAGAAAACCCAAAATAGCCAAAAATAAAATAAATAAATAATTTTTTTTAAAAAGATGCACTGAAGGTTATAAGGAAAATGATTACAGAAGATCTGAGATGTGGGAAGATATAGTGGGAAATTGTTGAACATGATATCAACCTAAATGCATATTATATAAAATAATAATAAAGAGTAAATTCATAGTGTAAAATAAAAGATGGAACAGAAATGAAAAGTATTGATAAACAGTCACATCAATTTTATATGTACAAAATAAAAATGGGGGAATATGGGCCTGATTTTCTCAATTGAAAAAGTCATTAACCTTTCTGAGCTCTGGTTTACTTATCTATAAACACTCAATAAACATTTGTTGAAAAATAATCTCTAACAGGGACAAGGAAACTGTCCTTTCCAGGTCTAATGCTCTATGCTTTCATTTTTTGGGGGGGTTGTGGGGAGGGTTGGGCTGGTTGGGGAGGGAGGGGGCAGGTGGGCTACTTCTACTGGTCTTTCATTAATGTATTTTCATCCATCTTTGTTCTTTTGGCCTGTGTGGGCCGCCCATCGTGGTGGCCTCTGTTGTCGCAGAGCACCGGCTCTGGGCACATGTGCTCCAGAGCTCCGGCTCAGTAGTTGGACACATCGGTCCAGCCGCTCCGCGGCATGTGGGATCTTCCCAGGCCAGGGATCAAACTGGCGCCCCATGCACTGCAAGGCGGTGTCCTTACCCACTGGACCACCAGGGAAACCCTGCTCTATGCCTTCTTAAATGAAAATAAATCATTGGAAATTCTTGTCACACAGATGATCTGCTTCACTGCAACTAGAGAAGAGCCTGCAGCAGCAGTGAAAACCCACAATAGGACTTCCCTGGTGATCCAGTGGGTAAAAGTCCACCTTGTAGTGCAAGGGTGCCAGTTCGATCCCTGACCCAGGAGGATCCCACATGCTGCCGGCGACTGGACCGTTGTGTCCAATTACAAGCCAGTGCTCTGTAGTGCATTCGTCCAGAGCCCGTTCTCTGCAACAAGAGAGGCCACTGCAATGGGAGGCCCACACAGGCCAATGAATAAAGATGGATGAAAAGAAAAAGAAAACCAATAAAAGAGGCCAAAATTTAAAAGAAAGAAAGAAAGAAAGAAAACCCAAAATAGCCAAAAATAAAATAAATAAATAATTTTTTTTAAAAAGATGCACTGAAGGTTATAAGGAAAATGATTACAGAAGATCTGAGATGTGGGAAGATATAGTGGGAAATTGTTGAACATGATATCAACCTAAATGCATATTATATAAAATAATAATAAAGAGTAAATTCATAGTGTAAAATAAAAGATGGAACAGAAATGAAAAGTATTGATAAACAGTCACATCAATTTTATATGTACAAAATAAAAATGGGGGAATATGGGCCTGATTTTCTCAATTGAAAAAGTCATTAACCTTTCTGAGCTCTGGTTTACTTATCTATAAACACTCAATAAACATTTGTTGAAAAATAATCTCTAACAGGGACAAGGAAACTGTCCTTTCCAGGTCTAATGCTCTATGCTTTCATTTTTTGGGGGGGTTGTGGGGAGGGTTGGGCTGGTTGGGGAGGGAGGGGGCAGGTGGGCTACTTCTACTGGTCTTTCATTAATGTATTTTCATCCATCTTTGTTCTTTTGGCCTGTGTGGGCCGCCCATCGTGGTGGCCTCTGTTGTCGCAGAGCACCGGCTCTGGGCACATGTGCTCCAGAGCTCCGGCTCAGTAGTTGGACACATCGGTCCAGCCGCTCCGCGGCATGTGGGATCTTCCCAGGCCAGGGATCAAACTGGCGCCCCATGCACTGCAAGGCGGTGTCCTTACCCACTGGACCACCAGGGAAACCCTGCTCTATGCCTTCTTAAATGAAAATAAATCATTGGAAATTCTTGTCACACAGATGATCTGCTTCAAGCTATTCAAATAAGCTTTAAATAAAAATATTTTCCAATATAATTTTTTCAAAGTATATACAGCATGGAAAAGACCCTGTAGCAGGAAAAAAAACCTATAGAAAATTATCAGCGTAAAGAACGGAAAAAGGTAGTGGGTAATAGATCATCACATCTTCCAAAATTAAAATCTGTCCAAATTTTAAAAGCATTTTTCATCTTTGAGGAATCACCAAATTCTTCCCTTAATGAAGAGTGCTAAGTCCCCGGATGTTACACCCACTGCCACTTGCAATTATTTCTCTCTCTCCCTTTATTTCCTATGGCTAAACACTAAGCAGCACATTACCAGGATGTAAGCCTCAGAACCTCTTAGTGAGCTCACATACCATATTTTGAGTCAAGGGTGTCTCCCAAGCCATGGCCATCTTTCATAATTATCATCCCTTCTGACCAATCTGTCAAGAGCACTGCTGTTGACTCCCCAGGTAGCCCTGGCCTCAGCAGAAATAGACAATTTTTGTTTTGCATATTTTACTTAGTGTTCTGTGTGGTTAAAGACTATTATACTATTATAGTGTCTGACAAATATAACCCAGCAGGTATCATGACACCACTTGGAGATGAACATTTTTGAAGGATTTATTTCATAAGAAAACACACTAACAAATATAGCTGAACAGATGGATCCTGATCACAGATTCAGAAAGGCTGAACACAGCAAGTAGTGAAGATTGATACCTACCTACAAAGCTGCAATCTGGGCTCAGAGAGCAGCAGGCTGCCACAGATACATGGCATATTTATTGAAGCATTAAAAGAGTTTCACAGTCCTCCTAATTATTAAGCCTACCTCTGGTTACATAGAGCTAGTCTATAGTGAGTTTTCCACTGATTTATTTAACTCTTAAATACCATAAACTCCTAAGCAATACCTATGTTCACGCAGAAGCAATAAATTCTCTGGCATGCTATTAAACATTGTTTGCACTTTTGAAATGTCAGTGATATTTGCTGTTCTAAACACTGTGTTTCATGCCATTTCAAAGGTGCAGTTGTTAGAGCCAAAAATATTCATGTTTTAAAAGCCTCTCTCATATAAATGGCTCAGGGTCAAAAGACATGAAAAATCTCTGTTTCATCTTAAGTCTGTTCAAATGCATTATATAAAAGAATGTCAGGAAGAAAATAAATCCTGGAAGATTTGCCTGCTTTGCAAAATGAAAGAAAGCCTTAGATTCATCTCAATTCTGATTTACAGTTTGTAAAAGTGTTTCTCAACTAACAAGTTTTAACACATCAGTAAAATCACTCCAATCTATTGAGCTAAACACTGAAAATAACACTGTGTTTTTGATTAATAGTAATAGGAAAATGTCCTGTTCCCTGACAAATGAAGATGTCACACTTTGTGTATGCTAAGACAGGCCTTCACCTACTGAATTTCATGCCTTCTCACTTGCATCCTATGACCTTTAAAGAACTTGGTCAAAATCAAAGCTTATCAGCAAGTCCAAGAATCCAGTATGATTACCAGAAGCCCCGCTAGCAGAAATAGACAATTTTTGTTTTGCATATTTTACTTAGTGTTCTGTGTGGTTAAAGACTATTATACTATTATAGTGTCTGACAAATATAACCCAGCAGGTATCATGACACCACTTGGAGATGAACATTTTTGAAGGATTTATTTCATAAGAAAACACACTAACAAATATAGCTGAACAGATGGATCCTGATCACAGATTCAGAAAGGCTGAACACAGCAAGTAGTGAAGATTGATACCTACCTACAAAGCTGCAATCTGGGCTCAGAGGCAGCAGGCTGCCACAGATACATGGCATATTTATTGAAGCATTAAAAGAGTTTCACAGTCCTCCTAATTATTAAGCCTACCTCTGGTTACATAGAGCTAGTCTATAGTGAGTTTTCCACTGATTTATTTAACTCTTAAATACCATAAACTCCTAAGCAATACCTATGTTCACGCAGAAGCAATAAATTCTCTGGCATGCTATTAAACATTGTTTGCACTTTTGAAATGTCAGTGATATTTGCTGTTCTAAACACTGTGTTTCATGCCATTTCAAAGGTGCAGTTGTTAGAGCCAAAAATATTCATGTTTTAAAAGCCTCTCTCATATAAATGGCTCAGGGTCAAAAGACATGAAAAATCTCTGTTTCATCTTAAGTCTGTTCAAATGCATTATATAAAAGAATGTCAGGAAGAAAATAAATCCTGGAAGATTTGCCTGCTTTGCAAAATGAAAGAAAGCCTTAGATTCATCTCAATTCTGATTTACAGTTTGTAAAAGTGTTTCTCAACTAACAAGTTTTAACACATCAGTAAAATCACTCCAATCTATTGAGCTAAACACTGAAAATAACACTGTGTTTTTGATTAATAGTAATAGGAAAATGTCCTGTTCCCTGACAAATGAAGATGTCACACTTTGTGTATGCTAAGACAGGCCTTCACCTACTGAATTTCATGCCTTCTCACTTGCATCCTATGACCTTTAAAGAACTTGGTCAAAATCAAAGCTTATCAGCAAGTCCAAGAATCCAGTATGATTACCAGAAGCCCCGCTGCCCAAGATCATGCATTCAAGAGATGCCAAGCCACTGGACCCTAGCCTTTTGTTAATGTTTACTTCATTAACAAGAAAATTTAAAACAATGATTCATTCACTCAATATTTTTGTATGTTAAATATGATTATATTACTATATAATACATTTTATCTATGGCTATACATATTGAATCATTTTTAAAGACAAAGGATATACACCAAAATTCAATATTTTAAAATTTTTTTATTTTATATTGGAGTCTAGTTGATTTACAGTGTTGTGTTAGTCTCAGGTATACAGCAAAGTGATTCCGTTATACATACATATATATCTATTCTTCTTTATTCAGTAATTTTAGCAGCTACTCAGTGTGAAATAGAGCAGTAGGCATTGGAGAGAAAGCTATGAAGAGAGCAGAAGTTCCCCCAAAACTTCTTCTCAGAAGAAATGGGTCACAGGCTACCATTTTCTACCAAGAAGGCAGAGAAAGTGACATTTTAGGTTTTCCATCTTGTCTCATGGGAGATTGGCAAGGGATATGGAGTTGAGAATGGCAGCTTGATTGGCCAGCTTTCAAGTTCTGCCAATACTAATCTGATCCTTTTTTAAAAAATTTTATATATTTATTTTTGGCTATTCTGGGTTTTCACTGCTGCTGCAGGCTCTTCTCTAGTTGCAGGGAGTGGGGGCTGCTCTCTAGTTGAGGTGAGCAAGCTTCTTGTTGTGGTGACGTCTCTTGTTGTGGAACTCGGGCTCTAGGACACATGGCTGTCAGTAGTTGCAGCACATGGGCTCAATAGTTGCAGTTCAAGGCTCTAGAGCACAGGCTCCACAGTTGTAGTTGCTCTGAGGGCATCAGGGATCAAACCCGTGTCTCTTGCATTGTTTAGGAAACGTCTGAAAATAACACTGTGTTTTTGATTAATAGTAATAGGAAAATGTCCTGTTCCTGACAAATGAAGATGTCACACTTTGTGTATGCTAAGACAGGCCTTCACCTACTGAATTTCATGCCTTCTCACTTGCATCCTATGACCTTTAAAGAACTTGGTCAAAATCAAAGCTTATCAGCAAGTCCAAGAATCCAGTATGATTACCAGAAGCCCCGCTGCCCAAGATCATGCATTCAAGAGATGCCAAGCCACTGGACCCTAGCCTTTTGTTAATGTTTACTTCATTAACAAGAAAATTTAAAACAATGATTCATTCACTCAATATTTTTGTATGTTAAATATGATTATATTACTATATAATACATTTTATCTATGGCTATACATATTGAATCATTTTTAAAGACAAAGGATATACACCAAAATTCAATATTTTAAAATTTTTTTATTTTATATTGGAGTCTAGTTGATTTACAGTGTTGTGTTAGTCTCAGGTATACAGCAAAGTGATTCCGTTATACATACATATATATCTATTCTTCTTTATTCAGTAATTTTAGCAGCTACTCAGTGTGAAATAGAGCAGTAGGCATTGGAGAGAAAGCTATGAAGAGAGCAGAAGTTCCCCCAAAACTTCTTCTCAGAAGAAATGGGTCACAGGCTACCATTTTCTACCAAGAAGGCAGAGAAAGTGACATTTTAGGTTTTCCATCTTGTCTCATGGGAGATTGGCAAGGGATATGGAGTTGAGAATGGCAGCTTGATTGGCCAGCTT
This sequence comes from Tragulus kanchil, assembly GCA_022376925.1. NCBI lineage: Eukaryota > Metazoa > Chordata > Mammalia > Artiodactyla > Tragulidae > Tragulus > Tragulus kanchil. The sequence continues at coordinate 11,880,613 of JAIOJX010000001.1, forward strand.
TCAAGTTCTGCCAATACTAATCTGATCCTTTTTTAAAAAATTTTATATATTTATTTTTGGCTATTCTGGGTTTTCACTGCTGCTGCAGGCTCTTCTCTAGTTGCAGGGAGTGGGGGCTGCTCTCTAGTTGAGGTGAGCAAGCTTCTTGTTGTGGTGACGTCTCTTGTTGTGGAACTCGGGCTCTAGGACACATGGCTGTCAGTAGTTGCAGCACATGGGCTCAATAGTTGCAGTTCCAAGGCTCTAGAGCACAGGCTCCACAGTTGTGGCTCACGGGCTTAGTTGCTCTGCAGCATGTGGGATCTTCCCGGATCAGGGATCAAACCCGTGTCTCTTGCATTGGCAGGTGAACTCTTCACCACTGAGCTACCAGGGAAACCCTAATCTGATTCTTGATATAAGAAATGTACATGGGCTTCCCCTGGTGGTCCAGTGGGTAAGGACACAGCCTTGCAGTGCAAGTGCCGCCGGTTTGAGCCCTGGCCTGGGAAGATCCCACGTGCCGCGGAGCGGCTGGACTGATGTGTCCAATCACCGAGCCGGAGCTCTGGAGCGCATGCGCCCAGAGCCGGTGCTCTGTGACAACAGACGCCACCGCGATGGGAGGCCCGCAGGAGCCAAAGAACAAAGACGGATGAAAATAGAGAAATGAAAGACCAATAGAAGTGGCCCGCCCACTCCCCTCCCTCCCCAACCCAACTCCTGCCCCAAATAAATAAATAAATAAATCTTTAAAAAAAAAAAAAATAGAAATGTACAATGCTCCCTGAGATTGTGACTAAGATGGCCTATGGGTGAACGACTAGGTTCCATCACTGAACTCTTGATGCGTAAGAGGGACCTTTTGTGTGCAGGAAACACAATTTGCTATTCTTTGGTTTGATATTAACTTATTAAAATTATGAAATAAAAAGTAGTTCAAATTGTAGTCTATTCCATAAATCTGGTACATTTTATCAGTCACTTGCAAGACTGCCATCAATTAACATTATTAGATCACCTCAAGCTGAACAGACTAAATTCTGCTTAATCCTATTTGTAAACTTAGTTACCTCAGTTCTCTTCAACATTTCAAAGAGCATATATAAATCAAATATCTGGGGCTTCCCTGGTGGTCCAGCGGGTAAGGACACCGCCTTGCAGAGCAAGGGGCACCGGTTCGATCCCTGGCCTGGGAAGATCCCACGTGCCGCGGAGCGGCTGGACTGATGTGTCCAATTACCGAGCTGGAGCTCTGGAGCGCATGCGCCCAGAGCCGGCGCTCTGCAACAACAGAGGCCACCGCGATCGGAGGCCCACATGGGTCGAAGAACAAAGGTGGATGAAAATGGACAAATGAAAGACCAATAGAAGTGGCCCGCCTGCTCCCCTCCCTCCTCATCCCCACCAAAAAAAAAAAAAAATAAATTAAAAAAAAAATAAATAAATCAAATATCTGATTTTCTTTTTAAGCACTTCAAATACCTGACTAGGTACACTGATGATCCCAAAATCAAAACCTAACTACATGCTTGAACAACTCTTACATATTTAATAAGTCAAATTTGTAAATATAAAGAATATAAATTCTCTTAAATATTCTAGTGCATCGAAAAATAAATGTACTCAAAATGTCTTACATACTTTCATAAAAATCACAGATTAATGAAATTTTAAAATTGGAAACTGTTCAAAGTGTCACTCTAAAATATTCCATGTTCTCTTCAACATCATAAGCAAATTAAATACCAACTGCTACACATAGCATTCTGAGCTTCACATGCTGGTGTTAATACTATTGATTTGATTAACTTCACCATCTATTTTATTCCAATCCTCCCTAGGATTTTGAAGACACTGTGCTCACTTATGAGCCACAGATGTGAACATGGGGTGGCATAACAGAGGCAACAACATTCCAGGAAGATCTATTTGTGTGCTATTGTATAAAGTGGGCTTTAAAAATAAACCACTATGGCTCCAGGAACTCTAGATCCATATCCTTCATCTGGGATTGGTCTCTTCTAAGTTCAAGTAACACTTTGACATCATTCTTCCATCATCATTATCTAATTTTAGTAGATGAAAGCCTTCAAACTGTTTTATCCCTCAAGGTCATGGCTGAATTGAACTACTTTCTACCACCTGAGTTAATTCAGGATTCTTCTTGTATGTTTTCATCTGAGCCATCATTCATATAATGCAAGGACATCTGACTATATTCTGCACAGTTCTCATAAGGTGACTCCATGGTTTAAACTGCATATGACAATTCTCACTTTGGCACATGGCCAACATATAACTGTATCTTCTCCTGATTTCAGAGAGATCCTGATTCCAGGGTCTTGTGTCATGGGATGGGCAGAGTTGCCCTGTTCTTTCATCACAGCCCTGATAAACCAGGATTTACGCTGCCCATGAAAACAGTTCCAAGGGTTTCAGGTGGATGAAAATGGACAAATGAAAGACCAATAGAAGTGGCCCGCCTGCTCCCCTCCCTCCTCATCCCCACCAAAAAAAAAAAAAAATAAATTAAAAAAAAAATAAATAAATCAAATATCTGATTTTCTTTTTAAGCACTTCAAATACCTGACTAGGTACACTGATGATCCCAAAATCAAAACCTAACTACATGCTTGAACAACTCTTACATATTTAATAAGTCAAATTTGTAAATATAAAGAATATAAATTCTCTTAAATATTCTAGTGCATCGAAAAATAAATGTACTCAAAATGTCTTACATACTTTCATAAAAATCACAGATTAATGAAATTTTAAAATTGGAAACTGTTCAAAGTGTCACTCTAAAATATTCCATGTTCTCTTCAACATCATAAGCAAATTAAATACCAACTGCTACACATAGCATTCTGAGCTTCACATGCTGGTGTTAATACTATTGATTTGATTAACTTCACCATCTATTTTATTCCAATCCTCCCTAGGATTTTGAAGACACTGTGCTCACTTATGAGCCACAGATGTGAACATGGGGTGGCATAACAGAGGCAACAACATTCCAGGAAGATCTATTTGTGTGCTATTGTATAAAGTGGGCTTTAAAAATAAACCACTATGGCTCCAGGGAACTCTAGATCCATATCCTTCATCTGGGATTGGTCTCTTCTAAGTTCAAGTAACACTTTGACATCATTCTTCCATCATCATTATCTAATTTTAGTAGATGAAAGCCTTCAAACTGTTTTATCCCTCAAGGTCATGGCTGAATTGAACTACTTTCTACCACCTGAGTTAATTCAGGATTCTTCTTGTATGTTTTCATCTGAGCCATCATTCATATAATGCAAGGACATCTGACTATATTCTGCACAGTTCTCATAAGGTGACTCCATGGTTTAAACTGCATATGACAATTCTCACTTTGGCACATGGCCAACATATAACTGTATCTTCTCCTGATTTCAGAGAGATCCTGATTCCAGGGTCTTGTGTCATGGGATGGGCAGAGTTGCCCTGTTCTTTCATCACAGCCCTGATAAACCAGTTCTTCTTGTCGACTATTCTGCCTCACTGTCTGCCCATGAAAACTTCAAAAATACTTATCAGTTAAAGACACAAAGAATTATTTGGCAAGCCATGGTATCTTACTCGGGGATGGAAGAATTTCTGTTAACTTCTAGCCAGGCCTCTGGTTTAATAGCTAGAGCAGATGCAGCCTAGGATGAGAGTAGCTTGCAGATTTATTGGAACCAAGGCCTATGGCTTCTCTAAATGTGACCGGATTACTGTTCGTCCTTGAGCTGTCCATTTAAGCATCACCTCATGGAGAAGGTCTTCTTTGGTCTCTCAGGCCAGGCAAGGCCACCCCACTACATGTTCTCAAAGTAATCTTGTTTCTCTTTTTTTAAAAAGATTTATTTATTTATTTATTTCTAGCAGGGATCAGGTTGGGGAGGGAGGGGAGCGGGCGGGTCACTTCTATTGTTCTTTCATTTCTCTATTTTCATCCGTCTTTGTTCTTTGGCTCCTGTGGGCCTTCCATCGCGGTGGCGTTGTCGCAGAGCGCCGGCTCTGGGCGCATGCGCACCAGAGCTCCGGCTTGGTAATTGGACACATGGGTCCAGCGGCTCCGCGGCACGTGGGATCTTCCCAGGCCAGGGATCCAACCGGCGCCCCTTGCTCTGCAAGGCGGTGTCCTTACCCACTGGACCACCAGGGGAAGCCCTTGTTTCTCTTTTAGCATAAATCTCATATAACATTTTGGTTTAACCAGTGGACTGAGAGCTCTGTGGGTCCTGGGACCTTGCTCTTCTTCAACAGAGCTCTCTCTCCAGTGCTATATTTGGCACTGAGCAATTGCTAAAAAAACGCTGAATGAATGAGTCATTGTTTTCAATTATTTTAGTTCATGTAATACAGTAAACATTAATAAAGGGCTTCCTTAGTGGTGCAGCAGAAAAGAATTCGTCTGCAGTGCAGGAGACACAGGTTTGATCCTGGCTCGGGAAGGTCCCCCGGAGAAGGAAATGGCAACCCACTCCAGTATTCTTGCCTAGAGAATCCCATGGACAGAGGAGACTAGCGAGCTACAGTCCATGGGTTCACAAAGAGTCAGACATGACTTAGCGACTAGACAACAACAAAACATAACGAGAAGCTAGGCTCCAATGGCTTAACATCTCTTGAATGCACGTACTTGGGCAGTGGGACTTCCGGTCACCACACTGAACTCTTGGACTTGCTGACAAGCTTCAGTTTTCACCAAGTTCTTTAATGGTCATGGAATATAAGTAAAAGACATGAGATTCATGCCTTTAGGGCCGTATAGCAGCTTTGTAAAGCTAAATTCCCACAAACATGACCACCAGACTCAGAAGCTTAAAAGAAGATGCAAGGAGATGGAGATGACAGAGAAAGCATGAGATGTCTTAAATCTGAATGCTGGTTGAATTATTAACATATATTAACTAAAACACCACAGATTTGGACTGAATTTACCTGGAAATAACCAGATTAAAATTGCTGTTTTTATGGTTGTGGTTTTTGTCTTCTACTCCTATAAAGTAAACTAGACTTGAGAAAGAAAACGAATTCACTAACAGAAAAGAGAAGTAAGTTATGTTTCTGTATATTGTCCATGACTATGAAATTCACACATTTATATCTCCTCTCTGACTGCTCAAATCTTAGGAGGTTACCTGGCACCAGACAGGAAAAATGAACTGGCAGATGAGTATGCTTACAGAAGAGATCAATCCGCCCACATTAAATTAACACATATATCGATTTCCTACTTTATGTCCAGCTCTGCTCAAGCTTGCTTTTTCTAATTTAAGCACCTAATAATATTTAAAGTAATCAGCTGATTTTTGCAAGCTTGGGTGATACAAATCACAAAAGCTGAGTATGAATGTGAACAAGAGGTTTCGCAGTGGAAGTCTGTAAACTCTGAAAAGAACTGAAGCACTTGTGTAAAAAGAAAGTGCAGAACATATGTTCTCCTTCTCTTTTCCATTGCTGGAATTGTAAAGGTTTGACCTCTTACATATTGATCTTGACTATGATTTCTTAAATGCCTGAAGAGAGGATTAAATGTTGAAATGTTGTCTTTTTTCAAGATCCAGCTGAACCCAATAAACTTTTATGACTATGCTTTATGATACACACTTAAAATATAAGAAGAGCACTATGGATGGAAAAGGTATATGAGGTGTTGTGGGGTGGGAAGCTTGAGAAGACAACTCAACCAAATCGGAGTTAGCAAATGGAAGAGGAAAATGGAAGCACAATGAGGCTTCATTGTGGGGTTGTTTTTTTGTTGTTGTTTTTTTTTTTTTTTTTTTTTTTTTTTTTGGTTTTTGGGTTTTTTGGTATTGTTTTGTTTTTAAATTTGGTTAAAAGGAAATGATCTAATTTAATCATCATCATCAATACCATCAAATTAGAGAGGAAGCATGAAAGCTTATCTATTCATTTTACTTTGGCTTTACAAGTAAATTGCACACTCTTAGTAATCTAAGCAATTCCAAAGCTACAGAATAAGCAAAATGGAATATAAACCATTTCACATTTGGATTCAGTTCATTCATTAACTTTCATAAGGGCCCATTGTATTTTTGTTTCTGCCAGAAATTTATTCAAGAGCAAGTCAATATTCAAGTGCAGATGGAGTAATGAATGGATACAGAGCTTTGTAAAAATATAGAAATGGCTATTTCCAATTGTTGCCAAGCACTGTCTACAGCCTGACATTGGTGAAGTCACATTTCAATCATTCATCAAATTGAGGGTCTCCTTACCAGTCCTCACTTCTGGGCTTAGCTGCTCAACTTTTGCAGGCACTCACTCCACTCCATCCAGGCTTCCTATCCACTTCCCAATTAATAGATAGTTTACTTTCTCTTCTGTAGGAATGGAAGTTGCCTTGCCTTCCACTGCACAGCCTCATATATGCATCAAACTAATTTTCAGTCAAGTCACATCAACAACTCCTTGACATGTCTGTCAATATATGTAAGTTCTCAGCAGAGAGATGTGCTCTCTGGGGGAAAAAATCTTTTTAATAAACAGCACCTTCCAACCCACTTGTAATAATTTTCCCTACACCATGTTTATTTTCAAACCACTCTTTAGTATTTTAAAGTACAGGTGAAATGTATGGCAAAACTTATCTTTTACTCTATCCTAAGAATTAAAAGGGATAAAATGGTAAGAGCTTGCTGATATTAAACACACATTTAGTATGTATGTAAATGGAAATATACATGTATTTCACATAACGTATGTATATATATATATATATATATATATATATATATATATATATACACAGAGAGAAATCTGTCACTGTTGATCCACTAAGTCGTGTTTGACTCCTTGTGACCCCATGGAGTGTAGCCTGCCAGGCTCTTCTGTCCATAGGATTTCCTAGGCAAGAATACTGGGGTGGGTTGCCATTTCCTCTTCCAGGGGATCTTTCTGATCCAGGGATCAAACCTGGGTCTCCTGCACTGCAGGCAGATTCTTTACCACTGAGCCACCAGGAAGCCCAATTAGAGAGGAAGATGAAAGCTTATCTATTCTTTTAGGACATAAATTGCACACTCTTAGTAATCTAAGCAATTCCAAAGCTACAGAATAAGCAAAATGGAATATAAACCATTTCACATTTGGATTCAGTTCATTCATTAACTTTCATAAGGGCCCATTGTATTTTTGTTTCTGCCAGAAATTTATTCAAGAGCAAGTCAATATTCAAGTGCAGATGGAGTAATGAATGGATACAGAGCTTTGTAAAAATATAGAAATGGCTATTTCCAATTGTTGCCAAGCACTGTCTACAGCCTGACATTGGTGAAGTCACATTTCAATCATTCATCAAATTGAGGGTCTCCTTACCAGTCCTCACTTCTGGGCTTAGCTGCTCAACTTTTGCAGGCACTCACTCCACTCCATCCAGGCTTCCTATCCACTTCCCAATTAATAGATAGTTTACTTTCTCTTCTGTAGGAATGGAAGTTGCCTTGCCTTCCACTGCACAGCCTCATATATGCATCAAACTAATTTTCAGTCAAGTCACATCAACAACTCCTTGACATGTCTGTCAATATATGTAAGTTCTCAGCAGAGAGATGTGCTCTCTGGGGGAAAAAATCTTTTTAATAAACAGCACCTTCCAACCCACTTGTAATAATTTTCCCTACACCATGTTTATTTTCAAACCACTCTTTAGTATTTTAAAGTACAGGTGAAATGTATGGCAAAACTTATCTTTTACTCTATCCTAAGAATTAAAAGGGATAAAATGGTAAGAGCTTGCTGATATTAAACACACATTTAGTATGTATGTAAATGGAAATATACATGTATTTCACATAACGTATGTATGTATATATATATATATATATATATATATATATATATACACAGAGAAAATCTGTCACTGTTGATCCACTAAGTCGTGTTTGACTCCTTGTGACCCCATGGAGTGTAGCCTGCCAGGCTCTTCTGTCCATAGGATTTCCTAGGCAAGAATACTGGGGTGGGTTGCCATTTCCTCTTCCAGGGGATCTTTCTGATCCAGGGATCAAACCTGGGTCTCCTGCACTGCAGGCAGATTCTTTACCACTGAGCCACCAGGGAAGCCCACCAGAGAGAGAGATAGACTGAGTAAGATGAATAACTAAGATACATGTCCATAGTACCTTATATCTTATAAACATCTTTCATATGCAGTATTCTTTCATTATGTCCATTCTCAGATGTGACTATTTTGACTGAAGTAATGAAATGACTCATGCATGTATGCATGGCTTAATACCCTCCAAAGGAATAGTATAATATAATGGGAAGAGGATGGCAAATAGATAGACTTGGTTTAAATCCTACCCTGACATGTATCCACTGTGAATTCAGCAATAGTTAGCTAGTAAATGCATCTTGAGGCCATTGAGAACATTTAATAAAGTCTAAAAGACACACAAGATGATCCTGCTGTCTAAAATTTTCCCCCAAATATTGGTCTGACTGAATTCTGTTCGCTCAAATGGCACCTCCTCTGAACATCCACTGTCATCATCTGAGCCACCAGGTTAATTTACCTGGGTGATTAAGGTCTGTCCCCTCCACAGGAGTTCTGTGAGTTCATGGTTGTTTCTATCTAGCACCTAACACACTGGATGCTCACTAAGTGTATGCAAAATGGATAAAGGAAGAAATGTGTCCATGTGCAGAAAACCCAACCTACTATTGAGCCTTTGCATGTTTCTTAAAGGCCAGAGAGAGAGACAGAGAGAGAGAAAGAGTTTGGAGGGAAAAGGGGATCCATTTCAATAATAATATAAATTGTGAAAATATAAATTGTAGCCATGCTTCCCCTTGCACAACCCGGAGGGATTTACTCACAAGAAGACAAAGGGGTTCCAGTCACTTGAGTAAGTGGGTAATGCAGAGACCAGTTCCGAATAGTGTCCAATAGGCACACAAGCAATTTCTCCTGAAATTGTTTTTCCTGTTGATCCTATTCTCTTTCAAAAAATTCAAGAGGGCTTGCACTTGCTAGGCAACTTCTTATAACCAAGGATGTGGTTCGTGGACTCCAATTCTGAAAACTGTTCCAATTTCATTGTGAGACTGCAGAATACAATAGCTGACTAGAGAGCTATGCCTCCAGCACAAGAACAAAGTCCATTAAGAACTGGAATCCTTGAGGGCTTCCCTGGTAGCTCAGTGATGAAGAGTTCACCTGCCAATGCAGGAGACACGGGTTGGATCCCTGATCCAGGAAGATCTCACATGCTGCGGAGCAACTAAGCCCGTGAGCCACAACTACAGAGCCTGTGCTCTAGAGCCTCGGAGCCACAACTACGGAGCCCATGTGCCATAACTACTGAAGCCCATGAGCCCTAGAGCCCAAGTTTCACAACAAGAGAAGTCCCTGCAACAAGAAGCCTGCTCACCTCCACTAGAGAATAGCCCCCATTCCCTGCAACTAGAGAAGAGCCTGCAGCAGCAGGGAAAGCCCAGAATAGCCAAAAATAAATAAATAAAAAGTTAAAAAAAAAAAAGAATTGGAATCCTTGAGTCACGAGTCTTCTGTATGGTGCCTTCTACACTTCAGCAGGAGAGGATATGAGGAACTACATAGTTCACTTGACATTTATATGTGCACTTGACATTTGTAAGTACACTTGACATTTAAGATTAAAACTCAGCCCTTGGCACTAAAGTGACTTAAAAATAAGAGATACTGAGAGAGGGGAGCATTTTTCCTTAGTAAGACGAGAGTATACTTTATAATCTAAATGCTTGCTTTTGTTAGCAGAAAAAGAACAGAATTGAGTGTCTGCTGGAGTCTGCCCTCCATGCCCAATAGTGATAGAGGCACCATATATCCATTCTATCTTGGTTAGGTAATTTGTTACCTTTGTTAGAGAGTAAAATGTAAAACTATTGGATAAATCATACCTATGTATCATACATGAGTCAAGTTATACCAACTTAGCCTATTCTCCTCAAGCATTCTAGGCCCCATAATCTATGACCATCCAATCCCTAATTTCCCCAATTTTGTTCCTCTCTCCCACAGGATCCTATGGCATCTTAACACAGTCCAGAACATCAGGGAGACAAAGAAAACACATTAAGAAGTCAAGACCATTGAAAAGACATGGAAAGAAGACAATGGTTTAGACAGCTATTATATAACTGTTTCATCAGATTGGATGACTGATCTTTATTACTGATTTTTACAGCATATTAATAAAATTGAGCTAGTTAATTGAGTGTATTTCTTGTCCCATAGACTGGGGTGAACAAACTACTGCCTACTCACCAGCCAAATCTGGCCCTCCAGCTGTTTTTGTCAAGAAAGTTTGTAGGAACACAGCTATACTCACCCAGGTACTCAGGGTCTATGGCTGCTTTTATGATATGATGGCAGAGATGAATAACAACGGAGACCATCTGCCCCACAAAGCCTAGAATAAATATTTAATATCTGTCTCTTTACAGAAAAGTTTTACTGGCACTTGGCTTAGACTATGATTATACAACAATTGAAAAAATTTTGAACAACTTAAAATAGCAAATTTTGTTAATCAGTGAAGGTCTCCTCTATGTCTCCTCTATGTCGTTTGGTCTTTCAACGATAAAAGACTTTACATTTAAGCAGTAAGTTGTTTTTATTTCTGTTTAAGTCATAAAGTTTAGCCAGATTGTCCTCACTCCACTCTAAAATGTATTATACATTAAATAGAAGATACTGAGCATAATTTAATAATGTTGTATAACAGAATAAGCTTGGGTTTTGAAGTCCTACCAGAGAATTGACCGGATTTATGCTAATTCCATTAACAAACAGCTCAGTGGGCATTTAGATAAGGATTTATGAGTTCCAAGTCCAAGTCTTATCAGATATTTCTTTTTTGTATTCCTTTATTTTGAACAACTGGTATGTTTCCAAAACCTTGTTAGCCATTGGTCCTTCGGCAAAAGGAAAAATTGAGGTCACACCCTCCATTTGGTGGCAATTTGTTCACCTAACCTGCCAACCTCTCTTCGTGTTCACCATGCTCACCAGCACTGCTTTAATCTAGGTCAAACTTTCTGGATGCTAATAAAAGCTAATCAGCATCAAAACCGGAAGTAGTACCTGTGCTCTGAGCAACAGTAAGCCAGAAAAACAGGAGCTGGAGGAGACACAACAAAGAACTAAATAGGGATCATAAACTGACAGTAGTCCTTTTACCAATTTGCCTAACAATATTTGGTAATGACTCTACAACAACGAAACATCTAGAGTGTGTCTGTTTGCTGTAGGAATCGGAAGAGTTAGAAGACAGAGTTTTGTCTCATTGGGATTTTGCAAATAATGATAAATGAGATCTTTCACTTTAGCTACAAAAGAGGGATCCTTCACTCCTAGATTTCCTGAATCAGTTTGAATGAATGGTCCCAGTACATTTGAAAAGACTTTCTGATTTTTCTCTCCTTTGTTGTTTTTTTCCTCCGCTTCCTTTGGGGAGAAGGGGATAGAGCTAATTTTGGTAAGGGTTCAGCTGACTTGAGTATTTAGAAAACTTTTGGTTTTCCTGTCATCTGTGCAAAACCGATACAAACATAAGATACTCTAGCAGTTTCTTGGTTCTCCTGAAACAGTGCTCCTCTGCAGAATCTGTAGACCCAGTGGCTCCATAGCTATTGAGAGTCTACCCATAGCCAAGAATTTCCCACCTCAGAGCCTGGCCTATGAGCAGTTCCTTTGAAACCTCACGCCCAAGTTTCCCATAATCAGAAACACAGCTTTCTCTTCCACAAAATGCCAAAGAATTGTCAGGAGGAGGCAATCTTGTCTGAATTATAAAAGCCTACTAGGGGCTCTCCTGGCTTGGTCCTAAGAGGACTTAGAGTTGAAAACCTAAAGGGAATTCCCTGGCAGTCCAATGGTTAGGATTCTGCACTTTGACTGAAGGGGGCTTGGATTTGATCCTTGGTCGTGGAACTACTATACCGAGCAATGTGGCCAAAACAAAACAAAACAACCCTAACACCCGTCCTCTGTGCCAACAGGCTGATTCCCTGGCCTTGTCTGAGTTCTCATGGAACTAGACAATATAGTAATCCAGAAACTATCACCACCTTGTTTTCCAGAAACTGAGTATAGAAAAAAAGTTTTACTATATTCTCTCCCCTGGTAGACAAAATATGCAACAGCTGTCTTTTGGCAGGTGGGATCTGGAAGAGAACCTCCCCATTGTATCGCTAGTCAGATTGCAATCCATGTGAGTGGCAGCCCCTTGGAATCGTGTTGCACACAACTTGTACAACCACACTATGGAAGGCAGAACAATGGTCCCGAAGCTATACATGGCCTAATCCCTAGACATGACAATATGTCAGGGTGTGTAATGAAGGAAAATAAAGATTGAAGATAGAAACAAGGCTGCTAGTGCACTGACCTTGCGAGAGGAGATTATCCTTTCATTGGATGGTTAATTTGATCAAACATGTATTGTGTTTAAGATCACTTTAGCTACATCTTTTGTTGAAAAGGCCGATTAAAATTTGATTTTCTCTCCTTTGTTGTTTTTTTCCTCCGCTTCCTTTGGGGAGAAGGGGATAGAGCTAATTTTGGTAAGGGTTCAGCTGACTTGAGTATTTAGAAAACTTTTGGTTTTCCTGTCATCTGTGCAAAACCGATACAAACATAAGATACTCTAGCAGTTTCTTGGTTCTCCTGAAACAGTGCTCCTCTGCAGAATCTGTAGACCCAGTGGCTCCATAGCTATTGAGAGTCTACCCATAGCCAAGAATTTCCCACCTCAGAGCCTGGCCTATGAGCAGTTCCTTTGAAACCTCACGCCCAAGTTTCCCATAATCAGAAACACAGCTTTCTCTTCCACAAAATGCCAAAGAATTGTCAGGAGGAGGCAATCTTGTCTGAATTATAAAAGCCTACTAGGGGCTCTCCTGGCTTGGTCCTAAGAGGACTTAGAGTTGAAAACCTAAAGGGAATTCCCTGGCAGTCCAATGGTTAGGATTCTGCACTTTGACTGAAGGGGGCTTGGATTTGATCCTTGGTCGTGGAACTACTATACCGAGCAATGTGGCCAAAACAAAACAAAACAACCCTAACACCCGTCCTCTGTGCCAACAGGCTGATTCCCTGGCCTTGTCTGAGTTCTCATGGAACTAGACAATATAGTAATCCAGAAACTATCACCACCTTGTTTTCCAGAAACTGAGTATAGAAAAAAAGTTTTACTATATTCTCTCCCCTGGTAGACAAAATATGCAACAGCTGTCTTTTGGCAGGTGGGATCTGGAAGAGAACCTCCCCATTGTATCGCTAGTCAGATTGCAATCCATGTGAGTGGCAGCCCCTTGGAATCGTGTTGCACACAACTTGTACAACCACACTATGGAAGGCAGAACAATGGTCCCGAAGCTATACATGGCCTAATCCCTAGACATGACAATATGTCAGGGTGTGTAATGAAGGAAAATAAAGATTGAAGATAGAAACAAGGCTGCTAGTGCACTGACCTTGCGAGAGGGAGATTATCCTGCATGATGGTTAATGCTATGTGTCAGTCTGGCTGGGTCATGGTGTCTAGTTATTTGATCAAACATGTATTTGGATGTTTCTGTAATGGTATTTTTGGATAAGATGAACATTTCAATCACTGGACTGACTTTGAGTAAGGCACACTGCCCTCCGTGATGTGGGTGGGCCTCATCTAATCAGTTGAAAGCCTGAATAAAACAAAATACTGACAACTCTCAAATTAAGAGGAATTCTCTAGCTGATGACCTTCAGACTTAAACTACAACATTTGTGCTTTCCTGGTCTCTAGCCTGTTGGTCCACTCTGTATACTTTGAGATTGCCAGCCTCTGAATTCCTATAAGCCAAGTCCTTAAATCAGTCTCTCTCTTTCTCCCTCTCTCTCTCTCACACACACATTCTATCTCTCTCTGCCCCCTCTCTTTCTCTTGGAATTGGCTCATGCAAATACAGAAGCTGGCAAGAGAAGCATCAATGTACACACATAGACACACATACACACATGCACACACACACACACACACACACACACACACACACACATCCTATGGGTTCTGTTTCTCTGGAGAACCCTGGCTATGACATCCTGGTTTATCTGGTTAGACCCAATGTAATCACAAGGGTCCTTTAAACATGGAAAACAGTAGCAGGAGAGAAGGTCAAAGTGATGTGATATAACAAGAAGTTAACCTGCCATTGCTGGCTTTAAAAATAGCAGAGGAAGCTATGAGCCAAGGAATGTGAGCAAGTTCTAGAAGCTGGAAGAGGGAAGGAAACATATTGTCCCTTGGTCTCCAGAAAGAAACACATCCCTATGGACACCACGATTTTAGCCAAGGGAGATCCATTTTGGACTTTTGATTCTTAGAACCTTAAGAGAAAATTTTTGCGGAGCTCGTATCGCTAGTCAGATTGCAATCCATGTGAGTGGCAGCCCTTGGAATCGTGTTGCACACAACTTGTACAACCACACTATGGAAGGCAGAACAATGGTCCCGAAGCTATACATGGCCTAATCCCTAGACATGACAATATGTCAGGGTGTGTAATGAAGGAAAATAAAGATTGAAGATAGAAACAAGGCTGCTAGTGCACTGACCTTGCGAGAGGGAGATTATCCTGCATGATGGTTAATGCTATGTGTCAGTCTGGCTGGGTCATGGTGTCTAGTTATTTGATCAAACATGTATTTGGATGTTTCTGTAATGGTATTTTTGGATAAGATGAACATTTCAATCACTGGACTGACTTTGAGTAAGGCACACTGCCCTCCGTGATGTGGGTGGGCCTCATCTAATCAGTTGAAAGCCTGAATAAAACAAAATACTGACAACTCTCAAATTAAGAGGAATTCTCTAGCTGATGACCTTCAGACTTAAACTACAACATTTGTGCTTTCCTGGTCTCTAGCCTGTTGGTCCACTCTGTATACTTTGAGATTGCCAGCCTCTGAATTCCTATAAGCCAAGTCCTTAAATCAGTCTCTCTCTTTCTCCCTCTCTCTCTCTCACACACACATTCTATCTCTCTCTGCCCCCTCTCTTTCTCTTGGAATTGGCTCATGCAAATACAGAAGCTGGCAAGAGAAGCATCAATGTACACACATAGACACACATACACACATGCACACACACACACACACACACACACACACACACACACATCCTATGGGTTCTGTTTCTCTGGAGAACCCTGGCTATGACATCCTGGTTTATCTGGTTAGACCCAATGTAATCACAAGGGTCCTTTAAACATGGAAAACAGTAGCAGGAGAGAAGGTCAAAGTGATGTGATATAACAAGAAGTTAACCTGCCATTGCTGGCTTTAAAAATAGCAGAGGAAGCTATGAGCCAAGGAATGTGAGCAAGTTCTAGAAGCTGGAAGAGGGAAGGAAACATATTGTCCCTTGGTCTCCAGAAAGAAACACATCCCTATGGACACCACGATTTTAGCCAAGGGAGATCCATTTTGGACTTTTGATTCTTAGAACCTTAAGAGAAAATTTTTGCGGAGCTCTTAACTTTACAGTACCTTGTTCAGAAGCAATGTAGAATTGACACAAGGAAGTGGCCCATCTCTGGAGTCTGACATATCTGGGTTCTAACTAGTCTCTACCACCTACCACAAGCCTGCAACTCCTTATTTGAAAATCCAAAATCCAAAAAGGGTGTTTTTTTTAACACAAAAAACATGTTTATTGGGGGTATAACCAATTAACAATTTTGTGATAGTTTCAGGTGAACAGTGAAGGGGCTTCGTCATCCATATACATGTAGCCATTGTCCCCCAGATCTTCCTTTCATCCAGGCTAGTACATAACACTGAGCAGAGTTCCATGTGTTATACAATATAATCAACAAAAAAGTTTTGGAAAATAAAGATGTTTTCTAGCTTATCTGGCAGCAATATGCAACCTGATCTGGACTAATACGGAGCTACTTATAGTCTTTATCTCACTACGTATGAATATTCATATTTTTCAATGCATAAAGATTAATGCATTTAATTATGTGGTGTCACTACTGATCCTGCTGCTGATGTTATGTGATATATGGTGCCCATACATCTTTCTAAAAATCCAGCAATTTCTAAATCTTGAAACATATCTGACTTCAGACAAAAGACTGTGGATCTGAGTATGACTTTGGATAATTTACTTCTTTAAACCTTAATTTCCTCATCTGCATGTACTAACCACTCAATAATTGTAAAAAGTGTAAGCTATTTTGACCCCTCTTCTCTCTTTGCCTCATTCCATGTCCTGGCTCCCTCTCTCCTCTTCCTCACTGCTTACATGGAAATAACTCCCTCACAGATAACCATAAAAACTCTGGCCAAAACTGTCTGCAACAATCTCTGAACCTGATAGGCAAAAGGCATTGACGCAAATACTGGTCAAAGGATCAGAGGATAGAGTAGGAAGAAGAAATTTGTTCTTATTTGTTGAGCAGAGACTAGCAAAATTCACTTACTAAAAATCCTGCGCATACTGCAGAGCTGAGAACAAACAATCACAGGAACATGGCCCTTGCCCTTAGGAGCTGCTAGAACAAGTCTGTCTACAATAGGGCAGAAACATCACAATGACCTTAGAATGTCATTGAGAAGATAAACTTTAAAAAATACCCATTGTCTCAAATTATTCAGTAAATGTTTCTTTTTATTTTTTTAAAGGTTTATTTATTTATTTATTTTGGTGGGGGTGGGGTGGGGAGGGAGGGGAGCGGGCTGGCCACTTCTATTGGTCTTTCATTTGTCCATTTTCATCTATCTTCGTTCTTTGGCTCCTGTGGGCCTCCCATCGCGGTGGCCTCTGTTGTCGCAGAGCACCAGCTCTGGGCGCATGCACTCCAGAGCTCCGGCTCAGTCATTGGACACATCGGTCCAGCCGCTCCGCGGCACGTGGGATCCTCCCAGGCCAGGGATCGAACCGGCGCCTCTTGCACTGCAAGGCGGTGTCCTTACCCACTGGACCACCAGGGAAGCCCCAAATGTTTTTTTTTTAACAATTTTTAAAAAATTTTTGGCTTCTTTTATTTACTTTTTTTTTTTTCCTTCATCCATCTTTATTCTTTGGCCTGTGTGGGCCTCCCATCACAGTGGCCTCTCTTGTTGCAGAGCACCAACCCTGGGCGCATGCCCTCCAGAGCACTGGCTTGTAATTGGACACACGGTCCAGCTGCTCCACGGCACATGGGATCTTCTCGGGCCAGGGATCAAACCGGTGCCCCTTGCACTGCAAGGTGGACTCTACCCACTGGACCACCAGGAAAGCCCCAGTAAATGTTTCTTAATCACTCATAAAGTGCCAGGACTTTCTCATACATTATTTCATGTAATGCTCATATGCATATGACATAGTTTTCTCTGTCAATATTTGATAGGAAACTGGTGCAGAGAGATAAGGTGACTTGCTCAAGGTCACAGTCAGGATTTGAAACATCTACACAAGCCAATTCCCGTTCTTCATATTGACTATGCCCTGCTGCTGCTTACTTTTTTGTTTGTTTGTTTTGCTATTGTTGTTGTTATTTGGGGCCAAGTAGCTCAGCTTACAGAATCTTACAGAATGTCACCAATCAGGGACCAAACTCAGGCCCCCAAGAGTGAAAGCACAGAATCCTAACCACTGGATCACCAGGGAATTTCTGCTGCTGCTTATTTTCTTAAAATGCCTCTTGATTTAGGCAAATTGCCTGAGGTAGTAGATATGAGAAAACAAAGATTTTCACAGGAGAGATTAGGGAAAAGCTCAAAACACTGTTAAATTATTTTCATTTCCTCTGGTCTTACTGTGGTATGTTTCACTTAGCTAAGGGTTATAGATACTATGACTCAAATTTTTTTGAAAAAACATGTTTATCTTCTAATTCTTAGAAAGAAAACCCTCACTATCCTTGGGCCAAAATGCACATTGATAGAAGACATTATTTTCAACCTTTGAACAACTGGAAAACATGCACAAGCTCCTTTTCTTTGAGGTTTTTCCCTTTCTCTTTACACATGCAGATCACACTCTTTTGAGATGCTGATCTTTTCCCATGATGCACTTGGCTGACAGAAAGGCAAACTTACTGCACAGAAATGCCAGTTGAGTTGACAAGCAAACTCCATCAGTATGCAATGTTTACACAGTACAGTTTAGCAACAGCAGTTCACACAGTCTGCTGTCTTGGATCAGAATTCTAATTAAGCCTTATATCTTCTGAGTTCAAATTAATTCTTATCGCTGAGGTCTTACACTTTTAAACAGAATATAATCTATTACCAGCTTGGTCTGAGCAGTTGTGTATAAACATCCTGGTGCACTGTTTGTGGAATGCGAGCAATTCATTTTGGTCCATCTAGAGCTTTTTTTCCTCATTAATTACCACTTTGAATGGTTGCTGAGCATCAGAGAACTGTTGTTTTCTGGAGTTGCCCATCCTCCAACTGACACACAAAATAAGTGGGTTTGTGAAACAAACTTCCGTTGTTGGCAGTGATGGCTATTGAACTCAAGCTACAAGCATCTCTATACCACATCAAAAAAGGACAGTATTGGTAAGCTTACAGAAAATAGTATCTAAATTCAAATGGTTTCTATCTATTAAAACTTCTGAAGTATACTTCAAAAGAGACAGCTGGAAAGCCAAGTGCCAATTCCGTTTCTTTGAGCTTTTATCTCTTCAACAAATCTCACTATCTCTGTCACAAAGGCACAAATGAAACTTACGAAATACCAATTACTGTCGAGCAGGCCCATTGAAGTTTTCCCCTCCCTTAGTTCAGACTACATATCATCAACATTATCACCTAAGATGCTTTACTGGATATTAAAAAGAAGTGATTAGCACTAATCCTTTTCTAGAATTAGAAGTGGAAGAACATAACAAAACTTTAAAACTTCACTCTTAAAAAGCAATTTTGTTTCCATCATGATTCCTGAACAATGTCCTCTGATACCAGTTCAAAAGGCATGGTGGGGTGGAGAGAGATGGAAGAGGAGGTGATTATTCAGCTAACAAAAGGTTTGTGATTCTCTCTGAGATCAAAATGAAGGATTCCAAAGATTTAGTCATGTGCAGGGCTTGGATTCTGGTATTGCCATAAGCAGCCCACCCAAGAGGTTTTTACAAGGTGCGAGGTGAATTCCACCAACGAGGCTCAGAGCAGCGCGCGTGATGTTGAGAATCAGGGAGAGGACGCCCAGGGCTGCCACTGGCTCCATTCGGAAATTAGGAGCTGGCTCCAGGTGCACTGGCGTGTGACCATGCATCACCCCGTTAGCCATAGCTGTGTCCTCCAGGGTGAGAACCCCTGAGGGCTGGAACTTGAGTTCCTCCTGAATTTTTTCTAAGCTGCTCTCCAGGTGGATGGAATTTACATAGTTAAAACGCCACTTTACTTTGAGGTTGTCAAATTTGAGAAAGGCATATGGCCTGGAGGCAAGGCCAATGCAGGTGGTGTCATAGGAAGCTGTGAATTCCCACCACAGGGTCTCTGGGAAGCAGAAGGCCATGGCTGGGCACTGGCAGGAGCAGATAGCCATGCAGGCCACAGCCCTCGAAGAAGAGAAATGGATACTGAAGTCACAACTGTCTGCGGAACCTCGACCTGGATACTGGCCCAGTCGCAAGGCTAGTCTTGAGGCGTCGCCTGCATTCCAGGAAGTCTTAGCTGTGGTAGGAGTCAGTGGAGGCCAAGATGAGGAGTCCATCCCTCACCCTTATCACACAGGCAAAAAGGATCAACGACATGGTCCTCAAGAGAAGTCATGAGGACACCTCGCCCTGACAGCGAACTCCGGGAGTAGGCGCCTCCTGCCGCGCCACCCTCCGCCTCCTCTGCAATCCTTGACCACCAGGTCTCCTTGGCAGACCTGGCCTGGGTCACCTGTGGCCCGGGCGCAGGTAGGCAGCCGTTGAAGTAAAGCTTTTTGATCAGCTAAGTGTAATGTTAAGAAATAGCTTTAGGAAAACTCAGAGTAGCACTGTATAGGATGGCTCGGATCTGGAAGAAACTAGAGGAGAGAACTGGCTTCCCAGATGGCGCTAGCGGTAAAGAATCCACCTGCCAATGCAGGAGACATAAAAGATGCAGGTCCCTGGGTGGGGAAGATCCCCTGGAGGAGGGCATGGCAACCCACTCCAGTATTCTTGCCTGGAGAACCCCATGGGCAGAGGAGCCTGGCGGGCTACAGTCCATAGCCTCGTAAAGAGTTGGACTTGACTGAAATGACTTAGCAGGCATGCACAGAGGAGAGGAACAATCAGGAGGCAGAATGACACAGAATGGAAAATACAAACTTCTTAAAAAGCAACCGGAAAACCTCATTAGTAATCAGGAAAATACAAATTAAAATAACGATGACATAATTTTCTCCTGTCAAATTTGCAATAAATAAGTCTAGCAATAGCAAGTTCTTGCAAAGATTTGAGGGAAGAGGCCTTTTGGAGAACAACTTGACAGTATCTCTTTAAGAAATAAAATATGAAAATCCTTTACCTAGGAATTGCATCAATAGAAATACTATCACTTGGACACAAAAAGATGGAGATATATGATTCACTACAGTATGATTTATGATAAAACAATCACTATAAAAATAATAACCAAAATACCCTGGAAAAACAATCTAAATGTTTGTCCATAAAGGACTGGCAAAATAAATGATACAGATCCCTCCCAGTCCCTTTGAGGTCCTGCATTCCAGGAAGTCTTAGCTGTGGTAGGAGTCAGTGGAGGCCAAGATGAGGAGTCCATCCCTCACCCTTATCACACAGGCAAAAAGGATCAACGACATGGTCCTCAAGAGAAGTCATGAGGACACCTCGCCCTGACAGCGAACTCCGGGAGTAGGCGCCTCCTGCCGCGCCACCCTCCGCCTCCTCTGCAATCCTTGACCACCAGGTCTCCTTGGCAGACCTGGCCTGGGTCACCTGTGGCCCGGGCGCAGGTAGGCAGCCGTTGAAGTAAAGCTTTTTGATCAGCTAAGTGTAATGTTAAGAAATAGCTTTAGGAAAACTCAGAGTAGCACTGTATAGGATGGCTCGGATCTGGAAGAAACTAGAGGAGAGAACTGGCTTCCCAGATGGCGCTAGCGGTAAAGAATCCACCTGCCAATGCAGGAGACATAAAAGATGCAGGTCCCTGGGTGGGGAAGATCCCCTGGAGGAGGGCATGGCAACCCACTCCAGTATTCTTGCCTGGAGAACCCCATGGGCAGAGGAGCCTGGCGGGCTACAGTCCATAGCCTCGTAAAGAGTTGGACTTGACTGAAATGACTTAGCAGGCATGCACAGAGGAGAGGAACAATCAGGAGGCAGAATGACACAGAATGGAAAATACAAACTTCTTAAAAAGCAACCGGAAAACCTCATTAGTAATCAGGAAAATACAAATTAAAATAACGATGACATAATTTTCTCCTGTCAAATTTGCAATAAATAAGTCTAGCAATAGCAAGTTCTTGCAAAGATTTGAGGGAAGAGGCCTTTTGGAGAACAACTTGACAGTATCTCTTTAAGAAATAAAATATGAAAATCCTTTACCTAGGAATTGCATCAATAGAAATACTATCACTTGGACACAAAAAGATGGAGATATATGATTCACTACAGTATGATTTATGATAAAACAATCACTATAAAAATAATAACCAAAATACCCTGGAAAAACAATCTAAATGTTTGTCCATAAAGGACTGGCAAAATAAATGATATCCTTATTTTGTTGGGACTTCCCAGGTGACTCAGATAGTAAAGAATTTGACTGTAATGTGGGAGACCCAGGTTTGATCCCTGGGTTGGGAAGATCCCCTGGAGGAGGGCATGGCAACCCACTCCAATGTTCTTGTCTGGAGAAGTCCATGGACAGAGGAGCCTGGCTGGCTAAAGTTCACGGGGTCACAAAGAGTAGTACATGCTTTCCACAGTTTAAACAGGAGTTTAAAAGAGTGAGGAAGACCGATATGGACTGACATGAAATGATCTTCACATGTGGTAATAAGGGGAAAAAACACGTTACCCTAACAATGTATATAGCATGAACCTATTACATAAAAATAACCATAACTACCAAATATGAAGAAAAATATATATAAATATACAGAAAAACCCCATGGACATAAGCACACCAAACTATTATTAATTGAAACTACAAATTTTTTTTTTAATTACTGAGCTAGAAATATGCCCAACATACTATTAAGTGAAAAAAGGATATCATACTGAAAGACATTACTAAGACCCTATGTTTGTGTTTCAAAATCTGTATATGTATGCTTAAGTCAATTCTAGCTGCTATAACAAAAACCATACAGTGGATGGCTTGAATAACAGAAATTTATTACTCACAGTTCTGGAGGCTGGGAAATCCAAGATCAAAGTGTTGTTGGCTTCAGCGTTCACTGAGAGTCTTCTCCCCGATTTGTAGACTGCCATCTTCTCTCTGTATCCTCTTATGACTAAGAAGGATCATCTCTCATATCTCTTCTTACAAGAACACTACTCCTACTCATGAAGGCTCTACGGACATGACCTAATCACATCCCAAAGGCCCCACCTCCAAATACCATCACATTGGATACGAAAGCTTCAACATGAGAACTTGGGAGGAACACAAACATTCAGTCCATTGCAATGTATGTTGCTATGATTGTATATAAATGGAAAATGGTCTGAGAGGACACATGCCATGATTCCAAGCAGGTATCTGTTATTACCTCTGGACAAGAAAGCAGGATGGGGGTGGGGTGGGCGCAGCATGGATAGGGTTGATGAAAGAATATTTAAATGGTTTATGATGTATAATTTTATATTAGTTATACTTTTATGACAAGCATATATAAATGCATAAAATTCTGCTTATTTTGAAAATATACAATTATCACAAAAAAACCCTAGGTTTGTATGGTTTCCATTCTGAACCCATCTGTAGACTACCCGGAAGCCACCCCAGAGCCAGTCAACTGTAAATCATCACTTTGAGGACAGGTTGGCTCACTCTCCCCAGGGCCAAGTCCACCCACAGAGGCAGTTCATTAAGGGCCTTCTGATGCCCTCACATACGGAGACTCAGGAGGCAGGTTCAGCAGGTGAGGCTCCAGGGATTGCTGCTGCCCAGACCGCCCTCTCCCCCCATAACACACACACACACACACACACACACACACTCACACACATTGAGCTACAGAGGGTTTGGGGTTATTTTCATTTGTTTGTTTGATTTTGGGAAATTCTATACAAAATCACTATGGAACAAGACGTTGATGCTTTGGTCTGATGATGCTCTGGATGACTAGTTAACAAATTGATCTGCTCTCATCTTTAGGCAATGTCCTGCTGCAATACATGCTGTAGATTAAGTGGCAAATAGCTTACATATCTATTTCCTTCAAGACACTGTAATTTATACCACTTCTTCTTACGTAAAAGAATCTGTGTGGCTCCTATAGACACACAATTCTTTCAAACTGGGCATACTTCTTTTGCAGCTGTCCACATTTGGGGTACTAAGTGTCTCCTGGGGATGATTGGAAGTCAGCGATTTGTACTGAGTGAAGATGGCTTGAACACCACTGTTTATTCCAGTGTTTTATGATGTGTCACACTTTCAGGCAATGCAGTTCTGCGGAACTGGTGTAAACAAAGTGAGATTTATGCTAAATAGACCCCTGAGTTTTTCAAAGGACACATAGGAGGTTTCCATTAGGGTTCTTTATGAAGTTTTGTTTTAATTGTCTTTTAAATTATTTTAAGCAGAAAATCGAATTCCTCACCTTATTTCTATCACATGACACTCATTGGTTCATTCAGTCATTTCACTTCGTTCCTTCATTCAACAAATATTTTCGGAGTACTGTTTATTTTAAAAGCATTTATTGAAATTGAGTACGTTTCAGGGACCATGCCAGGCCCTGAAATGCAGTGTTCTCTGAATGACAGTAGCGGTGCTAAATATTGAGAGGCTGACCTCAAACTAGCTTGTCTTAGCTTCCCTGCCACCTATTCATTCCCCGACTCTTACACATATTGAGTTCCAGGCGTTGCATTAGGTATTAGGAATGGAGCTGTGAGTAAAATGAAACAAAGTCCCAGCCTGGAGTGCTGTGCAGTGGAGAAAACAGCTATTGATCAAATAATCATACAAGGAGCATAGAATTCTAACAGGGACAAGTATACCAAGCGTCCCTCATCACTGTGCTTCATCACAGCTTCATAAAGTGCAACCCAAGCAGCTGCTCTTTAATCCATTTGATGTAGTCGACTTCCAGGTAAGAGTTCCTTAAGGGGGAAATGGGATTTGATTGTTTAAAGTTGGAAAATTAACTTTGCATTACTATCTTGGCTTTGACTTTTCTTTCTACTGAATCTTCACAACTGTATATCTCACATCTGGGCCGTTTCTTTAAAGCTATTTCTTACTCCTGCTGACAGCTTCCTATTTCCCTAGGGACTCAGAGTCCCTCATTTTATAATCATTTCCTCTGAGATTTTCATCTATTTTTACCTCCCAAATAAAATCTTACCAGTGAACAAAAATTAAGCAAGAAGGAATTCACCTTGCTGACTCAGCTACTTCCTATACAAGGAGCTTGTCTCTAATGTGAACTCAATTCATTCTTGGCGATGGATATAACCTGTTAAACTGATTTAAGAGCACTTGCATGACCACCTCAACTAAGTGCAAACCTTTTGTATGTGTTGAATAAAAATGTGGTTATCTTCTATGTAGCCAACGTTTTTGGATACTGTCCAACCGTATGACACTTGTTCCTATCTCTTTCACAAATAGCAAAGGAATTTCTTACACTAGCACAATATAATATATTTATAAACAACTTAAAATGCACCACTTCATTTGATCCTTAAGCAACTCAGTAACTTTCAAGTAGCATTTGAAAATGGCACAATACAACTAACCAGCTACATTTATCAATGCTTTAATTTTGAGTTTTAGGAATGCCTGGCTTCTAGTGGTATTATTCATGCTTATAAAGTCCTAAACTACTAGCAAATAAAAGAGGAAAAAGCATTTATACATTTTCTATTTTATGCGATTTCAATTATGTCCTGGCCTCTAATTTGTTGTCAAGAAATGAGATTATACGGGTTACAGGCAAACCTTAAGGATACGGAAGCTGACTGGTTAAACATTGTATTTTGTCCAAACATGGGCTAAGCATTCTACGTCTGTGTTTTCATTATACAAATAAGAGACTGAGGCAAATCTACGCTTCTGCTAATTGTTTTAAATGTTTGTGAGCACATAGTACATCCTGAACTCCACTGAAAGTGGAGTGACCTCCCAAAAGGTATGTCGGAGCATAGAATTCTAACAGGGACAAGTATACCAAGCGTCCCTCATCACTGTGCTTCATCACAGCTTCATAAAGTGCAACCCAAGCAGCTGCTCTTTAATCCATTTGATGTAGTCGACTTCCAGGTAAGAGTTCCTTAAGGGGGAAATGGGATTTGATTGTTTAAAGTTGGAAAATTAACTTTGCATTACTATCTTGGCTTTGACTTTTCTTTCTACTGAATCTTCACAACTGTATATCTCACATCTGGGCCGTTTCTTTAAAGCTATTTCTTACTCCTGCTGACAGCTTCCTATTTCCCTAGGGACTCAGAGTCCCTCATTTTATAATCATTTCCTCTGAGATTTTCATCTATTTTTACCTCCCAAATAAAATCTTACCAGTGAACAAAAATTAAGCAAGAAGGAATTCACCTTGCTGACTCAGCTACTTCCTATACAAGGAGCTTGTCTCTAATGTGAACTCAATTCATTCTTGGCGATGGATATAACCTGTTAAACTGATTTAAGAGCACTTGCATGACCACCTCAACTAAGTGCAAACCTTTTGTATGTGTTGAATAAAAATGTGGTTATCTTCTATGTAGCCAACGTTTTTGGATACTGTCCAACCGTATGACAC
This sequence comes from Tragulus kanchil, assembly GCA_022376925.1. Lineage (NCBI taxonomy): Eukaryota > Metazoa > Chordata > Mammalia > Artiodactyla > Tragulidae > Tragulus > Tragulus kanchil. Next base: position 11,906,547 of record JAIOJX010000001.1, read on the forward strand.
TTGTTCCTATCTCTTTCACAAATAGCAAAGGAATTTCTTACACTAGCACAATATAATATATTTATAAACAACTTAAAATGCACCACTTCATTTGATCCTTAAGCAACTCAGTAACTTTCAAGTAGCATTTGAAAATGGCACAATACAACTAACCAGCTACATTTATCAATGCTTTAATTTTGAGTTTTAGGAATGCCTGGCTTCTAGTGGTATTATTCATGCTTATAAAGTCCTAAACTACTAGCAAATAAAAAAGAGGAAAAAGCATTTATACATTTTCTATTTTATGCGATTTCAATTATGTCCTGGCCTCTAATTTGTTGTCAAGAAATGAGATTATACGGGTTACAGGCAAACCTTAAGGATACGGAAGCTGACTGGTTAAACATTGTATTTTGTCCAAACATGGGCTAAGCATTCTACGTCTGTGTTTTCATTATACAAATAAGAGACTGAGGCAAATCTACGCTTCTGCTAATTGTTTTAAATGTTTGTGAGCACATAGTACATCCTGAACTCCACTGAAAGTGGAGTGACCTCCCAAAAGGTATGTCTACATCGAAATACCTGGAATCTAAGCAGGTTACCTTATTTGGAAAAAAAAAAATGGTCTTTTAGATGTAATAAAGTTAAGGGTCTTAAGATGAAAAACATCTTGGATTATCCACATGGGCCCAAATCCAATGACAAGTGTCCTTATAAGAAACAGAACAAGAGAGGACACAAACACACAGAGGAGGGGATAATGTAAAAACAGAGGCAGAGTTTGGAGTGATGTTGCCACAGCCAAGGAATGTCTGGAGCCACCAGAAGCTGGAAGAGTAAAGGAACCAATTGCTATAGAACCCCAGCGTGGGAGTGGTCTTGCAGGCGCCATGATTGAAGCCTTTGGACCTGCAGAGCTGTGAGAAAATGAATTTCTATTTTTTGAAGTGACCTGATTTGTTATGGCAGCCACTGCAAAGTAATACACCAACCAAGTGAAATGTTCAAGTCTTTACTTGTAGCCATTCTTCACATTAAAGTCTAGAAATTCACTCTGTTCTCATCCAGTCAGATTTCTTGAAAGGCTAAAGAACTTTTATCACCATTGAGCAAAGTTGCACTTTTATCCTTTTTAAAGTTGCAATTCTACTTCAGAAGTCTTTTGAAAATTAATCAATATCTTTAAATTCCAGGGGAAAAAAAGCGCTGAATTTTCCACTATGAAATCGCCACAAAGAAATTACTTATTTTAAAGCACTTGATTAAACCTTGTCATTTTGGTCTGTTATTGTGGAAGATGCAAAATGCTGTGTCCAAAAACATTGAGAGAAAAGTCTGTAAAATCCTTACATCAAATCTTGGATACAATATGGTTTGTGTTGGCTTTGGAAAGATTCTCTGTTTAATCTGATGAGGTTTTATTCCTTCAGTTCAGTTAGCTAGAGTGTTTTATATTTAGAAACTCTGTGTGTGTGTGTGTGTGTGTGTGTGTGTGTGTGTGTGTATGTACACGCTTGTGTGTGGTAGTGGGGTAGGTTGGTTCAATAAATCACTAAGTTATTCAATTTATATGCTTCTGTTCTAGCTGGGTTTTACATATAATATGATTTACTGTGTTCTATGTACATTAGGTAAAATAACAGTGGAAAGAGACAATTTTTACTGAGCACTACTAACATAAATTTAAAAATAAACAGCAAATCCATCAAGGTTTACTAAATATTAAGCCTTTGATCATATTCGTGCCATAAAACACTTACTCCAAGCAAAAAGAACTCTCTGTTTATAATCCAGATAGTAGGAACATTTCTCTTGGGAGGAAATACAAATACAAACTATCTGCATAAAGAAGTTCACATTATTATTTTACTTTGAAACTTCCACAAAACATTATGAGACAATTTTTACTTAGAAAAGATGTAGCAGGTTTATTTGGACTCATTTGCTTTGGTCTTTCTTAGTTTTGTCAGCCTGGAGTCACAGAAAGGCCATTGGAGCTGATGTTAGAAAACCTAAGTCTTTTCTGCTCTGACATCTAGTGGGCTTAGGCTCTCAAGATCCCTCACCCTTAATCCAAAACCATGAAGATAAGAGCATCTGCATCACTTCTTAGAGCTGTTGCCAGCATCTCTGTTGGAATTTCACTCATCTTCAGCAGTAAGACCATCACACCTCACTATGAAGCAGTGGTTCCCATCGCTACACATTGACATCATGTGGGCAGCTGAGTCCACTCCCAGAGATCTTGAATTGACTGGTTTAGGGCAGGGCATGAGTATTAGAACATTTTTAAAGCCCCATCCGAGTCTAAAGTCTGAAGAACTATTACAGAACACTCTTTCTTGTTTGCCATTGTGAATGTCTTTGTTTACAAATCTGTACCCCTCACCTCACTATGAGTTCCTTGAAGACAGGGATACTGTCTTATTCCTCATTTCATGTTCAGGCCTAAAGCAGTGCTTGGCACAGAAGAGAAAGTCAATTAATGTAAAATTTAATGATATTATATGAGTGAAAGCATTTGAAGGCTGCAAAATGCCATGGAGCTATAGGCTGTGCTTTGGCCACATGCCTCACTCTCCCTTGGTTTCTCAAGGTAGAAATTCAGGAATACAAGCATTTTTTCTCCAAGTACTCCCAGTATTAATTAATAACATTGGTAGACCTGGGTGTTTAAGAGTGGGTCAGAGAATCAGATGGACCCAGTTTAGATCCTGGTTTCACAATTTATTAGATGGGTGATCCTGGGCAAGAAATCTAACTGATCTGTACCTCAGTTTGTTTATTTGTAAAACTGAGATAACTATAAAAATACCTATCAACTGAGTGTCGATATTAAATATCTATCAATGGAGTGCTGATATAGAATAAGCTCCAAGTTAATCTGTTAGATTAAAAAAAAAAAAGGTGGACGTAGATAAAAAAGCCTTACAGTATGTTCTTATTACTGAATGAGAACATTAAGGAATATAAACAAGCTTAAGTATACGCAAGAAGCTTCTAGAAGAATACAAAGAAACCATTAAAGGTGGCCATATCTGTGGGTCTAGAGAGCAGGAAAACTTTGGAGTCATAAAGGATTTTGCACAAGACTGTTGCAAAAAAAAAAAAAGATTCTATTGCATTTAAATAAAACAATAAGAAAATCCAGAGCAGTTAGCTTGGCTGAACAAGCTGCTAGAGTTCTAAGGTTAGAATCTAATCCAAGCTAAGCCTTAGAGCAGGGATGTCAAATTCAGAGCACATAGCCATTTCTCCCTCCTAAGCATATGAATGTTCTCTATCACTGAGCCTAGGAAAGGCCTCAGGAACATTCTCAAGTCAGTGATCCAGGCAGTCACCAGTAGACTAGAACTGGACAAAGGGATGAAAGCTATTTGCCACCCAGAATCAGGGACACAAAATGGATCAAGAAGATTTGTTAAGAAAAGGAATATTTGGCCTTGAGTCACTGAGCCTGAAGGGAAAACAGCCAGTAAGTAAATTAATGACTTCAAAGAATGTAAGAAACTCTTAAATGGAAGATGGTAGACGCTTAGCACTAAAAGATTAGTGCTCAGGATACCTTCAAGTTATTCTAAGAAAACCAAAAGAGTTACAGCCCCTGTCTTTCCTATCTGAAATTAAAATCTCCATGAATAGCCATTACAATGAACATTTCTACTTAGGATACTGTGCTTTGGCCACATGCCTCACTCTCCCTTGGTTTCTCAAGGTAGAAATTCAGGAATACAAGCATTTTTCTCCAAGTACTCCCAGTATTAATTAATAACATTGGTAGACCTGGGTGTTTAAGAGTGGGTCAAGATAGATGGACCCAGTTTAGATCCTGGTTTCACAATTTATTAGATGGGTGATCCTGGGCAAGAAATCTAACTGATCTGTACCTCAGTTTGTTTATTTGTAAAACTGAGATAACTATAAAAATACCTATCAACTGAGTGTCGATATTAAATATCTATCAATGGAGTGCTGATATAGAATAAGCTCCAAGTTAATCTGTTAGATTAAAAAAAAAAAAGGTGGACGTAGATAAAAAAGCCTTACAGTATGTTCTTATTACTGAATGAGAACATTAAGGAATATAAACAAGCTTAAGTATACGCAAGAAGCTTCTAGAAGAATACAAAGAAACCATTAAAGGTGGCCATATCTGTGGGTCTAGAGAGCAGGAAAACTTTGGAGTCATAAAGGATTTTGCACAAGACTGTTGCAAAAAAAAAAAAAGATTCTATTGCATTTAAATAAAACAATAAGAAAATCCAGAGCAGTTAGCTTGGCTGAACAAGCTGCTAGAGTTCTAAGGTTAGAATCTAATCCAAGCTAAGCCTTAGAGCAGGGATGTCAAATTCAGAGCACATAGCCATTTCTCCCTCCTAAGCATATGAATGTTCTCTATCACTGAGCCTAGGAAAGGCCTCAGGAACATTCTCAAGTCAGTGATCCAGGCAGTCACCAGTAGACTAGAACTGGACAAAGGGATGAAAGCTATTTGCCACCCAGAATCAGGGACACAAAATGGATCAAGAAGATTTGTTAAGAAAAGGAATATTTGGCCTTGAGTCACTGAGCCTGAAGGGAAAACAGCCAGTAAGTAAATTAATGACTTCAAAGAATGTAAGAAACTCTTAAATGGAAGATGGTAGACGCTTAGCACTAAAAGATTAGTGCTCAGGATACCTTCAAGTTATTCTAAGAAAACCAAAAGAGTTACAGCCCCTGTCTTTCCTATCTGAAATTAAAATCTCCATGGGAATAGCCATTACAATGAACATTTCTACTTAATAAGTTGGCATCACTTCAACACTTTTACAATCTACACATTTTCACATAAATCATGATCTGCAGTTTGGTTTTGCTTTGTCCTCACTACCTTATGAGCTAGGTAGCACGGATTATTAGATTCTACTGCATTGATCGACACCTTTGGTTACTGAACAATTAAGAAGCTTGCCTGGGATCACATAACAGGCCAGTGGTAGAAATGAAGTGGGATCCAGGGTTCCTGTCAATCAAATTGAGTCTCTTTGCCTAAATGTCAATTTAAGGAAAGGTGGGTTAACTGGTGAGTCAGCTGGTGAGGGGAGCAGGGAGGGCAAAGAGTGAAGAGCATGTAGGTTATTACAGAAAAGTGTGATCTATTTTGCATACATAGGCTGAGGGATTCTTGGGGTCATCTATATCTGTTACAATAGTAATTGATCAGACACCAAGTATATGCCAGGTATTGTGCTGAGCACCTTGTGTTTATTCTCTCATTGATGTTTCACGTTGCTCAGGCCCCCAATTGTGGGGTCTCCGCAACTTCACTCTTTCTCTCATAGCGTCATCTAGTCAGTCGGAAAATCCTGGCAGCCCTGCCATCAGCATGTACCCAGGATATGCCTACTTTGCACCCGCTTTGATACTATTTTGCATCATCTCTCACTCAGATTAAGGCCACCACTTCCTCACTAGCCTTCCTCCTTCCAGTCTTTCCCTACCCCAGTTTATTCTCAAGACAACAGCCAGAGCGACCCTTTGAAAACCCAAATCACAGTGTGTCACTACCCTGGTCAAAACTCTGCCATGGCTCCCAGTTTCACTTACCCGCAGAATAAAAGCCAAAGTCCTGACAGTAGACTATAAGGTCGACATGCTCTACCAGACTGCCCTCTGTGTGGTGTCCTTCCTCCATCCGATCTTTGTACTTTCTGTGCTGTCTCCTTGGGATGCTTTTTTCCAAGAATCTGCATGGCCTTTCCCTTCACTTCCTTCAGATCTCTGCTCAAATGTCATCTAATTGGGAAAAGCTCCATGGAATAGCCATTACAATGAACATTTCTACTTAATAAGTTGGCATCACTTCAACACTTTTACAATCTACACATTTTCACATAAATCATGATCTGCAGTTTGGTTTTGCTTTGTCCTCACTACCTTATGAGCTAGGTAGCACGGATTATTAGATTCTACTGCATTGATCGACACCTTTGGTTACTGAACAATTAAGAAGCTTGCCTGGGATCACATAACAGGCCAGTGGTAGAAATGAAGTGGGATCCAGGGTTCCTGTCAATCAAATTGAGTCTCTTTGCCTAAATGTCAATTTAAGGAAAGGTGGGTTAACTGGTGAGTCAGCTGGTGAGGGGAGCAGGGAGGGCAAAGAGTGAAGAGCATGTAGGTTATTACAGAAAAGTGTGATCTATTTTGCATACATAGGCTGAGGGATTCTTGGGGTCATCTATATCTGTTACAATAGTAATTGATCAGACACCAAGTATATGCCAGGTATTGTGCTGAGCACCTTGTGTTTATTCTCTCATTGATGTTTCACGTTGCTCAGGCCCCCAATTGTGGGGTCTCCGCAACTTCACTCTTTCTCTCATAGCGTCATCTAGTCAGTCGGAAAATCCTGGCAGCCCTGCCATCAGCATGTACCCAGGATATGCCTACTTTGCACCCGCTTTGATACTATTTTGCATCATCTCTCACTCAGATTAAGGCCACCACTTCCTCACTAGCCTTCCTCCTTCCAGTCTTTCCCTACCCCAGTTTATTCTCAAGACAACAGCCAGAGCGACCCTTTGAAAACCCAAATCACAGTGTGTCACTACCCTGGTCAAAACTCTGCCATGGCTCCCAGTTTCACTTACCCGCAGAATAAAAGCCAAAGTCCTGACAGTAGACTATAAGGTCGACATGCTCTACCAGACTGCCCTCTGTGTGGTGTCCTTCCTCCATCCGATCTTTGTACTTTCTGTGCTGTCTCCTTGGGATGCTTTTTTCCAAGAATCTGCATGGCCTTTCCCTTCACTTCCTTCAGATCTCTGCTCAAATGTCATCTAATTGGGAAAAGCTCCCCTGGCCACGGCCTTCTTCCACCAATCCCAGTCCTCCCTAACGCTTCCTGTTTTTTTCCCACAGCACTTATCCGCCTATGGTGTAGTAAACATTTTCTTACATATTTTTTTCATTCTGTTTGTTTCCATATAAGAATGAAGTTCCATGAGGGAAATACTCTTGTATCTCCAGGACCTAGAAGAGTGACAGACACAGAATAGGTTCTCAAAAAGTATTTGTTAATACAAAAAAGAGTTGTGTAATTTTAAATTATTCCCATTTTACAGATAAAAAAACAGAGAGTCACAGAGTGCAAGTGATTTGCTTAGGGTTACTCAGTAACAGAGGAGTCAGGAGTTGAATGCAAGCTTGCCTACCTTTGTAAACGCAAAATTCTCTCTCACACACACCTATTGTATGAACAGGTAAATCTCTTTAGAAACATTTTTTCATGAGAATTTTCAGCTCTAGATGCACTAAAATTTATATGTGGAAAAATGTATTACAATTTTATCCCCATGTTGTCACAGCCTATAAAATACTCGTAACAGCTCCAGTAACAGGTGTATCAGCTGGAAGATCTTTCTCAAAATTAAAAATCATCAAAACATATCTGTAATCTTACATTTTCCAAGAGTAACTGATGGTTCTTTCAGCTATCTAAATTGAGAATAGACTTCCTATTAACTTGATAACAAATGAACTTTAAGAAAAGTAAAGCAGAAGTCTTGTGACCCATCAAGACATTACATTAATAAGATATTATCATTTATGTATTTATAAGACTATGACAAAATGTATTATCTTTGCATTTTATAGGGCTATGTTCTTACATATCACTATTACTCCTATTATGTTTTAAAACAAAATATTTTTAAAAGGAAAAGCTTTATATTTTATGTACCTTTAATGTCACTATTTCCTGCTTTTTGAACAAGGAGACTTGCATTTTCATTTTGCACTAATTCTTGTAAAAGAAATTCACAGAGAAAATACCTTTAAAATCTATTCTCTCTTCTGAGTTTGATAGGAAGCCTTCCCAGTTTTAGGATCATGCCATCACCCCTGCCCTCTACTCCATCCCCCTGCCATTTACACACAGCTAACAAAGCAAACTTATCTTTCATCTTATATATCATTTGATTAGGGCCTAGCATTAGGCAGGATCTAATCAGCAGACTCATGTTGAAATGCTCTAAATTGGCAGTAAACATATTCTTCATCCCATATAATACATGCTTGTTTTTTTTCAAAATTTTGGCCTCTTTTATTGATCTTTTATTGATTTATTTTCATCCCTCTTTATTCTTTGGCCTGTGTGGGCCTCCCATTGCAGTGGCCTCTTTAGCTGCAGAGCACCAGTTCTGGGCGCATGTGCTCCAGAGTACTGGCTCGTAATCGGACCCACCGGTCCAGCCACTCCACAGCACGTAGGATCTCCCCTGGCCAGGGATAGAACCAGTGCCCCTTGCATTGCAAGGCAGACTCTTCACCCACTGGACCACCAGGGAAGCCCAATACATGTGTTTTAATAGAGTCAAAGCCGATAACTCTCAAGGGACTTACTCATCTGGATCTCTAGTTCCTAGCCCAGGTCCTAATACAGAACTGACACTTGATAAATATCTGCTAAACTAAGTACATAATACAGACCTCTGGGACACCCTGGCAGGCTATTGGTGGTGCTGTTTTTAGTCAAAGGCACCTTGGATGTTTCTTTGCCAGTCCCTCTCAAATGAGGATATTAGGTCAAAGTAAAATTGCTTACTATTGCCTGTGAAGACAGGGATCGTTTGTCTCATTTTCACTTGAACCTAGGACAGTACCTGGCACTCAACCAACAGTTGCTGTGTGATAACTGAGTAAGTGGAGTGTATGTAGATCCCTGCTCCTCAGGTCTAACCTGGGTGTTTCTGTGCAGACTGGAGCTTAGTGTAGGAGATAACTTGGGCTTCTAGTCCAAGCACACTTTACCACAGTAAGAAATGGCCTTCATTTTTAAACAAAGCACAGAGATGTCCTTGAATTTCAAAGCAAGAGGTTCCAGAGAATTTCTATGAGGAAAGAGCTGGCTCAACTGTCAGTTTTTTTTTCAAACTTTTCCCTTCTGATTCTGACAATCATTGTCTCCAGATCTCTTCATCAGTCCAAGTTTAGACAAGAATACATTTTGGAAGCAGCGAATGCCTATATATCATTTGATTAGGGCCTAGCATTAGGCAGGATCTAATCAGCAGACTCATGTTGAAATGCTCTAAATTGGCAGTAAACATATTCTTCATCCCATATAATACATGCTTGTTTTTTTTCAAAATTTTGGCCTCTTTTATTGATCTTTTATTGATTTATTTTCATCCCTCTTTATTCTTTGGCCTGTGTGGGCCTCCCATTGCAGTGGCCTCTTTAGCTGCAGAGCACCAGTTCTGGGCGCATGTGCTCCAGAGTACTGGCTCGTAATCGGACCCACCGGTCCAGCCACTCCACAGCACGTAGGATCTCCCCTGGCCAGGGATAGAACCAGTGCCCCTTGCATTGCAAGGCAGACTCTTCACCCACTGGACCACCAGGGAAGCCCAATACATGTGTTTTAATAGAGTCAAAGCCGATAACTCTCAAGGGACTTACTCATCTGGATCTCTAGTTCCTAGCCCAGGTCCTAATACAGAACTGACACTTGATAAATATCTGCTAAACTAAGTACATAATACAGACCTCTGGGACACCCTGGCAGGCTATTGGTGGTGCTGTTTTTAGTCAAAGGCACCTTGGATGTTTCTTTGCCAGTCCCTCTCAAATGAGGATATTAGGTCAAAGTAAAATTGCTTACTATTGCCTGTGAAGACAGGGATCGTTTGTCTCATTTTCACTTGAACCTAGGACAGTACCTGGCACTCAACCAACAGTTGCTGTGTGATAACTGAGTAAGTGGAGTGTATGTAGATCCCTGCTCCTCAGGTCTAACCTGGGTGTTTCTGTGCAGACTGGAGCTTAGTGTAGGAGATAACTTGGGCTTCTAGTCCAAGCACACTTTACCACAGTAAGAAATGGCCTTCATTTTTAAACAAAGCACAGAGATGTCCTTGAATTTCAAAGCAAGAGGTTCCAGAGAATTTCTATGAGGAAAGAGCTGGCTCAACTGTCAGTGTCAAACTCCATCCTTCTTGTTTTATCTTCCTAACAAGCATGTCTCATTCTGATTCTGACAATCATTGTCTCCAGACTCCATCATTAAAACATCAGTCCAAGTTTAGACAAGAATACATTTTGGAGAGCTGAGCAGAATGGCCTATTATTATTCAAGATAAAAATAAGTGTATGGGCTTCCCTGGTGGTCCAGTGGGTAAAGAGTCCACCTTGCAGTGCAAGCAGCACCGGTTCAATTCCTGGCTGGGGAAGATCCTACGTGCTGCGGAGCAGTTGGATGGGTGTATCCAATTGCGAGCCAGTGCTCTGGAGCACCTGTGCCAGGGCCGGTGTTCTGCAACAAGAGAGGCTGCTGCAATGGGAGGCCCACACAGACCAAAGAATAAAATATGGATGAAAAATAAATGAATGGAAAACCAACAAAAGAGTCCAAAATTTAAATAAATAAGTAAAGATTGTCTTTAAAAAAAAAGTGTAGATAAAGTATTAGTCTCGCAGTCATGTCCAACTCTTTGCAACCCCATGGACTGTAGCTTGCCAGGCTCCTCTGTCCATGGAATTCTCCAGGCAAGAATACTGGAGTAGGTAGCTGTTCTCTTCTCCAGGGGATCTCAAAAGTTTTATTAAATGCCATGAAAACATAAAAATTAAATTAACATAAAAACAAATACAGTATATATACAAATAGGGTAAAAACAAGATTTCCTAAGTACAGGTATTTAATTCTGAGAATGTCAGTAAATGAATCAGCTATTAAAATGATACCCTCCTCTTCAGCTCGGCAATGAATCTCTTTCCCTTCGAGCACCATACCTCCCTTCCAGCACCATGCCCGTATCTCAGCTTTTGTGCATCAAGTGAAATAAAACCTAAGAGCCTCACCCCAACTTCCACCCCCAAAGATGTGCCAAACCCTTGGGTGCTCCCCAGTCCTTTCTAGAGATAAAGATTAGCTAGATTATTGACTTGGATGCAAAACATTGCTACTCTGCAAATCTTTGCTGGATCGTGTGTTTGACCTAGTTTTGAAGTCCATTACATCTCTCAAACACGATTTTTAACCTAAAGCAAGAGGTTCCAGAGAATTTCTATGAGGAAAGAGCTGGCTCAACTGTCAGTGTCAAACTCCATCCTTCTTGTTTTATCTTCCTAACAAGCATGTCTCATTCTGATTCTGACAATCATTGTCTCCAGACTCCATCATTAAAACATCAGTCCAAGTTTAGACAAGAATACATTTTGGAGAGCTGAGCAGAATGGCCTATTATTATTCAAGATAAAAATAAGTGTATGGGCTTCCCTGGTGGTCCAGTGGGTAAAGAGTCCACCTTGCAGTGCAAGCAGCACCGGTTCAATTCCTGGCTGGGGAAGATCCTACGTGCTGCGGAGCAGTTGGATGGGTGTATCCAATTGCGAGCCAGTGCTCTGGAGCACCTGTGCCAGGGCCGGTGTTCTGCAACAAGAGAGGCTGCTGCAATGGGAGGCCCACACAGACCAAAGAATAAAATATGGATGAAAAATAAATGAATGGAAAACCAACAAAAGAGTCCAAAATTTAAATAAATAAGTAAAGATTGTCTTTAAAAAAAAAGTGTAGATAAAGTATTAGTCTCGCAGTCATGTCCAACTCTTTGCAACCCCATGGACTGTAGCTTGCCAGGCTCCTCTGTCCATGGAATTCTCCAGGCAAGAATACTGGAGTAGGTAGCTGTTCTCTTCTCCAGGGGATCTCAAAAGTTTTATTAAATGCCATGAAAACATAAAAATTAAATTAACATAAAAACAAATACAGTATATATACAAATAGGGTAAAAACAAGATTTCCTAAGTACAGGTATTTAATTCTGAGAATGTCAGTAAATGAATCAGCTATTAAAATGATACCCTCCTCTTCAGCTCGGCAATGAATCTCTTTCCCTTCGAGCACCATACCTCCCTTCCAGCACCATGCCCGTATCTCAGCTTTTGTGCATCAAGTGAAATAAAACCTAAGAGCCTCACCCCAACTTCCACCCCCAAAGATGTGCCAAACCCTTGGGTGCTCCCCAGTCCTTTCTAGAGATAAAGATTAGCTAGATTATTGACTTGGATGCAAAACATTGCTACTCTGCAAATCTTTGCTGGATCGTGTGTTTGACCTAGTTTTGAAGTCCATTACATCTCTCAAACACGATTTTTACTAAAGCCCATTAGCTTTTGCAAAAGTCTATACCAGCACTTAAAATATAAGTACAAATAAAGCACTTATACAGAACATAGCATATGTATAGAAGTAAGTGGGGATCGTGGTACTCAAGGGGTACCAAGGTATGATGAACAAATCACTATTTTGAATCTCTTCTAATACCCAGAGAAAGAGATCTGTGTGATAATCCATGCCTCACACTTTGTTGCATCTCTCATAGAACCCCGCACCTGGCATGTATCTTCAACAATGGAATGCTCTACAAAGGTCTCATAAGTGACTGGTTGCTGGTTCTTCTACAGAGAAAAAAATCATTTTCTGGTGAGCTTTGTATTTGAGATCCCAATCAGACAAGCTAGGTTATTTTTCTTCAAAAATGGTGATTATCTACTCAGTTGTAAATAAATGCAGAATGTCATGTCATCAAGGAAACATTTTTGAATCTAGGGGTATATAGTCAAAAGAAATACACTGAAAAATACCCTAAGAAGATATTCATTCCTCCAAGTTTGAAAAATGACTATTTTAACAAAAGCTTATGAAATGAAATTGCTGTATGAATGAGACATTTTTATGTCAAGTTCCAGCCAGTCGCCGACAACATTTTCAATGCAATGTTAACGATTTGAAATACACTGGAATAATTTTATAAATTAATACTGTAGCTCTGAAAAGCTCAATCCCATAATCATTCTCCTCTGGAAACACTCCATTCCATCTTATTTTTATAAGCACTTTATATGGAAATATGATACGTTGTCCCTGTTAAGAAAACTACTTTAGGAAGCGATAAATGGATTTATTAAATAATTAGCATGTAGATAGAGGAAAGCTATGTGCCTTGCAGAAGAAGATCTAAAATTGTTATTGGGAAGAAAGTGATATTCATATGTTTTAAACTATATCAAAAATTGCAGATGCCAGGAACATTCACATTAACAGTACAATTCAGTCATGGATTAGATATGGTGCTAGCATTTTAGTGTGAGAATAATTTCAGTAATATAATAAATGTGAGATAAAGATTAGCTAGATTATTGACTTGGATGCAAAACATTGCTACTCTGCAAATCTTTGCTGGATCGTGTGTTTGACCTAGTTTTGAAGTCCATTACATCTCTCAAACACGATTTTACTAAAGCCCATTAGCTTTTGCAAAAGTCTATACCAGCACTTAAAATATAAGTACAAATAAAGCACTTATACAGAACATAGCATATGTATAGAAGTAAGTGGGGATCGTGGTACTCAAGGGGTACCAAGGTATGATGAACAAATCACTATTTTGAATCTCTTCTAATACCCAGAGAAAGAGATCTGTGTGATAATCCATGCCTCACACTTTGTTGCATCTCTCATAGAACCCCGCACCTGGCATGTATCTTCAACAATGGAATGCTCTACAAAGGTCTCATAAGTGACTGGTTGCTGGTTCTTCTACAGAGAAAAAAATCATTTTCTGGTGAGCTTTGTATTTGAGATCCCAATCAGACAAGCTAGGTTATTTTTCTTCAAAAATGGTGATTATCTACTCAGTTGTAAATAAATGCAGAATGTCATGTCATCAAGGAAACATTTTTGAATCTAGGGGTATATAGTCAAAAGAAATACACTGAAAAATACCCTAAGAAGATATTCATTCCTCCAAGTTTGAAAAATGACTATTTTAACAAAAGCTTATGAAATGAAATTGCTGTATGAATGAGACATTTTTATGTCAAGTTCCAGCCAGTCGCCGACAACATTTTCAATGCAATGTTAACGATTTGAAATACACTGGAATAATTTTATAAATTAATACTGTAGCTCTGAAAAGCTCAATCCCATAATCATTCTCCTCTGGAAACACTCCATTCCATCTTATTTTTATAAGCACTTTATATGGAAATATGATACGTTGTCCCTGTTAAGAAAACTACTTTAGGAAGCGATAAATGGATTTATTAAATAATTAGCATGTAGATAGAGGAAAGCTATGTGCCTTGCAGAAGAAGATCTAAAATTGTTATTGGGAAGAAAGTGATATTCATATGTTTTAAACTATATCAAAAATTGCAGATGCCAGGAACATTCACATTAACAGTACAATTCAGTCATGGATTAGATATGGTGCTAGCATTTTAGTGTGAGAATAATTTCAGTAATATAAATGTGAGCAAACCTATGAGGATTTAGAAAGGCCAGATAAGGCATAAAATATATCCTGGCTGTGGCCGGGTAACAGTCACTCTAGAAAAAGGATATATAATGTAGATTATTCATGACCTAAGAGGAGACACAGTGACACACAGAATACTCTTACTAATAAAAATGAAGATGATGATACACACATTTATTAAATGCCCAGAGGGTAGCAAGTATATTAGAAATATAAAAAGGCCAAATGCTTCTCTCTCAGCACTACAAAAGAAATACCAGAATGTCCCCAAAGATAGATAAAGCATAAACCAGTGAGTTTTGTTTTAATAAAAGGTATGGTTGGCAAAGACAATGGAAATTCATTGCCAAGTAGGTTAGTGACCAAATTTGCTCCTCTGCTATACCACAGCCAAACTTCATTTCTCTGTCAAAGAAAAGCAAACAAAAAGGAAACCCCGTAGATTCTGGACAACAGCCAAGTTATTCTTCGCTTGCATTCTCCTTCAGAACAGCTAGAATGGAGGTAACATGAAAATAACAATATACCAGTAGGCTGACATTTTAGAGATGAAGGAAATCATTACATCAAAGTGTTTTATAGGTAGTAAAGAACTATATGAAAGATAGTCATAATACAGCCTTGCAATTTCCAATACATTATCAGATTCCTGCTCTGATTTGACTCACATATTTTGGCATATCTTTTCACATTCAAAATGCGAATCATTCCCCAGGTAAACAGAGATTCCAAAGGAATAAAGTGACTTGCCTCTGGTTAGGTGCGCCTGGGAGTCAAACTCAGATGCACTGATCCCTTGTCCAGAAACACAGGTGTCAGAGTTCTGCGTGGTTCTTTCTCTTTCTCTCTCTCATCACTGAGAATGTCACCATTTGCTCAAGATAGAAGCCATCTCATGTTATTTTCCCAGAAAGTAAACACTGGCTCAAGGCACCTTTTTTTTTTTTTTAACGTTCTTCTCACTAGTTATTCTTCCCCCATTAATTTTTTGTCCTTATTCCAAATGGTCCAAATTCCTTTCATCCTTTTCTCACAAGAACAATTACTCAATAACTTTGACAAAAATTCTGCCTTGAAAATCCAGCATTGTTTCAGCCAATTTGACAAACAGAAACTGATTGTAATATATTGAGATGATGTGCAGCTCCTAACGTTTCTTCTCTGAGGATTCCGAGTGGCTCAGGGTAGAGACAAATGCAAATAAAAATTCCTCTAAGAAAAGGAGCTGTTTGACTTTATCAAGCATATGCCATACTAAATAAAACTGTGACTTTAATAACAACTGTTAATCAGATCATTCCTTCAAGTAATTTAAATGCATCTAGTTATTCAACTTAAATTTTGCTATTGCCTGATTTTCCAGTTTCCACATTTCATGTTCAACTTAATATGAAGTATCTGCTATATGCAGATAGTAAAAGAGGTAAATTAGTATTTCAAGGTTTTTGGGTATGCCGTTAAAGTTTGGAAATATGCTGATTAACATAAAAGACAATTCCCCAAGTAGCTGAAAGTATCAGAGATCTAGACATAAATCTCCTAGCACTGCTGAGAATAAGAACCAGTAAGACTTCAAGATTTCCCGCAGGTTGGTCTTGGCATTCAAAACCATCCTGGGGATGAGCAAGTGACAAGTAGGCCAAAAGGGGAATTTTCTTCTCCTCCACTGAGAGACAGAAAGCTCAGCTTCTCCAAAGTTTGTAATGTTAACAAGTTAAATGTCTATAATAACGAATCCGAATCATGGATCCCTACTCTTCCTCCTTGTAATTGTTACAAAACGACTGCATAAAAGACTGCATAGAGAAAAAAGGTGCAAGCATAAGCATGACTTTATCAGATCTTCTAGAGGAAAGTAAAAAAAAGAACAGAAAATAAAAGAGATCGAAAATAAGTCTGAACGATGTCGTGTGGCGTAAACTAAAAACTGTCACAAACACTGAAAAATGCTTGTGTCATAACTTGAAGGGTCATTGAACGGTTTCTTTGTGCTGCTCAAGATGAGGGTCCTGCCTTCTGTCTCCATGAGAGCTAGTTAGTTTACTCACTTCCCAGGTCTCTAACTGTGCAAAAACACTGTTTTCTTTTTCCCATTAATTTTGTCCTTATTCCAAATGGTCCAAATTCCTTTCATCCTTTTCTCACAAGAACAATTACTCAATAACTTTGACAAAAATTCTGCCTTGAAAATCCAGCATTGTTTCAGCCAATTTGACAAACAGAAACTGATTGTAATATATTGAGATGATGTGCAGCTCCTAACGTTTCTTCTCTGAGGATTCCGAGTGGCTCAGGGTAGAGACAAATGCAAATAAAAATTCCTCTAAGAAAAGGAGCTGTTTGACTTTATCAAGCATATGCCATACTAAATAAAACTGTGACTTTAATAACAACTGTTAATCAGATCATTCCTTCAAGTAATTTAAATGCATCTAGTTATTCAACTTAAATTTTGCTATTGCCTGATTTTCCAGTTTCCACATTTCATGTTCAACTTAATATGAAGTATCTGCTATATGCAGATAGTAAAAGAGGTAAATTAGTATTTCAAGGTTTTTGGGTATGCCGTTAAAGTTTGGAAATATGCTGATTAACATAAAAGACAATTCCCCAAGTAGCTGAAAGTATCAGAGATCTAGACATAAATCTCCTAGCACTGCTGAGAATAAGAACCAGTAAGACTTCAAGATTTCCCGCAGGTTGGTCTTGGCATTCAAAACCATCCTGGGGATGAGCAAGTGACAAGTAGGCCAAAAGGGGAATTTTCTTCTCCTCCACTGAGAGACAGAAAGCTCAGCTTCTCCAAAGTTTGTAATGTTAACAAGTTAAATGTCTATAATAACGAATCCGAATCATGGATCCCTACTCTTCCTCCTTGTAATTGTTACAAAACGACTGCATAAAAGACTGCATAGAGAAAAAAGGTGCAAGCATAAGCATGACTTTATCAGATCTTCTAGAGGAAAGTAAAAAAAAGAACAGAAAATAAAAGAGATCGAAAATAAGTCTGAACGATGTCGTGTGGCGTAAACTAAAAACTGTCACAAACACTGAAAAATGCTTGTGTCATAACTTGAAGGGTCATTGAACGGTTTCTTTGTGCTGCTCAAGATGAGGGTCCTGCCTTCTGTCTCCATGAGAGCTAGTTAGTTTACTCACTTCCCAGGTCTCTAACTGTGCCTCAATCCCCAGGTGACCCTCTGGCAAGGGTGTGCCTGTGACCAAAGAGGCTGAGTGATACTGTGAAGCCAACACTCCCCATGAGAAAGGCAACCAGAGGCACAAGTTACCAGCTATTTAACCAAATCATTATGGTGGAGCAGAGTCCACAGAAAGACGTTCTTCCCTAAAAACTCTTAGAAAGACAGTGGAGGAGATAACATAGTTTTGAAGCAATAAAAGGGTGGAACCTCAAGACTCCTGGCACAATTGACTTTCAGAGAAGAAAAAGATCAGGGCATGCCAGACTCATCCAGAAAGCCCACATCGAGAGCAAGGGTATTGAATTGTATCTTAAAGGCTGGATAGGACTTGACTTAGAAGATAATAACATTATCCATGGCTTGAAAACTTATTCTTTGCCAGGCACTGACTTAAGTCCATTATATATTGATATGTCATCTCACTGACTTCTTTTTTTTAAAAAGATTTATTTATTTATTTATTTTGGTTGGGGAGGGGTAGGGAGGGAGGGGAGCAGGCGGGCCACTTCTATTAGTCTTTCATTTGTCCATTTTCATCCATCTTTGTTCTTTGGCTCATGTGGGCCTCCCATCACGGTGGCCTCTGTTGTCGCAGAGCACTGGCTCTGGGCACATGCACTCCAGAGCTCCAGGTCGGTGGTTGGACACATCGGTCCAGCCGCTCCGCAGCACGTGGGATCTTCCCAGGCCAGGGATCGAACCAGCGCCCCTTGCACTGCAAGGCGGTGTCCTTACCCACTGGACCACCAGGGAAGCCCAAAACTTGGATAATTCTTACAGTGAGACATCATTTTAATATCTACCCGTAAACATAACCCATCTAAGAATAGCATGTCTCTCATCAATGTGATACACCATATTAACAAATTGAAAGATAAAAACCATGTGATAGTCTCAGTGGTTGCGAAGAAAGATTTTGACAAAATTCAGCACCTATTTATAATAAAAACTCTTTTAAAAAATGGGCATAGAAGGAACCTACCTCAACATAATAAAGGCCACACACAATAAATCCACAGGAAACATTATTCTCAATGGTGGAAAACTAAAGCATTCTCTCTAGGATCAGTAACAAGACAAGGATGCCCACTCTCAGCACGATTACCCAACATAGTTTTGGAAGTCCTAGCAACAGTGCACAGAAAAGAAAAAGAAATAAAAGAAATCCAGACCAGAAAAGAAGTAAAAACTCTCACTGTTTGCAGACAACATGGTGCTATACTTAGAAAAACCTGAAGATACTGTCACAAAATTACTTGAGCTAATCAGTGAATGGAGTAAAGTCACAGGATACAAATCAGTATACAGAAATAACTTGCATTTCTATACACTAACAATAAAAAATCAGACAGAGAAATTAAGAAATCAATCCCATTAACTACTGCAATAAAAAGAATTGGAAACCTAGGCATAGACCTACCTAAGGAAACAAAAAAGATGTATACAGAAAATCATAAGACACTGATGAAAGAAATCAAAGATGATATAAACAGATTGAGAGATATTCCATCTTCCTGGGTTGAGAAAAGCAATATTGTGAACATGACTGCACTAACAAATGCAACCCACAGATTCAATGCAATCCCTATCAAACTACCAAGGGCATTTTTCACAGAACTAGAACCAAAAATTTCACAATGTGTATGGACACACAGAAGACCTCAATTGGTCAGGGCAGTCTTAAGGAAAAAGAATGGAGCTGGAGGACTCAACCTTCCTGATTTCTGACTATACTGCAGGGCTTTGATCATCAGGACAGGATGGTATTGGCACAGAAGCAGAAATATAGGCCTGTCATAAACAGATATATGGACAAGAAAGAAAACCTAGAGATAAAGCCATGCACCTATGGGCATCCTACCTTTGATGGAGGAGGCAGGAGTATGCAATGGGGAAGGGGTAGTCTCTTCAAGGGGTGGTGCTGGGAGAACTGGACAGCTACATGTAAAAGAATGAAATTAGAACACTTCCTAATACCATACATAAAGATAAACTCAAAATGGATTGAAGAGCTAATGTAAACAGAAATTACAAAACTCTTTTAAAAAATGGGCATAGAAGGAACCTACCTCAACATAATAAAGGCCACACACAATAAATCCACAGGAAACATTATTCTCAATGGTGGAAAACTAAAGCATTCTCTCTAGGATCAGTAACAAGACAAGGATGCCCACTCTCAGCACGATTACCCAACATAGTTTTGGAAGTCCTAGCAACAGTGCACAGAAAAGAAAAAGAAATAAAAGAAATCCAGACCAGAAAAGAAGTAAAAACTCTCACTGTTTGCAGACAACATGGTGCTATACTTAGAAAAACCTGAAGATACTGTCACAAAATTACTTGAGCTAATCAGTGAATGGAGTAAAGTCACAGGATACAAATCAGTATACAGAAATAACTTGCATTTCTATACACTAACAATAAAAAATCAGACAGAGAAATTAAGAAATCAATCCCATTAACTACTGCAATAAAAAGAATTGGAAACCTAGGCATAGACCTACCTAAGGAAACAAAAAAGATGTATACAGAAAATCATAAGACACTGATGAAAGAAATCAAAGATGATATAAACAGATTGAGAGATATTCCATCTTCCTGGGTTGAGAAAAGCAATATTGTGAACATGACTGCACTAACAAATGCAACCCACAGATTCAATGCAATCCCTATCAAACTACCAAGGGCATTTTTCACAGAACTAGAACCAAAAATTTCACAATGTGTATGGACACACAGAAGACCTCAATTGGTCAGGGCAGTCTTAAGGAAAAAGAATGGAGCTGGAGGACTCAACCTTCCTGATTTCTGACTATACTGCAGGGCTTTGATCATCAGGACAGGATGGTATTGGCACAGAAGCAGAAATATAGGCCTGTCATAAACAGATATATGGACAAGAAAGAAAACCTAGAGATAAAGCCATGCACCTATGGGCATCCTACCTTTGATGGAGGAGGCAGGAGTATGCAATGGGGAAGGGGTAGTCTCTTCAAGGGGTGGTGCTGGGAGAACTGGACAGCTACATGTAAAAGAATGAAATTAGAACACTTCCTAATACCATACATAAAGATAAACTCAAAATGGATTGAAGAGCTAAATGTAAGACCAGAAATTACAAAACTTAACAAAAAATAGGCAAAATACTGTATGACATAAGTCACAGCAAGATCTTCTATGACCTACCTCCTAGAGCAATGAAAATAAAAGCAAAAACAAACAAGTGGAACCTAATTAAGTGCAAAAGCTTTTGCACAGCAAAGGAAACTATAAACAAGCTGAAAAGACAACCCCCAGAATGGGAGAAAATAAGGCGAATGAAACAACTGACAAAGGATTAATTCCCAAAATATACAAGCAGCTCATAATGGAACCTCACTCCAGTATTCTTGTCTGGGAAATTCCATGGATCATAACTGGATCCATTGAAATTGAGAAAGGATATTAATTTAGGGTCACTGGATGAAGTGTTTTAAATATCCAAGATCAAGGAGTCCACAATAAAGTCTTCCTTCCATAAGGAGACTCCACATTAAGCCTAATGAGAATACTGGGAAGCAAAAAGGACGGTAGAGCCTTCCTGATTCATATATGCTATGAATGTTACCAGAGCTACGTCACCAGATCTGCTCTCCATCTTATGATGATATCAACAGCAGGACCTTTAGTTGCCCATCAGTCTATGCTCCCCCTTAGATAAATGGGGATGGAAAAGAGGCCAGTCTTACACATATATAACTTAGCTGAAAGATCAGCTCCAAAAAGGTTATTCTGATTGACTGCTTCCAAATGTTGAAAGTTGTACCAAAAGTCCACTATACTGCTGATCAAGACATGGTCCTGTCTTGCACAGTTTGGGCATTCCAAATAGTTAAGATAGCTTTCTGATATTAGAGCAAGTAGATTAATATCAGCCTTAGGGAAAAAATGAAACAACCTTCCTGATTTCTGACTATACTGCAGGGCTTTGATCATCAGGACAGGATGGTATTGGCACAGAAGCAGAAATATAGGCCTGTCATAAACAGATATATGGACAAGAAAGAAAACCTAGAGATAAAGCCATGCACCTATGGGCATCCTACCTTTGATGGAGGAGGCAGGAGTATGCAATGGGGAAGGGGTAGTCTCTTCAAGGGGTGGTGCTGGGAGAACTGGACAGCTACATGTAAAAGAATGAAATTAGAACACTTCCTAATACCATACATAAAGATAAACTCAAAATGGATTGAAGAGCTAAATGTAAGACCAGAAATTACAAAACTTAACAAAAAATAGGCAAAATACTGTATGACATAAGTCACAGCAAGATCTTCTATGACCTACCTCCTAGAGCAATGAAAATAAAAGCAAAAACAAACAAGTGGAACCTAATTAAGTGCAAAAGCTTTTGCACAGCAAAGGAAACTATAAACAAGCTGAAAAGACAACCCCCAGAATGGGAGAAAATAAGGCGAATGAAACAACTGACAAAGGATTAATTCCCAAAATATACAAGCAGCTCATAATGGAACCTCACTCCAGTATTCTTGTCTGGGAAATTCCATGGATCATAACTGGATCCATTGAAATTGAGAAAGGATATTAATTTAGGGTCACTGGATGAAGTGTTTTAAATATCCAAGATCAAGGAGTCCACAATAAAGTCTTCCTTCCATAAGGAGACTCCACATTAAGCCTAATGAGAATACTGGGAAGCAAAAAGGACGGTAGAGCCTTCCTGATTCATATATGCTATGAATGTTACCAGAGCTACGTCACCAGATCTGCTCTCCATCTTATGATGATATCAACAGCAGGACCTTTAGTTGCCCATCAGTCTATGCTCCCCCTTAGATAAATGGGGATGGAAAAGAGGCCAGTCTTACACATATATAACTTAGCTGAAAGATCAGCTCCAAAAAGGTTATTCTGATTGACTGCTTCCAAATGTTGAAAGTTGTACCAAAAGTCCACTATACTGCTGATCAAGACATGGTCCTGTCTTGCACAGTTTGGGCATTCCAAATAGTTAAGATAGCTTTCTGATATTAGAGCAAGTAGATTAATATCAGCCTAAACATCGAGAGTATACATTTCAGGACAGTAACTACTTCAGTAGAGAGATATAGTGACAGGGGAGGATCAGGAAGAGGAAAGGAGGGGTGTTTGATATGATTCATGCATAAATAGGTATATTTCTATTGTACAAATGCATTGAATTACATGTTTATGACTTGTGCAGCTTTCTTTATTCAGCCTACTTCAATAAGAAGTATACTTAAGTAAATGTCAGAGTGGAAATCAGGGGTACAGCTGTCAAGGTAAAGGAGTGATTACAATCAGCAAATGGTTGTTCAATAGCTGGTAGAGACAGGTCCAATCCTGCCCTAGGAAACCTGGCAGAGTTCAAAGAAAGTAGTTCTATCATGGCCCAAAAAGGAAGACCTTCCCAATTTTAGGGGAAGAAGGTGAGGCTAAGAGCAGGACAGTGGCTTTCCAACACACTCAGAATTCCCAGTTCTTCATGTACGTTATACGACTTCAGAGGATCTGGCCCCTGCCATTTTTCAATCTCATCTTACACTTGTCTTCTCACCTTAACTGCACCAGCCTCCCTTCTGTTTCTCAAAGAAGCAATCCTTTTTCTCACCTCAGCATCTGTGCGTTTGCCGGTTCCTCTGCCTAGAGCACTCTTTTTCTCAGCTCCTCATGTGGTGGGCCGTTTTCTGATCATGCAAATCTCAGGACAAATGCCATGTCTTCAGAATGGTCTTCCCTGACAAATCATTCCAAAGTAGCCGTCCTTCTCTACCACACTCTAACACACTGTCTTGCTCATTCCTTTCATATCAAAACAACCTGTAAAGAAAGGGAAAAAAAAGCCTATAATTATATTTTTGTTTGCTGGGCTATTTTCTCATTTTTAATTGGGTTATTTTCTTACTATCTGTCTAGAATAGAAGTTCTTTTGAGGGCAAGAGCTTTGTCTTTTATACTCAGGAGCATATAGAGCACCTTGACTGTATAGTCCAGTGAGTTGTAAGAAGCATGTCCCAACCAGAGACAATTCACACTGGAGAAACAACAATTGCTACTTTTCTTCTCCTTATAGGGTAGCTAGAAGCATAACTTGGAGGTATCTACAGCCCAAGTGTCATTCTACCATCTGCTTACCTATTCAGAAAGCAAGCCTATAATGAAAATAACCTAAAAGGATATTTTATTGTTGCTCATATCAAGAATCAAAAAACTACTACTCAATTCCATTAACCGAATATTTATTCAGTGTCCAATTTTGTTCTAGGCCTGCCCTCAGTATAGGTGATACAATGATCGATAAGCTAGGAACTGTGTTCTCAAGAAGCCTGGTGAGAAAGGATGAGGGAAGCTTTGAAACATAAATACCTCTACTACAACTGTGTTACATGGCAGTGAGAAGTACTGTCCTAATGGTACAAAAAGAGGTCAGAACACAAAAGAGTCACACTTGGACTACTATTTGAAGCCAACATCACTGGAGCAAAGACATCAATCATACACAAACTAACCCAGAGTGTATCTGGAGATTTCAGGAATGGAAATGGAACACACTAACTGTGGCATTCTTTATACCTGTTAGCAAGATCAAGTCTAACTCTGGGGTCCCTAGACTCTGTGTTTGAAAGCCTCATGCATCAGAAGCACTTCTGTGTCCTTGAACTTTCTATGCAGTCAGAACTATGGAGTGACAGCGTAGGAGAATAACTTAGTGGAAATAATTTATCTGCCTAGCTATCAAAGAACTGAGTACTCACAGTGTCGTTTTAAAGGGTCAAATGGCAAAAAAGTACAACTCCCTGATGTGCAATTGATTACATCAAAGCAAGAGGATAGTTTGTCAGAAACTTCTATTCCAACCCTTGCCCAGTAGCAGGACAATATGTAAAACTGTCCCATGATATAGCCTGGTCCCAGCACTTACAGAGAGGCCATGGCTTCCTCATTTCATAAATCAGGACCTCTAAATAGATGAGGGATTCTTAAGCACTGAATGAGGACTCACAAGGCCATGTAAGCTTAGGTGGAACATTCTATTTTCTGAAGTCCAATACTTACCCCCAAATGTAAAAGAATTTAGTAATTCCAGTATCTGTGAGTTATGCTAAGCACCAAATGAGAAAATAGGTGTTTGTATTTCAATATCACCTATGCATTTAGATGTGCAATATTATATCCATACCATCCTACCTTTCCCCAAATTTGGCAGTTTCCTCTCTTCAACTCAGAGGACGGACTTTACTACTGCCTCACCAGGAAACATCAACAAATTTACCCTGATTCCATCACCAACAATGGAACCCCCTCCAAGAAATGCTGGAGTTCCTTATTTAATAATCAGTCTCCTATCACTGCCCTCAGTATAGGTGAGACAATGATCGATAAGCTAGGAACTGTGTTCTCAAGAAGCCTGGTGAGAAAGGATGAGGGAAGCTTTGAAACATAAATACCTCTACTACAACTGTGTTACATGGCAGTGAGAAGTACTGTCCTAATGGTACAAAAAGAGGTCAGAACACAAAAGAGTCACACTTGGACTACTATTTGAAGCCAACATCACTGGAGCAAAGACATCAATCATACACAAACTAACCCAGAGTGTATCTGGAGATTTCAGGAATGGAAATGGAACACACTAACTGTGGCATTCTTTATACCTGTTAGCAAGATCAAGTCTAACTCTGGGGTCCCTAGACTCTGTGTTTGAAAGCCTCATGCATCAGAAGCACTTCTGTGTCCTTGAACTTTCTATGCAGTCAGAACTATGGAGTGACAGCGTAGGAGAATAACTTAGTGGAAATAATTTATCTGCCTAGCTATCAAAGAACTGAGTACTCACAGTGTCGTTTTTAAAGGGTCAAATGGCAAAAAAAAGTACAACTCCCTGATGTGCAATTGATTACATCAAAGCAAGAGGATAGTTTGTCAGAAACTTCTATTCCAACCCTTGCCCAGTAGCAGGACAATATGTAAAACTGTCCCATGATATAGCCTGGTCCCAGCACTTACAGAGAGGCCATGGCTTCCTCATTTCATAAATCAGGACCTCTAAATAGATGAGGGATTCTTAAGCACTGAATGAGGACTCACAAGGCCATGTAAGCTTAGGTGGAACATTCTATTTTCTGAAGTCCAATACTTACCCCCAAATGTAAAAGAATTTAGTAATTCCAGTATCTGTGAGTTATGCTAAGCACCAAATGAGAAAATAGGTGTTTGTATTTCAATATCACCTATGCATTTAGATGTGCAATATTATATCCATACCATCCTACCTTTCCCCAAATTTGGCAGTTTCCTCTCTTCAACTCAGAGGACGGACTTTACTACTGCCTCACCAGGAAACATCAACAAATTTACCCTGATTCCATCACCAACAATGGAACCCCCTCCAAGAAATGCTGGAGTTCCTTATTTAATAATCAGTCTCCTATCACTCAGTAACATCTATAAACCCTGCCAGTGTCTTATTGAAAATTAATCCCAGAATCCTGAATAAAATATTACTTATAAATAAAAGTAAAACCTATCCAGTGCAATAAGGCAAGACAAAGGAATAAAATACATACATGATGGAAAGGAATTATTAAGACTATCTCTATTCACAGATGATATGATTGTCTATACAGAAAATCCCAAAGAAACTTAAAAAAAATACCTAGAATTAAGTGAGTTTAGCAAAGCTGTGGGATACAAAGGGGTGCAAAGACAATATATAAAAGTCAATTGCAAAAAAAAAGTCAATTGCATTTCTATATACAAGCAATGAAACTGGAAGTTAAATTTTGAAATTAAAAAAAAAAAGTCATTTACAGTACCACCCAAAAGTAAAGTATTTATATGCAAATCTAACAAAATCATGCAGGATCTGTATGCAATAATATATGAAGCACTGATGGAAGAAATTTAAAAGCAAACCACATACATAGAAATATAGTTCATATTCATGGGTTTGAAGACTCAATATTGTTAAGATGTTGATTCTTCCTACCTTTGTCTATAGACTCAAGTCAAACCCAATCAAACTCCTAGTAAAAAAATCTGTAGCTCTTGACAGTTTGACTACTAAATTCATGTGGAAATGAAAAGGATTTTGGGTAGCCAATAAAAAATAACGTTGAAAATGAAGAATAAAGGTGTAAAGTATTATCTGATATTAAGATTTATCATAAAACTACATTAAGCAATACAGAATGGGAATTGGTATAATGATAGACACATAGTCCAATAAAATAAAATACAGAGTCCAGAAAAGAAAGTAAAAAGTACTTGGATCTATACCTCATACCACATACAAAATTTAATTCAAAATGAAACACTGACCTAAATGTAAACCATGAAATTATGAAACTTCTAAAACTAAGCATGGAAGAAAAACTGGGGGATCCTAGGCCAGACAACGGGTTTCCCAGCTGGCACCAGTGGTAAAGAACCCGCCTGCCAATGTAGGGACACATAAAAAAGGCAGTTCAATCCCTGGGTTCCTCTGGGGGAGGGCACAGCAACCCACTCCAATATTCTTGCCTGGAGAATCCCATGGACAGAAGAGCATGGTGGACCACGGCCCATAGGGTCGCAAAGAATTGGATGCAGCTGAAGCAACTTAGCATGCATGCTTGCACACCAGACAACAGTTTGTGAGATACAGTACCAAAACACCAAATTCATAAAATAAAATGATAGACTGGCTTCAACAAAAACTTCTTTTGATTGGCAACAACAAAACTTCTCTTTAAAATATTGTTAAGAGAATTATGGGAAGAGAGAAAATATTACATAATCATGTATTTAGCCGAGGACTTGTATCCAGTGTATAAAGGAAACTCTCAAAACTCAATAATAAGAAAACAAATAATCCAATAAAAAATTTTAACAGATACATAAGCAAATAATCTATGTGAATGGTCAATAAGCACATGAAATATGCTCAACATAGTAATTTGGAATAGGCAGATTAAAGCCACACTAATATGCCCTTATGCACTTGCTAAATGACTGAAATTTAAAAGGTTACTGTTAAGATAGTTCCTTGAGAAGTCTTCCCATTTTTACTCCTGCCACCCTCGAAACGTTCTTCATACTGTAAACAGCGTGCTATGGTCTGAATGTCTGCATCCTCCCCAAATTCATACATTGAAATTTTAATGCCTAATGTGATGGCATTAGTAGGTGTGGCCTTTGGGAGGTGATGAGACCCTGAGATCAGAGCCTGCATGAATAAAATTAATGATCTCATAAGAGATACAAGACAGCCCTCTGGCCCTTTTTCAACTCGTGAAGATATGAGAAGTCTGTGATTCAGAAGAGGGCTCTTTCCTGAAACCTGATCTAAGACTTTCAGCTTCCAGAAGAATGATGAGAAATGATTATCTGTTGTTTATAAGCCATCCAGTCTATAGTATATTATTATAGCAGACAGAACTAACTAAGACAGAAAATTGCTACTAGAAGCGGTATTGCTGCTATAACAAATACCTAAAAATGAGGAGGCGGCTTTGTAACTGGGTAATGGGCAGAGGCTGGAAGAGTCTGGATGTACATGCTAGAAAAAGTCTGCCCTGCTGGGAACGGACTGTTAAGGGCTATTCTTGTGAGGACTCGAAAGTAGAAGAGGAGAGCTGTAGAGAATGTCTAACTTTTACCCTGTGCCTCTGTCCTGCTTCATCAATGTGCTCTACCTGCAGTGGCTTTTCTTATCTTGCTTTTTAAAAATCTTATGCTCTTTCCTCTTATGTATTGTGTGCATCCTACCAGACAAACTGTGTTATTTTTCCTGAACACATTTTATTGCAGACATCTGTGCCCTTTACAAATGTATTTTCTTTGTCTGGAATGTTCTCACTTCTCCTGGTCAACTTATAACCATTTTGTCAAGATTCTGCAACAGCATCATTTCTTCTATGACTCAGTGTTCCAAACATTAGCTCTTCGGGGCCCATAAACACCTTACATTTTATCAGTCAATAACAACTCTCTCGGTGTATAGTAAGAAGTAATTTATATATCTGCCTCTTCTATTATACAGTGAGTCCATTAATGATATGAATTGTGACTAAACTGTACACATAGTGCCTATACATTTTTTTAGTGACTGTACATCTTTTTTTTTTTAAATTGTGACTATACATTTAGCTATGATTAGAGTCTAATCCATGGTAGGCACTCAGCATATGTTAAAGAAAGAAAAATAAAAGACAATTTAGTTTAAAACTACCCTAAAACATTGTTTTATGCCTCAGTTCAGTTAAATTCAATTCAGTCACTCAGTCATATCTCTCTGAGACCCCATGGGCAGCAGCACACCAGGCTTCCCTGTCCTTTACCATCTCCTGGAGCTTGCTCAAACTCATTATGCCTAGGCCCGCCTTAACATGTGGAGATGATTTTCAATTTAGAGCGATATTTGCCTTAAGTACAAGCTTAAATCTTTTTTTTTTTTTTTGGTCTCCTCATAGGATAGGATCATTGTCATTTGGGACTTCTGCACTCCCTGAGTCTTGGTACTAAGCAAGGTGGCCCTTTTCAAAAATTGCAAGTTAGTGAAAACAAATGAGCTCTCAGATCTGTAGAAGACATTCCTGACTCTGAACTCTTTTCCACAGAATGTGAAATACAAATCCAGAGATTGTTTCAAGATGACATTTTTGAATTTTTCTCTGTTTTTATCTTTGGGTCTAAATTGTTTTTATTTTCAATACTCACTAGCATCATCACAGGCAGTTCTGCATAGGTAGAAATGATAGATTTAGACCATCCTTTGCCTTACGTGAGAGTGTTCATGGAGTCCTGGCTTTCAGTTTCTCTTGCTGTCTGTTTCAAATGCCTCAGTCATTTACAAAATTTCTGAGCATTTACTTGGAGAAAGTTACATAAGAAGGGAGGCTGGGTGCTAGAAATCCAAGAAAATTTTTTCAGACACAGTATGATATCATGACATATTTATATCTTTGCTGAACCGATTATTGCTTTCTCCAAGAGACTCCTGAGTTTTTTTCTTTTTTGTCATAGTCATATATTATCTTCAAACCACTACCTTAGTAGTCCTCAGAGGAGCTTCACCTTCATGTTACAGAGGTCTAACATGTTTGTAGAATTGTTTACGGCTGCGTGATTTGTGTTGTTAACATAAATCTGGCCCCTGGCGCATTGTGTTTTTGACTTTCTTGCCATGATAGATGGTTCCCCCAGAAGTTTCTATCGTTAACCTAATTGTTCCAGATGCTCCTCCCAGCCCCATTGGGAGTTTCCTTTTGATTGGAGATGGTTACAAGAAGTGTGGCCTGACCTTAAATCAGTTGGGCAATATTTACGTGACCCATGGCTAAACATACCATTTCTTGCATGCCCCTCAGGGACACTTTTAAAATTCTTCTTTGAAACACACACGAAAGTCGAACTTTAGATATTTCAGGAGCTTTGGGGGCAGAAAAATCATCTTGATTGTTCCCAGTAATTCTGAAATGGGTAGAAATTCTGAAATGGGCAGAGTTAAAAGTGAAGTTACTTTGGTTCAGTGTCTGAGCTGGACTGAGGCCTAGTATGCTTTCTCAAGAATAATGACAATGTCATAATTTTCATCTAGGACAGACTTAGAGATGGCATTCTAATCATAAGTGGATCCTAAAGGATTGGTGGAAGCTACATTTGCATAGCAATTTATATCAGATTATGAAAACACCATTTGTCCATATCAATGAATTAAGGAAAAGGGATAGGCGCTTGGGCAGGGGGTGGGGTGGGGGAAGCTACAGGCCTCCAAGCTGCTTCTGCCGCTGCTGCTGCTCAGGGAATAGCACACTCTCCATAATGGAAAGTGTTTG
This sequence comes from Tragulus kanchil, assembly GCA_022376925.1. Lineage (NCBI taxonomy): Eukaryota > Metazoa > Chordata > Mammalia > Artiodactyla > Tragulidae > Tragulus > Tragulus kanchil. The sequence goes on from JAIOJX010000001.1 coordinate 11,936,886, forward strand.
ACTTCTTGGTGCAATTATTAGGAAGAGGAGTCTTTGGAGGGAGGCTCTTTTTGTTTTGTTTTTGGCCACAGTGCACAGGTTGTAGGAACTTTAGTTTCCCAACCAGGCATTGCACCTGGGTGCTCATCAGTGAAAGCACAGTCTTAACCACTGGACCCTCAGGGAATTCCAGAAACGGGAATCTTGCTTAGAGTAGATTCTACTCTTCTATGATTCTATGAGTTGACTTTTATAGGAGCTAACTTGATCTCTGTCACTTCATGATATAAATCCTAGATATAATTCTGACATAATTCTGGTCTTTTCAGTTCAATTCGATTCAGTTGCTCAGTTGTGTCCGACTCTTTGCAACTCCATGGACTACCCAAGTTGTTGTTTATCAATAGTTTATCCTGTAGTGGTCCATGGTACAGATAAAACAGTCTGTTTAACCAATCCAGAATATCTAGATTATTCTCTGATTTTGACTCTTTTTTATATCACTTATTCCTTTGCTAAAACTTTATATATCTTTTCTTCAGCCATTTTTTTCATTTGTTTTGATCATGTTTATAACTGCTTATTAAAACATTTCTATGACAACTGTTTTGAAGTCTTTGTTAGATAATTCTAACATTCCTATTGTTTTGTTGTTAGCCTCCATACATTGATTGCCTTTCTCATTCAATTTGAGATCTTTGTAGTTCTTGGCATGATGATTTTGGGGCTCTCCTGGTAGATCAGCTGGTAAAGAATCCGCCTGAGATTCAGGAGACCACAGTCGATTCCTGGGTTGTGAAGATACCCTGGAGAAGGGACAGCTCAGATTCCCTCTTATTCAAGAAAAACAATGTCATAATTTTCATCTAGGACAGACTTAGAGATGGCATTCTAATCATAAGTGGATCCTAAAGGATTGGTGGAAGCTACATTTGCATAGCAATTTATATCAGATTATGAAAACACCATTTGTCCATATCAATGAATTAAGGAAAAGGGATAGGCGCTTGGGCAGGGGGTGGGGTGGGGGAAGCTACAGGCCTCCAAGCTGCTTCTGCCGCTGCTGCTGCTCAGGGAATAGCACACTCTCCATAATGGAAAGTGTTTGACTTCTTGGTGCAATTATTAGGAAGAGGAGTCTTTGGAGGGAGGCTCTTTTTGTTTTGTTTTTGGCCACAGTGCACAGGTTGTAGGAACTTTAGTTTCCCAACCAGGCATTGCACCTGGGTGCTCATCAGTGAAAGCACAGTCTTAACCACTGGACCCTCAGGGAATTCCAGAAACGGGAATCTTGCTTAGAGTAGATTCTACTCTTCTATGATTCTATGAGTTGACTTTTATAGGAGCTAACTTGATCTCTGTCACTTCATGATATAAATCCTAGATATAATTCTGACATAATTCTGGTCTTTTCAGTTCAATTCGATTCAGTTGCTCAGTTGTGTCCGACTCTTTGCAACTCCATGGACTACCCAAGTTGTTGTTTATCAATAGTTTATCCTGTAGTGGTCCATGGTACAGATAAAACAGTCTGTTTAACCAATCCAGAATATCTAGATTATTCTCTGATTTTGACTCTTTTTTATATCACTTATTCCTTTGCTAAAACTTTATATATCTTTTCTTCAGCCATTTTTTTCATTTGTTTTGATCATGTTTATAACTGCTTATTAAAACATTTCTATGACAACTGTTTTGAAGTCTTTGTTAGATAATTCTAACATTCCTATTGTTTTGTTGTTAGCCTCCATACATTGATTGCCTTTCTCATTCAATTTGAGATCTTTGTAGTTCTTGGCATGATGATTTTGGGGCTCTCCTGGTAGATCAGCTGGTAAAGAATCCGCCTGAGATTCAGGAGACCACAGCTCGATTCCTGGGTTGTGAAGATACCCTGGAGAAGGGACAGGTTACCACTCCAGTGTTTTTGGAATTCCCTGGTGGCTCAGATGATAAAGAATCTTCCCACAGCACCGGAGACCTGGATTTCAATCCCGGGTTCAGGAAGATCCCCTGGAGGGGCATGGCAACCCACTCCAGTATTCGTGCCTGGAAAATCCCATGAACAGAGGAGCCTGTCAGGCTACAGTTCATGGGGTCGCAAAGACTCAGACCTGACTGAGTGACTAAGTACGCACACACATGAAGATTTTCAGTTGAAACTTGGACACTGTGTGTGTTATGAGATCCTGAGTCTTGTTTAAATTTTTATCTGGCTTTTTGACTCCACTCTGGCTCAGGAAGAAGGAGGGATACCACCTTGTTACCAACAAGTGGAGATAGAAATTCAGGTTCCCAGTCTGGCTTCCACTGATGTCTGAGCATTGGAGGTTTCCTCAAAGTCTCTACCCTGGATGGGTTAAAATTTCAGGTCCGCAAGTGGTCTCTGTTGCTGTGGTGATGATAGTCCCCAGTTTCCTTTTTCCCTTCTCTGACACCACTCTGGCAAGCGGATTTGGGTTCCCTTATTACAGCCCTGTGAACACAGAAGCCTATGCTCCCCGCTCAGCGGTGGCTGGTGTGTACAGGGAAGAGACCACCATTACTTCTGTGGTGTTTGGCTGGAGTCGAGCAGTTACTGTCTAGAAGTTTCAGTCTTACTAAGCTGCCCCTTTCTTTGTCCTTAGGCTAAAGAAAACAGGATTTTGCCAGGACTTTTCATTTTGTCTACATCCACTGGTATTTCCTGATTGCTGGTTTCTTCAGCTGCAAGACTGGTACTTACAATGCAAAAGAAAAAGGAACTCAGTGAATTTGCTACTTTGCCATTCTTTGACTCCTAGGTCCCTCTTCAGTCTGGTTGGTTCTTTTCACCATGCAGAGTCCTTTCGTATTGTTTTGAATATAATGTATAGTACTTTTAGTTGTAAGAAAAAATATATCTACTCCATGTTGTCAGAAGTAGAAATCTCCAGATTAGCTTTTGACGATTAGATAAGGTCAGCATATTTTCCCTCTGCTTTTCAGGGCAGTAATTTCTATTGCTCTCTTCTCTAGTTTACTGATTCTGTCCTCTGCCATCTCCACTCTACTATTGAGCACACCCAGAAAGATTTTTATATCAGTCTTTGTATTTTTCAGTTTTGTATTTTCTGTTTCTTTTTTATAATTTCTATTTAGTTTTGGAGAATTTGTCTTTTTCTTTTCTTTCCAGAGAATTTGCAGTTACTTGTTGAACCAGTTTTTTAATGGCTGCTGTAAAACAGGTATTAGATAATTCCAACACTTTATTCACATTAGTGCTGGCATCTGCTGATGGTCTTTCCTCTCTCAAATTGTGCTTTACTTGGTTCTGGGTATGGAAGGTGGATTTCAATTACAGCCTGCACATTTTGGACAGTATGAATTCTAGATCCTATTCCTTTTTCTTCCTTTTAACAGACAGTTCCCCTGTTGAGCTGCATGGCGGGTCCATGTTCAACTTTCCTCTGGTCCCCACCAACATTTTCTCAGCAAAAGTAAGGCACTGACTCACATAGTCTTATAACAGACAGATAGAATGGAAGCTCAGCTCCCTCTTTCACTGAGCTGACACTGTTCTGGCAAATGTGAAGGACTAACTCATACCTCCTGGGTGCCTCCCAGTCACAGTATACATTTGTGTTTCTGCTGAGTAACATGGCCACCGTGGGCAAGAGGAATGACTCAAACTGTTTCTATTATCTTGTAAGTGGCAAAGGCAAGTGGAAGGATAACATATACATAATTAGCAAGTATGTATATATATATATATATATATATATATATATATATATATATAGAATGTGTATGTTTATGGAAAAGCTTTTTTCTTTGCTAACAAAGGTCCATATTGTCAAAGTTATGGTTTTCCCAGTAGTCATGTACAGATGTGAGAGTTAGACCATAAAGAAGGCTGAGCATCGAAGAAATGATGCTTTCAAACTGTGGTGTTGGAGAAGATTCTCGAGAGTCCCCTGGACTGCAAAGAGATCAAACCAGTCAATCCTAAAGGAAATCAACCCTGACTACTCTTTGGAAGGACTGATGCTGAAGCTGAAGCTGAAGAGCTGACTCATTAGAAAAGACCCTGATGATGGGAAAGATTGAAAGCAGGAGGAGAAGGGGATGACAGAAGTTGAGATTGAATCCTCTGACTCAATGGACAGTCAGATGGGCCAGAAACGTATATCAGTCTTTGTATTTTTCAGTTTTGTATTTTCTGTTTCTTTTTTATAATTTCTATTTAGTTTTGGAGAATTTGTCTTTTTCTTTTCTTTCCAGAGAATTTGCAGTTACTTGTTGAACCAGTTTTTTAATGGCTGCTGTAAAACAGGTATTAGATAATTCCAACACTTTATTCACATTAGTGCTGGCATCTGCTGATGGTCTTTCCTCTCTCAAATTGTGCTTTACTTGGTTCTGGGTATGGAAGGTGGATTTCAATTACAGCCTGCACATTTTGGACAGTATGAATTCTAGATCCTATTCCTTTTTCTTCCTTTTAACAGACAGTTCCCCTGTTGAGCTGCATGGCGGGTCCATGTTCAACTTTCCTCTGGTCCCCACCAACATTTTCTCAGCAAAAGTAAGGCACTGACTCACATAGTCTTATAACAGACAGATAGAATGGAAGCTCAGCTCCCTCTTTCACTGAGCTGACACTGTTCTGGCAAATGTGAAGGACTAACTCATACCTCCTGGGTGCCTCCCAGTCACAGTATACATTTGTGTTTCTGCTGAGTAACATGGCCACCGTGGGCAAGAGGAATGACTCAAACTGTTTCTATTATCTTGTAAGTGGCAAAGGCAAGTGGAAGGATAACATATACATAATTAGCAAGTATGTATATATATATATATATATATATATATATATATATATATATAGAATGTGTATGTTTATGGAAAAGCTTTTTTCTTTGCTAACAAAGGTCCATATTGTCAAAGTTATGGTTTTCCCAGTAGTCATGTACAGATGTGAGAGTTAGACCATAAAGAAGGCTGAGCATCGAAGAAATGATGCTTTCAAACTGTGGTGTTGGAGAAGATTCTCGAGAGTCCCCTGGACTGCAAAGAGATCAAACCAGTCAATCCTAAAGGAAATCAACCCTGACTACTCTTTGGAAGGACTGATGCTGAAGCTGAAGCTGAAGAGCTGACTCATTAGAAAAGACCCTGATGATGGGAAAGATTGAAAGCAGGAGGAGAAGGGGATGACAGAAGTTGAGATTGAATCCTCTGACTCAATGGACGTGAGTTTGAGCAAACTCCAGGAGATCGTGAAGGACAGGTGACTCAAGGATACAGGCTGCTTCCATCTTATAGCACCACTGTCCCAACATCGGGTCTCCATGTGTGCTGCCGAATGGCAGAGAAAGCATGGAAAGGGCATGCTGGCTCCTGCCTAACTACCAGTGGGCCACCCAGGAAGGTGAGGAAGACCAAAATGTGGGTGAGCACTTGTAGTCTATTCTATAAGCCATCACAAACTCTCTTTCCCATAAACTGTCACCTAGTAGGTGCTCAATAAAAAGCAGCCTTATAATTTGTTATGACAACTCTCTTCATTTTTTGAAGGGAGTTTCTGACAAAACCAAATTTGCCTTGAGATTCACCAACCTTTACCTTCTGAGATTCACCAAATTTACCTTGAGATTCACCAACCTTTTAGGAACCTACTATATGACAGGTGCTTTCTTTTATGGGACCACACCTAGTTGTCAAAGGATTCTATAATCTCAGCAGGGAGAACTGACCCTTCTTCACTCAATAGGACTTTACTGCACTACTCTTTACAATAATTTTTTTTTAATTTATTTATCTTTTTGGGGGGTGGGGTAAGGAGGGAGGGGGATGGGCAGGCCACTTCTATTGGTCTTTCATTTTTCTATTTTCATCCGTCTTTGTTCTTTGGCTCCTGTGGGCCTCCCATCGCAGTGGCCTCTGTCATTGCAGAGCGCCGGCTCTGGGCGCATGCGCTCCAGAGCTCCGGCTCGGTCACTGGACACATCGGTCTAGCCGCTCCGCGGCACGTGGGATCTTCCCAGGCCAGGGATCGAACCGGCGACCCTTGCAGTGCAAGGCGGTGTCCTTACCCACTGGACCACCAGGGGAAGCCCTACAATAATGTTTATAAATTTCAGCAGACTGAGAATTTTCTCCTTCTTTGTGATACATGGTCAAAATCTTTTATGAGCCTCTGCCTCCTCTACATGACTGTAAAGGAAATCAACCCTGACTACTCTTTGGAAGGACTGATGCTGAAGCTGAAGCTGAAGAGCTGACTCATTAGAAAAGACCCTGATGATGGGAAAGATTGAAAGCAGGAGGAGAAGGGGATGACAGAAGTTGAGATTGAATCCTCTGACTCAATGGACGTGAGTTTGAGCAAACTCCAGGAGATCGTGAAGGACAGGTGACTCAAGGATACAGGCTGCTTCCATCTTATAGCACCACTGTCCCAACATCGGGTCTCCATGTGTGCTGCCGAATGGCAGAGAAAGCATGGAAAGGGCATGCTGGCTCCTGCCTAACTACCAGTGGGCCACCCAGGAAGGTGAGGAAGACCAAAATGTGGGTGAGCACTTGTAGTCTATTCTATAAGCCATCACAAACTCTCTTTCCCATAAACTGTCACCTAGTAGGTGCTCAATAAAAAGCAGCCTTATAATTTGTTATGACAACTCTCTTCATTTTTTGAAGGGAGTTTCTGACAAAACCAAATTTGCCTTGAGATTCACCAACCTTTACCTTCTGAGATTCACCAAATTTACCTTGAGATTCACCAACCTTTTAGGAACCTACTATATGACAGGTGCTTTCTTTTATGGGACCACACCTAGTTGTCAAAGGATTCTATAATCTCAGCAGGGAGAACTGACCCTTCTTCACTCAATAGGACTTTACTGCACTGCTCTTTACAATAATTTTTTTTTAATTTATTTATCTTTTTGGGGGGTGGGGTAAGGAGGGAGGGGGATGGGCAGGCCACTTCTATTGGTCTTTCATTTTTCTATTTTCATCCGTCTTTGTTCTTTGGCTCCTGTGGGCCTCCCATCGCAGTGGCCTCTGTCATTGCAGAGCGCCGGCTCTGGGCGCATGCGCTCCAGAGCTCCGGCTCGGTCACTGGACACATCGGTCTAGCCGCTCCGCGGCACGTGGGATCTTCCCAGGCCAGGGATCGAACCGGCGACCCTTGCAGTGCAAGGCGGTGTCCTTACCCACTGGACCACCAGGGGAAGCCCTACAATAATGTTTATAAATTTCAGCAGACTGAGAATTTTCTCCTTCTTTGTGATACATGGTCAAAATCTTTTATGAGCCTCTGCCTCCTTCTACATGACTGAACACTCCTATCTAAGTGTCTTTTGGCACACTGAAAACCAGGATTTTCCTGAAGGCCAGATACACAGACAAGATGCAATGGAAGGATGGTTATTTTAGTCAGCTCAAGCTGTTTTAACAAGATACTATCGACTTAGTGGTTTAAACAACAAAAGTGTATTTATCTTTGGGGGTCTGTGAAGTCCAAGACCAGGCCACTGATGGACTCAGAGTCCAGAGAGGACCGTCTTCCTGGCTTGAAGACAGTTGTCTCCTCATTTTATTGTAACATGGCCAAGAGAAATCTCTAGCCTATTTCTCTTCTTATGAAAGGCACTACTCTTCATCATAGAGGTTCCACCTTCATGACGTCATCAAAACCTAATTACCTGCCGAATGCTCCATTTCTTAACACTACCAAAACAGGGTTATGTTTTCAACATATAAATTTGTGGGGGACGTAAACATACAGCCCATAACAATGATTTTGTCTTTGTTTTTAAACAGAGCTAGCATGTCTGCTAAGGAACCATTTTCATCTTCCAGAAAGACTACAAAGATTTTAGCAATTTAGCCTCTGTAGACATTTCATTACACAGAGATTTCTATGGTCTTTCCTTATCTATTATTTATGAGGAAGGCTTTGGCTTTTAACCAGATGGATAAGCACATACATCTATGTATATTTTCGGTGGTCAATTTCAAAAGATATCCCACTAAAGTCCTACTGCAAATAAATGATGGTTTCAAAAATAATGTATCTAACTTCAGAGTTATATTCCAATAGCCAGTAGATTATGTGCCAAATCAGACTCTACTAACAAGCCCATTTGGAAAACACTTTGAGAGTTTGTTAAATACACCTAGGGCGAATGAACATATATTAGCTTCCCAGGGCTATCTGGAAATCTTAATGAGAATTCCATCACATGGTCCTCTTCCACCTTCTACTGATCACCAGCAGTTCTTGGCATTCCTTGCACTATAAATGCATCACTTTCATTCTCTGCCTGCATCCTTCATATCACCTTCTTCTCTGTGATTCTATATGTGTCAAAACTCCCTTTCTTTTCTCTTGTATGTACACCATTCATTGCATTTATGGCCTACCCTAAATCCAAGATAATCTCAGAAATCGTAACATAATTACATCTGGAAAGACTATTTCCAAATAAGATCACATTCAACTTATTATAGATCAGTTTTTAAAAAAAACAGTTCTAAATTCTATCAGGGCTCCAGAGCGACAGATGGAACAGCCAGGGGTCTGTGAAGTCCAAGACCAGGCCACTGATGGACTCAGAGTCCAGAGAGGACCGTCTTCCTGGCTTGAAGACAGTTGTCTCCTCATTTTATTGTAACATGGCCAAGAGAAATCTCTAGCCTATTTCTCTTCTTATGAAAGGCACTACTCTTCATCATAGAGGTTCCACCTTCATGACGTCATCAAAACCTAATTACCTGCCGAATGCTCCATTTCTTAACACTACCAAAACAGGGTTATGTTTTCAACATATAAATTTGTGGGGGACGTAAACATACAGCCCATAACAATGATTTTGTCTTTGTTTTTAAACAGAGCTAGCATGTCTGCTAAGGAACCATTTTCATCTTCCAGAAAGACTACAAAGATTTTAGCAATTTAGCCTCTGTAGACATTTCATTACACAGAGATTTCTATGGTCTTTCCTTATCTATTATTTATGAGGAAGGCTTTGGCTTTTAACCAGATGGATAAGCACATACATCTATGTATATTTTCGGTGGTCAATTTCAAAAAGATATCCCACTAAAGTCCTACTGCAAATAAATGATGGTTTCAAAAATAATGTATCTAACTTCAGAGTTATATTCCAATAGCCAGTAGATTATGTGCCAAATCAGACTCTACTAACAAGCCCATTTGGAAAACACTTTGAGAGTTTGTTAAATACACCTAGGGCGAATGAACATATATTAGCTTCCCAGGGCTATCTGGAAATCTTAATGAGAATTCCATCACATGGTCCTCTTCCACCTTCTACTGATCACCAGCAGTTCTTGGCATTCCTTGCACTATAAATGCATCACTTTCATTCTCTGCCTGCATCCTTCATATCACCTTCTTCTCTGTGATTCTATATGTGTCAAAACTCCCTTTCTTTTCTCTTGTATGTACACCATTCATTGCATTTATGGCCTACCCTAAATCCAAGATAATCTCAGAAATCGTAACATAATTACATCTGGAAAGACTATTTCCAAATAAGATCACATTCAACTTATTATAGATCAGTATAATCTACACTATTTAAACTTTCCAAACAGAACTTTAAAACTAAAGGGGTTGTTGCTATCAGGGCTCCAGAGCGACAGATGGAACAGCCAGGGTACTTTTGCAGGGAATAGGAATGCTCTATGTTAGGGGGAAGGCAAGTGATGGTTCTGGGTCATCCACTGGGAACAGGGCACAGCTTTCAGATGAGGAGACAGTGAGATTCATCCAGCAGGCCAGGTTCCAAATTGGACAGGAGGCCACACTGGGGAAGATAAAGGGAAGTGTGCTGTAACTCAGGATGTTGCTAGGACTGCACACAAATGCCAGAACTTGGGTAGAGTTAACTATGAAGGTATCCCAGGTCTATAAGCAAGAGGATCCTGGATAAATAAAGCTCAGATTATCCCCAAATTGTGTTTTATTCTCATTTGGCCACACTGGGGAAGATAAAGGGAAGTGTGCTGTAACTCAGGATGTTGCTAGGACTGCACACAAATGCCAGAACTTGGGTAGAGTTAACTATGAAGGTATCCCAGGTCTATAAGCAAGAGGATCCTGGATAAATAAAGCTCAGATTATCCCCAAATTGTGTTTTATTCTCATTTTCCCTTCTTTTAGTACTTTTTCATGTGGCCCTTCCTTTTGTCATCTGAGAGATATTACACAACACTCAGAAGAGAAATGAAATAAAAGACAGACCTGCCTTAAACTAGGAGGATTGAGAACAAAGTGGGCCCTGGATGAATACAGACCATGGTCTAATCTCAGCCCTGTCACCTACTAGTAGTATAATCTTGGGGTAGTTACCAATACTATGAGCCTTGGATGCACCCTCTGTAAAATGGGTTTGATAAGCCCTGTTCGCATCACATGGTCCTCTCCCCACCTTCTACTGATCACCAGCAGTTCTTGGCATTCCTTGCACTATAAATGCATCACTTTCATTCTCTGCCTGCATCCTTCATATCACCTTCTTCTCTGTGATTCTATATGTGTCAAAACTCCCTTTCTTTTCTCTTGTATGTACACCATTCATTGCATTTATGGCCTACCCTAAATCCAAGATAATCTCAGAAATCGTAACATAATTACATCTGGAAAGACTATTTCCAAATAAGATCACATTCAACTTATTATAGATCAGTATAATCTACACTATTTAAACTTTCCAAACAGAACTTTAAAACTAAAGGGGTTGTTGCTATCAGGGCTCCAGAGCGACAGATGGAACAGCCAGGGTACTTTTGCAGGGAATAGGAATGCTCTATGTTAGGGGGAAGGCAAGTGATGGTTCTGGGTCATCCACTGGGAACAGGGCACAGCTTTCAGATGAGGAGACAGTGAGATTCATCCAGCAGGCCAGGTTCCAAATTGGACAGGAGGCCACACTGGGGAAGATAAAGGGAAGTGTGCTGTAACTCAGGATGTTGCTAGGACTGCACACAAATGCCAGAACTTGGGTAGAGTTAACTATGAAGGTATCCCAGGTCTATAAGCAAGAGGATCCTGGATAAATAAAGCTCAGATTATCCCCAAATTGTGTTTTATTCTCATTTGGCCACACTGGGGAAGATAAAGGGAAGTGTGCTGTAACTCAGGATGTTGCTAGGACTGCACACAAATGCCAGAACTTGGGTAGAGTTAACTATGAAGGTATCCCAGGTCTATAAGCAAGAGGATCCTGGATAAATAAAGCTCAGATTATCCCCAAATTGTGTTTTATTCTCATTTTCCCTTCTTTTAGTACTTTTTCATGTGGCCCTTCCTTTTGTCATCTGAGAGATATTACACAACACTCAGAAGAGAAATGAAATAAAAGACAGACCTGCCTTAAACTAGGAGGATTGAGAACAAAGTGGGCCCTGGATGAATACAGACCATGGTCTAATCTCAGCCCTGTCACCTACTAGTAGTATAATCTTGGGGTAGTTACCAATACTATGAGCCTTGGATGCACCCTCTGTAAAATGGGTTTGATAAGCCCTGTCTTAAGGGACTGCTGGAATGTATGGAAAGTACGAAAAGCATCTAGCACAGTGCCTGCATTTATTAGGTCTTTAATGAATGGCAATTATTTCTAGTATTATTTTGGCCCCAGATCTTACTACCCTCTTCTCTGGGACTTTGTTTTACCCAGTACATCCCAAATAATAGACAGCTCAATCAAATCGGATTGAGCAAAAAATGCAGTTTCACAAAACTCACTTTTCCTCTTGGAGGATGTATTAATGTGGGGTATGAGTAAGTTTCCCCAGCTAGTATAACTCAGAGTTCCTAGAATTTAAGTCAAAGACAAATTCTTTCCTTCTCTCCCAGCTACTCAGCCATCTAAAATACTACTTGCATTCATTTCACTGCCGCCAAAGCCTAGACCTTGCTTATATTTGGCCTGATTACACTCAAAATGGGTTGGGCTTCCCTGGTAGTTCGGATGATAAAGAATCTGTCTGCAATATGGGAGACCTGGGTTTTATCCCTGGGTCAGAAAGATCCTCTGGAGAAGGGAATGGTTACCTCCTCCAGTATTCTTGCCTGGTGAATTTCATAGACTGAGGAGCCTAGTGGGCTACATTCCATGGGGTCGCAAAGAGTAGGACATGACTGAGGGACTAACACTTTCACACTTAAGCTTCCCAGGTGGCACTAGTGGTAAAGAAGCTTACCTGCCAATGGAGGAGACATAAGAGATGTGGGTTCGATTCCTGGGTCAGGAAGAACCCCTGGAGGAGGACACTGTAACCCACTCCAGTATTCTTGCCTGGATAACCCCATGGACAGAGGGGCCTGGTGGGCTACAGACCATAGGGTCCCAAAGAGTCAGACACAAATGAAGCAACTTAGTACACACACACAGACGTGCTAAGTTGGGATAACCTACCTTTAATGGGATTTTAACAGCACTGGCTCTGGTTCTCTTAGGCCAGGGAGAGGAATGCCAGCCTAGTGGCTTCTAGGTATCACCTCAAGAGAGTATTGCCCTATGCTCAAGAAATCACTGCACATGATACACATAGAACACCTTCATGCACTGTATTAAACGCATGGGACAAGAGTTCAGGGTACCTCTCATACTTGCTCCAGTAGGGGAATTCCCTCTGGTCCATCCCTGGTCCAAAAGTAACTACTAAGCAATTTTCCATTCCGTGCTTTTCTCTCACATCTGTGATACACAGTCTGAGAGTCTGGCCTCTGCCACCGCCCACTTAGCTCAGGGCATTTCCACTCAACTGCTCGCATCTGGAGTCCCACGTTCTTATTTTTCTTATATTGTTATTTAGATAATGGAGGACATCTTACCATCTTCCTGATATTATTGCTGCTCCTAACCTCTCCCTTTCTATGGGTAGGAGTATGTCTTGCTTATCCTAGACTTTCCATTGTTATCACAGTGCTTTCCAAAGAAAAAATATACAATTAAAGTTTGATGAATTAATGAGTCAGTGAGCAGTTTTTTATTTACTAAGACTAAGGTCACTCTTCCCGGGTGGTGCTAGTGGTAAAGAACCCACCTGCCAATGCAGGAGACCTAAGAAACTCAGATTCAATTCCTGGGTCAGGAAGATCCCCTGGAGAAGGAAATGGCAACCCACTTCAGATTTTTGCCTGAAGAATCCCTAAGGACAGAGAAGCCTGGCAGGCTACCGTCCATAGGGTCGCAAAGAATTGGATATGACTGAAACGACTGAGCACATGAAGATCACTCTTACTTTTCCAAATAAACCAAGCAAATTCAAGTGTATATCTTTTAATTTTACAGGACAATAGACTAAAATGGCTAAAGGGGATCCAAAAATTAAAATCTGTTAAGATTACGCCTATTTCCTTTTTTTTTCAGTGAAATGCTTCAAAAAGTTTATTTTGTGCTTAGGTTTTCCTAAAGCATCACAAAATTATACACAGCCAAACTCTTCAGTGGTAAAACATTTAATATTCAAAAGGAGAGGCATTTAAAGGGGACATTATAAAAACTGTCTACTAACAGAGAAGTGATCCATTCTGAGCATTACAGTTCTTCCTTCTCTTGTGGTTAATACAGTCCTTTACTGCTGTCCCACAAGCCTGCCCACTCTCTCTTCTGCCATGAAGAGAAAATTCTATTTTCTGTATGGAGTAAAAATATATTAAATGTCCCATCTTGCTGATACCCATCTGTGAAATACTGTAATAGAAAGCATAGTAGAATATAGTTTGTCTTTTCAAAAACATAAAACTTTTATGAGTTTAAAACATGACTTTGTAAAATCGACTAAGAACTTTCTGTACGAGAGCAAATATACATTTAAAATACTCACTACAAGATACTTTTTCCAGAGTAGAATGCTAACTCTGTATCAAGTTAAGTTTCTATGAATTTTCAAAATAGAAAAAAATCAGGTTTTTCCACAAAATCAAATAAAAGTCAGTAATGTTCAACTTCACATCCAAAAAAAAAAAAAAAAAAGTTCAAGTACCAGTTCAACAAGGAGGATATAAAATCTGAAACAAGTAGCCAAGGCTTTACATTATCAGTAGATGGCACTTCACTTTTAAGGATTCCTCAGTGAACTTTAGTTTGAAACAAAACAAACTAAAACACAAGAAACATTTTCAGGAAATTAGCCAATTTGGAAAATGAAGAAAACTGTAAAGTAAGGCAGTTTTTATTAGTTGCATAAGAATTACACCTATTTTCTTAAGTAAGTCAAGCAAGTCCAGATATATGTTTTCATATTACAGAACAATACATTAAAGTGGTTAAGGGAATCCAAAACGTAGGGTTTAGATTACTCTTTCTTGAATAAGCCATATAAATCCAGGTATACATATTTTTAATTTTACAGAAGAGACTAAGATGGTTGTGGGAATCCAAAAATGAAACCCACCTTTTACATTTTTCTCTATTGCCTGCTGAGTTCTTTCATATTTCCAAGAAAATCTCAGCGTCATGTTATATTGTTCCAGGTCACAAAACACAATGGAAGGTTTCCCAATTTGTTTTACAAAATATCAAAACTCTTATTCTTAAACCTGATAAATGTTTAGCAATGTGACATTATAAAAACTGTCTACTAACAGAGAAGTGATCCATTCTGAGCATTACAGTTCTTCCTTCTCTTGTGGTTAATACAGTCCTTTACTGCTGTCCCACAAGCCTGCCCACTCTCTCTTCTGCCATGAAGAGAAAATTCTATTTTCTGTATGGAGTAAAAATATATTAAATGTCCCATCTTGCTGATACCCATCTGTGAAATACTGTAATAGAAAGCATAGTAGAATATAGTTTGTCTTTTCAAAAACATAAAACTTTTATGAGTTTAAAACATGACTTTGTAAAATCGACTAAGAACTTTCTGTACGAGAGCAAATATACATTTAAAATACTCACTACAAGATACTTTTTCCAGAGTAGAATGCTAACTCTGTATCAAGTTAAGTTTCTATGAATTTTCAAAATAGAAAAAAATCAGGTTTTTCCACAAAATCAAATAAAAGTCAGTAATGTTCAACTTCACATCCAAAAAAAAAAAAAAAAAGTTCAAGTACCAGTTCAACAAGGAGGATATAAAATCTGAAACAAGTAGCCAAGGCTTTACATTATCAGTAGATGGCACTTCACTTTTAAGGATTCCTCAGTGAACTTTAGTTTGAAACAAAACAAACTAAAACACAAGAAACATTTTCAGGAAATTAGCCAATTTGGAAAATGAAGAAAACTGTAAAGTAAGGCAGTTTTTATTAGTTGCATAAGAATTACACCTATTTTCTTAAGTAAGTCAAGCAAGTCCAGATATATGTTTTCATATTACAGAACAATACATTAAAGTGGTTAAGGGAATCCAAAACGTAGGGTTTAGATTACTCTTTCTTGAATAAGCCATATAAATCCAGGTATACATATTTTTAATTTTACAGAAGAGACTAAGATGGTTGTGGGAATCCAAAAATGAAACCCACCTTTTACATTTTTTTTCTCTATTGCCTGCTGAGTTCTTTCATATTTCCAAGAAAATCTCAGCGTCATGTTATATTGTTCCAGGTCACAAAACACAATGGAAGGTTTCCCAATTTGTTTTACAAAATATCAAAACTCTTATTCTTAAACCTGATAAATGTTTAGCAATGTGACCAACATCTTTCATAAACATATTCTAAAGTTAACAAAACCTATTAAAAGGAAGAGTATTTGAAAAAAACATAAAAAGGGAAAGAAAAACTTTCAAGTCACCCATACAGAACAGGAAAACAACAGAGTTGAACAGTACATTCTCCTCAGCCAGGCCCCAACCCTCTACTTAGAACCCTGACTGCCATCTCCAAACACAGCATTGGGCTCATTCTCCAGTTGGGCCAGAAACTATTGACAAATCCTGAGTGTCAGCATTACTATCCGTGGAGACATTTCTGACCCCAGCTCTCTCTTCCTCATCTCTTAAAGCCTCCTTATACCAGACTGAGAAGGAAATGGGGTCAGTCCCTTTGACCTTGGCCAAAAATTCCAAAACTTTCAACTTGGTGGTTTCAGCATAGGCCCTTGGACCCCACATGAATTTGTACTGTGGAGGATCACTATTAGGTACCATCCGGTACTCTAGATAATTCTCCTCCACCCAATCTCTGGTGATGAGCTTCCTGGGCTCCCCATAAATGAAGTGCTTCTTCCCAGCATGCACGCCTATCAAATCCAAGAAATCCCAGATGTCTTCCTCAGGGACATGGTTGCCCTCTATGAATATCACACCCAGGATGATTGCCAGGAGGCCACTTGAGGGCAACCTCTGATCATCAAGTATCTCATCACGGGTGAGGCCTAATGAGTTGACAAGGCAATAGGAGTGGGTTTTAGGGTCCACTACCTTCACATCAATACCACAGATCACCTCTAGACACTTACAAGCTTTCTTAAACATAACAGGAAACTGGTTTTTAGCCCTTTTGATGACAACCTTTCGCATTTCTGCCTCTGTGATGGGCTCCTTACGTTGATATTTGAGGATCATGAAATGCACCAAATCAGACAGTTCCTTTTGCATGTCTCCAGACAATTCGGTGTCTTCTGAGAATTCATCTTCTTGGCTGTTGAAGTCTACATCTGATGTGCTCCGTGAGTTGGAAGAAGAGGAGCTCTGAGGAATCTGGGGAAGCTCCTGCCCCTCCTCCTCCTGCTCCCCCTCTTGTGTGTCCGAAATTCCAGAAGAAGAAGAGGGGGAAGAGGGGGGGAAGGAGAAGGTGAAAGAGCAAGAAGAAATGGAGGAGGTCTCCTCCACCTCCTCCTCCTCCTCCTCAGGTGTGGGAACAAACGTGAGGCACAGACGCTTTGGAAAGAAAGACATGATGACTCTTGTTGGAGGGAGCAGGTAGAAGTGTGAGCAGGATGGTGAGAGACGGGATCCCACAGGCCTGAGGGAGAAACAAAGTGGGTCAGCAGCCTCAGCAGAGAAATACACTGTTGTCAGCTGTGACAAAGGCTGGCTTACAGATCGCCTCTTTAGGGGGTACTCCAGGGCCTCACAGGGCTCCTGTCTCCCTGGACAGTTTGTCCCCTAGGAACCTATAGGAGGATGTGAGAAAGCTCCTCAGAGTGCAGCCAAGAGCACAGCCCCAGGCTTCCAGGGATGACTGTGGCAGGTGGGATCAGGCACTGTGAGGTCCCGTCTGTTCTGGAAGAGGTGGGTCCTTGGTAGACAGAGTGTGCTCCTCACCTTGGCTCCCCAGCACTTCCTGGGCTTCCTCTGCTCTGCTGATCTGTGGCCCTGTGCCCAACACCAAGGCCCTCACCTCACAGTTCCTGGAGCCCCTGGCAAGTGAGGAGGGGCTGAGTGCTGTGAGGTCCCTGCTGGTCTGGAGTGGATGATTCCCTCCATGCTAAGGTTCTTACCTTTGCTCTAACAAGGCTTGCGCCCTCGGCTTCCCTGCCTCTGCTGGCTTAGGGCAAGAGCTCACATTCCTGAGACAGATGAGACCACACCTGCCCAGGGCCTCTCAGGGTAAGAGCAGGAGCTGAATGACGTTTGTGGGTTCCCTGTCTCTCTTAGCTGAGTGTTACCCTCCTTTCTCACATTGATGCCTGTTAGGTTTTTGAACTCCTCCCTCTGCTGTACTGAGTCTGTTCCTTCAGAACAAGTCCTCACCCGCCCGAGACCCCAAAGCAGGCAGCGAGGAGACAGCAGCTGACCCCTGTGCCCAGGGCCTCCCAGTACTAACAGCAGGGGCGAGGCAGAGCCAGGTATGTCTTGGGTCCTCAGGTGAGGGTCGCCGTCTGTCCTCACTCTTGTGTGTCCGAAATTCCAGAAGAAGAAGAGGGGGAAGAGGGGGGGAAGGAGAAGGTGAAAGAGCAAGAAGAAATGGAGGAGGTCTCCTCCACCTCCTCCTCCTCCTCCTCAGGTGTGGGAACAAACGTGAGGCACAGACGCTTTGGAAAGAAAGACATGATGACTCTTGTTGGAGGGAGCAGGTAGAAGTGTGAGCAGGATGGTGAGAGACGGGATCCCACAGGCCTGAGGGAGAAACAAAGTGGGTCAGCAGCCTCAGCAGAGAAATACACTGTTGTCAGCTGTGACAAAGGCTGGCTTACAGATCGCCTCTTTAGGGGGTACTCCAGGGCCTCACAGGGCTCCTGTCTCCCTGGACAGTTTGTCCCCTAGGAACCTATAGGAGGATGTGAGAAAGCTCCTCAGAGTGCAGCCAAGAGCACAGCCCCAGGCTTCCAGGGATGACTGTGGCAGGTGGGATCAGGCACTGTGAGGTCCCGTCTGTTCTGGAAGAGGTGGGTCCTTGGTAGACAGAGTGTGCTCCTCACCTTGGCTCCCCAGCACTTCCTGGGCTTCCTCTGCTCTGCTGATCTGTGGCCCTGTGCCCAACACCAAGGCCCTCACCTCACAGTTCCTGGAGCCCCTGGCAAGTGAGGAGGGGCTGAGTGCTGTGAGGTCCCTGCTGGTCTGGAGTGGATGATTCCCTCCATGCTAAGGTTCTTACCTTTGCTCTAACAAGGCTTGCGCCCTCGGCTTCCCTGCCTCTGCTGGCTTAGGGCAAGAGCTCACATTCCTGAGACAGATGAGACCACACCTGCCCAGGGCCTCTCAGGGTAAGAGCAGGAGCTGAATGACGTTTGTGGGTTCCCTGTCTCTCTTAGCTGAGTGTTACCCTCCTTTCTCACATTGATGCCTGTTAGGTTTTTGAACTCCTCCCTCTGCTGTACTGAGTCTGTTCCCTTCAGAACAAGCCCTCACCTGCCTGAGACCACAAAGAAGGCAGCGAGGATACATCATCTGACCACTGTGCCCAGGGCCTCCCAGGACTAACAGCAGGGGCGAGGCAGAGCCAGGTATGTCTTGGGTCCTCAGGTGAGGGTCGCCGTCTGTCCTCACTCAGGTTCCCTGCTGACCCGATGTGGCTTTCCTTCAGACTGCCACTCGCTCAAAATAAGGCCCTCACCTCCCTTGAAAACCCACGGACAAAAAGAGGCATTCTTGCTAGGTCCTTCCAGTGCTAAAAGCAAGTGCTGGGCCCCATGTATCCTTTGGTGGGGCTATCTTCAGTCTTCCCTCATGGTATCCATCTTTACCCCTGACAGGGCCCAGACCACCCTCCTGCAGACTGGACATTACTGCCTCGGACCATGACCTCACCTTCCTGACACAACTCTCTCATCCTTGGAGAAAGTGGGAGCATACCGTATACAACCAACCCTCCCTGAATCCTTCCAGGCCTGAGGATAAGAGATAGCCAGACTCATCAAGTGTCCTTACCTTGACTCTGGTAGAGCTTAAGACTCTTTCCTCTTCTGATCTGATGTGATTCCTTCACCTGACCTATCTTCTCACTCACACCAAAGCCTTCACCTCTCTGAGACCCTCAAGACAAACGTGAAGAGACATCACATTCAGCTGCCCTGCCTGGGGGTCTCCCATGGCTGGCAGCAGGGCTGGGCTCCCTCTGTTCTGGGATAGGTGGTTCCTTCTATCTTCCCTCAATGTGTTCTTTACTCCTGGAGGGTCTGGGCCCACTTTATCTGGTGATCTAAAATCATCCTTCTCAGGCCAAGGCTTTACCCAGGGACACCTCTGCACATCCCTTGCAGGGAGTGAGGGTACACCACGTCTGAGCATTCCTGCCCAGATCCTTCTAGGACAGTGGGGACAGGGTAGAGTTTCTATGAGACCTCTTCTGTCTGTGTTAGGGAGTAACCTTAGTCCTCCTTCAAGGCTTTTACCGTACCCTCACTTCTCTGATTCTGGAACTCTCAGCTTTGCTGATGTCATCAGCTCAGAACAAAGCATTCGTCTCCCTGGGACAGCCCAGACAAAGTAAAAAGACACCAAATCCAGCCACCCCTGCCGGGGTCTGTTCTGGCATGAGGAACGCACTCAATCCTCCCTTAAGGTATTCATCTCTACTCCTGGCAAGGCTTGTCCTATCGTCCCCTGACCTAACAGCAGGGGCGAGGCAGAGCCAGGTATGTCTTGGGTCCTCAGGTGAGGGTCGCCGTCTGTCCTCACTCAGGTTCCCTGCTGACCCGATGTGGCTTTCCTTCAGACTGCCACTCGCTCAAAATAAGGCCCTCACCTCCTTGAAAACCCACGGACAAAAAGAGGCATTCTTGCTAGGTCCTTCCAGTGCTAAAAGCAAGTGCTGGGCCCCATGTATCCTTTGGTGGGGCTATCTTCAGTCTTCCCTCATGGTATCCATCTTTACCCCTGACAGGGCCCAGACCACCCTCCTGCAGACTGGACATTACTGCCTCGGACCATGACCTCACCTTCCTGACACAACTCTCTCATCCTTGGAGAAAGTGGGAGCATACCGTATACAACCAACCCTCCCTGAATCCTTCCAGGCCTGAGGATAAGAGATAGCCAGACTCATCAAGTGTCCTTACCTTGACTCTGGTAGAGCTTAAGACTCTTTCCTCTTCTGATCTGATGTGATTCCTTCACCTGACCTATCTTCTCACTCACACCAAAGCCTTCACCTCTCTGAGACCCTCAAGACAAAAGTGAAGAGACATCACATTCAGCTGCCCCTGCCTGGGGCTCTCCCATGGCTGGCAGCAGGGCTGGGCTCCCTCTGTTCTGGGATAGGTGGTTCCTTCTATCTTCCCTCAATGTGTTCTTTACTCCTGGAGGGTCTGGGCCCACTTTATCTGGTGATCTAAAATCATCCTTCTCAGGCCAAGGCTTTACCCAGGGACACCTCTGCACATCCCTTGCAGGGAGTGAGGGTACACCACGTCTGAGCATTCCTGCCCAGATCCTTCTAGGACAGTGGGGACAGGGTAGAGTTTCTATGAGACCTCTTCTGTCTGTGTTAGGGAGTAACCTTAGTCCTCCTTCAAGGCTTTTACCGTACCCTCACTTCTCTGATTCTGGAACTCTCAGCTTTGCTGATGTCATCAGCTCAGAACAAAGCATTCGTCTCCCTGGGACAGCCCAGACAAAGTAAAAAGACACCAAATCCAGCCACCCCTGCCGGGGGTCTGTTCTGGCATGAGGAACGCACTCAATCCTCCCTTAAGGTATTCATCTCTACTCCTGGCAAGGCTTGTCCTATCGTCCCCTGACCTGAAATTTCCTGCTCCAACCCAGACCTCGCCTCCCTGAGACACTCCATCCCCTTGACCCCTGGAGTGGGGGTTCCTCCCCTCTGCTCACTCCTACTCAGATCCTCCCAGAGTTGAGATTCTGTGGCATCCTTCCTTACAGGAAGAGGGGCTTTCAGGCCTCCCAATGGCCCTTACCTTGGCTCCTGACATAGCCTGAGTCTCTTCTGAACTGACGTGTCTCCCTTTCAAAGGGACACCCTCACCTCTCTGAGACCCCTCCTCCCCACCCCAGGCCAAATCCACCTGGGAAGGAGGGGTCCTCTCAATTCTCCCTCACAGTCCTCTCTGTTATCCAGAGGTCTACCCTTCAGAAAAAGTCTCACCTCCCTGAAACTCCCAGAGTGGAGGTCAATAAAGCCACATTTGGCGACCCTGCCACAGGGCCTCCGAGGGCTGACAGCAGGGGCAGGTTTCTGGGAGACGCCTCTCCACAGGGTGGGAAGTCCTGCAAATCTTCCTTCTGGCTCCTTATCTTGCTAGCTGGCAGCACTTGGTCCTCCTCCTTTTGCCGAACGCAGGCACACCCACCAGCCTCAGGTCTTCCATCCTGGGAAGCCCCCAGAAAAAACGTCATTGGGGCCCCCATTCGGTCAGCACCCCTGGCTCTCGGGTGTGGCCAGCAAGGGCTGCTGGGTCCCCTGGGCTCCAGTGGAGGGGTGCCCTCCATCTCTTGTCTGGCCCTGGGGAAAGCCTGCGCCGTCCCCGTCAGCCAGGCTGCCCCGGCGCCTTCGGGCCTGGTCCTCGCTCCCCTGGGGAGGCCGCCCCTCCCCAGCCCACGGGCAAAGGCCTCTCCCCGAGCCCAGCGGGCAGGGCAGACTGGGGCTCCCGCCCGCTGCCCGGGGCTCCACCGCCCGCCCCACCGCCGCCATGGCCCGGGGGGCTAGAGACACCCGCCAGGAGACAAAGAGGGCCCTCCCCAGCTGGGCCCGGGCGGCTCCGGGCTGCAGCCGGCGCCGTGGGCGGCGCCCTCCCTGCTCGGGGCGCTCGCCTCCTCGGCCCCGAGTCCAGCCTCGGCTGGCAGCTCCCCCAGCACGGCGAGGAGGCCCCCCGGCCGCGGGCTCCCAAGGCTGAGAGGCAGCCTGTGGGGACGACTCCCCGGCCCGACCCGAGGCGGGCTGCTCCCCTCCGGGGCCCTGCCTTTACCAGCCACGGGTGGGCTCCTACCTCACCGACACGTGTCCCTCCGACGGCGCCCACGCTGCCTCCCGGGGCCCCGCCCCTTTTACGCGGGCCTCCCTGCGCTGTCTGCGGGGCGGGGCCGGGCGTCCGGCCCCACCAATAAGACGCGGCCGCGTTTGCCGATCTTGGGGCGGGGCGGGGCTTCCGGTTCCACCTAGGAGGCAGGGCCGGCTTCTCCCGCCCATCTCCGCCGCACCGCCGCAGAGCCAGGCTTCCCGCTCTGTCGGCGGGTGCAGACAGGCTCCCTGCTCCGGCGTGGACGAGCCTCTCGGGTCTAGACCAGAGGCCTCACCTCGACTCCCGGCCCCGATGGGCTCCGCGCCTCCGGGTCTCACTCGCGAGCGCCCCTCCTTGAGACCAGGAGGCACGCTCAGCCGCCGCCTTCGTCGCCCGGCGCTCCCAGCTTAGCCCCGGAAGGCGTGTGGCATGATCCTGAAAACCACCACCCCCTGTCTCCCAGCTCGGGGGACTCCCTGACTTGGTGCACCTTCCTGCATGTCCGTAGGGCTTGTTTGTAGCTAGCCTTGCTAACAGTGTCACAGCCTCAGCAGCGATGCATAAAAAGGAGACTGGACAAAGCCCGCTGGCCCAGCCTTTGGAGGCGACGCCGCCGAGACCGCACCGAGGCCGAAGCAGCCCAGGCGTTCTGCATCTCCGAGAGCCCCTGGCCGTCTCCCTGGCCGCTGCCACGACTCCTGTCCCCCTTACACCAGGGCTACAGGGCTGGCGGCAGAGGAAGGGCGCGCTACTGCCCCGCGCTGATACTGTAGGCAACCCCCACACTTGTCCAGAATACTAGTTATATTTACTCCTGCCAGGGCTGGTGTGCCCTCCTTTTGGCGGGTCCGATGGTGCATCCGCGTGGTCCTCGGTCCCCGTGTCCCCAGCACCTCTCCACGAGGGCCTGGGGGAAGGCACTCGACCCACCTGGACGGCACAGGATGTCCCATGCTGACCTGCTCTGGGTCCCCGCTGTCTGGGAAGGGACTCACCACGATCCTCCCTTAAAATCCTCCTCTGGACACCTGGCAAGGCCTGGGTCCCCTCTGCTCCCCTGCCATGAAGCAGGGCTCCTTAGAGCAAGGTGCCTTAGTGAGAAGGCAGGGAACCCCACGTTCAGCCATCATGCTTTAGGACATCCTAGGGTTGAAAGCAAACACAGGGCTGGAGTCTCCAGCGCCTCCTCTGTCTGGGGCAGGCTGCTGTTTGCTCCTCCCTCAGGGTCCGCACCTGGATGTCTGGTGGTGACCAGATGATGACAGTGTCTACCTGTGCCTCCCTTCTGACCACATACAGTGACCACGCCCCGAGGTTCCCCAGGGCTGACCACAGAAAGAGGGCAGGGATGGGGCCCAGTCCTTCAGCCACTTAAACCCTCCTTCAAGTCCTCACTTTGACAACTGGCACCATCTAGACTCCCCGATCTGCTGACTTATGTCAGCCACCTTCAGACCAAGGCCCCCGCCTTCCTGAGACTCCCGAGTTGGACATGAAGGCGTCTGCTCAGATGAGACCTCTGCCAAAACTCTCCTAGGACTGACATCCGTAGTGAAGCCGGGTTCTGCGGGGTACCCTCTGTTCTGAAATGGGTACACCCCTCAATCCTGAGAGTCCTCATCTTGTACCCTGGATCCTCAGTTAAATATAAAGTGGGATATTATCCCTTCTAGTCATTTCTGGCCATTTGCTTAAGTGCAGCTCCTACAGAGAACGGCTTCAGGTTCCAGGCCAGATGCTGTGTAAGAGAGCAGCAGCATCCATGACACAGATGAAGCCCAGCTTCCTAAAGGGCTTCGTCATCAGCCAGACTTAGATTGTAGAAACGTTTGATCTAAAAAATGTATTCTCTACATGGAAGAGGCTGAACAGTTGTAATTATGGGATGTCCTCCCTCTTTTGAGCTTAATATTACATCATACAATGAGGTGATTTTTTTTATAACCCTCGTTCATAGTGAGAAATATGTTGTACACTCTGTATCTCTACCAAGTATATATACATAGAATGTGTGTGTGTATTTCATGAATATCTACCCTTTCTGTGGGTGATTTGTTGAGATACTCCTATTTCATTTTTAGTTCATTTTTTATAGTCTGCTAAAATAATACCATTTTTTTTAAAAAGACCAGTCTTTTATCCACTAGAGGGGTTTCAAGTCATTATCAGCAGACTCAAATCACACTGGCTAAATCAATCTGTCTTTCCTGCTGTCCTGACATTGCCTCAAGGATACTGGCATCTGGGGTCTGAGGTGCAGCCTCAGATTACTACATTGAAGAAGGAGGATAAGTTTTTAAAATTTTACTCTACATTATACTATCATCTTCTTTCTATTACAATCTACAAACTCTGCCCAACCTCTCATAGGCCCAGGATTTCCTCATGCCAAACACAAGTTCAACACAGTCCTCACTCTTCCCCTGGGGTTTCATATGTCTTGTTGTTGAGATTTTATTATGTATAGTTGTGATATTTCTTTTTATTCTACCTTCCATGGCTTTCCAGGCTTGATTTGGGGAGAAGACGATTCCCCAAGTTTGACTGTCATCTTAGCAGCTACAAAGTCAGGCAAGAAATCTGTAAATGAGAATTGACATCTTTACAATGATGTATATCCCATCAATCTGTATTTTATACTGCTCTGTTAATCTGGGACTTATTTTACCTGAATCTATCCATAGACTTTTATAGTTGCCTCTATAAAGATCTCATACATTTTTGTGATGATTCTTTTAAGGTACTTTTTGGATTTTATTGCTGTTGCGACTGGGATATTCACATGTTCTATTACATGTTCTAATCAGTAACTGTTTTTATGTGGCAAGGCTCTGGCTTTTGCTATGGTGAATTTATAATTTCTAAGGTCTCTTATTCATTTGAACATTCCACATGCTTATTCTTTAGAATTTTCTATATAGATAACATTATCAACAAATAGTATAACTTTCTTTTCAGTGTTCATACCTCTAATTTATTTTGAATATCCACAGCTCTTTGTGTTCCAGAATTATTTTAAATGGCAATGATGATAGCATGTATCTATGTATTTTCCCTGACTTTAATGGAAATGTTTCTAATATTTCATATTAAAGCATGATTGATCTAGATATGGGGGAACGGAAGTTCCCTTGTTACCTCAGTTTGCTTAAAGATTTCCCATGAACTTGTAATGAATTTTTCTAAGAGTTTTTTCTGTGCCCATTGATGTAACCAAGTGGCTTTCTTTTGTTATGGGCTGAATTGTGTACCCCAGAACCTCAACAACTCAGAATGTGTCTGAATTTGGAGATAGGGCCTTTAAAGTGGTAATCAAGGTAAAATGACGTCATAAGGATAGGGCCTAATCTGATAAGACTGGAGTTCTTATAGGAAGAAGAGATGGGGAAACAGATATACATAAAGATCATATAGGGGCTTCCCTGGTAGTTCAGTGGTAAAGAGCGCACCTGCCAATGCAGGAGACATAAGTTCGATCCCTGATCTGGGAAGATCCCACATGCTGCTGAACCACTAAGCCCGTGAGCCTCAACTATGGAGCCTGTGCTCTAGAGCCTTGGAGCCGCAACTATGGAGCCCATGGGCCACAACTACTGAAGCCCGTGTGCCCTAGCGCCCGAGTTCCACAATAAAAGTCACCACAACAAGATGCCTGCTCACCACAACCAGAAACTAGCTCCCACTCCCTGCAACTAGAGAAGAGCCTGTGGCAGCAGTGAAAATCCAGAACAGCCACAAATAAATAAATAAATATTCTTTTTTAAAAAAAGATCATATGAAGACAGAAGGAGAAAACAGTCATCTACAAGCCAAAAAAAAGTGACCTCAGGAGAAACTAACCCTGCCAACATATAGATCTTAGACTTGTAGCATCCAGAATTATAAGGAAATACATTTCTGTTGTTTAAACTACCAGGTCTGTGGTATTTTTGTATGGCAGTCCTAACAAATTAACACATCCCTTTAATTTGTTAATGTAAAGAATTACAGTTGAAAGTATTTCCTAATGTTAAATCATGTTTTCATTCCTCAGATACCATTTCTTTGTACATTTAACTCACTGCTGTGCTGAATATGCCGTTAACCTATTCAAGGTCTTTACTGCCATGTGAGTGAGCTTGGCTTATGTATTGTTTTCATGGGGAGTCCTTCTCTGGTTTTTGAATTAAGGAGAGCTAGCCAGGGAGAAATAGTTGAAAAACTGCCCATCATTTTATATGCTTTAGAAGAGGTTACATGACATGGTGATTTGGCTCTCTCTGACCATTTGATAGAACTGGCCTTAAAACTGCTTGTCCTGAAGCATTTAAGGATGGTTTAAGCTTTGAAAATAGTTTGTTTTTATTGCTCAATTGGCATTCTCTATTTCTTTATGAGGTGACTTGATCTTTCTTTCATAAAAGTGGTCTATTTCACTTAGGATTCATATTTAATGATATGACATTTAATAATAAAAATGTTATTACAGAAATCCTACACATACACAACAGTAAAGACACTAGTATAATGAACCCAATACACCTGATGCTCAGCATCAACAATCACGCACGGCCAGCATGGTCCTACTTATACCACCACTGCCACCGCCACCAATCCTTGCTTCTTAAATAATGTAAAACAAACCTCAGCTATACCTTTTCATCTCTAAATATTTCAGTATACATTTTAAATGATAAGGATTCATAAAATATGAACTCAATGCAATTATCAACCCCAAAAATCTACATATATATATGTGTGTATATATATATATATATATATATATATATATATATATATATATATATAAGTTTCCTTTAAATTGGTGCCCAGATAAGATCTATCTATACATTGGGATTATTTATTATATCCCTAAATTATAATTATTTTTTTGAACTGTGCCAAAGGCATATACTTGCGCACCACAGTTAATATAAAAACACAAAAAGTGAGAGGAGCCAAGATGGCGGAGGAATGAGGGGAAGATTTCACCAGCTTCCCAACAGAATCACCAGAACTAATCAAGGAAACTACCAGGTCGGGATTTGTATGGCAGTCCTAACAAATTAACACATCCCTTTAATTTGTTAATGTAAAAATTACAGTTGAAAGTATTTCCTAATGTTAAATCATGTTTTCATTCCTCAGATACCATTTCTTTGTACATTTAACTCACTGCTGTGCTGAATATGCCGTTAACCTATTCAAGGTCTTTACTGCCATGTGAGTGAGCTTGGCTTATGTATTGTTTTCATGGGGAGTCCTTCTCTGGTTTTTGAATTAAGGAGAGCTAGCCAGGGAGAAATAGTTGAAAAACTGCCCATCATTTTATATGCTTTAGAAGAGGTTACATGACATGGTGATTTGGCTCTCTCTGACCATTTGATAGAACTGGCCTTAAAACTGCTTGTCCTGAAGCATTTAAGGATGGTTTAAGCTTTGAAAATAGTTTGTTTTTATTGCTCAATTGGCATTCTCTATTTCTTTATGAGGTGACTTGATCTTTCTTTCATAAAAGTGGTCTATTTCACTTAGGATTCATATTTAATGATATGACATTTAATAATAAAAATGTTATTACAGAAATCCTACACATACACAACAGTAAAGACACTAGTATAATGAACCCAATACACCTGATGCTCAGCATCAACAATCACGCACGCCAGCATGGTACTACTTATACCACCACTGCCACCGCCACCAATCCTTGCTTCTTAAATAATGTAAAACAAACCTCAGCTATACCTTTTCATCTCTAAATATTTCAGTATACATTTTAAATGATAAGGATTCATAAAATATGAACTCAATGCAATTATCAACCCCAAAAATCTACATATATATATGTGTGTATATATATATATATATATATATATATATATATATATATATATATATAAGTTTCCTTTAAATTGGTGCCCAGATAAGATCTATCTATACATTGGGATTATTTATTATATCCCTAAATTATAATTATTTTTTTGAACTGTGCCAAAGGCATATACTTGCGCACCACAGTTAATATAAAAACACAAAAAGTGAGAGGAGCCAAGATGGCGGAGGAATGAGGGGAAGATTTCACCAGCTTCCCAACAGAATCACCAGAACTAATCAAGGAAAGAACCACCACCAACAAACCAGCCGCTAGACGACAGAAGAATTCATAGGTCCGCGAAAGTAGAAGAGTGAACAGCGAGAAATTTCCCGGAGCTACTGTTCTGAGAATCCTCTATCCTAACCCCCACGCCGGACCGCACCGACAGAGAGCGCGCCAGCAAGTGCCCTAAAAGGGGGCCTAAGCAGAGCCTCGGGGGAGAGAGGGCAGCGCTCACCGTGAAAACTTCAAAAATCTGCCCGGATCGCGGCAGAAATTAATACACTGCGAAGATAGGATACCGGAGCAGGACCGGACGGAACACGGCAGCGCTGCCTAGCAACCGACGGGAGCCGGGAGGGAGCGCCCAGTGCGAAAATCGCGCTGCTCGGCCGGGCGAAAATGGCGACTTTCCGCCTGGCACCGGGTGAGGTCAAACACTCCTAGTGGGGGACTGGCTGAAGGGGAAGTCGCCCACAGACTGCTGAACAGGGACCGGGCGCGAGCCAGACGGGGAAGCTCGTGCCTGCCTTTGGGACTTGGAGGCGTAACCGGCAGTGTGCGCGTGCGCCAGTGACAGAGGAGCCCGTGCACCTCCATAGCTACACCTGCAGCGGGGGAAGTCTGGAGAAGGGCAGGTATCAGAGGCTACCAGCAGGTGCACGGCAGAGCCAGGACGCCCCCGCCCAACACGGGACTGCGCGCGCACCACGGCCCCCCGCCCGACGGACTGGAATCAGCCCGCGGCCCCGGCCAGCACCTGACCTTGCAGACCGGTGCCATAAGGAAAAGGCTGCATCATCAAGACAACACCATCGAGAGCAGACTGGCTTCCAGACAGATGAGAGGATAAAAGCCAGGGACAGTATTTAGCTTTTTTGTTTATCTGTTGTGGACGGTTCTGCTTATTCGTTTGATTGGTCAGGTTTGGGTTTTTTTTTTCTCTCTCTCTCTCTCTCTTTTGTCTCTTCTTATTAAGTTTCTCTTCCCTTTTTTAATTTTTTATTTTTTTTATTTTTAATTATTATTTTTTTTCATTATTAATTTTTTCTTAAAATTTTAATTCTTGAACTTCTAATTTTCTTTCCTCTTTCCCACTCCTTCCTCCCTCTATGTTCTAAATCTAAAACTTTCTCCTATATACCACTACCCCCTAGATAAATATTTCCTACCTTCCTGTCTCCACTATTCTCTTCCAGCTGCACTAAACAATACAACACACTAATCTCGGCTACATAACCCTATAAAATCCTTCCAAGTCGAATCTATTCCTTCTCATTACCCATACATTTTCCACCTCCTCACCCCCAACACATGTCTTAGTTAAAAATTGCTTTCAATGACGAAATAGTCCAAGCCAGGACCTTACCCAGGATCTATTTTTCCAGGCACTATTTTAATTAACTCAGAGCTTAACGGGCAAGTACCATCTTTGATTGTGTCGTTTGCCAGGAAAATTTCCTATGCTTTGTCACTGTAAGACTGGGTAGATGTGGTTATTGCTGTGTATGTATGTATATCTTATGACTAGGTTAGAAAACATCTGCATGCTTTTATGACTGTCACCCATTAGGGACACACATCTTGCTCCTCAGATGCTAGTATTTGAACTAATATCACAGAACACCATAGCAAACCAGGCATAGAGCCTACACCCCCTGACCAATCATCAAACCAAGGATCCTCGGACTAGAAGCCCTGATTCCAAGACCCCACACTATCAAAGAACATACAACACTAGAGATGAAACGACAGAGAAACACTGCACAAATGAAGGACCAAGCTATAAAATCACAGCCTCAAATGACAGAGGAGGAGATAGACAAATTATCTGAAAGAGAATTCAGAAAAACTATACTAATGAGGATGCAAAACACCGAAAACAGAATATTAGAGGAAATTAGTGCATTGAGAAAAGACATCCAGGAAATGAAAAATAAGCAAATAGAGACCACCAACTCAATTGCTGAACTCAAAAATATGATAGAAGGCCTCAACAGTAGAGTATCGGAGGCTGAAGAACGGATAAGTGTGCTGGAAGATAGACTGGTAGAAATAACTGGTGAGGAACAGAACAAAGCTGAAAGAATGAAAAGAACTGAGGATAGCCTCAGAGACCTTTTTATTTTTTTTATTTTAATTATTTTTTTTTCATTATTAATTTTTTCTTAAAATTTTGATTGTTGTTTTTTTAATTTTCTTTCCTCTTTCAGGATCTTCCTCCCTCTATGTTCTAAATCTAAAACTTTCTCCTATATACCACTACCCCCTAGATAAATATTTCCTACCTTCCTGTCTCCACTATTCTCTTCCAGCTGCACTAAACAATACAACACACTAATCTCGGCTACATAACCCTATAAAATCCTTCCAAGTCGAATCTATTCCTTCTCATTACCCATACATTTTCCACCTCCTCACCCCCAACACATGTCTTAGTTAAAAATTGCTTTCAATGACGAAATAGTCCAAGCCAGGACCTTACCCAGGATCTATTTTTCCAGGCACTATTTTAATTAACTCAGAGCTTAACGGGCAAGTACCATCTTTGATTGTGTCGTTTGCCAGGAAAATTTCCTATGCTTTGTCACTGTAAGACTGGGTAGATGTGGTTATTGCTGTGTATGTATGTATATCTTATGACTAGGTTAGAAAACATCTGCATGCTTTTATGACTGTCACCCATTAGGGACACACATCTTGCTCCTCAGATGCTAGTATTTGAACTAATATCACAGAACACCATAGCAAACCAGGCATAGAGCCTACACCCCCTGACCAATCATCAAACCAAGGATCCTCGGACTAGAAGCCCTGATTCCAAGACCCCACACTATCAAAGAACATACAACACTAGAGATGAAACGACAGAGAAACACTGCACAAATGAAGGACCAAGCTATAAAATCACAGCCTCAAATGACAGAGGAGGAGATAGACAAATTATCTGAAAGAGAATTCAGAAAAACTATACTAATGAGGATGCAAAACACCAAAAACGGAATATTAGAGGAAATTAGTGCATTGAGAAAAGACATCCAGGAAATGAAAAATAAGCAAATAGAGACCACCAACTCAATTGCTGAACTCAAAAATATGATAGAAGGCCTCAACAGTAGAGTATCGGAGGCTGAAGAACGGATAAGTGTGCTGGAAGATAGACTGGTAGAAATAACTGGTGAGGAACAGAACAAAGCTGAAAGAATGAAAAGAACTGAGGATAGCCTCAGAGACCTATGGGACAATATCAAACGCACCAACATTAGAATTATAGGAGTCCCAGAGGAAGAAGAAGGGAAGAAAGGTTATGAAAAAATTCTTGAAGAGGTTATAATAGAAAATTTCCCCAGCATGGGAAAGGAAATAGTCAACCACGTCCAAGAAGCACAAAGAGTTCCATACACGATAAACCCCAGAAGAAACACACCAAGGCACATTCTAATCAAACTAACACAGACTAAATATAAAGACAGATTACTAAAAGCAGCTAGAAGCAAACAACAAATAACATATAAAGGAAACCCCATACGTCTAACTGCGGATCTCTCAACAGAAACCCTGCAGGCCAGAAGAGAATGGCAGGACACATTTAAACGGCTAAAAGAGAATAACCTCCAACCAAGATTTCTCTACCCAGCAAGAATCTCATTCAGAATCAATGAAGAAGTCAAAAGCTTCTCAGACAGACAAAAACTAAAAGAATTCTGTACCACAAAACCAGCCCTACAACAAGTGTTAAAGGGCCTGATATAGCCAATAAATACAAGAGTAGAAGAAGTCCTACAAATCAAACCCCAGACTTCTAAGAAGATGACAATAGGAACATTCGTATCAATAATTACTTTGAATGTAAATGGATTAAATGCTCCAACCAAACGACACAGGTTGGCTGAATGGATCAAGAAACATGACCGATATATATTCTCTTTACAAGACACCAACTTCAGATCTAGAGACACTCATAGACTGAAAGTGAAAGGCTAGAAAAAGATATTCCATGCAAATGACAGAGGAGGAGATAGACAAATTATCTGAAAGAGAATTCAGAAAAACTATACTAATGAGGATGCAAAACACCAAAAACGGAATATTAGAGGAAATTAGTGCATTGAGAAAAGACATCCAGGAAATGAAAAATAAGCAAATAGAGACCACCAACTCAATTGCTGAACTCAAAAATATGATAGAAGGCCTCAACAGTAGAGTATCGGAGGCTGAAGA
The DNA here is from genome assembly GCA_022376925.1 of Tragulus kanchil. Classification (NCBI taxonomy): domain Eukaryota; kingdom Metazoa; phylum Chordata; class Mammalia; order Artiodactyla; family Tragulidae; genus Tragulus; species Tragulus kanchil. The sequence goes on from JAIOJX010000001.1 coordinate 11,969,457, forward strand.
ACGGATAAGTGTGCTGGAAGATAGACTGGTAGAAATAACTGGTGAGGAACAGAACAAAGCTGAAAGAATGAAAAGAACTGAGGATAGCCTCAGAGACCTATGGGACAATATCAAACGCACCAACATTAGAATTATAGGAGTCCCAGAGGAAGAAGAAGGGAAGAAAGGTTATGAAAAAATTCTTGAAGAGGTTATAATAGAAAATTTCCCCAGCATGGGAAAGGAAATAGTCAACCACGTCCAAGAAGCACAAAGAGTTCCATACACGATAAACCCCAGAAGAAACACACCAAGGCACATTCTAATCAAACTAACACAGACTAAATATAAAGACAGATTACTAAAAGCAGCTAGAAGCAAACAACAAATAACATATAAAGGAAACCCCATACGTCTAACTGCGGATCTCTCAACAGAAACCCTGCAGGCCAGAAGAGAATGGCAGGACACATTTAAACGGCTAAAAGAGAATAACCTCCAACCAAGATTTCTCTACCCAGCAAGAATCTCATTCAGAATCAATGAAGAAGTCAAAAGCTTCTCAGACAGACAAAAACTAAAAGAATTCTGTACCACAAAACCAGCCCTACAACAAGTGTTAAAGGGCCTGATATAGCCAATAAATACAAGAGTAGAAGAAGTCCTACAAATCAAACCCCAGACTTCTAAGAAGATGACAATAGGAACATTCGTATCAATAATTACTTTGAATGTAAATGGATTAAATGCTCCAACCAAACGACACAGGTTGGCTGAATGGATCAAGAAACATGACCCATATATATGCTGTTTACAAGAGACCCACTTCAGACCTAGAGACACTCATAGACTGAAAGTGAAAGGCTGGAAAAAGATATTCCATGCAAATGGAAATCAAAAGAAAGCTGGAGTAGCAATCCTCATATCAGACAAAATAGATTTTAAAGTAAAGAAGATTCTAAGAGACAAGGCAGGTCACTACATCATGATTAAAGGATCCATCCAAGAGGAAGACATAACAGTCACGAACATCTACGCACCCAATACAGGGGCACCTCAATACATAAGACAGATACTTTTAGACTTAAAAGAAGAAATCAATAATAACACAATAATAGCAGGAGACTTTAACACTCCTCTCACACCAATGGATACATCATCTAAACAGAAAATTAATAAAGAAACACAAACCTTAAATGCCATACTGGAAAAGATGAACCTCATTGATATCTTTAGGACGTTCCATCCAAAAGTAGAAGAATACACTTTCTTCTCACGTGCTCACAGAACATTCTCCAGGATAGACCACATCTTGGGCCACAAATCTAACCTCAGTCAATTCAAGAAAACTGAAATTATATCAACCATCTTCTTGGACCACAATGCAATGAGACTAGATATCAACTACAGGAAAAAAACTGCTAAAAATAGAAACACATGGCGATTAAACAACACTTACCTAAAAAATCAACTGATCACTGAGGAAATCAAAGGAGAAATTTAAAAATTCCTAGAAGAAAATGACAATGAACATACGACCGTGCAAAACTTATGGGATACCGCAAAAGCAGTTCTAAGGGGGAAATTTATAGCAATACAATCCCACTTCAAGAAACTAGGAAAATATGAAGCAGATGACTTAACCCTCCACTTTAAACAATTGGAAAAAGAAGAACAGAAACATCCCAAAACCAGCAGAAGACAAGAAATTATAAAGACTAGAGCAGAAATAAATCAGAAAGAAATGAAAGAAACTATAGTATGGATAAATAAAACAAAAAGCTGGTTCTTTGAAAAAGTAAACAAAATTGACAAGCCTCTGGCAAGACTCATCAAGAAAAAGAGGGAGAAGAACCAGATCAACACAATCAAAAATGAAAAAGGAGAGATTACAACATATAATGCAGAAATCCAAAGGATTCTAAGAGACTATTATGAGCAACTCTATGGCAACAAACTGGACAACCTGGAAGAAATGCACAGTTTCTTGGGGAAGATCAATCTCCCAAGACTGAGCCAGGAAGAAACAGAAACTTTGAACAACCCAATCACAAGCTCAGAAATCGAATTTGTGATTAAAAATCTACCCAAAAATAAAAGCCCAGGGCCAGATGGCTTCACAGCCGAATTCTACCAAACATTTAAAGAAGAGCTAATGCCTGTTCTTCTAAAACTCTTTCAAAAAATTGCACAGGAAGGAAAATTTCCAAACACATTCTACGAGGCCACCATCACCCTGATACCCAAACCAGGCAAAGACAACACAAAAAAGGAAAATTACAGACCAATTTCTCTGATGAACTTAGATGCCAAGATCCTCAACAAAATCCTAGCAAACGGAATTCAACGACACATCAAAAAACTCATACATCATGATCAAGTCAGGTTCATCCCAGGCATGCAAGGATTCTTCAGCACCCGCAAATCAATCAATGTGATACACCATATCAACAAATTGAAAGACAAAAACTACATGATCATCTCAATAGATGCAGAAAAAGCCTTCGACAAAGTACAACACCCATTTATGATAAAAACTCTTCAGAAAATGGGCATAGAAGGAACCTATCTCAACACAGTGAAAGCCATCTATGAGAAGCCCACAGCGAACATTATCCTCAATGGTGAAAAACTGAAAGCATTCCCTCTAAGATCAGGAACAAGACAGGGGTGTCCACTTTCACCACTACTATTCAACATAGTCCTGGAAGTCCTAGCAACGGCAATAAGAGAAGAGAAAGAAATCAAAGGAATCCAGATTGGAAAGGAAGAAGTCAAGCTCTCTCTTTTTGCAGACAACATGACATTGTACATAGAAAAATCCCAAAGACTCTATTACAAAGCTTCTACAGCTAATCAACGAATTCAGCAAAGTCGCAGGATACAAAGTCAACACACAGAAATCACTGGCATTCCTATACACAAACAATGAAACATCAGAAAATGAAATCAAAGAGGCAGTCCCCTTCACCATTGCAACCAAAAGAATCAAATATCTAGGAATAAACCTACCCAAAGAAACAAAAGAACTGTACACAGAAAATTACAAGACACTCATGAAAGAAATTAAAGAAGACTTAAACAGATGGAGAGATATTCCATGTTCCTGGGTCGGAAGAATCAATATTGTGAAAATGACCATACTACCAAATATCATCTACAGATTCAATGCAATACCTATTCAACTTCCATTGACATTTTTCACAGAACTAGACCAAAGAATCACACAGTTCATATGGAAACACAAAAGACCTCGAATAGCCAAAGCAATTCTGAGAAAGAAAAACGGAGCTGGAGGGATCAGCCTCCCTAACTTCAGACTCTACTACAAAGCAACAGTCATCAAGACAGTATGGTACTGGCACAAAAACAGAACTATCAACCAATGGAACAAGATCGAGAACCCAGAGATAAACCCACACACCTATGGGTACCTTATTTTTGACAAAGGAGGAGAAACTATAAAATGGGACAAAGACAGCCTCTTCAACAAGTGGTGCTTGGAGAATCGGACAGCTACATGCAAAAAAATGAAGTTGGAACATTCCCTGACACCATACACTAAGATCAACTCAAAATGGATTAAAGACCTAAATGTAAGACCAGAAACCATCAAACTCTTAGAGGAGAATATAGGCAAAACCCTCAAGGACATCAATCAAAGCAAGATCTTCTCTGACCCACCAACTAAAATAGTGGAACTGAAAAGAAAAGTCAACACGTGGGACCTCATGAAACTTAAAAGCTTTTGTACAGCAAAAGAAATCACCAAAAAGTTGAACAGACACCCCACAGAGTGGGAGAAAATCATAGCAAATGAAACAACAGACAAAGAATTAACCTCCAAAATCAACAAACAACTCAGACAACTCAGCACAGGGAAAATGAACTACCCAATCAAAAAATGGGGAAAAGATCTAAAGAGACGCTTTTCCAAAGAGGACATACAGATGGTCCAAAGGCACATGAAACGATGCTCAACCTCGCTTATTATTAGAGAAATGCAAATTAAAACTACAATGAGATACCACCTCACACCCGTCAGAATGGCCATCATCATTAAAAAATCTGCAGACAATAAATGCTGGAGAGGGTGCGGAGAAAAGGGAACCCTCTTGCATTGCTGGTGGGAATGTAAATTGATACAGCCACTATGGAAGACAGTATGGAGATTACCCAAAGAAACAAAAGAACTGTACACAGAAAATTACAAGACACTCATGAAAGAAATTAAAGAAGACTTAAACAGATGGAGAGATATTCCATGTTCCTGGGTCGGAAGAATCAATATTGTGAAAATGACCATACTACCAAATATCATCTACAGATTCAATGCAATACCTATTCAACTTCCATTGACATTTTTCACAGAACTAGACCAAAGAATCACACAGTTCATATGGAAACACAAAAGACCTCGAATAGCCAAAGCAATTCTGAGAAAGAAAAACGGAGCTGGAGGGATCAGCCTCCCTAACTTCAGACTCTACTACAAAGCAACAGTCATCAAGACAGTATGGTACTGGCACAAAAACAGAACTATCAACCAATGGAACAAGATCGAGAACCCAGAGATAAACCCACACACCTATGGGTACCTTATTTTTGACAAAGGAGGAGAAACTATAAAATGGGACAAAGACAGCCTCTTCAACAAGTGGTGCTTGGAGAATCGGACAGCTACATGCAAAAAAATGAAGTTGGAACATTCCCTGACACCATACACTAAGATCAACTCAAAATGGATTAAAGACCTAAATGTAAGACCAGAAACCATCAAACTCTTAGAGGAGAATATAGGCAAAACCCTCAAGGACATCAATCAAAGCAAGATCTTCTCTGACCCACCAACTAAAATAGTGGAACTGAAAAGAAAAGTCAACACGTGGGACCTCATGAAACTTAAAAGCTTTTGTACAGCAAAAGAAATCACCAAAAAGTTGAACAGACACCCCACAGAGTGGGAGAAAATCATAGCAAATGAAACAACAGACAAAGAATTAACCTCCAAAATCAACAAACAACTCAGACAACTCAGCACAGGGAAAATGAACTACCCAATCAAAAAATGGGGAAAAGATCTAAAGAGACGCTTCTCCAAAGAGGACATACAGATGGTCCAAAGGCACATGAAACGATGCTCAACCTCGCTTATTATTAGAGAAATGCAAATTAAAACTACAATGAGATACCACCTCACACCCGTCAGAATGGCCATCATCATTAAAAAATCTGCAGACAATAAATGCTGGAGAGGGTGCGGAGAAAAGGGAACCCTCTTGCATTGCTGGTGGGAATGTAAATTGATACAGCCACTATGGAAGACAGTATGGAGATTTCTTAAAAAACTAAAAATGGAAGCACCCTATGACCCAGCAATCCCACTATTAGGCTTATATCCTGATGAAATCAAAACTGAAAGAAGCACCTGTACCCCAGTGTTCATTGCAGCTCTCTATACAATAGGCAGAACATGGAAGCAACCTAGATGTCCATCGACAAATGAATGGATCCAGAAGCCCTGGTACATATATACAATGGAATACTACTCAGCTGTTAAAAGAAATGCAGAAGACTCAGTCCTAATGAAGTGGCTGGCTCTAGAACCCATCATAAAAAGTGAAGTAAGTCAAAAAGAGAAAGACGAATACAGTATACTAACACACATATATGGCATCTAGTAGGACGGTCTTGATATCACACACAGGGAACTCATGGAAAAACAGACAGAGCATAGACATAGGGACATCGTGGCGAAGAAATAGGGAGGGGGAAGCATGGAGGGAGTAACATGGAAACCTATACTGTCATATGTGGAAAAGATAGCTAGTGTCATTGTGCTAAGGGAATAGGAGTGCTTACAATGGCTTGGGGCGAAGGTCTGGAGGGGTGGGATGGGGGGATCTGGGCGGGTGGGGACCAGGGATATGCATATGACTGATCTGGGAACATACATGTCTGTGAACAACAAAACTCTGTAAAACCTTTAAAATAAAGAATAAAAAAAAAACACACAAAAAGTCCCATCAGTTTAATAATAATAAAAAACCCCAAAAGTAGAAAACTGAGGGGGCAGAGGGAAGACGCCCCTGGGCCAGGGGCACGGGGAGCCCTGCTCAGGGCCCCAGGCCTGGCCGCAGGGCCCCAGTGTTGCTGTTGCTACGAGGTCGGGGTAGGGGGGTCAGCGATTGTCCTGTGGGAGCCCCTGTCATCGGGGCTGAGGACCCTTACTTCGGGGGTGCGCTCAGCTTCTGCATGCCCCGGATCTTGTTCAGCCGGCCAGAGATGAGGGCCTCGGTGGGTTTGTAACAGTCGACCAGCAGCTCCTTGACCCTGGCAGCCTGGGTGTCATCCCCCTCCGTGTCCAGGAGTTCATCCACGTCGATTTCCAGCTCTGGGATCTCCTCTTCCTGGGAGTCGCACAGGCGCACGAGCTGCTCCAGCGTCCCCTCCTCCAGGTGGAGGCGCTTCTGTAGCTCCTTGCGGTCTGTCATACTTGACCGTGACCTTTCCTTGGCGCTTCACTGGGCCCTCCTTGTCCGCGCGGCCCGGGCCCCGCCTGCAGCCCCAGGGGGGCCTCTGAAAATAGATGCGGGCCGGGGCCGCCAATGCTGCGTTCCTTGCGGGGCCGCTGTCTGCCAGGGCGGCAGCCGGGCCCCCGCACCCCTGCACCGCCGCCTCCCGGACGCCCGCCGGCTGTCTCCGCCGGCTGTCTCGGGGCGGGTGGCTCTGCTTACCTTGTGAGCTCGGCTCCGCTCTGCTCCGCCTGGCGGCGCCCCACCCCACCAATCCGCGCGCCCTTTGTCTCCCGCGGCTGCTGCCCGAGCCCGCTCTCTAAATTATTTTTCATGTACTCATTTCCTCCCCACACACATAGCACGTTTTCACTGCAATTCATTTTTATCATTTAATGAAACACATGCATAGGTCTTGTACTCTGTCCTGTTTCCCATCGTCTGGATTTTATGGATTGTAACACTTTGGTGTCCTTTAACATATTCTTCAGCCCCCTATACTTCTTTTTTTTTTCACATTAACTGGCACTTTATTTGCTTAAAACCTAAACATTGTCAGTTTGAGAAGAAATCCACTGTGATATAGACCTCCCCATTTAAATTCTAGGGTTTTTTCTTTTGATCCTTGGTAAAATTTTTATCCAAGAAACAGAATAGATACATATATATATTTAAAAACATGAACCATTAGAGAATGACATAGGAAATAAAAAAAAGATTTAAGTTTTGGCGGCCCTTGCTTTTTTTTTTTAAGTTCTTTAAAGACTGTAGCAGAATGGAAGGATCACTGGCTCCAAGTCTCTTAGAGATAACAAGTGATGAAACTAAACACACAAACAAGCCCCAAACAAGGTCAGGCAACCCCAGTGCCCTACCCGGCTCCATGGTAAAACACACGAGTACTTTCAGTAGCAGTTCAGAATTCATCTTTATCTCCTACCTGCCCCCTATACTTCTTTACATGGCTACTCAGAGGTAGAAACTTGATCGGTTTTTTTTTTTTTTTAATCAGTGGAAGTATTTTATTTTTTATTTTTTTAAACTTTTATTTTACTTTTAACTTTTACAGGGTTTTGTTGTTTACAGATATGTATGTTCCCAGATTAGTCATATGTATATTCCCCTCTTCCCACTCCTCCCGACCGTCACACAGCACCCCTGCAGGATTCCCTTTTCTCACAGAGCAATGACTAGAGCTATTTTCTTCACATATGATAGTACAGGCCTTCATGCTACTTCCTTTACGCCTCCCACCCACTGTTCCTTCCCCACAATGTCCATATGTCCACTGTCCATGTCTGTCTTTCCGTCACTTCACTGCATGTGCCATTATCACCATCCCACTAGATTCCATATATATGTGAGTATACTGTATTTGTCCTTCTCTTTCTGACTGACTTCACTTTTTATGATACGTTCTAGATCCAGCCACCTCATTAGGGCTGATTCTTCTGCATTTCTCTTTACAGCTGAGTAGTATTCCATTGTATATATGTACCAGGGCTTCTTTATTCGTTCATTCATCGATGGGCATCTAGGTTGCTTCCACGTTCTAGCTATTGTATAGAGAGCTGCAATGAACACTGGGGTACAGGTGCTTCTTTCAGTTTTGATTTCATCAGGATATAAGCCTAATAGTGGGATTGCTGGGTCATAGGGTGCTTCTATTTTTAGTTTTTTAAGAAATCTCCATACTGTCTTCCATAGAGGCTGTATCAGTCCACATTCCTACCAGCAATGCAAGAGGGTTCCCTTTTCCCCGCACCCTCTCCAGCATTTATTGTCTGCTGATTTGTGGATGATGGCCATTCTGATGGGTATGAGGTGATATCTCATTGTAGTTTTAATTTGCATTTCTCTAATTATAAGCGAAGTTGAGGATTGTTTCATGTGTTTTGGGGCCATCTTTATGTCCTCTTTGGAGAGGTGTCTGTTTAGGTCCTTTTCCCTTTTTTTTTTGTATTTTCTTTTGCAAGACTACTCCATAGGTGATGCTGTGTACTTCCAATAGGAGGATACATAATGTCTGGTTATCTCTCTTTGTGCTGATGCTGGTAGTCATTGATGACTATCATCCATTAATACCTTGGGGCTTGAAGAATGATCATTTCTCATTCGCTCCATTCCTTCTTAATTTATTAGCTGAAATACCCCTACACTGTATGTAGAAATTATTCCTTGTCCATCATTAGTTTATCCTGAGGGAAAGGTATAATATTTGCTATGTTCTCTCATAACATTCAAATCTCTTCTGCATCTATATTTTGTACAATTTTATGTAAGTTTTATTATTTATTTCTGCTTTTATATTTAATAATCATATTTTCAAACTTTGTCTATTTTATAAGATTTTCAAAGAACTGCCTTTTGTTATTTGGCTCTACTGTTTTCCATTTCATTATTTCTGCATTTACTTTCTTTATTTCCTACTTTATACTTCTTTAGGTTTAACAAGCTATTTATGCCCTAGCTTCTTGAATGGCTCGGATGTTTTAGACATTTCTTATTTTTTAAATTAAGACTATATTCCCCTCTGAGTAACACTGAGGTAAGGGTAAACATATCATCTGATTACTTACATTATCAGAATTTTCCAAATATATATATATATATATATATATATATATAAACTTGAACCATAAAAAATATTTTTGATTAAGATATAAACAATATGAGAGATTTATAGTGTTACATGGAGGAGGTTTCAGGATCCAGGGGTATTTGGGATTTTTCTTTTATAAGAAAAAAAGTCTATAATATAAACCACTTGTATATAGAAAAAATTCCATAATTACAGAAGAAATTTAAACCTATTTAATTGCTGGTGACAGAACTGGGATTATCCCAGGAATGTGATAAAGTTTAATACTAGAAAATCTGTCAGTATTATTGGCCAAACATGTAATAGAGATTGTCCAGGAAAATAGAAACCATGATAAATACTTAAAGCAGAGAATTGGTTACAAAAATGATAGAGAAGCTAAACAGGGGACAATTGGGGAACCCAATAATTAGCAACATAAAGAAGTCATTCCCACTTCTAGACTGGAAGGACAAAGAGCAGAGGCAGTGCTGGATTCAATAGGATCTGGAGCCATGGTGGATCCATCTGATAGGGCTGGAACCATGGAAGATGTGTAGCTATTAAAGGGGAAACCACCTGATGCAGAGGAAGGAGAAAAACTGGCTCTTCTACTCTCCTGGGTTTAATATCCTGTTGGTTTGATTGTTGGCAGAATCCAGATGGCAGGAAAATGTTAGCCAGCCTAAGAATTGCAGACTGTAGGATTCAGCCTGTATATTTTATAAGGCAGAGCAGAGGACAACTGAGGGGTGAATTTGAGGGCAGTTAAGCCCAGGAAAAGCATATCGTATTGACATATTGAATGAGAACAGTCATACCTAAACTGATACAGAATCAATAATGTATCTTGTCCTCATGCCACACCTTTATTCATACCTCCTATATGCTCCTCCCCTCATCATCAAATTCATTTTCAAGATGTGGTTGACAGTTTACTTGTCTATCTCCATAGACTATGCCATGTCTCCCACTGTATCCACAGAGTGTGTATATTGCTTAAATCAGTGTGCACTGCAAGTATTTGCTGTCAAATCATTTCATTTGCATTTAAATTGTTAAATAAAATACATAATTATTTTAACTTTATAATTTTTCCTAAGTTGAGTATCACACAAAAGACATGATTACACAAATGCAAACACAGAAATTGATTATGGCAACTGCTTCCATCTAGTCAGATTACACTCTTACTTGAAGTAATTATCATCAACCATTATCTAACTTAGGAACTGCATCATTCTCAGTGTTTACCTGTCAGTGTTTTAGATACATAATCTTAGAAACCTATGAAAGCTAGAAAATGAAGGAATCATGAAACTTACATGTTGATAACCTCAAGAAAAAGGTCTTGAAAAGTTAAGTTTTCTTTTTTCCCACAAATTACTTTGGCAATGGAATTTTCTCAAAAATAGTGGGTAGAAAATAGAACTATTAATCTTAGAGACTGACAGAATATATTTCACCCAGGATTTAATAGAAAAATAGACAAGGCCAACCTTGCCTGTGTGTCCTAAATGACCTTTGTTTTACATGGATATCAAGATGGAAAGAAAGTCTCTCTATAACATACCATTACCAACATTTACATCATACAATCAGATTCACAGTCCAGGAAAAGCACCTTGAAGGACATTTAGTCTAGTTACCCATTGAAGTTTTAGACATACTACTTCTTAGAAGTTCCTAATATAAAGTCCACAATTGGTCCCTCTGTAACTGGTTATTCATTAGCTCCGATTCTGCTTTGTGGAATCACAGTGAAGGTTTCTAAACAAACACATGACAATCCTTCAGATGTCTGAAAACAGCCAACATGTTCTACTCAAGTTTTACTAGTCCAAAATAACATATGTATTTCTTTCAGGAGGTGCCCATATATCATAGCGTCTAGACCTCTGTTGTCTACTAAACACTTGAGTTAAATTAACTAAAATTAAATATTTACATTTTCCGTCATACTAGTCACACTTCAAATATTCAGGGTGCAGAGAGGATGAGATGGTTGAATGGCATCACCGAGTCAATGGACATGAGTCTGAGCAAACTCCAGGAGATGGTGAAGGACAGGGAAGCCTGGCGTGCTGCTGTCCATGGGGTCACAAAGAGTCAGATACGACTGAACAACTGAACAACAACAAGGATATGTAGCTGGTAGCTATTGAACTGCAAAGCACTGATGAAGAGCATTTTCATCATCATCATCACAAAAGCATGATCACTGTGCCGTGCGGATCCATCCCTTTCCTTTTTTGTAGATTAAAAAATATTTCTAAATGGTGAATTACAAGTTAGCCTGGGTTTCTTCTGTATTTTTGTATCTTTCATCATCTGGTATCTTCCTTCTACAAGCACTACGCTTTGGGGACTCTCCTCATAGAACAATTTATCACTCACATTCAATCAGAGAAGCAGAAACATTGAGATCCAAGATTTCATCTGAAAACAATGTTCATTTCTGTGAAATGTAATGATCTATAGCTCTGACTTCTCTCTCTAAGCCCATGGATATTTTCTTTGCAATGCTGCAGCAGTTTTCAAAACCAGAAGTTCTAAACTCCTTGAAGAATTCTAATAACTCGCTGAAATGGTTCATACAGCGTTCATGTACATGCATTTATTTTTATAATAATTTACTAACCAATTTACTGCATGAGAACAGGCTGCACTTGTCCTGGCATTCAGGCTAGAGACTTAATGTTTGTACAAAAACAAGAACAGGCTCTGGGGACAGATGGGAAAGACAAGGTCCCACCTTGGGTCCCAGCACTTACCCGCATGTGCAGTACGACCTCTCTCCATGGTCCACAGATGATGCCATCACTGTCACTGCTGTGGCTGCCACCATCGCTGCCTCCAATCGAAGCCAAGATTCCAGCCTCACCTTCCTGTGAGGGACTAGTGGTGCCTGGGACCTGCAATAAAATGAAATACAATTAAATACTCACTTCCTCCAGCAACAAAGGGAGGCTTGCCAGGAAACTATTTTAACAGTAGATGTAGAAGGTCATACGAATGTTAACTAGAGCAGTTGTGGTATGGATGGAAAAGAGTGAACAGATTGAGTGTTTTGAGACTCTTAAGTAGCAGACACTCTAACCTTAAACAAAAATGGAACATTAATGATTCACATAACCAACCAAAGGGTGTGTCTGTCCTCAAGACAGTTGGAGCTGGGACCTCAAATAACACATGGCTGCCTGCTCTGCTGTTTTCATCCTCTCTAGTGTGCCTACCCTTTCAATGAAGGATGCCCAGATACTCTACTAGAACAACTTGGCTTGACTGAGAGGAAGAAGTAATTTCCTTCCAAGAAGACAGAGATGGTCCCTAGAGGGAAAGAGACACTAAGACAATAAACCAGACTATGTAAATTGTAGAGACACAGTCTCTAAACAAATGTCAGGTTTTCCTAACTTTTTATGTAAATGGAGGCTACAGAAGGCAGTATCTTATTCCTCCTAAGTGGGTTTTTTTTCCCATAGAGAAAGCAGAAACATTGAGATCCAAGATTTCATCTGAAAACAATGTTCATTTCTGTGAAATGTAATGATCTATAGCTCTGACTTCTCTCTAAGCCCATGGATATTTTCTTTGCAATGCTGCAGCAGTTTTCAAAACCAGAAGTTCTAAACTCCTTGAAGAATTCTAATAACTCGCTGAAATGGTTCATACAGCGTTCATGTACATGCATTTATTTTTATAATAATTTACTAACCAATTTACTGCATGAGAACAGGCTGCACTTGTCCTGGCATTCAGGCTAGAGACTTAATGTTTGTACAAAAACAAGAACAGGCTCTGGGGACAGATGGGAAAGACAAGGTCCCACCTTGGGTCCCAGCACTTACCCGCATGTGCAGTACGACCTCTCTCCATGGTCCACAGATGATGCCATCACTGTCACTGCTGTGGCTGCCACCATCGCTGCCTCCAATCGAAGCCAAGATTCCAGCCTCACCTTCCTGTGAGGGACTAGTGGTGCCTGGGACCTGCAATAAAATGAAATACAATTAAATACTCACTTCCTCCAGCAACAAAGGGAGGCTTGCCAGGAAACTATTTTAACAGTAGATGTAGAAGGTCATACGAATGTTAACTAGAGCAGTTGTGGTATGGATGGAAAAGAGTGAACAGATTGAGTGTTTTGAGACTCTTAAGTAGCAGACACTCTAACCTTAAACAAAAATGGAACATTAATGATTCACATAACCAACCAAAGGGTGTGTCTGTCCTCAAGACAGTTGGAGCTGGGACCTCAAATAACACATGGCTGCCTGCTCTGCTGTTTTCATCCTCTCTAGTGTGCCTACCCTTTCAATGAAGGATGCCCAGATACTCTACTAGAACAACTTGGCTTGACTGAGAGGAAGAAGTAATTTCCTTCCAAGAAGACAGAGATGGTCCCTAGAGGGAAAGAGACACTAAGACAATAAACCAGACTATGTAAATTGTAGAGACACAGTCTCTAAACAAATGTCAGGTTTTCCTAACTTTTTTTTATGTAAATGGAGGCTACAGAAGGCAGTATCTTATTCCTCCTAAGTGGAAGAAGGCAAATTTTTCGCTTTTATTTTCCTATTCTCAGGTCATGTTTCTGATATGAGAATGTGTCAAGAATGATTCCTGAAGTCAGAGTAACAGAAGCGTGTAATTATCTGTCTCTTTGGGCTGTCCAACCTTTGTTCACCTCCATTCGATCTAATAATAATAAAGAGCTAATTACAGGTACCAAAAAATGATCCAAACACAAACAAAAAAAACACAGAAACTCCATACTCAGAAAACTCACATAGCCGTATTATACTTTCAATATTTCTTTATAGGGGCTTCCCTGGTGCTCCAGTGGGTAAAGAGTCTGCCTTGCAGTGCAAGGAGCACCAGTTCAAACCCAGGCACTGGTTCGATCCCTGGCCCTGGAAGACCCTGTGTGCTGCGGAGCAGCTGGGCCGGTGTGTCCAATTATGAGCCAGTGCTCCAGAGTGCATGTGCCCAGAGCTGGTGCTCTGCGACGAGAGGGGCCACTGCCATGGGAGGCCCACACAGGCCAAAGAATAAAAAAAAGATGGATGAAAATAATAAATAAGAAAAAGCTTGTAGCATGAAGTTAAAAAAAAATAATAAGTCTTTATATCTTCTTAATATATTTATATATAAGGAAGGTAAAGCCTGGAACAAGAGACTCAATATTCCTGACATATACTTTTTAAATTACAGGGTTGTATTATTCCTCTGGGATCCAGCTAAGTGAGAAACTGAAGAATGTCCTAATGTGAGCTTCTTATTAAAGATCGGATGCTAGATAGAACAGAGTTAAATGTTATAACTTTTCTACTCATTCCGAGAGTAAGCCAGATGGAGGCATATTATGGTGCAGGGTGTGGCAGGGTTGGAGGATTAACAAGAAATGGTGATTTTTCTAGTCAAGCCCTTTTCCCAGTGCATCTCACTCTTTAGTGTGGAGCACTCTCTAAAGTGATGCTTTGGCCTGGAGGGTTGGGAGGGGGGGATATACATATGACTCATCTGGGATCATACATATCTATAAACAACAAAACTCTGTAAAAGTAAAAAGTAAAATAAAAAATTTTAAAATAAATAAAAAATAAAGTGGTGCTTCACAGTTCTAACCTTTATTCAAAAATCAACCTTCTTGGTCTCGTGTGATAAGCATCACAGGAAACCATAATGTCAAACAAAATGAGCTTCTCAATAGACCCTGAGCGCACATTGTCCTGCAAATATCAGCTCAGATCCCACTACTTTCCCCTCCATTCTCCAAACTGTATTCCTACTTTACCCACACATACTGGCAGTACTTTGCCGTTCTGTGGCCAACTACAATTGGCCCGGGCTTGAAATGTTTTATGTAGAAGAGTCTTCCATTCCAAACTGTACATTTCAGAATTAAGTTCACATATTGACACATGATACCTACTCAAGAGTAGAAATAAACTGAGATGGGAGCAGCAAAGATTGCCTTCAGCATCAGAATACCCATGTCCCACCTTCCCATAGGAATCATAATGCTAGAAAGTCTGGGCCACACAATGATGGCCAAAGGTGACAGACTACAGCAGGCCACCTGAGGACAAGACAGCTTGAGGATGACCACACCCTGGCTCTGTCACAGACGGTATTTTATTAGAAACAAGTAGATTCTTAAAAGTTGTACCCACTGGCTGTTCCAGCTTTTGAACACTTCATTCCTAAATTTCTCTCTGTACTAAGATATGGCATTTTCTTTTCCCCTTGGAGCATCTTGTGAAAAATCTGCTCTTTTCTCTCAATTTCAGTTTCTGTAGTACACTTACATAATTATATTCAATCCATTTCACTTGAGTGTACTCCTCTCTCCTCTTATTTATTTCTGATATTTTGTGGAAAATTACTTAAGTGATGAAACACTCTATTTCCAAGTATATCTTTAGGCAAAAGAGGAAGGAGTGGATTCACAGACATTGCATAAACCCAACATTATGAATATCTCCCAAAAAACTGATATTTACAACAAGCAGGCAATTTTTGCCATACTTCCAAGAAGACATAAATTTTTCTAGAATCCATAACACATCATGTGGACAACAGAAAGGAACTTCAGGCATTTATTTGCTCATGGCAAAAGGACAAAGCTACAAACAAAAAACCTGCTGGGATATCAGAGTAGTTACACCAGGACAGGATATTAATTTCAAACACAGTTTTTAAATGTTACAACTGTCAGAATACTAGAAGGATTCTTGAGGTAAAGACTAAAGAATTACCCTGCAATCCAGGCTACTTTTACTCTTCCGCATTATCTTTGATATTTTTAAAATAATCATTTAAATTGTAAAATTATAAGAAAATACGAAAAATGAAAACAAAAACATGTAAGAAAATTTTAAAAATCCACCTGTGATATACAACCCAGGG
The DNA here is from genome assembly GCA_022376925.1 of Tragulus kanchil. NCBI lineage: Eukaryota > Metazoa > Chordata > Mammalia > Artiodactyla > Tragulidae > Tragulus > Tragulus kanchil. The sequence continues at coordinate 11,985,447 of JAIOJX010000001.1, forward strand.
ACAAAGCACTTTAAAATACTGACATACAATTAAACCTTGAAAATGAGTTGAACTGCATGGATCACTTGTATGTGGATTTCTTTTTTTCAATAAATATGTATAGAACAAACAATTCACAGTTGGCTGACTCTGAAGATGTGGACATACTGGTACAGAGAGTGAACTATAAAGTTATAAGCAGAATTTCAACTGCATGAGGGGTTAGTCCCTCTAATACCTATGTTGTTCAAGAGACAACTGTATTTATCATCAGTCTTTTTAATGCAAATACAGAAGACCTCTTTTTATTGTAAGCAGTCTAAAAAGTCAGTTGAAATAGGAATCAAAAATTATGCTAAATATTTTTAATAGACTATTTTTTAGAGCATATAGTATGTAGGTTTTTAAATTTTTCTTTCTTCATTTATTTTTGGCTATTCTGGGTTTTCACTGCTGCCACAGGCTTTTCTCTAGTTGCAGGGACTGGGGGCTCCTATCTAGTTGAGGTGAGCAGGCTTCTTGTTGTGGTGACTTCTCTTGTTGTGGAACTCGGGCTCTAGGGCACACGGGCTTCAATAGTTGTGGCCCATGAGCTCCATACCTGTGACTCCGAGGCTCTAGAGCTCAGGCTCCATAGTTGTGGCTCATGGGCCTAGTTGCTCCGCAGCATGTGGCATCTTCCCGGATCAAGGATTGAACCCGTGTCTCCTGTGTTGGCAAGCAAACTCTACCACTGAACTACCAGGGAAGCCCCAGTGTGTAGTTCTTTAAGACTGGCTTCTCTCACCCACTAATATGCACTTCCAGAAAGACTTCACCATCTCTTTTCATGGCTTAACAGGTCATTTTTTTTTAGCTCTGAATAATATTCCACTTTCTTGAAAGTACCACAGTTTGTTTCTCCATCCACTTACTGAAGGACACTAGTTGATTGCAGGTTTGGGCAATTATGAACAGAACTGCTATAAACATTCATGTCCAGGTTTTTGCATGGACATCAGTTTACAACGCTTTTGGAAAATAGTCATCAGTTCAGTCAGGTCTGATTCTTTGTGACCCCATGGACTGCAGAAGGCCAGGCTTTCCTGTCTTTCACCAACTCCCAAAGCCTGCTCGAACTCATGTCATGATTCCTGGATCATATCAGAGTATATTTAGCTTTGTAAGAAACTGTCAAACAGTCTTACAAAGTAGCTGTGCTATGTTGCTTTCTCACCAGCAATGAATGAGAGTTTCTATTATTCCACATCCTCATTAGCACTTGGCATTCTCAGGGTTTTGAACTTTGGCTACTCTAACACTTATGTCACCTTCATGGATCATTGCCTTGTTGTGGCATAACTCAATGAAGCTATGAATATGCTGTGCAGGGCCACTCAAAACAGACAAGTCATAGTGAAGAATTCTGACAGAACATGTTACACTGAAGGAGGAAATGCCAAACCACTCTAGTACTCTTGCCATGAGAAACCCATGAACAGTATGAAAAGGCAAAAAGATATGACATGAGAAGATGAGCACCCCCGCTCCCCAGGTCGACAGGTGTACCATATGCTACTGCGGAAGAGAAGGGGCAACTATGAATAGCTCCAGAAAGAATGGAGCAGCTGGGTCAAAGCAGAAATGATGCTTATTTGTGGATGTGTCTGGTGGTGAAGGTAAATGCTGTAAAGAACAGTAGTGTATAGAATCGTGGAATGTTAGGTCCATGAATCAAGGTAAATTGGACATGGTCAAGCAGGAGATGGCAAGAGGAAACATCGACATCTGAGGAATCAATGAACTAAAGTGGACGGGAATGGGTGATTTTAATTCAGATGGCCATTAAATCCACTACTGTGGGCAAGAATTACTTACAAGAAATGGAATAGCCCTAATAGTCAACAAGAGAATCTGAAATGCAGTACTTGGGTGCAATCTCAAAACCGACAGAATGATAGTGGCTCATTTCTAAGGCAAACCATTCAACATCACAGCAATCCAAGTCTATGCCCCAACCACTGATGCCGAAGAAGTTGAAGTTGATCCGTTCTGCGAAGACCTACAACATCTTCTAGAACTAACACCAAAAAAGGTGTTCTTTTCATTAAAGGGGATTGGAATGTAAAAGTAGGAAGTCAAGAGATACCCAAAATAACAGCCAAGTTTGGCTTTGAAATCAAAATGAAGCAGGGCAAAGAGTAACAGAGTTTCATCAAAAGAACATGCTGGTCATAGAAAACACCCTTTTCCAATAACAAAAGAGATGACTCCACACATGGATATCACCAGATGGTCAATATAAAACTCAGATTGATTATGTTCTTTGTAGCCAAAGAAGGAGAAGTTCTATACAGTCAGCAAAATCAAGACCTGGAGCTGACAATGACTCAGATCATGAACTCCATATTATTGCAAGATTCAGGCTTAAATTGAAGAAAGTAGGGAAAACTACTAGACCACTCAGGTATGATCTAAGTCAAATCCCTTATGATTATACAGTGGAGGCAACAAATAGACTCAAGGGATTAGATCAGGTAGACAGTGCCTGAAGAACTATGGACAGAAGTTCATAACACAGTACAGGAGGCAGTGACCAAAACCATCCCCAAGAAAAAGAAAAGCAACAAGGCAAAATGGTTGTCTGAGGAGGCTTTACAAATAGCTGAAAAAAGAAGAGTCGCAAAAGGCAAGAGAGAAAGGGAAAGATATGCCCAACTGAATGCAGAGTTCCAGAGAATAGAGATAAGAAAGTGAACAATGCAAAGAAATAGAGGAAAACAATGCAGTGGGAAAGATTAGAGATCTCTTCAAGAAAATGGGAGATACCAAGGGAACATTTCATGCAAGGATGGACACAATAAAGGACATAAATGGTAAGAACCTAACAGAAGCAGAAGAGATTAACAAAAGGTAGAAGAATACACAGAATTATACCAAAAAGGTCTTAATAACCCAAATAAGCACAATGGTGTGGTCACTGACCTAGTGAGATGGTTAGATAGCATCACTGACTCAATGGACATGAATTTGAGCTAACTCTGGGAAATAGCGGAGGACAGAGATCCTGGTGTGCTGCAGTCCACAGGGTGGCAGAGAGTTCGACATGATCTAGAGACTGAACAACAGCAATACTTGTATAGTAGTATCTCATAGTGGTTTTAATTTGCAACCCCCTAATGATATACGTTGTTGAGCATCTTTTCATATGCTCATTCACCATGCATATACCTTCTTTCACAAGATGTCCCTTCAGATCTCTTGTCCATTTTTTAATAGGGTCGTTGCTTTCTTATTATTAAGAGTTCTTTCTATATTTTAGGTTATAGTCCTTTATTAGATGTGTTTTGGAAATATTTTCTGCCAGTCTATGCTTTGTCTTTTCATTCTCTTGAGAGCAACTTTTGCAGAGTAGAAGTTTATAATTTTAATGATATTCAAGTTACTGATTATTTTTTTCAAGGATCATGCCTTTGATACAGTACCTAAAAAGTCATTGTTATACTCAAGGTCATCTAGGTTTTCTATGTTACATTCTATTAATTTCATAATCCTCATTTTATTCTTAGGTAGATTTTGAGTTAATTTTTGAGAAATGTCTGTGTCTAGATTTTTTTTCTTTTTTTTGCATGCCAATGTCTGGTTGTTTTATCACTTTTCATTGAGAAGACTATGTTCTCTCTGTTGTATTATCTTTTGTTAAAGATTATATTTGATTGGGTCTATTTCTGGCCTCTTTATTTTGTTTCACTGATAAATTTTTCTATTCTTTCACTAATACCACACTGTCTTTTTTTTTTTTTTTAAACATTTATTTATTTTATCTTTTTTGGGGGGGTGAAGTGGGGAGGGAGGGGGACGGGCAGGCCACTTCTATTGGTCTTTCATTTCTCTATTTTCATCCATCTTTGTTCTTTGGCTCCTGTGGGACTCCCATCGCGGTGGCCTCTGTAGTTGCAGAGCACCGGCTCTGGGCGCATGCGCTCTAGAGCTCCGGCTTGGTAATTGGACACATCAGTCCAGCTGCTCCGCGGCACATGGGATCTTCCCAGGCCAGGGATCGAACCGGTGCCCCTTGCACTGCAAGGCGGTGTCCTTACCCACTGGACCACCAGGGTAAGTTCCTCACTGTCTTAATTACTGCAGCTTTATAGTAAGTCTTGAAATTGAACAGCATCAGTCCAACTTTGTCTTCTCCTTCAGTCTTGCATTAGTTATCCATGGTTTTGCCTTTGCTTATAAACTGTAGAATCAGGTTGTCAATGTTCACAAAATAATTCCCTGAGATTTTAATTGGGACTAAATGTACTATATAAAATAAGCTGCAAAAAAATGACATCTTAACAATACTGATTCTTCCTATGCACACATATGGAGTATCTCCATTTACTTAGAACTTTGATTTCTTTCATTAGTTTTGTAGTTCTTGTCCACATTTTTAACATAAAACACAGAAGTGCATATTCCTTAACAATCATCTTAAAATGCCTACACATTCTATGCTTTGTCTTTTCATTCTCTTGAGAGCAATTTTGCAATTTTTTTTTCAAGTTACTGATTATTTTTCAAGGATCATGCCTTTGATACAGTACCTAAAAGTCATTGTTATACTCAAGGTCATCTAGGTTTTCTATGTTACATTCTATTAATTTCATAATCCTCATTTTATTCTTAGGTAGATTTTGAGTTAATTTTTGAGAAATGTCTGTGTCTAGATTTTTTTTCTTTTTTTTGCATGCCAATGTCTGGTTGTTTTATCACTTTTCATTGAGAAGACTATGTTCTCTCTGTTGTATTATCTTTTGTTAAAGATTATATTTGATTGGGTCTATTTCTGGCCTCTTTATTTTGTTTCACTGATAAATTTTTCTATTCTTTCACTAATACCACACTGTCTTTTTTTTTTTTTTTAAACATTTATTTATTTTATCTTTTTTGGGGGGGTGAAGTGGGGAGGGAGGGGGACGGGCAGGCCACTTCTATTGGTCTTTCATTTCTCTATTTTCATCCATCTTTGTTCTTTGGCTCCTGTGGGACTCCCATCGCGGTGGCCTCTGTAGTTGCAGAGCACCGGCTCTGGGCGCATGCGCTCTAGAGCTCCGGCTTGGTAATTGGACACATCAGTCCAGCTGCTCCGCGGCACATGGGATCTTCCCAGGCCAGGGATCGAACCGGTGCCCCTTGCACTGCAAGGCGGTGTCCTTACCCACTGGACCACCAGGGTAAGTTCCTCACTGTCTTAATTACTGCAGCTTTATAGTAAGTCTTGAAATTGAACAGCATCAGTCCAACTTTGTCTTCTCCTTCAGTCTTGCATTAGTTATCCATGGTTTTGCCTTTGCTTATAAACTGTAGAATCAGGTTGTCAATGTTCACAAAATAATTCCCTGAGATTTTAATTGGGACTAAATGTACTATATAAAATAAGCTGCAAAAAAATGACATCTTAACAATACTGATTCTTCCTATGCACACATATGGAGTATCTCCATTTACTTAGAACTTTGATTTCTTTCATTAGTTTTGTAGTTCTTGTCCACATTTTTAACATAAAACACAGAAGTGCATATTCCTTAACCAGCCCTACAAAGTGAAGCCAAGGTCTTCTCTTCAGATTGTATCCAGAGTTCTGTTCATCTTTCTTATGAAATGCATACTTACAGTGAACACATTATTTCTAGTTACATTTTATTTGCATTAGAGCAATAATGCGAAAAATGCTTCTCGATCTGAGAGAAATCTTCTAATTTTTATAATATTTTTACAAATTTTTAATTTTCTTGCTCACACCAGATTAATACAGATTTATTTTAGAGGCTCACCTTTATTGTGTCTTTCCAAGGCTTTTATCTGAGCATTTCTACAAGAAAAAAATCTTTATTTTTACAGTTATATTTCATTGGTTTCTTTGACATTTAATTAAATTGTTACTATACCAAGGTTAATTAGCTTGTAAAAACATTTGCAAACATACAAATGGTTCTTGACAAGCATACACCCCAACCAGTAGGAAATGGGCCACATAGACACACAGGGAGATTCCTGCCAGCCATGAGCTTTCCATGTGGGGCCAGTATTACATGTATCCTAGAGGAATCAGAAACCACTCAGAGGTCAGCTAGCTAACAGAACTTTTACTGTATTTTGTTTATTTTGTTTCATTTTTATGAAACAGAAAGAAAAATCACAAAGGAAAAAGAAACAAAAACCAACTTTAAACACCATGCTATATTTAGAAATGGTCAATAGAACAGGTTTAAAGAATAGAATTTTAAAGGTTTTTGAGGGGGTGGGTAGTGTGTGTGTTTGCAATGTGCTTTGACAGAATTTTTGCAGTTTGTTCTTCAATTATGAAATATCTTACATAGACTTTTTGATGGTAGCTATTTTGACAGGAGTGAGGTAATAACTTAATTGTAGTTTTGATCTCCATTTCTCTAACAATTAGCAATGATGAGCATTTTCTCATGTGCCTATTGGCCATCTGTATGTCTTCTTTGGACAAATGTCTATTTAGATCATCTGCCCAGTTTTTGATTGGGTTGTCTGTTTATTTTTTATATTGAGCTGTATGAGCTGTTTGCATATTTTTGAAATTAGTTCCTTGTTAGTAGCACCATTTGCAAATATTTTCTCCCATTCTATAGGCTGGCTTTTCATTTTGTTTATAGTTTCCTTTGCTATGCAAAAGCTTTTGAGTTTGATTAGGTCCCATTTATTTATTTTTGTTTTTATTTCCATTACTCTGGGAGACAGATCCAAAAAGATATTGCTGTAATTTATGTCAAAGGGTATTCTATGTTTTTCTCTAGGTGTTTTATAGTATCCAGTCTTACATTTAGGTCTTCAATCTAAAAGCATAGAGACTATTATAATGAACACCTATGTGCCAACAACTCAGTCTATGAAATAAACATGAGAGATATAAATAAAACTTCCTGTTTATCTTTATGTATCCATCTGGGTCCCAACAAGAAACATGATAAGACACTCAATATAGGATCAGTCCAGGAGATTTTGATAGAAAAGTGACTATTTACAAAGGTATGGGTATAACAGAACTAAACAGTGCAGAAATTTGGGACTAGTAGCAACGAAGCTATTACCATCCTTATGCCCAAAGGGACAAGAAAAGGATATATGCTTGGAATCCAAAAAATATCACATAGAATTGGAGTCTTTGAGCATAGCAGAGGCCTCTGGTCAAAGGTCATAGGCAGTTTGAGGTGACCTCACAGAGAGGGAACCAGAAGAATGCTCTCCACCCTCTTTCTGGTCTCCTACTGGCTTCCCCATTGTCCAAACTCATCCTGAAGCCACAGAACATGGAGAATCCATTTATGCAGTTGATACAGGTCAGCCTCCCCTGGCAGCGAGCAGAGTGGAGAAGAGCATTAACTGAAGAGGCAGATACCAGTTATTCAGCCTTCTCATGCCATCCCACTCTCCTCCTCCTCTGGTCTACAGAGGTTATCACTCATCTGAATTGGGTGTTCAGTATTCCCATTCAGATCTGTGTACTTTGACCATACTTGTATATATCCATATGAACTGCAGAATACTGTTTAGTCTGGTAGTTATTAGAGTTATCCACTAAACACAATCCTAAAGGAAATCAACTCTGATTATTCACTGGAAGGACTGATGCTGAAGCTGAGGCTCCAATATTTTGGACACCTGATGTGAAGAGCCAATCACTGGAAAAGACCCTGATGCTGGTGAAAGACTGAGGGCAGCAGGAGAAGGAGGCGACAGAGGATGAGATGGTTGAATGGCATCCATGACTCAATGGACATGAGTTTGAGTAAACTCTGGGAGATAGCGAAGGACAGAGAAGCCCAGTGTACTGCAGTTCATGGGATCACAAAGAGTTGGACGTGACTTAGTGACTGAACAGCCACCACCAAATACTTGGGGTGATCTTACCCTCATAGAGTAACATGATACTTCCCAGTCCCCTTAAAGGTCAGTGTGACTATGTGACTTGTCTTGGACAATGAAATATGAGTGAAAAGGAAATTCACCACTTTCAGGGAGAAGTTTTAAGAACTACCATGCAAGTCACTTTATGTGCTTCTCACTGGTAAAGTGATCAGTGAAGCATGTGATAAAATTAAGTTTATATCAGCCTGGGACTCTGAATTACTCATGAACAGAAGCCCCCAGATAGTCTGTGTTGGACATATCATGGCTCTAAGTCACTGAGATTTGGGAGTGTTTGTTAAAGTAGCATAATCTAGCTTGTCCAAACAGAAATGTTTTACATAGTTTTAAACTTTGTATAAATGATATCCTGCCATATTTATCTTTCAGCGGTTTTTTTGTTTGATAATTTATTTTATTGTTTTAATACCAAAAGCATCTTGTATTGGGGTATTTTGAAACTAACCCATGCTGATGAAGGTAGCATATAGAAATATATAATATTTATCTTTTCTCCCATCGATACAATTTTTGCTATACAATTTTTGAATTGTATTTTCAGATACAATTTTTGCTAACACCCATAACGAGCATTCTGGTACATGCCTTCTGTGCAGATGTGCAAGAATTTCTCTAGGGGATACACTTAGGGGAGGAACAATGTGCTTTCAAGCCTTTCAAAGACAGTAACAGGTTGGGAGGAGACTTTGATATTATGAACCATAGTTTCCATCAAAAAGGTTTTCAGAAATCTCTGTCCCTCAGGAGTGTGAAAAACTGCCTCTTTCAGAACACTAAAACATATTATTCAGAAAAATTCTATTTTAAAATTGGCCTGACCTTGAGAAGACCAAAATCATCCTTAAAAACTAAAGACATCCACCTCAGAGAACAAATGGTTACACAAAATAACACCAATTACTCTTCTAAAAATCTCTCAGGATAAAAGGCAAATTGAGATTAAAAAATAGTATAATTTGGAGTTGGTTGTTGAAGAATTTCTTTTTATAGATGCAGTGAGAAATAAAACTACATAATCAGCCAGTAACTGATTAAAAGTATTATCAGCAAAGACAATTGGTGATTAAACAATGAACTGCTAGTCATAGGTTGGAGACTGATAATACAGAATTACCCTTATTTTCCTTCCCACTCTCAGTCTAGGTTACTAATATCAAACAATCACCTTTATTTTAAAAAAGAGCAATCTGAATAATGTGATTGGTTCCCCCATCCCCGCCCCAAGCCTACCCAAAGGTGCTGCGAAACACAGAGAAACATTCTGGAAATATTTCAGTGATAAAGAAAAATGTCTCAGGACATGTCATGTACATTTATTGGGAATTCACCATGTAAAAAATATCCTGTAGTACAAATTATTTGTGTAGGTAACAAGTATTGCAGACTGTAATATCAAGAACATAAGGTATAATATGGGGCTTCCCTGGTAGCTCAATGGTAAAGAGCTCACCTGCCAATGCAAGAGTCACGGGTTCGATCACTGATCCAGGAAGATCCCACATGCTGTGGAGCAACTATGCCCGTGAGCCACAACTGTGGAGCCTGTGCTCTAGAGCCTCAGAGCCACCCTATTGAAGCTTATGTTCCCTAGAGCCCGAGTTTCACAGCAAGAGAAGTCACCGCAACAAGAAGCCTGCTCACCTCAACTAGAGAGTAGTCCCCACTCCCTGCAACTAGAGAAAACACTATGGCAGCAGTGAAAACCCAAAACAGCCAAAAATAAAATAAATAAATAAATAAATTTTTAAAAAGAACATAAGGTATAATATATATTCTTAAGGTTCGCAAGGTCCTAGAATACATTCATGAAGATGATTATAAAGGGCTGGAAACCTTGGGATGGAGCAGAGTGGGCATGGAAAGCAGACTGTGAAATGCTCTAGAAATAGCCTAGTTTGTTTTTTAAAATCTCAAGTCTACCATGATATACATGAAAATATCAAGAGCTGTTCTCTAAGCAGTGGGATTGTGGATACTTTTAATTTTTGTTTTTTATATATACATATATCTAATTTTCTACAAAATTAAATATTAAAAACATAATATATTACATTTAAAATACTTATACTAAGAATTTGTTACTGGCTGGAGAAAAAGAAACAAACAAAATGTCTTGCCTCTACATCAGCATTTCTCAGCGGCCAGTTTCTTGACTTCCAGTGTAGGGCTTTCCTGTTGTTTCCATGCATTCAGACCCAGGCCATCGGGATGCTTTCAACCTCCAGAGACTAGTGTGCTAATAAGAGGAAATGTCAAAGGAAAACCTTTCCTCATGTCCAGTTACTCTTCTCCCTCCCTCTAGGCCATTCAGAAGCCCAGAATAACAAGGGCTGTTGATAAAGGTACAAACTAGTCTGAAGCAGAGGAGGTGCTCACATCAAGAGTGAGAATGCCCATCCGAGCTCTAAATTGCTCTTTCACTGGCACACCTTTTTCACACCAGTTATCACCCCTCACTCCTCCACAACACATCACCCTATCCAAAGGTCTACGTACACATCCATTCTTAAAAGACTAGAGACAGGAAAACCCACAGTCAAATTCCCTCATTTTACAGATGGAGATATTTTCAGAGAGGGGAAGTACCTTCTCCAAGGTCACACAACAGCACAGTCAATGTTAGACCTGACGTAAGACCCATGCAATAGGTAAAGGATTAGAAAACTGGGCTCCATACTGTGATAGACACAGGTTGAAATCCCAGTTTTTCACTCCCTGAGCCTTTGCTTGCTCAGAAGTAAATGGAGCAACGTAAGGTTGAACTGAGGACAAATGAGATCATATGGGCACCTGCTTTACTGTTCAGTGCCTGGCACATAGGACACACCAAACAAATGGCAGCTACGTTCTTATTACTAACACTTACACTAATACTAATACAACAGTACTATTATATTAGGAAATAAATTTGCTACTTAAAAGCTACATCAGCTTCCTCTAGACCCTTGCCCTCAGTAGCCCTTTTCTAAAATGAGCTCACATCTTAAGTTTTCTGGCCACTCTGGCCAAATTAAATATCACTCATTAACCTTAAGTGCCTCATTGCAAGACGTGTCACTTGCAGCTGCCATCCTGACACTTGCTCCAGTTCCAGTTGTGATGTACCCACTGCAGTTCTTTTTCAAAGCATTGCATTTGCAGTCACTTGTGTATATTCTGACACCCTGTGATTTTTAAAGTCAAATAAATAATTGCCAAATTTCTTTCTGAACTTTGATGAAATGTCAAAATCATTATAAAAATTGATGAAAATTTTGTGCAAGTCTTGTCAGTAGCCCACTGCATCACCATCACTATCATTCTTAGTCAAACTCTAGGGTGATTTAAAGAGTGGATTTTGACCTAAATTCAGGTTTTAATTATAATCATCAGGACACAATGTTTTTTTGTTGTTGTTCATTGACTGTTTACTTTTGTTTGGGATTAATTTGAATGGCACAGTCAGTACTAAATCAGGACCATTCAATAAGAAATTAGGACCAGGAGGGGGAAAATACCAAGATAATTTTTAAATGAGTATTTGTCCAATAACTTCAACCTCTTCTCTAAAACATTTTGTGCAGAGTGATGAAAAAGGATCACATTTTAGAACTGAAGCTGGTCACCCTCACTCCTTGTTTGCTAGCCTTCTGATCAGAATTTTATCTCGCAGTGACATGGACAAAAAGTCAGCCATAGCAGAAAGGGGGAAAAAAAAAATCCAGCCTAACAGGGACCCTAGAAAACCTGCCATCTCAAAAATTATGAATTGGCTTCATTGAAATGGAGAAATCCCAAACCAGCCATCACTCTGGGCAGGTGCCATACCCTAGCTACACTCACTGGTATACCGAGAGAGAAAAAACAAGGCAGTCAAAGGCACAGGTGCAGTCAGCTGTCGAGAATCAATAACGTCACTCCCAGAAGAGTTCCATGGCTTACAAAGTCAGCTCTCTTCTAGAACCAGAACTTCATGAACTATCTGGACCAAAGTACCTTTTTGATAATGCCCAGATTATAAAAGGTTTAATCACACAGTGAAAAAGAGCCATAGACTGCAAACGTGCAGATTTGTGTAACACACTAAATGTGCAGACTTGGAAAAGTCACGGTGTCTCCCAAAATCTCAATCTGCTGGCATACAAAAATGGATACAATGTATGTGAAAATGCTTTAGAGACAATGAAGCACTATGTAAGTGTCAATGATAATTATAAAAACAATAACTGCTCTAAATATTTATTACATATGCAGCACTCTAACAAGATCAAAAAAATTTAAAGTTGATCTGTATCCTCAGGGTGCTTAGAACCATATCAAGGAGACAAAACTGCTAATGTCAGTGAAACAACTAAACTTCAATAGGAGCATGTCGTTCCTCAATGCTTTGAGTTTCAAAAAAACATTTGTAAGAATCATCTTATTGACCCTCATAACAGTCCTATGAGGAAGGTAGTATTATTACTACTATATCCCCTTAATAGGCAGAAATCAAAATATGTGAATTACTTGCCCAGTAGGGCCACACGGACACAAACCAAAATCTATGTCTTTGAACTCCTGATGAAGCACACTTTCTCGAGTCATACCATTCAGTCTACTTATCAAGCTAGGTTAGGTAGTATGGACCCTATAACTTTCTGTAGAAGTTCGGAGAAAGGATGAATGGTTAATGAATAAGAAAAGCCTGGGAAGTCTTTATGGAGGCACTCCCAAAAGCTCGGTAGGATTTCAATAGGCTGAGAAGCTATGAGAAAGCATTCATATTAAAGTTTCCAGATTTTCAAGCTACAAAGCCGTTCAGAATTTTACATGGCTCCATTTCCACATTGACTCTGAGAATCACTGCACTGTGAACGGTCATTACTGAAAGGGATCTTCTACCTCAGATCTCTTAAGTTGGAAAAGGCAAGGCATCTAATCAGAGCCCAACGCCCTGTGTCTCTCACACATTTATCTTTCTCCACAATATAGGCTCAATGCCCTTTTCTCATAAACTTTTACAAGAGTACATTTTATAAAAGTAAAAAAAAAAAAAAAAACTCTTTCATTGAAAAAATATTGATATAAAGACAAACAAGCATTGGTGACAGATCTTTTGGAGAAATTATTTATTAAGTTATTAAGTTAATGAAACTAAATGATCTATCTTAATCACATAACCTTCACCTCTTGACATTCCAGAATCTCTCCTTACAGACTGATGATAAGCTAACTAGAAAGGCAAAAAATATTAACACTATAAAAATTCAAATATTCCCTCAGTTCCCCAACTAAATTTTGGTAAACAGAACAATTGCATTTACATTGGAAGGCAAACGGCTATTGGTTTTTCCAGATGAATTGCAAAATGCACATTCATGTCTTGAACACTGCTTAATGTCAGGTGAAACCATATCAAGGAGACAAAACTGCTAATGTCAGTGAAACAACTAAACTTCAATAGGAGCATGTCGTTCCTCAATGCTTTGAGTTTCAAAAAAACATTTGTAAGAATCATCTTATTGACCCTCATAACAGTCCTATGAGGAAGGTAGTATTATTACTACTATATCCCCTTAATAGGCAGAAATCAAAATATGTGAATTACTTGCCCAGTAGGGCCACACGGACACAAACCAAAATCTATGTCTTTGAACTCCTGATGAAGCACACTTTCTCGAGTCATACCATTCAGTCTACTTATCAAGCTAGGTTAGGTAGTATGGACCCTATAACTTTCTGTAGAAGTTCGGAGAAAGGATGAATGGTTAATGAATAAGAAAAGCCTGGGAAGTCTTTATGGAGGCACTCCCAAAAGCTCGGTAGGATTTCAATAGGCTGAGAAGCTATGAGAAAGCATTCATATTAAAGTTTCCAGATTTTCAAGCTACAAAGCCGTTCAGAATTTTACATGGCTCCATTTCCACATTGACTCTGAGAATCACTGCACTGTGAACGGTCATTACTGAAAGGGATCTTCTACCTCAGATCTCTTAAGTTGGAAAAGGCAAGGCATCTAATCAGAGCCCAACGCCCTGTGTCTCTCACACATTTATCTTTCTCCACAATATAGGCTCAATGCCCTTTTCTCATAAACTTTTTACAAGAGTACATTTTATAAAAGTAAAAAAAAAAAAAAAAACTCTTTCATTGAAAAAATATTGATATAAAGACAAACAAGCATTGGTGACAGATCTTTTGGAGAAATTATTTATTAAGTTATTAAGTTAATGAAACTAAATGATCTATCTTAATCACATAACCTTCACCTCTTGACATTCCAGAATCTCTCCTTACAGACTGATGATAAGCTAACTAGAAAGGCAAAAAATATTAACACTATAAAAATTCAAATATTCCCTCAGTTCCCCAACTAAATTTTGGTAAACAGAACAATTGCATTTACATTGGAAGGCAAACGGCTATTGGTTTTTTTCCAGGGGCTGTGCATGAGATAGTCGGCAAAATGCACATTCATGTCTTGAACACTGCAGGAAAATTCCCACAATACCTTACTGCCAGGGCTGGCCAGGCCATTGCTGCCTACCGCAACACAAAATCAATCCACCTAAATTGGAGGTAGCTTAGGGTGAAGCATAGTGCTAGTGGGTCTGGATTAGTTTTACAGAAACCTCGGACTGCTATGAAATGGTTCAAGGACACAAATATTTTGTATTGAATTTAATTTTAGAAAAGCACTCTAAATTCTTTGTTAACCTATGTTGCTGTTTAGTAGCTAAGTTGTGTCTGACGCTTCTGCAACGCCATGGACTGTGGTCCTCAGGCTCCTCTGTCCAGGGGATTTCCTATAGTAAACATAATAAGCTCACTCAAATGTCCCATGTTTGAGCACACTGAAACCATAGACACATTTCCTTATGTAGTACAGAAGAGGTTTGAGGGTAGATCTCAGAATACAACTCTTCCTATCACACCTAGTATGGGCTTGAGCTTTTGGGACATATATTACTGATTAGAGAGGTTAATAGGTTAATAGGTTTCCACTCATTTTATTTCAGTCCTATGAAATAAGGCAGTCAAGGGCGCAGGTACAGTCAAAATTGTACAAAAAAGAGGAGGACCATGGAACACATGTATTAGACACAATGAAATGCAAGAACATCAGTGCTTGTTTTCACTTTCTGCATAATAGTTAGTTGTTCAATGACAAAGATACACATAACATGTTGCATTATGAAAGTATCGTCATAAAGGATTGCAGCAGGCTAGGGGTTTCTTGTCACATCTTTGTATTAATGCTACGACATGGAAGTCAACAGATGTTGTTAGTGATTCAAATATAAAATAAAGACATTCTTTCCTAATCCTCTTTCATGTTTCGGGATCAGTTGAGCTGAAGCATCCTAAGACTTCTGGAACGCTATTTAATATCTGTTACTATTTTTAGCTACTACACTTCTAAGGATTCATCTGGATTTTCTCAATACTGGGCATTCAAAATAAAATTCCTTGATAAATTGGATGGCAAGCCTGTTAACTGACTATCACTATCATCCAGACACCTGATGCCTAATTTCTATGTCCATCAAAACAACTGTCATCATTCTCAGTGACTGACCTAATAAATCCTGTAACACTGAAGTTATGAAATATTTATAATGTATTTATAACTGAAGTTTTAGTTTCTGTGTTGAAGAGAAAAAAAATTGTTTGAAAACAAAGTGTTCTCCTTCTTGAAGGAAGGAAAGAATAAAGGAAGAAAGAAACCGGGGAAGAGGAGTAGAGAGAGAGATAAAGGAGAGCAATTTGAAAACCATTGGTCCAAGGTATGCTATTGGCCCAGGAGACAAAAGCCATGAATTCTAGGTGATTCTGATAATTCAGATTCTGATTCTGTCCTGGACGTGCTGTGTTCTCTTGATCATTTAAGTCTTTTCCTCTCAAAGCCTTGAGTTTCCAATCTGTAAACTTATGCATTTAACAAGGATTTACTGAGCACAGTTCTGAACTCAAATTTGTGCCTAGTACAATGGTAGGAGTACATGTCTGACCCTGCCTTCAGAGGGTTTATCCTGTGAGGAGAGAGCAAGAAAACAACCAGGTGAGGTTAAATAAGCGTAGTAACAATAAGGGTGCCTGCTCACAGGGCTACTGTGAAGACTAAATAAGATGATTGTTGCAAATGTGATTTGAAAGCTCCCAGCACTGGCCAGCTACCTGCTGTCTAGTATGGAAGTTTAGTTGTTGCACTGACATTAGCATATTTGTCTCCCTGATACAATTACAAGCACCTTGAGGATGCATGCGTGTTGCCTGGTATTCTGTTTCTCCCTCTCCCCTCCCACCTTCATTGTCTTGTTCCTCCTTATCCATTAGATTCCAGCATAAATGTTAACTCTTTAGTAATGACTTCCCTCTCATCCATAAGTAGCTGCGCTCCTTGTTTATCCACCACGTCTGTCTCTCAGGCTATTGTTCAAGTCTCATTTCTCTTATTTCTTTTAACCTTTAGCTCAGCTTGCTTGGCCTCTGCCCTGCACACACACGATTCAGTCATCAGCCAGAGCTGCAGAGGCTGTGGTTGCCGAGACTACATACTTTAAATCTTCAGGCTGAAAAGACTGCAGGTTTTCAGAGCTTTAGCCACTTAAGGTGCTACATTCAGCCTGCTCTTGTGCTGAAATCTGAAAAGGGAATTCTCACCTCCAGTCATTGCTTCTTCCAAGTGCCAACCCCTCCATGCGCTGACCACCACCCCCTTTCCCACTTTTGATCACTTTCCTGTGCATTCAATTTTGTCCAGAGCTTATAGTTGCTATGGAGAGCTAGGTTCAGTAGGAACTGCTTAGGCATACTGGAAGTCAAACTTCCAGAGTGATTCTTTCAGACACAAATCAAGCCCTGTAGTGTTGTTGTTCAGTCTCCAAGTCATGTCCGACTCTTTGTGACCCCATGGACTGCCGCATGTCAGGCCTCCCAGTCCCTCACCATCTCCTGGAGTTTGCCCAAGTTCATGTCCATTGCATTGGTGATGCCATCCAACCATCTCATCCTCTGTCACCCTCTTCTCCATCTGCCTTCAATCTTTTGCAGTGTTAGGGTTTTTACCTCCACTCAAAACCTTGCAATAGCTCCCCCAAATTATTCAGAGTAAAAGCCAAGAGACCTACATCACTCTACATGATATAGCCCTCTTGGGTACTACTCTGCCTCCATCTCCTTTTTTAGTTTTGTTCTTTAGTTGCTCAGTGGTGTCTGTCTGACTCTTCCGTGACCCCCTGGATGTAGCCTGTCAGGCTCCTGTGTCCATGGGGTTTTGCCGGCAAGAATACTGGAGTGGGCTGACATTTCCTGTTCTCCAGAGAATCTTCCCAGGTCAGGGATCTAACCCAAGTTCTTGAATTGGAAGGCAGATTCTTCACCAGTGAGCCGCCTGGGAAGCCCCCTCATCTCTTTTTACCCCCTCCTTTATTCAATCCATTTCATCCTCATTGACTTTGATGTTCCTTCATATCAGGTGTGTTCTTTACTTCTTCCCCTGCCTACAGAAGTTACCCTAGGTTCTAGCGGGCAGACACTCCCTCACTACTTTAAACCTCAGCTCAAACTGTCAGCTTTGGCCCCTGCCCTGCCACACACACGATTCAGTCATCAGCCAGAGCTGCAGAGGCTGTGGTTGCCGAGACTACATACTTTAAATCTTCAGGCTGAAAAGACTGCAGGTTTTCAGAGCTTTAGCCACTTAAGGTGCTACATTCAGCCTGCTCTTGTGCTGAAATCTGAAAAGGGAATTCTCACCTCCAGTCATTGCTTCTTCCAAGTGCCAACCCCTCCATGCGCTGACCACCACCCCCTTTCCCACTTTTGATCACTTTCCTGTGCATTCAATTTTGTCCAGAGCTTATAGTTGCTATGGAGAGCTAGGTTCAGTAGGAACTGCTTAGGCATACTGGAAGTCAAACTTCCAGAGTGATTCTTTCAGACACAAATCAAGCCCTGTAGTGTTGTTGTTCAGTCTCCAAGTCATGTCCGACTCTTTGTGACCCCATGGACTGCCGCATGTCAGGCCTCCCAGTCCCTCACCATCTCCTGGAGTTTGCCCAAGTTCATGTCCATTGCATTGGTGATGCCATCCAACCATCTCATCCTCTGTCACCCTCTTCTCCATCTGCCTTCAATCTTTTGCAGTGTTAGGGTTTTTACCTCCACTCAAAACCTTGCAATAGCTCCCCCAAATTATTCAGAGTAAAAGCCAAGAGACCTACATCACTCTACATGATATAGCCCTCTTGGGTACTACTCTGCCTCCATCTCCTTTTTTTAGTTTTGTTCTTTAGTTGCTCAGTGGTGTCTGTCTGACTCTTCCGTGACCCCCTGGATGTAGCCTGTCAGGCTCCTGTGTCCATGGGGTTTTGCCGGCAAGAATACTGGAGTGGGCTGACATTTCCTGTTCTCCAGAGAATCTTCCCAGGTCAGGGATCTAACCCAAGTTCTTGAATTGGAAGGCAGATTCTTCACCAGTGAGCCGCCTGGGAAGCCCCCTCATCTCTTTTTACCCCCTCCTTTATTCAATCCATTTCATCCTCATTGACTTTGATGTTCCTTCATATCAGGTGTGTTCTTTACTTCTTCCCCTGCCTACAGAAGTTACCCTAGGTTCTAGCGGGCAGACACTCCCTCACTACTTTAAACCTCAGCTCAAACTGTCACCTTTTCTTTACCACACCTTTCCACCCTCAACCTTCATGGCTCCCTTTCCCTTTCCCTTCTTCGCCTTCTGTTTTGTGTGCAGCACTTATTATCTTCTGACATACATACTATATATTATATATGTTTGTCGATTATTTGTCTGACCTCACTATTCTATAAGCTACGTGAAGGCAGACACTTTTGTCTTTTTTGTTGTTGTTTACTCCTGCATCTCCAGCATCTAGAGGGAATTTACCAGTAGAATAGCTATCAGTATACATTTGTCAAATAACTAGGTGGGTGATTAAATAAATGAATAACATATATTTCTTTACATGGGGAAATTACGCACATTTCAAGGAAGCAACTGTTGTACAAAGCATTTGGGGGGATCTTCAAACACAGGAAACATAGCTTGAACTTCTTTTGTTCTTAAGGATGAATTTATATTTTGGAAACCACCAAAAGTCTTTCAGAGCCAAGGACAGTCCAAAGAGAAGGTGAATAAAGCAGAAATTATTTTTTTTTCACAATCACAAGTTTTTTTATTTTGCTTTTTTGACTTTACGGAGTTTTGTTGTTTATAGATATGTATAACTTCAGATTATTTCCATTCTCCCCCATCCCACCCTTCTAGGCCGTCATAGTCCCCATGTACAATTCCTTAGTCCCACAGCCTATTGACAATAGTTATCTCTTTTACATAAGATAGTACAGGGTTCTGTGTTGCTCTTTCTATACCTCTCACCCATTTTTCTCTCTCCCCAATGTCTATAAGTCTGTTCTCTATGACTGATTTTCCATCGATGCTCTGTGTGTGTATTTATCAGTACGAACTTACTAGATTCCATATATATGTGTTAGTATACTGTATCTGTCCTTCTCTTTTTGACTTACTTCACTGTGTATAATAAGTTCTAAGTTCATCTATCTCATTAGGACTGAATCTTCTGAATTTCTTTTAGCTGCTGAGAAATACTCCATTGTATATATGTACCAGAGCTGCTTTATCCATTCATTCATCAATGGACATCTAGGCTGCTTCCATGATCTAGCTATTGTATAGAGTGCTGCAGTGAACACTGGGGTACAGGTGTCTCTTTCAATTTTGATTTCATCAGGGTATAAGCCTAATAGTGGGACTGCTGGGTCAAATGGTGCCTCTATTCTTAGTTTTTTGAGGAATCTCCATACTGTCTTCCATAGTGGTTGTATCAATTTACATTCCTACCAATAATGCAGGAGCGTTCCCTTTTCCCTACACTCTCTCCAGCATTTATCATCTGTAGATTTGTTGATGATGGCCATTCTGACTGGTGTGAGGTGATATCTCATTGTAGTTTTGATTTGCATTTCTCTAATAGTAAGCAACGTTGAGCACCTTTTCATGTGTTTTTTGGCCATCTGTATGTCATCATTGGATAGATGTCTAAAACAGACATTATACTCTTAGATTAAAAAAATTATGATATTATGAGACAATGTTTAATTCTTTGGCTCCTAGGGACAGTATTAAGAAATTCCCAGGAAGGAATTCCAAGAATATTTCATTTGCCTGCTGCATATTTTGAATTAGTATGTGGCTTTCTAATGAAACAGTTTTGAAGTTAAAGTTTCTGATTTTTTTTATTTAAGTACAATATTTGTCCTTTGCAGTATTGTTGAGATAAACATTTTCACTGAATTTATTGATACTCTAGCAAAATTCAGCTCTTTATTTCTCAGATATAAGCAACAGAGAACACTTTCTCCTTGGTGTGTTTTCAGAAAGTATGGGGCTACTGAGGCTGGTGGAGTTGGAAAGGCCAGTTGGATCTGAAAAGTCTTGATTTCACTGACATGGATGGTTAGTGACACCGTCGCTGTGGCTCAATAATGAGTAAATAAAGTTTGTTTAGGGTTAACATTAAAGGAAATTGTTGAGCTTGACTGCATGGCTTGCAGGATCTTAGTTCTCCAATCAGGGATCAAACCTGGGCCCAAGGCCATAAAAGCACAGAGTCCTAATGACTGGACCTCTAAGGAATTCCCTGGCTTCTGCTATTCTTAATAGTATTTTTTATTATTAATTATTTGTATTACAAGCCTATAGTGTAATTGAAGTACTTTCTAAGCCTACTGTAGTATGTTTTATTTTATGTCTGTACTAATGGACATCTAGGCTGCTTCCATGATCTAGCTATTGTATAGAGTGCTGCAGTGAACACTGGGGTACAGGTGTCTCTTTCAATTTTGATTTCATCAGGGTATAAGCCTAATAGTGGGACTGCTGGGTCAAATGGTGCCTCTATTCTTAGTTTTTTGAGGAATCTCCATACTGTCTTCCATAGTGGTTGTATCAATTTACATTCCTACCAATAATGCAGGAGCGTTCCCTTTTCCCTACACTCTCTCCAGCATTTATCATCTGTAGATTTGTTGATGATGGCCATTCTGACTGGTGTGAGGTGATATCTCATTGTAGTTTTGATTTGCATTTCTCTAATAGTAAGCAACGTTGAGCACCTTTTCATGTGTTTTTTGGCCATCTGTATGTCATCATTGGATAGATGTCTAAAACAGACATTATACTCTTAGATTAAAAAAATTATGATATTATGAGACAATGTTTAATTCTTTGGCTCCTAGGGACAGTATTAAGAAATTCCCAGGAAGGAATTCCAAGAATATTTCATTTGCCTGCTGCATATTTTGAATTAGTATGTGGCTTTCTAATGAAACAGTTTTGAAGTTAAAGTTTCTGATTTTTTTTATTTAAGTACAATATTTGTCCTTTGCAGTATTGTTGAGATAAACATTTTCACTGAATTTATTGATACTCTAGCAAAATTCAGCTCTTTATTTCTCAGATATAAGCAACAGAGAACACTTTCTCCTTGGTGTGTTTTCAGAAAGTATGGGGCTACTGAGGCTGGTGGAGTTGGAAAGGCCAGTTGGATCTGAAAAGTCTTGATTTCACTGACATGGATGGTTAGTGACACCGTCGCTGTGGCTCAATAATGAGTAAATAAAGTTTGTTTAGGGTTAACATTAAAGGAAATTGTTGAGCTTGACTGCATGGCTTGCAGGATCTTAGTTCTCCAATCAGGGATCAAACCTGGGCCCAAGGCCATAAAAGCACAGAGTCCTAATGACTGGACCTCTAAGGAATTCCCTGGCTTCTGCTATTCTTAATAGTATTTTTTATTATTAATTATTTGTATTACAAGCCTATAGTGTAATTGAAGTACTTTCTAAGCCTACTGTAGTATGTTTTATTTTATGTCTGTACTCAACTTATCCTTCCTCTAGGTGCTGATGAATGGCCATATAATTGCACTTTCTTGCATTTCTTAATTGGTCACTTTTTATCAAATGAGATAATAACCTATTGATTTAATACTATGGGTGCTTACTCAGCAGCTTTCCTTAACACTGGGTAAATTAGAAAACCACTGCCCTCACGTAGTTAATAGTTTGTTTTGTCCTCTATTGCCCTCTCTCTGCCTCTATTTTATATATATAGAGAGAGTATATAGACACATTAGAGCATATAGACACAACTGTCTACCCTTATGCTTGTGCTATCAGTCTACTAAGAAGTGAGTGAGCAGGTGAGTGGGCCTTCCTATCAGTTCAGTCACTCAGTCATGTCTGGTTCTTTGCCATCCCACGGACAGCAGCACACCAGGCCTTCCTGTCCTTCACCATGTCCCAGAGCTTGCTCAAACTCATGTCCATTGACTCAATGATGCCATCCAACCATCTTGTCCTGTGCCTTCCTATAGTTGTTTCTAATTTCTTTTCCTGATGCCATAGACCCAAGGCATCAAATAGATTTCATCCCAACTTCCAACCCAAACAATTTATAGTAGCTGTGTAACCAGTTTTAGCTCAATGGGAAATCATGCCTTAACTGATGAGTGGTATCTACCATCAGCACATGATAGGAGAGATTCAGGACACAGGCTAACCTCATTATAGGCCATGAAAACAAGAACAAAGACCTTAGGAGAGGAAGAGAAGGTGGTGATTAAGGGCTGAGAATAACTGTATTTCCTTAACCTAAGCATTCTGTGTTCACAGACTTCTAGATGCCTCTCTTCTTTCCCTCAGGCACTGCATGGTTCTGAGCACCATGACCAGAGCTGGGGGCACAAGCAGAGGCAGAGAGGAAGCATGAGTTTATTTCATGCTAGTCCAGTCTTTGGCTGGAAGTTTCTCCCTACTTGAAATCCAAATTTATAAGATTTTCTTTTTGTAAAGTGTGTTCCTCGTGGGTAACACAATAAAATATAGTCCATCACCAACTAAGGCAAGCTAGTTTGAGATATTACTATTTAAACACTTCATGCGCAATACTGCTTACATTAAATAAGCACAAAATATATAATTCATTAGACTTTATAAACACCATTTTTTTTGGTACCTATCAATGCTTCTGGTAGGCAGCTCTTTGCTATTTAGGATGTTTACTGGTGTTGTGACCCAGTTTTCATTTCCTGCGGGACCTGAGCTCTCCATTGCCCTACTTGTATGGTTCCAGTAATGGACCATTACCCGTTACCTGTGGGCACACTTGTGGAACAACAGAACAAGCCAGGGGGGTCCCCCAAAGTCCTTTCATCCTTTTCTCTCCCCCATCACGTTGCAGAACCCTAATTCTTCTTCATAATGTCAATTGCCCAGCAAAAAGATAGCCTAATTTTTTGACCTGGTTGTCCAGCAGAACCCAGATGGACAAGTACCAAACTTAACCCCCAGCCACTGAAGGCACAAATAAGTTACACGGGCAGAGAGTTAACTGTCTTGATCTTTCTCTTATCATACTACTATGTTTTCCTCATGCACCTATGATCTCTTGAGGAATTTCCTATGACCAGGTGAGTAAATGGAAAATTTAAGTCTAGGTTGTAGATGCTGGTCCCAGTCAAAAATCCACCTTCCAATGCAGGGGACACATGGGGTTGATCCCTGGTCAGGGAACTAAGAAACCACATGCCACAGGACAACTAACTCACACCCCGCAACTAGAGAGCCTGTGCACCACAACTAGAGAAGCCCACACACTGCAACTGCTGAGCCGTAGCACTCTAGAGCCTGTGATTTGCAACTAGAGAAAGCCTACACACTGCAGTGAAGACACAGCACAGCCCCAAACCTGTGATCTCTTACAGTATTATAGCCTCACTTGGACTGCTCCCCTCTTCCTGAGCCCTCTTTAGTATTATCTGCATCTCACACATTGCCTCTGGATTTTAGTCTCTGAACTATTTTTTTCAAGGCTTTTTTTTCCTTCTGTCTCTGACTCCCACCCCTTTTGGGCTTGATTTCTTGTACATCTTTGAAATTTAATTGTAGTCATCTTATCCTGATCCTGCTTTAGCGCCAAAGCATTTCAAAAACTAACCACAAGGTTGGAAAGATTCCTGACAATATAATCCTGGTTCCTGAAAACTCTATCACGACTAATTTAACTGTTTAATGACATCATGGTTACCTTTTCTTTTCTATTAACTGCTCATCATTTGGGGAGAAAGACTTCAGGTTACCAGACACTAAATGCTGAAGAGTTATTTATCACCTATTATCAGTAAGTAATTTACTCTCAAGATGATTTATTAAGGCCCAGACTAGTTATGGAACAAGGCCTGCAAAGAATTTACATGTTAAAAAGTCTAAAAGTGTTCTTGTCCTCTTTCCAAATATAGAGACAAACATTCTTGATAATATGGGCATACATTCTAATTAATTAGTCAAAAGTTGTATTGTATAGAAATAGCAATACTTTGTATTTCAGGGAAAGTACTGGTGGTAGTTAATAAATAATAATTATATTCTCATTTTCAGTAATCAGAAAAATAGCTTGAATAAAACAGATGAATGGTTTTCCATAGCTGAATAAAACTCAAAATAATTAGCATATGTTATAAAAGTTCACTTTAGAAGCAAGCTATTTTTAGGACTCTACCCTTATAATTATCTCAAGATATCCTACACAAAATAAATACATAAAAGGGTGAATGAAAACTGCCATGAAGAGCTCCAGCTACTTATTCTGAATAAGAATGAAAGATGCACGCACTCAGAAAAACAGAATGAGAAATAGACCAAAATATTATTTAAGGCACTGTCTCCATAAAGGATACCAGCAAAGTGTACAAACCACAAAGTTACATCTTGAAGAGCAGGGATTCCCTACATTAAAAACACAGTAGGGAAGTCCTGGCTAACTAAAAAAGGTACAAGAATTCTTTGCAACAACCTAAAAAGAACTGGGTAAAATCTGTTGTCACAGAAAGGATAGAGCTCATTAATTTCCCATCTCCTGAAGGTAGAAGTCAATTGACTGTAAACAGACCATCCAAGCTTAAAGATTTATTATTTACCTACTTTTTCTAAATAGCTTAGCATCGTTAAACAAAGTAACAAAGCACAAAATACATCTTTGAAATTTAATTGTAGTCATCTTATCCTGATCCTGCTTTAGCGCCAAAGCATTTCAAAAACTAACCACAAGGTTGGAAAGATTCCTGACAATATAATCCTGGTTCCTGAAAACTCTATCACGACTAATTTAACTGTTTAATGACATCATGGTTACCTTTTCTTTTCTATTAACTGCTCATCATTTGGGGAGAAAGACTTCAGGTTACCAGACACTAAATGCTGAAGAGTTATTTATCACCTATTATCAGTAAGTAATTTACTCTCAAGATGATTTATTAAGGCCCAGACTAGTTATGGAACAAGGCCTGCAAAGAATTTACATGTTAAAAAGTCTAAAAGTGTTCTTGTCCTCTTTCCAAATATAGAGACAAACATTCTTGATAATATGGGCATACATTCTAATTAATTAGTCAAAAGTTGTATTGTATAGAAATAGCAATACTTTGTATTTCAGGGAAAGTACTGGTGGTAGTTAATAAATAATAATTATATTCTCATTTTCAGTAATCAGAAAAATAGCTTGAATAAAACAGATGAATGGTTTTCCATAGCTGAATAAAACTCAAAATAATTAGCATATGTTATAAAAGTTCACTTTAGAAGCAAGCTATTTTTAGGACTCTACCCTTATAATTATCTCAAGATATCCTACACAAAATAAATACATAAAAGGGTGAATGAAAACTGCCATGAAGAGCTCCAGCTACTTATTCTGAATAAGAATGAAAGATGCACGCACTCAGAAAAACAGAATGAGAAATAGACCAAAATATTATTTAAGGCACTGTCTCCATAAAGGATACCAGCAAAGTGTACAAACCACAAAGTTACATCTTGAAGAGCAGGGATTCCCTACATTAAAAACACAGTAGGGAAGTCCTGGCTAACTAAAAAAGGTACAAGAATTCTTTGCAACAACCTAAAAAGAACTGGGTAAAATCTGTTGTCACAGAAAGGATAGAGCTCATTAATTTCCCATCTCCTGAAGGTAGAAGTCAATTGACTGTAAACAGACCATCCAAGCTTAAAGATTTATTATTTACCTACTTTTTCTAAATAGCTTAGCATCGTTAAACAAAGTAACAAAGCACAAAATACAAGTCTAAATTAAGTCATATAGATAGTGTTCTTCTGGATGTTGGCTTAAATAAGTACACATCAAATGAATACCCAAAAAAGAGGTGTGACTCTGAGTCTATCAATGAAGTGACATTTTTAAAATACCATCACCAACCAACAAGAAAGTAGAATATTCCAGTTTAGAATAGCCGCTGTAATACTAAAAATTGATTTTGGATACATTCCACATTACAAGTTTCTTTGGAGAAACATGGACAGGTAGAAAGCCTTTGAAAACACAAACTGGAATTACGTTGCCATGGAAAAGTCTGGATTCTGTAGTCATAGATGGAAACCAAAGGATGATCTAGAAAAGCATTTCCAGATGCTTGCTAACTATCTCCACTTATGTGTCCCACATGTATCTTTAATTTAGTATGCCCAGACTGGACTCATTGTTTCTCCCCCCTCTCATCAAAACAGAGGAAAACAAAGGAAGAAAACTTAAAACAAATGGCTCAACTTGTCCTTACTTGTTTCCTGACTGGGTGAATGGTGTCAATATTCATCCAGCCACACGCAGCAGACACAGGGGAATCATGCCTTGATACTCCCCTCTCTCTTACTGCCTAGACTCAATCCACCACCATGTGCTATTGCTTATGTTTGCAAAATAGCTCAAATTTGTCCTGTTTCTCTATCAGCATCAACCAAGTTTGTCTGAGCTTCTCTACTGCAAAAGCCTCATCAATAGTCTCTGTCACCCAACTCATCAACTCAAATGATACAAAAAGTTCAAACCAGTTACAATAAAAACTGGATAATGATGAAACCTAGAAGATACCCAAAAGAATCCATTATGTCCATGGCTAGAAAACTATGTCCCAGTTAAAATGCATGGGCTCAGGGTCACCATTGACCTAACAGGTCATATTCACATAATTTGAAATACTAAGTATGTTAACCTGTAATTTAGGTAGAAGTCAATTGACTGTAAACAGACCATCCAAGCTTAAAGATTTATTATTTACCTACTTTTTCTAAATAGCTTAGCATCGTTAAACAAAGTAACAAAGCACAAAATACAAGTCTAAATTAAGTCATATAGATAGTGTTCTTCTGGATGTTGGCTTAAATAAGTACACATCAAATGAATACCCAAAAAAGAGGTGTGACTCTGAGTCTATCAATGAAGTGACATTTTTAAAATACCATCACCAACCAACAAGAAAGTAGAATATTCCAGTTTAGAATAGCCGCTGTAATACTAAAAATTGATTTTGGATACATTCCACATTACAAGTTTCTTTGGAGAAACATGGACAGGTAGAAAGCCTTTGAAAACACAAACTGGAATTACGTTGCCATGGAAAAGTCTGGATTCTGTAGTCATAGATGGAAACCAAAGGATGATCTAGAAAAGCATTTCCAGATGCTTGCTAACTATCTCCACTTATGTGTCCCACATGTATCTTTAATTTAGTATGCCCAGACTGGACTCATTGTTTCTCCCCCCTCTCATCAAAACAGAGGAAAACAAAGGAAGAAAAACTTAAAACAAATGGCTCAACTTGTCCTTACTTGTTTCCTGACTGGGTGAATGGTGTCAATATTCATCCAGCCACACGCAGCAGACACAGGGGAATCATGCCTTGATACTCCCCTCTCTCTTACTGCCTAGACTCAATCCACCACCATGTGCTATTGCTTATGTTTGCAAAATAGCTCAAATTTGTCCTGTTTCTCTATCAGCATCAACCAAGTTTGTCTGAGCTTCTCTACTGCAAAAGCCTCATCAATAGTCTCTGTCACCCAACTCATCAACTCAAATGATACAAAAAGTTCAAACCAGTTACAATAAAAACTGGATAATGATGAAACCTAGAAGATACCCAAAAGAATCCATTATGTCCATGGCTAGAAAACTATGTCCCAGTTAAAATGCATGGGCTCAGGGTCACCATTGACCTAACAGGTCATATTCACATAATTTGAAATACTAAGTATGTTAACCTGTAATTTAGGTAGAATCATCCATGAAGTCAAACCCTGGTCTCTATAATTCCTGATTAAGATCCCTAATCTGTAACCATATTATGGTCATAAATCTTTGACCCTGTTAACAATATTATGACCACAAATCTCTGACCAAGTAAGTGAAGCCCATCAGAAATGCTCTAACTCTGCTCGCCTAGCAGGGCAAGCAATTTTGCAAACCCAGTTGGGCTGCCAGATAAAATACAGGACATCCATTTTAATTAAATCTCAGTTATTAAAGCTATTCATTGTTCACCTGACAGTCAAACTTAACTATTTATTAGCTAAATCTGGCAACCCAGATAGCCAGTAAGATACAGAAACAAGCATATAAATATTGAAGCAAACCAAACCCTTAGAACATAACTGTTCTCATTTTAATAATATGCTTTGTTATTATCTTGATTAATCTGCATGTTTGCAATTTAAGGTATTTGAGACATTTAATAAAAATTGACCTATTAGAGGTTCTAAAATTATACTTTTCCTTTGAAATGTTTATCATTAAACTATTGAAAAGAGTAAGAGAATTTTGTTCTCTGTATTATATAGAGTCTGAATGCTCATGAGAATGTGATTTAGACCATTCTAATTCTGTTAATTAAATTTATCAGCATAAGTATAGGATTACTATAAACATTTTGCTTAATCAGTATGTAAGATTACCCTGGGGGTTTCCCAGGTGGTTCAGCAGTTTAAAAAACAAAATCTGCCTGCCAGTGTAACGGACAGCAAATTCACTCCCCAGGTGGGGAAGATCCCCTGGAGAAGAGAATGGCTACCCACTCCGGTATTCTCGCCTGGAGAATCCCATGGACAAAGGAGCCTGGCAGGCTACAGTCCATGAGGTCACAGGGTCGAACATAATTGAACACCTGAACATGTACACAAGACTACCCTTGTCAAGCATTTGAAATGTTTATGGGAATCAAATAAATTCAATTTCCAAATGTATTTAAGGTAAAAAAATTTAACGGTAAATATTAAGAGTTACTGAAAGAACAAGTGAAAGTGTTTAATTTTTGACAAACATACCAAATTTATGAAGAGAATAACAAAGCTTTACATTGAACTTAGAGGCTAAGGAAAACTTGATTTTAAACTTGGAGCTTTAATTAGTTAATGTGATCACAGCTGTGTGTAGTTCCCTCTCCACCTGTCACACTGGCCTTCTTTCAGGCCTCTCTAGATGCTTCTCACCACAGGCATTTGCCACAAGTTGCTTCTTTTTCCTTGGTGCTATCTATGCTCTCACCCTACCGAAGCCTAATTAACTCCTTTTCACCTTTCAGATCTCAGCTAAAGTTACCAAACTTCCTAACTAGGTCAAATCTCTCAGAACACACTCCTCCAGGATAGGAAGAAGAGGCTATGAGCTGTTATGATAACTATTGCTCTTGCTTTTGTGTTTATATTTACCTCTTAGTTTTCCTTCTTAGCATTTATCTTAGTTATAACTTTACATTAATTTTTTTCATTAATTGGGGCCTTTTATAAGTTCCAAGGGCAAAGACTACATTTGTCTTTATTCACCATGTCATGCTAGATAGATGCTAGTGTCTGCCCCATACTGGCCACACAGTAAATATCTGCAGAAAGAAAAGAGAGGCAAAGGTAGACAAAGACAGATTCTGTCCTGTTTTTCTCAAGAGGAGACCTGGGGTTGAAAACCCACCTAAAAGCACATCTACTCACTGCTCTCCTGTCCCGCATAAGTATAGGATTACTATAAACATTTTGCTTAATCAGTATGTAAGATTACCCTGGGGGTTTCCCAGGTGGTTCAGCAGTTTAAAAAACAAAATCTGCCTGCCAGTGTAACGGACAGCAAATTCACTCCCCAGGTGGGGAAGATCCCCTGGAGAAGAGAATGGCTACCCACTCCGGTATTCTCGCCTGGAGAATCCCATGGACAAAGGAGCCTGGCAGGCTACAGTCCATGAGGTCACAGGGTCGAACATAATTGAACACCTGAACATGTACACAAGACTACCCTTGTCAAGCATTTGAAATGTTTATGGGAATCAAATAAATTCAATTTCCAAATGTATTTAAGGTAAAAAAATTTAACGGTAAATATTAAGAGTTACTGAAAGAACAAGTGAAAGTGTTTAATTTTTGACAAACATACCAAATTTATGAAGAGAATAACAAAGCTTTACATTGAACTTAGAGGCTAAGGAAAACTTGATTTTAAACTTGGAGCTTTAATTAGTTAATGTGATCACAGCTGTGTGTAGTTCCCTCTCCACCTGTCACACTGGCCTTCTTTCAGGCCTCTCTAGATGCTTCTCACCACAGGCATTTGCCACAAGTTGCTTCTTTTTCCTTGGTGCTATCTATGCTCTCACCCTACCGAAGCCTAATTAACTCCTTTTCACCTTTCAGATCTCAGCTAAAGTTACCAAACTTCCTAACTAGGTCAAATCTCTCAGAACACACTCCTCCAGGATAGGAAGAAGAGGCTATGAGCTGTTATGATAACTATTGCTCTTGCTTTTGTGTTTATATTTACCTCTTAGTTTTCCTTCTTAGCATTTATCTTAGTTATAACTTTACATTAATTTTTGTCATTAATTGGGGCCTTTTATAAGTTCCGCAAGGGCAAAGACTACATTTGTCTTTATTCACCATGTCATGCTAGATAGATGCTAGTGTCTGCCCCATACTGGCCACACAGTAAATATCTGCAGAAAGAAAAGAGAGGCAAAGGTAGACAAAGACAGATTCTGTCCTGTTTTTCTCAAGAGGAGACCTGGGGATTGAAAACCCACCTAAAAAGCACATCTACTCACTGCTCTCCTGTCCCGCCTTACAAACTCAGGCCATTTCTCCCCCATATGGGCAGAATGAAACTCTGTATTTAAACTCTGGAGAAATTAAACAATTTAGGGACACCAGGCTGAAAACAAAGGACTTGAGTAAAAGTCTAAATACTGAAGCAGTACTTCCCTGACAGTCCAATGGTTAAAACTCCATGTTTCCACTTCAGGGGGCATGGGTTCTATCCCTGGTTTGGGAACTGAGATCCTGGTTGTTCAATCCCTAGTTGGGGAATGCTACATGGGGATGGGCGAGGGAAGATGTTATGGTCATTAAAAACAAAGAAAGACTGCGAAACTATTCAGTATTAAAGGGGGCTGAACAAAAGCAATACATTATCCTGAACCAGAAAATAATAACAATAAAAAAATTAATGAATGGGGGCTTCCCCTGGTGGTTCAGTGGGTAAGGACACCGCCTTGCAGTGCAAGGGGCGCCAGTTCGATCCCTGGCCTGGGAAGATCCCACGTGCCGCGGAGCGGCTGGACTGATGTGTCCAATCACCGAGCCCGAGCTCTGGGGCGCATGAGCCCAGAGCCAGCACTCTGCGATGACAGACGCCACCGCGATGGGAGGCCCACAGGAGCCAAAGAACAAAGATGGATGAAAATAGAGAAATGAAAGACCAGTAGAAGTGGCCCGCCTGTCCCCTCCCTCCCCACCCCCCCAAAAGATAAATAAATTTAAAAAAAAAAATTAATGAATGAACAGCAAAGAGTCCCAACAATCTCCCTTCCCTGCTTGACTCCCAGAATGCTGTAACCCCCATTTATATCTCAAAAGCATTCTCGAGGATAGGAAGAAGAGGCTATGAGCTGTTATGATAACTATTGCTCTTGCTTTTGTGTTTATATTTACCTCTTAGTTTTCCTTCTTAGCATTTATCTTAGTTATAACTTTACATTAATTTTGTCATTAATTGGGGCCTTTTATAAGTTCCGCAAGGGCAAAGACTACATTTGTCTTTATTCACCATGTCATGCTAGATAGATGCTAGTGTCTGCCCCATACTGGCCACACAGTAAATATCTGCAGAAAGAAAAGAGAGGCAAAGGTAGACAAAGACAGATTCTGTCCTGTTTTTCTCAAGAGGAGACCTGGGGATTGAAAACCCACCTAAAAGCACATCTACTCACTGCTCTCCTGTCCCGCCTTACAAACTCAGGCCATTTCTCCCCCATATGGGCAGAATGAAACTCTGTATTTAAACTCTGGAGAAATTAAACAATTTAGGGACACCAGGCTGAAAACAAAGGACTTGAGTAAAAGTCTAAATACTGAAGCAGTACTTCCCTGACAGTCCAATGGTTAAAACTCCATGTTTCCACTTCAGGGGGCATGGGTTCTATCCCTGGTTTGGGAACTGAGATCCTGGTTGTTCAATCCCTAGTTGGGGAATGCTACATGGGGATGGGCGAGGGAAGATGTTATGGTCATTAAAAACAAAGAAAGACTGCGAAACTATTCAGTATTAAAGGGGGCTGAACAAAAGCAATACATTATCCTGAACCAGAAAATAATAACAATAAAAAAATTAATGAATGGGGGCTTCCCCTGGTGGTTCAGTGGGTAAGGACACCGCCTTGCAGTGCAAGGGGCGCCAGTTCGATCCCTGGCCTGGGAAGATCCCACGTGCCGCGGAGCGGCTGGACTGATGTGTCCAATCACCGAGCCCGAGCTCTGGGGCGCATGAGCCCAGAGCCAGCACTCTGCGATGACAGACGCCACCGCGATGGGAGGCCCACAGGAGCCAAAGAACAAAGATGGATGAAAATAGAGAAATGAAAGACCAGTAGAAGTGGCCCGCCTGTCCCCTCCCTCCCCACCCCCCCAAAAGATAAATAAATTTAAAAAAAAAAATTAATGAATGAACAGCAAAGAGTCCCAACAATCTCCCTTCCCTGCTTGACTCCCAGAATGCTGTAACCCACATTTATATCTATGACTCAGGAGGAATGGAACATTTCCCTCCAGAGCGACAGATATTGACAGACTGTCCCTTCATAACTGACCTACAATGCAGACTAACAGTCAAAAACACCACTGATCAAGAAGGAGCTTTTTGTCATAGACATTAAATACAATTGAGGGCAAAACTAAAGAAAGACTCCAACATGAAGATCAATGAACAGAGCTTCCCTGGTAGCTCAGTGGTGAAGAGTTCACCTGCCAATGCAGGAGACACGAGTTCAATCCCTGATTCGGGAAGATCCCACATGCTGTGGAGCAACTAAGCCCATGAGCCACAACTATGGAGCCTGGGCTCTAGAGCCTCAGAGCCGCAACGATTGAGCCCATGTGCCGCAACTACTGAAGCCCATGAGCCCTAGAGCCCAAGTTCCACAACAAGTCACCACAACAAGTCTGCTCACCTCAACTAGAGGGTAGTCCCCACTCTCTGCAGCTAGAGAAGAGCTGTGGCAGCAGTGAAAACCCAGAATAGCCAAAAATAAATAAATAAAATTTTTTAAAAGTCAACAAACAATTCAGTGAAACTAGACAACCCACAAAGCAGAAAAAACAACCTCAAAATATTTATAATAGCCTGAAAGATTAGAAAGAACTGTCAAAACTATGAAAATATTGAATTTGGGGGCTTCCCCTGGTGGTCCAGTGGGTAAGGACACCGCCTTGCAGTGCAAGGGGCGCCGGTTCAAGCCCTGGCCTGGGAAGATCCCACGTGCCACCGAGCGGCTGGACTGATGTGTCCAATCACCGAGCCTGAGCTCTGGAGCGCATGCGCCCAGAGCCGGTGCTCTGCAACGACAGACGCCACCACGATGGGAGGCCCACAGGAGCCAAAGAACGAAGACGAATGAAAATAGACAAATGAAAGACCAATAGAAGTGGCCCGCCCACTCCCCCTCCCGCCCACTCCCACCCCCACCCCCACTCCCACCCCCCCCACCCGCCCAAAGTAAATAAATAAATAAATCTTTAAAAAAAAAAAAGAAAATATTGAATTTGGGATTTTTTAAAAAAGAAAAACAACAATGATTAGAGACTAAGAGCAAGCTTGTGAAAACTTAAACCATCCTATCCCCATTTTAAAATCATTACAGGTGGTAAAAGCCAAAGTTGAGAATATTTCCGCAAAACAGAACTAAGCACAAACATAGAACTAAACACAAACTAAAGTGAGTAAATTAAAGAATCAATTGAGGGGAACCCACACCCAAATAATGGAAGTTTCAGAAATAGAAGACATGGAAAATGGGTAGGAAATCAAAAAAATGATGCAAGAAAAATCCCCAGAACAGAAGGCTTTGTTTCCATAGTAAAAGCACCAACTTAGTACTCAGTATGAGTTATTATTGTTTAGTGGCTCAGTTGTGTCTGACTCGCTGCAACTCTGTGGCCTGTAGCCCACCAGGCTCCTCTGTCCATGCAATTCTCCAGGCAAGATTACTGGAGTGAGTTGTCATTTCCTTCTCCAGGGGATCTTCCAGACCCAGGGATCAAACTGGCGTCTTCTGCATTGCAGGCAAACTCTTCACCACTGAGCAAGCTCGAACTAGTGTACCAAGCGGTAAATCAGAATATTTTTCGGGTAGTCCCCACTCTCTGCAGCTAGAGAAGAGCTGTGGCAGCAGTGAAAACCCAGAATAGCCAAAAATAAATAAATAAAATTTTTTAAAAGTCAACAAACAATTCAGTGAAACTAGACAACCCACAAAGCAGAAAAAACAACCTCAAAATATTTATAATAGCCTGAAAGATTAGAAAGAACTGTCAAAACTATGAAAATATTGAATTTGGGGGCTTCCCCTGGTGGTCCAGTGGGTAAGGACACCGCCTTGCAGTGCAAGGGGCGCCGGTTCAAGCCCTGGCCTGGGAAGATCCCACGTGCCACCGAGCGGCTGGACTGATGTGTCCAATCACCGAGCCACAGCTCGCGAGCGCATGAGTCCAGAGCCGGTGCTCTGCAACGACAGACGCCACCGCGATGGGAGGCCCGCAGGAGCCAAAGAACGAAGACGAATGAACATAGACAACTGAAAGACCAATAGAAGTGGCCCGCCCACTCCCTCCCGCCCACTCCCACCCCCACCCCCACTCCCACCCCCACCCCGCCCAAAGTAAATAAATAAATAAATCTTTAAAAAAAAAAAAGAAAATATTGAATTTGGGATTTTTTAAAAAAGAAAAACAACAATGATTAGAGACTAAGAGCAAGCTTGTGAAAACTTAAACCATCCTATCCCCATTTTAAAATCATTACAGGTGGTAAAAGCCAAAGTTGAGAATATTTCCGCAAAACAGAACTAAGCACAAACATAGAACTAAACACAAACTAAAGTGAGTAAATTAAAGAATCAATTGAGGGGAACCCACACCCAAATAATGGAAGTTTCAGAAATAGAAGACATGGAAAATGGGTAGGAAATCAAAAAAATGATGCAAGAAAAATCCCCAGAACAGAAGGCTTTGTTTCCATAGTAAAAGCACCAACTTAGTACTCAGTATGAGTTATTATTGTTTAGTGGCTCAGTTGTGTCTGACTCGCTGCAACTCTGTGGCCTGTAGCCCACCAGGCTCCTCTGTCCATGCAATTCTCCAGGCAAGATTACTGGAGTGAGTTGTCATTTCCTTCTCCAGGGGATCTTCCAGACCCAGGGATCAAACTGGCGTCTTCTGCATTGCAGGCAAACTCTTCACCACTGAGCAAGCTCGAACTAGTGTACCAAGCGGTAAATCAGAATATTTTTTCAGAGATACAAAGTACTGCACCAGAAAAAGTTATCCTGCATTAACTCTCCACAGGTGGACAAACTCAAGTCTCTTCCCATCTGGTTTCTCCTTTACTCCCACGCTCCTATCACATTCACAAAACTCCCACACCAGATACGTGACTTTTTCCCCACACCACCAAGCAGTTCTCTCTCGGGAGCCAGGCGTTTTACAATTCAACTCAGT
This sequence comes from Tragulus kanchil, assembly GCA_022376925.1. Classification (NCBI taxonomy): domain Eukaryota; kingdom Metazoa; phylum Chordata; class Mammalia; order Artiodactyla; family Tragulidae; genus Tragulus; species Tragulus kanchil. The sequence goes on from JAIOJX010000001.1 coordinate 12,021,225, forward strand.
TCTAACACTATCCACTCCAATGCAGGAGAGGCGGTTTCCATCCCCGGGTTGGGAAGACCCCCTGGAGAAGGGCACGGCAACCCACTCCAGTGTTTTTGCCTGGAGAATCCCATGGACAGAGGACTGCTGCGGGCTATCAGCAGTGGGGTCGCAAAAGACTCAGGCTAAACAACAACTGAACCCTACAGAGAGACCATGGGTTTTTTGTTTGTTTTTGTATACATAAACACCTGATAAAGTTTAATTTAAAATTTGTCACAGTAAGAGATTAATGACAATAATGAATATAGTAAAAGAAAACAATGACAACATTAAGCTGTAATAGAAGTTACGTGAATATCGTGTCTCTTATCCAAACTATTTTCCATTTTAACTAAGCACTTACTTCATACTGTAGCGGTAACCTTTGGAGCTTGAGGTGTCAGCAAGTCAGCAAAACCAGCATGAATTTCTCTTTTCTTCACCATTTCATGGATGCAAACTTGTTCTTACTGTAGATCTTAATCTCGCATACCATGTGTTTTCTTTCCTTCTTAAGTAGAGAAACTTTTTACGTAAAGGAAGCACTTTGCAGCTTCTCTTTGGCGTGTCTGAGTTGCCAACATCACTACTCTTGAGCTCTGAGGGCATTTTACTAAGTAAAATAAGGATTACTTCAAGGCTGTGATGCTGCAATAGCTGCTCCATGCCCGAGCCGGCTACTAACTATGGGGTGGATCCTCTGGGATGATTCATGTTCCGGGCGAGACTCTGTGAGACAACGCGAGATTTCACTGTGCTACTCAGAACGGTGTGCAACATAAAACTTACAATTGTCTCTTTCTCACATTTTTCCATTTAAGATGTACAAACTGTGGTTGACCCCAGGTAACTGAAACCACTGAAAGTGAAACCTCTTATAAGGGTTGGGGAGGGACAGACTGTACTTAACAGATTACTAGTCTATTACAGAGGATATTAGAGGAAAAAAAATGTACTTAACAAGGATTTCACAAAACTCCCACACCAGATACGTGACTTTTTCCCCACACCACCAAGCAGTTCTCTCTCGGGAGCCAGGCGTTTTACAATTCAACTCAGTTCTAACACTATCCACTCCAATGCAGGAGAGGCGGTTTCCATCCCCGGGTTGGGAAGACCCCCTGGAGAAGGGCACGGCAACCCACTCCAGTGTTTTTGCCTGGAGAATCCCATGGACAGAGGACTGCTGCGGGCTATCAGCAGTGGGGTCGCAAAAGACTCAGGCTAAACAACAACTGAACCCTACAGAGAGACCATGGGTTTTTTGTTTGTTTTTGTATACATAAACACCTGATAAAGTTTAATTTAAAATTTGTCACAGTAAGAGATTAATGACAATAATGAATATAGTAAAAGAAAACAATGACAACATTAAGCTGTAATAGAAGTTACGTGAATATCGTGTCTCTTATCCAAACTATTTTCCATTTTAACTAAGCACTTACTTCATACTGTAGCGGTAACCTTTGGAGCTTGAGGTGTCAGCAAGTCAGCAAAACCAGCATGAATTTCTCTTTTCTTCACCATTTCATGGATGCAAACTTGTTCTTACTGTAGATCTTAATCTCGCATACCATGTGTTTTCTTTCCTTCTTAAGTAGAGAAACTTTTTACGTAAAGGAAGCACTTTGCAGCTTCTCTTTGGCGTGTCTGAGTTGCCAACATCACTACTCTTGAGCTCTGAGGGCATTTTACTAAGTAAAATAAGGATTACTTCAAGGCTGTGATGCTGCAATAGCTGCTCCATGCCCGAGCCGGCTACTAACTATGGGGTGGATCCTCTGGGATGATTCATGTTCCGGGCGAGACTCTGTGAGACAACGCGAGATTTCACTGTGCTACTCAGAACGGTGTGCAACATAAAACTTACAATTGTCTCTTTCTCACATTTTTCCATTTAAGATGTACAAACTGTGGTTGACCCCAGGTAACTGAAACCACTGAAAGTGAAACCTCTTATAAGGGTTGGGGAGGGACAGACTGTACTTAACAGATTACTAGTCTATTACAGAGGATATTAGAGGGTACAAATCTACCACCAGATGAAGAGATAGTTAGGACAATATTCAGGACGGCAAACTGTTGCGTTCTCATTTACCAAACTGGAATCCCTGTAAATCTCATTCCTTTGCATTTTAAAAGAGGCTTCATTCCCCAGGTGCAATTGATTAAATGATTGGCCATTGGTGAGTGAACTCAATCTTCAGCCACCTCCCCTTCCCAGAGGTCAGGGGGCAGCACTGACCCTTTCAACCCTCCAGGCCCAGGGTTAGTTCCCAGGGCAACAAGCCCCACCCCTTCCTTGACAAGGGGTCTTTCCACAATCACCTTATTAACATAACAAAACACACCGGTGGTTGCTCTCAGCATGTAGGGAATTGAAAGTTTTAGGAGCTCTGTGCCAGAAAAAAGGATAAAGACCAAATATAAATTTCTTATTATAAATTGCATCACACCTTCTTAGCAAACTACTTGAGGATGGGCTGCAATAAAACAAAGAAATAAGCCAAGAATAACTGAGGACTCCAGGAAACTGGAAATCAACACAAGAAAATTCCCCCATACGGTGGTGAAGGAAAGTTGTGAGATTTTCCCAAGAAGGCACTTGTGAAACTGGCTTAGATAGCCAGGAGACAGTGAAGGAAGAGGGAGGTCTGGGCTGCAAGAACACCCGTCATGGGTGAGTGTAACAAAGGGTTTTAGAAATCTGGTAAGAGACTAGGAAGGAAAGGAGGCTCAGCTGGTAAAGAATCTGCCTGCAGTGCAGGAGACCCGGTTCGATTCCTGGCTTGGGAAGATCCCCTGGAGAAGGGATAGGCTACCCACTCCCGTATTCTTGCCGGAGAATCCCCATGGACAGAGGAGCCTGATGGGCTGCAGTCCATGGGCTCACAAAGACATGACTTAGCAACTAAACGACAAGTATAATCCTACAGGAACTTCACAATCTGGCCATATCAGGTCATTTGCCATTCCCGAAGTGCTTGCACATATGGACCATTTCCTGGCTAACCCTCCACCTGGAATGCCTCTTTCCTCTTCTCGGATTCTCCCCATCCCCGCAGCCCTCCTGTAGCCATCCTTCCCTTTCTTCATTGTCCAGCTCAAACTGACTTCCTTTGGCCCACTTCCCTAGATTTCACCAGACACAAGTCATTCCCTCATCGCCACTACTCCTGTTAGGCTCGGTAGCTCTACTGTTACCACAGTTCTTTGTATTGACCCATAATTGCCGTCTCCTCCAGACCTGTTTTTTTTAGAGTGTGGATCAGAATTATGGGGAGTTCTTGGTAGCAATTCAGACTCCAGAGCTCCACCCAGCCCTGTGGAATCAAAAGTTCTGCAGATTGAGTGTGAACATCTGCATTTTCCACACGCTCTCCAGGTGATTCTTAGGCTTACTAAAGTTCCAGAACATTTGGCCTACACTGAGGCACCCCTCAAAAGAATCATGTCTTGGGACTTCCCCAGTGGGCCCATGGCTAAGACTCCATGCTCCCAGTGCCGGGGGCCCAGGTTCGATCCCTGGTCAGTGAACTAGATCTTGCATGCTACATCTAAGACTCAGCTCAACCAAATAAATAAATAAAATAAATATTAAAAATGAATTACACTTCATAGTTCTGTGGGCTCTTTCTCCTTCTTTATCTGTTGCCCAGGATATAGGAATCATTCAATAAAAATTTAAATATTAATGTAATGTGGCTACAAGAGGACCTTGGAATGGGTGGAAATCCCAAGAATTGTAGAACACCTTCTCCTACGTAGTTTTCAATGAATTTTACTCTAAAGTCAGGAGAAAGCACTCAAGGTCTTAAGGATATCAAAATGTATTATTCTCTCTTCTCTCCACATTTCCTGATCCACTATTGAGTTTTCAGAAACGTAAAACAAAAGATGTAGCTTTTAATATCTACCTCACTAGAAAAAGAACTCTGTGTTGCAGTTCTTAATCAGAATGAGAATAATGTTCTTGCCCTTCATTCCTGCAGCTTTTAATATCTGTACACTATATTTAATCATCTGGGCCTCTTAATTTACTGACATTTAAATGATCTCAAATTAGATTTTCTGGAGCACTGTTCCAAATAAGTAACGTTTTAAGATAATGCAAGGTCTTGTTAGCTGCAAATCATGCCATTGGTTGTCACTCGCAGCTTCTACACCTTCTTAAAAAATGACCTTATTTAAAGGATTTTTTTCAATGTGGTCAGAGTCTATATAACTATGTAACTATCTGAGTTTCTACATTTTAGCCACAGTAATATCAAGATAGTGAAAATAATAGAAAAGAGGCTTCTTAATCATCCTTAGTTCAAAACAAGCATACTTGAACATTTTAAATACTTTACATTTAAGTATGTGATAGTTTTAAATTTATGCCATATTATTTTCACATATGTCATTACCTTTGGTCCTTAAAATATCCCTGTGAGGCTAATAGACTTGTTATGGTTTTTTTTGAAATACAGTTTATTTACAATGTTGTATTAGTTTCTAGTAAACAGCAAAGTGATTCAGTTACATATCCTTTTTAATATCCTTTTCCATTATGGTTTTCTATATTCTTTTCCATTATGGTTTCTTACAGGATGTTGAACATAGTTCCCTGTGCTATACAGTAGGACCCTGTTTTTATCCATTCTATGTCTAAAAGCTTACTTATATCTGCTCACCCCAAACTCTCAAGCCATCCATACCCTATCCTCTCTCCCTTGGTAATCACCAGTTTGTTCTCTACATCCATGACTTTGTTTCTGTTTCATAGATGGATTCATTTGTGTCATATTTCAGATTCTATATATAAGTGATATCATATGATATTTCTCCTTCTCTGACTTACTTCACATAGTATAATAATCTCTAGGTTCATCTGTGTTGTTGCAATGGCATTATTTCATTCTTGTTTATGACTGAGCAATATTCCATTGTATGTATGTACCACATTTTCTTTATTCATTCATCTGTTGATGGACACTTACATTGCTTCCATGTCTTAGCTACTGTAAATAGTGCAGCAGCGAAAACCAGGGTGCATGTATTCTATCAAACTATGTTTTTTTTTTAGGTATATGCCCAGGAGCAGGATTGCTAGTTCATTCAGCACTACAATTACTATTATTAATTCAAGTTTATTGATGAGAAAATGGGTTTCAAGGAAGTCATGTGACTTAGCCCAAAACACACCATTACCATGGTAAGCAATGGTGGTTCAGTGATAGAATTCCCACCTGCCATGCAGGAGGCCCAGGTTTGAGTCCCAGCCAATGCAAGAACATTCATGTTTGGAGCTTCCCTGGTGGCTCAGACAGTAAAGAATCTGCCTGCAATGTGGGAAACCCAAGTTCAATCTCTGGGTCGGCAAGATCCCCTGGAGAAGGGAATGGCTACCCACTCCAGTATTCTTGCCTGGAGAATTCCCATGGACAGAAGAGCCTGGCAGGCTACAGTCCATGGGATTGCAAAGAGCCAGACATCACTGAGTGACTAACACACCATTACAGCACAGACACTAGAAAGCATGTTCATTTGACTGTTTTTCAGTTTCTCAAACTTTTTGGACTGTCACAATTGGGATATACATCCCTGAGGTATAACGACCCACTTGTCTCCATCAATGCAATAAAGAACTGATCATGTACTGACAAACTGTCCATTCCAACTCCCTACAGGTGCCTTTCAGACATGGTGAGATCACACAATACAGGCAGCACCTACTTCATATATATATAAAGCCAGGCCAGCCTAGACACCCTATTGGAAAAGAATGGCAGAGTACAAGGCCCCTGTTAATGACATGCTAAGCCTACAGCCTTAGCACTACGTCACAAATAGAGCACACACTAGCCCTGACCTTCATAGAAGGGGGCCTCTTGTGGGGATGGTGCCTCTCCCCGAGCACCTACAGTTTAGAACAGGATAAAATCCACGGCCGAAGTCATATATGAGTAAAGATAATAGATGTGGGGGAAAGAGGAGAGGAAACTGTGTAAAACCTCAGTGAAAATGTGGAACTTGGGTTTTGAAAATTCTGACATCCAAATAAGAATCGTCACAACAGTTCCGTTTTCCTCTACAAAACCAAAAGCAGGCATTTATAGAGCAACTGTGATGGGCCTGGTGCTGAGTTTAACACTGCAGGGAATAGAGAAATGAGTGAGACATGGACCATGCTCTCAAAAAACTCACACTGCAGAGAGGGTAGTAGACATACAAATAATTACAGAACAGCATGATACATGGTCTAATGGCCCTAGAATAGCAGTTGTCACTACTATACTATTTTTAGTAAGGAATTAGTGGGACCATGTTTTAGATACACCATCAATATCATCAACTCATAACCATGTTATTATTTAGTCACTAAGTCATATCTGACTCTTTTGTGACCCCACTGTGGCCCACCAGGCTCCACTGTCCATGGGATTTCTCAGGCATGAACACTGGAGTGGGTTGCCATTTCCTTCTCCAGGGGAATCTTCCTGGTCCAGGGATCAAACTCAGGTCTCCTGCATTGCAGGCGGATTCTTTACCAACTGAGCCACCAGGGAAGCCCATTAACATACATATATACACATACATAGCTTCCCATCTGTAAAATGGGCTGATAATGCTTACTGTTTGCAACTGTTGTGAAAACCAGAAATTGGGTGCATGTATAGACACCGTGTGTATCTGCACCCACCTGCACAGTACACATGTGTTGGTATATACAACATACATACATACATACACACACACATACATATGTGTATGTGTATATACATGCATGTGTTTGTATGCACTATGCAGGTGGGTACAGACACACATGGTACATATATATGCACACAATTTCTGGTACTCAGAACAGTTGTAAACAGTAACTATTATCGGCTCATTTTACAGATGGGGAAACTGAGGCTCGGGAGATTAAGAACAGTGCACAGAGCAACATTTATATCTCTTTCCCTGCCTGTTGCCTTGCTGTCACTGCTGAGTTACAGGTCATGGTGGCTCTCTTTGCTCCAGCACTACAGAAAAGATAAACCACGGTCAAGTCATATATGAGTAAAGATAATAGATGTGGGGGAAAGAGGAGAGGAAACTGTGTAAAACCTCAGTGAAAATGTGGAACTTGGGTTTTGAAAATTCTGACATCCAAATAAGAATCGTCACAACAGTTCCGTTTTCCTCTACAAAACCAAAAGCAGGCATTTATAGAGCAACTGTGATGGGCCTGGTGCTGAGTTTAACACTGCAGGGAATAGAGAAATGAGTGAGACATGGACCATGCTCTCAAAAAACTCACACTGCAGAGAGGGTAGTAGACATACAAATAATTACAGAACAGCATGATACATGGTCTAATGGCCCTAGAATAGCAGTTGTCACTACTATACTATTTTTAGTAAGGAATTAGTGGGACCATGTTTTAGATACACCATCAATATCATCAACTCATAACCATGTTATTATTTAGTCACTAAGTCATATCTGACTCTTTTGTGACCCCACTGTGGCCCACCAGGCTCCACTGTCCATGGGATTTCTCAGGCATGAACACTGGAGTGGGTTGCCATTTCCTTCTCCAGGGGAATCTTCCTGGTCCAGGGATCAAACTCAGGTCTCCTGCATTGCAGGCGGATTCTTTACCAACTGAGCCACCAGGGAAGCCCATTAACATACATATATACACATACATAGCTTCCCCATCTGTAAAATGGGCTGATAATGCTTACTGTTTGCAACTGTTGTGAAAACCAGAAATTGGGTGCATGTATAGACACCGTGTGTATCTGCACCCACCTGCACAGTACACATGTGTTGGTATATACAACATACATACATACATACACACACACATACATATGTGTATGTGTATATACATGCATGTGTTTGTATGCACTATGCAGGTGGGTACAGACACACATGGTACATATATATGCACACAATTTCTGGTACTCAGAACAGTTGTAAACAGTAACTATTATCGGCTCATTTTACAGATGGGGAAACTGAGGCTCGGGGAGATTAAGAACAGTGCACAGAGCAACATTTATATCTCTTTCCCCTGCCTGTTGCCTTGCTGTCACTGCTGAGTTACAGGTCATGGTGGCTCCTTTCCCACAAACATATCTGGATTGAAAAAACAGCTGACAAGAAGTATGGTGGGCAGAGGAATGGGAAGATGAGGTTTCCAGGTCCTGACCCCTACCAAGGGACAGGGAATAGGCTGCCAGCTTTCCTGAACACCACAGGGCTGCTAGAAGGAGCAAATGCCCGGGTGCTCAATAAGTCAACAAGGGCCAGTTACAGGGGGGAATTATTACCTTATCCATGAGTTTTGTTATTTATTTATTTATTTGTGTGGGGTCTTAGTTGTGGCATGCGGAATCTTCATTGCATCATGCAGGGATCTTTCATTGCAGCCTGTGGACTCTAGTAGTTGGGCTTTGTAGTTGTGGCACACAGGCTGCAGAATGCACAGGCTCAGTAGCTGTGGGCTGCAAGCTTAGTTGCTCCAAGGCATGGTGGGATCTTAGTTCCCCTACCAGGGATCAAACCCTTGCCCCTGCATTGCAAGGTGGATTCTTAACTACTGGACCACCAGGGAAGTCTCATCCATGAGGTTTTTACTGCATTTGTTGTTGCCCATTTGGTAGCTTATTTTCTCCAGACAAAGTTATCTAACTGCTTTCTCAGTGTATTCTCATTTCTTGACGAGTAAGCTGGCATCCACTCCACCTCATTCACATGATATTTTTCTACACTGAGACATCAGTTAGATGAGGACAGTTTTCTTTGTCTTTGTTTGGCTGCACTGGGTCTAGCTGTGGCACGTGGGATCTAGTTCCCTGACCAGGAATTGAACGTGGACCCTCTGCGTTGAAAGCTCAGAGTCTTGGCCATGGATCGCCAGGGAATTCCAGAGAAAGCTTTTCTAACTGAGCTCCTAGGAGCCCTACAGACCCTGAGAATGCAGGGAGTGAGTTTTCCTCTCTTTCACCGAAAGCAACTCTGCTTGTATCTGCTTTATACAATCAAGAAAGAAAGGAATACCCTGGGTTCAAAACCAATGTTACAAGACAGAGTGTGATCATGACATAATAGGCAAAAAGATATGCAGTTAAAACCTTATGCAGGAAAACTGATCAAGTCACTCACCATAACTATAAAACACCTACAAAGTCCTAGAATACAAAACTAATACTCAAAAGGCAAAGTGATCACAGTTTTGCATCACATACTTAAGGAAGCACACACAGGGGCTTCCCTGGCAGCTCAATGGTGAAGAGTTCGCCTGCCAATGCAGGAGACATGGGTCTGAGCCCTGATCCAGGAAGATCCCACATGCTGCGGAGCAACTAAGCCTGTGAGCCACAACTATGGAGCCTGGGCTCTAGAGCCTCGGAGCCACAACTACGGAGCCCATGGGCCGCGACTGCTGAAGCCCGTGAGCTCTAGAGCCCGAGTTCCACAACAAGAGAAGTCACCGCAACAAGAAGCCTGCTCACCTCTACTAGAGAGTAGCCGCCACTCCCTGCAACTAGAGAAGAGCCTGTGACAGCAGTGAAAACCCAGAATAGCCAAAGATAAATAAATAAATATTAAAAAAAAAAAAAAAGGCACACACAGAAGCTGACAAACAACATCCCAGTAACCAAAATTGCTTTCTGAGCTGTATGCTTGAGAAAGGGCAGATCACTAGAGACATCAAAAGTAGGTCAAGGAAACTTGGCTCTCGAGTCCAGATGCCAACCTGGGGTCAGGTGGAGGCCCAGCCCAGTGTTCTCGCCTTCTGCGTCTGGAGCTGTTTTCCCCTCCTTCCTCCTGTGGGAGCTTCTCTAGCGATGCCCGCTGCAGAGGAGCCCTGAGCTTCCCCCAGCCCCGTCACTGCTCTCCCCGGCCTACACAATGAGACTTAACCACCAACTTCCCTAATCTGATTTCTTTAATTTATTTTCATTTTACTTTTGCAGAGGTTTAGTGTTTACTGCTATACATAAACCCGAATCATCCACAGGCATATACACACGACCCCTCCCACTTGAACGTCCCTCCCATCTCCCTCCCCACCCCTCCCCTCTAGGTGGTTGCAGAGCCCCTGTGTACCCTCCCTGAGTCTTACGGCAGATCCCCGTGGGTTGTCTTGTTTACATATGGTAATGTTAAGTTTCCATGTTACTCTTTCCATATCTCTCACCCATTTCTCCCTCCCCCCAGTAGAACCTATTATACAGAGTGAAGTAAGTCAGAAAGAGAAAGATAAATATTGTATACCAGCACATATATATGGAATCTAGAGAGATGGTACTGATAAGTGTATATGCAGAGCAGCAGTGGAGAAACAGACATAGGGAACAACCTAATCTGATTTAATAAGAAATGCTTTTACTGTAATACAGTTGTCTCAATTGCACACTTAATAGTTTTTAAATGGTTAGAGCACATTTCTTTTTTAAAAATTTATTTTCATTTTACTTTTGCAGAGGTTTGGTGTTTACTGCCATACATAAACCCGAATCAGCCATAGGTACACACATGACCCCTTCCACTTGAACGTCCCTCCTATCTGCCTCCACATCCTACCCCTCTCAATTGTCACACAGCCCCTTTGTAAGTTCCCTTATTCTTACTGTTATTCAAGTATTTCCTCCAAATAAGTTAACCATGAGTGTTCTATTTTGTGTCCACACATTCATGGAAATTACCCCTAGATGAACCACTCCTAGACTCTTTTTTAAAATTTCTCGTCATCTTTTATTGGTTTTTTATTTATTTTCATCCATCTTTATTCTTTTGGACTGTGTGAACCTCCCACTTCAGCAGCCTCTCTCATTGCAGAGTACTGGCTCTGGGCGCATGCACTCCACAGCACTGGCTCACAATTGGACACACTGGTCTAGCCGCTCTGCAGCATGAAGGATCTTCCCAGGCCAGGGATTGAACCGGTGCCCCTTGCACTGCAAGGTGGACTCCTCACCCACTGGACCACCAGGGAAGCCCCTCTCCTAGACTCTTGAAGTGTCCTATTTCAAAAGAGGACTGCATTGTTTTACAAAGCAAGCTAAAATATTAACTTTTAAATTTCCACTGTGCATACAAGGCTTCATAAGAGACCGCAACAAAGATGCTCTTATATTAGCTAGATATAGAAACTTATGAAACATCAACTACAGGGGAAATAAATAGCCTTTGACAAAGAAATAACAAGAAGAAGATGTTTGTTTCTAATAAAAACGTGACAGTGTTATGTCAACCCAGTCTCTAGGGATTCCAAAAAGCAGCTAAGGTGTCAGAGTATGCCATTACCTCTTACTATTTCTGTCTTGAAGAAATGAATACAGTGAGCAGGATAGCTAATGTATTATTTATTTAAAAAGGAATTAAAATGCTAGCACTTCCGTAATTTCATCTCATTTTCCACCAATGAAAATAAAAAATTCGCAGAAAATGAAATACATGTAGGTCTCAGCCACTTAACTCCCTCAATTCTAATATTAAGCTTTTGAACAAGACATCCCTTTGGAAAGCTAGATCAAAATAACCAGTGTTTTGCACCATTCCTAAAATCACAATCTTTGTCAAAAACCCATTTCTTGACTTTTCTGAAAGGTTACTCTTACTGAAAAATTTTGGAAGGAGTGGGATACCCTGAAGCCTCCTGTAGAGTAGCTGCACACAAATGAATAATTTCATCAGAATTCACTAGGCAGATGTAATGAGCACTGCCTGCAGATTCACCTCAGTAGTTGTTTTGATATGATATGCAATAGCTGTAAAATAAACATGAGCCTTATTTCTAAGCCCTCAGTATGAAAAAAAACTCACTGAAGCCAACTTCTATTCCTTTCCACACAATTCTACAGCCGTAGGCTTCTCAGGTGGCACTAGTGGTAAAGAACCCACCTACCAATGCAAGCGATGAGAGAGACACAGGTTCAATCCCTAGGTTAGGAAGATCCCTTTGAGGAGGAAATGGCAACCCACTCCAGTACTCTTGCCTGGAGAATCCCATGGACAGAGGACCCTGGTGGGCTACAGCCCATAGGGTCAGAAAAAGTTTGACACGACAGGGCATCTGAGCATAACCTAGAAACTTCCCAAGACCACACAGCTGTCCAGTAGCTTTGCCACATGACTGTGAAAGCTGCTTCAAAGTTTGTTCTAAGGGTCATAGCATTAAAGCAATCTGTTTCCCACACAACTAAATGCACGCCTAGCTTAAACAGGCAATCCAAGGGAGTATGGAAGAATGATTTACTCCTTCCTGAGATTTCGGTTGAATACAGCTGACACCTAGCCCTGTAAAGCTCCTTTGAGGAATCATGTCCACAGCCTGGCATCTAACCCCACCCACATGTACAGTAGCCCCCACTTCTTTGTGGGGAACATGTCCTGAGATCCCTAGAGGGTGCCTGATACAGAGCACAGTGCTGACTCCTACATATACTATATTTTTTCCTATATATACACATCTATGATATGATACAATTTAATGTCTAAATTAAAGTAAGATATTATTGGCAATAACAATTACAAAATTTCACTGTAACAAAAATTATGTGTGTGGTCTTTCTCTCTCTCATAATATCTTATTATATAAATTTAATGCCTTTTCCATCTCAAGCACTTATTATATACTGTGGCCATAATTTTGCTGTTTGAGGTATGACAGCAACACTAGCACAAATTTCTTTTTCTTTCTTCACATAAGCCAGCCAACAATCTTTCATCTTCCCCTAAGCTGAGAACTTACACCTTTTCGCTTAAAGGTAGCACTTTCCAGCTTCTTTTTGGCCAATTTGAAATGCGAGTGTCACGACTCTTGTGCTTTGAGGCCATTATTTTTTTTTAACAATCTATTTATTTATTTATTTGAGGGGGGGGTGGGGTGGGGAGGGAGGGGAGCAGGCGGGCCACTTCTATTGGTCTTTCATTTGTCCATTTTCATCCATCTTTGTTCTTTGGCCCTTGTGGGCCTCCCATTGCAGTGGCCTCTGTTGTCACAGAGCACCGGCTCTGGACGCATTCGCTCCAGAGCTCCGGCTCGGTAATTGGACACATCGGTCCAGCTGCTCCACGGCACGTGGGATCTTCCCAGGCCAGGGATCGAACTGGTGTCCCTTGCACTGCAAGGCGGTGTCCTTACCCACTGGACCACCAGGGAAGCCCAACCATTATTAAGTATAAACAAGAACTGTTTTGAGGCAAGCAATGTGATACTGCCACAATGTACCTGACAACCAAGGCAGCTAGGAGGTGACTAACAGGTGAGTTCCAATGGAATAATGCAAGTTCTAGGGGTATGGGGATGAGGCCACGAGATTTCATCACACTACTCAGAAGTGTGCACAATTTAAATCTATGAACTGTTTATCCTGGAATTTAGTATTTAATATTTTTACACCATGTTTGACCTCTGATAAACTGAAACCTCGGAAAGCAAAACCGTGGATAAGGAGGACTACTCTAGGGCATTCTTAACATTTATCCACAGTCTGCTCTGATCCACTTCACAACCTACCTTTTATTCAGTGTCCTAAGAGGTCCTTTTCATCCCAGCTTTGACCTTTGTTAGTAATTATGATTTATTTTCAGTCTCATCTTGTATATTGGACCAAAAATTTGACACCATGTTCCCAATTCCGAAGTCTGGCTTTTCTCACCTCTGATTTGGCTATGCCCTCTGAATCTGCTATTTCAGAAGCTCTGGGTAACCACCTGGTCTAATCTTGGGCCCCAAACTGTCCCGTGTGGAGGCTTCACAGATGAAACATGAAAGAAGAGAGGACTGAGGTCCAAATACACAGTTTGTGTGTAATGGGCATACCCTCGTGAATACACACATTGCGTACTGGTTCATACTGTGTTCGAGTATGACTTGACTGTGATAAACAGAACGCCAGGTGCATGTGATCTCTCTCTCTCTCTTTCCCTTTCTTCCCACAACCTTACTATGTGGCCCCAGATGTCCCATGTAATTTCCAGAACGTGTAGTAAATCTTTTAAAAAACCTTTTCCCTGATGGTTATTGCTGAAGTTGTCTTTCAATCATAATAAGACTCATGAGAGCTGGTCCAGCCAAACAATGGTTATCGATTGGCTGAGCCTGGCACACAACAGTTGTTTTACAGTCAAGTAATAGCAGAATTTTGCTGTATCTAAAAATATCAGCACGTGACACCAGAATTGGAACACATGACATCACGTAACACAAAATAATACACTGGGAGCCAAACAACAGAATGTTGATTCTGTATATGAACTGTGCAAATGCTTCATTAAAGAAGACTAAGTTGTCATGGAAACTGTTCTAATTTGAGACATACTGGATATACCAGTATCTCATTTCTGTACCTGCCGCATCTCCCTAAATGTAAGACATGCAGCTTCACAGGAACCATAAATTTTGTTGTAAAAGGGAATAGAGTTGGTCTAGGTCTTTGTAAGAGTTAGAAAAAGCATAAACTGAACTGTATTTCTTTTCCTATCATTAAAATTAGAACCTGAATTTTCAAGTGGTACTCTGTGTTGGTTTTGAAAGTACAAACATGGCACTATATAATTTACTTCCTCAGCCCACCTTTCCCTGTGCTGGGTCTTCATTAAGTTGCCTACAGGTAATCAGAGAAGCAAATTGAAAATGAAAGACTCAACATCTCCCCCATCACCCTCACTCTGCTCATACAGGACTTAAAGGGAATGACAGCACTCAACTGAGCCCTTACAGAAGTAAATGATCTCAGAGTGTAACAACCTTTGAGAGCAGAGAGAGAGGACATCAAGACAAATATGGTGGGATTCCCCTGGTGGCTCAGCAGTAAAGACTCCATCTGAAATGCAGGAGACACAAATTCGATCCCTGTGTGGGGAAGATCCATTGAGAAGGAAATATGGCAGCTCACTCCAGTGGTCATGCCTGGAAAATCCCATGCACAGAAAAGCCTGGTGAGCTACAGTCCATGGGGTTGCAAGAATAGGGTACAACTGAGCGACTAAACCACCACCACCAGTGGTTAAGAATCCACCTAGCAATGCAGGGGATGTGGGTTTGATCCCTGGTTGGGTATTTAAAATACCATATGCCAAAGGGCAACTAAGCCCACCTGCTGCAACTACTGAGCCCAGACACCACAATGAAGATCCTATGTGCCCCAACTAAGAGCCAACACACCCAAATAAATATTTTTTAAAAAAGAAAAATGGCTCAGTATGGCTTCTTTCTTACAATCAGTAAAGCTCAAAGAGGAATAGTATGAAAGCTGAGAATGAAGGAAGGCACACTCTTTTTTTTATTATTCTTTTTTTTTTTTTGGTCTCCTTTATTGGTTTTTTATTTATTTATTTTCATCCATCTTAATTCTTTGGCCTGTGTGGGCCTCGCACTGCAGTGGCCTCTCTCATTTCAGCCCTGAGCACACGGCCCTGGGTGCACGTGCTCCAGAGTGCTGGCTAGCAGTTGGACACACTGGTCCAGTCGTTCCACAGCACGTGGGATCTTCCCAGGCCAGGGATCGAACCGGTGCCCCCTGCACTGCAAGGCGGCGTCCTTACCCACTGGACCACCAGGGAAGCCCGGATGGCACACTCTTGATGAAACTATTCATCAGAACACACCAATAGTAATTGAAAATTAAAATGCAAAGGACATGATCATGGCATTTCACAAACAGATGTGGGTTTGCAACATAAACTGTGTGTTTAACATCTTAGAATCATGTATTGTGTGAGGAACTGTGGCTCTCAATGTCACTGATATTCCTTATTTCAGAAACCTCTTACCGATATGGTTCCCCCTCATAATTAAATTAAAGCACAAGCTTGCTGGATGCTAAGTCACTTCAGTCATTTCTGACTCGGCGACCCCATGGACCATAACCCACCAGACTCCTCTGTCCATGGAATTTCCCAGGCAAGAATACTGGAGTGGGTTGCCATTTCCTCTGCAAGGGATCTTCCTGACCCAGGGGTTGAACCCACATCTTTTACATCTCTTACACTGGTAGGCAGGTTCTTTACCACTAGTGCCACCTGGGAAGCCCAAATCACAAGAGTATTTCCTTCTATTATCATCTTAGTCTATCTGGGCTGCTATAACAAAATACCAGAGATTACATGGCTTAGAAATAACAGATAGGTAATTCACACAGTTCTGGAGATGGGGAAGTACAAGACCAAGCACCAGTAGATTCAGTGTCTGGTGAACACTCACCTCCTGGTTCATAGACTGCAATCTTTTAGAGGTGTTCCCACATGGTGAAAGGTATGAGGGTGCTCTCTGGAATCTCTTTATAAGGGCAGTAATCTCACTCATGAGGGCTCAATCCTCAAGACCTAATCACCCTCCCAAAGGCCCCACTTCCAAAAACCATTACATTGGGAGTTAGGTTTCAACATACGAATTTGGAGAGGGTTGGGGACACAAATACTCAGTCAATTGCAATTACACACTCAAAAACAATGCCTTTTTAGGCAAATAAACCGAAGGAATTGAGGGAAAACCCCTAAGGCAATTTTATCCCTTTCTCTAACACTTCAAAAGATCTTTCCCTAATGAGTGATTCAGACGATACTCTAATTGCAATTTTCAGTATCCGCTTTTTATACATCAAATTAAATTGGTGCCCCTGCACTGCAAGGCGGCGTCCTTACCCACTGGACCACCAGGGAAGCCCGGATGGCACACTCTTGATGAAACTATTCATCAGAACACACCAATAGTAATTGAAAATTAAAATGCAAAGGACATGATCATGGCATTTCACAAACAGATGTGGGTTTGCAACATAAACTGTGTGTTTAACATCTTAGAATCATGTATTGTGTGAGGAACTGTGGCTCTCAATGTCACTGATATTCCTTATTTCAGAAACCTCTTACCGATATGGTTCCCCCTCATAATTAAATTAAAGCACAAGCTTGCTGGATGCTAAGTCACTTCAGTCATTTCTGACTCGGCGACCCCATGGACCATAACCCACCAGACTCCTCTGTCCATGGAATTTCCCAGGCAAGAATACTGGAGTGGGTTGCCATTTCCTCTGCAAGGGATCTTCCTGACCCAGGGGTTGAACCCACATCTTTTACATCTCTTACACTGGTAGGCAGGTTCTTTACCACTAGTGCCACCTGGGAAGCCCAAATCACAAGAGTATTTCCTTCTATTATCATCTTAGTCTATCTGGGCTGCTATAACAAAATACCAGAGATTACATGGCTTAGAAATAACAGATAGGTAATTCACACAGTTCTGGAGATGGGGAAGTACAAGACCAAGCACCAGTAGATTCAGTGTCTGGTGAACACTCACCTCCTGGTTCATAGACTGCAATCTTTTAGAGGTGTTCCCACATGGTGAAAGGTATGAGGGTGCTCTCTGGAATCTCTTTATAAGGGCAGTAATCTCACTCATGAGGGCTCAATCCTCAAGACCTAATCACCCTCCCAAAGGCCCCACTTCCAAAAACCATTACATTGGGAGTTAGGTTTCAACATACGAATTTGGAGAGGGTTGGGGACACAAATACTCAGTCAATTGCAATTACACACTCAAAAACAATGCCTTTTTAGGCAAATAAACCGAAGGAATTGAGGGAAAACCCCTAAGGCAATTTTATCCCTTTCTCTAACACTTCAAAAGATCTTTCCCTAATGAGTGATTCAGACGATACTCTAATTGCAATTTTGATTTCCCATATCAGTATGTCTGTATCTTTTTAGCTTTATTATACATCAAATATTAAATTATTAAGAATGTATGCACCACAAGGATTAAACATGAAAGTCAGCTCAGAGGCAATGAAGTATAAAACCAGAAATTGCTTCTTGATTCCTTTGTCAATTAAAAATAAATAAAAATAAGTGAAGAGCTTGGCCTTACAGTTTTTAAAATGACATTTCTGAAAGCCAGGATTGTGAATCCATATGCTGTATTTCTAATACCCAGGGAGCCCTTACAAGACTCATTTGCTGGAACGCAAAGCAGCGATTCTGGGGCACCGCCTAAAATGAAAACTCACCACTTTGTAAATTTGCATTTACTTTAATATTTATCATTGATAAAACCCCTCTCAGTTAGCATTTGTTAAATACGAAGGCTCCAATAGCAAACTCCTCAGCTGAAATCTTCACAGTTGCCTACAGACCACAGTGATCTGTTTGAACCAAAGAGCCTATTATTTTATCACAACCATTATTGCTTACCAGGAAGTAGTGACAGATTTGGCCAAGTATGTGAATTGTACAAATCATACATTTCTTCTTCTGCATTTCATTAACTTCAAATATTTGGCACTACTTGAGTAATAAGCAATTACAATTCCACAATCAGATAGTAATAAGGCACTATGCAATAAATATGTTACTGCTCTAAAGAATTACTGGAAAAAATAACATGTTAATGAAGTATGGTACATTATGAAAATCTTAGATTTCATATGTGAGAATTGAAAGATCTCTTAGAGACTGCAGCTAAATCCTGACAAAGGCAAGGAGATGTTGCTTCAGATTAGTGAGTGAGGGTTGGAGTCAGTAATTAGTAACATGTTAATTTTTTTAAGGGTATGGTCACAAATACTCAGTCAATTGCAATTACACACTCAAAAACAATGCCTTTTTAGGCAAATAAACCGAAGGAATTGAGGGAAAACCCCTAAGGCAATTTTATCCCTTTCTCTAACACTTCAAAAGATCTTTCCCTAATGAGTGATTCAGACGATACTCTAATTGCAATTTTGATTTCCCATATCAGTATGTCTGTATCTTTTTAGCTTTATTATACATCAAATATTAAATTATTAAGAATGTATGCACCACAAGGATTAAACATGAAAGTCAGCTCAGAGGCAATGAAGTATAAAACCAGAAATTGCTTCTTGATTCCTTTGTCAATTAAAAATAAATAAAAATAAGTGAAGAGCTTGGCCTTACAGTTTTTAAAATGACATTTCTGAAAGCCAGGATTGTGAATCCATATGCTGTATTTCTAATACCCAGGAGCCCTTACAAGACTCATTTGCTGGAACGCAGCAGCGATTCTGGGGCACCGCCTAAAATGAAAACTCACCACTTTGTAAATTTGCATTTACTTTAATATTTATCATTGATAAAACCCCTCTCAGTTAGCATTTGTTAAATACGAAGGCTCCAATAGCAAACTCCTCAGCTGAAATCTTCACAGTTGCCTACAGACCACAGTGATCTGTTTGAACCAAAGAGCCTATTATTTTATCACAACCATTATTGCTTACCAGGAAGTAGTGACAGATTTGGCCAAGTATGTGAATTGTACAAATCATACATTTCTTCTTCTGCATTTCATTAACTTCAAATATTTGGCACTACTTGAGTAATAAGCAATTACAATTCCACAATCAGATAGTAATAAGGCACTATGCAATAAATATGTTACTGCTCTAAAGAATTACTGGAAAAAATAACATGTTAATGAAGTATGGTACATTATGAAAATCTTAGATTTCATATGTGAGAATTGAAAGATCTCTTAGAGACTGCAGCTAAATCCTGACAAAGGCAAGGAGATGTTGCTTCAGATTAGTGAGTGAGGGTTGGAGTCAGTAGTCTTCTGGATCCCTGTCCAGTAAACATCCAAGTTTAGGATTTTTTGTGTTTATTTGTATGTGTGTGTGTATATGTGTATGCATTTCAGTAACTATATTCCCTGTTTGAGGTTCCTCTCAATTTGGTTCATTCCAAGATTTTTCTCTAAAGCAAATCATAATCTAACCAAGTTTCAGAGCAATAAGTTCCCACTTACAAATATTTACCTCTATGGATATTAGCTCGTTCTAGTTCTGCAGCCATGACACATTCATATTTGGAAGAAAAAGAAAGATAATCTGAGAGAACTTCCACATAACAGGCATTTCCCATTATTTATAAGCATAATTTTTCATATGTGACTTCTTAGACTTATATTTAAATGTTACATACTAAGAAATTAGCTATAGAATCCTATGGTCTTCTAAAGACAATTATACTAGCAAATTTATTGTAAGAAAACTAAGACACTAGTTAAAGAGAAAAATCATCTTGAAAATGGAATCGCACAGCAATGACAAGGGCATGGGTCTTTTGAGTGATTTCATAGCAGCCCAATGTCACAATAAATCCTTCTACATTCTCAAGAGCAGATAATGTCATCATAGAATAATTGTTTAAACTTTTCCTGATTTGAGTTCAACAGCTATTCTGACACAATGCTTTCCTTAAAGGACATCTCAGCCTTGTATAGTCCTTCCTTATAACTTTACATGATGTTCAGTAAATCAAGACCAAGCTCCTCACTCACATCATAAGGGCATTTTGCCTCTTAGCCTATCAGTTAAACTGTGCAGCTTGCTTCTTCTTTGCTTACATCTACCACTTACTCAGATGAGCTGCCTTACCAGCTTTTACTTGCCCACTTACCAGATTTTATCCAGACAGTAAAGTCTAGAGGAGAGCTCCATGCTAAACCTTTTAAGGAAGAGCTACAGACTATCAAATTTCTCAGCAGTGGTATGAAATTGGTCACTCAGCAACATGATATTCCATTACTTATTACTGACTCTCATCTATCCCCTTTTGTTTCAGTGTCCCCGTGTGGCACATGGGATATGGGTAGCTGATGCTATAGTGATCTTGCTTTGGTTGACTGCATAATACATTGCCTGAATCTATTTAGGCTGATTTATTTTTTACCAGCAGAATCTCTCATGCTGTATGACATAGTGTCTAATGATAAGCACCCCAAGCTCCAAGAGCAAAACAATCTGAGTATAAATCCCAAAAATTTGGTTCATTCCAAGATTTTCTCTAAAGCAAATCATAATCTAACCAAGTTTCAGAGCAATAAGTTCCCACTTACAAATATTTACCTCTATGGATATTAGCTCGTTCTAGTTCTGCAGCCATGACACATTCATATTTGGAAGAAAAAGAAAGATAATCTGAGAGAACTTCCACATAACAGGCATTTCCCATTATTTATAAGCATAATTTTTCATATGTGACTTCTTAGACTTATATTTAAATGTTACATACTAAGAAATTAGCTATAGAATCCTATGGTCTTCTAAAGACAATTATACTAGCAAATTTATTGTAAGAAAACTAAGACACTAGTTAAAGAGAAAAATCATCTTGAAAATGGAATCGCACAGCAATGACAAGGGCATGGGTCTTTTGAGTGATTTCATAGCAGCCCAATGTCACAATAAATCCTTCTACATTCTCAAGAGCAGATAATGTCATCATAGAATAATTGTTTAAACTTTTCCTGATTTGAGTTCAACAGCTATTCTGACACAATGCTTTCCTTAAAGGACATCTCAGCCTTGTATAGTCCTTCCTTATAACTTTACATGATGTTCAGTAAATCAAGACCAAGCTCCTCACTCACATCATAAGGGCATTTTGCCTCTTAGCCTATCAGTTAAACTGTGCAGCTTGCTTCTTCTTTGCTTACATCTACCACTTACTCAGATGAGCTGCCTTACCAGCTTTTACTTGCCCACTTACCAGATTTTATCCAGACAGTAAAGTCTAGAGGAGAGCTCCATGCTAAACCTTTTAAGGAAGAGCTACAGACTATCAAATTTCTCAGCAGTGGTATGAAATTGGTCACTCAGCAACATGATATTCCATTACTTATTACTGACTCTCATCTATCCCCTTTTGTTTCAGTGTCCCCGTGTGGCACATGGGATATGGGTAGCTGATGCTATAGTGATCTTGCTTTGGTTGACTGCATAATACATTGCCTGAATCTATTTAGGCTGATTTATTTTTTACCAGCAGAATCTCTCATGCTGTATGACATAGTGTCTAATGATAAGCACCCCAAGCTCCAAGAGCAAAACAATCTGAGTATAAATCCCAACGTTCTCACTTATGAGCTCTGTGACTTTGGGCAAGATGCATAACCTTTCTGTGCCATGAATTCTTCATGTTCTGTATTATCTAAGTCACCATGACAGTAAAAGAGCAAGTTTGCTGTGTCAAAGTCCATTCAGTGCCATAAAACGAGCCATGCCACTTTTTTCCCCAAGCACCCCAAATTCATTGAATGCCTATACACTATACATTACAGGAAAAACAAATGTTTAAGACACGGAATCTGTCCCTTTGAAACCACTTAGTTTTATACTGGGAATACTGGAGTAAAGGACATATGGTTAATGAGTACTATGCAAAATAAGCCCTCCAAGAGAGACAGACCACTTTGATTTGGGGTCAGAGTGTGGATACAAGCTAGATAAATTTTCCACTTAATCCCCAGTAAGTTTTAGCAAAGTCACAGTTTTGTTTCCTCACTATTTTAGAAATGTATCAACCTTTCCTTATTTAAATGATTTCAGGCACCAACATTATAATGATAAATGCATAACTTGCACCAATGGCTGAACAGGTAAAGAATCCACCTGCAATGCAGGAGATACGGGAGACGCGGGTTCGATCCCTGGGTCAGGAAGATCCCATGGAGAAAGGCACAGCAGCTCACTCCAGCATTCTTGCCTGGAGAATCCCATCGATAGAGGAGACTAATGGGCTACAGCCCATGGGGCCACAAAGAGTCAGACACGACTGAGTAACTAAAAACACATGCACATAAGCATAATATATACAATACATAAGGCTTATGTTTTTGTTCATCTTGTGAAATTTATTTTTGTTTAGTTGATTATTATTTTCTGCTTAGGAAATATATACTCAAGGAAAAATACATAAAACATTTTTAAAACATTTATAACTCTGAGATAACTATCATTAACATTTTGGGATCTTTTCTTCCATTTTTTTCTATGAATTTTTACACTGTTGAGCTAATATTGCATAATTTGCTTTTTAAATAACTGTTTTCTTCTTAGTTTAGAATATATAAGAAATAAAAATTCCATATAATTGTACTATCAGTTAACCCCAGATGACACTTTTTCTAAAGTTATACAGATAATTTAAAAATTTAAACAGTACAACAGTGCATCCTTTCACTGCTCATACATTGATATGCATGCTATGTATGCTATATAATATGCCAAAAGATCTGAAAATATGTTTTCAATTATTTGAAATTATGAACAATGATGCATTGACTATTTCTATCATCACATATCATATGAAAACCCTGAATGAATTTTCAACCAAATTTGCAAGCTACATTTAGAATCATGTGACTCAAAATGCAGGCTATTTGAAATACAGGAGCTTCATTTTTTGTGAAACTTCGCCTCACAAAAACACACTTCATTGCAGCTATAGCAGAGGCCTCTATGACTGCTAATCAGGAAAGCACTGGCATATGCATTAAGATGCCGAAGAGACAAAAATCAGACAGTGCTTAAACAGAAGCCCCTTTTTGAAAGCCACAAAGGCAGACACTCCAAATCAGAAGCACTGATTTTCTGTTGAATTGTTTCTCAAATAGATAACTAGATGTTATGTGAACCAGAGTAACAACAGGGACTGTACTCATATTATGATCATTGGTAATTAACTTGAGCAGCTCAGAAGAGACCAACTGGAAAATCATTGCCCATTGCCTGAAGATAATAAACAGCATGAAAAAGTGATGTAAAGCGGAATAAGGGAACTCACTGCAAAGCATTAATGCGGTGCACAGAAGAAAACTTTAGGAAAAAACTCCTCAGAGATATTCAAGAAGATGTTGCATTCATAAGAGTTAAAAGGGTATAACTGTAAAGCAAACAGTTTATGAACATTATAAATATAATAGTCAGATTAAAAGAGAATATACCACCTCAAAGTAAGGCCTAATAGCAGAAGGGATAAAGAAGGAAACCAAATTAGATATCTGGAAGATTCCATTAAAGACCTCTTTTAGAATATTTGGGGAGGAGTGGAGGGAGAGACAGGAAAGCTAAGAAAGCAAAGTTGTGACGTATGGAGAACAGATACAGGTGGGTCAAGATCGGTCTGATAGAAGTTCTAAATGGTGAAGAAGAGAAAGGGGAGATGGGAAAACATAATTCAAGGTCTGTCAGAAGACACACTTCCCTGAGCTGAAGACTACTGTTTTGAAGCAAGATAGTGAAAAATGGCACAGTGTGGTATGTTATTTGGAAGAAGGAGCACACTTTTTACCCTCCCTGTATCTGTGTCCCTTTCCAATGTGACTTTGAAGTTCCTCCCAACAAGCAGCCCCTTGAAACTGACTTGGCCTCATGGCTTGCCAAAGACAGCCCGCTTTCCCCCAATAGAATGTGGAGGAAGGAACATTGCGTTAGTTCTAAGTTATATCTCAACAGGCCTCGTGTGCTTCTATGCTTGCCTGAAACCACCTTCTGATTGCTATGCAAACAAGCCCAGACCTGTCAGCTAACAGGTAAGAGGTAACGTGGAGCAAACATAAGCCACTGCAGCTGAAGCCTTCCTCGCACCCACCTGACCTACTAGATTATTACAGACACATGAGTGATCCCAGCTGAGAACAGAACTTCCCAGCTGAGCTCAGGACAAATGGCCAACCCGCAGGCTTGAAAGAGCCAAGGGAACCACCTATGGAGCTGTCTGGTGGAACAGTATTTTACACAAAGGGATCAGTATGTGCAAATGCCGAGGCGAGAGCACACCTGTCATTTCCTAGTTGTGACAAGCAAGGAGATCAGTTTGGCTGGAGTGCAGTAAGTGACAGAGGAAGGGGAAAGAGATGAAATGAGAGGACTGTGGTCAGTTGTAAAAACAGCCCCATTATTCTACTTCCTATACCCTTGTCATGGCAATGTGATATCACGGATACTTCTCTCAACAGGTTGACTATCTCCACTCCTTGTATCTGGATGGGCCGCGTGGCTTACTGTGGCCAATGAGATATTAGTCAACATAATACGAACAGAGCCTTCAAAAGCACTTGTGCATCAAGTCTTGCTCTCTTCTGTTCCTGAGGTCCCTGACTTCCTGATATTCCAAAGACAGTCACACAGCGTCTAGTCAACCCATTCCACATATGATTTAGTGCACACAGCATAATTGTTCATGAAGTGGGACGTATGGAGAACAGATACAGGTGGGTCAAGATCGGTCTGATAGAAGTTCTAAATGGTGAAGAAGAGAAAGGGGAGATGGGAAAACATAATTCAAGGTCTGTCAGAAGACACACTTCCCTGAGCTGAAGACTACTGTTTTGAAGCAAGATAGTGAAAAATGGCACAGTGTGGTATGTTATTTGGAAGAAGGAGCACACTTTTTACCCTCCCTGTATCTGTGTCCCTTTCCAATGTGACTTTGAAGTTCCTCCCAACAAGCAGCCCCTTGAAACTGACTTGGCCTCATGGCTTGCCAAAGACAGCCCGCTTTCCCCCAATAGAATGTGGAGGAAGGAACATTGCGTTAGTTCTAAGTTATATCTCAACAGGCCTCGTGTGCTTCTATGCTTGCCTGAAACCACCTTCTGATTGCTATGCAAACAAGCCCAGACCTGTCAGCTAACAGGTAAGAGGTAACGTGGAGCAAACATAAGCCACTGCAGCTGAAGCCTTCCTCGCACCCACCTGACCTACTAGATTATTACAGACACATGAGTGATCCCAGCTGAGAACAGAACTTCCCAGCTGAGCTCAGGACAAATGGCCAACCCGCAGGCTTGAAAGAGCCAAGGGAACCACCTATGGAGCTGTCTGGTGGAACAGTATTTTACACAAAGGGATCAGTATGTGCAAATGCCGAGGCGAGAGCACACCTGTCATTTCCTAGTTGTGACAAGCAAGGAGATCAGTTTGGCTGGAGTGCAGTAAGTGACAGAGGAAGGGGAAAGAGATGAAATGAGAGGACTGTGGTCAGTTGTAAAAACAGCCCCATTATTCTACTTCCTATACCCTTGTCATGGCAATGTGATATCACGGATACTTCTCTCAACAGGTTGACTATCTCCACTCCTTGTATCTGGATGGGCCGCGTGGCTTACTGTGGCCAATGAGATATTAGTCAACATAATACGAACAGAGCCTTCAAAAGCACTTGTGCATCAAGTCTTGCTCTCTTTCTGTTCCTGAGGTCCCTGACTTCCCTGATATTCCATTGGATTATGACAGTCACACAGCGTCTAGTCAACCCCCATTCCACATATAAGTGAGTATATGTCCTCAGCTGGCTTATTTCACTTAGCATAATGTCTTCCAGGTTCATCCAAGTTGACCTAATTAGCAGGATTTCCTTCTTTTTAAAGTAGGAATAATATTCCATTGTGTGTACACAGGCATACTCGGAAGATATTTCAGATCTGGTTCCAGCCCATCACAATAAAGTGAATATTGCAATAAAGCAAGTAACATGAAGTTTTTATTTCCCAATGCATATAAAAGCTATGTTAATACTATAAACTATTAAATGTTCAATAGCATTATGTCTTAAAAATAAAACAATGTACATACCTTAATTTAAAAATACCTTATTGCTAAAAAGTGCTAGCTATCATCTGAACCTTTAGCAAATCATATTTTGGCCAATGGAGGGTCTTACCTCAATACTGATGGCTGCAGACTGACCAAGTTGCTGAAGGTTGAGGTGGCTGTTACAGTTTTTTTAAATGATACATGAAGATTGCTGTATTGATTGACTCTTCCTTTCACGAACAGTTTCCCTGTAGCATGCAGTGCCATTTGATAGCAATTTGCCCAAGGAAGACATTTCAAAATCAGACTCAATCCTCTCAACCCTGCCATGCTTTCTCAACTAAGTTGACAGAATATTCTAAATCCCTTGTTTTCATTTCAAAAGTCTTCACAGCTTCATACTTTTCCTTTGCAGCTTCCTCCACTCTCTCAGCCTTCAGAGAACTGAAGAGTTAGGACCTTGCTCTGGATTCGGCTCAGACTTAAGGTTGTGATTGGTTTGCTCTTCTCCCCAGATCCCTAAAATTTTCTCCATATCAGCAATAAGGCTGTTTTGCTTTCTTATTAATTGTGTGTTCATTGGAATAGCACTTTTAATTTCCCTCAAGAACTTGGTAGCTGTTGGCAGCCTGGTAGCTTTCGCTGTCTCAGCTTTCATCATGCCTTCCTCATTAAGCTTAATTATTTCTAGTTTTGGATTTCAAGTGAAAGACTCATGACTCCTCCTTCCACTTGACTGCTTATAGACCATTGTAGGGTTACTAATTAGTATACTTTTAATATTGTTGTGTATCAGGGAATAGGGAGGCTGGAGAAGAGGGAGCGAGATGGGGAACCATCTGTGGTTCTGTGGCATAGTTAGAATGTACACATATTGATTAAATTCACTGTCTTATTTGGACACAGTTTATGGTACCCCAAAACAATGACAATAGTAACTTTCGATCAAAAACCACTGCTCAAAGATTATCATAACAAATATAATAATAATGAAAATATTGCAAGAGTGACCAAAATGTGACACAAAGATACAAAGTGAACAAATGCTGTTGGGAAAATGGCACTAATAGATTTGATACAAGTTGTCACATACCTTCAATTTGTTTAAAAAAAAAAAAAACTCAGTATCTGTGAAGAATAATAAAGTGAAACAGAATAAAATTAGGTATGCCTACTACTACACACGCACACACACACACACACACACACACACTGTATTTTCTTTATCCACCTGTTCATAAGTGGACACTCAGGTTGTTTCCATATCTTGGTTATTATGAATGATGCCAAAATGAATGTGGAAGTACAGGTATCCTTTTGAGATCCTGATTCCATTTCCTTTGGCTATATACCCAGGAGTGGGATTACTAGATCATAGTGTAGTTCTGTTTCTAATTTTTTGAGAAAACTCTATACCATAGTTGCTGCATCATTTTGCATTCCTACCAACAGTTGGAGTTCCCTTTTCTCCACATCCTCACCAGCACTCTAACAATTGTGAAGGGATATTCCACTATGGTTTTGATTTCCTTGATGACTAGTGGTGCTGAGAAACTTTTCACTTAATTATGGACCATTTGGAGATCTTGTTTTGAGAAATGTCTATTCATGTCTTTGTTCATTTTCTCATTCAGTTATTTTTTTTGCCTGGTTCTTTTTACCTCAGCACCACACAGCTTGCAGGACCTTAGTTCCCTGACCAGGGATTGAACTGGGATCCCCTGCAGTGGAAGCATGAAGTTCTAACCACTAAATTGCGAGAAGTCCCTCTCTTGTTTTTGATGAGCTGTATGTGTTTCTTATACAATTAAGGTATCAGCCTTTTATCAGATACATGATTTGCAAATATTGTCTCCCATTCCATATGGTGTCTTTGCACTTCACTGATTGTTTTGTTTGCTGTGCAGAAGCTTTTTAATTCCATTCATCTATTTTTGCTTTTATTGACAGTGCTTTACCTGTCATGTACAAAATATCATTGCCCATACCACTGTCAAGGAGATTTTGCCCTAAGTTTTCTTCTAGGACTTTTATGGTTTCAGGTCTTACATTTAAACCTTTAATCCATTTAGGGTTGATTTTTGAATATAATCTGAGATAAAAACATGTATTTTTCTACAAATGGAAAGTCCTATATATGTCAGGTTCATTTAGTCTAGAGTTCAAATCAGCTATTTCTTTATTGATTTTCTGTCTGGATTCTCTATCCATTATTGTGATTGGGGCTATTGAAGTTCTTTGCTATTATTTATTGCTCTCCGTTTTTGCCTTCAAATCCATCAATATTTGCTTTCTTGATGTTGGGTTTAGAATTGTTATATCTTTCTGCTGAATTGCCTTTTATCCCTATACAATGACCTCTTTCCCTAGAAATATTTATAGATTTAAAGTCTATTTTGTATGATATAAATTTAGCTACCTCTGCTTTCTTATGGCTACCATTTGCATGAAATATCTTTTTCCAATCCTTCACTTTCAGCCTTTGTGTGTATTTAAATTCTAAAGTGAGTCTCTTGTAGGTAGCATATGACTAAATCATATTTATTTATCCAGTCATCCACTGTATGCCTTTTGTTTAGTAAGTTTAATCTATGTACATTTAAGGCAATTATTGATAAGTATGAACTTACTATTGTTTTCTGTTTCTCTTATAGTCGTTTTGTTCCTCTCTTTGTGCTTCTTTATTAGACTTCTCTGTACTCTGGAGCTCTCCTAGAGATATTCTCAGTGATATATAGTTCATTGTTTTTGTTGTTTTGTGGAAGGGATGAGTGTTTGCCTCCTGTTGACATCAGGGCAGAGATAATTTTCAATGGTTGAATATATTTTCTGAAATGGAAACATCCATTCACTAAATTGCGAGAAGTCCCTCTCTTGTTTTTGATGAGCTGTATGTGTTTCTTATACAATTAAGGTATCAGCCTTTTATCAGATACATGATTTGCAAATATTGTCTCCCATTCCATATGGTGTCTTTGCACTTCACTGATTGTTTTGTTTGCTGTGCAGAAGCTTTTTAATTCCATTCATCTATTTTTGCTTTTATTGACAGTGCTTTACCTGTCATGTACAAAATATCATTGCCCATACCACTGTCAAGGAGATTTTGCCCTAAGTTTTCTTCTAGGACTTTTATGGTTTCAGGTCTTACATTTAAACCTTTAATCCATTTAGGGTTGATTTTTGAATATAATCTGAGATAAAAACATGTATTTTTCTACAAATGGAAAGTCCTATATATGTCAGGTTCATTTAGTCTAGAGTTCAAATCAGCTATTTCTTTATTGATTTTCTGTCTGGATTCTCTATCCATTATTGTGATTGGGGCTATTGAAGTTCTTTGCTATTATTTATTGCTCTCCGTTTTTGCCTTCAAATCCATCAATATTTGCTTTCTTGATGTTGGGTTTAGAATTGTTATATCTTTCTGCTGAATTGCCTTTTATCCCTATACAATGACCTCTTTCCCTAGAAATATTTATAGATTTAAAGTCTATTTTGTATGATATAAATTTAGCTACCTCTGCTTTCTTATGGCTACCATTTGCATGAAATATCTTTTTCCAATCCTTCACTTTCAGCCTTTGTGTGTATTTAAATTCTAAAGTGAGTCTCTTGTAGGTAGCATATGACTAAATCATATTTATTTATCCAGTCATCCACTGTATGCCTTTTGTTTAGTAAGTTTAATCTATGTACATTTAAGGCAATTATTGATAAGTATGAACTTACTATTGTTTTCTGTTTCTCTTATAGTCGTTTTGTTCCTCTCTTTGTGCTTCTTTATTAGACTTCTCTGTACTCTGGAGCTCTCCTAGAGATATTCTCAGTGATATATAGTTCATTGTTTTTGTTGTTTTGTGGAAGGGATGAGTGTTTGCCTCCTGTTGACATCAGGGCAGAGATAATTTTCAATCACCCAGGGATCCTATTGAATATATTTTCTGAAATGGAAACATCCATTCATGAGGGCTTTACCCTCATAAGTTAATCACTTCCCAAAGGCCCCACCTTCAAATATCCTCACTTTGTTATCCTAACAAATTCCCAAATATGTGAAGTTTGGAAGAGCTGGTTCCTAACTACCCATAGCTGAGAGCAGACACATAAATGAGTCTAACAGAGATAATACATGCCCAGCAAACTCATAGGCTCATGATAATAAAAGATTATCACCTTAGGACACTGGATTTTGAAGTGGTTTGTTATACCAAAATAGGTAAACAAGACGGGCCCTATCAACAAAGTAACCTGGAAGAGAGCAACTCCGTGTATCTTTTCTGTGGTAATCAAGTTATGACTGAACTCACAACTGGGCTTACTGAAATGAAACATCTTAATCCATTTTGATCTCTGCAGTAAAACTTTAAAGAATGTCACAACTTAGATTAATGGGAGTGGGATGAGGGCGAGAAAAAGGAGGGCAAGTAAATGTGACGTGGACATAAAATTGCAATTGAAGTCTGCTATCTAATTTTCTGGTGTCGTTGTTCTGTGTTGGTGCTTGTGAAACAAACAGAATTGTAAATTATTTAGGCGCAGAAATAATGAGCCCACCTGAAGTTTCTGGATAAAAGTTTTAAGTCTGACGATTTTTGATGTTGGCTACATTTTCTGATAATCTTAATTGCTATTTGCAGAGATGAATTGGTCCTTACTGAGATAATAAGTGTCTGTATTTATCTAAAAGCCTTTATAAAACTGGAGTTCAACATTAAAGCTACCTCCAACAATAGAAAAGACACTAGTTTCCATAAAAATAAAGCATTAATGATACCTCTTAGAGAACTGCTTGATAATCTATTTGAGCTACTCACCCCCCACACTTTTGCATTCCTCTCATGGCATGTTTTCCCTTGCAGAACACTGGGGTTTGAATAATATTGATGGAGACTGTCTGGAGCTACACAATTTGTGGCCATTTTGAAGAAATATAAACAGAGAAAAATGGAGGCTGTAAACTGGAACTGAGATGGCCATTGTTGTCATTTGAACTCATGGCATGGGTTTGTAAAACCTATCATCGCATAATAAAGCCAGCAGAAAAGGAAAAAAAATAGTAGCATCAAAACACAAATTTATCATTATATATTGAATCTGTGGGCTTTCTCACCCTAGTGGGAACTTGAGGATAGACACTGCATGAACAGCTGGGCTCGTCCTCATTTTTCACACTGCTGATGAGGATGGAACCTTTTTTTTTTCATGGAACGGCTCTTTTGCCAAAAAAGGGGCCAAATCAACCCATAAATGAGGCTAACAGAGATAATACATGCCCAGCAAACTCATAGGCTCATGATAATAAAAGATTATCACCTTAGGACACTGGATTTTGAAGTGGTTTGTTATACCAAAATAGGTAAACAAGACGGGCCCTATCAACAAAGTAACCTGGAAGAGAGCAACTCCGTGTATCTTTTCTGTGGTAATCAAGTTATGACTGAACTCACAACTGGGCTTACTGAAATGAAACATCTTAATCCATTTTGATCTCTGCAGTAAAACTTTAAAGAATGTCACAACTTAGATTAATGGGAGTGGGATGAGGGCGAGAAAAAGGAGGGCAAGTAAATGTGACGTGGACATAAAATTGCAATTGAAGTCTGCTATCTAATTTTCTGGTGTCGTTGTTCTGTGTTGGTGCTTGTGAAACAAACAGAATTGTAAATTATTTAGGCGCAGAAATAATGAGCCCACCTGAAGTTTCTGGATAAAAGTTTTAAGTCTGACGATTTTGATGTTGGGTACATTTTCTGATAATCTTAATTGCTATTTGCAGAGATGAATTGGTCCTTACTGAGATAATAAGTGTCTGTATTTATCTAAAAGCCTTTATAAAACTGGAGTTCAACATTAAAGCTACCTCCAACAATAGAAAAGACACTAGTTTCCATAAAAATAAAGCATTAATGATACCTCTTAGAGAACTGCTTGATAATCTATTTGAGCTACTCACCCCCCACACTTTTGCATTCCTCTCATGGCATGTTTTCCCTTGCAGAACACTGGGGTTTGAATAATATTGATGGAGACTGTCTGGAGCTACACAATTTGTGGCCATTTTGAAGAAATATAAACAGAGAAAAATGGAGGCTGTAAACTGGAACTGAGATGGCCATTGTTGTCATTTGAACTCATGGCATGGGTTTGTAAAACCTATCATCGCATAATAAAGCCAGCAGAAAAGGAAAAAAAATAGTAGCATCAAAACACAAATTTATCATTATATATTGAATCTGTGGGCTTTCTCACCCTAGTGGGAACTTGAGGATAGACACTGCATGAACAGCTGGGCTCGTCCTCATTTTTCACACTGCTGATGAGGATGGAACCTTTTTTTCTTTTTTCATGTCTAAAATAAACACTTTCAATTGCACATTTTCATCTCGGGTCATCTGTGGGGTGAGAGGCCCCCTCCTCACTCCTAGTCCCAGCTCGGTGGGTACAATCTGACGTCCCAGTCTGGCTGTCGGTGGAGGGGTGGAGGTGGATGTAGAACTGAACCCTGAATCTGCTCAGGTCTCTTCAGGGCAGGGAGTTCAGACCATGGTTGGATTTGCATTGCTTCACTGCCTCGCTGAAACCCTCGCACAGGGTCAGGTCGCTCTGGGTGGTGGAGCAGTCCAAGATCTGTCTGACCTCATAGGCGCAGGGCCCCATCTGCAGGGACAGTCGGGCGGCAGAGGCCGGAGCCTGCTGGGTAGGAGGCCGGGCCGGCTCTGAGCTCCCAGCACTGAAGGCTCCGGTCAGGGCGCTGCCCACGGCCACTCCAGCGGCCGTGGTGGCCATCTGTGCCACCAGGCCGGGCTGGCCCGACGGGGTGGGAATGGTGGTGGCAGGTGTGCAGGTGGGTGGGCAGAGGGCTCGGTGGGGCGGCTAGCTGTCCAGGAGGCCACTCTGCGGCTCCCCCGGGCATGGTGGCGGCAGCAGGATCGGCCGAACCAAGTCGGAGACAACGAAGGGGGCGAAGGTTCTCAGGACGGAACCTTTTTGACAGTCAGCTCGGTTCAGAATGGAGACAAGAATCTTTGTGTATTCTTCCAGATGACATAAGACCCACTATCACCTTCCCTGAGCAAGGAGAATGAGACTTCGGACACATTTAAAAGCACATGCTTTTTAAAGAAATATAAACAGAGAAAAATGGAGGCTGTAAACTGGAACTGAGATGGCCATTGTTGTCATTTGAACTCATGGCATGGGTTTGTAAAACCTATCATCGCATAATAAAGCCAGCAGAAAAGGAAAAAAAATAGTAGCATCAAAACACAAATTTATCATTATATATTGAATCTGTGGGCTTTCTCACCCTAGTGGGAACTTGAGGATAGACACTGCATGAACAGCTGGGCTCGTCCTCATTTTTCACACTGCTGATGAGGATGGAACCTTTTTTTCTTTTTTCATGTCTAAAATAAACACTTTCAATTGCACATTTTCATCTCGGGTCATCTGTGGGGTGAGAGGCCCTCCTCACTCCTAGTCCCAGCTCGGTGGGTACAATCTGACGTCCCAGTCTGGCTGTCGGTGGAGGGGTGGAGGTGGATGTAGAACTGAACCCTGAATCTGCTCAGGTCTCTTCAGGGCAGGGAGTTCAGACCATGGTTGGATTTGCATTGCTTCACTGCCTCGCTGAAACCCTCGCACAGGGTCAGGTCGCTCTGGGTGGTGGAGCAGTCCAAGATCTGTCTGACCTCATAGGCGCAGGGCCCCATCTGCAGGGACAGTCGGGCGGCAGAGGCCGGAGCCTGCTGGGTAGGAGGCCGGGCCGGCTCTGAGCTCCCAGCACTGAAGGCTCCGGTCAGGGCGCTGCCCACGGCCACTCCAGCGGCCGTGGTGGCCATCTGTGCCACCAGGCCGGGCTGGCCCGACGGGGTGGGAATGGTGGTGGCAGGTGTGCAGGTGGGTGGGCAGAGGGCTCGGTGGGGCGGCTAGCTGTCCAGGAGGCCACTCTGCGGCTCCCCCGGGCATGGTGGCGGCAGCAGGATCGGCCGAACCAAGTCGGAGACAACGAAGGGGGCGAAGGTTCTCAGGACGGAACCTTTTTGACAGTCAGCTCGGTTCAGAATGGAGACAAGAATCTTTGTGTATTCTTCCAGATGACATAAGACCCACTATCACCTTCCCTGAGCAAGGAGAATGAGACTGGAAAGGAATGAACAAATACAGGACACATTTAAAAGCACATGCTTTTTAAAATTTCTAAAATATTAAATGCTCACTTTAAAGATATAATTTTTAACAAAACAAAAATATATAAAATATAAACTACGTATTTATATAAGTGAAACCACTCTTGGAAATGATATTTCAAATTTCTATACCACTATATAAGAAAAAAAGAGGAAAAGGACTTTGATAAATCTAATGAGAAAAGAAAAACAAAAAGTTTTAAATGACAGAATTATTACTAATTTGACAGAATTGTAATCTATGTGGAAGATTTTATTATGAATTAAAAGGTAGACATTCTCAGATGAAGTAAAAAAAAAATTGTGTCACATGCTGTTTTGGAATACACCCAAGACAAGACACAAAAAATTGAAAATACTGGATTGGATAAAAATACACCAGACAAATGCTAATGAAAATCAAGTAGGGGTGGCAAAGAAATGTCAATGCAAGAAGCATTACACAGGTTAAAGAAGGTTTCTTTATGTTGTAAATTAACAAAGTGCAATAAGAAAATCATGAAATTTAACACAATGAACAAGAAGTTCAAGTTGGTAAAGCAGATAAGAGGAGACTGATAAAATGACAGTAGGAAATTTTACATACTGTTTTAATCTGAAAATTTAGATCAAACAGTTAAAAAGGGAAAAACTGAGTAACAATTAACAATTTTGATTTAATATGTAGAAACATGATGCGTCATTGCCAAACAAGAAGAAAATTCACATTTGCTTTAATTGCCATGATTTGAAAAAAGTAAAGAGGCACTACTCCAGGGACTTGTTAAAACAGAGATTTATATTCTAAACGAAATATCAACATAGTCAAAACATCATTACCAAGTCAGTTTTATTCCAGAATGCAAAAATAGATCAACATTAGAAAATCTATTAGTGTAATTAATTCATTAATGGATTAAAGAAAATAACCAAATTATCACCTTCGCAGATACCAGAAAAGGCCTTTGATAACATTCTATATATATTCCTGAGAAAACTATAAGTCAAGTTGGAATAATGAACAGAAGTGCATTTCTGTAGCTTAAAAGAGTATCATAAAGAAACAAATGCAGGACACATTTAAAAGCACATGCTTTTTAAAATTTCTAAAATATTAAATGCTCACTTTAAAGATATAATTTT
Organism: Tragulus kanchil; assembly: GCA_022376925.1. Lineage (NCBI taxonomy): Eukaryota > Metazoa > Chordata > Mammalia > Artiodactyla > Tragulidae > Tragulus > Tragulus kanchil. The sequence goes on from JAIOJX010000001.1 coordinate 12,056,893, forward strand.
TAACAAAACAAAAATATATAAAATATAAACTACGTATTTATATAAGTGAAACCACTCTTGGAAATGATATTTCAAATTTCTATACCACTATATAAGAAAAAAAGAGGAAAAGGACTTTGATAAATCTAATGAGAAAAGAAAAACAAAAAGTTTTAAATGACAGAATTATTACTAATTTGACAGAATTGTAATCTATGTGGAAGATTTTATTATGAATTAAAAGGTAGACATTCTCAGATGAAGTAAAAAAAAAATTGTGTCACATGCTGTTTTGGAATACACCCAAGACAAGACACAAAAAATTGAAAATACTGGATTGGATAAAAATACACCAGACAAATGCTAATGAAAATCAAGTAGGGGTGGCAAAGAAATGTCAATGCAAGAAGCATTACACAGGTTAAAGAAGGTTTCTTTATGTTGTAAATTAACAAAGTGCAATAAGAAAATCATGAAATTTAACACAATGAAAAAGAAGTTCAAGTTGGTAAAGCAGATAAGAGGAGACTGATAAAATGACAGTAGGAAATTTTACATACTGTTTTAATCTGAAAATTTAGATCAAACAGTTAAAAAGGGAAAAACTGAGTAACAATTAACAATTTTGATTTAATATGTAGAAACATGATGCGTCATTGCCAAACAAGAAGAAAATTCACATTTGCTTTAATTGCCATGATTTGAAAAAAGTAAAGAGGCACTACTCCAGGGACTTGTTAAAACAGAGATTTATATTCTAAACGAAATATCAACATAGTCAAAACATCATTACCAAGTCAGTTTTATTCCAGAATGCAAAAATAGATCAACATTAGAAAATCTATTAGTGTAATTAATTCATTAATGGATTAAAGAAAATAACCAAATTATCACCTTCGCAGATACCAGAAAAGGCCTTTGATAACATTCTATATATATTCCTGAGAAAACTATAAGTCAAGTTGGAATAATGAACAGAAGTGCATTTCTGTAGCTTAAAAGAGTATCATAAAGAAACAAATGCAAACATCATACTTTAGAGTAGAACAATGAGTTATTTGTTTTAAGGTCAAAAACAAGAGAAGGATGTCCACTCTGTATTAAGTCATATAAATCTGCATTGTCCTGGAAGTCATAAGATCTTTACCAAGGTGCTAAAAAGGAAAAATATTAGATATAAACATTAGCAAGAAAATGACAAACATTTCATTATTTACAGCTGCCATGATTGTATATCTCAGAATTCAAGATCACTAACTGGAATAAAACCCCCACAGAACTAAGAACAACAAAAAAGAGAACTAAGGACAGAGTTTAACATCATGCCTGGATGCAAGATAAATGCAAAACTCTCTATTGTAAACATATCCACTCTTGACATATTACTCAAAAAGTCCAAGGCACTTGATGCACTTTCTTGTTTTTCAGAAGTTGATGAGCTGACCATAAAATTCATCTGGAAAAAGAAAATGTGCACAAATAGCCAAGTAAATTCTAAAATAAAAAAAAAAGACTAATGAAGTGGGAACAAATTTCAAAACATATTATAGTACTACAATGAGTAAAGCAGTGAGCTACTCAAGTTCAGTAATAGACAAAAATTGAAAAGAAAAGAAACAAACAGCATACCCATAGAGAGAATTCCAAATCAGAGCAGATGTAATTCAATACAATAAAAAAATCAGGAAAAAGCAAACATAGGTCCATACTTTCCACCACACACACCACAATACAGGTTAAGACTCTAAGCAATAAAAATATATAAAATATTAGAAAAAATATAGATTATTTTTTGGCTATGCCATGTGGCATTAGAGGTCTTAAGTTCACCAACCAGGGATCAAGCCTGTGCCCCCTGCATTGGGAGCACTGAGTCTTACCCACTGAACCACCAGGGAAGTCCCAGGAGTGTATTTTTATAATCTTGGGATACAGAAGCTTACCTAAATATAAGACAAAACCAAGAAGCTATAAAAGAAAGATTAAAATGTTTGCCTTTTACATAATTAAAATATATTCCAAGTACCACCATAAACTTTTTTGCCTTCTTTGATCTTTATTCAATGATCTTTTTGTTCTTTGTTAGTGGTAATAATGAACAGAAGTGCATTTCTGTAGCTTAAAAGAGTATCATAAAGAAACAAATGCAAACATCATACTTTAGAGTAGAACAATGAGTTATTTGTTTTAAGGTCAAAAACAAGAGAAGGATGTCCACTCTGTATTAAGTCATATAAATCTGCATTGTCCTGGAAGTCATAAGATCTTTACCAAGGTGCTAAAAAGGAAAAATATTAGATATAAACATTAGCAAGAAAATGACAAACATTTCATTATTTACAGCTGCCATGATTGTATATCTCAGAATTCAAGATCACTAACTGGAATAAAACCCCCACAGAACTAAGAACAACAAAAAAGAGAACTAAGGACAGAGTTTAACATCATGCCTGGATGCAAGATAAATGCAAAACTCTCTATTGTAAACATATCCACTCTTGACATATTACTCAAAAAGTCCAAGGCACTTCGAGGCACTTTCTTGTTTTTCAGAAGTTGATGAGCTGACCATAAAATTCATCTGGAAAAAGAAAATGTGCACAAATAGCCAAGTAAATTCTAAAATAAAAAAAAAAGACTAATGAAGTGGGAACAAATTTCAAAACATATTATAGTACTACAATGAGTAAAGCAGTGAGCTACTCAAGTTCAGTAATAGACAAAAATTGAAAAGAAAAGAAACAAACAGCATACCCATAGAGAGAATTCCAAATCAGAGCAGATGTAATTCAATACAATAAAAAAATCAGGAAAAAGCAAACATAGGTCCATACTTTCCACCACACACACCACAATACAGGTTAAGACTCTAAGCAATAAAAATATATAAAATATTAGAAAAAATATAGATTATTTTTTGGCTATGCCATGTGGCATTAGAGGTCTTAAGTTCACCAACCAGGGATCAAGCCTGTGCCCCCTGCATTGGGAGCACTGAGTCTTACCCACTGAACCACCAGGGAAGTCCCAGGAGTGTATTTTTATAATCTTGGGATACAGAAGCTTACCTAAATATAAGACAAAACCAAGAAGCTATAAAAGAAAGATTAAAATGTTTGCCTTTTTACATAATTAAAATATATTCCAAGTACCACCATAAACTTTTTTTTTTTTTTGGCCACTTCTATTGATCTTTCATTCAATGATCTTTTTTGTTCTTTGGCCAGTGTGGGCCTCCCATCGCAGTGGCCTCTCTTGTCAGAGAGCACCGGTTCTGGGCGCATGCGCTCCACAGCTCCAGCTCGGTAGTTGCACATCGGTCCAGTCGCTCCTCGGCACGCAGTCCTTCCCAGGCCAGGGATCGGCGCCTTGCACTGCAAGGCGGTGTCCTACCCACTGGACCACCGGGAAGCCCTATAAACTTTTAAAAAGACAAATGACAGGGCTTCCCCGGTGGTCCAGTGGGTAAGGACACCGCCTTGCAGTGCAAGGGGCGCCGGTTCGATCCCTGGCCTGGGAAGATCCCACGTGCCGCGGAGCGGCTGGACCGATGTGTCCAATTACGGAGCCGGAGCTCTGGAGCACATGCACCCAGAGCCGGTGCTCTGCGACAACAGAGGCCACTGCGATGGGAGGCCCACGCGGGCCGAAGAACAAAGATGGATGAAAATAGATAAACAAAAGACCAATAGAAGTGGCCCACTTGCCCCACTCCCTCCCCACCCCACTCCCCAAAATTAATAAATAAATAAATAAACTGACAAAGAATGTTTAAAAAAAAAAAAAGACAAATGACAGACATTGGCAATATATAGCAGACAAAAGGATATAAACTCTAATACACAGAGACCTCCTAAGAATCAAGGAGGAAAAAAACACACACACAAATGATTCAACAGAAAAATAGGCAAAGGATATGAACAAGCAATCTCTAACAGAAGAAATACAAATAGCTAATAAATGTATTAAAAGATACTTAATTGGTGATTAGGGGGAAATAAAGGAATGAGATTTGATTTTTCATCTAAAATGCTGACAGAAATTTAAAAGAATAATACTGTCCAGCATGCTAGAAGGGTGGTTTAGCATAAACCCTTCAATCTAGCAGGTATACTCCTAAGGTATTAGCCTATGTGCAGTCAGATTAAAAAGAATGTTTTATAGTATTATCTGTAATAGTAAAAAAAAAAAACAAATTGTTGAGAACCTAAAGATCTATCATGTGGAAAGGAATCATAATTAAAATATATTCCAAGTACCACCATAAACTTTTTTTTTTTTTTGGCCACTTCTATTGATCTTTCATTCAATGATCTTTTTTGTTCTTTGGCCAGTGTGGGCCTCCCATCGCAGTGGCCTCTCTTGTCAGAGAGCACCGGTTCTGGGCGCATGCGCTCCACAGCTCCAGCTCGGTAGTTGCACACATCGGTCCAGTCGCTCCTCGGCACGTGGGGTCTTCCCAGGCCAGGGATCGAACCGGCGCCCCTTGCACTGCAAGGCGGTGTCCTTACCCACTGGACCACCGGGGAAGCCCTATAAACTTTTAAAAAGACAAATGACAGGGCTTCCCCGGTGGTCCAGTGGGTAAGGACACCGCCTTGCAGTGCAAGGGGCGCCGGTTCGATCCCTGGCCTGGGAAGATCCCACGTGCCGCGGAGCGGCTGGACCGATGTGTCCAATTACGGAGCCGGAGCTCTGGAGCACATGCACCCAGAGCCGGTGCTCTGCGACAACAGAGGCCACCACGATGGGAGGCCCACGCGGGCCGAAGAACAAAGATGGATGAAAATAGATAAACAAAAGACCAATAGAAGTGGCCCACTTGCCCCACTCCCTCCCCACCCCACTCCCCAAAATTAATAAATAAATAAATAAACTGACAAAGAATGTTTAAAAAAAAAAAAAGACAAATGACAGACATTGGCAATATATAGCAGACAAAAGGATATAAACTCTAATACACAGAGACCTCCTAAGAATCAAGGAGGAAAAAAACACACACACACAAATGATTCAACAGAAAAATAGGCAAAGGATATGAACAAGCAATCTCTAACAGAAGAAATACAAATAGCTAATAAATGTATTAAAAGATACTTAATTGGTGATTAGGGGGAAATAAAGGAATGAGATTTGATTTTTCATCTAAAATGCTGACAGAAATTTAAAAGAATAATACTGTCCAGCATGCTAGAAGGGTGGTTTAGCATAAACCCTTCAATCTAGCAGGTATACTCCTAAGGTATTAGCCTATGTGCAGTCAGATTAAAAAGAATGTTTTTATAGTATTATCTGTAATAGTAAAAAAAAAAAAAAAAAAAACAAATTGTTGAGAACCTAAAGATCTATCATGTGGAAAGAATCAAATAAATTATATAGTACACCTCATTATAGAACTCTACTGGCTATTACAATGACTTTCTCTTGATCCCAAGGTTGGGAGGTGCAGGTTGATCAACTTGTAGAAAATCAAGAATAGGGTAATTTTGCTTTGTGAAGCATAGAAGAACACATAAACAGAAAAAGAACTTGGAAGATACAAAGCAGACAAATAATCATAGCTATCTCTGGGCTGTGGGACTAAGAGAGAGTTATTTTCATCTGTTACTTTATATACCACTGTACTTTTTACTTTTACTTGGGCATGCATTATTTTTGTAACAGGGAAAATATCCGAAGCTCACTCTTTAACGTTTGGATTTAAAAAAAAAAAAGCTATAAGGAAACAAACAGTGATATGAATTCTCACCACACAGAGGCATCACACTGTCACCACTTGTCTTTTCAGTCCTGATTATGCATTTTTGCCATATTTGAGATTTTACTCTACATAATTTTAGGCTTGTCTTTCAATTAATATTGTACTTTCCTATACAAATTTAGAGAATAGACACAAGACAATAAAAAGCAGATGTATTCCCACCACCCAGAAATAATTTTTGAAGAAAATACCATAAAATCCAAGTGCACAGAAATGAATTATGAGCCATCCACTCACACTGTCATTGAACAGGGAGACTTGCTCTTTAATTTTCATAATACCCACACAACAATCAGTCAATATGCTTTAATTATAGAATAAATACCCACCCTCTCAAACCTGAGCAGCACTAGAGTACTGACAATGACGGCCATCTACTTCTATTCCAGCCCTCTTTCCTCAGCCCCAATTGTCACTATCCTGAATTTTTATAGCTATTCTTTTGCTTTCTCATAAAATACTTTTAATCCCCAATATATATGTACACATAAATAAAACATCCTTCAGTTTTACTTGTTTTGAATAATTAAAATAAAAAATATTCTATTATATGTTGTCACCTGGGGCTTGATACCTTAACTTAATACAAGTAAAATCTACCCATATTTTATAGATAGATAATATGTTTAGCTGTTGTGAATTCATTTCTCTGCTATATAATATTCCATTGTGTAGATATAGCACAGTGCATTCACTTCCCTTTGGGGACTTTCTCTATTAATACTTCAGTGTATATTCTACTGGTCTGTACAAAAATCGTGTACCCTATTTCTCTCACTACTGAGAGTTGTGTCCTTCAGACAAGTTACTTCACCTCTGTGTGCCAGTTTGCTCATCTGTGAAACAGGGATGATAGTATCTACCTCAATGGGTCCTTGTGAAGATTAAATGAGTTGATGCATGTAAGGACCTTAGAACAGTGCCTGGACAAAGCAAATGCTATGTTAATGTTGTTGTTGTTATTATTATTTATGTCACATAAATACACAGATAAACACATTGTATGTTAGCTTTATCTAAATTAATAAAGTCTCTAAACGGTAGTTTTTCTCATTAAAATAAGAATTGCACTTGTATCTAAACAAAATCGACTATACAAAAAATTAGAGCATTAATAAATTTGCAGAACTTATCACAGCAATCTTATATGTGTTTACTCTTCAGAAGCTGTTTAATAAATACCATCTTTAAAAGTCATAACGAATAAATACACATTTCCTAGTATCAAAAAAAACACTATTAGGCTAAAGGAATGCCCTATTCAATTTCTTTAAAGCTAATTCTACTAGAATCAGAAATATTTGAGTTGGAAGACTAGTCTATGGAAAAATCTGAACACAGAAAGACTCAGGCTTAGGAAGACTAATTGTGAAAAGGTCTGGACTTAGGGAAAGGTTGGAAGACCTGGACTATGGAGCATGTTAAAATACCTGGATATCGTAGACACTGGAAGACCTGAATGTTAGAAGACCAGTACACCGGAGACATTGGAAGACGTGGATATTGAGCCTGCTTTTGGAAGACTGAGTAGTTGTTTGGAAGACACGGAGATGCTGGAAGACACAGAGATGCTGGAAGACGAGCAGATGCTGGAAGCCCTGGAGATGCTGGAAGACCTGGAGGTGTAGGAAGACGAGGATTTCCTGGAAGATGCAGCTTTGTTGGAAGACATGGTTTTCCTGGAAGGTGCACCATCATTGGAAGATGGGGATTTTCTGGAAGACGCAGCTTTGTTGGAAGACAAGGATTTCCTGGAAGATGCGGCTTCATTGGAAGACGAGGATTTTCTGGAAGACATGGATTTCCTGGAAGGCGCACCTTTGTTGGAAGACGAGGAATTTTTGGAAGACAAGGATTTTCAGGAAGACGTGGATTTCCTGGAAGGTGCACCTTTGTTGGAAGACGAGGATTTTCTGGAAGACAAGGATTTCCTGGAAAGCGCACCTTCATTGGAAGATGAGGATTTTCTGGAAGACATGAATAGGCTGGAAGACATGAATTTGATGGAAGACAGAGTTTTTTTTTTGGAAGACAAGCATTTGCTGGAAGACGTGGATTTCCTGGAAGACACGGAGTTTCTGGAAGCCATGGATTTGATGGAAGACATGGATTTCCTGGAAGACATGGCTTTTCTGGAAGACATGGATTTTCAGGAAGACCCGAATTGTCTGGAAGACCTGGATTATTTGGAAGACGTGGCTTTGCTCGAAGACCTGGATTTTGTGGAAGACATGTATTGGTTGGAAGACTTGGATTTCTTTCTGGAAGACAGAGACTGAGAGGAAGACTTGGATTTCTTTCTGGAAGACATAGATTGACTGGAAGACTTGGATTTTTCTGGAAGACGTAAATTATCTGGAAGACTTGGATTTGGTGGAAGACAGATTTTTCTGGAAGACATGCATTGGTTGGAAGACCTTGAAATTGTTGGAAGACGTGAATTTTCTGGAAGACTAGTTTAGCTGGAAGACCTTGATGTTGTTGGAAGACTTGAAAGTAGTTGGAAGACTTGGAGCTGCTGGAAGACCTGGAGTCGCTGGAAGACCTTGACACTGGCGCCAGTGGAAACCCTGGACATTGGAGACATTGGAAGCACAGGATGTTGGAGATATTGGAAGTCTTAGAATTTGAGGACATTTGTTATTCTGGACACTGGAGACTTTGGAGGCCCTGAGTGTTGGAATTAATGGATACTAGAAGTCATGGATACTGGAAGCCCTGAAAACTAGAGACACTGCAAATCCTATAATTTGGAAGCCCTAAACATTGGAAGATATAGACAATAGATGATCTAGACAGTTAGAAATCTTAAAATCGGACCTGGATATTGGGAGATACTGGAAAATCTGGATTTAACATATTTATGTTAAAAGACTAAGAATTTGGAAGATGTCGTTTGTTTCCATGATGCTGGAAGTCAAAGATGTCAGCAACCCTGGACATCAGGACACCTAGATCAAGATAGATCAAGATATTAAGAGACCTAGCCATTCAGACACTGAGGATGTTGGAACAGCTGAATGTTAGAAGACCAGGTTCTTAGAGATATTGAAAGACTTTGGCATTAGAGGAACTTGTAATGACAAAACATTGTAAAATTAGGATTTAGGAGATACTGTAAACTATAGGAACTGAACTGTCTATGTGCTGGAAGATATTAGAAGACCTAGACCTGTATACAACGAAATACATGGACTCTAGAACACCTGTGGAGGCAGTGGAGGATTGGGAACATAGAAAAAAATGGAAGTTAGAACTCCGAAACCTGAAAGGCGAAACCTGGAATTGGAAGACTGATTTTTGGAGATGATATTAGAAGACCCCAATATTGAGGAGATTAGAAAACACTGGCAGTGTGGGTGCTACAGGTCAGAGAGTAGAAGACATGGATACTGTAACATTTAGGAGACTGGCAACTGGAGATATTAAAACATATGTACAATCTGGGAACATACATGTCTGTGAACAACAAAACTCTGTAAAACCTTTAAAATAAAACATTTAAAAAAAAAAAACATGTACAACAGAAGACCTGATATAAGAGACACTGAAGAATTAAAAGGACTAATGTAGGAGCTATTGGAAGGCCATGTTGAAAAATACTGGCAAAATTCAAAGACTTTCATATTAGGACAAGATATAACATTAAAAGACATCATAAGGCTCCATTAATAGCATTTAAAACTGGCATCTCTTCCATTAAACAGCAAAACACAGAGAAAGGACTTTTTTGGAAGATGGCAAAAGGGAAACAGATAAATTCAATTAAAAGTATGTAGTTCCAATGGATTGAAACATATTTCATAGTCTCAGTGAACTGGGATTCTGGGTATGTATTGACTGCCAGCAAAGGAATAAGGAATTATCAAAAAATAAGCAAAGACATTGAAGAAAGAAATGGCAGCCCACTCCAGTATTCTTGCCTGGAGAATTCCATGGAAAGAGGAGCCCAGCAGGCTACAGTCCATGGGGTTTCAAAGAGTCGGACACAACTGAGCAACTAACACAAGCAAAGACATGGATGGGGGAATTGCCTGGCTTTAGATCAGGGGTCAGCAAAAGTTTTCTGTAGAGGATCAGACAGTAAATATTTAATGCTTTGCAGGCCGTATGGTTTCTACTGCAACTACTCAACTGGACCACTGTAGTGCAACCTTAGAGCACACATAAATGAGTCAGGCTAGACTGGCACAAGGGCCTTAGTTTGCCAGGCCCACTTCTACATACCGAGTCTAGGGTGCGGTAAACCTAGGTACATTCCAGTCTAGCACCCCATGCACAGGCCAAAAAAACCAGGTTCTTAGAGATATTGAAAGACTTTGGCATTAGAGGAACTTGTAATGACAAAACATTGTAAAATTAGTTTAGGAGATACTGTAAACTATAGGAACTGAACTGTCTATGTGCTGGAAGATATTAGAAGACCTAGACCTGTATACAACGAAATACATGGACTCTAGAACACCTGTGGAGGCAGTGGAGGATTGGGAACATAGAAAAATGGAAGTTAGAACTCCGAAACCTGAAAGGCGAAACCTGGAATTGGAAGACTGATTTTTGGAGATGATATTAGAAGACCCCAATATTGAGGAGATTAGAAAACACTGGCAGTGTGGGTGCTACAGGTCAGAGAGTAGAAGACATGGATACTGTAACATTTAGGAGACTGGCAACTGGAGATATTAAAACATATGTACAATCTGGGAACATACATGTCTGTGAACAACAAAACTCTGTAAAACCTTTAAAATAAAACATTTAAAAAAAAAAAACATGTACAACAGAAGACCTGATATAAGAGACACTGAAGAATTAAAAGGACTAATGTAGGAGCTATTGGAAGGCCATGTTGAAAAATACTGGCAAAATTCAAAGACTTTCATATTAGGACAAGATATAACATTAAAAGACATCATAAGGCTCCATTAATAGCATTTAAAACTGGCATCTCTTCCATTAAACAGCAAAACACAGAGAAAGGACTTTTTAGGAAGATGGCAAAAGGGAAACAGATAAATTCAATTAAAAGTATGTAGTTCCAATGGATTGAAACATATTTCATAGTCTCAGTGAACTGGGATTCTGGGTATGTATTGACTGCCAGCAAAGGAATAAGGAATTATCAAAAAATAAGCAAAGACATTGAAGAAAGAAATGGCAGCCCACTCCAGTATTCTTGCCTGGAGAATTCCATGGAAAGAGGAGCCCAGCAGGCTACAGTCCATGGGGTTTCAAAGAGTCGGACACAACTGAGCAACTAACACAAGCAAAGACATGGATGGGGGAATTGCCTGGCTTTAGATCAGGGGTCAGCAAAAGTTTTCTGTAGAGGATCAGACAGTAAATATTTAATGCTTTGCAGGCCGTATGGTTTCTACTGCAACTACTCAACTGGACCACTGTAGTGCAACCTTAGAGCACACATAAATGAGTCAGGCTAGACTGGCACAAGGGCCTTAGTTTGCCAGGCCCACTTCTACATACCGAGTCTAGGGTGCGGTAAACCTAGGTACATTCCAGTCTAGCACCCACATGCAAAATAATGAATACAGCAATTTGAAGCCCAATGGTAAATAAAGATACTATGCATGTGATGCTATTCAGGAGACAAAGCAGCCAAGAACCTAAGAATGAAGTTTAGATCTCCAATGGATTGTTTCAGGGCCTTCAACAAGGAGATAGGTATTCAGAGCCAAAATTAAGTGTGCAGCATTCAGGGCTCCAGCCCAGGGGGAGAGGGTTCAGTGAGGTTTCTTAATTTAGTAGGTTGGAAGTTTAAGAAGAAACTCACACACAAAAATATTTTTTTAAAAGAAGAAACTCACCCCTATAGATAGGGGTTATCCTGCCAGGACTAAGCACCACTCACCAAAAGAGAGAGAGTCCCCAGCCCAGGGCAGACAGGAAGCCAGTGACAAAGCCCTCACTCTGTGTCCCATGTTCTTGTCATTGTACCACTGCCAAATAATCTCTAGGTGTTTGCAGTGATAGAGAACAGGAAGGAGATTACAGCTGGGTGGGCTCATTTTAGGCACTCTGGCTTCAAATAATCAGTCTGAATCTTACCCACCTGAGATTGATGAGCTTAAGCGATCAGGAATGAGCTATAGACTAAAGATAGGGCTGAGGAACGGAGGGACTAATGCTTACATTGCATAAAAGAAAGACTGGCAGACAAAACTGGTTAAGGTACACTGAGGCTGGGCCCAGACTTCAAGGTCAAGAGATGAATATATAGACACTGGGTAGCCACTGATTATTTTTGAACAGGAAAGTTCCAGAATCAGAGTTTGCACAAGGAAAGTTAGTCAAGCAGCAAGAGATTGAATGCCAAAGACTATATATATGTATATATCTATATATATATCTATATATCTAGAACACCAAAGACTCCAAGTAAAAATACTTAAAGAGATGAGATGTGAGTTATGAGATCATTATAGCTGAATTAAGGTTGAATTACAGTTCTGTTGCTTAGATCATCATTAGAGCAAAAAACACGTAACTCAATTTGGACCACTGTAGTGCAACCTTAGAGCACACATAAATGAGTCAGGCTAGACTGGCACAAGGGCCTTAGTTTGCCAGGCCCACTTCTACATACCGAGTCTAGGGTGCGGTAAACCTAGGTACATTCCAGTCTAGCACCCACATGCAAAATAATGAATACAGCAATTTGAAGCCCAATGGTAAATAAAGATACTATGCATGTGATGCTATTCAGGAGACAAAGCAGCCAAGAACCTAAGAATGAAGTTTAGATCTCCAATGGATTGTTTCAGGGCCTTCAACAAGGAGATAGGTATTCAGAGCCAAAATTAAGTGTGCAGCATTCAGGGCTCCAGCCCAGGGGGAGAGGGTTCAGTGAGGTTTCTTAATTTAGTAGGTTGGAAGTTTAAGAAGAAACTCACACACAAAAATATTTTTTTAAAAGAAGAAACTCACCCCTATAGATAGGGGTTATCCTGCCAGGACTAAGCACCACTCACCAAAAGAGAGAGAGTCCCCAGCCCAGGGCAGACAGGAAGCCAGTGACAAAGCCCTCACTCTGTGTCCCATGTTCTTGTCATTGTACCACTGCCAAATAATCTCTAGGTGTTTGCAGTGATAGAGAACAGGAAGGAGATTACAGCTGGGTGGGCTCATTTTAGGCACTCTGGCTTCAAATAATCAGTCTGAATCTTACCCACCTGAGATTGATGAGCTTAAGCGATCAGGAATGAGCTATAGACTAAAGATAGGGCTGAGGAACGGAGGGACTAATGCTTACATTGCATAAAAGAAAGACTGGCAGACAAAACTGGTTAAGGTACACTGAGGCTGGGCCCAGACTTCAAGGTCAAGAGATGAATATATAGACACTGGGTAGCCACTGATTATTTTTGAACAGGAAAGTTCCAGAATCAGAGTTTGCACAAGGAAAGTTAGTCAAGCAGCAAGAGATTGAATGCCAAAGACTATATATATGTATATATCTATATATATATCTATATATCTAGAACACCAAAGACTCCAAGTAAAAATACTTAAAGAGATGAGATGTGAGTTATGAGATCATTATAGCTGAATTAAGGTTGAATTACAGTTCTGTTGCTTAGCAGGCAGCATCAGTTTTACAATGAATACTTAGCATTCTGAACATGACTATTTCAAACTGCTTGAATGCTGTCATAGAATATATGAAATACAATACAAAGCAGTTCAGAAGCTAGTTATGAGGAATTGTCTTGTTCTCATCTAGGAAGATCACTTAGACATCCAATTTCTCTCAAAGAGAGAAACTAATACTTTGTGGTTTAAGCACACAAAGGTGCTATATAGCTTAAGGTCTCATATAACTTTATCTTTGGCTCCTATTAACACAGAGTCACATAGTTATCTTAAAAGTGGATGGATTATTTCCTAAAGAATAGAAACACATCCATGTGAGAAAAGTCATTACTATTAATCACTATATAAATAAATAACCACATTATTAATATATCACTGAAGTTCAAGATGTAACAGGGACTAAGGAATTATTTTGTCAGGTATCCCTCACAAGCATACAAATAAAAATATTTAACAATAATTTTTTTTTTTTAAATATGGAACGCTTCACGAATTTGTGTGTCATCCTTGCGCAGGGGCCATGCAAATCTTCTCTGTATCGTTCCAGTTTTAGTATATGTGCCGCCGAAGTGAGCACTTAACATCAATTTTTGTTCCTTCTCTCTTCATGAGACCATCACGTATAACTTATTTTGAGGGAAATTCGATAAAATTTGGCAAAGATTGTGAATGATTGTATTCTAGTTCTTTAATGGTTAGTCAGGCTATAATAATAATAATAATAGCAACAAGTTATTGAGCACTTTCTTTGTACCAGGCACTGTACTAAACATATCATACAATATCATAGCAATCCTATAATGTTAAGTATTTTTGACCCCATTTTACAGATAAGAAACTGAAGTTTGAAATGGTTTAAAAACATGGCCACAGTTACATAGCTGGTCATTGGCAGGGACAGGATTGCAAGCAGACAAATGCCTGATTCCAAAGCCTAGGACCCATGCTAACTTCTCACACCTCAAGAGGCCAAGGGCTATTCTGCCAGGACTAAGTGCTACTCACTCAAAGAGAGGGAGTCCCCAGCCCAGGGAAGATAAGAAGGGCTGGCAAAGCCCTTACTCTAAGTTCCATGTTCATGTCATTAGGGTGCTCAACATACCACTGCCAGTTAATCAAGAGCCAACTCTGGGTCTTTGCAATAATAGGTTAATTATATCTTTGGCTTTATGTAGAAATACAAGAAAAACGATGTGCAAGCACACTAGATTCATATTTAAATTTCTCAATATTTGTTAATGAAATGTACTGTTTATCCTTTCATCTATTTTCTACTTGATTTTATATTTCCTCAGAACATATACACTCTGTTCATACCACATATTTATTTCTCAACTCTCAGGAAAACAACCATAACATATTAACATCAAAGGCCATTAAAAGGTAATGAAACTATGTAAAGTTCAGTGAGTAATGTATTTCAGAGCACAAACATGACCCGCACATTCTTCGAGACTATATGTACTGTAGAAGCCCTTTATTAGCATTCAGGTGCTGGCAGCTATGTAATCCAAATGTGTAGTTTAAAGAGCTTTCTCTGCATTTTGATCTTAAAAGATTTTAAGCAAACAAAAAGCTCTTTTTAAAATGTAATGCCAGTTTTCTAATATTTTCTACAAATTTCAGCAACCCGGGCTGTCCTTTCTCTCTATCCCCTTTTTCTTTCTGTCTTTTTGCCAGTTGTTAAATATGTCTGTGAAGAAGGAAATTTCCATGCACTTCATAATACTGAACACAAGAATTTACCTGAATCATTTGACAACAGAATCTTTCCATTCAAACTGTGTATAAAATATACTGAAAGAAATTTCTGTTCTTCAATTTTAGGAATTAGTCTTAAGAAAGAAAAAAAGGGGCACCTATGTACATGGCACTACTGTCATTACCTTCTATTTCCACCACTTAGCCTAAACCAACTTTCACAACTTCCGTAAGTTTCGCAGTCTTGTTGTATATGCTCAGTCACTCACTCAGTTGTGTCTGACTCTTTGCACCCCATGGACTGCAGCCCGCCAGGCTCTTCTGGCCACGGGATTCTCCAGGCAAAAGGGGAATTACCCGGTGGAAATGGGGGGCCAAGGGCTATTCTGCCAGGACTAAGTGCTACTCACTCAAAGAGAGGGAGTCCCCAGCCCAGGGAAGATAAGAAGGGCTGGCAAAGCCCTTACTCTAAGTTCCATGTTCATGTCATTAGGGTGCTCAACATACCACTGCCAGTTAATCAAGAGCCAACTCTGGGTCTTTGCAATAATAGGTTAATTATATCTTTGGCTTTATGTAGAAATACAAGAAAAACGATGTGCAAGCACACTAGATTCATATTTAAATTTCTCAATATTTGTTAATGAAATGTACTGTTTATCCTTTCATCTATTTTCTACTTGATTTTATATTTCCTCAGAACATATACACTCTGTTCATACCACATATTTATTTCTCAACTCTCAGGAAAACAACCATAACATATTAACATCAAAGGCCATTAAAAGGTAATGAAACTATGTAAAGTTCAGTGAGTAATGTATTTCAGAGCACAAACATGACCCGCACATTCTTCGAGACTATATGTACTGTAGAAGCCCTTTATTAGCATTCAGGTGCTGGCAGCTATGTAATCCAAATGTGTAGTTTAAAGAGCTTTCTCTGCATTTTGATCTTAAAAGATTTTAAGCAAACAAAAAGCTCTTTTTAAAATGTAATGCCAGTTTTCTAATATTTTCTACAAATTTCAGCAACCCGGGCTGTCCTTTCTCTCTATCCCCTTTTTCTTTCTGTCTTTTTGCCAGTTGTTAAATATGTCTGTGAAGAAGGAAATTTCCATGCACTTCATAATACTGAACACAAGAATTTACCTGAATCATTTGACAACAGAATCTTTCCATTCAAACTGTGTATAAAATATACTGAAAGAAATTTCTGTTCTTCAATTTTAGGAATTAGTCTTAAGAAAGAAAAAAGGGACACCTATGTACATGGCACTACTGTCATTACCTTCTATTTCCACCACTTAGCCTAAACCAACTTTCACAACTTCCGTAAGTTTCGCAGTCTTGTTGTATATGCTCAGTCACTCACTCAGTTGTGTCTGACTCTTTGCACCCCATGGACTGCAGCCCGCCAGGCTCTTCTGGCCACGGGATTCTCCAGGCAAGAATACTGGAGTGGGTTGCCGTGCCCTTCTCCAGGGGATCCTCCTGACCCGGGGATTGAACCCCCATCTCTTGCATCTCCTACAGTGGCAGGCGGGTTCTTTTACCTCTGAGCCACCTGGGCAGCCCTGCTGACTTGTTAGACTGAACCATATCAAAATGTCCTTTTACCCTCATCAATGATACTTAGATTATTTTAACTGGATATTGCCATAAATAAGAAGTAGATCTATTCCATTATTTTATTTCAAATGACCTGAGCCCTAGGCAAAAATTTCCATATATCAAGCCAAAGTCTAGGCATACCTACCACCGCCAAAATCATACAACAGTTTCCCATCGTATATTAATAGTTCCTGATGGATGCTATTCAACGTAAAATTTTATTTCTCTAATTCTGGTCAGATTAAGACAAAAAAATTGCTGTTTCAATAATCTGATAAATAGTAAAATTATCAGGAAACCACATCTTTAAAACCAAATAGAATTGCTGATTATGCCAGTAAAACAATCATTCACTTAAAAATATTTACCTCTAGGTAAATGATTAAGAGTACACCAGTTATCCATGGAACCCTGAACTGGCTAACAGATTTCTCTGCTTTTGTTTATGGAAACGAAACAAAATGTTGAGCTTTATTCAGAACATCTATGCATATTATATATATATATAAGACCTGGTAACTCAGTGAGTTGATGTCATATTGGTTTCCCTTTCTTCTATGGCTTCTGTGACTCTCTTTTCTGAGAGGAATAAAACATGAGAAAGCTTGAGGCACAAGAACAAGTTTTAAAATAACAAGAGTACAAGACAGTAATATTACTACTTACCTTGGTCTCTGGGAAAGGGCTTAGGTAGTCTCAAAATCAAGCACTGAGTTTGATGCACCTTTCTCTCAAGGTAACAGTGTGAGAGATAGAAGGACATCAGAGACCAAGTGGTCCTATTCTCTCCTTGGACAGCTAAGGAAAGAGTAGGGTGATTTGAATAAGAGCCAGTAGCACAGCAGAAATTTGGAATCAGGATTTCGTACCTCACTGGGGCTCACTATTATCTGTGTTTTATTTTCTATCATAATTTTTTTGCCATTTTTAAAATGTTGCTTTTTTGTTTTTAAAGAGTTTTGTTGTTTACAGATTTTGGTTTGCAGCAGCAGTGGTTTTTCAACTATGACTGGCCTCATCCCCGAGATCTGCTCTTTGAGGCTGTCCATTGTGATTCTTATGGGCAGTCAGTGTGAAAACCCCTTCGGCTTGGAGAAGAACGTAAGCTCCCCAGCACTGTGGTGAGGCCTGAGGCCCTAGACCCTGTCACTCTATAAAGGGTTTTCCACACTCATCTGCCTCTTTGGAACATGTCCAGGAATGTACGTTACCCCAACTGTAACTAAGCAAGCAAGCCTTTAAACTTTGGTATTTTTTTCCCTTTTCTCTGATCACTGCAAAACTCATTCGGACTTCCAGGCGAGGGAAGAAATGACTGAATTTCTACCATCTTTAGGAAAGAGGATATTCAACCATTTAAATCACTTGGAAGATCAGATATGAGAACAAAGAAGATGGATGGAAATGAACTCTAGTAGCTTCTCCTTGATTAGGTACAAAAGTAAATCCAGGAATCCATTATTAATGTCCTGCCTTCCAGGAACCACAATGCCTTTCAGGACCTTATACAACTGCTGCAAAACAAATGAACCTACACCGAACGAATTTATAAGGATTTGTATCCTTTCTGTTGAGACAGCAAGTTAGGCTTAAACAGTGTTAAAATAAATTTTAGGATCAAGAATACAAAATTTTCCAATCACGTTGAGTAGCCTCCTCTTTAGGTTCCTGTAGGGAAATTTGTGTTGGAGGACTTTATAAGCTTTGGAGGGAAATTGGGGGAGAGAAGGGAGTATTACGAAAGCCCAGACAATTGATTTGTTCATCAAAATAAAACACTAAGTAAAGTGACTCTTGATGATATTTCACTAATTTTATATTAGCAATAGTGATTGCTGGGCAATTCATTTCTATTTCTCTCTGGGCTCAAGGTGAAGAATATCATGCATCAATGAAAATGCTGATCACCACAATAGTGATAGGGAAAGAACAGAGAAAAGAGGATTTTATCTGCATATGAGCAAGCTCAGTCTCCGCTCTGCTTGCATCTTTCAGCACACGAATCATGGGCTGTTTATTTTGGCTTTATCATGGGGCTCACTATTATCTGTGTTTTATTTTCTATCATAATTTTTTTGCCATTTTTAAAATGTTGCTTTTTTGTTTTTAAAGAGTTTTGTTGTTTACAGATTTTGGTTTGCAGCAGCAGTGGTTTTTCAACTATGACTGGCCTCATCCCGAGATCTGCTCTTTGAGGCTGTCCATTGTGATTCTTATGGGCAGTCAGTGTGAAAACCCCTTCGGCTTGGAGAAGAACGTAAGCTCCCCAGCACTGTGGTGAGGCCTGAGGCCCTAGACCCTGTCACTCTATAAAGGGTTTTCCACACTCATCTGCCTCTTTGGAACATGTCCAGGAATGTACGTTACCCCAACTGTAACTAAGCAAGCAAGCCTTTAAACTTTGGTATTTTTTTCCCTTTTCTCTGATCACTGCAAAACTCATTCGGACTTCCAGGCGAGGGAAGAAATGACTGAATTTCTACCATCTTTAGGAAAGAGGATATTCAACCATTTAAATCACTTGGAAGATCAGATATGAGAACAAAGAAGATGGATGGAAATGAACTCTAGTAGCTTCTCCTTGATTAGGTACAAAAGTAAATCCAGGAATCCATTATTAATGTCCTGCCTTCCAGGAACCACAATGCCTTTCAGGACCTTATACAACTGCTGCAAAACAAATGAACCTACACCGAACGAATTTATAAGGGGATTTGTATCCTTTCTGTTGAGACAGCAAGTTAGGCTTAAACAGTGTTAAAATAAATTTTAGGATCAAGAATACAAAATTTTCCAATCACGTTGAGTAGCCTCCTCTTTAGGTTCCTGTAGGGAAATTTGTGTTGGAGGACTTTATAAGCTTTGGAGGGAAATTGGGGGAGAGAAGGGAGTATTACGAAAGCCCAGACAATTGATTTGTTCATCAAAATAAAACACTAAGTAAAGTGACTCTTGATGATATTTCACTAATTTTATATTAGCAATAGTGATTGCTGGGCAATTCATTTCTATTTCTCTCTGGGCTCAAGGTGAAGAATATCATGCATCAATGAAAATGCTGATCACCACAATAGTGATAGGGAAAGAACAGAGAAAAGAGGATTTTATCTGCATATGAGCAAGCTCAGTCTCCGCTCTGCTTGCATCTTTCAGCACACGAATCATCACATCCTCACAGCTGTCCAGAGTCTGAATCCCAGGGTTCCATTGGCTGAAGTCTTTCTGCCTGCTGTTTGTAGAATGGGCTTGTGTGACACAGTCTGATGGTCCAGCTTCTTCTCCCTATTGAAGCAAGCAGAGAGAAAAATTCTTCCTGGCCTATGTTTGAAGGTTTCTTATGACTGCTTTATAAGGTTGTGGGTAATCATTTAAGCCTTGTCTGAAGGTCAATAAATATTCAAAGGCTCTTTCTTCTCTGAATCATCATGGCAATTTGATTTGCGGAGTGGGTGCTTCAACATTTTTCAGATTCTGCAAGTTAACCTAGACCAACCTCTTTCATCAACTTGTGATATGATCACATCTCTGAGAGTGGAAATATTTCTCAACTATCTTCTGAGGGTGAGAATCTAACAGTTCAGCAATGCCACTTAATTCACTGTCTTCAAATCCTTCACCACCCAAACATTTTGCAGATGCTAAAACATTTTCAATTTCTTCTGGCACGTGAAGAAAACTTTCAGAATTAGTTACAACCTCATTCTGAAGTTTCTGCCAGGCTCCATTAAGGGCTGATTGCTTTATTTCTCTCACTGACTCTTCTACTATTATTAAAGCATTTCATACAGAGAAATTTTGCCAAGCTACTTTCAGAGTAATTTCTGGTGTCTCTCTCATAAGAGCCACCAGATAGTCAAATATACTCCCAAGCGCATGGACTGAAGGAATAGAGTTGTACTGGGAGAAAGGGAGATGAGTTTAATGCAAAGATCAGCCATTATGATCGTTAGTCAGTTAATTTGTGTTGGAGGACTTTATAAGCTTTGGAGGGAAATTGGGGGAGAGAAGGGAGTATTACGAAAGCCCAGACAATTGATTTGTTCATCAAAATAAAACACTAAGTAAAGTGACTCTTGATGATATTTCACTAATTTTATATTAGCAATAGTGATTGCTGGGCAATTCATTTCTATTTCTCTCTGGGCTCAAGGTGAAGAATATCATGCATCAATGAAAATGCTGATCACCACAATAGTGATAGGGAAAGAACAGAGAAAAGAGGATTTTATCTGCATATGAGCAAGCTCAGTCTCCGCTCTGCTTGCATCTTTCAGCACACGAATCATCACATCCTCACAGCTGTCCAGAGTCTGAATCCCAGGGTTCCATTGGCTGAAGTCTTTCTGCCTGCTGTTTGTAGAATGGGCTTGTGTGACACAGTCTGATGGTCCAGCTTCTTCTCCCTATTGAAGCAAGCAGAGAGAAAAATTCTTCCTGGCCTATGTTTGAAGGTTTCTTATGACTGCTTTATAAGGTTGTGGGTAATCATTTAAGCCTTGTCTGAAGGTCAATAAATATTCAAAGGCTCTTTCTTCTCTGAATCATCATGGCAATTTGATTTGCGGAGTGGGTGCTTCAACATTTTTCAGATTCTGCAAGTTAACCTAGACCAACCTCTTTCATCAACTTGTGATATGATCACATCTCTGAGAGTGGAAATATTTCTCAACTATCTTCTGAGGGTGAGAATCTAACAGTTCAGCAATGCCACTTAATTCACTGTCTTCAAATCCTTCACCACCCAAACATTTTGCAGATGCTAAAACATTTTCAATTTCTTCTGGCACGTGAAGAAAACTTTCAGAATTAGTTACAACCTCATTCTGAAGTTTCTGCCAGGCTCCATTAAGGGCTGATTGCTTTATTTCTCTCACTGACTCTTCTACTATTATTAAAGCATTTCATACAGAGAAATTTTGCCAAGCTACTTTCAGAGTAATTTCTGGTGTCTCTCTCATAAGAGCCACCAGATAGTCAAATATACTCCCAAGCGCATGGACTGAAGGAATAGAGTTGTACTGGGAGAAAGGGAGATGAGTTTAATGCAAAGATCAGCATTTACTATCACACTTTCATCAGTGGGATCCGTGTTGAGAATCAGAAACAATTTGAATTCAAGATGTTTGGGGTTTAAATGTTTTCACCTCAGGAACAAAACACTTCAAAACCCAATCCAAAAAGTTTCTCAGTGACCCATATTTTATGGTTTCCCTGCACATACAAAGAAAAGTGTTTCTGGCATTTTCTTTTAAGAGGGCAAGAATTTCAGAATCTGTGAAGCAACATGGGTTTAGTCAGAAAGTCACCAGAAGAAATGGAACACAGAACTTTGGGGTTTATCTTTCCAGGGCTTGAAGCCTCTGGTCTTTCTCTCATCCTTTGTGATAGATGTGTGAGTAGGCATGCACTTTCAGAACAAGACCGCTCCATCGCACTGAAGACCAGCTCAAGCAAACAGCCATTTTTCTCCATCAATTTTGTCAATATTCTGAAGCACCTTCATGATCTGCTTCCTCTGCCAGCCATGTATTTTCATACAGACCATGGCGGTTCCTAAACCTACCCCGCCACTTACTATGCATGATGAATGTTAGAATTTTTCATCCAGATCAAAATTTAAATGTCCACGTTTGTGATGCTTGCTAGTAGATTATACACATGGAAAGAGGTCTATTTAGCCTTTTCTGTTTTAGAAGCCACAAATGCAAATCTCTTCCCTTTTCTTTGTATTTTGGCATTTTGACTTCAGTCTGATTTTCTCAATGATTCTGGTGTGCCCCTGATACACTGACCCTAATAGCTTTCTGACTTTTTTTTATTGATTCCTTAGCAACCCCCAAAAATGCCTTACAGAGGCCTTGTGTCACCATTGTCGAGCATCTCAAGATTCTCATTTTGCTTGCCACTTTTCTCGTCCTCTTCACCCTACTTGCATTTCTATCATTTACCTTCTGGGTTTTTTGCTTGGATACCATTCTTATCTAAACTTAGACAGCTTTACAGTTATTGAAAGCTTTCTATCACTGAGCCACACACAACACTAATATATAAGGAGCAAATGACAATATTCACAAGACAAAAAGGGTAAGATAGCTTTGGCATGACTGCACGTGTATGCAATCGACAGCGGCAGGAGGAACAAAGGGTGGAAGAAGCAGGGTACCAGCAAGCAACCCAAACGTTGGTCCTGTCAGGTGAAATACTCAGCAAGACAAGCTGACAGTAACTGGAATTTGCATATTGTTCCGAAACTCTCAAAGGTACAGACTGGGTAAACTCGAATCGCATATGAGAATGACTTGCAGTTGTGAAGGGATCACAGAACTCAGGAGTGATGGTCAGGCTACCAGGCTGAGCCGAAGACAAGTATCCCCGTCTAGGAAAACACAGACACGAAAACAGGAAATGAAGTCAGGAAGAGAAGCAGTCTGCACAGGCAGCTTAGAAGCTAGTGAAGAGAACAGAAATGCGGAAAAATAATAACAATATCTGCCAAATTGCCCTGACAAAAGTTGGGCCAATTTGCACGCTCACTAAGAGTGGATAAGCGTCCTTTCTCCCCATATGTTCACCAACATGCAATACTAGCAGCCTCTGCAGTCTGTGCCAAGCAGAAGGTGAATCACAAAATATCTCATTTTTAATTTTCATTTCTTTCATCATCTTTCCATATGGTAAGCCATTTCTATTTCATCTTTAAACTGTCTGTTCATATCCACCGCCCACTTTTTAATGTTTTTCTTACTGATCTGTAGGCACTATTAGCGTATTTTGTGCGTG
The DNA here is from genome assembly GCA_022376925.1 of Tragulus kanchil. Classification (NCBI taxonomy): domain Eukaryota; kingdom Metazoa; phylum Chordata; class Mammalia; order Artiodactyla; family Tragulidae; genus Tragulus; species Tragulus kanchil. Next base: position 12,080,338 of record JAIOJX010000001.1, read on the forward strand.
TGTGCTCAGTCCCATCCAATTCTTTGTGACCCCGGAGAATGTAGCCCCCCAGGCTCCTCTGTCCTTGGGATTTTCCAGGCAAGAATACTGGAGTGGGTTGCATTTACTTCTCCAGAGGATCTTCCAGATCAGGGATCTCCTGCATTGGCAGGCAGACTCTTTACCACTGAGCCACCTGGGAAGCCATTAGCATATTAAGGAACTCTTATTTTTAATTCTATATTGTAAACATTTTCTTTAAGCCCGTCATTTACTTTTTAAGTTTGTCTTTTGCCATAAAGATGTTTCAAGCATTTAGGTTGTCAAGTGTTTCATGCTTTGCTTTGAAAAACCCTCCCTTCCCTAAGAGGATAAAAGAAAACATATAAAAATAAAAATGCATACAAAAACCATTTTATGTGTACAAATGAGAGCATTAAAAACTGATAGCTGCAGGTAGGGAGAATGACATTACTCTATGTTTAACTGAATTACTAGGTAAAACTTCAACCAACTTTACAATCATAGCTGTACTTCTGCCTGTGAAATTCACTTTGGATCAGAGTTTAATCCTGTGTGTTCTCTGACCTTGCTAAGGATGAGACACTTTTCCAAGATGCTTGAGCCACGTTAATGTGAAGAATAAAGATGAAAATAAACTTCCCACATTAGCTTTCAGTTCTGCAGAGTGTACAGGCTTAAAGCTGTTGGGATGCTAATAGATAATGAAATAATCAAGTACACTTCTTCTCGGGGTATTTTTCCAAAGTACATTTAGCAAGAGAGTGTAACATCCCGCATCGAGTGCTCCTGAGTGTCAGGATGCCCTGCATCCTCTGTGAGAAATAGAGCCTGGCTGGTTAAGTCCTATAGTCATGGTAAGCCATATTTTCTAATCTAGCAGCCTCTGCAGTCTGTGCCAAGCAGAAGGTGAATCACAAAATATCTCATTTTTAATTTTCATTTCTTTCATCATCTTTCCATATGGTAAGCCATTTCTATTTCATCTTTAAACTGTCTGTTCATATCCACCGCCCACTTTTTAATGTTTTTCTTACTGATCTGTAGGCACTATTAGCGTATTTTGTGCGTGTGTGCTCAGTCCCATCCAATTCTTTGTGACCCCGGAGAATGTAGCCCCCCAGGCTCCTCTGTCCTTGGGATTTTCCAGGCAAGAATACTGGAGTGGGTTGCATTTACTTCTCCAGAGGATCTTCCAGATCAGGGATCTCCTGCATTGGCAGGCAGACTCTTTACCACTGAGCCACCTGGGAAGCCATTAGCATATTAAGGAACTCTTATTTTTAATTCTATATTGTAAACATTTTCTTTAAGCCCGTCATTTACTTTTTAAGTTTGTCTTTTGCCATAAAGATGTTTCAAGCATTTAGGTTGTCAAGTGTTTCATGCTTTGCTTTGAAAAACCCTCCCTTCCCTAAGAGGATAAAAGAAAACATATAAAAATAAAAATGCATACAAAAACCATTTTATGTGTACAAATGAGAGCATTAAAAACTGATAGCTGCAGGTAGGGAGAATGACATTACTCTATGTTTAACTGAATTACTAGGTAAAACTTCAACCAACTTTACAATCATAGCTGTACTTCTGCCTGTGAAATTCACTTTGGATCAGAGTTTAATCCTGTGTGTTCTCTGACCTTGCTAAGGATGAGACACTTTTCCAAGATGCTTGAGCCACGTTAATGTGAAGAATAAAGATGAAAATAAACTTCCCACATTAGCTTTCAGTTCTGCAGAGTGTACAGGCTTAAAGCTGTTGGGATGCTAATAGATAATGAAATAATCAAGTACACTTCTTCTCGGGGTATTTTTCCAAAGTACATTTAGCAAGAGAGTGTAACATCCCGCATCGAGTGCTCCTGAGTGTCAGGATGCCCTGCATCCTCTGTGAGAAATAGAGCCTGGCTGGTTAAGTCCTATAGTCATGAGCTGGGGTTCACCCTGCTCACATGCCCCAAAGGGCAGAAGGGTCCCAGAATGTTTTTTTCCTGTTAGCAGTTTAACCAAGAACAAAGAATGTTGTAAAACATCACAACCTGTGAGGATTTGTATGGGCAAATAGGATGAGTTCATTGCAGCTTTTGTCATGAAAGGACATTTGGTCTTAAGGAGTTTTTTTTTGTAAAAACCGTGCAGAGCTATCATCCTCCTCCTTCAAAAATCTTAAAACAAACACAGGCAAGTGGCGAGCTCAGAAAGTACAAACCATCAAAACCATTTAACATTTTAAAGTATAATACCCATAAAAGGCAACCAATGGTGAGGTTTCCATGAGAAATCTTATTTTCTCAAAAATGCATAAACCACCCACAACGCATTTACTAATACGATAAACAAAGATGTCATTCAATCGACTTTTGAGACCAAAGGGCAATAATAGAGCTTTTCAAAAGTCGATCCTCATAATCAAAAATTTCAGCCATTCATTCATTCTCCTCAGTCAACTTATGCTGACTAAAGTGCTTATCATGTACAAGGCCAGTGACCTGAGGAATAAAGAAATGAATTAAAAAATCTTGATCTCAAGGAACTTGGTCTCCTAGGGAAGATGTAGAAAGCCACACATAAGTGGTGCCTAGTCTGCCCCTTTCTGTTTTCTTTTGTTTCCCTTGGCCATGTGGGATCTTAGTTCCCTGACCAGGGATTGAACCCCAGTCACCACAGTGAAAGTGCCAAGTACTAACCACTAGACAGGCAGGGAATTCCTAGCTGTACTTCTGCCTGTGAAATTCACTTTGGATCAGAGTTTAATCCTGTGTGTTCTCTGACCTTGCTAAGGATGAGACACTTTTCCAAGATGCTTGAGCCACGTTAATGTGAAGAATAAAGATGAAAATAAACTTCCCACATTAGCTTTCAGTTCTGCAGAGTGTACAGGCTTAAAGCTGTTGGGATGCTAATAGATAATGAAATAATCAAGTACACTTCTTCTCGGGGTATTTTTCCAAAGTACATTTAGCAAGAGAGTGTAACATCCCGCATCGAGTGCTCCTGAGTGTCAGGATGCCCTGCATCCTCTGTGAGAAATAGAGCCTGGCTGGTTAAGTCCTATAGTCATGAGCTGGGGTTCACCCTGCTCACATGCCCCAAAGGGCAGAAGGGTCCCAGAATGTTTTTTTCCTGTTAGCAGTTTAACCAAGAACAAAGAATGTTGTAAAACATCACAACCTGTGAGGATTTGTATGGGCAAATAGGATGAGTTCATTGCAGCTTTTGTCATGAAAGGACATTTGGTCTTAAGGAGTTTTTTTTTGTAAAAACCGTGCAGAGCTATCATCCTCCTCCTTCAAAAATCTTAAAACAAACACAGGCAAGTGGCGAGCTCAGAAAGTACAAACCATCAAAACCATTTAACATTTTAAAGTATAATACCCATAAAAGGCAACCAATGGTGAGGTTTCCATGAGAAATCTTATTTTCTCAAAAATGCATAAACCACCCACAACGCATTTACTAATACGATAAACAAAGATGTCATTCAATCGACTTTTGAGACCAAAGGGCAATAATAGAGCTTTTCAAAAGTCGATCCTCATAATCAAAAATTTCAGCCATTCATTCATTCTCCTCAGTCAACTTATGCTGACTAAAGTGCTTATCATGTACAAGGCCAGTGACCTGAGGAATAAAGAAATGAATTAAAAAATCTTGATCTCAAGGAACTTGGTCTCCTAGGGAAGATGTAGAAAGCCACACATAAGTGGTGCCTAGTCTGCCCCTTTCTGTCCATTTCTTTTTGTTTCCCTTGGCCATGTGGGATCTTAGTTCCCTGACCAGGGATTGAACCCCAGTCACCACAGTGAAAGTGCCAAGTACTAACCACTAGACAGGCAGGGAATTCCTCTGTCCATTCCTCCCTTACCAGTGGTGGCTCAGGCCCTTCTCATTACTCATCTGAAGAATGGTATCAATTCTTAAATTTGTCTGCCATTCAACCCTATGGACCACACTATCTCCAGAGCAGCCTTTCTAAATAGGTAGTTTGATCCAGTAATTTTGTCCACTTTAAATCACTCCCATGAAAAAAGTCCCCATGGCTTGCTGAATAAAGTCCTACTCCATCTGTACAATGGCACCTGCTGCCTACTCTCTCAGTCTTATCTTTCATACCTCTTCCCTTCTTCCTCTGTAATCTACAAGTCAGCCAGTTCAGGGGCTATTTCAATCATCCAGATTTCCTTAACCTTTAATGCTTACTGGGACATTCATCAAAAACAAAACTGAAAATCATGGAGGGCTTCCAATGCCACATTTCTTTGGTGAGATGGTGGTGTGTTTAACTGTCCTGATATTAATGAATGGATTTATATTTGCAGTGAACAAAAAAGCAGGTGTTTGGGATAAATCAGACCTATTGTTCTCTGTTGCTAGGTCTCAGCACAAACATTTCTAGAAGAAAAGTCCTAACTAGTTGTGTCCTAAATAATTTAGGGATATCCTGCTGATATTCATTATCACAAAGCTATTTTATTCTTACTATTTTAATCCTTGATAACAAAAACAGTTATGAAACATCTTCACTTTCCTTTTCTGGTTGGATGGGTCATTAATCAAATAGACATCCATAAGTTCTTAATAATAATCTATTTTCCCCTTTAAAATTTCGTGGAAAATCATGCATATTTCTTTCTGGATCCAAGCATTGTTTAGAGCTCTGAAAATCGCCCCCGCTCCCTCAAAATGTCAAAATGGATTCTATGTATCCACACTGCCCTCTGCTGGTTACAGAGAGGAACAGCTAAGCCTGGGAGGAGAAGGAATGCAACCGCTCAGAGGGCTGTAGCACGGTCTGCTTAACAAGGCCCGCAGACGTCCGTACTTGCCCAGTCTCTTCCTCCTTTATGTTAAGCGTTTCGTTAATAGCTCGTCAAGGTAAGCAAACTCGTTTAAGCAGGCCGGGAATCCGGCAAGCTCTCCAACAAATTTCACCTTTTTCCCTGATCCTTTGGAGGACTGGCCACACTCAAAGCTTCCAGAGAATTTCCTTTTTTTTTTTTTTTTTTAAGAAAAGACACATAAATATAGACAATAGTTTCCCTGTCTCCTCCATTTGCTCGTCCCCTTTACCTCGTTTTCACTGGCCTGCGTAAGACAAAAGAAAGCTTTTAGTTAGGGAACTCCTTAAGGAAACTGACAATCAAGGGACCCAGTGGCCAGCCCCATCCAAATCTGGAATATAACCAGACCACCTCCCAAGTCCAGGCTAGATGCAGAATTTGTCCCCTCTCCACCTTAAGAACAGTGATCGATACAGAATCAGCATAAAAATGGTTCCAGGGGATAAAGACGATTGAAAGGCGCTTTTAGCCAGGGCCTAGCAAAGTGTCTGGCCGTTTGCTGGAAGAAATAAAAGCAGTAAGATGGGGAGACGCACTGTAAATTATGGACTGTGATCCTCTCTGAGAGTCGTCCAGTCGGGTCAGACTCTTGGCGACTCCATGGACTAGCCGGCCAGACTCCTCTGTCTATACAATTCTCGAGGCAGGAATGTTGGAGTGGAGAGCTGTTTCCTCCTCCAGGGGATCTTCCCGACCCAGGGATCAAACCCAGGTCTCCCGCAATGCAGGCGGATTCTTCACCATCTGAGCCACCAGGGAAGCCCAATGATCCTCATTAAAGGTGTTTTGATCATTGCACCTCAGACAGAAATGCAATACCAGCAAATGTTCCTGGCAGGCCCAAGAGGAACAAGACGTCCCCAAGTTCAGGGGCACCACTCTTTTGGCAAAACTATTTCAAAAGCTCTTCCCGGCTTCTTGTGGGTCCTTTAAGTAGTTATTTTCAATCCAGTTCTGAATGGGCTCCTAAGCCTAATTAAGGGACCACCGCTTTTGTGCCTCACTTCTGTGGGTTTTTTTGGCGGTTCATGAATGGGCTTTGTAACTTGAGGCTACGGGTCTGCTTAACAAGGCCCGCAGACGTCCGTACTTGCCCAGTCTCTTCCTCCTTTATGTTAAGCGTTTCGTTAATAGCTCGTCAAGGTAAGCAAACTCGTTTAAGCAGGCCGGGAATCCGGCAAGCTCTCCAACAAATTTCACCTTTTTCCCTGATCCTTTGGAGGACTGGCCACACTCAAAGCTTCCAGAGAATTTCCTTTTTTTTTTTTTTTTTTTAAGAAAAGACACATAAATATAGACAATAGTTTCCCTGTCTCCTCCATTTGCTCGTCCCCTTTACCTCGTTTTCACTGGCCTGCGTAAGACAAAAGAAAGCTTTTAGTTAGGGAACTCCTTAAGGAAACTGACAATCAAGGGACCCAGTGGCCAGCCCCATCCAAATCTGGAATATAACCAGACCACCTCCCAAGTCCAGGCTAGATGCAGAATTTGTCCCCTCTCCACCTTAAGAACAGTGATCGATACAGAATCAGCATAAAAATGGTTCCAGGGGATAAAGACGATTGAAAGGCGCTTTTAGCCAGGGCCTAGCAAAGTGTCTGGCCGTTTGCTGGAAGAAATAAAAGCAGTAAGATGGGGAGACGCACTGTAAATTATGGACTGTGATCCTCTCTGAGAGTCGTCCAGTCGGGTCAGACTCTTGGCGACTCCATGGACTAGCCGGCCAGACTCCTCTGTCTATACAATTCTCGAGGCAGGAATGTTGGAGTGGAGAGCTGTTTCCTCCTCCAGGGGATCTTCCCGACCCAGGGATCAAACCCAGGTCTCCCGCAATGCAGGCGGATTCTTCACCATCTGAGCCACCAGGGAAGCCCAATGATCCTCATTAAAGGTGTTTTGATCATTGCACCTCAGACAGAAATGCAATACCAGCAAATGTTCCTGGCAGGCCCAAGAGGAACAAGACGTCCCCAAGTTCAGGGGCACCACTCTTTTGGCAAAACTATTTCAAAAGCTCTTCCCGGCTTCTTGTGGGTCCTTTAAGTAGTTATTTTCAATCCAGTTCTGAATGGGCTCCTAAGCCCTAATTAAGGGACCACCGCTTTTGTGCCTCACTTCTGTGGGTTTTTTTTTTTTTTGGCGGTTGCAATGAATGCAGAGCTTTGTAACTTGAGGCTATTATGTAAGCTTTCACCTTCTTTTTTTTTTTTAATTTTTAATTCTTTATTTCAAAGATTTTACAGAGTTTTGTTGTTCACTGACATGTATGTTCCCAGATCATTCATATGCATATCCCTGTTCCCCCACCCACCCAGTTCCCTCCTCCCACCCCTCCGGACCATCGCCCCAAGCCATTGTAAGCACTCCTATTCCCTTGGCACAATGACAATAGCTATCTTTTCCACCGTCCCTGCCGCCTCCTTGAGAAAAGCCTGCGTGGGGAAGTCGCAGTCCCTTTGCCCTTCCGCAGCCAATAAGTCACAGACACAATAGGGTCCCAACTCACTGCAACAGAAGAGCAAAGAATTAAGTACCACAGAGGACCCGGGCTGGGGACCCTGAGGGAGGAGGGAGTCACTTCGAAGTTGACTTGCCAAGCGGAGGATTAGGGTGAGACGAAGGTGCAAAACTGTTAGTCGTGTCCCACCAGGCTCCTCTGTCCATGGAATTCTCCAGGCAAGAATATGGAGTGGGTTCTGTTTAACGTACGTACCTGCCTGGATGGGAAGCGGGGTTGGGGGAGAATGGATACATGTCTATGTTATGATCAAGCCCCTTCACTGTTCACCCGAAACTATCACAAAATTGGTAATTGGCTATACTTCAATTTAAAAAAAAAAATGTTTTTGGTGGAAAAAAAATGACATGCAATAGAAAATTTGTAGGAATTAAAGCCTCAACTTGATTCAAAATTTTTAAAAAGAATATGAAATGGGTTGCCATTCCCTTACTCCAGAGGATCTTCCCCACCCAGGGATCAAACCCTGGTCTCCTGCTTTGCAGGCAGACTCTACCTTCAGAGCCGCCAGGGAAGCCTGTGCAAGCAGGGTCAAGTCCTCCCAAGTCAAGGGTCGGATCATGTCTTTGTGTCATATTTTCATCTTGGAATCTTTTGCTTTAACTTCGCACTTTAAAGGTATTGCAGTAAAACTTTTATCTTGCTCACCTCCGTTTAAATTTCGTGCCTCGCTCACATGCCCCGGCGATGGGCGCGACCGAGCCCCTAGAGACGGTGGAAAAGGCAGCCCGGAGCCGGCGCCTGGGAGCCGACGCTGCGGCCGCCGGGGAGCTGGGCTCAGGCTGGCTGGCTCGGAGCCGACCGTGCTCCGCTCGCCCGCTCGGGGCATGTGGGGCAGCCCCCGAGGGCCGCCAGCTCGGTTAAAGGAGAGCACCGAAAGGACGTCGGGTTACCTGGCTCCGGCGGCTCCAGACCCCGCGATCTCCTCTCCCGACGCCGAGGCCCGCTCGGCTGCCGCTGGAGAGGAGGCGGCTCGCGGGAGAGACCTGCCCCCAAGGCAGGCCCACTCCCTCGGCGCGGGGCGGGCTCATCCCCCGCACGGATGCGTGGACCTCGTGCTGTCACTTCCAGCCCGATGGCTGTGGGTCGGAACGCTTTCCCGGTTACACCCGCGACACCCCCACCCCTAAGCCCCGCTCGGTCTCCGCAGCGGCCGCCGAGAGCAATCCGGACGAGCCCGCGCAGGGCCAGAGGGATCAGAGACGCCGCGAGGCTCTGGGCGGGCGGCACGTCTTAAAGCCGAACCGAGCACCACATTTGGATGGATGCAGCATTTTCGGCGTCTTTCGCGAGAAGTCACCGAGCATATGAAATTCATGTTAACATTTAGCACCAGTGGTGCGTCCTAACAAGTACGCCCGCAAAGCACGCCCTGCCAACCGCTGCCTGCGCTGCCTTGAAATCGCCGTCAAGAGGTATGAACGAGAGTTTGGAGAAGGGAAGCCTTTCTGGAGGGAGTTGGCCGAAAATAAGTCCAGCTCCTTAGAACACCAGCCTGGGGGGCTGGATTTGTTGTTTCCATGCAACTGCTTAGTAAGACCCCCTGTTTCTCTGACGCTCTCTGCAAGGGCCTGTCCACCGCTTACTTCGGTTTTCTTACAAAGCTTGTCTGACTGACACTGGCAACTAAGAATGCTAAACAAATAATCCTGGAAAAATGAAAATGGATGTGAAACGGCTGTGTATGCCACACGGTTGTTTTAATGTGTTAGGGTGCACATTTCCCCCAAAGCTCCAAAGACATATTTTGCTTCAGGAGACCTGTTTTCACATTTTTGGGTATTTTTCAGGTCTCAGTCAATACGTAGCACACAAAGTCCATAAGTACAAGAACCAATGCCAGATTTGGCAAATAAAAACATGAGTCACCCAGTTCAAAGTGAATCTCAGATAAACAGCAAATAGTTTTTAGTGCAAGTATGTCCTGTTCAGTACGTGGGACACACTTACACTTTAAAAATTATTCATTGTTTAACAGAAATCTAAATATAACAGGGTGTCCTTTTTGAAATTTTTTCTGGCAACTTCTAAGAACAATCCAATGACTGCTTAAATTCTTTTGGACTATAAACAAGACACAAGTCTACATGGAGAGGTAGGCAAAAAATATCACAAGGAAAAAAAAACAATATATATATATCACAAGGATTCTTAATTTATACACAGAGAAAAGAATAGTCATTTTGGAATATTTATTAGGAAAGCAATAAAAAGCTTATTTATATTAATTGAGGAGATTGTGGAATCAGGTGGTTAAGGGTATTAATACAGGGATTTACAAACTACTCCCTGTGGGGCCGGGGAGGCTTGCAGCCACTTCTTGGGTAGTTTTTGAGCTAAGAATGGTTGTCACATTTTCCAATGGTAGAAAAGAATTGAAAGAAGAATAATCTGTGGCAAGAGAAAGTTATATGAGTTTCAAATTTCAGTATCCATAATTTGAGTTTTATTATAACTCAGCCACACCTGTTCCATTTTCTTACTGTCTTGAGCTGGTTTTAGGCTATAAAAGCAAACTTAAGTTATTGCATCGGAGACTAATCAACCTATAAACCCTGTTTACTACCTGGGCCTTTACAGAAGTTTGTCAACCTCTGATATGGATGAAACCATTACCTATAAAGTGGTGTTACAAATAAATAGTCACTAACTCTGAGCTATGACTCTGAGTGGACTAAACAGTTTCCCCACTTGCAGAAACTGTATGCTTAGCTGTCCTTTTACTAATCGTCAAAAGAAAAAGACCATGTTTTCATAGACACAAAATTTTGGTAAATTGAAGTCAATAGTGTTCTAATGAAATTTGTTTTAATAATATAGGCCGTCTCTGCTTTTCACAATTTTTAATTCACCCTTTGTCCACTGCAGCACCGCCTCACAAACCTGTGGGTTTTTTATCCTTAACACGCACAGCGTTTTATCAAAGGGGTTCGCCTGCCACCTAGTGGCGAAAGATGGGAGTGTATTAGTAGTAGTGTCCGTTGCTCAGTCGTGTCTGACTCTCTGCAACCCCATAGAGGGTAACCCATCAGGCTCCTTTGTCCATGGGATTCTCCAGGCAAGAATACTGCAAGGGGCTGCCATGCCCTTCTCCTGGGGATCTTCCTGACCTGGGGATCGAATCCAGATCTCTTGCCTTGCAGGCAGATTCTTCACCGTCTCAGCTACAGGGCACAGACATAAACTAGAGATCTCACGGCTTTACTAAAAGCTTAGATATAAACCAGCTATTACAGTATTGATATAAACTTACTGCTTAGCAGTTGGAATACCTTAAAGTTGCTTGTTCAGATGTATTATTATCATTTATTTAGGTAAACTGACTGGCTAGCTTTAAGCTGTAGGGCCTTGACCAGTGATGATTAGTAATTACTTAGATTTGAATGGTAATCTGTCATTTACAAAACACCTCCCTGTATAGTATTTTAATTAGTCCTCCCTCTAGACAACACAGTGTTGTAAGCAGATCTTCTCTGTCTTATTTTTCAGTTGATGAAACTGAGTGGTCAGAACCTTACCTTATTTATTCAGGGTCATACCAACAGGCTCAAACTGTTCACCATAACCTTCTGAACTTAGGTTTCCTCATTTCTACATTTCTAACTCTATCAAAAGCTTCTATTTGTCACAAATACATTTATTTTAGGAAACATCCATGGATAGTCTCTTTAAACAAACATGAGCCATCCAAAAAGATCCCCTGTCAAGAAAAAACTTCTGAAGAGGCAGAGATAATTTTCTAGGTAAATGTTTAAATAATGTTTATCAAAACCAGGTTATAAGTTAAGATCCATTTTCTGACGGAAGATGCATAAGTTGGTCAGAAGACACTATGGCTTAATCCATGGAGGGCAGTTTGATTACCGGCAGAATACCTGCTACCAGTCACCTTTAAATCCTTTTTGATTAAGACATATAATAACTGTTTTTCCTATGCAACATGATTCCCTTACTTTTAGGCCTACAAAATGATGTTGGCACAGAGCTTTCAGAGTGTAAGACACAGATGTTTCAAAAAGAGATCAATTTTAATTGTTCTGTGTCTCAGGAACTTCTGGGGCTTGTTGTGAATCAGCAAAGGGATCTTTGAACTCACGATGCGAAAGCTCATGTGAACCAAGAGATTGGTGGTCTCTTCCAGTGCTGACTAAGGTGCTTCCATCCTGTCACAGCAGCCTATGTGCTTTGGTGATGGCCAAGAACCACATTAAGGGAGCCAAAGGTTAGGGCAGCCCATAAGAAAGAGACACGTGCACAATGCTATCCAGCTGCTGAACCTGCAGTTGGACACACACTGGGAATACACTCAATCACGGGCCACCTGCTAAACCCAGTCGTACTTGGCCACTGTGTCCAAACCCGCACAAAGGGTCAAATGAGCAAGAACAGTTGCCACAGCTTTGCAGATCATTGTTCTCAGGTTGTGCCTGTTTCTTGTGACCATGGCCCCTATGGGAACACTTTAGTATTAGTCTTCCTGCAACATATGTGGGAGGGAAGGGGATTGGAGGGGAGGAGGGTTTGGGGGGAGAGGGTTGGTTCCAGGACCCTACTCCACCTCTCGAAGAGAGCAAAACCCACAGATGCTCAAGTCCCTTACATAAAATGCTGTAGTACAGTCGGCCCTCCATATCTGCCGGTTTCGTATTCGCTGATTCAACTGTGGACTGGATTTTTCTCCTTTGATTGGTTGAATCCGAGGATATGAAACCACAGATAGGAAGGCAGACTCTATTTGGAAATAGCCGCACTTTCATATTAAAATAGCAGCTTGAGGTAAGGGTGTGAAAACGAAGGCACTTGGGAATGAAATTCTTTTATTGCTATACTTTCAGCACAGTCTTAAGCTTAACCACAGGTGATGCTGCCTACTGTTTGCAAGCTTTGCTGATGTGATTTGTATTTCTGAAACTCTAACTTGGACATGATCTTGGATCATTTTACTGGTTGCCCCTATTGTCTTGGCAGCTAACATTCTGGTTGAACCGTTTCTAGTTGCTGAGCCCTGGCCATGCAAGTGGCTAGTACATGGCTCGGGCTTCCTGGTGGCTTAGCAGTAAAGAATCCACCTGCCATGCAGGAGGCGCAGGTTCGATCCCTGGGCCAGGAAGATCTCTTGGAGGAGGACATGGCAACTCACTCTAATATTCTCACCTGGAGAATCCCATGGAGAGAGGAGCCTGGTGGTCTGCAATCCATGGAGTCGCAAAGAGTCAGACACAACTGAGCAACTGAACCTATGCTTTAGGTATCTCTATAGTCTCTTCACCTGACAGAATTCCTGATCCAATAAATGGGCTCAATAAACGTTTCTGAGTGACCGATTCATCACGATGAATGTACCCCCTTCATGATGGGCTCACAGGTGTCTCCAAAGAATAAATGAAAAAAGGCTGAGCTGGGTGGGAAGTAGCCATCCAGAATGAGGTGAGTCTTGTGTGATGGAAGCGGCCATCCCTTATCACTGTCAGAACTGACATTAGAAGCAATTCATTATCCTTTGCCCTGCCACTGGGGAAATTAGAACAAACACCACCATCTCCCAAAAGAATAAGACCAAGTGACAAAGGCCTATGAAGAAAAGACTAGTTTCAGGCTCATACAATAGCCACACATGTTCTAGCAAAAGAACGATGCTTTCATTGGCCAGTGTAACTGTATCCCCCGCCTAGAATTCCTTTCACATTATTAGAATTTTATCTTAGTCCCTGGTACTATAAGAAAAGCAATAAATTAAAAACTATATATGATAATGCAATGGTAGAAAGGCTTTAAATATAAAGAATCACGTGGGTCTACAAGTTAATAATGGGTCATTCTTATGACATCATTGATAAATCAGTAAAAATAAAATACTTTTCAGAATGAAGGAATCTTGAAAACTGAATAATTTATAGAATAACAAGCGTATGATTTAAGGGGAGAAAGGAAATGGAACACTTGCTGAGAATGTACCACGTGTCGAACCTAATCCACAATGATGTTACCCACATTGTCTAATGTATCTTTCTGAAAAATCACGAGAGGTCGCATGAGAACTCATAAGCACCTGAACTGGAACTTGGTCATAGGTCTCATGTGTCCCTCCAGCTTATTCTTCCCCTCTTATTAAGAATTCACTGCAAATATAACTCATTGGAATTCCTCATCAGTACAGTTTAACTTGAACCCTGCCTACCACCAACAGCATTTCAGATGCTAATCTGGACCAGTTCATTGAATTTCAGAGATTCACTCAACACATCGAAGTACCAGCACTCAGTATTTCTCCCATAAACCTAACCTACTATCAATGCATATCAAATATCTCACTGTACTTAGCTTAAACTTGTTAAGTTACACAGACTAGTGCTTCTAAAATTTTATCTCCCCCAAACACACTGTGTTTGTAGCCTGAAGACAGAAAGCCAATTGCGGCAATTCAGATGTTCCAATGGATCAACAATTCACTCGGCAGCCGGCTGTCGAGTGGCCAAACAGCTACCATCCTCCTGCATTGCTGGTGGGAGTGTAAATTGATACAGCCTCTATGGAAGACAGTCTGGAGATTTCTTAAAAAACTAAAAATAGAAGCACCATATGACCCAGCAATCCCACTCTTAGGCTTATACCCTGACGAAATCAAAACTGAAAGAAGCACCTGTACCCCAATGTTCATTGCAGCTCTCTATACAATAGCTAGAACATGGAAGGAACCTAGATGCCCATCGACGAACGAATGGCTCCAAAAGCTCTGGTACATATATACAATGGAATACTACTCAGCTGTAAAGAGAAATGCAGAAGAATCAACCCTGATGAGGTGGCTGGATCTAGAACGTATCATCAAAAGTGAAGTCAGTCAGAAAGAGAAGGACAAATACAGTATATTAACACATATATATGGAATCTAGTAGGAAGGCTTTAAATATAAAGAATCATTCATTTATCAGAATAAACAGTAAAAATAAAATACTTTTCAGAATGAAGGAATCTTGAAAACTGAATAATTTATAGAATAACAAGCGTATGATTTAAGGGGAGAAAGGAAATGGAACACTTGCTGAGAATGTACCACGTGTCGAACCTAATCCACAATGATGTTACCCACATTGTCTAATGTATCTTTCTGAAAAATCACGAGAGGTCGCATGAGAACTCATAAGCACCTGAACTGGAACTTGGTCATAGGTCTCATGTGTCCCTCCAGCTTATTCTTCCCCTCTTATTAAGAATTCACTGCAAATATAACTCATTGGAATTCCTCATCAGTACAGTTTAACTTGAACCCTGCCTACCACCAACAGCATTTCAGATGCTAATCTGGACCAGTTCATTGAATTTCAGAGATTCACTCAACACATCGAAGTACCAGCACTCAGTATTTCTCCCATAAACCTAACCTACTATCAATGCATATCAAATATCTCACTGTACTTAGCTTAAACTTGTTAAGTTACACAGACTAGTGCTTCTAAAATTTTATCTCCCCCAAACACACTGTGTTTGTAGCCTGAAGACAGAAAGCCAATTGGGGCAATTCAGATGTTCCAATGGATCAACAATTCACTCGGCAGCCGGCTGTCGAGTGGCCAAACAGCTACCATCCTCCTGCATTGCTGGTGGGAGTGTAAATTGATACAGCCTCTATGGAAGACAGTCTGGAGATTTCTTAAAAAACTAAAAATAGAAGCACCATATGACCCAGCAATCCCACTCTTAGGCTTATACCCTGACGAAATCAAAACTGAAAGAAGCACCTGTACCCCAATGTTCATTGCAGCTCTCTATACAATAGCTAGAACATGGAAGGAACCTAGATGCCCATCGACGAACGAATGGCTCCAAAAGCTCTGGTACATATATACAATGGAATACTACTCAGCTGTAAAGAGAAATGCAGAAGAATCAACCCTGATGAGGTGGCTGGATCTAGAACGTATCATCAAAAGTGAAGTCAGTCAGAAAGAGAAGGACAAATACAGTATATTAACACATATATATGGAATCTAGTAGGATGGTGATGATGGCACATGCAGTGAAGCGACAGAAAGACAGACATGGACAGTGGACATATGGACATTGTGGGGGAGGAACAGTGGGTGAGAGGCGTAAAGGAAGTAGCATGAAGACCTGTACTATCATAAGTGAAGAAAATAGCTCTAGTCATTGCTCTGTGAGAAAAGGGGATCCTTCAGGGGTGCTGTGTGATGGTCAGGAGGGGAGGGAAGGGGGGGATATACATGTGACTAATCTGAGAACATGCATGTCTGTGAACAACAAAACTCTGTAAAAGTTAAAAGTAAAATAAAGGTTTAAAAAAAAAAAGAAAAGAAAATACAGAGCCCAGGGGCTTCCCTGGTGGTCCCGTGGGTAAGGACACCGCCTTGCAGTGCAAGGGGCGCTGGTTCGATCCCTGGCCCGAGAAGATCCCACGTGCCGTGGAGCAGCTGGACCCATGTGTCCAATTACCCAGCCGGAGCTCTGGAGCGCATGCGCCCAGAGCCGGCGCTCTGCAGCGACAGACGCCACCGCGATGGGAGGCCCACAGGAGCCAAAGAACAAAGACCGATGAAAATAGATAAATGAAAGTCCAATAGAAGTGGCCCGCCCGCTCCCCTCCCTCCCTAGCCCGCCCCCCCCACAAAAAAAGAAAATACAGAGCCCAGTTCTCTAGTATGCCACGGGCTAGTTGAGTGGGTTTTTTCCTTAGCAGTGGTGACAGTCCCTTCCAAGCAATGGTAGGCATGAGAGTACTATGGGACTGGCACGCAGACAGGGGACTTACTTGAAGGTAGTAAGTTTCAGACTGAGGAAAAGTTTGGGAAAATGTATAAAACAAATTTAAGTAAGAGACTATTCACAGTTTTGAAAACACTAAGCACTTGTCAAAATGGCAGAGTTAATTTCTTTTAGAATTAAATGAAGGAACAATAATTAGACCATCGACGAACGAATGGCTCCAAAAGCTCTGGTACATATATACAATGGAATACTACTCAGCTGTAAAGAGAAATGCAGAAGAATCAACCCTGATGAGGTGGCTGGATCTAGAACGTATCATCAAAAGTGAAGTCAGTCAGAAAGAGAAGGACAAATACAGTATATTAACACATATATATGGAATCTAGTAGGATGGTGATGATGGCACATGCAGTGAAGCGACAGAAAGACAGACATGGACAGTGGACATATGGACATTGTGGGGAAGGAACAGTGGGTGAGAGGCGTAAAGGAAGTAGCATGAAGACCTGTACTATCATAAGTGAAGAAAATAGCTCTAGTCATTGCTCTGTGAGAAAAGGGGATCCTTCAGGGGTGCTGTGTGATGGTCAGGAGGGGAGGGAAGGGGGGGATATACATGTGACTAATCTGAGAACATGCATGTCTGTGAACAACAAAACTCTGTAAAAGTTAAAAGTAAAATAAAGGTTTAAAAAAAAAAAGAAAAGAAAATACAGAGCCCAGGGGCTTCCCTGGTGGTCCCGTGGGTAAGGACACCGCCTTGCAGTGCAAGGGGCGCTGGTTCGATCCCTGGCCCGAGAAGATCCCACGTGCCGTGGAGCAGCTGGACCCATGTGTCCAATTACCCAGCCGGAGCTCTGGAGCGCATGCGCCCAGAGCCGGCGCTCTGCAGCGACAGACGCCACCGCGATGGGAGGCCCACAGGAGCCAAAGAACAAAGACCGATGAAAATAGATAAATGAAAGTCCAATAGAAGTGGCCCGCCCGCTCCCCTCCCTCCCTAGCCCGCCCCCCCCACAAAAAAAGAAAATACAGAGCCCAGTTCTCTAGTATGCCACGGGCTAGTTGAGTGGGTTTTTTCCTTAGCAGTGGTGACAGTCCCTTCCAAGCAATGGTAGGCATGAGAGTACTATGGGACTGGCACGCAGACAGGGGACTTACTTGAAGGTAGTAAGTTTCAGACTGAGGAAAAGTTTGGGAAAATGTATAAAACAAATTTAAGTAAGAGACTATTCACAGTTTTGAAAACACTAAGCACTTGTCAAAATGGCAGAGTTAATTTCTTTTAGAATTAAATGAAGGAACAATAATTAGGCAGGTAATTATCCATAAAAATGTTTTTAAGATTTGTAATTATAGTTAATTGCTATAGAATGTGTTGATTTAAAAAGCTGTTAACGAAATTGAAAATAAAGTAATGGTATTGTAGAGGAACATTTCCTTATGTTCGCCCAGCCACACGGGCTAGGGCAAAGCCCCAATGACTTTGCAGCCCAGCTCACTGTAGCACCTTCTGGGCTGGCTATATAGTCAGCCTCCCTTACTCTTGTTGCATCTCTTTTTTTTACATTTTCACTTTGTCTCTGCACATATAAGAGGTCCTGTTATTCTCGGCTCCCTTTCCCCATTCCATAGAGCCCCTGTGATGGAGATTCCAAGAGAAAATAATCCATGAATTAAGCAAAAATAAAATGAAGCCATGGAGATGATCTGGCTTTAAAGTTGGAATACCATTGGATTGAGTTTCCCTGGTGGCTCAGACAATAAAGAGACTGCCTGCAATGTGGGAGCCCCAGGTCAGAAAGATCTCCTGGAGAAGAGAATGGCAACCCACCCCAGAATGCTTGCCTGGAGAATTCCATGGACAGAGGAGCCTGGCGGGCTACAGTCCATGGGGTTGCAAGAGTCGGACATGACTGAGCGCCTAACGTTTTCACCATTGGATTATGCCAAGGTTAACTCTCTCTACACTTGACCTGATGTCACTTTCATTCTCTGTAGCCACAACTATCTCCTAATACAAGATGTTTCCAACTTCATCCTTTCTGAAGTTTTGTTCAAATGTGATTTGGGTTATGGTTATAGTATAAAGATGGACTTCCAAGGAAAAAAGTGTGATGTGATATTTTCAAACTTCATCTTATATTAAAAAAAAAAATCTAAATTCATGGCTCTGTAATATCTCTTTGTTAACATCACCATTCTTTTATGACTGTTCTTAATAAGAAAAAGTAGGGTCCTTGCTACTTGTTTGCTCTCTTTTCAGGGGGAGAAATTTCATAAACAGTTCAGAGAATCAGTTTTTCTTCAAGCACTTAAAGGTACATGTTTTAATAATATATAGTCACTAATTACCATTCTAACTATTACTCTCCATTTTAATAGCTCTTTACTTAGAATTTACTTACATTGGGCTATAAATTATCTGCATTTAACATTTTTCATATTTGAGATCAATTTGACGCCGTAAGATATCTCTGCAATGTAAAACGTATACAGAGGCCACCGCGATGGGAGTGTCCACACGGGACACTCGGGGACACTGTAAGACTCAAAGCCAATGGGCAAAAGATGCTGCCTTTAGCTCTGCCTCTGTGTGAGCATCTCTTTTATGAAAATGCATGGGGAGTGAAGATACTCTGAGTCTAAATATTTGATAAAGAAACGAAGTAGCCTTTACCAATATGCTCCCAATAAAACCCAGGCACTTTCAGATTGAGTCCAAAAAGTGGGCAATTTCACTGCAATATTAATAATCATTAGTTCATTCATCTGTTCACCCCACAGACCTTTCCTCAGCTGTTATTCTGGGAATGTCACCATTCAAGGTGCTGGAGATGTGTAGAGTACCTCATCACATCCTGACAAAGGTGTCAGGTAGTTTCTATTCTGATTCCTATTTCACAAGTGAAGGCAGCGTCCCCGAGCTAGTAAGCAGCAGTGGCACCCCATCATAACTCAGACAACGTGACATCTTTTACTTCATCTTTCACTCAGGGAAGTGATATTTAATCAAACATCCTAGGCAGGGCTTCCCTGGTGATCCAGTGGGTAAAGAGTCTGCTTTGCAGTGCAAGGGGCGCCAGTTCGATCCCCAGCACGGGAGGATCCCACATGCCACAGAGCAGCTGGACCGGTGTGTCCAATGACGAGCTAGCACTCTGGAGCACATGTGCCCAGAGCCAGTGCTCAGCAACGAGAGGGGCCACTGCAAAGGGAGGCCCACAAAGGCCAAAAAATAAAGATAGATGAAAAGAAATAAATGAAAGACCAATAAAAGAGGACAAAATTTAAAAAAAAAAAAAAAAATCCTAGGCAGAGGATTGGAAAAGTCTCCGGACACTATGGATACACAGGACTATTTGCTGGAACTTTCCCCTTATTAACTCTCTACCACCTTGATAAGACATTACCACCACTGTAGGTGGCACTAAATGTAGCCATCTGTGATCACAGTAATTCAGCATCCCCAGAGTCAGGAAGTACTGTGACCTCCTAGGATCCCAAGATACAATTCAGTAGGGTCTGATTTAAAAGCCTAGGCTTGTTAGTTATTTTGCCAACCTATTCCAAATACATTACCAGGTCTCCAGCCTTGGTCATCCATAGAGACTGAGCAGGCATCTGGAGCCCTGTGAACTAAGAGGGCTCAGAGGAGGTGACGCCCCAAATTTGAGGGTCAGGCTAGAAGATCCAACCTGTGCTACTAGCAATCAATGTGAACTTGATGGCTGCTTGCTCCATGACAGAGGATGGTCCAGTTCTAATCAAGCCATCTTTTCTTAGACTCCTTGAGAGTCCCCTCCAAAAAATCCCGCCACTAAAACAAAAGCCAAAAGAACAAAAATTTGGCAGAAGGAATTATCTTAAGCAAAGAGATGGTCACACTTCTTGAGCCTCATTTTCCTCTCTGAAACAGAACAATACTAAGAACCTCCCTGGGAGGCCAGATGGAATTCAGCAAGCTGATTTTCAGAAGTAGCAGCTAAGACAGAATTAATTCAAGTTAGTATTTCCTGTATGTTTGCTTGATTTTTACAATAGAAGAGCTAAGAAGAGGGTCCATTTGCTCTTGAGAATTAGGTGAGGATCTGAACTAAGCCTGTTTGGGTGTTGCATTCCCCCTTCATTCAGCAGCTGGCCAACCTGGAGTTATACATGCTTCCCCATTCATGTCACAGAGTCCTGTTTCATCATGATCACACCATCTCTGGCCTTAAGGAAGGAATTCAGAGCATAGAAGAAAGATCACAATGAGTTGTATTAGGTGAATCAAAAGCACACAAGGAGGAGGGAAACAAGTGTTTTTAAAAAGATTCCCCATGTGATTCTAAAGTGCTTCCAGCACTGAGAACCGCAAGTGTAAATGATTTCAATTTTGAGAGGTTTCTAAGTAACTGGAACACATGTCACATGCAATAGGAGTGACTCTCTAGACCAGGACTATCCGAAATCGGAACCATATAGGATACACAGGACTATTTGCTGGAACTTTCCCCTTATTAACTCTCTACCACCTTGATAAGACATTACCACCACTGTAGGTGGCACTAAATGTAGCCATCTGTGATCACAGTAATTCAGCATCCCCAGAGTCAGGAAGTACTGTGACCTCCTAGGATCCCAAGATACAATTCAGTAGGGTCTGATTTAAAAGCCTAGGCTTGTTAGTTATTTTGCCAACCTATTCCAAATACATTACCAGGTCTCCAGCCTTGGTCATCCATAGAGACTGAGCAGGCATCTGGAGCCCTGTGAACTAAGAGGGCTCAGAGGAGGTGACGCCCCAAATTTGAGGGTCAGGCTAGAAGATCCAACCTGTGCTACTAGCAATCAATGTGAACTTGATGGCTGCTTGCTCCATGACAGAGGATGGTCCAGTTCTAATCAAGCCATCTTTTCTTAGACTCCTTGAGAGTCCCCTCCAAAAAATCCCGCCACTAAAACAAAAGCCAAAAGAACAAAAATTTGGCAGAAGGAATTATCTTAAGCAAAGAGATGGTCACACTTCTTGAGCCTCATTTTCCTCTCTGAAACAGAACAATACTAAGAACCTCCCTGGGAGGCCAGATGGAATTCAGCAAGCTGATTTTCAGAAGTAGCAGCTAAGACAGAATTAATTCAAGTTAGTATTTCCTGTATGTTTGCTTGATTTTTACAATAGAAGAGCTAAGAAGAGGGTCCATTTGCTCTTGAGAATTAGGTGAGGATCTGAACTAAGCCTGTTTGGGTGTTGCATTCCCCCTTCATTCAGCAGCTGGCCAACCTGGAGTTATACATGCTTCCCCATTCATGTCACAGAGTCCTGTTTCATCATGATCACACCATCTCTGGCCTTAAGGAAGGAATTCAGAGCATAGAAGAAAGATCACAATGAGTTGTATTAGGTGAATCAAAAGCACACAAGGAGGAGGGAAACAAGTGTTTTTAAAAAGATTCCCCATGTGATTCTAAAGTGCTTCCAGCACTGAGAACCGCAAGTGTAAATGATTTCAATTTTGAGAGGTTTCTAAGTAACTGGAACACATGTCACATGCAATAGGAGTGACTCTCTAGACCAGGACTATCCGATCGAACCATCCTATAGCTCATGGATAAAATGTCAACATTGTCAGATAACACGTGGATAAGAGTGAAAAAGCAACAGGTAAATTAATTTTATAACACATTTATATAACTGAATATATCCAAAAGATTATTTCAACATGAATGAATATCAAAAATATGGAATACTTTAGAATTTTGTCAGTACTAAGTCTTACAATTCTGGTGTGTATTTTATTTGTAGATACATTCTGTACTGGAGAGCATGACTCTAGAAGCAAAGGCACTCTTCTACCATGGGAATATGGTCAAAGGAATACAATCCAAATAAGGGTGGTTTTTACCTCCCTATTGGCTACCAGTCCAGGTGATGCCACATGTAGTAATAGGACATGTTTCACAGAATTGCTGGAAGGGCCAGGGGATATTTGGTCCAATTTCTTTATCTATTAATCAAATGACTGAGGCCCAAGACTGGAAGGCTTGTACCTGATTACACTGATCACTTATGTGAGCAACAGAACTCTGAAATTTCAGACTCTTGTCACTATCTTGAAAGAGATTAGTATTTGAAAAGGTGGTGGGTATCCTACTTCTCCATTTTCTTGATCATCAAAAAGCAAAGAAACTGATCAGAAGCTTTTCATTTTATGTTAAAAATTAAAATACCAAAGTTTCACCTGGTTGGAAATTTTTTTTTCATGTAGCAGGCCTGGACCAGCTTATTTGTTGCCTCCTCAAGTGTTACTTTCAGCACACAGGCAAAGAACAAGGTGCTCAAAAGGCCAAAATAACTCAGGAGGCTCCCAGTTGAATAGAGTGATTTCTGGAACAATCTATGCATCTGGTAAGAGCCATCAGAAGCCTCGTGAACAGATTTCTGTTAAATGAAAGGGTATCTGAAGTGTTAAAGCCCACTGATTGGTTACAGTCTCTCATATGTTTTGTAAGGAAACAAGGGTCAGTCAAGATCACTTAAATATATATATTTTTAATTATGGCCTCTTTTATTGGTCCTTCAGTTATTTATTCTCATCCATCTTGAATTCTTTGGCCTGTGTGGGCCTCCCATCGCAGTGGCCTCTCTCGTGACAGAGCACCAGCTCTGGGCGCATGCGCGTCAGAGCGTTGGCTCGTAATTGAACACACCGGTCTAGCCACTCCACGGCACATGAGATCTTCCTGTGCTGGGGATCGAACTGGTGCCCCTTGCACTGCAAGGTGGACTCTTTACCCACTGGACTACCAAGGAAGCCCAAATAAATATATATATATATATATATATATATATATATATATATATATATATATATATATTTAAGATCACTTAAATATTAATAGCAGCCTGCCTGATACAAAAAAAAAAAAAAACCCTCTCCGTAACTCTCAACATGCACCTCCCTAATATACAAAGAGACTGAGAGACAGAGCTGTGAGGACTAGAGAGAGCTGTGGGTTGACGTGTCTGGGTCCCTTCTATTCCTTTAATTATTCTCCTCAGTGGTCTGTGTCAGGGTTAACCTGGAGACAGGTCTGTCCCACTCACCCGTGGCTTCTCTATGGCTTGTCACTGTTACATCACATAACTCTGCAAATAGCTAGCATGGATACCAACTGACACACACTGATTCTGTCCTTTGTGAATTCAGTCACTGACCAGCCACCCCACTGTGAGGCACTGTGCTAGGCCCTGCGAGGGACACAGAAGTCTAGGAGATGTAACTTCTATCCACAGGACGCCTGGATGCATAAGGGAACATACAAACAGCTGAAATATAGCCCCCAAATCTAAGTGTGCAGAAATATCCATATGCAACACTATGGGAGATGCATCTTTTTACTGCTTCTTATTTGTACAGTTGTGTTAAGAGCATTTCGACTAGCTCTGGGTTAGAAGGGGACACAGAGATGCAATGGGGAGAAGATACAGGCAGTTCCAATAAACGCCAACACTTGAAATTCAGGCTTAAGGATGAAAGCTACAGTCTTAGTTTATTCTGTTTTAGTCATGCAGTGGCGAGAAAAATCACCATTTATCCAGAAAAGGCATGCATCCTTGCTTGTCCAGCTTTGCATTACCCCAAAGGAATTGGGCGTGAATTTTTAGGAAAAAAAAAAAGGTAGCCTTCCCACTCAAAGATACATTTACAAGACATAAACTATTTGCCCAGAAGAAGTAAGAGAATCTCCACTCTGGGGCTTGTGCAGAGCCCAGTGAATCTGGCAGTGTTCACGAGCCTTATTGGACAGACACAAGCAAATGACCATGCCTGGCAGTTGGAGCAATAAACACAGCGCAGGACTGCTGACGCTAGTGTCAGAGAAGCCTTTCCCCACAAGCAAGTGCAGGGCTTTGCTCTCTCCACCTCCTTCTCCTGACCTTGGAGCTGATGAGATTTTTAGGTTTTGCCACTGAGTGTGCTGAGCCGAGATGAAGACTGGGTTTCTTGCTTGAGGTGGAAGGGACAAGAACAACACATTTGAGATGAGCCTTGAAGGATGGGGTGAGTTTGAACAGGCAAAGTGAGGAAGAGGAACATTTTAGCTGAAGGCAGTGACATGCAAGCGAGAGAGGGAGAAAAGCCTAAAGAACTGAGAGGAGCCAGAGCCAGGCAACTCTATACTTCCAGATCATGAACAAGCCCATTAAAGAGGCTGCGCCAAAGTTCTCCGCTGGGGCTAAATCTAATGCCACGTCCCCAGAACAATCATCACCCAGGGACCCTGGAGAGGGGTGAGAAAATGATACAGTGAAGGTGGAGGAACAATTGCAGACATCTCTCTTCCTCAGGCCAAGTTCCTCTCTCTCCTAAAGCTGTGTCAACGCCTCTGTCTTTCTTAAGTCCCCATGCGATAAAGAGGACTTGGGGGTTAAATGTGCAGAGGGCTTTCTGAGCTCCTGCAGGGAACTCAATAATAGAGCTTTACAAACAAGGGGCTTTCAAAATCCTTAATCCCAAGAAATTTAATAATATTCACAAACACAAGTTTAAATGAAAAACTTGAAAAGCAAAAAAATGTCTGCTACATTAATAAAGCATTAGTGGACTGTAATAAGGTTTTGATTTAATCTCTTTAGAAAGCCCTTAATACTCTGCATCAAATACAAAGCTAATCTTCTTGTTTCCTCTGAATCCTACCTCAGCAAATTGTTCATCCACCCATGGCAAGAAATTGGAGCCTCTTCAAAATGTATTCTGCCCACGAGCAACCCAGTGGAGGTTTTCAGGTCTTATTTTATATCACATGCATCTGACTTTGGACTCACAGCATATTTCATAAACAATCCTCTGTCAATAGTTATGGTTTTAAGTGGCAAAACTTAAAATACTTTCCAAGTAGTTCTGCACAGGTAGGACTTGTCTTCCTCCTTCAGCCACTCTTCTTTACTCCTGGTAATCTGTCTTATGTCAATCTAATTATTAGACTGGCCCAAAGAACTCAAGAAGGATAACGAGGAAATTTCCCCCGCTCAACACTGTTCAACATGCTTATAGCCAGTAAATACAGGTGTGGTAAACTGTAATTACCTGGTACACCATAAGATACTTCATTGTCTGAACAAACTAGACGAAATTTATATCAGGGAATGGACCCTTCACGGATTGGGTTGAGAGAAGAGAAAAAGATAGAATATGCAGAGAAAGAGATCTGTGCCATTCCAGATCAAGTGTCCATTGGCTGCCATTAAGCTGAAACTCACTTCCTCTGCCCGAGAAACAGTTTCCTGAACATTTAAATGAAATCTGAATCTCATTTATAAAGTTTTATGAAAGTGAAAAAGATTTATCAAGTGTTATGAACTTGTTTCCACTGGTTTCACATGCTCACAGTGACTGTGGTCCAGAGTTCCAGGCTCTGAAAAAACACAAAACCCAGTGCATCCCACCCTCTACCTAAATTAACCTTTTTTTAATTGCATTTCTTATTTTTCCTACTAAGAAAATTTTATGGTGGACATTTTTGAAAGTGGATTTCTCTCTCATTTTTTTCAAATGGATTCAGCTTTGCATTTGAAGCTTACACACTGTTTTCTTCAGAAACTAAAGGCAAGGCAAAGGCAAAGAGCCAGATTTGAAACTAAAAATTCCAGCCCTAAGAAGAGAGGTAGAAAGAGCAATAAATGTAGTAAAAGGCAATGAACACAGTGCAATGCAAGCAGTCTTCTCCCACATGGCTCTTCTTTCCAGAACATTCCCAGCATCTCAGTCTGTCCTAGCTCCATAGTTACATATATAGCTATCACCCCGCTTGTCATAATTTTAAGTTTAACCCTTGCATGGAGTGTTCATTACACAGTATTGAGTTATCTCTGTGATGTGTGCTGACTATATAAACCCATCAGGAATGTGAACATTCTCGTAAGTGGAATATCACACAGAATCCTGCTCCTATTCAATTATATGAATCATGAATCCACCACATCACATCTTCTTTACATTCTACTGGGGATTGTTATTTAGTGAATTATATAGAGAATATATCACAGCCCATGTAGTAAATGAACCTTTTAACTGACATCTAGAGGGAGACACAGCAGATTAGGTTGCTGAATTTCTAAATGACCTCTTTGCCTCTCCTTGCAGGTGATGCTGTTTTTTCCTGAGGTTGTGGTGGAGGAGGGGACACGAAGAGAGAAAGGAAGTTTCCAGCTCACTGTGAACAATGCATGTGATGAATACAATTCCTCCATCCCATTTAAGGTTCACTTTTCCATATTCTCTCAGGCTTCCAGAGTCCATATGAAATGATATGTAAACTAAGGATATGCAGAAGAAAAACAGATAGCTCTCAACTGAAGATAAATTTCTACCCTCCACTTTTGTTCCTCCCTGTATCACCATGGGGCTTCCAAGATTGTTCAGTGTATAAAGAATCTGCCTGCAATGCAGGAGATGCAGGAGATGTGGATTCGATCCTTGGGTCAGGAAGATCCCCTGGAGGAAAGCATGGTAACCCCTCTAGTATTTCTTGCTGGAGAATCCCATGGAGAGAGGAGCCTGGCGCGCTGCAGTCCATGGGGTCACACAGAGTCAGACACGACTAAGTGACTGTGCATGCACCCCAGCAAGTACCACTATGACCTAACTTTCAGTGAGTGAAATGCTTGGTTAGCATTGGCTATCGCTGTAGTTCTTGGTGAAGCAGGTTTAGGGCATTTCAGCTGCATTTAGACCGTGTGGAAGGTCTGGGTGACTCAACACTGCAATCTGACCATAAATGTCATGCAGTCAATAGATGAATGATACTCAGCTTAAAGAACAAGTGATCCAACTGCACCAGGAATACTGTCCAAACTTTGGGATCCTGAGGACCTGGACTGTCAGGAGGAGGGAAACAAGGGGAACATGGGATACACTGTCCAATGGGGAATGGTGGACAGAGACCAAGCTCAGCAAAGGGAAGACTTAAATGTCTTCAGTGATCAAAAGTGCTATGTGTCAGCAGGAGATGACTTGTCCCAGAGTTTAGAATGTGGCTCCCAGGGAGGCAGACTTCATTCTAGTATGAAGCAAAACTAATGACAATGGCCAGAGGCTGAAAGGACTGCCTTAGGAAACACCGAGTTCCCCATTCCCGGACCCCAAGCAGATAGGAAAAACCCTTTATTGGAGATTTCAAAATAAAGATATAAGGATTTGCACTAAATAGCCTTATAGGGTTCTTTGCAACTCTGTGACAATGTTATCATCTTCCTTTCTCTGGTCTTCAGTCTCAACTAGGGTCCTAAAGAAAGTGCTGAATATCTTCCTGTAAGTGAAGTCATCACTGAGCTCCCAACCTGCCTTCACCAACAGGTGTGGTCTCTCGTGGTTGGTGCAGGAACACACAGTAAGGATTTCAGGCAGTGCAAGAAAGCTCTGATTCCAACCTGAGCAGGGCTTGACCTAAGTCAGGTACAAGTACAGAGCCTCCCAGAGCACCCTCCCCATGCCTCATCCTCTTACATACAGGCATCTTTATGTCTGCACCTGACCTGTGCATGCAACAGCCAACTACACTTTATGGGCTCCCTTGTGATACAAAGCCTCTCAAAATGCCTGTGCTCGGTGACAAGTTCTTTAACACAAACACAGTTGCCCAAATCACCATCCTTATCCCCTGTTTCCAGTCCCAATCTAGGCTGTCAGGCATCCTCCCCAAGCAAAGCTGCTAGGCAGCTGGAAGTCTCAGAGCTGGACCAATCACAGACCAGATGCTGACTGCTTGCCATTGGTTTACCAGATATGCAGCCTTTGCTGCAGACTGAACCTGGAGTGCAAAACTCTAATGCAAAAACATCAAAATACTGCACATATTTCCTGGCCATTTCACCCCTCACATGGGGACACAACACAGTCCCTTCCCATTCTCCAGCAGATACATGCAGCCAAATGCACTGCATCACCTTAGATAGGGGATAAACAGTTTTCTCTTGGACACTCATTCCTACAAAGCTGCATCCTTTTCCTCGCTTTGGCCACACACAAGAAACAAAGTCTTGGACTTTGTAAACAGAGTCTTATCTCTGATATGTGAAATAAAGGAAACTGTCGATCACCACACCCCATTAGTGACAGAAGACATTGCGAAGACATTTCCAATGACATTTTCTGTGACCTCTTTTGGAGTGCTGCTTTCTCCTGTCTCCACTGCATCATAACAAAACCCTGCAGTTGTTTGAATAAGGCTGTCAGGATGCACCGCGGAGTCGCCACAGCCTTAAGTGCACACTTAAAGCCATGTGGTATTCCCTGGCCTCTTTGAGTCACCATTACATGCCCTTTTACCTCCTCTACCTCCAGGAAAATGAGTTCCGTCACATAATGGAGACAAAAGTCTACTTGTCTCGCTCAGATAATGGCAACTCTGAATGCAGTTCGAATCTGAGCAATAAGAAACCTCCTGTGGCCATCTGAAGTGCCTCGCAGCTGTGGGCGTGTCCTCCCTAATCCCAGATCTAGCCCACACGCCCTAGCAAAAGCCCTTGGGACCAGGTCCCAGGGGCACAGAGGATCTTTGCCAGCTGCACTGCCTTTCCTGTCGTGTCAGTCCTCTAGCCCTGTCCGCATAGCAGCGATTTCCAGCCAGGAGCCTTGCCCCAACCATCCTGGCAGCAGTGAGATGTGCCCAGGCAGGCTCTTAAAATGCCACAAGTGCTGATTTTCTGGCTCTAGGACCCCCTGGGGTATCTGCCGTACAGTCAGGGGGCCAGAGCGGCCTCAGTGCTGAGTGCAACTCACGTGCCACCACCCCAGGCAGACGGGTGCCACCCAGACTCCAGGCTGGGGAGGGGAATACCTCATCTTTTGTATCTGCTTCAACCTTTACAGATCACAAGTACTTCCACAGGTATTTCAATCTGATTCTACCAATTAACCTTATCTGGGGTTTAGGGGGTGGGTGAAAAGTCACTGCCACTTTACAGATCAGAAAATAGAGACACAGAAGATACTCCAGGTCCTATGAATCAGTGGGGAAGTCCATACAAAGTACTTCTGAATGATACTACTATTCCTGTGATGTACTTCTATAACTATTATTCCTAATAACAATAGTACAAATACTGTATTTCTGAGTACTGACAGAAAGGATTCAGGACACAACATCAGAAAAGCAATGCTTCTAACTTAATTTGGCAACTTCAGTTCATTATTCTCTGGCAAGTATCTCCTTTTGAACAAGACTGGTTACACAGTTTGCGCAGTTCAGTGCAAAATGAAAATGTGGGACCGCCTTTAAAAATATATATATAAAGAATGTCAAGAGCATGACAGTAGAGTGTTAAAGCAAATGTGCAGCCCTTCTAAGCTTGGAGCCCAATGAGGTTGCACAGGGCACAAGCTGAGCCCTGCTCCTCAGCCCTCAAGAGATACTTTAGCCCTAGTACAAGTGTAGGGACAAGGGAGGAAACATAGTTTGCATTCCTTTGTTTTTCTAATTTCCTGGAAACTCTGAAATCTGTTTCTGCTTGTAAATCTCTTATCTCATCTTGAGCATATTTAGAATTGAGATTCGCCATAATTTCTGGATGATAAATCTAGGGTTTTTTTTTTCTTCATTGATTCTTGACATAATGTACTTCCTGTGGAGTTTTTATTCATCTTGCTGAGCCTCTCAAATACTAAGTAAAACAAAAACTAGGAAAGCAGTTCAATCTCCATTTCTCCCTCTCTTAAACCCTTCAATCGAGAAAGGCTATGTTGAATTTGTCAAAACTAAGGTAAGCAGGGACAAGAAGAAATGCTGCTTGTGAAGAACAAATCACTGAAGGCACAGCCCACACAAGGCTGTGCGAAGGGGTTCTCAGTACAAAGATGCTACACGTTTTCAAGTCTCAACAGATCCAATCTGTGCCCAGCCCCACCTCCCATGATTCTTCCCTAACTCACTCACTTCCAAGCCAGGAAACAAATAAAAGGAAGCTAGGAAAACTATCAAACAACTACTAAGATGAAATGTGATTTAAGAGCTCTATGATAAAAATTTAAAGAAGAGCCACATTTTGGGTTTTGTAAATCCAGTCACACACAGAAAAGGCATTTCCACTAGGCGGATGTCTTGGAGTTTGGCTTTCTGTCCTCCATGATTCTTTTTTCCTTGACAAATGACTTATCACAATCAACCAATTCTAAGATGCCTATTTTTTTCATGTTTTCCTATCTCTGGAATCAGAATGTGCCTTATAATCAGTGGCATTTTACAGTTCCTGTCAGCCAGGAGGCAGTTGAAAGGGAAATACTCAAACTTGACTGTGGCTATTATGGTATCATGATATATGATAAGAATGTATGTCTATATATGCCAAAAAAGCTCTTCTGGTAAGTTTACAATTAAAATTTTGTGGATGTCAAAGCATTTCATCATCATTTATTTGGATGTTTTTTTTTTTTTCTTAGTGTTATACATAAAAATATATTAAATTTAAAAAAATCTCGCGCTTCCCTGGTGGTCCAGTGGGTAAGGACACCGCCTTGCAGTGCAAGGGGCGCCGGGTCGATCCCTGGCCTGGGAAGATCCCACGTGCCGCGGAGCGGCTGCACCGATGTGTCCAATGACCGAGCCGGAGCTCTCGAGCGCATGCGCCCAGAGCCGGTGCTCTGCGACAACAGAGGCCACCACGATGGGAGGCCCACACGGGCCAAAGAACAAAGACAGATGAAAAATAGACAAATGAAAGGCCAATAGAAGTGGCCCGCCCACTCCCCTCCCTCCCCAACCCGACCCCCGCCCAAAGTAAATAAATAAATGTTTAAAAAAAAAAATCTCAAATGTGATGAGGCGCTGTTGTCCAGGAACAACGTTTTCCCACTTGCTCAAATTAAGCATTATTTTGCAGCTATTCTCAATACTAATCACTTACGTGTGTCATTAACTGGAAAGAAAAGCACCTCCTAGCTAATAGCTGCATATACTGTGGAGGCTGATTCTCTTGCATATAACTGGAATGTTTTTTTGTATTACAAAATATTTACATTGGTAAACAGGTATAGAAACTGTATACAATTTCTTTCAAATAAGGCATATCATTCAATTAAATGACCTAAAACCTGTTTTCTCAGATTGTATCTTGAAGTATCTTTCCTAAAGTCAATCCTCATTTCATTTTATAATTACAGATTTTCTACCACTTATTATCAAAAAATAAAATATGGTTGTTGCCAGACCAATTATTTTTTAGTTCTACATACTTTTCTCTTTTATAAAATATGGTTGAAAAGTTTGATCCTGTGGTCTAAAAAAATTAATGTCTTAAAAAAATTTTTTAAATGATTTCATTTATTTATTTGTTTTTGGCCATTCTGGGTTTTCACTGCTGCCACGGGCTCTTCTCTAGTTGCAGGGAGTAGGGGCTACTCTCTACTTGAGGTGAGCAGGCTCCTTGTTGCAGGGACTTCTCTTGTGGAACTTGGGCTCTAGGGCACACGGGCTTCAGTAGTTGCAGCACATGGGCTCCATAGTTGTGGCTCTGAGGCTCTAGAGCCCAGGCTCCATAGTTGTGGCTCACGGGCTTAGCTGCTCCGCAGCATGTGGGATCTTCCCAGCTCAGGGATCAAACTCATGTCTCTTGCATTGGCAGGTGAACTCTTTACCACTGAGCCACCAGGGAAGCCCAATGTCTTTAAAAATTTTTATACATTATTCTTAATTATTTCCAGAAACCCAAAACCATGATGTATCTTTACCAAAGGAAACTATGCATGCCATCTGATTCCTTATTGAATAACATGTTAGCTACTGTTAAATTGTTTAATTTTAAAGTACATGTAAGAAACAAAGCTATTATTTAATTTCCTTATTTTGAACTGAATTAAAATCTCATTCTAATCTTCTGTTTACTTTGCTAGTGAACTATTTAACCAGAGGTGTCCCCAAATTGATTTCTCTGTGGTTTAAATAATACTTCTAAAAATGCATATTAATTCATATTCTCCATTGGAAAATCAAGTCAGATACTTTATCTGAAGATAAAGCTAATTTGCCTGATCATTTTGATATGAACATTGCCTTTGCCAACTGAGTTATATTATAAATGTTTTTTATGAAACTAATAATACAAATCTGCAGCCTCCAAGTTTTATATTTAAGAGAAATAATAAACTAAAGGGATTTTATCAAAATTATTGTATTAGCTAAGGGGAACTGATCTAAGTATTTTTGGATTTTCCCAATATTTTGTAAGTCCATTCTCAAAATGAAAGTATGATATATAATAGCCATTTGCTTAGCCTTAGTCAAGTTGTTTTGGTAAACCTCCCAGAAACTCAGAAATTAATGATTCGGCAACAAGCCCTTCTATAAATTGGGCTTCTTTTCTTTCAAAGAATTAAAGATAGACAGCCAAATTATAAAATTATAAAAATGAAAAATTTTACTTTAAAAATTTAAGTCATTAAAAATAATTTTTATGACCGGTCACCATAAAAGATTTTGACCTGTGACTTGGATGCTCATTCCATTCCCTTCTCCTTCTTTATGGGAATAAAATGTATACTGTACTCTGTCCCCTTAGAAGCAACAGTCATCCTCCAAATCATGAACTAATTTGAAGAAAAATAGACAATCAAATCCACTTAATAATAAAAGATTTAGCACTTAAAAGCTTAACATCATGGGAAAATTTATTTCAACCCATATTTTTGCAGACATGTATGAGTAACCAATAAAAGCCTTGAATCATAAAAATATATTGCAGTAAGATAAATTATGTGAGGGAAGTTGAATGGAATGATGATTTCAAGAAGATAATAAAATCATGTAAAATTTCTATTTATGGTTTTTTCTTTTATTTGTTTGCTCTTAATTAACAATGGTGAGTGCCTAGTTACCATGGTATTTTTAGCTCGTTGGATGGATTTAAACTATGATCAAACCATTTATTTTAAAGTATAAATATTTATAATATGCTGCAAATGATAACTGCACAAATAATTAAACTTATGATAAAAGAAAAATTTCACTTTGCTAGTGAACTATTTGACCAGAGGTGTCCCCAAATTGATTTCTCTGTGGTTTAAATAATACTTCTAAAAATGCATATTAATTCATATTCTCCATTGGAAAATCAAGTCAGATACTTTATCTGAAGATAAAGCTAATTTGCCTGATCATTTTGATATGAACATTGCCTTTGCCAACTGAGTTATATTATAAATGTTTTTTATGAAACTAATAATACAAATCTGCAGCCTCCAAGTTTTATATTTAAGAGAAATAATAAACAAAAGGGGATTTTATCAAAATTATTGTATTAGCTAAGGGGAACTGATCTAAGTATTTTTGGATTTTCCCAATATTTTGTAAGTCCATTCTCAAAATGAAAGTATGATATATAATAGCCATTTGCTTAGCCTTAGTCAAGTTGTTTTGGTAAACCTCCCAGAAACTCAGAAATTAATGATTCGGCAACAAGCCCTTCTATAAATTGGGCTTCTTTTCTTTCAAAGAATTAAAGATAGACAGCCAAATTATAAAATTATAAAAATGAAAAATTTTACTTTAAAAATTTAAGTCATTAAAAATAATTTTTATGACCGGTCACCATAAAAGATTTTTGACCTGTGACTTGGATGCTCATTCCATTCCCTTCTCCTTCTTTATGGGAATAAAATGTATACTGTACTCTGTCCCCTTAGAAGCAACAGTCATCCTCCAAATCATGAACTAATTTGAAGAAAAATAGACAATCAAATCCACTTAATAATAAAAGATTTAGCACTTAAAAGCTTAACATCATGGGAAAATTTATTTCAACCCATATTTTTGCAGACATGTATGAGTAACCAATAAAAGCCTTGAATCATAAAAATATATTGCAGTAAGATAAATTATGTGAGGGAAGTTGAATGGAATGATGATTTCAAGAAGATAATAAAATCATGTAAAATTTCTATTTATGGTTTTTTCTTTTATTTGTTTGCTCTTAATTAACAATGGTGAGTGCCTAGTTACCATGGTATTTTTAGCTCGTTGGATGGATTTAAACTATGATCAAACCATTTATTTTAAAGTATAAATATTTATAATATGCTGCAAATGATAACTGCACAAATAATTAAACTTATGATAAGAAATTTCAGACACTAACTTCAAGATGTTTGACAGGATAGACAGTTTTTCAAAATTATTTTAGGTAGTCTATAACTAGCAGGTTTGAAGACCACTGCTATAGAACATAGCCTCAATGAAGCCCAGAGGAAAATTGAATGGGGGAAGAATTTTAGGAAAAAAAAAAAAAGACTATTTTATGACTATTTTTAGTTTCTGAATAGTCCCCCTTTATTCCCAGGGATACGCTCCAAGACCCTCAATGGATGCATGAAACCGTACATAGCACTCAAGTCTATATAGATTACATTTTTTCCTATATATAAACACCTAGGATCAAGTTTGATTTATAAATTAGGCACAGTAAGAGATTAAAGATAATAACAAATAACAGTAAAACAGAACAAATACAACAATATAATGTAATAAAAGTTACACGAATGTGGGCTCTCTTAAAATATCTTATTGTACAAATTTAATGCCTGTTCCATCTTAACTGGGTACTTATCACTTACTGTGGCTGTAATTTTCACAGTTTGAGGTACAAAAGCAAATCTGGCACCAAGTTCTTTTTCCTTCACAATTTCCTAGGTAGAAGATGCGTACATCTTAGCAACCTCAGTATACAACATGGTTTTCTTTCCTCATTAGGTGAAGAACTTTCACCTTTTCACTTACAGGAAGCACCTCACGGCTTCTCTTGGTGCAATGAATCGCCAGCATCGCTACACTTGTACTTTGAGGCTATTATTAAATAAAATAAGGGTGACTTGGACACAGGGCGGGTTATCTTGACCGTCGATCTGACAACCAAGTGACTAACAAGTGGGACGGAGCAGGACAGCACAAAATTGTTTATTTCTAGAAATTTCTGTTTAATATTTTCCCAGTGGAGTGTGAGAAACTGAAACCTTGGAAATCGAGACAGTGGATAAAGGCATATAACTTATTGTAATTCTTACTGTATAGCAGAAACCACTCTAACTTGATGTACACCAGCTTATTCACCAGGGCAATGGATTTTAAGGGCATTTCTAAGCAAGCCACAAATACTGTACTTACTCAAAATGGTCGCTAGGTGGCAAATTTGTAGTGGACAGGAAGCCCTCTTTCCCACTTCCACCAGCCCTCTCAATCTTCTCTCCTGCAAAAACGAAAAGGGTACGAATAACATAGAACAGTGCCAACCACAACAAACAGCAATAGCAAGAAATATTTTAGGTCTTTCCATTTCCAAAGGACAGTAATAAGTCCTTCTCATCTCTGAAAATTTCAGAAGTAGCCTTGTCTAGGAAAGTAATTTATTCTTTATTAATACCATTTACAAGTAGCCTTAACTAATACATTGCTCTGATATAACCATGTACTTTAACCACAAAACTCAAACCCTGTTCATCTAAGAACTCCAGCTCTAGCAAAACCAAAAAGCAGCACCAGCAGCCTCTGGGACATTCCAAGCACGAGGTTAAGCCCTTCATTTCTGAATCTGCAAACAGTATTAAAAGCTAGGTGTTACTATCACCCCCACGATACAGAGGTATTTCTGGTAATGCCCACATCACTTTATATAGTACAGCCATCAGAGATTCCTCAATGATCTAGTGCCATCTTCCTGTGATACTTCGGTGTTGTGTGTGTGTAACTCTTTTCTTGAAGAAGCGAAGAAAAAAGAACCATTCAAAGTCACATCCTAGGCTTCCCTGGTGGTCCAGTGGGTAAAGAGTCTGCCTTGCAGTGCAAGGGGCACTGGTTCAATCCTTGGCCCGGGATCCCACGGGCCGCGGAGTGTTAGACTGGTGTGTCCAATGACGAGCCAGTGCTCTGGAGCGCATGCGCCCAGGGCCGGTGCTCTGACATGAGAGAGGCCACTGCGATAGGAGGCCCACACAGGCCAAAGAATAAAGATAGATGAAAAATTAATTAAAAAGAGGCAAAAATTCTAAAAATGTTAAAAAAGTCACATCCTTTTATATGTGGTTGGGTCTGTTTTCATATACATAAGTTTGCATGTCTGTGCAATGTGGAAGTCTGTGTTTCTGTTTGTAACACAATTAAGCCCATGCTTAACTTTATGCCTACACTGGCAGATGTATTTGTGTCTGTGCATTCTTACATCTAATGTACATTTAGATTGAGTGCTGTGTGGGCACAGGAGTACATTTATAGATCATCATGTGTGTGTGTGTGTGTGTGTGTGTGTGTGTGTATGCACAGGAGCACAACCAAGACATATACATATTGACGTGTGAGGGTGCATGTTCTCTGCACCTATACATTTATGTGCCTGTGGAGATGTCTGTATTTTTTAGGATGTTTAGGTCTGAATTGTTGATATACATATATATGGTGCTAATGGTAAGGAATCTGCTTGCCAGAGCAGGAGACCTAGGTGCGATCCTTGGGTTGGGAAGATCCCCTGGAGGAGGAAATGGCCACCCCCTCCAGGGGGGTTCTCTTCTTGCCTGGAGAACCCCGTGGACGGAGGAGCCTGGTGAGCTACAGTCCATGAGATTTTAAAGAGTCAGACACAAATGAAGCAGCTTAGTGCGTGCGCATGCACGCGCACACACAGACACACAGACACACACACACACACGTATGTCTCTCGCTTTTATAGGCTGAAGATATGTGCCGGTGTGTTTCTGGGTGGGTATAGGCTTGCCATCTGATTGTGCATTTGCATGTGAATTTGTGTGTCTGTATATGCAAGTGCATTTACAGAGCTCTGTGTGCATATGCCGGTAAGGGGGAATGGAGCGTGTCAGTGTCTGAGTGGATGGAACCTTGTCTTCTGTGCGCACGTCTGCATGAAACCATCCGTGTAACAGAGCATCCATGCCTGCGTGGACACGTTTAGTCCTCCTGTTTACAGCTTGCACATATTCATCTGTGTCAGTCTCTGCATGCCTGTGTATCTCTGTGTACATAACACATGTGTGTGGGGGTTGTGAATCCATGTGCCTACACGTGTACATTCTTGCCTATAAGCTTGTTTGTGTCTAGGGGCTTCTATATTCACACATGCATGCCTTGGTTTTTATGCACGTGTTCCTCCACCTCTGGCTGCATGTGTATGTGTGTGTGACCATCTTCATGTCTATGGGTGCATATGGGGGGCGTGCATAATTCTGCATGAAAATTAATGTCTTTGGATGACTCTCTGGGTGAACGCATCTGTGTGTCCATGTGCAAGTGTTTGCGTCACTGTGTGCAGTTTAGGACTCCGTGTATGGGAATTGTGCCCGCTGATTGTCTCCTATGTGTCTATTCCCCCTGGTGCATGCCTCTGTGGTACGTATGCCCATTTCTGTTTGCAGGCATGCATATGACAATACACACACGTGTCGGTGCAGCTGTGTGTCTGTAAGGCTGTGCTGGGCTCTGCCAGTGTGGGTGCACACCTGTCTATGTCTGTGTGCACAGGTCAATAGACACTCATGCTTGTGTGCCTGTGTGCCTCAAGGTTTGTTCAGGTACGTTTGTGTGTCTCCATGTCCACTTGTACATCCATGTGGAATGTGTTCACATGTATAAATCTGTATATGTGTGTCTGCACAGGCTTCTGTGTTGGTATCTTTCTGCATTTACAGGGGTGTGAGTTCATGTGCTTCTGTCTCTGTGTACATGCCTGTGTCTCTGTGAATATAGCTGAGATACACAAATGAGCATGACTTTGTATGTTCCTCTTGTGCATCTGAGTGAATGTGTGTGAGTACAGGTGTGTTTGCCTGTGTATAACTTTGTGTGGGTCTCTAGGCCTGTGTGTCTGTATGTGCAGGTATTCACTTCTGCA
Organism: Tragulus kanchil; assembly: GCA_022376925.1. NCBI lineage: Eukaryota > Metazoa > Chordata > Mammalia > Artiodactyla > Tragulidae > Tragulus > Tragulus kanchil. The sequence goes on from JAIOJX010000001.1 coordinate 12,118,285, forward strand.
CATGAATCAATAGCCTTCTCTCCCCTGCCTCATTCTCTCCCCCACATTTACATATAATGCATATCTCTCCATATATAAAAGTAGATCCCTCTAACGTATATAGCACTGCCTCTGTGTGTATGTGTGTGTGTGTGTACATGTAGAGATTTCTTTATGAATCATCTCTGTTATGTCTGTGCATGCATGGATATGTCTCAGTGTGACAGTGCATGTGTGTGTGCACACCAGCATGCTTCTGTGTTTCCAATGCACATCAACATGCGTGAACATTCCCATGTGCATTCCCATGTTCATTTCTACACATATGTATGTATGTTCATTTATAGGTTTTCATGGTGAGCATGTAGATTGCATGTACAAGTAGGAACATGTATATGCAGGTGTGTTTTCATAACAGCTATGTCTCTGTGTGTAGATTCGTGTGACCTTGTGAGCATGAAAATGACAGGAAGTACATATTTAAAACACATGTATCTACTTGTAAATAAATTTCCATATTTCAGTGTTTGCATAATGGCTCTGTGTCTCCGTGTATCAATAGAAACACATACCCCTGAGTCTGCATGTGGACAGCTCCATGCACCTGTGTGTGACCATGTATGCACACAGGTGAACACCTCTGTGCCTGTGTGAGCTTGCGTGGGTTTGTTTTCATTTCTGCATGAAGGTCTCGGGGTGTCTGAGAATGGGGGTGTGCCTCCGGAGCATTTAGAACCGCCTATATGTTGTTGTATGTGTGATGTGTGCGCATCCATGTTTTTTCACCTTTGAGCTTACGAATCAGTAAAACACCTCCTCTGCATGCCTGGGTTGGCACACATATGTCTCTGCATGCTTCCCTGGGCCTGTGTGAATTGGAGTGCATATTTCTCATTATATGTTGCTCTGTACCTATACACAGAACGGTGTGCATTTGTGTGCATCAGTGTGGATATATACGTGAATCTGTGTAGACATGCGATGATCCCTGGTGGGATTCTGAGTTATATGTTCATATATGTGCAAACATATGTCTTTGGCTGTGGCTGAAAGAATGTATGGTCTGTGGGATTATGAGCACCTGCAGATCTGTGTCAGTGTGAATGTCAGTGTGCACGTGTGTGTGTATTCTGGTGTGTAGGTACTAATCTGTGATGAATGCATGTGTGTAGATGTGAGTACTTTCTTTGAGGAAGACTTTTCTCGTCATTTCTTTACCTTTCTACAGTTCAGCCAGTGGAGTAGGCTCAATATTTCTTCCTGCTCTTGAAATAGCCATGAAAATAAGCATTCAAAGATGGCCTTCTTTGGAAAACATAGCTTATTAAAGATGGTAACTATCATCTGTGTAATAACAGAGGCTTTGATCATCTGAAGTCCAAAAGTGGAGACTGCTCAGACCTTCCAGTCCTGCTGCCATCAGGGACCTTTCTGTCAGAGGTCCTGGTGTCCACCTCCCCTCCCCCTCCCCTCTGTTCTAGGCAGAGCCCACCTGCCACCACCTGACTGTTCAGAACCCACAGCACACAGACCTCTACCCACCTCTTCTTCCCCAGACCTGCCTATTACTAAGGCCTCCAAAGATACTTCTACCTTCCTCCCCATTGTGCAGATTAAGATACCTGGTGTCATATAATCCGACAGTTTTGGAGGCAGCATCATCCACAGCTAACAAATGAAAGACTGAAGACCAGAAAATTAAAGTGCATTGTGAGCATCACATGGCCTATAAGTGATAGAGGTAGAAATCAAAACCAGGCCTGACTGATGCAAAACATTTCTCCTTTCTGCTCTCCCCTTAACCACTTCTATTATTGAATGAATCCAGGTCCCAGTGCTGGAGCCCAGACTAAAAGGTAGAAATGTCTCATTAACCGCTTTGTTTGAATTGCGCATCCATGTTTTTCGCCTTTGAGCTTACGACTCATTAAATCCCCTCCTCTGCATGCCTGGGTTGGAACACATCTGTCTCTGCGTGCTTCCCTGGGCCTGTGTGAATTGGAGTGCATATTTCTCATTATATGTTGCTCTGTACCTATACACAGAACGGTGTGCATTTGTGTGCATCAGTGTGGATATATACGTGAATCTGTGTAGACATGCGATGATCCCTGGTGGGATTCTGAGTTATATGTTCATATATGTGCAAACATATGTCTTTGGCTGTGGCTGAAAGAATGTATGGTCTGTGGGATTATGAGCACCTGCAGATCTGTGTCAGTGTGAATGTCAGTGTGCACGTGTGTGTGTATTCTGGTGTGTAGGTACTAATCTGTGATGAATGCATGTGTGTAGATGTGAGTACTTTCTTTGAGGAAGACTTTTCTCGTCATTTCTTTACCTTTCTACAGTTCAGCCAGTGGAGTAGGCTCAATATTTCTTCCTGCTCTTGAAATAGCCATGAAAATAAGCATTCAAAGATGGCCTTCTTTGGAAAACATAGCTTATTAAAGATGGTAACTATCATCTGTGTAATAACAGAGGCTTTGATCATCTGAAGTCCAAAAGTGGAGACTGCTCAGACCTTCCAGTCCTGCTGCCATCAGGGACCTTTCTGTCAGAGGTCCTGGTGTCCACCTCCCCTCCCCCTCCCCTCTGTTCTAGGCAGAGCCCACCTGCCACCACCTGACTGTTCAGAACCCACAGCACACAGACCTCTACCCACCTCTTCTTCCCCAGACCTGCCTATTACTAAGGCCTCCAAAGATACTTCTACCTTCCTCCCCATTGTGCAGATTAAGATACCTGGTGTCATATAATCCGACAGTTTTGGAGGCAGCATCATCCACAGCTAACAAATGAAAGACTGAAGACCAGAAAATTAAAGTGCATTGTGAGCATCACATGGCCTATAAGTGATAGAGGTAGAAATCAAAACCAGGCCTGACTGATGCAAAACATTTCTCCTTTCTGCTCTCCCCTTAACCACTTCTATTATTGAATGAATCCAGGTCCCAGTGCTGGAGCCCAGACTGGGAACCAGCACAAGTAACTGCCTCCCAAAACTCTGTCTTAAACCTTGATTCTTTCCTGAAATTATCTCATTTCATCCTTGGAACGACCAAAAAGGAAATATTTCATCCACGTTTACAAATGTGTATACAGAGTCAACGTAATGAACAAAATCTTGTGGGAGCATGTAGGTCCTCTGTTCATGTCCTATAGAGTAACAACTTATTGTTGAGGCTCAAATGTGATAGCGAGTATGCCTCATGAAGTAAACCTGAATGTTCCAGAAGAAGCATACATATTATCCTGCCTTACTTGTAGTTGTGAGGCCTTCTGAGTATTATGTAGCAGGTATGGGCATTATTAGGGGTGTCTGTGAAGTCTGGAGCCAGGCTAGGTGTTGTGGGATGCATGTATGTGCTGTGGATTGTGTCTCTCTGGGTATGGCTCTTCTGTGAGGAGCATGGGACAAGTCTGAGTGTCCCAGGGCTAGTTTTTGAGTTAGGTGGCATGCCTGTGTGTAGCAGGTGTGAGGCTAGATGTTGTGTGGCGAGTCTGTCTTAAGGAAGGAAGGTCTAGGTGGTGTGGGGAAAGTGTGTGTGAAGTGTGTAGCGTGTTTAGTAAATTATAGGTCCTGTGGGTTTCTTGTGGTATCAGTCCATGACTGGTATGATTCATGTGTGCACTGTGATGTTGTTCTCCACAGTAAGGGAGGCATAGCTATGGGGTGTGAGGTAAAGCTGTGGATTATGAATCATGGGTCCTGAGCATCTGAAGTGACTATAATTTGTGGGATTGATTCAGACTGTTGTGATCTTTATGACTATGTTTGTGTGTGTGTGTGTGTGTGTGTGTGTGTGTGTGTGTGTGCAGTAGCTCAATTGTGTCCAACTTTGCAACTCCATAGACTGTAGCCCTTGAGGCTCCTCTGTCCATGGGATTTCCTAGCCAAGAATACTGGAGTGGGTTGCCATATCCTTTTCCAGGAGACTCTTCTTGATCCAGGGATCGAACCCACGTTTCCTGGGTCTCAAGCAATGGTTGGTAGGTTCTTTACCACTGCGCCACCTGGGAAGCATTTTTGGATGGACCATCAGGTAAATCTATGGACTGAGGAACACGTCCTCACATTGTAGGGCGTGTCTAGCTGTTGTGGTATATATATTCCAGCCTGTACATTGTGGGATATATGTTTGAGACACAGGGTAAGACTATGTGTCATGGGTTGATTGTGGAGATTTTATAGTAAGCTGTCGTGTCATAGAGCCAGTCTTTGCATTGTAGTGGACGTCTGTGTCTCACAGGCAATCTGTGTGGCTTTTTAAAGGGGGGAGTCCCCTAATTGGAGTTGTGTCTTTACATAGGATGCCGTTTCTGGAAGATGTGGTCTATGCTGAGCACTGTATGGTGTAGGCTGATGGGGGTTGGGGTGTCGGGTATATTCTAGTGTTTTCAAAAGACTGTGCATTATTAGGGGTGAGTCTGGGTGTGTGGGAGCTTGTGTATGTGCAGGGGGCATATCGCTTTATCATGCAATCCTGTGTTGTGAGGTATGCCAGTGTACGACTGAACATGTCTTGAGTTTGGGATCCTTACGCTGGGTGAGGATTTGTCTTGTGGGGTGAGTTTGTGTGGTAGGTCAGGCCTTTGCATTATAGGGTGTGTCTCTTAGTGGTGCAGGGCAAGACTGTGTATTACGAGGCTTGGCTGTAGTATTGTGGGTCTTGCATTGAACTGTGAGATTGTGTGCATGCAGGTAAGCGTAAGTTTTGTGGGGCAGGGCAGTACATTGTGGGGAGAACGTGATTTGGAATGAGTTTGTAAGTTGTGATTTTGTTCTAGGTGTTTCCAAGTGAATTTGCTTTGGGGGAGAAACTCTGAGCCTGATGGGGCCATTCTGTAGCTGTCACGCCTGTCTCTGGATTTTCTAGGTGTTTTGCACAATGTAGGATGCACTTTTCCACTGTGGGCTTTGCTAAGGTGTAGGGGTGAGTGAGTGCGCTGCAGACTGTGCAAAAATTTTCCACTGGCTTTGGACCATATCCTTTTCCAGGAGACTCTTCTTGATCCAGGGATCGAACCCACGTTTCCTGGGTCTCAAGCAATGGTTGGTAGGTTCTTTACCACTGCGCCACCTGGGAAGCATTTTTGGATGGACCATCAGGTAAATCTATGGACTGAGGAACACGTCCTCACATTGTAGGGCGTGTCTAGCTGTTGTGGTATATATATTCCAGCCTGTACATTGTGGGATATATGTTTGAGACACAGGGTAAGACTATGTGTCATGGGTTGATTGTGGAGATTTTATAGTAAGCTGTCGTGTCATAGAGCCAGTCTTTGCATTGTAGTGGACGTCTGTGTCTCACAGGCAATCTGTGTGGCTTTTTAAAGGGGGGAGTCCCCTAATTGGAGTTGTGTCTTTACATAGGATGCCGTTTCTGGAAGATGTGGTCTATGCTGAGCACTGTATGGTGTAGGCTGATGGGGGTTGGGGTGTCGGGTATATTCTAGTGTTTTCAAAAGACTGTGCATTATTAGGGGTGAGTCTGGGTGTGTGGGAGCTTGTGTATGTGCAGGGGGCATATCGCTTTATCATGCAATCCTGTGTTGTGAGGTATGCCAGTGTACGACTGAACATGTCTTGAGTTTGGGATCCTTACGCTGGGTGAGGATTTGTCTTGTGGGGTGAGTTTGTGTGGTAGGTCAGGCCTTTGCATTATAGGGTGTGTCTCTTAGTGGTGCAGGGCAAGACTGTGTATTACGAGGCTTGGCTGTAGTATTGTGGGTCTTGCATTGAACTGTGAGATTGTGTGCATGCAGGTAAGCGTAAGTTTTGTGGGGCAGGGCAGTACATTGTGGGGAGAACGTGATTTGGAATGAGTTTGTAAGTTGTGATTTTGTTCTAGGTGTTTCCAAGTGAATTTGCTTTGGGGGAGAAACTCTGAGCCTGATGGGGCCATTCTGTAGCTGTCACGCCTGTCTCTGGATTTTCTAGGTGTTTTGCACAATGTAGGATGCACTTTTCCACTGTGGGCTTTGCTAAGGTGTAGGGGTGAGTGAGTGCGCTGCAGACTGTGTCTAGGTTGAAGACCAAGGGTGCCTTGTGGGGCAAGGCCGTGTTGGAAAGTACATCTGGTGAAGAGAATAACTCTTAATGGGGATCATACAGTGGGGCAAGTCTGTGTGTCCTAGGGCAACTCTGGGGGTGGGGGACACATGTTTTCCTGTGGGGTATTTTCCTTGCAGAGTGATTGTGTGTGTGCGTTGGGGTGAATCTGTGCATCAGAATGCAGTTTTGTGTTTGTGGGAGAAACCTTTCTGTCAGCTAACCCATCATAGGTTAGCTGTAGCTAAGGACTGTGGGGCTAATTTGTGTCCTGTAAGACACGTCTGGGTGTTTTGTGCCAAGGCTGAATGTGTGACTGGATATTTTAAATCTGTTCTTATCATTGTGGGGTGAGTTTATGTTGTAGAGTGAGGCTGTGCAATACTGGGAGAGTTCAGCTTTGTGAGGGTGTTTCTATGGGGGCATACTTTTATGTTTTAATGTGGTTTGGCAGTTGTTTTTAGAGTCTGTACTTGCACTGTGAGTTTGAGACTCCATGGGGGCAAACCTATGTGTTTTGCTGCATGTCTGGGATTTGTGGAGGTAGTGTGGTGTGGGGCAAAACTGTGTGTTGAGCTCATCTGTACCTGAAGAGAGAGCTGATGTGCTGAGATGTAATTCTGTGAGTTGTGAGGGGGATCTGTATCTCAGACGTATCAGTAGATTGTAGGGTATGTCTGCATGTCGTGTATGTGTGTACACTGCTTAAGCAAATCGTTGCGCCACAGGCTAAGTGTGTTAACTGGGAGAGGATTCTACAGACTGTATTCAGCAGGATGGATGGTGTCTTGAGATCCTGTTCCACGCCTTGCTGGGAGAGGAGTTGGGAGTTGTCACTGACTGCATGTTTGGGGGAACACTCATTGTGCTGAGGGGCATATGTGTGTAAATATGTGCCTGTGTGTTGTATTCTGTGTCAACTGTGAGTGTTGTGTGACCCATCTGTGTGTCTTGAGCTGACCCTCTACAATGCTTGGGGAATCCATACACTCTGGGCTGGTCGTGTGATTTTGGGTGCGGATCTCTGAGTGGTGAGCAGAGCCCTGGCACTGTCTTTAGAGAATGTCTGGGAGAGATGTGTAGTGGGGCACGTTTCTGCATTGTAAGAAGAGTCTCGTGGCATGAGTTGTGTCTCCTCACTGTGACTTGACACTGCACAGTGGGGCATATCAGGGCTCTGTGATTCTGTGCTTTCTCCCATCCAAGTACTACCTAGGCCCGACCCTGCTTAGCTTCCAAGATCAGACGCGATTGGGTGTGTTCAGGGATTCCGTGCTTTCTGAGAAGAGTCTGGGTGTTGTACTTCTGTCTGCGTGGTTGCTGAGCTGAGAGTTGTGGGTGAGTGCTTGCAGTGGGCTGTGGATAAGGGTGCAAGGGTGTCTTTGTGCTGCTCTTGGTCCTCTGTTGCTGTTCCTGCTTTCCCAGTAGGCCAGGTGTCTGCCCAGTGAGGCGGGAGGTGTGAGGGTGGGGAGTGGGCAGCACATCTTGGTTCTAGGCCACATGTGTGTGCTGTTGTGCAGCTATGCACTTCGAAGGGGAGTCTGTGTACTTTATGTTTCTGTCTGTGCATTCATGGATACAGGCTGTCACGGTGTGGTGGAGTGAATCCGGACATCATGGGGTGATTCTGGATGGTGTGGCCCTTGTCTGTGTGTTCTAGGATATGCCTTTATGTCGAGGGATGAGCATGAGCTTTGTGGGGTAGATATGGGCACTGCACATGATTAAGCATGTTATGAGACACGTTTGCGTTGCATATGAGGTGTTCTACCATCTGTCTGGACTGTAGACTGTGATGTATGCCTTGCATGGCGTGGTTGGGCAAGCCGGTGAAGTAGGGCCTCCTACCCGCACATTTAAGGGCCTCTTCTGTGCTGGGGAAACTCTTTGCAGTGAGCCTGGGTGTTGCGGATCTAGTTTTTTCACTGTGGAGTGACTACATCTATTGTGGAGCAAATCAGCTCTGTAGAGTGCGTGTGTGCATTGTGATTCCAGCCTGTGCGTGGTGCTCCTTGTGTGAGGAGGCAGGTCTGTGCATTGGGGGGTTTACCTGTGCTTTGGGCTCGTGATTTTGGGTGCGGATCTCTGAGTGGTGAGCAGAGCCCTGGCACTGTCTTTAGAGAATGTCTGGGAGAGATGTGTGGGGCACGTTTCTGCATTGTAAGAAGAGTCTCGTGGCATGAGTTGTGTCTCCTCACTGTGACTTGACACTGCACAGTGGGGCATATCAGGGCTCTGTGATTCTGTGCTTTCTCCCATCCAAGTACTACCTAGGCCCGACCCTGCTTAGCTTCCAAGATCAGACGCGATTGGGTGTGTTCAGGGATTCCGTGCTTTCTGAGAAGAGTCTGGGTGTTGTACTTCTGTCTGCGTGGTTGCTGAGCTGAGAGTTGTGGGTGAGTGCTTGCAGTGGGCTGTGGATAAGGGTGCAAGGGTGTCTTTGTGCTGCTCTTGGTCCTCTGTTGCTGTTCCTGCTTTCCCAGTAGGCCAGGTGTCTGCCCAGTGAGGCGGGAGGTGTGAGGGTGGGGAGTGGGCAGCACATCTTGGTTCTAGGCCACATGTGTGTGCTGTTGTGCAGCTATGCACTTCGAAGGGGAGTCTGTGTACTTTATGTTTCTGTCTGTGCATTCATGGATACAGGCTGTCACGGTGTGGTGGAGTGAATCCGGACATCATGGGGTGATTCTGGATGGTGTGGCCCTTGTCTGTGTGTTCTAGGATATGCCTTTATGTCGAGGGATGAGCATGAGCTTTGTGGGGTAGATATGGGCACTGCACATGATTAAGCATGTTATGAGACACGTTTGCGTTGCATATGAGGTGTTCTACCATCTGTCTGGACTGTAGACTGTGATGTATGCCTTGCATGGCGTGGTTGGGCAAGCCGGTGAAGTAGGGCCTCCTACCCGCACATTTAAGGGCCTCTTCTGTGCTGGGGAAACTCTTTGCAGTGAGCCTGGGTGTTGCGGATCTAGTTTTTTCACTGTGGAGTGACTACATCTATTGTGGAGCAAATCAGCTCTGTAGAGTGCGTGTGTGCATTGTGATTCCAGCCTGTGCGTGGTGCTCCTTGTGTGAGGAGGCAGGTCTGTGCATTGGGGGGTTTACCTGTGCTTTGCTGGGGGTTTTGTTTTTGGCCATGCCACGGACCTGTGGGATATCACTTCTGTGACCAGGAATCGAACCCATGCCCCCTGCAGTAGAAGTGCAGAGTCTTAACCTGTGGGCCACCAGACGTCCCTTTGTTGGGCTTTGTACTCCGTCAGCATTGTGGAGCATGACTCTGTGATGAGTGTGTGTATGAGGTGGCCGCCAGGTCTTTGTGGACCGCATCTTGTACTGTTATCATTCTGTACATTATGGGGCACTTGTGTGGCTTGGGGTTGTGTCTGTACCTTGAGAGGCATATCTGCATGTTGTGAAGCATGGCTGTGGAGCGTGGGGTGGTCTATGAGCCGTAGGTTGCCTCCAGATGTTCTGACGTGAGTGTGTGGGTGACGTAGGCCGACATGTGCGTCATGGGCCACATCTGCAGAGGTTGGGCTTAGCCTGTGCTCACAGGCTGTATTTGAGTGCTCTGGGTCTGCACATCTATCGGGGCACTAGGTGGACACAACTAAGGGTGTTTGGGCTTTGCACTGTGATACATTTCTGTTCCCTTTGGGGGCTGTGGGGTGTGTGGATGTCTGCACACTGTGGAGTACACCCAAGATTTCTGAGACTAGACTGTGTGCTGTGGGGCAAGATGGTGTGTCCCAGTGCCATCTTCTACTTTGTGGGAGGAGTCTGTGCTACGACATCAAGCCTGCACACTGTAAGGCACATTGAGGCAGTGTGGATCCGTTGTGTGTGTTAGAGAAGTCTATGTGTTATGTATTATTCCTAGGGATTGTAAAGTGAGTTTTGTGTTGTGGCGCCAATGTGATCTGTGTGTGCGTGTGTGTGTGTGTGTATGATAAGGTGTGTTTAGTTGAATGGGATGAGTGTGTGCGTGGACGAGTTTGTGTATTATGGGTGTGCGTGCACTGCAATGTGTGTTGTGCCCATGTGTTATGCAGATATTCTGCACAGGAGGTGTTTCCCAGGGTTTTGGGCTAAGTGTAATCGACAGGGAAATCGTAAGGAAAGGGTGGTGGGAGTGCGCTCTCGATGGGCTCCGGGGCAGGATGGAGGTGTACTTTACGGGCTGTGCGTGGTGCTCCTTGTGTGAGGAGGCAGGTCTGTGCATTGGGGTGTTTACTTGTGCTTTGCTGGGGGTTTTGTTTTTGGCCATGCCACGGACCTGTGGGATATCACTTCTGTGACCAGGAATCGAACCCATGCCCCCTGCAGTAGAAGTGCAGAGTCTTAACCTGTGGGCCACCAGACGTCCCTTTGTTGGGCTTTGTACTCCGTCAGCATTGTGGAGCATGACTCTGTGATGAGTGTGTGTATGAGGTGGCCGCCAGGTCTTTGTGGACCGCATCTTGTACTGTTATCATTCTGTACATTATGGGGCACTTGTGTGGCTTGGGGTTGTGTCTGTACCTTGAGAGGCATATCTGCATGTTGTGAAGCATGGCTGTGGAGCGTGGGGTGGTCTATGAGCCGTAGGTTGCCTCCAGATGTTCTGACGTGAGTGTGTGGGTGACGTAGGCCGACATGTGCGTCATGGGCCACATCTGCAGAGGTTGGGCTTAGCCTGTGCTCACAGGCTGTATTTGAGTGCTCTGGGTCTGCACATCTATCGGGGCACTAGGTGGACACAACTAAGGGTGTTTGGGCTTTGCACTGTGATACATTTCTGTTCCCTTTGGGGGCTGTGGGGTGTGTGGATGTCTGCACACTGTGGAGTACACCCAAGATTTCTGAGACTAGACTGTGTGCTGTGGGGCAAGATGGTGTGTCCCAGTGCCATCTTCTACTTTGTGGGAGGAGTCTGTGCTACGACATCAAGCCTGCACACTGTAAGGCACATTGAGGCAGTGTGGATCCGTTGTGTGTGTTAGAGAAGTCTATGTGTTATGTATTATTCCTAGGGATTGTAAAGTGAGTTTTGTGTTGTGGCGCCAATGTGATCTGTGTGTGCGTGTGTGTGTGTGTGTGTATGATAAGGTGTGTTTAGTTGAATGGGATGAGTGTGTGCGTGGACGAGTTTGTGTATTATGGGTGTGCGTGCACTGCAATGTGTGTTGTGCCCATGTGTTATGCAGATATTCTGCACAGGAGGTGTTTCCCAGGGTTTTGGGCTAAGTGTAATCGACAGGGAAATCGTAAGGAAAGGGTGGTGGGAGTGCGCTCTCGATGGGATCCTGGGCAGCATGGAGGTGTACTTTACAGGCTGTGTGTTAATTTGAATTATTTTAGATCAAGCTGTACTATTATGGTCCAGTTCCACGTATAGAAACAATAACCATAACAATAACAACAATAACAACAAGATCAGTTAACATCAACAGCACCGACTCTGTGCCAGGCACTCTTCTCAACATGTCAGAAACATTCACACATTCATTCCTCTTGACAGCCCTAACAAGTAGGTCCCATTTTTAGTCCCAATTAATACCTGAGAAAAACAAGGCACAGAGAGGTTAAGAAACCTTTCCAAAGTCACACGATTAGTAAATGAAACACGTGGGCTTGGAAGCCAGGCAGTTGGAATCTTATGTATAGGCTTTTAACCGCCACCTATACTGCCCCTGTATTTAGGGGTGTATATCTTCCTGGACCTCGTGGGGTTTGTGTAGCTGTTGTGGCATAGCGTGGGTTGCAGAGCCTCTACAGATAACAAAAATTTACCCAAGCGTGTGAGGCTTGTCCCTGAATTTCAGGATGGATGTTGTGCAGAGGGGGCACTGTTGTCTATCAAGTTTGGAAGCAAAGACGCTACTGTTTGCCTTGTGTGGAAAGGCTTTCCACTGAGCACTGACTGTGGACACTGTGTGCTGAGCTCCCACTTTAAAGGAAAGGTATGTGGGGATGTAATTTTGTGAGCTGTCCGAGAGTCATGTGTTTATGGGAGTGTCAATTTGGAAAGGTGTGTTTCTGTGTGTTAGGTCTAGTCGCTGCAGGATGGTATGACTGCACCTCTTGGGGTGTGTCTGTGGGTATTGCTGCCCTGGACTGAGCCACGTAGGGAAGGCTGTAACCGCGATGCAGTGCTGTGACTGACGAGGAGACGGAGTGTGCTGTGGGAAACATGGGTATGCTGTGGGGGTCTACAGGTATTCTGAGTCCCTCGAGGAGAGGAGTCTGTGCATTTTAGGATGCCTCTGTGTGGGGTGTCTGTGTGTGTTGGTGTACAGTATCTCTGTGTTTATGTGGGCGTGGCTGTGCTCACGTCATGGGAAGTGTCTTCGTGCTGTGGGCACGTTGGTGTGCAGGTAGGCTGAGGACACAGTGCTGCAGAGGGAAGGTGTGTGTTATGCAAGGCTGCGCGCTTACACAGTGAGCGATCTGGAAGGTGTGAAATGTATTAAGGAGTGTTCTCTGAGCTTGTGAGGCAAGCTGGATGACGCCGTGTGCTGCAGGATGAGTCACAGTCATGGTATGAGGCTTGTTCAGTGAGGAGCATGAATTTAGGAGCATGTTAATGAGCTATATTCATACATTATGAGATACAATCTATATGTGGTAGCATGTGTTTGTGTGACAGAAGGCACGTCACTGCGTTGTCGGGTGCAACGAGTGCATGCGGGTGTGCTGTGCTGGATATGATGGGGTGAGCGTGTGTGTTAAGCAGCAAGCCCGTGCCTCGCAGAGCACACTTGTGACCTGGGGTGAGGCTCTGGGTATGGCGAATGGCACCTGGTTTAGGATACTGTCTGCGCTCTCTAGGGGGTGTGACTGTTGTGGGGGGTGTCTGTGTGCTGTAGGATGTTCCAGGGTTGGTCTACGGATCATGCGGTGAATGGTCGTGTTGTCAGATGATTCTAGGTATTTGGGGCTAACCCTTTTCACATTGCAATAGTACCATAAATTCAATTTAATCGTCAACGATAGTAACAACAGTTCCTGTGCAGCAGGCACTGTATTAAAAGCTTAGCGTACCCGAATTCACTCAATATTCACAAAAACCCTTTTCAATAAGTACTGCTGTTACCTTTGCTTTACAAACGAGCAGACTAAAGAACAGAGGAATATACTTACCCAATGCGCACAATTAGAAAGGGGTGGAACCTGGATTCAAAGCCAGGTAGTCTGGGTCCAGAGGCCTTGCTCTTAACCATTACACAAGTTGTGCTGTTGTGGACCAGGGCTGTAGCTCAACGGGATGGGAAAGCACGTCTGTAAACTATGATGGAAGGCCTGGCATTGCACAGGAAATAGGGAGTGTGTGTCTACGCATTGGGGAAGGCTCATTTTTAGGCCTGGCATTTAAAAGAGTGTGGGGTGTCTGTGTGTGTTGGTGTACAGTATCTCTGTGTTTATGTGGGCGTGGCTGTGCTCACGTCATGGGAAGTGTCTTCGTGCTGTGGGCACGTTGGTGTGCAGGTAGGCTGAGGACACAGTGCTGCAGAGGGAAGGTGTGTGTTATGCAGGCTGCGCTTACACAGTGAGCGATCTGGAAGGTGTGAAATGTATTAAGGAGTGTTCTCTGAGCTTGTGAGGCAAGCTGGATGACGCCGTGTGCTGCAGGATGAGTCACAGTCATGGTATGAGGCTTGTTCAGTGAGGAGCATGAATTTAGGAGCATGTTAATGAGCTATATTCATACATTATGAGATACAATCTATATGTGGTAGCATGTGTTTGTGTGACAGAAGGCACGTCACTGCGTTGTCGGGTGCAACGAGTGCATGCGGGTGTGCTGTGCTGGATATGATGGGGTGAGCGTGTGTGTTAAGCAGCAAGCCCGTGCCTCGCAGAGCACACTTGTGACCTGGGGTGAGGCTCTGGGTATGGCGAATGGCACCTGGTTTAGGATACTGTCTGCGCTCTCTAGGGGGTGTGACTGTTGTGGGGGGTGTCTGTGTGCTGTAGGATGTTCCAGGGTTGGTCTACGGATCATGCGGTGAATGGTCGTGTTGTCAGATGATTCTAGGTATTTGGGGCTAACCCTTTTCACATTGCAATAGTACCATAAATTCAATTTAATCGTCAACGATAGTAACAACAGTTCCTGTGCAGCAGGCACTGTATTAAAAGCTTAGCGTACCCGAATTCACTCAATATTCACAAAAACCCTTTTCAATAAGTACTGCTGTTACCTTTGCTTTACAAACGAGCAGACTAAAGAACAGAGGAATATACTTACCCAATGCGCACAATTAGAAAGGGGTGGAACCTGGATTCAAAGCCAGGTAGTCTGGGTCCAGAGGCCTTGCTCTTAACCATTACACAAGTTGTGCTGTTGTGGACCAGGGCTGTAGCTCAACGGGATGGGAAAGCACGTCTGTAAACTATGATGGAAGGCCTGGCATTGCACAGGAAATAGGGTGTGTTGTGTCTACGCATTGGGGAAGGCTCATGTGCTTTGTAGGTTTCTATCTTAGAGTAAATCTGTATTGTGATGCAATTCTATGCATTGAGGGAGAAATCTATGTGTTCACAAGCATTTCTGTGAATTCTGAGTTTTGTGGTTGTGCTTATGTCGTTGGGCAAATCTATGCCGTGGAAGGCTTGGCTGAGTATGGGGCGACTCTCAGGGCCCCGTGTGTTTGTGTGTTGGGCAGCAAGTCTCAGTATTGATGGGAGACTCTGGGCACGTCGAGCGAGTTCCAGGTCTCTTTGGGCAGATCTTGGTGTAAAAGCAGGATGTGTGCCATGGGGTAAATCTGGTGATGGTAGAGCAAAGGGTGGTATGTGTTTGGGGGTGTGTGCGCTGCCTAATCACCCTGAGTGTGGTTTGGGTGAAGTGAATCTGTATGACAAGTGTGTCCTGTGACATGACTCTGCACTGTTGAGTGCAGGGTTGTGCTTTATGTTGTGAGTTGTATCTAGGTTGTGAGGGGACAGTGCCCTGAGGGGCGAAACTGAACACTTCAAGGCAACCTTAGGTGTTGCCGCAACATGAATGTGTTTGTTGTGGACCAAGCCTGCGTACTCTAGGGACATTTTGCACACTGGGGAGCAGTGCTGTGCATTGTTGAGGTGTGTCTGTTTATCACAGAGTGTATCTGCGGAATTGGGGGTGGGGCTTTCTTGATACAAGGCCCCAGTGTGCCTTATGGGGGAAGCGTATGTTTGGCAAAGGTGGGGATGCTGGACCGCGCATGAGGGTGCCCTAGAGCGAG
Source organism: Tragulus kanchil (assembly GCA_022376925.1). NCBI lineage: Eukaryota > Metazoa > Chordata > Mammalia > Artiodactyla > Tragulidae > Tragulus > Tragulus kanchil. The sequence goes on from JAIOJX010000001.1 coordinate 12,133,537, forward strand.
TATTTGCACCGTGTGGTGACTATGTTTGTTGTGGAGGGAAGAGGCACTAGAGAGAAAGATGGTGCATTGTGCCATAGTCCTAAGGGGTGGGGACACATGTTAGATGGTCTTTGCATCTCTCTGTCATGGGGCTGAGTTTAATCTTGGGGCCATGGGATGAGTCTTGGAGCTACAGGGCGAGTCTGTGGTGCACGGGCTCGTCCTTGTGAGGGGGACGAGACTGCGTCCCCGCGGGAGGCTGTGTGCCCTGCAGCCAGTCTGCTGAGGCGGAGAGGTGTGTGTGCCATGGGGAGGGCCTGTGTCCTGGGGAGACAGCTGCGTTTGTGGGTGAGTCTACATGTTGGAAATACAGGCTGTGTGCTAGGGGAGCATCATTCACCCAAAGGGAGCCTCTGCGTGTTTGGAGGAGACGCTCTGTGTTATGGGGAGCCGGGCCTAGGTGGTGATCTGGGTCATGTCAGGGCACCGCAGACCAAGTCTGGGTCCTTCGGTGCTGGCTTGTGTCCTGTGCTGCTAGTCTGCGTGCCGTGGGGCAAGTCTGTCTGCCGGTGAAGAGTTGTGCGTGTCTCTCTGTGTGGATCTTCAAGCTCTGTTGAGAACCGGGTCATGTGCCCCGGCGGGTCAGCGGGCTCTGGGGAGTGGCTTTGGGCCATGGGAAAACCCTCTCGCTTGGCGGGCGTCTGTGGGCTGGGTCGGTGTGATACGACAGGGGTCTGTGCCCTGCCCTGCTGTGCTCAGCTATGGGTTGAGTCGGGGGACATGAGGGAAATCTGGCTGCCGCAGGGACAGCCTGTGTTTCGTGGGGCGTCTGTATGCCATGAGTCCCTGCGTGTGGTGAGAGGGTGGTGCTGTAGTGAGTACTGGTGGGGGGCAGCGCCTCTCTGTGACCTGGGGGGTGAGCCTGTGTGCCCCGTGTGGGCCAGGGCCAGGCTTGGCACAATGTGGAGACAGTCTGCGATGCTGGGACTGTCTGTGCGTCTCTGGGTGAGGCTGGGTGATGTGGGGATTGTCGGTGCGCCGTGGGGCACGTCTGCGGTGCTTCCGTGTGCAAAGGGAAGAGCCTTTGTGCTGCAGGGGGAGATGTGTGTTTGTGCTGTTGGGTGTTAGAGGGTGAGTTTGCACATGGTAGCACAACACTGCTTCAGGGCAAGTCTCCTTTAATATCTACAAATACTAAGAGCCAACACGTACACAACAAGTATCACTACCAGACACTGGTCTAAAGGTGCTACGAGTAGCCCCATTTTGCATCTGAGTAAATTGAGGCACAGAGAGATTATGCAATTGCACTGTGGTCATGCAACTAGCCACTGGTGGAGGTTTGAAACCAGGTAGTCTGTTCCCTGTGCCCACACCATTAGGAATCCCCTTGGGGCGCTGGGCCTCACGACCCCCTTATGGATCAGTGGCTGCAAAGACTGGGAAGCCTTGGTGATGGCTGCTGGACATATCCAGAGCAGGTAATTTGGGAGGAAGAAAACCTGAGTGACTCAAAGCCTTTCAAGGATTAAAAAAAATTCAATGCTCCATATACCATAATGATGGCATTTCAACCCAGAAAACCTGACATCACGACCGCAAAATAACACCTTCAGCGTCTGGAGACCCCAGGACCCCTCCCTCTCCCTCCACAGGCGCGAATGCGCAGGCTCTGGTGAGCTGCCGTTGCCATGGAAACCAACCTCCAGCCACAAACAAATCACAGCCTAATGCAGCAAGTCTAGAAATGCCTAGGGCTGTGGCTGCGAGCCAAAGCAGCCCCTTGCAGCAAGGCATCCTCCCACACACGCCCCCCTTTTTGCTTCCCCAATCAATAAAGGCTAGAGGCAAGAGTCAGAAGTCAATAGAGAAAGAAGACTGTGTTGGGAGTGGGGGTGGGGAGGGTCAACCGTGGGTGCCCGGTGATTTTCATACCCAAATATTTCTGTGAGCCACGTTTAACCCATTTCCCACTAAAAGACTCCAGTGGTTTATGCTTGAGCCTTGCATCTGCAGTGAAAAGAGGCGCATCACTGGGCTATGTCCCTCTCTACAAGAGAGGGTGGCAGTGGTGGCATGGACTGGGACCCATCCTGCCTTCTTTAAATCCCTAGATCAGACTACTGCCAGCAACATGGTATGGGGGTGTCTGCTTGGGTGTTAAGGAAGGCCTTTGTGCTGCAGGGGGAGATGTGTGTTTGTGCTGTTGGGTGTTAGAGGGTGAGTTTGCACATGGTAGCACAACACTGCTTCAGGGCAAGTCTCCTTTAATATCTACAAATACTAAGAGCCAACACGTACACAACAAGTATCACTACCAGACACTGGTCTAAAGGTGCTACGAGTAGCCCCATTTTGCATCTGAGTAAATTGAGGCACAGAGAGATTATGCAATTGCACTGTGGTCATGCAACTAGCCACTGGTGGAGGTTTGAAACCAGGTAGTCTGTTCCCTGTGCCCACACCATTAGGAATCCCCTTGGGGCGCTGGGCCTCACGACCCCCTTATGGATCAGTGGCTGCAAAGACTGGGAAGCCTTGGTGATGGCTGCTGGACATATCCAGAGCAGGTAATTTGGGAGGAAGAAAACCTGAGTGACTCAAAGCCTTTCAAGGATTAAAAAAAATTCAATGCTCCATATACCATAATGATGGCATTTCAACCCAGAAAACCTGACATCACGACCGCAAAATAACACCTTCAGCGTCTGGAGACCCCAGGACCCCTCCCTCTCCCTCCACAGGCGCGAATGCGCAGGCTCTGGTGAGCTGCCGTTGCCATGGAAACCAACCTCCAGCCACAAACAAATCACAGCCTAATGCAGCAAGTCTAGAAATGCCTAGGGCTGTGGCTGCGAGCCAAAGCAGCCCCTTGCAGCAAGGCATCCTCCCACACACGCCCCCCTTTTTGCTTCCCCAATCAATAAAGGCTAGAGGCAAGAGTCAGAAGTCAATAGAGAAAGAAGACTGTGTTGGGAGTGGGGGTGGGGAGGGTCAACCGTGGGTGCCCGGTGATTTTCATACCCAAATATTTCTGTGAGCCACGTTTAACCCATTTCCCACTAAAAGACTCCAGTGGTTTATGCTTGAGCCTTGCATCTGCAGTGAAAAGAGGCGCATCACTGGGCTATGTCCCTCTCTACAAGAGAGGGTGGCAGTGGTGGCATGGACTGGGACCCATCCTGCCTTCTTTAAATCCCTAGATCAGACTACTGCCAGCAACAGGCTGGCAAACGTTATTTATTTTGGGTCCTTATACATTTCTTACATTTTCCACTTCTACCATTCTAGAAAGTTCCAGGAACCGAGTCCAGTTAGGTTTAATTCTTCAAGTACCTGAGGAGTAGAAAGAAAAGGTTGAAAGAGGAACTTTAGGAATAACACCAACCCTAGGAGTATTATATGACCACACAGTTAGGCTGCCAGCTAGCTGTGTCTAGGAGGAATAGCGCATCTGAAACCGTGGTTTAATATATCAGGATTTCTCAATGTTCATTGGTAAAATGCATCTCATGAAGACCATTATGAACTATTTAAAATTTAACAATTCTGTTTGAAAATCACTGCCCCAAACTGCCTGTGCCTAGGATTTGTGAAAGGCATTAGCAAGAACGTGATGCTATAGTACAGAATGCTGTCAGAAGCTGCAAGAAGGTTAGGAGTGCTATTGTTGGAGGTAACCTTCTTGGGTAGAGAGAAAATGGCCGACCTGTGGAAAGCTACACCCTGTCTAGTGGGAGGTCAGTTGTTGAAATCAGTGGGAGGAGGCTGGGTGACTCAATGAATGACGCTGAAACAATTGGTGACCTATTTGGAAAAAACACAAAATTAGATCTGCTTCATATCATACGCCAAAAGAAGTCCAGATGAATTAGAGTTCCTTGTAAGGAATGAAGCGAGGAAATGACTAGGAAAAAATGCAGGTGAATGTAGTCATCAAAAGAAAGAAAGAAATCACAAAACCAAAAATTGATAGTTGTGAATACCTAAAAATGTAAAGCTGCAACATATTTAAGAAAGCTCACTGTAAATGATAAAGCATGAATAGGCAAAAAATGCTGGAAAATAATGCTTTTAACACATATGATAAATAAATGAGGCGATATGTATGGGCTTGTGGGTGGGGGAGAAACCTTAAACTGGTTCATACCATCTGATCCAGGAATTCCACGTCTACGAATTTATCCTAGGAGGGGAAAAAAAAAAAAAACCAGAAAAGCGCAACAGAGGTTTATATTGAAAGATATTCCTTAAATTATAACAGCAAAAATTGCACATAGAAGCATTCAATAATTAGACATTTAGTGGAACACCTATATGATCGAACATTAAGCATCCATAGAACATCAACATTCTCATGGAATATTTTAAAATATTGAGAATTTCAATATATTGCTTAGTGGTTAAGGCAGCTTGAAAAGTACATGTACATAGGATCTTCATTTTATTTATAAATACATATTTTATGCATAGATTTGCATGTATTCAGAGAGGAGGGACTGACTTTATTAATAATAATTATCTCTCAGTTATAGGATTATGGGTAACTTTTATAGTCATCTTTAGGCTTTCCCCAATTTTCTACAATAAATATGTGAATGTTTATAATAAAGGGGAAAATGGCAAGATAGTTGAAGAGAATATTTATTTTAATAGGTGCTATAAAAGTGGTGAGAGTAGGAAAAAGAAAGGCTAGGAATAGAGACAATAAAAAGCAGAGAGTAAATCTGCCCATGTTTATCAACAGAGGATCAAACCAAACACACTCCGTATGTATTACGTAAAGACTATAGTATTACTTGTATGTTAGTAGGTACAGAATGTCTTATACAAGATGGACTCCTGGAAATTTTCTTCGCTAGAGCAGAGGATGGTCACATATCGCTGGACGTGTCAGTCATCCTCTGCCGCAGTGCTGTGTTCAACGCCTCCTCCCTCCCATGGCTTCACCATGCTCTCCCCCGCCCCTCTCTGCCCCCACCTCCTCCTACAAAACATGCCAACAGCAGACATTTTCAGCTTGGAAAAAATGTTCCATCTTATCAACTTTCTTTAAAGCTATTTCATTCATATTTTCTCATCCCTGATTGCTATTTTGGCATCTAACTAACTCAAAAAATCTACTTATCTATCTTTTTTCTCCTTTTCTTCCTGTTGACATCAAAACAATCTGAATTTCAAAGAAAAAAAAACACTTCAGCTTTTTTTTCTTTTTCTTTTTTCTTGCAGAAATGTATCTACAAAAGCAATTTCCAGGTAAAAGGGGGACATGAAAGCATAAATATTTTCGGGCCAATTCAGAAACAACTATGAAAGCTTTGTTGATAGGAATCTGCTATCTTTTTTCACATCCCTTTCCCAAGAAAGAAGCTCCTATCGTATTGTCCTTACTGTAAAATCTGATGTCCACAAATACAAATGAATTATCTTCCAAATACAGGCCCAGTCACAACAGTCATGATTTCTCTTTCATGATGTTTCTTTCGAAAACCAAATTTAAATCTTTCTCACTCAACACACGTTCGTCTCTCATGTGAAGCAATTAATCTGAACATTACGGGGTGCCCTCCTTCTCTTTTTCTCTCCTGTACAGACATCCAGTCACATGATTTTCTTAATTTAAAAAAAAATTGAGGCATGGTATTTTTCCCCCACTGCAAAATAACATTTTCCTCATGCTCTCTCCATACCGTGAAAGGAAATCAGCTCTGAGAACACCGTGAATTGTCATCCATTTCATCACATCTCATGCAAATGTCGTGAAGCTGAGATGCCATTCTGAAAGCAGTTTCTCATTTCAATAACATCTTCACTGAGTGAAGGAAAAATCTTAGCCAGAATCACAGGAGGTAAGCTTCTGTATTTCCTTCTAAAAACCTCATTCACCGTTTCAGAAATGAGCTTGAAACTAGAAAAGTGACCGTGGAACGTTTAGAATTTAATCAAGCCATTTTCTCGATGCCACTGATTAAAATCTGAAATTCCTCCACTGTTCTGTATTATTCTGATCCATGAGAACATACCACTTGCTATAAGAGGCATATTTTGGATATCTATGTTACAAAAGATTTCTCAGCTACTTACCAGCTGCCTGCGCTCTGCCTCTCCACCAGCTTTGGAGGCTGTTGCACGGAAGGGGTGTGGGAGAAAGAACCACAGCGGCCACTTGAAAATGAACTGTGCTGTGAAGAAGGGATTAGCTGGAGGGAAAGAAAAAAATGCCTTGGCATTACCTTCAAAATTCCTTCCCAGACATAAAATCACATTAAACATTGCACGCTAAAAAGTACACACTCGACAAAAGATAGAATTTAATAGCAAAACCACTGATCGAAAACATACCTAAATTGCCTTGATTTCCAGTGGAACCCCTACAAAGCCATGGGCTTTGGCTCTCCCATCTCCTAGCAACAGTCTCATTAATATTTTTCTCTGCCGTGGTCCTACTAGGCATCAGAGAACATTCACAAGATCTCGTCTCTGGTTCTGAGCATTACCAGTTTGTTGTTCAAGATGCATGCATTTCCCCCAGTTAAGTAATAAAGGCAAGGCAGGCATTCAATAACAAGCTTTCCCTGGGAAGATTTCAGACTCAGATGACATTCTATTCAAATGACAGAGCCCTAAAGATGGGCCTCAGCAAAAGATGCCTAACCCGTTCTGCAACTGCCAAATTACAAATAGCAGCACAACTAGGAATCCAGGCTCTAAATCACAGTCGTTATCCTCTGTGCCCAGAGAAAAAAATTAATGCACAGACTACATTTGCATCCTTAGCCCTGTGACCATGTTCCTTACCCATCAGCATGGCTATAAACTACATGTAAAAATAGTGGATGACATATAACCAGATCAAAACAACTCACTTATGTGGTACTATTAACATGGGAAATATTAACTACTTGTTAAGAAAATGAGAGCAGGTTGCTATACAGTATATATAATATGACCACTTTTATATCTTACACAGATGAGAATAAATGTACATAAAGAAATCTGAAAGGATATTTACCAAAATGTTAGGAGTAACTGTGTCTGGGTTTTCCTAGGGATGGTAGAATTTGAGGGGTGTTTAGATAAGTTTTCTTTTTGATTATTTAATAATCTTTCTACAATTAACACATATTCCTTGGGTTATTAAAAGAACCATGCACAACTATACGAACGTTCTTAATGTCACTGAACTGTTCACTTAAGACAGTTAAAATGATGCATTTTATGTTATGCATATTTTACTAAAGTAAAAGAAGAAAGAGAATACCATTCATTCACTGCTCAAGCATGTATTGAATCTCACCATATTTGAAATACTAGGGATAGAAAGGTACAGTCTCCCTAGATTGAACCAGGAAGAAATAGAAAATATGAACAGACCAATCACAAGCACTGAAATTTAAACCATGATTAAAAACCTCCCAAAAAACAAAAGTTCAGGACCTGATGGCTTCAAAAGCAAATTCTGTCAAACATTTAGAGAAGAGTCAGCACCTATCTTTCTGAAACTATCCCCAAAAGTCACAGAGAAAGAAAAACTTCGCAGTTCATTTGATGAGGTCACCATCACCCTGATATCAAAACCAGACAAAGATACCACAAAAAAGAAAATTATAGGCCAATATCACTGATGAACATAGATGCAAAAATCCTCAACAAAATACCAGCAATCCATATCCAATAATACATTAAAAGGATAATACATCATGATCAAGTGGCATTCATCCCAGGGATGCAAGGATCTTTCATCATCCACAATATCAACAAATTGAAGAATGAAAGCCATATGATCATCTCAATAGATGCAGAAAAGGCTTTGGATAAAATTCAGCACCCATTTATGATGGAAACTCTCCAGAAAGTGGGCACAGAGGGTATATAGCTCAACATCATAAAGGCCATATATGACAAACCCATAGCTAGCACCATACTCAATGGCGAAAAGCTGAAAGCATTCCTGCCAAGATCAGGAACAAGACAAGGCTGTCCACTCTCACCACTTTTATTCAACATAGTTCTGGGAGTTCTAGCCACAGCATTCAGAGAAGAAAAAGAAGTAAAGGGAATCCAAATTGGGAAAGAAGAAGTTAAACTGTTTGCAGACGACAAGATAGTATACATCAGTCAGTTCAGTCACTCAGTCATGTCTGACTCTTAAAGATGCTGCCAAGAAACTACTAGAACTCATCAATAAGTCTGGTAAAGTCACAGGTTACAAAATTAATGTACATAAATTTGTTGCATTTCTATACAGTAACAACAAAAGATCAGAAAGAGAAATTCAAGAAGTAATTCCATGTACCATCGCATCAAAATATTGGGAGCAGGGAATTGTAAAAATGAATAGATGGGCTTCTCTGGTGGTCCAGTGGGTAAAGAGTCCGCCTTGCAGTGCAAGGGCGCTGGTTCAATCCATGGCGCAGAAAGATCCCATGTGCCACAGAGCAGCTGGACCAGTGTGTCCATTTACAAGCCAGTGCTCTGGAGCGCATGCGCCCCAGAACTGGTGCTCTGCAACGAGAGAGACCACTGCAATGGGAGGCCCACAAAGGCCAAAGAATAGAGATGGATGAAAATAGATACATAAAAATAATAAAAGAGGCCAAAAAATTGAATAAACACAGTCCATTCCTTTTCTTTAAAGCTCATAATCTAACAAACAACTACCCCCCAAATTTCTATATGGGTTTTTATTATATATGACACGTAAAAGTGCCACACTTAGAAGTAGTTTATCTTTTTAAAAATTTCATCTATTTGGGATAACATTTATAATTAGGGCTGTTAAATTATCTGCCTAAAAATATTGGATACCTAGTGGGTGGAAGAAAGAAGTATATATTAAATGTTGTAAAATATATGTGTGTTTTCATATTTGTGTAGAATTATGGTGTTTTAAAAAGTGCATGCACGCGAAATTGCTTCAGTCGTGTCCAGCCCTTTGTGACCCTATGGACTGTAGCTCGCCAGGCTCCTCTGTGCATGGGTTTCTCCAAGCAAGAATACTAGAGTGAGTTACCGGCTCTTTCTGACCCAGAGATCAAACCCGAGTCTTCTGACTCTCCTACGTTGGAAGACGGGTTCTTTACCATTAGCACCACCTAGGAAGCCGCTTTTAAAAAGGAGGGGCAGGGAAACAGTTCTAGACTAAAGAAGATTAAGGAAATACGACCCCAAAAGAGAGCTATAATGACGAAATGCAAGGCATGATCTTGGATTGGATCTTGAGTAGAAAATGCTGTAAGAGACATTTTGGCAACACTTGGGATATTTGAATATAGGCTAGATATTAGATAATATTAGAGCTATATAATAGTTGGTAGGATAATGTGGGATGACAGATCTGTTCTCTTGAGACACATGTTCAAGTGTTCCGAGGCGAAGTGCCATAATGTGTACAAATTGCTTTAAAATGCTTTAGAAAAAAATCATAGAAAGAATAGAGAGAGAAAATCAACCATACGCTGCTGGCTCAGTGGTAAAGAATTCGCCTGCCAATGCAGGAGACACAGGATCAATCCCTGGGTTGGGAAGAGCCTCTGGAGAAGGAAATGGGGAGTCACTCCAGCATTCTTGTCTGAGAAATCCCACGGACGGAGGAGCCTGGCGGGCTCCGGTCCATAGGGTTGCAAAAAGCCAGGCCAGACCTAACGACTAAATGGCAACAAGTAACGGGTAAATCTAGATTAAGTACATGGAGGTGTTTTCTATGTTGTTTTTTGCTCTAAAATCCAGAAAATAAAGAATCAAATACTTTAACAAAAATACTTATTTCACAGTAATTATATTTAAAGTTATTTCAGGCAGATTCTTTACTGTCTGAGCCACCAGGGAAGCTAAAATATATATACACTTTAGAATTTATGAGAATTAAGTTTGTAATTCTTCCATACTAACCAATTAAACTATGAATATTTGTCACACGCCATCTAGTGGTAAAATCCTGATTTACCAAGACTGAAGAATTTCTAAGGAACACAATATAATAAATATTAGTACAACTTTATTGTAATAACAAATAAAAGTATTTTATTATAGTGTATCAATATAGTTAAAAGGCTCCCTTTATTTTCTGGACTTGGTTGTGGTTATAGGAAAATATCTCTGCTCAGGTGTCCTAACAACTGCCACCTCTCCACATAGGCAAAGCTCAACCAACAGCAAGTTGATCTGTCTTGGTAAAATGCCCTGTGATCCTCTCTGGAACACATCGAGACAAGCAGCCTTGTGAGGACTGTTTCCCACCTCCTTGCTATCTTTTGGATGGCTGCCAGGGGGCAGTTTTGCATCCACCTCCCTCATTCTAGTGAGGCGTGCGATTTTCCACTTCAGGCTATAAAACGAATTAGATGTAATATGGCAACAGGTCTTCCATGATTGAGCAACACGCAGCTCACGTCAGCTGCCATCTTGTCCCTATGGTTCATTTTCATCTTATGGGGCTAGGAATAGGAGGAGCTGACACCACGTCTATGTTCTGATCTTGCTTTTGCTGTCCTTATATATAAGACTGGGTGCATCCATTTGACTCATTGGCTTCTTTTTAAATATTTATTTATTTATTTGGCTGTTCCTGGTATTAGTTGCATCATGAGGGACCTCTGGTTGGGACATGCGGCATCTGCTTCCCTGACATTGAACCTGACTCTAGATTATTCCTGATCTGAATTATTAGGGTTTCCTTGGTGGCTCAGATGGTAAAGAATCTGCCTGCAATGCAGGAGACCCAGGAGACCCAGGTTCAATTCCTGGGTCAGGAAGATCGCCTGGAGAAGGGAATGGGAACCCACTCCAGGATTCTTGCCTGGGAAATCCCATGAACAGAGGAGCCTGGTGGCAGGCTACAGTCCATGGGATCGCAAAGACTCAGACAGGACTGAGTGACTAACACATACATATAAATGATTCCCTGATTAAAATGCAGTCCAAGCTAGATAAAATATTGGGAATGAAAAAAACTGTTAGGAAGAATCCTCGAAGATACTAATCTGGAACTCTGGATTCTTTTTTTCTTTTCTTTTATGGAGGACACCATCATCCTGATACCAGAACCAGACAAAAAATCACAAAAAAAGAAAATTATAGGCCCATATAACTGATGAACATAGATGGAGTATAGTTGATCTACAGTGTTGTGTTTGTTTCCGGTTACAGTAAAGTGAATCAGTTTTACACGTCATCTATCCACTCTTGGTTAGAGTCTTTTCCCATACAGGCCATCAGAGTGCTGAGTAGAGCTCCCCGTGCGCTACAGTAGGTGCGACTCTGGGTTCTTAAGGCAGATCATCCACAGTGCTGTTCGTGTGAGACCTCAAGAGAGCCGGACTGCTGAGCCATAGCGGCCACTAAACTGATGCAACCAGAGAGCCGCGCTCGCTGCTCCAACAAGGTAAGATCTTCTGGACTCATTTCAGTGGGAAGATAAGACACAGTTTCCAGCAGAAGTGGAACCACATTGCCCTAAGACTGTATCCTGAGCTGTTGTTTCCATGCCTGATTCTGCTATGAAAAATCACCCATTTCTTTTAGGTCAGGAGATAAAAAAGAGAAGATGATGGTGTTTGCAGCGTAATACCCAAGGAATCGGAGAATATAATGCATTTAACTACTTTTATGTGCATAAAAAGGAAATCCATTGATTTTGGCATATCAGAATACAGCCTCTAGCAGGGATTGTACCAGTGTCAGTATAGTATAAATATATATATACACATATATACATACAGCCTCCCTGATGGCTCAGTGGTGAGGAATCTGCCTACAATGCAGGAGACCCAGGTTCCACCTCTGGCTTGGGAAGATCCTCCTGGAGGGGGGCATGGCAACCCACTCCAGTATTCTTGCTAACTACACGGAATATTTTTAAAGAATGAGTAAAATAATTAATGGATGCCATAGTGCTTTTTTTTTTTTAAAGTGATGCAAAGTCATTTTTAAATTATTTTATTTATGTATTTATTTATTTTGGCTATTCTGGATTTTCACTGCTGCTCTTCTCTAGTTGCAGGGAGTGGGGGCTACTCTCAAGTTGAGGTGAGCAGGTTTCTTGTTGCAAAGACTTCTCTTGTTGTGGAGCTCAGGCTCTAGGGTGCACAGGCCTCAATAGTTGCGGCTCCAAGGCTCTAGAGCACAGGCTCAGTTAGTTGTGGCTCATGGGCTTAGTTGCTCCACATCATGTGGGATCTTCTCTGATCAGGGATTGAACCCGTGTCTCCTGCGTTGGCAGGCGAACTCTTTACCACTGAGCTACCAGGGAAGCCCACCATAGTGCTTTGTTAACTTTAAGACTCTGACTTAAAAATTATTTTTAAAAAACTTGTGACAGTAGGGTTTGTTATTTAGGGAAAATATCAAATAAATTAACTCTCATCTTGGCTTTGACATCATAGTGTTGTGGAGACTGATGAGGCAAGTCTACAATCCGTCAGGCCTGCTTGCTGGCTGGGAATTCCTAGGCAGGAGCTGATACTACAGTCCAGTGTCACTTCTGATGATCAAAATTACTTCTGGACACTATGTAGCCAAGCTAAGGGGGAGGAGGGGAAGGCCAAGTATGGTACTAGGTTCTGTGGAACAACAATGAACAAGACAGATATGGTGCATGCCGTAAAAGAGCTTGCAAGTTTCAGAGAGAAAACAGACCCATATGAGGAATCAAACACATACTAAGACTGTCAGATAACGATGAATGCTGCAAGAAATTAAAACAGAGTTACATGATAGAGCATCTGAGGTCCTCAGGAAAGGCCACTCTGAGAGACTGACACTTGAGGCAGGGCCACACTAATGAGGAGTAAACCGAGAAACTGTGGGTAGGAGGGTTTCTGAGCTGACAGAACAACTAATGTAAAGGCCCCAAGAATGAATGAGCCTGACATGTCCAGAGGCAAAAACGGGGAAAGGGGGAGGAAGTGAGGTGCAAAAGATGGACAAAGATCAGACCACACAGGGTCCTACAGGAAATGGTAATAAATGTGGATAGCTAATTGCAATGGAACGCTACTGCAGAGACTTAAGAAGGGAAACAACATGGTATAATTTATATTTTTACATTTTAATTTTGGCTACTGTGTTGAGAAAAGACTGTATCTTGGCACGTTACAAAAGCAGGGAGATTTGTAAAGCGTATCTTGTAGGAGAGGAGTCCAAGCAGAATATGCTAATGGCTCGATTCAGGTGGAAACCAAGTAGATGGTGAAAGGGTTAAAATTCAGGAGATATTTTGGAGGTGGAGTCAACAGGGCATTATTGCTTCTAGAATGGAACAAAAAGAAAATCAAGGTAAGGGAAAATCTAGGATGAATGGTAGTTACTGACATAAGTAACTGGCTGTCTAGTGGTGCCAGGTAACAACTGAGGGAGAGAGAGAAAGAGGAAGAGATTCTGGAGTGAGCCCAAGCCTGTTTGTGGGAGGTTATCGCCCAATCGGAAAGAGTGGAGGAAATGAAAAATGCATAATGATATGAAAGATCCCCAAAAGTGAACACTTTCTTAGAAATAAGAGCAGTTTGAAAGGATAGAGAAGTTCACAGATCAGCTGAGAGATTATGAAAAGGATTTCCTCCAGGTGGCGCCAGTGGCAAAAGAATCCACCTGCCAGGGCTTCCCTAGTGGTGCCCTGGGTAGAGTCTGCCTGGCTGGATCCCTGGCCCGGGAAGATCCCACATGTTGGAGCGGCTGGACTGGTGTGTCCCAATTACAAGCCAGCGTACTGGAGCGCATGCGCCCAGAGCCTGGTGCTCTGCAACAAGACAGGCCACTGTAATGGGAGGCCCACACAGGCCAAAGAATAATATGGATGAAAATAAATAAATAAATAAATAAAAAACAATAAAAGAGGCCCAAATTTTAAAAAAAGAATCCACCTGCCAATCAATGCTGGAGATGTAAGAGAGGCAGGTTTGATCCCTGGGTGGGAAAGATTCCCTGGACAAAGAAATGGCAACCCACTCCAGTATTCTTGTCTGTGAAATCCCATGGACAGAGAAGCCTGGCGGGCTAAGAGTCAGATTTGACGAAGCAACTTAGCACAGCACAGCAGCGCACAAGAGCACTAGACCATTTCAACAGTTTCCATACTGCCTGTGCATCAAAATCACCAGGAAAAACATTTTAAAATGGAAATATGCAGCATCTCCCTAATATAGAATTAGTAAATCTTGGGGCTTGATACCTAAGAACCAGGATTTTTAAAGTTCCCTAAGGGATTAAGATATTTAGAAATCACTGGACTAGAAGAGTCTCAACATACTATCACCTGAAATGAGCTGTGTGATATATCACCAATGTAGCATGAATTATTTCATCTCAGGCCTAATTGTTCACTAAGGATTTACCTCTAACTCCAGAGGGATTAGAGGAGGAAGGGATAGAACCAAATGGTCCTCTAACCTTTACATCTCTCCACACCTCGGTCAATATCATTTATGAAGAGCCATGTCCTTGTGGGTGAGTAGGGGTAGCCAGCTGGACTGGGTATGTGGCCTATTAAAGCCTAGAATAGAGAACTGACGCTCTTGTGTCTGACTCTTTGTAGCCTGCCAGGCTCCTCTGTCCATGGGATTCTCCAGGTAAGAAGACTGGAGTGGGATGCTAAGGCAAGGACCAAGTCTCAGGGGATAGACCTTAGGGGAATTCAGAGATACTGAGTGTGACGTTTAGTTTGCTTTTATGTCCATGTGGCTAGTCTATAGTACAGTCATCTGATCAAACACTTCTGTGTGGCTCTTTGGTAGATGATATTAACCTTTACAATCAGTTCATGTTAAGTAAAGGAGAGTCTCCTCAATAACACAGGTGGGCCTCATCCAATCAACTGAGAGACCTTAAGAGCACAACTGAGGTTTTTCTGAAGAAGGAGGAAATCCGCCTGGAGACTGCAGTAGCAGCTCCTGTCTAAGAATTTCTAGTCTGCCAGCATGCCCAAGCTTGGCTAGCCAGTCTCCAAAACTGTATAAACCGATTCCTTGATAAATAGATAGGATGAATAGATAGATAGAGATATCATAGGAGATATATATGTATGTGTGATATCTCATATATGTGTGTATATATATATCTCAAAGATACATGTATATATATGATTATGTGTTATATGTATCTCCTACTGGTTCTGCTTCTCTGGTATAATCCTGACTTATACACTGATTAAAGCTTCGGTGCCATGGAGAGATTGACAGTCCAAAACAAAGAAAAAAAGAGAGCAAACATCGGGGTCCAAAGACAAATCAGTATGGAGGGAATGAGTCAGAGATGAAACTGAAAATTCAGAGCAGAGACAGAGTGGGGCCAAGGCCCCACAAAGGAATAAAGCACAAACCTGCCATAATTAAGTGCTTAGGGATATCAGGTGACTATCTAGTTTGTCTCCATAAAGGAAACTCCGGGAGGCAGTCACTTGGGTTTAGGTCTCTGGATGGCATCCCAGAGGTTAGAGGTGTAGTGATGTGCTGATTTACTATGGATGTAGATCTTGTGATTTCAGACACTAGTGTGAACTTTACACTGACGATCTTATTTAACCATCACAATAGCTCTGTGAAAGAGGTGCTATTTTTATCCCCATTTTACAGTTGAGGAAACAGCTTCAGAAATCAAGCAGTTTGCTCTAGCGGAGAAACGTCTGGAGTCCAGGCATTTTGATCACCAAATCCCTCCTCTTTATATTCCACCACCTCCTCTATTTTATTTGTGTAATTAGTGTCATCCCGAATTGTCATAAATATCTTATCTGCCTTTTGTTGCTAAACGACAATCTCACCGAGGGCAGAGACTTAGGCTCATGGACCCTATGCCTCTACTCTCAGGAGAAACCCTGAGCAGCCCTCTAGTCCTGCCTCTTCATTCTCTCAGCCACCCTGGCTTGACTGGGGGCTTGATTCTGTGAAGTAACACCATTACGACCATGTGGGTGACTCCACACCACCGGCTCCTCTGCCGAGCTGCCAAGAGAGGAGAGGATCTCAGTTCAAAGGCTAGAGAAAAGACAGATAATTAGGCTACAGTTGAACGTTCCCTCTTTCTATATAACAAGAGAGTGAAAATATTTAGATAATGGGCAAAGTTTCAAAGTTATTTCAAATTGTTTCTTTTTGTATTTTTATAGAATGTCAACTTCACTTGCAGATGGTTTATTCAGGTGAGTGAAGTTCGCTGAACAACTGGTAAGTTTAAGAAGTAACGTAAGCTACTAGGGAAGTAAAATTGTTGTCAATGGTAATTATTTTTCACTGTTAGAGGTTTTCAAGATAGTTAACAGTCTCAAATATTTTGTAGCACCCATAAAATACAATGAAGTATTGGTCAAACTAAATGAAAAAGCAGGCAGTCTTCAAGATAGTGGATTTCTATCAGAATACTCAGGTAATTCAATATAATATTAACATTCTGTGAGATTACAGTTATTTCCAAAGAAAATATGGACTAGGGCTTCTTTCACAAACTATATGATTCTGACCTTGTCTGTGTATTGGTTATTGGTGCTGTCCATAAAATACAATAAATTAGATGAGTATTTGTTCATAAATTAAGAACTATAATTTTCCATGCCTTTAAGATGAACATTTCTCTTTAGGGATTGTTGCTTTATTTCACTTATTTTTTATTTATTTTGCTTGGCACACACAAAATCCTCCTTCTTAAGCAGATCATATGATGGGAGGCCCATACAGGCCAAAGAACAAAGATGGATGAAAATAAATAAATAAAAAACCAATAAAAGAGGCCAAATTTTCTGGGTTAAATAAATTGCCTCATTCGTTTAAAAAAAAAAGAATATTAGTTCAGACACATATAATTTACAAGTGTACAGCTTTCTTTGGTCTTTTATTTTACTCTGGTTTTTATTGTTCAAATGCTAGTGGGAATTCTGTTTATCTCAAATCAGGAATCATCACCTGAAAAGCTATAGTCAGGAAATGAATATTTGTTGGAGACATGTGGTATACAAAAAAAGAATTCAATTTCTTACAGTGAATAATATCTATATAGTAGAATAATTTATCATATATAAATATAAAGAACAATATTACACTTGAACCTGGAATGTTAGGTCCATGAATCAATGTAAATTGGAAGTGGTCAAACAGGAGGTGGCAAGAGTGAACATCGACATTTTAGGCATCAGTGAATTAAAATGGACAGGAATGGGGGAATTTGATTTGGATGAGCATTATATCTACTACTGTGTTCAAGAATCCCTTAGAAGAAATGGAGTAGCCCTTATAGTCAACAAAAGAGTCCGAAATGCAGTCCTTGGGTGCAGTCTCAACAACAACAGAATGACCTCAGTTCCTCTCCAAGGCAAACCATTCAACATCACAGCAATTCAAGTCTATGCCCCAACTACTAATGCGGAAGAAGTTGAAGTCAAACAGCTCTATGAAGACCTACAAGATCTTCTAGATCTAACACCAAAAAAAGATGTCCTTTTCATCACTGGGGACTGGAATGCAAAAGTAGGAAGGCAACAGATACCTGGAGTAACAGGGAAGTCTGGCCTTCGAGTGCAAAATGAGGCAGGGCAAAGGCTCACAGAGTTTTGCCAAGAGAGCACCTGGTCATAGCAAACGCCCTCCTTCAGCAACACAAGAGATGACTATATTTTTGACCCAACGACTCAACTTCGAGGACTTGTTTCCTAAAAAATATACTATTCCATTTCCCTAGTCCATTTATGCTCCCCTTCTTCTAGAAGACTGTCTCATATATTTTCCTGTCCCCTCAAATCCCTAACACTTACCCACAGCCTCACACCCAGGTGATGGTCTCATTTCTTCTTTCACTAAAAAAATACAAATGACCAGAAGAGAACTTCCACCAGCTCCTAGAGCCGCACCCCTCTTCTACCTGCATCTGGAGTCATCTTCTCTGCCTTCCTGCCCATTGACCCTGTTAAGATCCATCCCCCCACCTGTGCCACAAATCCTACCCCTCACCAATTCAAGGACACCCTGCTGCCAGTCTTTCCACCTGGATCATTCCCATTAGCACACAAGTGCCTGTCATTTCTCTCGTCATCTCCTTCCCTCAGTGCCCTCCTGCTACTGCTACATTTACAGTAAATTTGCTGGCCCTTTACAATAACGCTCCCCGCAAGAGTGGCTCAAACTTGCTGTCTGCAGTTCTTTTGCTCTCCGTGTCTGCCAAATCCATTCCAACCACGTTTGCACCCTCACCACTCCACCAAACCACCTCTTGCTAACCTCTCTGATTACCTCCACATTATCATTTTGTGATCAGTTCTCAGAGCTAATCTTACCTAAGCCACATTTTTCTTACTAACATTTTATCATGAAAAATTTCACATGTACAGAAAAATTGGAAAAATTGTATATTGAACACACCGCATCATGTAGATATTAAAATTACACATTATACTCGCTTTTCACACAGCCTGTGCTGTCTTTATCAGCCCACTTTCCCTGTCTATTGGTGACATGAACCTCATGCCATTTTGCAGCTCTAGTTGTTTGAACCCCCATCCTGCACCAGTGAAGGGACAGAAAGTGAGGGGAGGTAAAGGGTAGTTGAGGAATAGTAAATTCAGGTTGTCCAAGTTAAGGGATGAATGAGTAATATGGTGACATCACTTGTTGTTCTTTTGTACAGTTTATACTAACAGTAATTTCTTTTTTTAAAATTCCAGGTGTAATAAAAAGCACGAGTGTTGTCCCAGAGGCAAAAGCCCAGGAAGACAATGTGATGGTATATCCTGTACCTAAACAGTACACCGAATGAAATATAGAGTGTGAACTTACAAAATTCCATCACAAAGAGTCCTCTAATCAAGTCCCTTTTACAAAATACTGTAAAAACAAAGACAATAAACGTGTCATTTAATCAGAAAAGTATGGCCTCTCTTCTTCTTTCAACCAAATAGATTGCAAGTGTTATACTGAGTCAGGAATCCAGATTCTTCACTATGCAGGAGAGAGGTGCTTTGACTAAGTTCAGGAGGCAGATGAAATAAGGGAGCCAGGCACTCACTAGGTATTTCATTTGCATTTGTTTACACAGACTGTGCAATCTTTTCTCAGGTTTTTTAAAAATTTGCTTAAAATGGCATTTCTGATTTCTTTAGGCATATCTGATTTTATTTTCCATTCCTCTATGGGAAAACAATATGATTGACAAATATGTCACTGATACACGAGTGAAAACGCTTATCATAAAAATTTCTTTCTTTCCTTTTCATTTTAAGCAGTGACTCCACATGGACCAGCTCTTGTTAAAATGATTTTAATTGTGGAAGTAGCCAGTCATCTGCATTTCTCTGATAGGTAGAATGACTATTTTTTGCAATATGGAAGTTTATACCAAACAGCACACTCTACCATTAGGAAAGCAACTGCATATGAACTAAGGTGTTATTTAGTGTCAACTAATGATGATAGTGATAAGGACCATTAAATTATTATAGTGAAATAAATGTTTCAGATTAGTGTTTTCCAAAATGTGGGGATGTGCTCCTGAGTTGCTTCATGATACCAATTATTTTAAAAATGACTCAGAACATAACACAACTTAGTAGAATAGAAATATCAGAGTATGTCACATGTAACAAATGCCTTATGACACTTGTCTGTCCCCCCCGGGTGTATGTAAAATGTATTCATATCATAGGTGAGGGAGGTAAAGGGTAGTTGAGGAATAGTAAATTCAGGTTGTCCAAGTTAAGGGATGAATGAGTAATATGGTGACATCACTTGTTGTTCTTTTGTACAGTTTATACTAACAGTAATTTCTTTTTTTAAAATTCCAGGTGTAATAAAAAGCACGAGTGTTGTCCCAGAGGCAAAAGCCCAGGAAGACAATGTGATGGTATATCCTGTACCTAAACAGTACACCGAATGAAATATAGAGTGTGAACTTACAAAATTCCATCACAAAGAGTCCTCTAATCAAGTCCCTTTTACAAAATACTGTAAAAACAAAGACAATAAACGTGTCATTTAATCAGAAAAGTATGGCCTCTCTTCTTCTTTCAACCAAATAGATTGCAAGTGTTATACTGAGTCAGGAATCCAGATTCTTCACTATGCAGGAGAGAGGTGCTTTGACTAAGTTCAGGAGGCAGATGAAATAAGGAGCCAGGCACTCACTAGGTATTTCATTTGCATTTGTTTACACAGACTGTGCAATCTTTTCTCAGGTTTTTTAAAAATTTGCTTAAAATGGCATTTCTGATTTCTTTAGGCATATCTGATTTTATTTTCCATTCCTCTATGGGAAAACAATATGATTGACAAATATGTCACTGATACACGAGTGAAAACGCTTATCATAAAAATTTCTTTCTTTCCTTTTCATTTTAAGCAGTGACTCCACATGGACCAGCTCTTGTTAAAATGATTTTAATTGTGGAAGTAGCCAGTCATCTGCATTTCTCTGATAGGTAGAATGACTATTTTTTGCAATATGGAAGTTTATACCAAACAGCACACTCTACCATTAGGAAAGCAACTGCATATGAACTAAGGTGTTATTTAGTGTCAACTAATGATGATAGTGATAAGGACCATTAAATTATTATAGTGAAATAAATGTTTCAGATTAGTGTTTTCCAAAATGTGGGGATGTGCTCCTGAGTTGCTTCATGATACCAATTATTTTAAAAATGACTCAGAACATAACACAACTTAGTAGAATAGAAATATCAGAGTATGTCACATGTAACAAATGCCTTATGACACTTGTCTGTTACACAGACACACAACACACACACACACGGTGGGTTGTCATGTAAAATGTATTTCATATCATAGGTTTTGAAAGCCGCTGTTCCAGATGCCGGTCATCTTCCCAACAGCCTATGCAAAATGCGGTGCCATGACATGAGCATACTACTCCAGACGAACTCTTAACTGTGCAGATCAGAAAAGAATGGCTACCCTCTTTTTCTTTCTAGGCATTTATTCTCACCACCCTAGCCTATGATAATATTAGAAGATTTTTTTTTTAATAGAGATCACACTGTTTGCACTTATCAAGTTTGTGGTCAGACTCAAGCTCTCTCAAGCAGTATTATCAAACTCAAATTAGTGTTAGACAAACTGACTTGTGATGTATCATCCTATTGCTGTCAGGAAGAGGTAAAACTCAGAACAGAACCCACATATTCTGATTTATACTCCATTATTCAAATATATTACCTCATAAAGAATTTGAAGAACAAACTGATTCGTTCTACTAAAATTAAGTACAATAAAATGACTATATTGCCATGTAAATAGTTATTTTTTTTCATATAGCCATTTTAGGACCACTCTGAGATAAGCAAATATAAGCCAGATGCAGTGGAAAACAAAACTTTTTAAACTTGCTATTGAGAATAAGTAACTGAAATGTTTGCTTCTGGGTGATCGAGTGCAGTCATTTAGATATCCAGACTGTATTGATTCAATTTATTCAAAACTGTACACGATTATCAAAACAAGTTTAAGCTTTTAAAAGTAATTCTTTGTGATTTAAGTGGGAAGAACATCCCCTTGACCATTCAGTGTTCAATTAAGGAGCTGCGCTTGAGGTATTCTCTCACAGTTTCCAAATGTGATTTACCCAGTTTTTCAAGGATCTTTAAGGGTGTTTAATACAGTCCAAGTTCTTCCCTCAACCACCACGGCCTCTCTCCTCCTGCCCCTGGCCCTTGGAACAAATAAACTTAGTCAAAACTTAGTTTTTAGTACATATACAGAACTAAGAAAGTCAGTATGCAGCAGAGGATATGAATCAAAAGAAGCCAGTTTCAGAGAGTCCTGGATTGGCTTTCTCAAGGTGCGGCTGAAGCACCAGTTCGGGGACAGCACTTTGAAAGGAAGGAGTGCCATCCTGAGAGATGTAGTGTATGCATTAAAGGCCTCGGTGTGGCGCTGTGCTCCTCACCAGGAAGAACACATAGGTCTGGGAACTAAGGAGTGGAAGTATCTGTGGTCCCACTTAACGGTGCTCCCATTGACCATTCAGAGAGTTTATGCTTTCTGTTCCCTTGTCTCTGAGGTCCACAGCATTGTAGGTTCTGTTTCCCAAAGGGGCTACAATCTTTCCAGGGACACAGTCAGGGTCCCATTAAACTAAAAGCCAGAGCTGATGGAAGGGTAAGTCAGTACTCTGAATTCCGTGTGCCAAAGAACTAGCAGGCAAGAGGATGAATTAGGATAACAGCAGGGATAATTGACTCTTTGTCAGCAGAAAGAGGGAGGGCTGCTTTTACACCAGGGGTCAAGGAGGACCTACGTGTGGAATCCAGGTGGTCTGCTCAGGTACGCTTGCCCCCATCCTAACTATGAATGGGCAAGTTCAGCAAGGCCAGACTGAGAAGAGTATATATTCCAAGGGTTCAAACCATTCAAGAAAAAAGGTTTGGGTCACACCACCAGGTGAGCCTCCAGACCTGATGAGGAGACAGCTGAGAGCGAGGTGAATTTAGAATGCAGAGTGGAGGAGGGAGAGGATGCATCAATGCCAGCTATGGTCCCAAGGGCAACAGCAACAAGTAGGGCTCTAGGTCATCCCACTGATCTTCCCCTTTCGAGCTCTTCTCAGATAAGAGGTACCTGGGAACCAGGGGGTGGTTGCTCCTTGAACTGTGCAGAGCAATGGAAGCCCTCTGGTGATCATGAAACTACATTCAGAGTCTCATCCCCAGAGAGTGGAAGTGACCAGCGGCCCAGCTGCTAAGGCTCTGAATCCATCACTACATTCAGGTTGAGGCTCCACTTCCAGTGACCTAGGGCAGCAGGCGCAGAAAGAGTCCCATTCCTGGAAGACGCAGAGCTCCTTGGGCTATTAAGAAAACCCTATGAATACCTTAGGAAATATTCTAGGTCCCTGAAGTTCAAGGTGTTGTGTAGACCCACTGCCTTGAACCAGAATAACTAAGTTTGTTAGGGCTTACAGTTTGGTCAGCTTAATGAACACCCAGAAATCAGCCCTATTCCTCCCTTACACCCACCAAAAACACCATCATCACCCTGACACGTACACATATAAATGATATCAATTCTTCAGAGATGACATCAAAATTATATAGCAATATTTCCCAGGAGCTTAAAACTATGATGATTTTATTTGGGTTCTTTTCTCCTGTAACTGTAAAACTTCAGCAAATGGAACAAAATATTGTAAGAAGAGCAACAGGCAAGAGGTGATAAAAAATGACCCCAGCTCTGTTCCTAAGTGAGATTATCTCTAAGACTTCTCCTTTGAGCTAGCTCTAAATATGATTTTGTGAACAATCTAAATACCTTCAGTTCAACCAATGGAATGCCAACATCACAATACCCTTAAATGACCACAAGGTGTCAGAATGTGTTCATCTAACATTTAAATAGTCCTCCACAATTCTGTTTATTTACATTAGACTAATTTCTATGTCTCACACATTTTAAGAACCTTCATAACAACCGTTTCAAGGAAGTAAAGTGAAAGTGTTAGTCATCTAGTCGTGTCTGATTCTTTGCGATCTCATAGGACAGGCTCCTCTGTTCATGGAATTTTCCAGGTAAGACTGTTGGAATGGGTCGCCTACCATTCAAGGAGGTAAGGCAAGTATTATTAGTAAAACTTATCCTAGACATAATATAGAACTACCCATAAAGTTTTTAACCACCGTATACCTTCTCCCAAACATTAAATGCTTATATTCTTCACTAAGCCTTCAATTGTGCTATGTTTGTTCCCCCAATCCAAACTTTACCCATCCTTCAAAAACTAGCTCTACACATCCACAAGAGCAACAATAATAATCTCTAGAAATAAACTTAACACCAAATGTGTAAGATCTACATTAATGCAACCATAATACTTTACTGAAGCAAATAATGACAAGGATAAATAAGTACCATGGCCTGGAAAAGTCAGTTCTCCACAAGTTAGTTTTAATTTGATACAACTTTTTCCAATTGCATTTGAAAATCTCAGTCTAATGATTCATCCAGAAGAGAAAATGGGCAAGAATAGTCTGGATTTTTTAACCTCTAGAAAATATTAAGGAAAAACAAAGAAGTTACACATACTTTGTAAAATATCAAAAGATTATAAAATACAATCATGACACAATGAAATAGCACAGGACTAGGAAGACAGAGCAATGGATCAGAAGAGTTCAAAAGCAGATTCTGTATATATAGGGGCTCAGTATATGTATTTAAAATAAGTGATAAAAGGGGACTCCCCTGGTGGTTCAGTGGCTTTGAGCTCTTAATGCAGGGGCATGGGGTTTGATCCCTGGTCAGGGAACTAGATGCCGCATGCCATGACTAAGAGTTAGCATGCCACAACTAAAGATCCTGCATGCCTCAACTAAGACTCAGCATAGTCAAATAAAAAAATAAATAATTTTAAAAATTAAAATAAAATAAGTGATAATAGGGAGTCCCCTGGTGGCTTAATGACTAGGATTCCGGGCTTTCACTGCCATGGCCCAGGTTCAATCTCTGGTGAGGCAACCGAGATTCCATGAGACACGTGGTATGGCCAAAAATAAAACAAGTGATAAGAAGATTGAGTAAACAGTAACTTATTTTTTAACAGTGACGTTATTTGGAAAAATAAAATTAAAGTTCTCACTGAATGCCTTGGTGAACTGTAAATGAAGCAAAGGGCTTTTTAGAAAAATTATGCCATAACAGAAAAGAACAAATACCTTCCTTTTACATGCTCGTTAATAGTTTCTGAAACAAGAGGTAATAATACCTACCTCACAGGGCACTGTGAATGTTTAAAAGGCTGATGAATGGTGTATTGATAAGTACTGAATACATGTTAGCAGTGTAACAGAATCACAATAAGTATTCAGTAATTAATGCACTTTTTATTAGGCTGGAAAAATACAGGACTGGAGAATAACTCCTTTGCTCCAAATCACTCACTATATAACAGATAAAGAATTGATACCTGAGCCATGACTAGAACCTGGGTCTTCTGAGTTTCAGTTCATTCCTTTTTGCTATAGATTCTCTCTTTTTTACCTATTAGGATATCATTCTAACACTGAAATGTACATTCAGAACTCTTAGCTGCTAAAATGTGACTAAAAGTCAGTATGAGCTTTAAATCAATTTGTGTTTAACTAGGCATAACAGTATTCACATACTTTTTTTTTTTTTTTAACTACAGGTTTTCATTTCCTGAGACATTATTTATTCGGTCCACAGTAAATGCCTGGTGTAGCCCATAGGGTAGGAACCACGGAACGATGGACAATGGTCTAGTTTATTACTGCAGAGAAAGCGCTGAATCACAACAATCAAAAGACTGGTTTCGACCCGTCAAAGAACAACCTAAGAGCCTACAGCCCTATGCTGCCTCTCAGTAGAGACCTTAACCCTATAGGTAGAGAGGAAGCGGCTAGCCATTTGGGGAAAAGGGACCAAGGCTAACAGGTAAAATTAGTTCCACTTGCGCCATCAGCCCAGCAATTTACTCGAGTTATCAAATGACGCATTCCTCATAGGATAAGCAAGTCTTTTCATTTCACTTCAGAAGAGGCGGTGTATGAGTCCAAACCTGGAAGGGGCATGTCACGGCTTCTCGGGCTCTGAGCCAAGGGAGGAGCTGGCACTGCCTGTCACGAGAGCAGCAGGGCAAAGGATGAGAGGCGCTGACTGGGAATTTGCCAACAGAGTAGGAGTATGGTGAGAAAAGAACGTCAGCAAGGGATGGTGATCCCAGGGGAAATGATGGTGCTGGTGCAGGATGTGCCCTGCGGGGGACTTTCTCACTTCAGAATCCTTCCATGGCTAAATGCTTTCCCGAAGCTTTGCAGCCACAGTTTCTGGTGCTGTTCAACGACTCTCATGGTTCAATCCAGTGAGTTTCATTCACGTCACTTAATTTTTGTACCTGTTTGCTCCTCTGTGAAATAAGCGAATACCCACTCCTGCCACCACTTCCCGGCTATTTGGAAGATGTCAGTAGACCTATGTATTACACAAATAGAAGACACCACTGTGCTTCAAGGCATCAGCCCAGCCTGGATTATGCAGAAACAGGAAATAGAGTAACACCTAGCCTTACCCTGCCACAGGATTAGGCTAAGGAAGACAAGAAAAATAACAACTCTTTTTGGCTCTGCTCTTTAGTGTGTAGAAATGTGAGAATACCAACATAAAGGGGGCTATAGAGTTCATCAGAACCTGCCCTCACCTTTCATGAGGTTCACAAGCAGGTATACTACAGCCTGAAAAAAATTTCATCTGGTGAATTTTAAAGAGAAAGGAGGATGCAATTCCCTGGGTTCGTAAACATGAGGACATTCACCTTTTATCTTTGTGAAACAGAAATCAGAATGCTCCTTCCACTCTCCCAGCTACTCTTCAGCCCTGTATCCCAAACCATTCCCACGATTTATACTCGCATTTCCACCTCTTCTCTCTGAGCCTTACTTTTACCTGAAGGACCCTCGCATAAGAAAACCATCCCAGAATATATATTATTCTGAACCAACAAGATATTGGAAATTTTTCTGACAGAGATTTTGAAATCGTTGCAACAAAAGGATAGCACTGCAAGTGTGAGAATTCCTGGCCCCAAACTCTGAATTCTATTTGTGAAAGGTGTGTGAGGGCTTGGCTCTCCGATAAGACAGGTAGAAAGCGCGTCCTTCTGCTACCATCTATGTGCGCTTCCCAGCAGCACTTTCATTTCCACCACTCAAAATTGCAATCAGCTCTACAGCAGAATGAGACTCTCAATCGCGCCTGGAAACAACTCTCTGCAGAGAAAAAGCACCGCCGCCTTTTAAAGTAGACAGAAGAGGTCAGCAAAGCCCAGGCCACTCATCTACTCCTGGGAAGCCTCGCAGACTCTGACATTCACATTGCAAATTTCAAGTCCATTATCAGCCAAACCGCTCACGAGGATCCACAAGGTAATTGAGAGACGGTTTCTCCTAGGTATAGAAGGAACACTAATCGGTTCAGTATTGGTGTAATGAGGACGAACAAAGCCGCGGCTCTCGCGATCATTCAGTAAATACAAACAACGTAGCGGGCTTCCGGAGACGTTATTTTCAAATGAATAGACTCCTCTCAGACTTAGTTAGGAGCAGGTGATATAATATACAAATAAACACAAAGCATATATATGATATGTATCACACTTGAATAAGAAGACTGCAATTAAGGAAAGCCATTTAAAACTGTAATTGATAATTTTTAAGTAAATATACCCTTGTAACCGAATGCAGATGGCAAACCCACTATACAGCTGACCCCTGGGCACGAAAAAGAAATAAACAGGAGGTGCATTGCGTGCTATTAATTATTTTCACTGCTACAGTTGTTTGCTATATAATATAGGTCAATGGGTTAGCCTGACGCTTCTCCTAATATATTAGTAAATAAATTTGAACAGATTTTAATTTGCTAATGGAAAGGTCTGGGCCAGTTTCAAATAAGAGTGAGGCTACTTTGTCTCCCTCATTAGCATGCAACCAGGCTTACCCTTCCCATTCATACAAAATGTTACATTTCCATAAAGTGTAGTGTAATTTGTCAGAAAAAAACTCTGTAAACTATATTAGAATAAAGATAAATTTCTATCATGTGGTCATCCTCTTCACAGAGTCTTTATGATAATTGCACGTCTAACACCTGCCTCCAAATAATACTGCCTGCCAAATAATACCACTCTAAGTCTGCATAGTATGTAAAAATGAGAAGAAATATAATAGCTAGTCCTCTAACTCAAGTCTAAGTATCTATACTTAGAGCTATGGTCTTTTTTGCAGTGCCCTAGTGTATCCCAGGTTTTGTTTTATTTTTCTCACAGAAGACCCTCCTTGGCAATTTTATCTTTTTTGTTTTTTTGTCATTCAACACGGCATGTGGGATCCTTATTCCCCAACTGGAGACTGAACCCGTGCCCCATACAGTGTAAGTGTGGTGTTTTAACCACTGAACTGCCAGTCCTGGAAGTTTTAAATAGTCTACATTATGGATTTATGATGTTTTCAGAAAGCTTAGGTTAAAATCAGATAATGAATCATTGCATGGTATGTGACAAAAGCCGGAATTTGAAGTGAAATGACTGTTTCAAGATATATATTGTAGACAATTTATTCCAGTTGTAGTTCATTTTTTTTTTCACCTACCTACCCACCATCCCCAACCATTTATCTGACATACCAAAAATAAGATGGGCATCCCAAATAAGGAAGAGCCCACCTGAAAAGTTTAGATCCGTGGAAGTGAATTTTAATTGTCTAACTCAAAAAAAAATTTTTTTTAATTGTTTGACTCATCTTCCTTCCCACCTGGACCCCAAGTACACTGTCCCCTCCTCTGGCTACCCCATCCTCAGCCAGAGTCCTTGGTCCTGAGCCTCCTCCAGTTGAGGTGGAATTTCTGCCATTGGTATCCAAGCATGACTGGAGTTTCCTAGATCTCCATTCCCTCTCTGAGGCAGATGTCGCCCTCGTGTCCAGGGCACTGGATAAGTCCTTTCAGGTGTCAGAACAGAGGGGCCAGCAGCCCTGGCTGTTCCTCCCTTCCGTCTCTTTCTGAGAGTCAGAAAGAGACGCTGCACAGTAGGATGAGGAGTGCCTGGTCTGAACAGAAGAGGTCTCTTGTTGAACAGGTCACTGTAGCGCCTACCTGCCAGGATTTTGACTTTGGAAGGGAAGGGTCCAAATTCACCCTCAAGGGCAGAAACTGCTAAAGAAGGTCAACAAAAGGAGAAGCACAACTGGTATGTGAAAATCTGGGTTTACCAAATCCATTCATTTTAGGAGTTAAACTGAGCGCCCCCCCCCCCCGCCCCCAAATCTCCTAAGACCTTTCAGGGCCCCATTTCTATCGGTGGCTTAAATCCACATTTCCAGTCCTGAGCTCTCACACAAGTAAGTAGCATTGATTTAGGGTTTAGTGCTTTCGGAAAACCCTTTAAAGTTCATTGTTGGACAGGATGTTCACCATAGCTGCGTGAAGCGGGCAGGGCTGGGGGAGGTCCAGTCACACCGGAGGGGACTGGGGCCAGCGGCTCCAAGCCTCAGGCCAGCTCCTCGCCCCCATGCTGTTTCCCCCACCCTTCAAGCACCTGAGCACTATGACACATTTCACATCAGTCACCTCAGCTGCCCTGTGAACAACCCAGGTGATAGCATGCCAACAGTCTGAAATTCCTCACCATATTTTCTTCACACCTTCCTCCCGCATTTTCAGAATCTCTGTCTGAATCTTAAAACTGCAGAAAGTACTTGGGTGGTCGGAGACCAAAGAAAGCCTCCCATCCCCACCCCCTCCACCGCCTCTCCCTGCAGAGTGGCAAGTGCCCTCTCTCAGCAAGTGGCAAGTGTCTTTTACACCTGGAATGGGAAGGTAAACCATAGATCGCAAGAGTCAGTTTCAGGAGTAGGTGGGCAGGCAGCTAGCTCTGACTCCCTCCCCTCTCAGGTGCTAGGCTGTCTGGCCAGCACTCTCCAGAGTCAAGCATGATAGGAAGTTGAAGTAAAGTTAAGCAATTCCCCTGATGTGGATGGCACTGCAGACCCCAAGATCCTCTGCTCGACCATCAGAGTAACCTACCCCACATCTCCTCTTCAAACTGTTAAAAAAAAAAGAAAAAGGAAATCGTGGTTCAAGTCCCCATGGAGAGTCTCCTAATGGGATGGGGAACATCTGGACACGCCACATAACTCAGCAGTGCTTTGGATTAAATGTGGGTAGGGGAGAAAGGAAAAGATAAGACAGGGGTTGTATGAATTAATTATTGCAAGAGAGACAGAAAAATAAGTCCAGGTACCAAAATACTGTGAGACTGGGCAAGCGCAGGTCCCATTCATCTCTTGAAGGGGCACTAAGTCGCTTCAGTCTTGTCCGACTCCTTGCAACCCAATGGATCGCGGCCTGCAAGGCTCCTCTGTCCATTCATCTCGTAGTGTTCTCTTTTCATCTGTTACTTCATATGAAAATGGATGACTTTATTTTTAATACTCTCAATCAATGTTTTTCTGGACCATCATCATCTTCATATTGAAAAAGTACAGTCCCCTTTTTGAAAAAGAAACCAGTGCAAAGCAGCTATAGCAGAAGGCACCTCTGCATCTAACACTGGGACCTCCTCAGGGGCAATCTCTTCTCTATTATAGACTGTCACTCAAACTAAAGTGTATATTAGATTGTTCCTTATCGTGTTTCATATTAAAACAATGTCAGGCAATATCTCCACAGTCAACATGGGCTCACAGCTCGGATTCAAAAACTACTGCCGGGCTTCCCCTGGTGGTCCAGTGGGTAAGGACACCACCTTGCAGTGCAAGGGGCGCCGGTTCGAGCCCTGGCCTGGGAAGATCCCACGTGCCGTGGAGTGGCTGGACTGATGTGTCCAATTACCGAGCTGAAGCTCTGGGGCGCATGTGCCCAGAGCCGGCGCTCTGCAACGACAGATGCCACCACGATGGGAGGCCCACAGGAGCCAAACAACGAAGACAGATGAAAATAGAGAAATGAAGTACCAGTGGAAGTGGCCCGCCCACTCCCCTCCCTCCCCAACCCGACCCCCGCCCAAAGTAAATAAATAAATAAATCTTTAAAAAAAAAAAAAAAAACTACTGCCTACCTGCATGTAACATAGACTCTATAATGTATTAATATTAAATTCAATGCTTGTTACCTTTGGGGCAACACTTTCATTTTATTCAGTGAAGAACTTTAGCAGTTAGGCACAAGAAATGGCAGGAAGAAGTGTGTATGTTAATTCTTACTAATTTCCAACCCTTTCACTTTCTTCTGTGATGTTAAAAAAAAAAAAACAGCTCCTATTTGGTGAGTGGGAGCAATGGAGAAACAAAAAAGTCAGTTCTCTTAATTACAATAATGCCTCAAGAATTTGTCAAACCTAGGCCAAAGTCAGGTACACTGAATTCCAAATATCTTCTCTTGTGTGTGGTGTAGAAACACCTGCACCTTGGACTTTGAGGCATCATTGTACTGGTTGCTTTAAAATCCTAAATATCTACTAATTGCATTTTGCCTAGGAATGCAGGCAGTTATTATGAGTTTTGCCAGTATTCCATCTATACAGATGAAATACTGAAATATAGTTTGGAAAGACACCGAATTCAGCGAACATAACTGAATACTTCACTTTATCATGAAGAGGTAAACTGGATCGAGAGAGCCCAGGTCCTGACACTCAAGGAGGGAAGTCAGCAAACCTTTAAACAAAATAATTGACATAAATATGGGACTTTCCCCCTTAGATAGTTGCTTCAGATCTCTGCCTCATTTTACCTAGAAAGATAAAAATTATATGATCATTTTAGTAACCAGCACATGAAGTTCTAAGTCACCACTCCATTTTATTTGCCTTCATAAAATATGGATTCATTTCACCTCTCCAATTATCTCCCTTGCCAGAGCTATACAAAGTTTGGAGATCTGAGAAAACTTGCAACCTGGGAAGGAAAAATAAAGCATTACATGGTAACTCTGACATTTTCGTTGGTGGTTTGCTTTATTCAAAGCCTAAAAGAATTGTTCTCAAATTCTATAAAATTAAAGATAGTTAAAAGGTAAGTTAAATGGATTTTGCCATTAAGTTTGCCTCCTACAATCCAATAGTGTACAAAAACATAGACTGGGTCATAATTTAAAATAGCCCATATAACCAGACTCCATGCCAGCTGCATTTATTAGGAGGTTAAGAAAAAAAAAAAAAAAGCTCATAAAAATCTACTGCCAGAAAAAGTAACAGGATTAAGCCCTCCTAATTTTCTTTAGCAAACCATTCCTGTTCCCACTTTCAATTTAAATGTTATCTGCAATTTAAATCTGAAGGGGCATATTTTCAAAGGTCTTTCCTAATCTAACACCTGTCTGCAAAAAACCCAAATTAACATTTACAGATATTAGTGACTCCGACAAAATCATCAAGGGAAAAGAAAGAAAGAGAAAGTAGCTTGGTCATATCCAACTCTTTGCGACACCATGGACAAGCCATGGAATTCTGCAAGCAAGAATATTGGAGTGGGTGGCCTTTCCCTTCTCCAGGGAATCTTTTAAAACCCAGGGATCAAACCCAGGTCTCCTGTATTTCAGGCAGATTTTTTATCATCTGAACCACCAGGGAAGCCAAGGGAAATGTAATGCTTTTATTCACTGTAAGATGTCAGCTGTGGATTTTGCCCCATTCCAGGATCACTAGCTCTTACCCCACTTTTTATCTTCCCCTGATGGTCAGCATTCTAAAAGTGACAATTCCTGACAGAGTCTACAAATACCTTTGTGTCTTCTGCAGACATTTTAAACATTTGGGCGATTTGACGAAATGCTTACTTTTCAAGGGGCAACTACATTGTTTCTCTCTCTCTCTCTCGTATATCTTATTTGTCAAAACACAAATATTCATAATAAGCTTCTTTGTCAACTGAAACCATAAAAATTACAATCATCATTTTGGTTATTTTTATAAATCCCTATAGCTACTCTTAAAAGAAACAACAAAACCTGAATAGGGCAGCATCCAGTGTGGCAGGGGCTAAGCTGGCATATTCTTGTAAGCACACAGCTTGAAGAAAGGTACGGAAAGGGCTTCTCTGGTGGTCCAGTGGGTAAGGACACCGCCTTGCAGTGCAAGGGGCGCCGGTTCGATCCCTGGCCTGGGACGATCCCACATGCCGCGGAGTGGCTGGACCAATGTGTCCAATCACCGAGCCGGAGCTCTGGAGCGCATGCGCCCAGAGCTGGTGCTCTGCGACAGCAGAGGCCACTGCGATGGGAAGCCCACACGGGCTAAAGAACAAAGATGGATGAAAATGGACAAATGAAAGACCAATAGAAGTGGCCCACCCACCCCCCCCCTCCCCAACCCGCCCCCCGCCAAATAAATAAATAAATAAATGTTAAAAAAAAAAAAAAAAGAATTATAGTGTTAAAAAAAAAAATGAAAGAAAGGTACGGAAGAACTCCTTAACAGCACTGGACTTGAGAAACAATTCCCTTCTTAGAAACTAATGGTCTAATCGAAAAGAAAATTACTTCAAATGAAAACAATAATGACATCAACCCTACCTTCTAGCTAGCGTTTATTGAGAATGGCTTGAGTTTACTAGGTGCTTGCCAAGTGCCAAGTACTGTGTGAAGCACTGTGTACATTATTACCTCATCTGAGCCTCTCAGCAGCACATAAGGTAGATATTATTATTATCCCTATTTTACAGATAAAGAAACTGAGACTTAAAGTTAAAAAAAAAACTTGCCCAAGATCATGTCTGCTCAGTGGTCAAAATTGGTTCCAAAGCTGGGTGGCGTGTCTCCAAGGTCTACTCCCGTGCATCCTACACTCTGAAAAACTGAAGTGAAAGTGTTAGTCACTCAGTCATGTCTGACTGCGACCCCATGGACTATATAGCCCACTGGGCACCTCTGTCCTTGGAATTCTCCAGGCAAGAATACCGGAGTGGGTAGCCATTTCCTTCTCCAGGGAGGAAAAAAGCTTCCTGACCCAGGTATCGAACCCAGGTCTCCCCCGCTGCAGGTGGATTCTTTACTGTCTGAGGCACCGCAGAAGCCCTTGACACTCTACAGCCTCTCTAATAACAAACACCCGGCACCCAGAACTTTCTGACTTGTAAAGCATTTTATACGTTTATCAAGTATTTCACATCCACCCTGCCTGTCAATGCTCTTGGCATCTCTATAGGCCTGCTCAGGGGTAATGGAACCTGTTTGAACACTTCTAGGGACACAGAAGCAACAATGATGCATGGCAGAGCCCCTTCTGGACCTGACACGCAGGGACTCATATCCTTGCTCCAATATTTCTTGGCTCTGTGACATTGGGCAAATGACTTAACCTCTCGGAGCTTTATTTTCTTCACCTGCACTATGGGTTTCATAGTTGAGCCTTGAATTCCCTAGTGTCACTGTTCCTAAGATAATGTATATGACGGTGCTTTTATTAACTGCAAAGCAGTGGAAATGAGATCCTTAATGTGAAGGCTACAGAAAAGCTGTGGAAGGCTTATGTGTACGTATATGCATTTTTGTGGAGGAAGACGGATGTTGGTTTTCATCAGATTGCCCCAAATAAGGTGAAAAACTGCTAGAGTATATATTGACCCATTTTGTCTTAAGGTAAATAGAGAAAAGGGCCTCCCTGATGCCTCAGATGGTAAAGAATCTGCCTGAAATTCGGGATTCAATCCCTGGATTGGGAAGATCCCCTGGAGAAGGGAAAGGCTACTCACTCCAATAGTCTTGCCTAGAGAACTCCACGGCTTGTCCATGAGTCGCAAAGAGCTAGACATGACTAAGCGACTTTCACTAACTAGAGAAGAAGAGAGTTCCTTTACTGGAGACCATTCTGTATCCCCGTGGCTTCTTTTATATATCTATCGGACCTCATTGTCTGAAGACAACCATAGGAAACAAACATGTTACCACTCCCACATGCCAGCTTTGCCAAGATTTGATAGTTCTCACTTCTCATCTCTGCTTCCAAGTCTAAGCTTCTCAGTCACTAATTCATTCATTCAAGATGTATTACATGGGCCTTCCCTCATAGCTCAGTGGTAAAGAACCTGCCTGCTAATGCAGGAGACACTGGTTTGATCCCGGATCCGGGAAGATCCCACATGCTGCAGAGCAGCTAAGCCCAGGAGCCACAACGATTGAGCCCACAGGCCTCAACTACTGAAGCTCGTGAGCTCCAGAGCCCATGCTCTGCAACAATGGAAGCCGCTGCAATGAGAAGCCTGCTCACTGCAACTAGAGAAAAGCCCTTGTGCAGCAATAAAGACCTAGAACAGCCAAAAATAAATAAATAAATAAATTATATATATATATATATATATATATATATATATATATGTAAAGATGTATTAAATGTCAAATTTAAGCAGAAGCACTAGGGAAATAGCAGAGAACAACACTCTCCACCTCATGAAACTTGAAGACAAACTGGTCATGAGAGTGGTAAGCGAGTTCTAGGAATGAAGAGTGGAGTACGACAGAAACTCAGGTGACTCCGGTAGCTTTTTCATGCAGAGAATGGTGGAGTCCTTCTCTAGCCCAGTCACTTTTCTCCCAATGCACTTGGTTTGTCTAGATGTTTGTTTTAAAATGAAGTGGAAAAAGCGCAGAGATGTATTATGATCAGTATAGTAAGGAATGCGTCAATCATTATAGATCCTAAACTTCAACTAATATAGGTTAACATCAACTCACTATATTTCCTCACTTCTGAATTTCATGGTTTCTCCATTTTAATATATGACAGTGAGAAATAACTGCATGCATTTAATGTGAAGCACTTCATCAGGTGTAACAGAGATCATTTGGGGTCAAGTTGTAAGCAATGGACGGCATCTTTAAATGGTGGAAATATGGCAACCACATCTTACACTCATGACTCATAGATGATGAAGCATGAACTCTTTAAAATGTTGGACAAGACCCTCAATGATCAGGTCTCTGCCCATGGCCCCAGTCTCAACTCCCCCCACATTCTATCTTGAGTACTGTGTTCCAAGTCTTCCAAGTTGCTTTCAGATGCCAAAAGGGCAGATCGTTTCATATATACAACGGCTATCTATTAACATATCTTCCTCGGCTAAACTGTGAGCTTCTCCAGAGCATGGCCAAGCCTGATCTGGTTTCTCATTACCAGCACCAAGCACACAGTTCCCCCAATAGTTGTGGGAAAGTTTCAAGGAAGGCATTACTTCACAAGCTTACTATGGACTAAAACTCTAGCCCCCTTACTTTTGGGTTGCTGAAGTCATCTCTTCCATCCTGTACTCGTGCAATTAGTTTCAAAATCTAGCTCAGATACCACCCTGTTTACAAAGCCTTCCTTAATTATCCCTGACAGAAAGGACCTCCCTTTTCTCTGAATCGACTCCTGACAGTTTCCATGAGGCTTCAACAATGGCTCATAAGCAAGCAGAAGCAGGTTCTACTAGAATTCTGTTTCTTAGCTTTTCTGTGACAGAGCATACTGACAAAAACCATATTTTAGATGGTCCACTTAAAAATTTTTTTAAAAAAACTCAAAGCATGTGATGGTAATGGCCTCACAATCACTATTTATCTGTGTTTAGGAATACATCCACAATTATGGCACACCCATGTCTTTCTCTGAGTGGAACTGTCTATTGCTCTGATAGCTTACGCTCTCTCAAATACTCTCAAAGCCAAATTCTTAAATTTCCTTGGTACTGACATGAAATTATGGTCATGTAACTATAAAGCTATGACAAAACTAGACAGTATATTAAAAAGCAGAGACATCACTTTGCCAACAAAAGTCCATATAGTCAAAACTATGGTTTGCCAGTCATCATGTACGAATGTGAGAGTTGGACCATAAAGAAAGAAGGCTGAATGCTGAAGAATTGATGCCTTTGAACTGTGGTGTTAGAGAAGACTTTTGAGAGTCCCTTGGACTTCAAGGAGATCAAACCAGTCATTCCTAAAGGAAGTCAACCCTGAATATTCATTGGAAGGACTGATGCTGAAGCTGAAGCTGAAGCTCTAGTACTACCTGATGCAAAGAGCTGACTGATTGAAAAAAAACCTTGATGTTGAGAAAAATTGAAGGCAGAAGGAGAAGAGGGTGAAAGAGGATTGAGGTGGTTGGATGGCATCATTGACTCAATGGACGTGAGTCTGGGCAAACTCCAGGAGATAGTGGAGGACAGGGAAGCCTGGCATGCTGCAGTCCATGTGGTCACAAAGAGTTGGTCATGACTGAGTGTCTGAAAAACAACAACCCCCCTGCTAGGTCAGGAGGAGTCTGTGAAATATGATCTTCTGAGAGAAACAGACTTCTGATGTCCTAGGGGAACCATCTATCCCGAGAAATCTTTTAAAATGAAGCAGTAACTTTGCAGAAAACTTTGTAATACTAGAGTGGTCTGCCATGCCCTCCTCCGGGGGCTCTTCCTAACCCAGGGATGGAACCCATGTCTCCTGCATTGCAGGCAGATTCTTTACAATGGAGCCACTAGGGAAGCCCAGCCTCCATGAATGGTGCATAATAAACCACTTTGTCTGTTGTCAAGTTACTAGCAGTCTAGAAAGGAATCAGTCACCTACATGGATTACTCCCATCCAAGACAGACTGGGCTAAGCATTATAACAGACACAAATTAAATTCAAAAGGCCTTTAAAAACTGGCCACTAAATATGAAAGATAAGCTGTTGTGTCAACTTTAGTACTAAAATATAAGAAGAAAATGACAGATGCAGATTAGTCAGACGTTGACTTTCTCTAACATTCCAATATACTCATTTGGGATACATACTGCATGGAATGCACTTATATGGGTGTGTGTATGTGAAACATACATAATATTAATGTTTGTGGCAAGTTTGGGAAAACAGTTACAAGTGATATGATTGAATGCATGAACAAGAGAACTTGATTTTAGAAAATGGCTGTTAGCATTAATATGATTTTTATCCTCCAGAGCTTCTAATCATGAAGCTAGGTAGTTCATTTGAAATGTGGCTTTCATCTTTCTTATGTCTCAGCTAACTAAAACTCTTTTTTTTTAAAACAAATATTATTGGGCAATCACTAATGTGTTCTAAGTAAATTAAACATACTATGTCCAATTTACTGCTTCATCTTAGAGATGATTTATAAGTCTTTGGGAATTTAGTAGATTTAAAAGAAAAATAGCATTTTTCCAAATAAATACTTTCTCTGCTCTGGCTTAAAAATAAACTCCAATATGATTTATGAAATGTTCTTATTTCTGCTAGGTATTGTGATCTCTGAAATAATGAAGTGTAGTACTTGAAAATCACATTTAATTTACTCTGAGGGAAGCAAGCTAATGCCGTGCGAGGTTGCTGGGGAAACAGAAAAGCTTCTTTAGGTCAATGTTGTAGCAGAGAAGTAAGCTGATATTTCACAATTTATTCATGGTCATAGCTCTAAACTCTCCTGATTTTTACCAACATATTCCTAATTTTACATTAAATATTCACATACCCCTTTAATCTGGTCTTATTTTTGGTAGCTGATAGAGATTTATAAAGCAAAAAAAAAAAAGAAAAAATTGAGAATTTAAGCTGCTCTTTATCACAGTCCCTGTACATTTTAAGTTATTTTCCTAAAGCCCAATTCAATAAAAAATTACATCCGGTTTCAGAACCAGAGAAGCTCATTTTGGGCTATGGAAGCCCATTTATCATTAAACTTTTAGATGAAATAAAATAAGGGCCCCGGGCTTACAATGACTCTAATTATTCAGATAATTCACAAAAGCTCTGATTTATGCTAAATACTTAGCTTTAATTAGCCAGAGGCTATGTAAAGGAAGAGGGGGATCTTAAGATGAGTGTTGGAAAAAGAACATATGTGGCAGGAGCTATTAGTTGCTTTCCCAACACTCATTTTCCTCCTCCTTTCTCCTATTCAGGCAGAGCTACCTCTCACTATAGAAGCTGGATATGCCAGACACCCACGTTCTCATCCTCTCCTGCTGCTAAAAAGTGACTATGCGACAATTGCTTATGTAGCCAGTGGAATCCAAAGGAAGTTGACTAGGGGAGGTTTTCTCTCATAATTAAAGGGAACAAATAAGAAGAAATGCCCCTGTTCCTCTTTGTTGAACATTTTTTTCTGCATATGATACCTGGAGTCATGGCAGCCATCTTGCAACTAAGAGGAGAGAGACCATCATGCTGGGGATGCTGAGGATGACAGAGCAGAAAGATGGAAGAAACCAAATAGTTCTGATTACACGGTTGAGCCACAGACTTAGTAAGCCAGAACCAACCTACCTCTGGATGTGAGATAATAAACTGTCCTCATTATTTCAGCCACATTTAGTTGGATGTTCTGTTCATTGCAGTCATAAGAATCCTAGCTGTTAAAAACATGGTTGATTTTTCCTGTATATTCTCCAAA
Organism: Tragulus kanchil; assembly: GCA_022376925.1. Classification (NCBI taxonomy): domain Eukaryota; kingdom Metazoa; phylum Chordata; class Mammalia; order Artiodactyla; family Tragulidae; genus Tragulus; species Tragulus kanchil. Next base: position 12,172,375 of record JAIOJX010000001.1, read on the forward strand.
GTCACCAAATTGATTTTCTTTTTTTTTTCATTTAAAAAAATATCAGAGTTTGGGAAAACTTTTAAAATGTATAGACTTTAACATTGGTGGGAAAATCATCCATTGCATTTATTCTTCCAAACTACACTCATTCCAGTTTCACACAGGTAGGTAACAGCTCCTGTAGGTCAATACCATCACTCGAGTGTCTGAGGAAAGAGTGAGACAAAGTAAGAAAGAGACTGAGAAACAGACCTACACTCACATCCTCATTCTACAGATGAGGAAACTAAAGACCAAGTGGTTTTTCAAGGTCACCTAAAGCAGCCCCCTAAGAAGGGATAAAGTGCTAAGGGAGCTTTCGCGGAATGAAAGAGCATATCACCCCAAAGGATGAACAAAAGCAACTGACCTGGCAGACAATGGACTGAGATCCATTACTGAATGCTGAGCCTAGAACATCCACACACAGGCAGCAGGAACGCCCTGATAGATCCTTTTGTCTGCTTATCAAACTCAGACTCCCTGCCCGACATCCAAGGCACTCTGTAGCCTGGCAGAGATGCTCTGAAAGTTTTGCTGAATTTCTCCCTTCTCGCTACCACTCCCTTGCTCTTTACTGTCCCATGAAAATGCCAGGTTCATCTGGCCTGCCTCCTCCCTAGCTTCAAATTCCCTCCATTTTTATCCACTGGCCTTCCAAATCCTATTCATCTTTCAAGGTGTCACGTAAACATCAGTGCATGTATCCTTTGATGGTGAGAGCAGCAAATTAGTCCTGTAATCCCTATCTTCATATGTGTATAACATGGTATTTGCTTGAAATGTATAATTAAGCTAAATTTGATAGCAAAAATAAAATATAAGGGCTATCAAGTAAAACTGAACCCAATGAAATTGTTGTCAATCTATGTACTGGGTTGGCCAAAACATTGTTTAGGTTATAGAAAAACCCAAATGAACTTTTTGGCCAAACCAGTAATTATGCAGCATGAAACACCTTATAACTCTCTGACTTTTGTTTGATCATATCATATTTCAGTCAAAACCAAGAACAAAATTATAGGAGGAAATAAAGGGAAAAAGTGCAGGGCAGCTATTCAACTAGTGATTTAGAACAACACATAGAATTGGAGCTGAAAGCTTTGGCGATCACTTCACCCACTGCCTCATCTTACCTGAGGGGAGACTGAGGTCAAGGGGACAATTGTGGTTAACTCCTCCTTGCCCAGTGACCTTTATTTTTTGTCCCCAAAGGTGGAATCTAGAACCTCCATGATAACAGCTATCTACAAATCTTAGAAGTTGTCACCGTTCCTACTATCTAAACTCTTGCTGTTGGACTGGAGCCCGCCAGCCTCCTCCGTGCATCTGTGTATTCCCCAGGCAAAAATACTGCAGTGGGCTGCCATGTCCTTCTCCCGGGATCTTCCCGACCACAGATTGAACCCATGTCTCAACTAATTGAACCAATGCAGCTCCTGTATTGGCAGGCAGATTCTTTACCACTGAGCCACCTGGGAAGCCCAGAAACTCATATTGCCTTGGCGAAATGCACAGCATCCAGGAGCCTTGATCTTCTTTCCTAAAATTTTTTTCCCAGAAAAATCCCTATTATCACCTGTTACTCATACCTTGAACATTAATGGCACAGACATAAAATAAGACACCATTCTACTGTCACAACAAATAAGATTTCAAGTTAAAAAAAAAAAAAAAAACTAATGAGAGTGGATAAATAAAACTTCCTAAACTTCCTGCATCCCTAAGTGATATAAGACTCCAAACATCATGAAAGATAACACAAAGTGGCATTCTGATTGTAGTCTTAGAGTGGATACATTTAAATCATACAAATAAAATCGATATCACTTTGTGGAACTCTTGCTGTACTAAATGCCAAGAAACTGTTCAGTTCTGGATTCTGTTTCCAGAACTCTACGTTAGGCTTGTTTATGACTTTAACAGTTCTCTTTCTGTAAATGGATGCTTTTCAAACCAGGCTCTGCAGATGTGTCAGGGGAGATGATTGGTTTGTTGTTATTAGAATATTCTAATTTTGTGTTTGATCATATCATATTTCAGTCAAAACCAAGAACAAAATTATAGGAGGAAATAAAGGGAAAAAGTGCAGGGCAGCTATTCAACTAGTGATTTAGAACAACACATAGAATTGGAGCTGAAAGCTTTGGCGATCACTTCACCCACTGCCTCATCTTACCTGAGGGGAGACTGAGGTCAAGGGGACAATTGTGGTTAACTCCTCCTTGCCCAGTGACCTTTATTTTTTGTCCCCAAAGGTGGAATCTAGAACCTCCATGATAACAGCTATCTACAAATCTTAGAAGTTGTCACCGTTCCTACTATCTAAACTCTTGCTGTTGGACTGGAGCCCGCCAGCCTCCTCCGTGCATCTGTGTATTCCCCAGGCAAAAATACTGCAGTGGGCTGCCATGTCCTTCTCCAGGGGATCTTCCCGACCACAGATTGAACCCATGTCTCAACTAATTGAACCAATGCAGCTCCTGTATTGGCAGGCAGATTCTTTACCACTGAGCCACCTGGGAAGCCCAGAAACTCATATTGCCTTGGCGAAATGCACAGCATCCAGGAGCCTTGATCTTCTTTCCTAAAATTTTTTTCCCAGAAAAATCCCTATTATCACCTGTTACTCATACCTTGAACATTAATGGCACAGACATAAAATAAGACACCATTCTACTGTCACAACAAATAAGATTTCAAGTTAAAAAAAAAAAAAAAACTAATGAGAGTGGATAAATAAAACTTCCTAAACTTCCTGCATCCCTAAGTGATATAAGACTCCAAACATCATGAAAGATAACACAAAGTGGCATTCTGATTGTAGTCTTAGAGTGGATACATTTAAATCATACAAATAAAATCGATATCACTTTGTGGAACTCTTGCTGTACTAAATGCCAAGAAACTGTTCAGTTCTGGATTCTGTTTCCAGAACTCTACGTTAGGCTTGTTTATGACTTTAACAGTTCTCTTTCTGTAAATGGATGCTTTTCAAACCAGGCTCTGCAGATGTGTCAGGGGAGATGATTGGTTTGTTGTTATTAGAATATTCTAATTTTGTGTTTTCATTTCTATGATAATTTATTTAAAAGTTTCCAAAGGTATATTCTTATAATCAAGTGCTGTCATTCTATTTTTCTACGCATTTATGTGTTAGTGTTAACCAACTGAACGGAAACCAAGTGTGTGTTGTAATCGTTAAAAGCCAGACCAAAAACCCCCCCACAAAGGTAGATGTCTTAGACAAAAGATGTGTTCTTATCAAACAAAGATGCTCTATAGGATGCAGGTGTCCTTCTTTGACTAGAAGAAAGGACTCAGAGAAGGGAATCATCACATGTGTTCTACGTATAAGGAGTTTATATTTAATTTTATGTGTATTACTTAAAATATATATTTATATAGAAATATATTACATGCTATGTTACACACTTCATTTATATTATTGCACTCATTTTAATAGCATTCTGAAAATAATTCAAGTCAACACGGGATTAGTAAGAATTTTTGCCCCTTTAAAATTGATTTCTACATTACTCAGTTGAGAGAAACAAGCTTAAATGATCTTTCAGCCCCCTGTGGCTATAACATTCCATGTGTCCATTACAATTGACTCAGAGATCCTATTGACAGAGCCCATGTGAACTGAACTGGAGAATTCAACAATATCCAATCAACGTTCCCCTTTTTTGTAATACATCTTTCAAAAACGCAGATGACAAAAAATGATTTTCCTAAAAGTTCCAATTAGCGACAATATCCCAAATTGAAAACAAAACTGAGGAAATTAACAGTGTTGTGGATGAGCCAATTTTTTGGAGTTGGTTGAAATTTCTTTTCGCAGTCATCTTGGCAATATTTTTCATGAAGGACAAATGCTTGACACACTGTAGCTAGCGCAGAAAGCATTAAAGAAGCTGAGAACAAAGCAAGGTATTTCCCTTCCCCATTTTACAACCTGCAATGCTATCTCACCAAGTGGCCTTTTCTTTTTCTTAATTTAAATGGAAAAGTCGATATTAGAAACCATGGGAGAAGTGTTGTTTGTGAATTACTCAGTCATCCACAGTAAAAGTATTGTTTTCCAGTTCTCTTTCTGTAAATGGATGCTTTTCAAACCAGGCTCTGCAGATAGATTTGTTGTTATTAGAATATTCTAATTTTGTGTTTTCATTTCTATGATAATTTATTTAAAAGTTTCCAAAGGTATATTCTTATAATCAAGTGCTGTCATTCTATTTTTCTACGCATTTATGTGTTAGTGTTAACCAACTGAACGGAAACCAAGTGTGTGTTGTAATCGTTAAAAGCCAGACCAAAAACCCCCCCACAAAGGTAGATGTCTTAGACAAAAGATGTGTTCTTATCAAACAAAGATGCTCTATAGGATGCAGGTGTCCTTCTTTGACTAGAAGAAAGGACTCAGAGAGGAATCATCACATGTGTTCTACGTATAAGGAGTTTATATTTAATTTTATGTGTATTACTTAAAATATATATTTATATAGAAATATATTACATGCTATGTTACACACTTCATTTATATTATTGCACTCATTTTAATAGCATTCTGAAAATAATTCAAGTCAACACGGGATTAGTAAGAATTTTTGCCCCTTTAAAATTGATTTCTACATTACTCAGTTGAGAGAAACAAGCTTAAATGATCTTTCAGCCCCCTGTGGCTATAACATTCCATGTGTCCATTACAATTGACTCAGAGATCCTATTGACAGAGCCCATGTGAACTGAACTGGAGAATTCAACAATATCCAATCAACGTTCCCCTTTTTTGTAATACATCTTTCAAAAACGCAGATGACAAAAAATGATTTTCCTAAAAGTTCCAATTAGCGACAATATCCCAAATTGAAAACAAAACTGAGGAAATTAACAGTGTTGTGGATGAGCCAATTTTTTGGAGTTGGTTGAAATTTCTTTTCGCAGTCATCTTGGCAATATTTTTCATGAAGGACAAATGCTTGACACACTGTAGCTAGCGCAGAAAGCATTAAAGAAGCTGAGAACAAAGCAAGGTATTTCCCTTCCCCATTTTACAACCTGCAATGCTATCTCACCAAGTGGCCTTTTCTTTTTCTTAATTTAAATGGAAAAGTCGATATTAGAAACCATGGGAGAAGTGTTGTTTGTGAATTACTCAGTCATCCACAGTAAAAGTATATCTCTCCCTTTTCTTCCTCATTCGTCACATAGAGACCCCCAGTCTGGCTCCATCCTTGATGAGTAATATTTTTTATAATGTTCTTATAAGTGATTGCTTGCAGCATCTTATAGTCTTATCTCAGCTTGTGCAGCTTCTCATTAATATTCTGTACATATGGAAGAGTTTTCTATATCATTGTCCATTAACAAGGAGAATAATCACTCATTCAGTTATCAAGCAGTCAGCAAAGACCTGGCCTTGCGCCCTTAGTGCAAAGAATCATGGGATATCAAGAAGGGTAAATGTGGTTGACATTATGATAGTTGCATTTTTTATATAATTAGAGTTCTATAACCAAGTTGATCAAAGATAAGCAAAGAAGTATTAAAGTCTTTTAGGACTTAGAGACCATATTAGTGACTCTTTACCTCTTTGTAGAATGACAAAAAACCGTATTTCAGCTGATACATACCAATGAGCATTCTTTTATGGCAAACAAGAAAAGGTCATAAGTTTACATATAAATGACACATTATTACAAAATAGCTTTTAAAGAAAAGTGAGTTAAGTGATACTAAGAAAGTTCAAAATTGAAATGGGACTGGACATAAGGAAACAAGCATAAAACAACTGACTGAACTATGATCAGAGGCAGAAGGTTCACAGTGACTCAATTCAAAACAAAACTTTGGCATGGACAGGTACACACAGCTCTATTTAACATGGATAACCAACAAAAGCCTACTGTATACCGCAGGGAACTCCACTCAATGTTATGTGGCAGCCGGGATCGGAGGGGAGTTTGGGGGAGAATGGATACATGGATATGTGTGGCTGAGTCCCTTCACTGTTCACCTGAAACTATTACAACACTGTTAATTGCCTATATTCCAATAAAACATAAAACGTTTAAATAAAAAAAGAAAATATTGATATCATGATTTTAAAAAATAAATTAACTTATGCGCAAACAAAACAAAACAAAAGTCCCCTGCTGCACCTTTGCAGTCATCATTTAGCCCTCCAGGCTTGTTTCACTTCTATAATCACAGAATCTCTGTATAGATACCCAGTTAATAAAATATATTCATATACATATATATACATATTCGTGTCAGCAATACTAGGGACGGGAGGGGATACTTTTGGCCCACATGACTCTAAAAGGTTATGTGGATTACTCCAGATATAGGTTTTGTTTTTTTTTTTTTAATTTTGGCCTCTTTTATTGGTTTTTATTTATTTATTTTCGTCCATCTTTAGTCTTTGGCTTGTGTGGGCCTCCCATTTCAGCGGCCTCTCTCACTGCAGAGCTCTGGCTCTGGGCGCATGCGCTCCAGAGTGCTGGCTCATAACTGGACACACTGGTCCAGCTGCTCCGCGGCATGAGGGATCTTCCCGGGCCAGGGATTGAACCGATGCCCCTTGCACTGCAAGGCGAACTCTCTACCCACTGGACCACCAGGGAAGCCCCAGATACAGTTTTTTTATTTAGATCAGGATGCTAACAAATCAATTGTCCATTATCAAAGCCCTCTCAATGGGGTTATTATGCCCATCTAGGTGAGATGACAGAGATCCGTGAAATGGAGTGGCCACAAGAAATGGATAGAAAAGGACAAATCTAAGAGTTAGATCAAAAGAAGAAATGATGGGATCTGAAACTGACTGGCCATGGGGATGAAGAGAGGTGTTCTCCCAGGGTGGGGGAATCTTTGAACTTCTCGGTGAAAGATGTATGTTCTCTTTCCTCTCTCACTTTCCACTTGGGTTATCTTGTCATTGTTCAGTCACTACGTTGTGTCCTACTCTTTGAGACTCCATAGAGTACAGCTTGAGCAGCTGTTTTAACATGTTGGCAAACTATTTCCTCACATATAAAATTGAGATAACTATATTCTGGGCTAGGAATCAGATAAGTCTATGTAAATTAAACATTCAGATAGAGGAAGAAAAATACTGTATGATTTCATTTAGCTGTGGAAGCTAAAGAAACCAAATCAAAACAAAATGAAAACAGACTTACAGACACAGAGAATGAACAGGTGGTTGCCAGTGGGGGGGAGGGTAGGGGAGCCAAAATAGGTGAAGGGGATTAAGAAGTACAAACCTCCAGTTATGTAATAAATAAGTCACATAGATGTAATATATGACAGAATGTGGTCAATAATGTTATAATAACTGTATGGAGACAGATGGTTACTAGATTATCACGGTGCACACAAATGTCAAATCACCATATAGAACATCTGAGACTAACATAATATTGTACATCAACTATATTTCAATTTTTATAAAAAGGAAAATACTTTTCAAAGTTCATAGTGTTAAACAATGTAGGGAGACTTGGTGAGACCACAGAGCTTGGCAATGATATGAGCCTCACCGCCACCCTACTGTGCCAGGTGGTGCTAGTCAGCCACAAATTCAATATTCCATGAAAATATTCTTTAGGAGTAAAGGTGAAATAAAAACATTATCAGACAAAGGAAAATTAAGAATCTGTTCATAAAAAATGTTATCATTAAAGGACGGTTTTAGGAAGATGTCTAAATGGAAAGAAATTGTGGCAGAAAGTTTGGAACTTCAGAAAAAAAAAAAAGAACAGCAGAATGATAATTGTGATAATAAACAACATAATAAACTTTTCCCCATAGTTTGTTAAATCATATTTTTTTCTTTAGCCTATTGATAGAGCGGATCAAACTGATTGATTTTTGCCTATTGAACACTTTGAATAAATCCTTCTCGGTCATGGTATATAATTCTTTCTTTCTTTTTTTTTTTTCCGTCTCGCAGTCATCATTTATTTTCATCCATCTTTATTCTTTGGCCTGTGTGGGCCTCCGACTGCAGTGGCCTCTCTCGTTGCAGAACACTGGCTCTGGGCACAAGCGCTCCAGAGTGCTGGCTCATAATTGGACACAAGAGCCCAGCTGCTCCATGGCACGTGGGATCTTCCCGGGCCAGGGATTGAACCGGTTCCCCGTACACTGCAAGGTGGACTCTTTACCCACTGGACCACCAGGGAAGCCCGGTATATAATTATTTTTATACATTGGTGGATACATTTGCTTAATATTTTGTGGAGGATTTTTATGCCTAAAATCATTCAAGATATTGATCTGTTGTTCTGTTTTATTTTATTTTGTTTCTACTGTTTTATCTAGTTTTATTATCAGAGGTTTATAAAAATGAATGAAAATTACAACATATCAAAATTTGTGGGGTGCTGCCAAAACAGTAGAGAGAAGAAAATTTATAGATGTAAATGCTTACATTAGAAACAGGTTAAGGTCACAAATCAATAGTGTAAGTTTCCACCTCATGAAACTAGGAGGGGGAAAGGAGTAAAATAAACCCAGAGCAAACAGAAAGACTGGAACGATGAAGATAGAGTCACAGATACAGTATCTATGGAATACAGAGGGCTAATGGTACCAAAAGCCTTTTTTATAAGGGGAACATCGACGTATTTTGGTGTAGAGGGGGTGGTTCTGGAATCAATCTCCTGCAGATATGAGGGACGACTATAATTGTACCAATAGACTAAATTAGAAACAAGAAAATAGAGAAAATCGGTGAAAAACGGTTCTTTAAAAAATTATTAAAATTGATAAACTTCTAAGAAGATGGATATTTTGTTTTTAAAAAGATACAAATTGCCAAAATCCAGAATAAGATGAATGGTATCATTATAGGTTCTGCAACTAATAAAAATATAATAAGGAAATATGAAAGACTTCCCACTCACAGATTTGGCAACCGTAACTACTTGTTTTCAAAACACAACCAACATGAAACAGACAATCTGAGTTACCCTATAATCCATTAAAAAATTGAATTCATAATTTAAAAGCTCTCCAAAAAGGAATGTCCACAGGGAGGACATATATTTCAACCTAAACCTCACATCTTACACAAACACTAACTCAAAAGGGATGATGTTTTTAAACAGAAAATGGGAAATGATGAAACTTCCAGATAAAAGCACAAGAAAAAAGCTTTGGCACCTAGGGTTAGCTGAATAGGTCCTAGATTTGGCATCAAAAGCATTATCAACAAAAGGAGATATTTTAAAATTTGATATCATCAAAACGTAAAACTTTTTTTAAAAATGTAAAACTTTTGTGCTTCAAACCTGAGAAGAAAAAATAAAAAATAAAATCTGAAAGGGAAAAAGAGCTTGAGAAGACCATGAAGACACAAGCTACAGACTGGAAGAAAACATTTGCAAACCATATAGCTGACAAAGGTTTGTCTGAAGAATATACATAGAACTCCTAAAACTCAATAATAGAACAACAAACAAAAATCACAGCCTAATTACAAAATAGGGAAAAAAACATGCACATACATTTTACTGAAGATGACAAAAGCAATGAAAAGATGTTCAACATCATTAGTATCAAGGAAAAGCAAATTAAAACCACAATATCACTACACACCTATCAGAATGACTAAAGTAAAAAGTAGCGACACCACCAAATGCTGCCAAGTATACAGAGAAATTAGACCACTCATATATTACTACTGGTGGGAATGTAAAGTAGGGCAGCCACACTGGAAGAAATTATGGCTGTTCCTTACAAAACTGCACATGCCATTACCATAAAACTCAGCAACTGCACTTCTGGGCATTTATTCCAGAGAATGGAAAACTTACACTCACACAAAAACCCTTAATCAAATGTTCATAATGGTTTTATTCCTACTAGTTTGGAAACTGGAAACAACCCAGATACCCTTCAATAGGTGAATAGTCAAACAAACCATGGTGTCATGGGATACTACTCAGCAATGAAAAATGAGTAACTACTGATATATGCAAGAGCCTGAATGGATCTCCAGAGAATTATGCTAAGTAAAATAAGAAAATACCTCAAAGGTTCCATACCATAAGATTCCATTTATATAAGATTCTTGAACCAACAAAGTTACAGAGAGGGAGATTAGTGATTCCGAGGGGTTACAGAATTGGGGGCAGAAAAATGCGTGTGCCTGTGATGGGGAACCAGAGGGATGCTTGTGGCGATGGCTTTCCTGTATATTGACTGCAACGATCTTCATGTGAATCTACACATATGATCAACTGTGTAACTAAATACACACACGCATAAAACCAGTGAAATCTGAATACAGTAGACATATTAATATCAACTTCCTGGTTGTGGTGTTGTACTACACTTTTGCAAAGTGTTATCATTAGGGGAAACTGAGTAAAGGGTATACTCAGTTATATGTATCTGTTATTTCTTACAATCGCATATGAACTTACAATTATACCAAAATAATAAGACTTGGCAACTGAGCAACAACAACATCTGTACACCAAAAGCTATAAACATTGCAAACAGAAATTAATGAAAAAAATGGAGACATAAACCTTGCTCATGAATTTGAAGACTCAAAATTGTTAAAGGCATCAATTCTTTCCAAATCATTTACAGATTTAAAACCATCTTAAACTTCCAGAAAAGGATTTTCTTAATGTAGACATTGATAGAAAAATTATTACATTCATACAGAAATACAAAGAATCTGGAATGGCTAAAGGAACTTTTAAAAGAAGAACAAAGTTGGAAACTTTACACTACTTGATTTCAAAGCTTATTGTAAAGCAACAACAATCAAGAAAGTGTGGTATTGGCATAATGGTAGAAATACTACCAATGGAATGAGATAGAGGGTTCAGAAATAGACCCCTATGTTATGCATATAAAGCAAAAATAAAAGCAAACTACAAAACTATATGCATATAAGATGATCCTATTTATGTTTTAGATAGCTATATATTTGAGTAAGAACATATATGTATGTAAATATATAGAAAAAAGTTTAGATATATACATCAAAAAGTATTTTTTCACCTATAATCTTCCTTTATATCTTTACCTATCATTTATTTATCTATCTGTAATAAACAGACTTCTTCCTCCTTTATCTACACTTAATCACTTGGTGATCTCATCTAGTTTCATGACTTTGAATAATATCTATATACTGATAACTCCCTGTACATTCCTCTCACTTAAACTCTATATTCGCATGTACAACAGCTCTAAGTCCATATGCAATAATCATCTCACATTTATCAGGTCGAAAATCAAACTCCTGACCTGCCCAAAACCTGCTCTTCCCACAGCCTTCCCCATCTCAGTTGATGAAAATTTCATTCTTCCTAGTTACACAGACCAGAGACATTGGGATCATTCTGTATTTCTAGCTTTCCCTCACACTCCATATCACCCCAGCAGCAAACCCTGCTGATACTATCTTCAAAATATATCTAAGAGCCAATCAGTTCTCATCCTGTAGATCTATTTCAATTACATTATCATTGTATTTCATGGCTTTAAAAAGTCACAATTTTATTTAATTATTGACCTGTTTAGATTATTTCTAAGTTTTGCCATTGCAAGGAGTAATATACTTCCTTATAAAGCATTTTTTGTACATAGTTATTATTTTTCTTACTACGACTATTAGTTTGCATTCTTTTTGTGATTACTATGCTCAAACTTAGGTTTTTAAAGTTTCATTCTGGCTACCCAGTTGAAAGAGAATACGAAGATGGGTACAACCCAGGAGACCAGTTAGTAGTATAGTATATAGTATAATAAAAATGGTATTTTTATTATACTATAAAATGAATGGATGAATGATGGATCATCCACTTAAAAATAAAATGATATCCAGGTCACCAAATAAAGCTAAAAGTACACTCAAATACTTTTAAAATTAAAAGAAAAGCAATGGAAGAAGATACAGGAGAATATTTTTATAAGCTTGGAGTAAGGAAGGCCTTTCTAAGTATGACATGAAACTCAGGAACCATAAAGCAAAAGATAGATTTAATTCCATATCAAATAAAATATCTATAGAGAAAAGGAGACCACAGTACAAGCAAACTTACTCAACAGATGAAAAATTTGGGAAAATATCTGCAAAATAAGACAAAGGGCTAAAACGGTGATTTTTGTGCCATATAGAAGAAACAATGCCTACAAATCCATGAGAAGAAAACAAACCCCTCCAACAGAAAAGGTATAAAAGACACAACCTGTCCATTCACCCACCAAAGAGGTGCGTGTATGACCTTAGCAAACTCTTCCCTAAGGGTCAAATCTGGCTGCTGCCTATTTCTGTACTCAATGAAATAGTCATAGCCATTCTCTTACATATTGCCTGTAGATGCTCTCCTGATACAATGAAGCAGAATTCAGCAGGTGCAACAGAGGCCATGGGGTCGCAAAAGGGGTCACAAAGAGTCAGATAGGACTGAGCTCCTGAAATGGAACTGAACTGAATAGATACCATATATTTACTATTCAGGCCTCTATGGGAAAGGTTTGCAGAGGCGTGGAACAGATGGTGAAACTCATCAATAATTGATAAATACAAAACCACAACAATATAGACATTTAACAAATATTTACTGAGCACCTAGTTTACACCAAAATCCATTTTTCCTACCAGATCGGCAAAGATTACAGAGCACAGTGCTGTCCAGGACAGCCTCTTACACTGTTGATGGAAGTGGAAACTGGTCAAAAAAATAAAAAAAAAAAACAATCTGGGGAGTAATGTTTGATCTGAAATCAGAGTATCTGGAGAATAATATAACAAACAATGACCAAAAAAAAAAAAACCTTTTAAAGGGGTATGCCCTTTGATTGAACAATTTCATGTCTGACAACTTGGCCTAAGAAAATAATAGCCCCAGTGTTTTGAAAGCTACAAGTATAAGAATAAACATTGAAGAAATCATTTAAGATAGTAAAAAAACTAAAAACATAGAATTGTTAATCAGGATAGATAAATAATCTAGATAGTTAATCAGGATAGATAGAGAGATAGATGATTTGTTGTTCTTCATTCCCTAAGTCATGTCCAACTCTGCCACCTGTAGCCCTCCAGGCTCCTCTGTCCATGGGAAACTACAGGCAATAACACTGGAGTGGGTTGCTAAGACCCCCTTCAGGGGATCTTCCCAATCCATGGATCAAACCCCTGTCTCTTGTGTCTCTAGGATTAGCAGGTGGGTTCTTTACCACTGAGCCACCTGGGAAGTCCCACATGGGCTATCTACGTATATTCTTTAAAGGAATACCTATATATAAAAACATGGGAACATCTGAAGCACATATACCAAATTATATCTAAGAGCCAATCAGTTCTCACCATCATGCCTCACCTGGAGTACTATGCTACATTTTTGGGCAGAAATAAAAGCAAGTTGCAAAACAATATGCACACAGATTGGTCCTATTTATTTTTGATTTTAGTTGCTCAGCCATGCTCTACCCTTTGCCACCCCATGGACTGTAGCCCACCAGGCTTCTCTGTCCATGGGATTTTTCTGCCCAAGATTACTGGAGTGGGTTGCCATTTCCTACCCCAGGGGATTGCCCTGACCCAGGGACTGAACCTGTGTCTGCATATTTCCTGTACTACAGGCAGATTCTTTACTACTGAGCCACCAGGAATGCCCTATTTATGTTTTAGATAACTATATATTTGAGTTAGAATATATATATACATGTTATTGCATAGAAAAAAGTTTCAGGTATGCACATCAAAATGTTATTACACCTAATCTGTGAGCAGGGGAAGATTTATGAAAATATGGACAAGGAAAGATTGAAACGTTTTTCCCTACTTTTTTAACATAAACGTTTATATATTCAAAAAAATTAACAACAGTAATGCAATCCTATGGTGTTTGTGTTACAGCTATTATAGTGGCATTCAAGAACATAAAGGAAAACATGAACACAGAGAGGAGAGAAATTATTATTATAACCAAATGGAACTTCATAGGAGGAAAAATAAAATACCTGGGAAAAAACAATACCCTGGATAGAATTAACAGCAAATTAGACATCTGAGAAGAAAGAATTAGTAAACTTGAAGACATGATGATAGAAACTACACAAAATAAAGCATAAAAATTTTAAAAAGACAAACAAAATGGACAGAATATCAGAAACCTACCGAGCAAATTCAAGCAGTCCTAACATATGTGTAATTGTGGTTCCCAAAAGCCAGTGTACAGAAAAATATTTGAGAAAAGAAAGTCCCTAAATTTTCCAAGTTTGATAGAAACTGAATCCACAGGTACAAGGAGCTCAATGAATTCAAGCAAGGTAAACACAAAGAAATTCATATCAAACACATCATAATGGAATTTCTTTTACCAATGATAACAACAAAAATAAATGTAGGCAGAAAAAAGTCATATTAGGTATAGAGGGACAGTTAAGAAAATAAACAAACTTCTCATCATAGAATATTCCACCCAACAACTGTAGAATATATATCCCTTTCAAATACACCAGGAACATGTATCTAGATAGACTATATTATAGGTCATAAAACAATTATCAATACTTTTTAAGTGATTCAAAGCATATACTATTTTCTCTGACCAAAATAAATTTAAATTATAAATCAAGAAAAGAACAACTATGAAGAACATTTAAAATTCAGAAATTAAGATTTAATAATCCATGGGTCAAAGAGGAAATCATATCAGATATGAGAAAATATTTGAAGTGGATGTAAATAAAAGCACAACGTATCAAAGTTTACGGTTTTCACAGAAATATTATTTGGTGCCAAATATGTAGTTTTAAATGCTTATGTTAGAAAATTTTTAAAAGTTTAAAGTCAATGACATGTTTTAACCTTAAGAAACTAGAAAAAAGAGCACATTAAATCTAACTTAAGTAAAATCAAGGAGATGATAAGTGTATAAATCTATGAAAGAGAAAATCATAAAAAAGTAGACAAAACTAAGAAAACAAAAAAATTGTTTTCTCTTGTAAAAAATAAAATGAGCAAGTATTTAGCAAGAGTGACGAGAATAAGAAAAGAAAACATAAACTCCCAATAAAGGAGTAAGACAGGAGACATCACTAGAGAATTTACATTCAAAGACTAATATTTCAGTGTTACAAACTTTAACCTATTAAGTTCAATAACTTAGAAGAAACTGAACTTTACATTAAAAACACAACTTCCAAAAGAAAGAAATACAATAAGAAGTACAAAATCTGAATAACTGTATATATCCATGAAAGTGATACAATTTGTAATAAAAAGAAAAAATGTCCCCATAAGAAAAGAGCTCAAGTCCAGGTGGTTTCACTGGTAAATTTCATCAAACACTTAAGGAAGAAATTATACCGATTTTATACAAACTCTATCAGAAAAGTAAAGAAGGAGGAAATACTGCTGAGGTCTGTTAATAAGGCTGATTTCAAAACTTCTCACAGACTTTCCAAGAAAGGAAAATTTCTTTTATGAAAATAGATGCAAATATCATTAACAAAACATTGCCATATTGCAGAGGTTGGCGCTACTAGCAAATCTGACCTGCCACCAGTAAAATTTTCTGTAGAATATATATCCCTTTCAAATACACCAGGAACATGTATCTAGATAGACTATATTATAGGTCATAAAACAATTATCAATACTTTTTAAGTGATTCAAAGCATATACTATTTTCTCTGACCAAAATAAATTTAAATTATAAATCAAGAAAAGAACAACTATGAAGAACATTTAAAATTCAGAAATTAAGATTTAATAATCCATGGGTCAAAGAGGAAATCATATCAGATATGAGAAAATATTTGAAGTGGATGTAAATAAAAGCACAACGTATCAAAGTTTACGGTTTTCACAGAAATATTATTTGGTGCCAAATATGTAGTTTTAAATGCTTATGTTAGAAAATTTTTAAAAGTTTAAAGTCAATGACATGTTTTAACCTTAAGAAACTAGAAAAAAGAGCACATTAAATCTAACTTAAGTAAAATCAAGGAGATGATAAGTGTATAAATCTATGAAAGAGAAAATCATAAAAAAGTAGACAAAACTAAGAAAACAAAAAAATTGTTTTCTCTTGTAAAAAATAAAATGAGCAAGTATTTAGCAAGAGTGACGAGAATAAGAAAAGAAAACATAAACTCCCAATAAAGGAGTAAGACAGGAGACATCACTAGAGAATTTACATTCAAAGACTAATATTTCAGTGTTACAAACTTTAACCTATTAAGTTCAATAACTTAGAAGAAACTGAACTTTACATTAAAAACACAACTTCCAAAAGAAAGAAATACAATAAGAAGTACAAAATCTGAATAACTGTATATATCCATGAAAGTGATACAATTTGTAATAAAAAGAAAAAATGTCCCCATAAGAAAAGAGCTCAAGTCCAGGTGGTTTCACTGGTAAATTTCATCAAACACTTAAGGAAGAAATTATACCGATTTTATACAAACTCTATCAGAAAAGTAAAGAAGGAGGAAATACTGCTGAGGTCTGTTAATAAGGCTGATTTCAAAACTTCTCACAGACTTTCCAAGAAAGGAAAATTTCTTTTATGAAAATAGATGCAAATATCATTAACAAAACATTGCCATATTGCAGAGGTTGGCGAACTATGGCTCACAGGCCAAATCTGACCTGCCACCTGTTTTATGCATAAAAGTTTTACCAGAACACAGCCATGTCCATTCAATTATGTATGGTCTCTGACTACAAAGGCAAAGCTGCATACTTGCCACAGAGGCCATATGGCCTATAAAACTAAAAATATTTAACATCTGGTTCTTTACAGAAAAAAGTTTGCTGACCCCAGCATATTGAATTCAGTAATACATCTTCACCAATTGATGTGTATATGAGGAATGCAAGATTGGTTTTACCTTCAAAATTAAACAATATAATTCACCATAATAAAAGAGAAAACATAAATGTTCATCTCAACAGATACAGAAAATCATTTGACCAAATTCAATATCTATTAATGATAAAAATCTCAGAAAATTAGCTATTAAAGGACATATTCTCATTCAGATTAATAATATCAAAAAAGTCTTACAGTATAACATCATATTTAGTGATGAATATTGAACATCAATCTCTTAATACCAGTAACAAGATAAGAAGGTATGTTCCCACTACTTGTATCAAAATTATACTGGACCTCCCAGCCATTGCAATAAGGCAAGTAAAAGAAAAAAGTGGCAGACAACATAATTGTTTATGTAGACAACCTTAAGAAATCTAAAAAATTAAGCAAATAATCTAGGAAGTAAATGTCAGCATACAAAACTCTTGTATTTTCATATAGTAGGAGCATATAATATGAAAATAAAATTGAAAAAATTTCATTAAAAAAATCAAAATATTAAGTGTCTAGGAATTTTTTTTTAATATTTTTTTAAATTTTATTTATTTATCTTTTGGAGGGTGGGGCGGGGAGGGAGGGGGATGGGCAGGCCACTTCTATTGGTCTTTCATTTCTCTATTTGCATCCGTCTTTGTTCTTTGGCTCCTGTGGGCCTCCCATCACGGTGGCCACTGTCGTCGCTGAGCACCAGCTCTGGGCACACGCGCGCCAGAGCCCCGACTCGGTAATTGGACACATCGGTCCAGCCGCTCCGTGGCACGTGGGATCTTCCCAGGCCAGGGATCGAACTGGTGCCCCTTGCACTGCAAGGTAGTGTCCTTATCCACTGAACCACCAGGGGAAGCCCTAGGAATATATTTTAACAAATGATGGGCAAGACCTTTACAATAAAAATTACAAAGACTAAGATAAATGAATGAATATTAAATATGCAAAGAGGTATATACCACAGTCATGAATTACAAGATACCATACGGTGAGGATGTCAATGATGCTCAAACTGATCTACAGATTCAAGGCAATCCCAATGAAATCTTCACAAAATTTTCTATAGAAATTGACAAATTGATTATAAAGTTTAGCGTAGAATTGCAAAAGAGCTTTTAGGATAGCCAGAACAATCTTGCAGAGGAAAAAATAATAAATTTGAAAGGACTTAAACTACTTGATTTCAAGACTTACTATAAAATGATGATAATCAAGATAGTATGGGAGTAACTTAAGGATCAATAAGTAGGTCAGTGCAACAGAATAGCAGTCCACATAGAGACCCATGCACATACACTCATTTTCAGCAAGGAGATCAAAATATTCAATGTGGAAAGTATAGCTTATTTAACAAATGATGCTAGGAAAGTTTGGTATCTTTATCTCGCATCCACACCAAAACCAACCCAAAATGGATCATAGAGTTAAATGTAAAAGTTACAAACTATAAAGTATCTTAAAGAAAACACAGGCAGAAATCCCTGTGGTCTTGGGGTAGGCAAAGATTTCTTAGATAGTTTGTAAACACATACTACAAATGGAAATAAAATAAAGTAGACTTTGTCAAAATGTAAATCTTCTGCTCTTTAAAGCACTATAAAGAAAATGAAAAGGTTAGTCACACACTGGGAGAAAATATTTTCAATTCCTATATCATTACAAATCCTCAGCCTACAAAGGACTAGAATCTAGAATATATAAAGAACTCTCAAAACTCAGCAGTTAAAAATACCGCCAGACAGGGCTTCCCTGGTGGTCCAGTGGGTAAAGACATCACCTTGCAGTGCAAGGGGCGCCGGTTTGATCCATGGTCGGGGAAAATCCCACGTGACCCGGAGCAGCTGGACCGATGTGTCCAACTACCGAGCCGGAGCTCTGAAGCGCATGCGCCCAGAGCCAGTGCTCTGCAGTGAGAGAGGCCACTGCTATGGGAGGCCCACACGGGCCAAAGAACAAAGATAGATGGAAATAAATAAATGAAAGACCAATAGAAGTAGCAAAAAAAAAAAAAAAAAAAAACACCAGACAGTACAATGAGCATAACGGACAAAAGACCTGGGGAGACCGTTCACCAAAGAAGATATACGAATGACAAATAAGCACATGAATAGACCTCCAACATCATTAGCCTTTAGGGAAATAGTCTAAGGAAATAAGGGACTTGACGACCGTTACAGATATAGCATGGCGCTATAGCATGGGCACTGCTGCTGACAGGAGTGCTGAAGCCAGAGAACCAGCCATCTGGCTGGCCTGAGAGGCAAGGAAGTCCCTAAATGAGTGGCTGGTCTTTGATTCTCTCAGCTTCTATTATAGGAGTCAGGCTGTTAGAAAGGGAATGTCAATGAAAAGCTCCTAAAAAAAATAAAGATGCTACATTTTATGTCTAAAGTTCAAATCAGGAGAGACTATATTCCCACTTTATTCCTGATGCTCAGGTCACACCTAGAGTACTGGATTTATTTCTGAGCCTTATTACACAAAGAAGGCATCACAAAACAAGGGGACACACAGAGGAGAGTGTTGATGACGTGAAGAAAATTGCTTTGAAATTTGGAGGACAGAAGACACTTAGAAGAGCTAGGAGAGCCGTTTTAGAATGTCTTAGGAGCTACCATAAAAGGGAAATACTCCATTCTGTCTGGCTACAGACAGTACAAGCTAGAACTAAGTGTTAGGGAAATGGATTTTGGCTTTAAAAAAGGAAATGCCTCTAACAATTCAAACTGCTCTCCAGTGGAAAGCCCTTCTTTGAAAACTGGTAAAGATCCAGGCAGAGGACAGAAGCACTCACTGCTCCAGAGACTCCCATTCAGGGCTGGCTGTGCGGTCATCTCAAACTCCATCCTGCAGGCTCCTTCAAAACAGAACTCACGCTGTGGTGCCCGCCACCTGGTGTGTGTTTGGGAAATACACAGTGAACAACGTCCTCTAAGAAAGAGGCATCTTAGGATCAATAAATCAAAGAATAGAACTCAGGTCTCCTGCACTGGGTTCTATTGTGGATGCCAAATGGAGTTCCTGAGAGAACCCCGGTCAGAGGAATGGATTCTTCCATGCCCACACAGAGGATGTTCCAAGGGCAGACGCAAGCACACAGAGAAGCTAATGGACATCAAACAGAGAAAGAAAAATGCCATATGACCTCACATATATGTGAAATCTAAAAAAAGATAAACTCACACAAGCAAGAGTAACATAGTGGTTGCCAGGTCTAGAGGTTGGAGAAAATGGGGAGATGTTGGTCAAGGCAGACAAGCTTCCGGGTATAAGCTGACTAAGCACTGGGGATCTAATACATATAATCATGATTATAGCGAACAGCACTCTATTGTACACTTGAAAATTGCTAAGACAGTGTACCTTAAGTGCTCTCACCACAAGAAAAGTGGCATCTATGTGAGGTGAGGGAGGTGCTGGTAACCTTCTTGTGGTAAACATTTCATAATATATGTGTATCAAATCATTACATTGTACACATTAAACATATACCATGTGATATAGCCATTATATGTCAATAAATCTAGGGAAAAAACCTGTTGTTTTTTACATTATTTAAGGAAGAATTGTTATATTTAAGTATTTAGTTTTCAATCTATGTTTACAGTGTATCAATTTGAAACTTCTTTATTGGAGTATTATTGAATGTACTTTATTAAACCTTTATAATGTGGGTTTTTTTTTTTTTTAAAGACGTTGATGGGCATTTCTCCACATCAAGGATCCAGCTCTGAGCTTGGCAACTTTAGTCTGTCTAGAGTACCAAAAGGGCAGGGCCACCCAGATTCTCCTGACTTAGGCTGGGCAGCATCTGGAGGGAGAGCTTGGGCCAGGCAGGAAGGTATTCTTCTAAGAATATCACCGTGCCTGTCAGTCAAATCGCCCCCAGGCTTGGCCCCTGCAGACTTCAGTCCTCAAGTGACAAGACCACAATAATAGAGGGAGGAGGAGAAGGAGGAGGAGAAAAAGACGGGGAGACAGGGAGAGAGAGAGATGCTAATGTCTCTGAAACACAATACAGATGCACAAATGTGTGTACAGGTTAATGCCCATTGGGAGCAGAGAAGGAGCAGAGAGACCATCATTCCTTGTAAAAACTGCCATGAGGCTGCTGGGAGGGATAGTTCACAAGTGCACATCAAACACCCCTTTGACGATTCTTGGAACATTGTAGAAGAAATCTGATGGCAACTGAAAGCCCTTCTAAAGTGAGTAGAACCTAAGCCAAATAAATATTCTGTCATTTTCATCATTATAAATAAATTTTCACTCCTAGCCATCATAATGAGAAAGACACGGAATGCTTCAGCAAAAACTCTGCATTTATATGACAAAAAGGGGACAAGGCTGTCCATCCCCAGGAAACAAATCATACAAAGTACACAGTCAAAGGCCTCAGGGGAGAAAGGAAGAAAGTGGAAAGTTGCCATCGATTTTAGCTTCTTAGCAGCGCACTGCTAAGTGATCTTTCTCTCCAGTTCTTCTAAAGACGAAGAACCAGAAGCACGAGGTTTATGGAGTGGCCAGAGAGAGTGTGGTGTCACCATGGTATCGGGCCACAGGAGGCAAAGCTGACTAAATGGTGGTCCGACGTAGTTAATGATGTTGCTAGGAAACCCACTTCTGCCAAGGTTCTACCCACTCTGCTTTCTGTGCATCATTTGCTCACCACTAATGACATGTCCGTATTTTTAAAAAAAAACCTTTATAATTGAAACTTCTTTATTGGAGTATTATTGAATGTACTTTATTAAACCTTTATAATGTGGGTTTTTTTTTTAAAGACGTTGAGGGGCATTTCTCCACATCAAGGATCCAGCTCTGAGCTTGGCAACTTTAGTCTGTCTAGAGTACCAAAAGGGCAGGGCCACCCAGATTCTCCTGACTTAGGCTGGGCAGCATCTGGAGGGAGAGCTTGGGCCAGGCAGGAAGGTATTCTTCTAAGAATATCACCGTGCCTGTCAGTCAAATCGCCCCCAGGCTTGGCCCCTGCAGACTTCAGTCCTCAAGTGACAAGACCACAATAATAGAGGGAGGAGGAGAAGGAGGAGGAGAAAAAGACGGGGAGACAGGGAGAGAGAAAATGCTAATGTCTCTGAAACACAATACAGATGCACAAATGTGTGTACAGGTTAATGCCCATTGGGAGCAGAGAAGGAGCAGAGAGACCATCATTCCTTGTAAAAACTGCCATGAGGCTGCTGGGAGGGATAGTTCACAAGTGCACATCAAACACCCCTTTGACGATTCTTGGAACATTGTAGAAGAAATCTGATGGCAACTGAAAGCCCTTCTAAAGTGAGTAGAACCTAAGCCAAATAAATATTCTGTCATTTTCATCATTATAAATAAATTTTCACTCCTAGCCATCATAATGAGAAAGACACGGAATGCTTCAGCAAAAACTCTGCATTTATATGACAAAAAGGCGACAAGGCTGTCCATCCCCAGGAAACAAATCATACAAAGTACACAGTCAAAGGCCTCAGGGGAGAAAGGAAGAAAGTGGAAAGTTGCCATCGATTTTAGCTTCTTAGCAGCGCACTGCTAAGTGATCTTTCTCTCCAGTTCTTCTAAAGACGAAGAACCAGAAGCACGAGGTTTATGGAGTGGCCAGAGAGAGTGTGGTGTCACCATGGTATCGGGCCACAGGAGGCAAAGCTGACTAAATGGTGGTCCGACGTAGTTAATGATGTTGCTAGGAAACCCACTTCTGCCAAGGTTCTACCCACTCTGCTTTCTGTGCATCATTTGCTCACCACTAATGACATGTCCGCATCACCCACAAAATTGGAAGGATGCCCACCACAAAGCAGATCAGGCAAATCCCTGCGACCAAGGCAAAAGACAGCCTACTGTGGCTCCCTACACACTGAGCATACAGCCGGCTGCCCTTCAAGGGGGCTCACCCTTCCCCTTGGGACACCCATTCCAACACTGCCTAGCAACACTGCTACCTGAGCTGCTGCGTTCCGGCTCACCGGCCTGCGCCACAGAGTAGGGCTCTTCCAAATAGTTACAGTGAGAACCTGGTGGCAAGCGAGGTGACAGATAGCTATGGATGGAATCTCACCGGAGAAGCTGAGGTCGTGCAACCCAGGAACTGGGTCTTCTGGGAGAAACTGGCAGCAGGAAACACAGCCAGAGTGTGATCGGTGCTCTCTGC
Source organism: Tragulus kanchil (assembly GCA_022376925.1). Taxonomy (NCBI): domain Eukaryota; kingdom Metazoa; phylum Chordata; class Mammalia; order Artiodactyla; family Tragulidae; genus Tragulus; species Tragulus kanchil. Next base: position 12,195,427 of record JAIOJX010000001.1, read on the forward strand.
AGTACTTAACAAGCAAATAAGTTCTGCAAGATGCTACCCAGGCGAGTAGAGATCAGAGTTAAAATAGAAACAGTATGGAGGGACTTCCCTGGTAGTCCAGTGGTTAAAACTCTGTACTCTTAATGCAGGAGACATTTACAGTAGAGTAGGGGAGGAAGACCTATAAATCTAAGCATAAACCAATGTGTGCAATGCCGAAGGTGGGGGGATGAAGCAAATGCTATGATGAGACCAAGGAGGGAAATCCACCAGTGGCCCAGGAGTGGCCAGCCATGGCCCCCTTCACTGCCCACTAGGAGTCAGGGACTATGAGAGTCAGCACACCTTACAGATCCAGGGCAAGGCTGACCAGAAGGACGGGCGAACTGCCTGCTTGTAGCAAAGAGTGAGGAAAGGGGACGGAATCATCAGCGCTTGGTCTAGAGCGATAAGGAAAATCTCATTGAATCCCAAAGTGAGGTGTGAGGCGGACCCAGGAAATGTGTGACCGTGGCTTCTAGGTTAGTGCTGTCCAAGTGAATAGAACCCGAGCTCCACATGCAAGCCACAGAAGTGTCTTGAAATGGCCAGTAGTTGCATTGAAAATAAAAAGTAAAAGGGAAAAAAAGGTAAAAGGAACAGATGAAGTTAGTGGATATATTTTGTTTAATAGAGTATGTAAAAAAATGATCATTTCAACAAGTATAATGTAATCAATGTAAGTTATTAATATTTAGTATGTGATCTTTTGTATAAGTTTCATTTGCACATGAAGCATCTCAGGATCAGCCACATTTTCACAGCAGAGGGAATAATCTGGAGATTGTTGCATAGGACTTTTTTTTTTTCAGGGGTGGAGGGGCATTTTTAGCTAATGCTTTTTATTAAGGAAGCACTCCTACTTTTTAATGAAACAACCAAGATGAATGACTAGAGTCCACAGCTACCACTAAGAGGGTTTGAGGTCCAGATAATATATTATTTTCATAAAAATGATAATGACAGTGATTATAACAACATTCATGATAAATAATAATATCCAGCAGTTGAATGCTTATGGACTCAGTCACTCAGTCCTGCCCAACTCTTTGTGACCCCATGGACTGTAGCCCACCAGGCTCCTCTGTTCGTGGGATATCCCAGGCAAGAATACTGGAGTAGGTTGCCATTTCCTTCTCCAGGAGATCTTCCCAACCCAGGGATCAAACCCAGGTCTCCTTTATTAGCAGGCAGATTCTTTACTGTCTGAGCCACCAGGGAATACCAGTTGAGTGTTTACTCTGCATAAAAATCTATGCTAAGCATTTTGAAATGATCTCTTGGATCCTCATAAGCACATGAATGAGATACTATTTTATCTCCATTTGATGGATAAGAAAACTGAGGCATAGAAATATTCAGAAACTTTCCCAAAGGCATACATTGGTGAAGCTAGGATATGACCCTAAGCATTCTGACACCAGATCCTTTGTGAAAATTAGGGTCGGTGAGTGCTGGCACCAGTGAAGGAAATAACAGTTCCTCCCTTCCTGAGTTCTCCCCTGGACAGGCACGCACACATGACAGAGAAATTCCTGTCTCCCCTAACTTGTCCAAACTACAGGTACATAATGCATGTGGCAGTCCCTTGAACACTCTAGTGGTCCTCCCTTCAGGTCCAGTTCTGACATTTTCCAGCTCCTGGGAGGAGGTTAGTAGAATAAACACTCGACTTCATGAACATGGCTGTATTTTGTGGCTAATTCTCATATTTTTCTAAGGTTTCATAAGTTTCAGGGAAGATACCACTGAAATCAATGCACAAAAAGTTTTTGAGGAGAAGTAAGTTAGTGTTTCAGCTGGACTGGGTAATAGCGGGAAAAACTATAGCTATTTTCTGGCTGAGTAACCACCAGTATGAAATGAGTTGAAACTGCCATCTAATACAGCAGAGAAAAAAAGAGCAGAATGTTGTCTTATAGTGACTACAGCTGGCATCCGCACAGGGAGCAGTAGTGGAAGGTGACCGCAGCAGTGGCTGGTTGAATGGATGTCAGATCAGACATTGATACTGTCATACTCTGAGTTGAAAAAAAAAATCTCTTCCTCCTTCAAACAACACAAACAACCAAGCTGAAGTGGAAAAGGGAGAACAACAGAAACATTAAAAATGAAGGGCGGGGCTTCCCCTGGTGGTCCAGTGGGTAAGGACACCGCCTTGCAGTGCAAGGGGCGCCGGTTCGAGCCCTGGCCTGGGAAGATCCCACGTGCCGCGGAGCGGCTGGACTGATGTGTCCAATCACCGAGCCGGAGCTCTGGAGAGCATGCGCCCAGAGCCGGCGCTCTACAACGACAGACGCCACCGCGATGGGAGGCCCACAGGAGCCAAAGAACAAAGACGGATGAGCCTAGAGAAACGAAAGACCAATAGAAGTGGCCCGTCTGCTCCCCTCACTCCCCAATCCGACCTCCGCCCAAAATTAAAAAAAAAAAAAAAAAATGAAGGGCGCTCAAGTCCATGTCTTAGGCCCTGCACCTGACCACCTAAGTGCTACCAAAAGAAAGCACCAGTAGCCTTTCTCAGAAGAATGTCCCAAAGCATTCTCCCTCCTCAACTTCCCAGAGAAGTGAAATGCACCAGCACTACCTGACTGCAGACATTACCTAGGATATGTTGACTGCCTTGATGTGCTAGTAGAATTAATAGGTTATGAGCCTGACCTCAGAGACAAAGCAGCAGAGGATTCCTGCTCAGCCACTTACCGGCTGTGTGACTTTGGCAAAGTATTTAACCCTTCTGATTCTCATTTGTAAAACAGAGATAACAGAGGTACCTATGATCTAGGGACTCATGATGTGAGCCCCAATCAGCTCTAGGTCTTGTTTTTGCTGACTGTGTAGAGCTTCTCCAACTCTGGTCGCAAAAAATATAATCAATCTGATTTCAGTATTAACCATCTGGTGATGTCCATATATAGAGTTGTCCCTTGTGTTGTTGGAAGAGGGTGATTGCTATGACCAGTGTATTGTCTTGACAAAACTCTGTTATCCTTTGCCCTGCTTCATTTTTTATTCAAAGGCCGAACTTGCCTGTTACTCCAGGTATCTCTTGTCTTCCTACTTTTGCATTCCAGTCCCCTGTAATGAAAAGGACATCTTTTTTGGTGTTAGTTCTAGGTCTTCATAGAAGACCTTGTAGGTCTTCATACAAACGTTCAACTTCAGCATCTTCAGCATTAGTGGTTGGGGCATAGACTTGAATTACTATGATATGGAATGGTTTGTCTCGGAAATAAACTGAGATCATTCTGTTGTTTTACAGATTATGACAAATCTAGACAGCATATTAAAAATCAGACACATTACTTTGCCGGCAAAGGTCTATATTGTCAAAGCTATGGTTTTCCCAGTAGTCATGTATGGATGTGAGGGTTGGACCATAAAGAAGGTTGAATGCTGAAGAATTGATTCTTTCGAATTGTGGTGTTGGAGAAGACTCTTGAGAGTTTCCTGAACTGCAAGGAGATCAAACCAGTCAATCCTAAAGGAAGTCAAGGATTGGTGTTGAAGGTGAAGTTCTGATACTTTGGCCACCTGATGCATAGAGCTGACTCATTGGAGAAGATCCTGATGCTGGGAAAGATTGAAGGCAGAAGGAAAATAGGATGACAGAAGATGAGATGGTTGGATGGCATCACCAGTGCAATGGACATGAATCTGAGCAATCTCTAGGAGATAGTGAAGGACAAGGGAGCCTGCCGTGCTGCGGTCCATGGGACCGCAAAGAGTTGGACGTGATTTAGTAACTGAACAACAACAACAACCTTGGGGAGATGTGAGGATCAAAGGATGTGAGATGAAATATATGAAAGTGTTTTACATACCAAAAGCAATACACAGTATGTGAATTATCCTAAATGATCCTTAAAGTTAGCTTTTTGTATGATGGTTACTTGCTTTATAGTATTTGCAGGGGCATATATTCTTATAGCAAATGATCATCAAGTTTCTAAGTCAAAGCCTGATGAAGCACTTAGCACTGGTACCTTCTGGCTCAATCACAAGCCATCTCCTGAATTTATGAAATTGTCTAAGACATACTGATTTACAAGAAATGTCACAGATGAAAGAATCTCAACAGATCACTTCTTTCCCATAGAACCTTCAGACATATCCAGGATTATAATTCTCATTTGTATAAAAGGTATTAACACCATTAAGCATAGATGTTGAGAGTAAAAAAAACTGTCTTACTGTTAACAGTAATATTGGTAGTGTCATTTTTAATTACCTTACATAAATTTAGGCTAAAGCAAACAAATGTGCTATCACTATGCACCAAGACTGTCAACATAAGAAGAAAGAGACACAAATACAAAATCAAAGAACTTATGTAAAAATTCTGAAATGTTACATTTAAATTAGAACTATAAAAACAAACTTATGACTTTTTATTTTCTTTCTATAATGTACATATTTCCTAGCTCTGTCCACTGAAAGTCTAGAAGCAGTGACCGCCCAGTAGCAATGAGTGATGCCAAGACTGTGATTTCTAAGTGACATTTCACAGCCAAAGGAGCCAGAACTTCCTGGAGAATTGACTGATTCTAGGTTTGGAGGATGAAATGTGTAAAATGGCCCTAGGATATCTTGGTATACGAGAAAGCAAATTTGCTTTCGAAAATCACATAGCAGAAAGACATGAGAGCCAACTGCAGCTCCCACAGGTCAAAAGTGGGACAATTAAAGCATCAAGGAGAGATTTAGTATAATCTATTAGAGCAAGAACATATTGAAAAATCCACAGTTTTTTTTTTTTAACTGTAGGTACCTACTTTTATTCTCACTATAATGAAAACCACACATATATCCAGAACATTCAAAGGACAGAAGTTCTAGTTAAGTCAGTAGCTATCTGTGGGTACATGGAGCTTACTATGTAACAAGTACTGAGTTCTAGGAGTCAAGATAGTGGTAACTAAGAATGGACCTTGTCTTTCAAGGTCTCACAGTCTAGAGAAGGTGACTTTATGTTGTTACCATTTAGTTGTTGAGTTGTGACTGACTCTTTGCAACCCCATGGACCACAACATGCCAAGTTCCTCTGTCTTCCACTATCTCCAGGAGTTTGCTCAGATTCATGTCCATTGAGTTAGTGATGCTATCTAACCATCTCATTCTCTGTCATCCCCTTCTCCTCCTGCCCTCAATCTTTCCTGACATCAGGGTCTTTTCCAATGAATTGGCTCTTCACATCAGGTAGCCAAAGCATATTAACAAGTAAATTAAAAGAAGACATGTGAATATAATAATACATACAGATACAGGAGTAGCCCACATGAGGAAGAGACTGACTTCAATGAAAAATCGACAAGTTTTAATAATACTAAAACAAATTATCATTGTCACAATTGGAAGTTGCTAAGACACTAACTCGTCATGATAAAAACTCACAAATAAAGGATAAAAATTAAGCATTTATTCTGCTTCTCCTGTATAAACTGCATCTCAAGGTAGCCACATAGCTAATGAGATAAAGTTCTTTATGGAAGAAAAAAAAATCCCCAAATCACTATTTTGCAACTCTTGATAAAATAATGGATCTAGGACACAAATCACTTATTGATAATAGCACCATTAGGAGAAAAAATGATGAGGAAAACTTCATAATGGCAGAAGTAGGTTGACTTCACCTGAACTCACCAAGGAAAGCTTGCATCACTTTCTAACTATAACAACCAGATGTTATATGCCTCCTGATGTAATACAAGAGGAAATACACCACCGACTATGAGAAAGTCTCCAAACACATGTCTGCACACTTGCACGTGCGTGCGCACACACACACACACACACACACACACACCCCTTGATTTAATCAACTATCTACATTTACCTATCTTCCCTGCTGGCTCACACAATAAAGAATCTGCCTGCATTGCAGGAGACCCAGGCTCAATCCCTGGGTCCCTGGGTCAGGAAAATCCCCTGGAGAAGGGAATGGCGACCCACTCCAGTATTCTTGTTGGAAAATTCCATGGGACAGACGTCCTGGCAGGATAGAGTCCATAGGGTTGCAAAGAGTCAGACATGACTGAGCGACTAACGCTTTTCATTTAGTTGTTGAGTTGTGACTGACTCTTTGCAACCCCATGGACCACAACATGCCAAGTTCCTCTGTCTTCCACTATCTCCAGGAGTTTGCTCAGATTCATGTCCATTGAGTTAGTGATGCTATCTAACCATCTCATTCTCTGTCATCCCCTTCTCCTCCTGCCCTCAATCTTTCCTGACATCAGGGTCTTTTCCAATGAATTGGCTCTTCACATCAGGTAGCCAAAGCATATTAACAAGTAAATTAAAAGAAGACATGTGAATATAATAATACATACAGATACAGGAGTAGCCCACATGAGGAAGAGACTGACTTCAATGAAAAATCGACAAGTTTTAATAATACTAAAACAAATTATCATTGTCACAATTGGAAGTTGCTAAGACACTAACTCGTCATGATAAAAACTCACAAATAAAGGATAAAAATTAAGCATTTATTCTGCTTCTCCTGTATAAACTGCATCTCAAGGTAGCCACATAGCTAATGAGATAAAGTTCTTTATGGAAGAAAAAAAAATCCCCAAATCACTATTTTGCAACTCTTGATAAAATAATGGATCTAGGACACAAATCACTTATTGATAATAGCACCATTAGGAGAAAAAATGATGAGGAAAACTTCATAATGGCAGAAGTAGGTTGACTTCACCTGAACTCACCAAGGAAAGCTTGCATCACTTTCTAACTATAACAACCAGATGTTATATGCCTCCTGATGTAATACAAGAGGAAATACACCACCGACTATGAGAAAGTCTCCAAACACATGTCTGCACACTTGCACGTGCGTGCGCACACACACACACACACACACACACACACCCCTTGATTTAATCAACTATCTACATTTACCTATCTTCCCTGCTGGCTCACACAATAAAGAATCTGCCTGCATTGCAGGAGACCCAGGCTCAATCCCTGGGTCCCTGGGTCAGGAAAATCCCCTGGAGAAGGGAATGGCGACCCACTCCAGTATTCTTGTTGGAAAATTCCATGGGACAGACGTCCTGGCAGGATAGAGTCCATAGGGTTGCAAAGAGTCAGACATGACTGAGCGACTAACGCTTTTTCACTTTTCACTACATCTACCCATGAGCATTAAAATAAAAACCATGAAAATAACAGGTTAAACTGCATCAAAAAGAAGCAGTTAGTCAAATCCAGAATATGCAATATTCTACAGTTAAAATAAACCTGTTTCTTAATGTACTAAATGATCGGGGTAGGAGAAGAAAGGGATAGAGGCTATTATATATTAAGAGAAATGCAATGACATAATTTTTAAATGCAATGAGTGGCTCTTGTTTGGACTCTGATTTAAACAAGTCAATTTGCAAAAGAAAAACTCTGGAGCATCAGGAATATTTTAATGTGGGTTGGATATTAGACAATATTATGGAATTACTGTGAATTTTGTTAGATATCATAATGACATCTTAGTTATATTTTCTAAAAGTTTGTCCATTAAGATATCTATTGATGTACTTGCAAACGTGAAGACAGGATGTTTGAGACTTGCTCTACATACATAAACAATATTTAGAAGTTTTGAGAGAGAGAGTTGACAAAAAAAAACACATGTCATTAATTATTGTGACTGAGCAATGAGTATTTTTTTTAGCAACAAGTATTTAATAATTCATTATACTATTTATTTCTATGTATGTTCAGAAAATTCCATAACAAAAAGTTAAAAATTAAACATAAAAAGAGCATAAGTTCTTGAGCCCATCTGCCTGACTCTGTGTGAGTGTGATATGTCCCTTAACCTCTGCATCTCCATTCCCTTGTACATCAAAGAAGGACAGTAACAGGGCTATGACAAGGTTGCTATAAGGGGTAAACGAGTATAAAATGTTCGGGACAGTGTCTGACACACATTAAATGATTAGTGCATGAGAGCTACTATAGTTGTCATCGCCACTGCCAATGAAAGATGGAAAGTATCATCTGCAGAAGGTTCTCCTCTAAATCAAGAGTCTACAAACTTTTTCCAGCCCTGTGAAGGGCCAATAGTAAATATTTCTAAGTCTTTGGGTCATGTAGCCTCTGTTTCAACTATTCAGCTCTTCTCTTGCAGCATGAAAGCAGCCATAGACAATACATGAATGAATGAGCATGGCTGAGTTCCAATAAAGCTTTATTTACAAAATCAGGCAACAGGCCAAATTTGGCATGTGAGCTATAGTTCAATGACCTTTAAAGTTTATGATGGGAAAGAAAGCAAAAACTAAGTCTTCGGCCTCTAATGCTGCATTATCCAATTCTCTTTCAAGTAAACCAAAGCCATGTCATGAAGGAGATATGAAAAAAAAAACCACCATGGTTTGGACAAAGGTTTCTGCCTCTCGCATGTTACAAGCCTAATTTTGAAGTGAGTAGGTATTGACTTAAAGGTTAAAAACCTGCAAATCATTTTGAAAATAAGAGGATGGGAAATAACTTCTTAGAACAAGTTTCTCCACACACTAGGAAGAGCTCATTTCTTTCTGGAGACCCTCCATCATTGCAATGTTATAGAAAATCTTGTTAGTTTTTGAAATTATACTGCTTTATTCACAGTTGCTCTTCAACTCACCTATCATGAAAGAAAAATTAGCCATGCCCTGGAGGTGTCTTCCTTGCTATTGACAGAGGACTCTCAGGTCTGAAGCTGGATCCCTGAGCTCAGTGTTACGGAGGAAGGCACCCCTAGGGCATAGCATTTCTCCACTCCATTATCACCATTCCCAGCTCCCCAAACACACCATCACGAACTTTACAGGCACCTCTTACTTTTTAAACTCACTGTGTGGGGGTGCTCCCATTTTTCAGAATGTTATGAAAGCAAGACAATCTGATGGACTAGTCTTCAAATTTGACTTCTGAAATGTTAAAAGTTAAGAAACATAATTAAACTTCAAATGCATTAACATTTATATAAAATATAAACCAAATGCTTATCCTGATTCACCAAACAAATTACACTTTGAACATTATAAAAAACCAGCTACTTATCACCGGCACCATTTGAAATTATTGCTAGTACTACAACTCCAAATGCCTAAGATGCCTTAAATACAAACCCTGAACATTTACATACTGATTTCATGAGCAAAGCAAAAGGTATTTGCCGGTAACAGTACAGGACTCAGCAATTTTATTGTCTGAGTAATCCTGGTTCGTTCTGATATGAAAATTCAATTATTTTAGAACGGGCCCTCTCATTAAATTTTGACAAGCAGCACGAGCTCGGTACCAGTTATAGCTCGAAGAAACCAGGGGTGCCTGATAGCACCACACTGAATTTTAAAATGTAGTATTTTTGCAGGACAAGATTATCTGACAATTTTGTATTAAAAGAAGAAAAAATTAATCAAATACATTGTAATATTCAACATTGGTATATTTGGTCTTCCTTTTACAGATATTTTACTAAAATTTGCTGCAAAAAATGTTTATTGCATGCTTTGCCCCTGATTTCACAATTGAGCAATGTACTAGAAAAATATGTATATGTTGGTAGTGAACAGGAAGTATTTGACTACACATTTTTACCTACTGCTTCCTTTATCAATTGAAATGTATTTGTGGTGCTTATAAACATGACTTTCAGAAACAGAAATAACTTTATTTGCATATAGCCTGTTTTTTTATTAGGATGCTTATTGTCCAAGAAAGAAACATCTTTTAAAGCAACTTTCCAACAAGACTATTGTCTTTTAAAACAGAGCTTACAGCTGATCACAACATGGGAGGGAAAAAAAGAAACAATTTTATTTATTCTCCATGGGGTTGAAAGAAGAACAACAAACTTTCTAGCTCTGGGTTTGTTTGGTTTACTTTGGTCTTGTTTTGTTTTGTTTTGTTTTCCTTGTAACACAGGGGAATTTTACGTGCTGTGAGCTCTCTGCAAAAGGTGTGTAGACAAACATGGCCTTTCATGAAGAGAGGCACTCAGCTAGTTCCTACCATGTGTGGCTTGAGTGCCCAAACATCCAATACATTGCTGTATTCAACATTGGTATATTTGGTCTTTTACAGATATTTTACCAAATTGTTTTCCAAAATCTGAATCAGAGAGAACAATAAGTAGTAAGGGGAACTGAAAAGCAAAACAGTGTAGAGAAGACATCTGGCTCCCTGCAGAGCTGACTCTGCAATCAAGCAAGGGAACCCAAGTGTCCGTGTGAGTGATGATGGTGATACTTGGGGCAGATTCCACTTCCCTTCGGCCCAGTCTTAATTCTTCTCTTTCTATGTCTTTCTCTCAGCACCTTTCACCTCTCTGAGCCTTTACACTCCAACTTTGGGTGGTCAGTTGCTAGTTAATTTCTCCCCTCCCTCTACCGCTGTACACACCACCTCCCTACGCCCTCCCCCCAAACACGCACACACAAAGCAGTATATATTTTATTGAATTAATTTTTACTTGGGGAAGACGTTGAGAACACTGGATTGATTATGCGCAGACTTCCAATGATGGTTCTGGGCCTTGGTGTTCTATCTTTTTTTTTTTTTTTTAAACCTTTATTTTACTTTTAACTTTTACAGAGTTTTGTTGTTCACAGACATGCATGTTCTCAGATTAGTCACATGTATATCCCCCCTTCCCTCCCCTCCCGACCATCACACAGCACCCCTGAAGGATCCCCTTTTCTCACAGAGCAATGACTAGAGCTATTTTCTTCACTTATGATAGTACAGGCCTTCATGCTACTTCCTTTACGCCTCTCACCCACTGTTCCTTCCCCACAATGTCCATATGTCCACTGTCCATGTCTGTCTTTCTGTCGCTTCACTGCATGTGCCATCATCACCATCCTACTGGTGTTCTATCTTTAAAGTGTGAGTTTGGCAACTCATATTCAGTTCTTTACAAGAATATAATTGCTGAAAAAAATGGTATCATATAGCTTTTTGGAAACAAGGGGAAGAAGGGATGAAGAAGGAGACACAAGGCAAAGAGTTTAATATCAAACTGTTTTATGCTTTTGTTACTGAAGAGAAATATCAACTTAAAGATCAGTTGGGTTTTCTCTTCTTTGACCTACAATCCTTATCAGCAGTAATGGTTGAATGAAAAAGTGAAGTTCTCTATCCTGGATTACTTCAGAAAAATTTATCCAGCTTTAAAGAATTATCACAAGATGGCAACCTAAGAAGTGAGTCTAGGATAAGAGAGTTCCAGACTTTTTTTCAGAACCTGGGAGACCAGGATGATGGTGATACTTGAATCAAGCAAGGGAACCCAAGTGTCCGTGTGAGTGATGATGGTGATACTTGGGGCAGATTCCACTTCCCTTCGGCCCAGTCTTAATTCTTCTCTTTCTATGTCTTTCTCTCAGCACCTTTCACCTCTCTGAGCCTTTACACTCCAACTTTGGGTGGTCAGTTGCTAGTTAATTTCTCCCCTCCCTCTACCGCTGTACACACCACCTCCCTACGCCCTCCCCCCAAACACGCACACACAAAGCAGTATATATTTTATTGAATTAATTTTTACTTGGGGAAGACGTTGAGAACACTGGATTGATTATGCGCAGACTTCCAATGATGGTTCTGGGCCTTGGTGTTCTATCTTTTTTTTTTTTTTTTTAAACCTTTATTTTACTTTTAACTTTTACAGAGTTTTGTTGTTCACAGACATGCATGTTCTCAGATTAGTCACATGTATATCCCCCCTTCCCTCCCCTCCCGACCATCACACAGCACCCCTGAAGGACCCCCTTTTCTCACAGAGCAATGACTAGAGCTATTTTCTTCACTTATGATAGTACAGGCCTTCATGCTACTTCCTTTACGCCTCTCACCCACTGTTCCTTCCCCACAATGTCCATATGTCCACTGTCCATGTCTGTCTTTCTGTCGCTTCACTGCATGTGCCATCATCACCATCCTACTGGTGTTCTATCTTTAAAGTGTGAGTTTGGCAACTCATATTCAGTTCTTTACAAGAATATAATTGCTGAAAAAAATGGTATCATATAGCTTTTTGGAAACAAGGGGAAGAAGGGATGAAGAAGGAGACACAAGGCAAAGAGTTTAATATCAAACTGTTTTATGCTTTTGTTACTGAAGAGAAATATCAACTTAAAGATCAGTTGGGTTTTCTCTTCTTTGACCTACAATCCTTATCAGCAGTAATGGTTGAATGAAAAAGTGAAGTTCTCTATCCTGGATTACTTCAGAAAAATTTATCCAGCTTTAAAGAATTATCACAAGATGGCAACCTAAGAAGTGAGTCTAGGATAAGAGAGTTCAACTACAGAACCTGGGAGACTTGAGGAGTTAGGGGGTCTGTTGGTCACCTTGGAACAACTGGGGCCAGAACCCAGATGTTAGGCTTAGACATTAGATTCAATCAACTTCACTTCCTCTAGTACTAGGAATAGAAAGAGCCTAGAAGCCCTGAAAAAGTGAAGACCAAATTAGACTTTCATGTTAAGCTAAACAAAGATGGCCTATCTAATTAGACTGTAGACATTAAATATACTATTAGCCCACCAGGCTCCTCTGGATTCTCCAGGCAAGAATACTGAAATGGGTTGCCATTCCCTTCTCCGGGGGATCTTCCTGACTCAGGGATAGAACCAGTTTCTCCTGCATTGGCAGGCATTTTCTTTACCACTGAGCCACCTAGGAAGCCCTCCTGGCACATAGTAGGTGCTCAATAAATATTTTTGAATGAATGAATGAAGACACAGTTCTGACTTTTCTCCTCAGTTCCAGTATGGGAATATTCCAAACAATATCTTTCCATGGACATCTAAACACCTCAAACTTAAGAAGATGGAAATAAAACTTGATGTCCTATCTAACATGTTCTTTCCCACATTGTCCTTTCTCATTAAATAATATCACCATCCACCCAGTTGCTCAAGCTAAAAACTTAAGAACATACTCAGTTCTTCTCTTTCCCTCAACTTCCACATCCAAATTTGTAAATCCTGATTGGCTCTACCCTTCAAAAATATATACAAAACTTGATTCTTTCTCTTACCTCCCTGGCCTGAGTTACTATTCCTTGAGCTACTTTAATCACTTTGCAACCTGTCCTCCTATCCCTGCTCTTGTTCCTCTACAATCCAATTTGCTCATGACAGGCACAGTGGTCACTGTAAAACAGAAATGTGATCATGTCACTCTTCTGCTTAAGGCACCTTCCCCATGGATTCCCACCACACTTGGCATAGAATTTAGACTCCTTACCATGAAGTACAAGTCCCTTTGTGATCTGGCCCATACCTGGAGCCTCTATATCATACTGCCTTGAATATAAGTTTCCTTCAAAAAGCTTTATTTTCCCCCATAGTTGTTACTACCATATGACGCACCACGTGCTTCCTCATCTTGGATATTGTCTCTCTGCCATCCCACTGCCCCACGAGAATATAAGCCCTATGAGGTCAGAGATTTATATCTGTTGGCTTCACTGCTATATTAGAACAATGTTTGGCACAAACTAGTGCTTAGTAAACATCTGTCAGCTGGCTGGTTGGCATGAATTACACATCTGCAAGGATTTCAAAGCTATTTGGGAGGTAACGCCAACTGACACCCAAAAGAGTGACCACGTCCTCTGACAAAAAGTCACTGGAACTTCCTGGCAGAGACAGAATCCTAGGTGTTTGGCCTTGAAAGCAAGGAGTAATCCCCTCAAATCATCTAAATCTATCATCATTCATCAATTTATCAAGAACATGTTGTGAGCAGTACAGCACAAAAGCATCACCTATACACCTGACCCAGAAAAAAAGTTTTCAAATGCTCTTGTTCCAAACGGAACAGTATGAGAGGAGGGCTTATGACTTCTCTTTTTCATTAATGTTTAAAAATTGGAGGAAGGCTTAGGTAGCCCAATGCTGTTGAATTACGATGAACCAATGGTTATTTTTCCTGTGTTATAACATGAATTAAAATTCCACATAGCACAGCCAATTATAAGACATTGCTTTGAGACTCTAGAACACAAAATGTCAACCCGGTAAAAAGGAAGCTAAGGTATTTCCTCCCATCATTCCACAACTGATGAGAAATTGAAAGTCCCCCAGCAAATCTGAAGAGAATGCATTCTAGACTAAATGAGAAACCAATCTGACAATACCTAGTTTCTGTGAAATACATAGACTCATAGATGCTATGGTCCTGTACACAGGTCTCTCCACTCCACCACAGACGCCTAATCCAGGCACCATATGCCATGGGAAGAGATGCCATTGTCTTTTTTTTTTCCATTGAGTTCCAAGGATCTCCATTTTAAAAGCACAAGTTCCCCTCAGAGAATCTCAAACCATCATGTCTTGGTCTGCATCTATTTCTACGAACCCTTGAAAAGGTGAATTTTCATTCTCTCCTAGGCCTAAAGTTTTAAAGAGGTCACCCTCACAGGGTGCCAGCATGACTAAAGTACTGTCTTCAAGCAGAAGAGGAAGTAGGCAGAACCTGTGAGAAAGAAAACAGAATCTAGCACCTGCACGTGGATGCAAGATGCAGAGACTGCTTCCCTCCTGTCTCCCAACCCAGGTCCTCCCCAGTGTGACATCAACACTTGCCTATAAGCCCACATGTAAGCCGAAAAGATTTCATTCTCTCGTCTGTGCACATGCCTCTCTCAGCACACTGTTCAGAGAGTAGAAGCTGGGTCTTCATAATCCTTTTTTCAGAAACCTTCGACCAACTTGCGGAATCCAAGGACATTTAATCCAATGACATTTAGGGTCTGAACTGGTTTGAAGAGGAAGAGTATCTGAACATGGAAAGATGGTGGTGGAAAGGGGTGAGGTAAGGCTTTCCAAGTATAAGGAGCAGCGTGGATGCAGGACCATGTAAACCTAAGACGGAGCCATTGGATGAATGACAACGTTTGAATAAGATCTGTATTTTAAGTCACAACCAATGTGAAGGATGTGGTCTCATCTGCAAACGCTTACGGTCTGCTGCCCTCTAACCAGCAGAAAGTTTTACTTTAGACTTCATACTTAGGAGGGCCCCATCTGGACCACAGCTGCTGCTGAGACATCACGAAGAGGTATCAAGTACAGTCACTCAGTCATGTCTGACTCCTTATGACCCCATGGACTATAAACCAACAGTATCTTCTCTGTCCATGGGATTGTCTAGGCAAGAATACTAGAGTAGGCTGCCATTCCCTTCTCCCAACTAGGGATCTTCCCAACCCAGGGATCAAATCCAGGTCTCCCATATTGCAAATTCCTTACTGTCTGAGCCACCAGGGAAGCCCATGAAGAGGTATACCTTCCCTTTACTCTCATCCTTTGGAAAAGATCCAGAATGAAACAGATAAGTTGACATAGGTGATCAAAAAGTCAGTTTTGCCCCAAAGGGCCAAGGAAAGTCTCCACCACTCACAGCCTCTCATCCACCTCCACTCTTACCCTTCTTGCACTCTGCTTCTGCAGGATTTGACTCCCAGTATTCCACTGGATGAATTAAGGTAGAAATCATGGCCATCTGCTTTCCACTCAACTCAGAAAATAGCCCAGTTTTTCAGTGATGCTTAAGACTCCTGAATCTTCTGGTCAGTTTACAGTAAATAAATGTGCAAAAGACTTTGCAAAAATCCCTACCCCACCTTTTTTTTACATTTAGTGTGGGTAAGTGATGGGAGGCTGAGTCTTAATTGTGTGTGCTTGGGTAGAATAAAATACGTTAGGAGAAAAAAAAAAAAAAGAACATGGGACAAAAGAAAGATAGAACCACTTAGTGATTTTAATTGGCCTGTGCATAGAATTTAAACAGCATTGGTCTTACTCTACCGCACAAAACACTGAGCAAACAAGAGCTGTTTTCTCCCACTTGAGGCCTTTGAGCTGAAACAAGAATGAACAGTTTGCAGGGGTGGTAGTACTCGCTGATTCTTGCTATTAGGCAATTTTCCCCCCCTTTGGAATAAAAATGCCAATTAGTCCTTCTGCCAGAGCGCTGCAATAGAGCATTTTAAGGTACTTCTTTTCCAGAGCTCTTTTGTGCAACCTGCCCCACAGAGATTAGCTGTGTGGGCCAGCCTCCAAATGGGAGGAAAGCTGTGGCCTGGGGGCAGGCACCTTTAGAGAGGACAGGAGGCCGCAAAGACCTCACCTGAGGAGGGAAAGAAAAGGCTCAGACAGGGCATGCTGGTGGGCTCTGCCGGCTCAGCGGTGTCAGCCTCACGGTCTCGGCTGGGCACAGAAGCAAGATTACATTTCAACTGGTGACTTGCTTCTTCATCAGCTGTTGACGACTAAGCGCGTGGTTTCAGCACACAGCTCCCATCGCCCCCTCACCCAGAACAAAACCTGTAACGGGTTGAAGCTCTTTCCCGAGGGTTTATTTAGATTGACTTGGAGGTCATGTAGCGTAGAGATTAGGAGCATGGGTGCTGGAGGCCCGCTGCCTGGATTCAAATTCTCACTGTGCTACTGCAAAGGTGCCCTCAGTCAAGTTACTTAACATTGGCTAGACAAAGGGCCAAGGAAAGTCTACCCTTCTTTTGCACTCTGCTTCTGCAGGATTTGACTCCCAGTATTCCACTGGATGAATTAAGGTAGAAATCATGGCCATCTGCTTTCCACTCAACTCAGAAAATAGCCCAGTTTTTCAGTGATGCTTAAGACTCCTGAATCTTCTGGTCAGTTTACAGTAAATAAATGTGCAAAAGACTTTGCAAAAATCCCTACCCCACCTTTTTTTTACATTTAGTGTGGGTAAGTGATGGGAGGCTGAGTCTTAATTGTGTGTGCTTGGGTAGAATAAAATACGTTAGGAGAAAAAAAAAAAAAAGAACATGGGACAAAAGAAAGATAGAACCACTTAGTGATTTTAATTGGCCTGTGCATAGAATTTAAACAGCATTGGTCTTACTCTACCGCACAAAACACTGAGCAAACAAGAGCTGTTTTCTCCCACTTGAGGCCTTTGAGCTGAAACAAGAATGAACAGTTTGCAGGGGTGGTAGTACTCGCTGATTCTTGCTATTAGGCAATTTTCCCCCCCTTTGGAATAAAAATGCCAATTAGTCCTTCTGCCAGAGCGCTGCAATAGAGCATTTTAAGGTACTTCTTTTCCAGAGCTCTTTTGTGCAACCTGCCCCACAGAGATTAGCTGTGTGGGCCAGCCTCCAAATGGGAGGAAAGCTGTGGCCTGGGGGCAGGCACCTTTAGAGAGGACAGGAGGCCGCAAAGACCTCACCTGAGGAGGGAAAGAAAAGGCTCAGACAGGGCATGCTGGTGGGCTCTGCCGGCTCAGCGGTGTCAGCCTCACGGTCTCGGCTGGGCACAGAAGCAAGATTACATTTCAACTGGTGACTTGCTTCTTCATCAGCTGTTGACGACTAAGCGCGTGGTTTCAGCACACAGCTCCCATCGCCCCCTCACCCAGAACAAAACCTGTAACGGGTTGAAGCTCTTTCCCGAGGGTTTATTTAGATTGACTTGGAGGTCATGTAGCGTAGAGATTAGGAGCATGGGTGCTGGAGGCCCGCTGCCTGGATTCAAATTCTCACTGTGCTACTGATAAGCTAAGGGTGCCCTCAGTCAAGTTACTTAACATCTCTGGGTCTCAGATTCCTCTTCAGTAAAATGGAGTTAATAATAGCACCTACCTTCAAGAGTTGTGATGAAATCACAGAAGTTAATAAAGAGAAAGTGTGCAGAGCACTGTCATACATGATAGTAGTAGTTATGTTTATATAAGCACCATTTTTGAAAAATTAAAAGTCAGAAATACGGCGATATATTTGCCTTTTTGAGTACAGACCTCATTGGAGTCATGAATCTGGCAGCCTCAGCAATCTAGAAGATGAACTCCAATCAAACAAAGGAGAAAAGCACACACTAAATGAAATGTGAGCACTGAATATGAAATAGAAAAAGTAAAACAAACTAGGTAAAAGATCGCCATATGGTCTCATTTTTTTAAAACATGACTTCTCATTAGAAATATGTCTGGAGCTTTGGAGAAGAATACTAATAGCTGGGAATTTGTATTTTTCCAAAAAAATCCCAAGATAATTCTGTTATGCCTCTGGATATTAAAAAGTGATTACAAGTTTACTTTTAAATGGTAGTTTTAGTGACATAGAATTCAATTACTTTCTGTTGACCAATTTCCAATTTCTCCATCTCTTTTTTGTTGTTGTTGTTGTTGTTCTTTCTCAAGCCTTTATAGAAAAACTTTGTGTGTATAAATACAGTATGTATAATATATATTTTAGAAAATTTATGAATTTTTGCCTAGCTAAAAAAATTTATGACATTTTGATTGTACTTGTTTGACTTAGAATGAATAGAATGCTAGATTTCTAATTTGTATTCACTTAAAACTGAAAGGGTTCTACCTCAGATTGAGAATTAAACCCAGGGCCCAGACCTGATCAAACCCTGCTTGGGACTTGAACCCATGTGGCTGGAGCTTTAATTCCAGCCAAAATCCTGTTTGGGACTTGAACCCACTGACTGGGGCTTGAACCTAGCCAAAATCCAGTTTGGAACTCGAACTCACATAGTCAGGACTCAATCCCGGTCAAAAACCCTGTCTGGGACTTGAACCCACATGGCCAGGACTTAATCCAGCACTCGCCCAACGTCTGGACCCACTAAAGCTCAGGTTTTTCATGCCTCGATGCAGAAGGAATTCAGCGACAGGCAGAGTTATAGGCAAGAAGAGGATTTATTAGGATAGGATGCTTGTAAGAGGTGCAAGCGGGCAGGCAGGAAAGCTCTACTCTACTCCTGATTGGGTGGGCAGCAATATATATATAGGAGGGTAGAAGACCGCCTTCTTCAAGTAGACTTAGATGCAGAAGTAAGGCATACATCGTTAGCTCCTCCTTCCCCAGCTCTTCCTGCTTTGTTGAATAAGGAGCAGCTTTCTTAAGTTATTGTTAACTTACTGGCCTCCCAACTTTTCCCAGGTTTTACCCTTCTACCTACAGTTCCCTACTAGGACTTTACGACTACCTATTCCATTCTGTCCCTATCAAAACTATGATATAATTCCATGTATTGTGGCACCTAGCATTACTGCTGAAAATCTAGAAAATCTGTTATCTTAGTGATTTAGAAAAAATTGAATGAGGCTTGAAACTTCTAATTCAATTCTGAGAATATAAAGAAATACTATATTGTGAAAAATAAAAACAGGAAATTAATAATTGATATGGTATTATTAACTAAAGAACAGATTTTGTTCAAATTTCACAAAATTTAATGCTAGTGTCCATTATTTGTTTTCATGCCTTATTCAGGACACCACATTGTATTTAGTTGCATTGAGCAGCTTCAGCTGCATGCAACAAATCCTGGCAAATTCTCTTTTCACTTTTATTCTATTACATATATTTTCTAATTTTCCTTGTTATGGCTTCTTAGGTACACCCATCACTTAAAAGTAGACATTTAATTTCCAAATACATGGGATTTTGTTTAAAGTATCTTTAATATTAATTTCTCATTTAAATGCTTTCTTCTCTGTAATCACCTTCTGTGCTTTTTTTTTTTTTTTCCAGTCTAACTTTATTGAGGCTTTCAATGGCTAAATTGAAGATCTCTTGGTAAATATCACACTGCACCTGAAAATATGTGGGTTATTTTCAAATATCGTTTGATATTGATCTCCAACATAATTCCACAGTGATAAGAGAACAGGCGCTTTATAATTTCAATAGCTTTAGACCATGAAATTTTTGCACCTTGTTTTATGTCCCTTGTTATGTCCCAATATCTCCTAGTTTGCAGTCTATGGGAACTTGAATAGAATTTGTGTCTCACTGTTGGGTGAACATTGTATAAATCTTTTTAAAAAAATTTTGGCCTCTTTTTATTGGTTTTTTATTTATTGATTTTCATCCATCATTAGGCCTGTGTGGGCCTCCCATTGCTGTGGCCTCTCTCGTTGCAAAGCACCAGCTCTGGGAGCATGTGCGCCAGAGTGCTGGCGCGTAATTGGACACACTGGTCCAGCCGCTCCACGGCACATTGGATCCTCCTGGGCCAGGGATGGAACCAGTGCCCCTTGCACTACAAGGCGGACTCTTTACCCACTGGACCACCAGGGAAGCCCTGTATAAATCTTAATTATGTTTAATTGCTCCAGAGTGTTTTTCCCATCAACTATATCCTCCCACTTCTCCATATATATAGTTATTCTTTTTTGAGAATTTGATATTGAAACTCCAACTAAAACTCTTAATTTATCTCCTTAAAAAATAACTGTAATATACAGTGGAACTATATGTAACCTCGTTCTGTATTTTTTAAGTCTCCCATAAGTGTGCTACCATACTTAAAGAATTTTTAAAAATCAAATTTTTTAAAAAGATTAGCTATCTCTACAAAACAGCATTACTGAGGGAAGAGGGGATATTAAAATGGGAATTTAGTAATGTAACACTTAAATATATTTTATGTTGACCATACTGTTTAAAAATTGGTAACTCTTTTTGGGCTTCCCTGGTGGTTCAGTGGGTAAGGACACCGCCTTGCAGTGCAAGGGGCGCCGGTTCAATCCCTGGCTTGGGAAGATCCCACGTGCCACAGAGTGGCTGGACCAGTGTGTCCAACTACCAAGACAGAGCTCCGGAGCACATGCTGCCGGAGCCAGTGCTCTGAGACAAGAGAGGCCACTGCGATGGGAGGCCCACACAGACCAAAGAACAAAGATGGATGAGAATAAATAATGGAAGTGGCCAGAAAAAACAACAACAACAGGGCTTCCCCTGGTGGTCCAGTGGGTAAGGACACCGCCTTGCAGTGCAAGGTGCACCGGTTCGATCCCTGGCCTGGGAAGATCCCACGTGCCGCGGAGCGGCTGGACCGATGTGTCCAATCACCGAGCCGGAGCTCTGGAGCGCATGCGCCCAGAGCCGGCGCTCTGCAACGACAGATGCCACCACGATGGGAGGCCCACAGGAGCCAAACAACAAAGACCGATGAAAATGGAGAAATGAAAGACCAATAGAAGTGGCCCACCCGCTCCCCTCCCTCCCCAACCTGACCCTCACCCAAAAAAAATGTTAAAAAAAAAAAAAAAAAACAGCCAATCTCAAGTCTACAAAGGTCCTTGGAAATAGTACAACCTGGATGTGTAGAACGGATTCACTGTCTAGACAAAGTCTAGTGTGAGACTACATTTCCTTCTGGAGTCAATGATTTCTCTATGGAGAGCTACAAATTCCCTCAAAATCAATCATTTTCTTTTTCCCACAAGCTATCATTTTACATTGTGATGAAAATGATTTTTAATGCTTTAAATTGGACCAATCTCATTGATTTCTATTAACGGGCACATTTTATGTTCTTGTTTGTTTTAATAATTCACCTTTATTCACTGATAATTCCTTATAGGTTGTGAATCATTCCCAGATCAGATTCTTGTGTATCTTCCCAGCAATGTATATATTTCATATATAAAAAATATAGCTTGTGCTTTAATTTGCTTTTTAAATATGTTTTGTTGATCTTAAGGCATTTCTAAAGGAAATCACCCCTGAATATTCATTGGAAGGACTGATGCTGAAGCTGCAGCTCTAATTCTTTAACCACCTGATGCAAAGAGCTGACTCACTGGAAAAGACCCTGATGCTGGGAAAGATTGAAGGCATGAAGAGAAGGAGGTGGCAGAAGATGAGATGTCTGAATGGCATCACTGACTCAATGGACATGAATGTGAGCAAACTCCAGGAGATGGTGAAGGACAGGGAAGCCTGGCGTGCTGCAGTCCATGGGGTCACAAAGAGTCAGACATGCGATGGGAGGCCCACACAGACCAAAGAACAAAGATGGATGAGAATAAATAATGGAAGTGGCCAGAAAAAACAACAACAACAGGGCTTCCCCTGGTGGTCCAGTGGGTAAGGACACCGCCTTGCAGTGCAAGGTGCACCGGTTCGATCCCTGGCCTGGGAAGATCCCACGTGCCGCGGAGCGGCTGGACCGATGTGTCCAATCACCGAGCCGGAGCTCTGGAGCGCATGCGCCCAGAGCCGGCGCTCTGCAACGACAGATGCCACCACGATGGGAGGCCCACAGGAGCCAAACAACAAAGACCGATGAAAATGGAGAAATGAAAGACCAATAGAAGTGGCCCACCCGCTCCCCTCCCTCCCCAACCTGACCCTCACCCAAAAAAAATGTTAAAAAAAAAAAAAAAAAACAGCCAATCTCAAGTCTACAAAGGTCCTTGGAAATAGTACAACCTGGATGTGTAGAACGGATTCACTGTCTAGACAAAGTCTAGTGTGAGACTACATTTCCTTCTGGAGTCAATGATTTCTCTATGGAGAGCTACAAATTCCCTCAAAATCAATCATTTTCTTTTTCCCACAAGCTATCATTTTACATTGTGATGAAAATGATTTTTAATGCTTAACTTGGACCAATCTCATTGATTTCTATTAACGGGCACATTTTATGTTCTTGTTTGTTTTAATAATTCACCTTTATTCACTGATAATTCCTTATAGGTTGTGAATCATTCCCAGATCAGATTCTTGTGTATCTTCCCAGCAATGTATATATTTCATATATAAAAAATATAGCTTGTGCTTTAATTTGCTTTTTAAATATGTTTTGTTGATCTTAAGGCATTTCTAAAGGAAATCACCCCTGAATATTCATTGGAAGGACTGATGCTGAAGCTGCAGCTCTAATTCTTTAACCACCTGATGCAAAGAGCTGACTCACTGGAAAAGACCCTGATGCTGGGAAAGATTGAAGGCATGAAGAGAAGGAGGTGGCAGAAGATGAGATGTCTGAATGGCATCACTGACTCAATGGACATGAATGTGAGCAAACTCCAGGAGATGGTGAAGGACAGGGAAGCCTGGCGTGCTGCAGTCCATGGGGTCACAAAGAGTCAGACATGACTTAGTGACTGAACAAACAAAGGCATCATGGATTATAAAATGCCCCACTACTTCATGTACATTAGGAAACACTAGTAAACACAGATGCCACAATGTTGTGTAATCAGAGTCTTTATTTTATATTTGTTGCAAGAGATTTGTAGACTTCTTTAGATGTAGATGCAGACATTTCTATCTTGTGTATGCATCAAAAGGGAAAGGTAAATGAAATAAATTAGTTGTGGTAGTTTCTAGGTTATACTTATTCAGAATCCAAATTTCAGGATCACATTTTGGCTCCATCATTGATGACTCTGTTTTCCCTGAATTTTTTTTCTGTGCTAAAATGATCCACTAGTATCTCCAGAATTTTCTTTCACATAGCTAATATGGGTTCTGCAAGTTTTATTGAACATATTCAAGGAATACAAACTATAACATAAGTGTCACCTGATG
Source organism: Tragulus kanchil (assembly GCA_022376925.1). Taxonomy (NCBI): domain Eukaryota; kingdom Metazoa; phylum Chordata; class Mammalia; order Artiodactyla; family Tragulidae; genus Tragulus; species Tragulus kanchil. Next base: position 12,218,780 of record JAIOJX010000001.1, read on the forward strand.
ATAGAATCATTTCAAAGATGCTAAAGAAGATCTGAGATATTAAGAGAAAATCTTACAAGTGATGAAATGTGATATTTATCTTTCCATAGCACAAATGACATCATACACTACCCACTCTTCTACAAGGTCTTTTCTCTTAATATTTATTTTAGACACAACTCATATTCACACATATATATCTACCTCATTTTTATGGGAACATATCATAATTTCATGAAGCGATTCATTTTCCCTGGAATTTAAATTTTTCCATGTCTTAAAAATCTGTACCTATATCCCACCTTCTAACTGTCACCTACATTCCAGCTTCTTACTGTCTTATCGTGGCTTGTGATCACACCCAAAACATTTTTAAAAACCTGGTTAAATTCAAACAAGCATCTGAATTCCACTAACTGCTTTCAAGAAGCATTTAATCAACTTCACCTCGTCCCCGAACACATCCTATTATGGTCGGATGTGCCATATGAACACACGCAGACACCATCCGGTTGTTTCAGTCCTTAGAGTAAAGCAGTCATATACCCAGGGCAGAGAAGCATTCCCCAGTCCCCTTTAGCAGTAAAATAAAGCGGTAGAACTCCAGGAGATGGTGAAGGACAGGGAAGCCTGGCGTGCTGCAGTCCATGGGGTCACAAAGAGTCAGACATGACTTAGTGACTGAACAAACAAAGGCATCATGGATTATAAAATGCCCCACTACTTCATGTACATTAGGAAACACTAGTAAACACAGATGCCACAATGTTGTGTAATCAGAGTCTTTATTTTATATTTGTTGCAAGAGATTTGTAGACTTCTTTAGATGTAGATGCAGACATTTCTATCTTGTGTATGCATCAAAAGGGAAAGGTAAATGAAATAAATTAGTTGTGGTAGTTTCTAGGTTATACTTATTCAGAATCCAAATTTCAGGATCACATTTTGGCTCCATCATTGATGACTCTGTTTTCCCTGAATTTTTTTTTCTGTGCTAAAATGATCCACTAGTATCTCCAGAATTTTCTTTCACATAGCTAATATGGGTTCTGCAAGTTTTATTGAACATATTCAAGGAATACAAACTATAACATAAGTGTCACCTGATGATAGAATCATTTCAAAGATGCTAAAGAAGATCTGAGATATTAAGAGAAAAATCTTACAAGTGATGAAATGTGATATTTATCTTTCCATAGCACAAATGACATCATACACTACCCACTCTTCTACAAGGTCTTTTCTCTTAATATTTATTTTAGACACAACTCATATTCACACATATATATCTACCTCATTTTTATGGGAACATATCATAATTTCATGAAGCGATTCATTTTCCCTGGAATTTAAATTTTTCCATGTCTTAAAAATCTGTACCTATATCCCACCTTCTAACTGTCACCTACATTCCAGCTTCTTACTGTCTTATCGTGGCTTGTGATCACACCCAAAACATTTTTAAAAACCTGGTTAAATTCAAACAAGCATCTGAATTCCACTAACTGCTTTCAAGAAGCATTTAATCAACTTCACCTCGTCCCCGAACACATCCTATTATGGTCGGATGTGCCATATGAACACACGCAGACACCATCCGGTTGTTTCAGTCCTTAGAGTAAAGCAGTCATATACCCAGGGCAGAGAAGCATTCAAGCCACTACTGTCAGGGCCGGCTCTATTTGCAGAGCACAGCTCAAAATGAAAAAGCGGTAGTTCATCTTCCCTTCCCACAGGCGGCAGCCCCAATCCAAAACAGACGTAAAACCACTACAGATTGCAACCTCGGTGCCAGACACAATAGGTCCCCGACCCCGGCAGTGGGGAGAAGCGGTTGAGAGGATCCCTCCCAGGCAGTCTTCTGAAGGCCTAATGGCCCGGCTAGCCCAGGGCAGAACTGCTTCTGCCTTGTCACACCCTAAGATGCCCTGCGGCACACACAGCCAACTGAGCCTCCCTGCAAGGAAGCCCCAGCCCTCATCCGCATCCCGACTGGAGACAAACAGCAGAATCTGGATCTCTTCCAGCTGCCATGATTCATTCACTGGCCCAGCTGGGGGGCAGCAACAGTGGTCACAGGGCAGTGGAGCAGGAAGGGTGGGAAGGGGTAGCTTGGAGGGAGCAGCAGGCAGGGAAAAGAGCGAGAACCTATGGCTGGGATGTGGTGGGAGGCAGGAAAGGGCATCCGAGGAAGCCCCAAGGTCCTGGCACAAGTTTCTCTGTTCTCCTTGGATTTCACTTGCAAAACACACATCCAAAGATAAAATTAGGAATTTCAAGATGGTGGTCACAGGACACTCAATCCAAGTACAGGGATTTCTGGAACCAACCTGGACCATTGTAAAAACAAAGGCCTCCATAACACCACTCATCTAAATGACAAAGGTAAAAGTCAGCTTTATCAGACTGCAAGGACACTGTTTGGAAGCTAAGCAGTTTGGACTGAGGAAGATTTCTTCGCAAGCTCCAATAGGCTGCTAGAGCTATAGGGCTCTGAGAGTGCTGGGAGCTCTCAGATGTTCCCGGAGTGTGATCAGGAGCAATCAGAAAGCATTGGTATGTAATCCCTCTGGTAAATTCCCTAAAAAGAACTCGGATAAAGGAAATCTCATTCGAAAATAAATATTCATTTCCATACCTAATTTCAGTGTAATTTTATGTTCTCTCTTCCCCCGCCCCCGCTTCCCCTTCAGCTGCCTCCAAACAGACCTCAATCATGTATAAACTCCATTCCTGAAATTCTTTTTTCTAAAGAAATCAAGACAGGTGATACAGAAGAGTTCTCTATAGGTTTTCAAAGTTGACTTTCAATTAAGATACTCTTAGAGAAACTGTGTGACATGCACTTTAAAAGAAACAAACATAGGACAATGCAATCAGAGTAGTGATTTCCGCCTTAAAAGAAATCTAAACTGGAGTTAAATTTGAGAAATAGTTCACACTTAAAACTTGAAAGCACTGGCAGCCATTCAAAAGATTTTAAGCAAAAAGAAGACAAGATACATTTTAACAGTCATCGTTCAAATGTGTTTTCACTTATTCCTCACCTATTGTTTATCAAGTTTCTCTGGACCGTGTTAAAAGGGCAGAGAAGGAACTAGTGGACTGTTATCAATATTAACGTGATACCCCAGGTTAACCTGACCCCTAAGACTTATTAATTTGCCAAGAATAATATATGATTGTTGGACTTAAACTTTGTCCTACAGAAGAACAATGGTTCACTTCCCTGCAGAATTCATTTAATTTATTGTTGGCAAATGCAGTATTCCCTAGGTCCAAATAGTAGGGATTTGAGCATATCTAAACAAAAACTGACTCGAAAATCAAACTACTTAAATACAGAGACTAGCTGCTTAGAAACCAGCATATCTATAAGTGATAAATATCCATATGATTTTTAAAACAAGCACATTGAATCGGTGACATTCCAAGGTGAAGGATGTTAATTAGACTTACTGTAGTGATCATTTTGCAATATATACAAATATTCAATCACGGGCTTCCCTGGTAGCTCAGTGGTAAAGAGTTTGCCTGCTAATGCATGAGACACGGGTTCGATCCCTGATCCAGGAAGATCCCACATGCTGCGGAGCAACTAAGCCTGTGAGCCAAAACGATTGAGCCTGTGCTCTAGAGCCTTGGAGTCGCAACTATGGAGCCCATGGGCCACAACTACGGAAGCCCATGTGCCCTAGAGCCCGAGTTCCACAAGAAAAGTCACTGCAACAAGAAGCCTGCTCACCTCAGCTAGAGAGTAGCCCCCACTCCCTGCTACTAGAGAAGAGCCTGCAGCAGCAGGGAAAACCCAGAAGAACCAAATTTTTTTTGTTTTTAAAGATTTATTTATTTATTTATGGGGGTGGGGAGGGAGGGGAGCAGGCAGGCCACTTCTATTGGTCTTTCATTTCTCCATTTTCATCCATCTTTGCTCCTTGGCCCGTGTGGGCCTCCCATCGCGGTGGCCTCTGTTGTCACAGAGCGCCGGCTCTGGGCGCATGCGCTCCAGAGCTCCGGCTCGGTGATTGGACACATCGGTCCAGCCGCTCCGCGGCACATGGGATCTTCCCAGGCCAGGGCTCGAACCGAACCAAAAATTTTTTAAAAAATCGAATCACTATGTTGTACCCTGAAATTAATACAATGTTCTATGTCAATTATACCCCAATTTTTATAATAAAAAATAAAATAAATTTAAAAACAGATGTTATTCCATCCACTTTGGTGTATGTTAAAAATTTTCCTTTGAATTGGGCTATTGTGGATTCTGTATTGATGGGATGACGAATTAGACCATGGATTAATTAAAAAAAAACCCCATAGAATATATAGGTGAAGAAGAAGCTACATTAGTTGATTTTGTTTGTTCAAAGGTTATGGCTCATAGTTCACCTCAGAGCATTTTAGATGATGTTGCCATGGGACTTGATGAAGAAGCAGAAGGTTTTATAGTCAAGATGTGAAGATTATTGATATATGAAACAGAAGCCAAGAAAATTGGTCTTCTGACGTAAAACTCTTTTTTACATTTAGAGTTTCATTTCAGATTTCTTCGTCCCCACCCTTCAAAGAATTTTAATTTTTTATCTTTTTTTTGTCTTCAAAGACGTTTGTGAGATCTGTAATTTTTTTTAATGTCGAAAATGTTAATTTTTTTTGTCTTCCAATTTGTTGATGCTGTGTGTACTGCCTTGGTTGTAAAGACATCTGAATCCTACCATGGTTCTCTTTATACTCACCAGGTACAAATTACTGGTATATTTCATAAGCTGCAGTTACTGTACACAGCTTATCTGATATAATCTTGTTCTGCTGATTTGTTCCTTGTAAATATTAAGATGACTCACCAATCTTATGAAAAAAATTTTACCACTATAAAATGTTTTAAAAACAATGGCATATTAAATATAATTGATTTTTTACAACTACATTGTATAAGAAATCATTTAAATTAAAGCAAAAAGTGCCTGTGTTAATAGCAAATGCTGACATATTTATTTATGTTTTAAATTGAAGAATAGTTGATTTACAATATTGGGTTCATTTCAGGTACACAGCAAAGTTATTCAGTCACATATATATATATATATATATATATATATATATACACATGTATATTCTTTTTCATATTATCTCAATTACAGTTTATTAAAGATATTTAATTCCTTCTGCTACACAGGAAGTTCTTATTGCTCATTACATTTATGTACAGTAGTTTATATCTGCTAATCCCAAACTCTAATGTATCCTTCCCCTCCTTTCCTTTCCCCTTTGACATCCATAAGTTTTCTATGGAGACTGACAAATTTAGAATGTGGGAAATTCTAGAGGACAAATGGTTTTTGAACAAATAAACTGCAAAAAAAGAGGATAAGAGAACTGTCATAGATTTAAAAAGACTAAAGGGACATTTTATTTGCAATGTGTGAATTTAGTTGTGTATTCATTCACGGGAAACAAATTTTTTTAAAAAATTTGGGTATCAACCAGGTTTCTCCCTTCTGAAGCTGTTTTTCCTCCTTGTAATTAATAAGTATTTAGTGGGGGAGGTGCTTGGAAATTATGTTAAAAATATTTATGAAACAATTTTGGAAATTTAAATGCTGACTTGCTATCAGGTAATTTTCAGGAGTCATTAATTTGGGGGAGCAATAATGATATCATTATATTTTAAAAAGGACATACCAATTAGATAAGTATTAGCATCTGTGTGTGAAATGATGTTTGGGGTTTGCTTTTTAAAATGCAGGAATTTAGGCATGTAAATGAAATAAGATTGACTTTTTGAGTTGATAACTGTTGAGTACATGGGAGTCCATTATACTGTTCTCTCTATATTTGTTTATATTGAAAAATTTCCACAAGACAACAAATAAAATAAGAAATTAATGAATTAGGAATAGCAACAGTAACTTGATAAACAGAATTCTTTGCCCTATGAAAATATCAAAGAAAGAAAATATAAATACTCAGCATTGAAATGTAGACTCCACGGGGGCAGCTGTCTTGTTTGCCAGTGAATATGACATGAAAGCCAGAAACCATGGCAAAATACCCAGCACATACCAGGTGCTCAATAAACACAGATGAAAGAATGAACAGGAAAATAGTCGAAAGAGATGAGTTTAAAATAAGACAATAGTATGTACAAATTTATGCCAACAGGGACTTCCCTGGTGGCCCAGTGACTAGAACTCCATGCTCCCAGTATAGGTAGCCCAGGTTCGATCCCTGGTCCAGGAACTAGATCCCACAAGCCACAACTATAGATCTTGTATGCTGCAACTAAGGCTCCATGTGGCCAAACAAATAAATATGTTTAAAGGTATATGCCAAAAAACATGAACACATAAGTAAAATGGATAATTTTCCAAACAAATGGATAATTTTGTAAGAAAATATAGTTACTACCAAAAGCAGACCAAAACACCTACAATGAATAATCAGTAAATATTACCTGGATAGGTTGCCAGTTGACAAGAATCTATTACCCTGTCATAGATTTAAAAAGACTAAAGGGACATTTTATTTGCAATGTGTGAATTTAGTTGTGTATTCATTCACGGGAAACAAATTTTTTTAAAAAATTTGGGTATCAACCAGGTTTCTCCCTTCTGAAGCTGTTTTTCCTCCTTGTAATTAATAAGTATTTAGTGGGGGAGGTGCTTGGAAATTATGTTAAAAATATTTATGAAACAATTTTGGAAATTTAAATGCTGACTTGCTATCAGGTAATTTTCAGGAGTCATTAATTTGGGGGAGCAATAATGATATCATTATATTTTAAAAAGGACATACCAATTAGATAAGTATTAGCATCTGTGTGTGAAATGATGTTTGGGGTTTGCTTTTTAAAATGCAGGAATTTAGGCATGTAAATGAAATAAGATTGACTTTTTGAGTTGATAACTGTTGAGTACATGGGAGTCCATTATACTGTTCTCTCTATATTTGTTTATATTGAAAAATTTCCACAAGACAACAAATAAAATAAGAAATTAATGAATTAGGAATAGCAACAGTAACTTGATAAACAGAATTCTTTGCCCTATGAAAATATCAAAGAAAGAAAATATAAATACTCAGCATTGAAATGTAGACTCCAGGGGGGCAGCTGTCTTGTTTGCCAATGAATCTGACATGAAAGCCAGAAACCATGGCAAAATACCCAGCACATACCAGGTGCTCAATAAACACAGATGAAAGAATGAACAGGAAAATAGTCGAAAGAGATGAGTTTAAAATAAGACAATAGTATGTACAAATTTATGCCAACAGGGACTTCCCTGGTGGCCCAGTGACTAGAACTCCATGCTCCCAGTATAGGTAGCCCAGGTTCGATCCCTGGTCCAGGAACTAGATCCCACAAGCCACAACTATAGATCTTGTATGCTGCAACTAAGGCTCCATGTGGCCAAACAAATAAATATGTTTAAAGGTATATGCCAAAAAACATGAACACATAAGTAAAATGGATAATTTTCCAAACAAATGGATAATTTTGTAAGAAAATATAGTTACTACCAAAAGCAGACCAAAACACCTACAATGAATAATCAGTAAATATTACCTGGATAGGTTGCCAGTTGACAAGAATCTATTACCCCAAAGGGTACTAGGTTCACAATGGTTTATACATAATTATTATCATTCTCTCAAGGAACAGATGTTTTCTATATAATTTTCACATTTTAATACATCATATTTAATTATATAATTCTCTGTATCATTGGGGGTGGGGGCTTCCAAGGAGGTTCACTTGTAAAGAAGCTGCCTGCCAGTGCAGCAGACACAAGAGACATGGATCCAATGCCCCAGTTGGGAAGATCCCCTGGAGGAGGAAATGGCAACCCGCTCCAGTATTCTTGCCTAGAGAATCCCATGGACAGAGGAGGCTGGCGGGCTGCAGTCCATGGGGTCGACACGACCGAGAGATTGAACACACACATGTTATATCACTGGGAGCATGAAAACATCTGCAATTAATTTCACAAGGTTTGCAAATGTCCAATATCAAAACTGACAAAGACAGCACAGAGAAAGAAAATTATTGTCAGACTAAAGCTCTCCATGAATATAATATAAAAATCTGAAATAAAACATTAACAAATATAATTCAACAATATAAAATATAAAAATATAAAATATAAAAATATAAAACAACAATTAGAATACAACTAGAAGAGGAATGCATTTTGATCAAGGCAATATCTACCAAGAAAAAAGCATAAGCCAATATTAGGAAATCTGTTGACATAATTTATTACATAAGCTGGTTAAAGGGAAAAAATTATATGATTATCTTAATAGATGGCAAAACAGCATTTGGTAATTCAACATCCATCCTAAAAATAATGAACTAGGGATATAAGAAAATTCTAAAATATGGAAATTTATGGAAAATTACCATTAGGCATAACCAGCAATCAAACAATAATGAACTAGGGATATCAAATCATGCCAGTTTATGACAGAATTGTAGCCCAGGTTCGATCCCTGGTCCAGGAACTAGATCCCACAAGCCACAACTATAGATCTTGTATGCTGCAACTAAGGCTCCATGTGGCCAAACAAATAAATATGTTTAAAGGTATATGCCAAAAAACATGAACACATAAGTAAAATGGATAATTTTCCAAACAAATGGATAATTTTGTAAGAAAATATAGTTACTACCAAAAGCAGACCAAAACACCTACAATGAATAATCAGTAAATATTACCTGGATAGGTTGCCAGTTGACAAGAATCTATTACCCCAAAGGGTACTAGGTTCACAATGGTTTATACATAATTATTATCATTCTCTCAAGGAACAGATGTTTTCTATATAATTTTCACATTTTAATACATCATATTTAATTATATAATTCTCTGTATCATTGGGGGTGGGGGCTTCCAAGGAGGTTCACTTGTAAAGAAGCTGCCTGCCAGTGCAGCAGACACAAGAGACATGGATCCAATGCCCCAGTTGGGAAGATCCCCTGGAGGAGGAAATGGCAACCCGCTCCAGTATTCTTGCCTAGAGAATCCCATGGACAGAGGAGGCTGGCGGGCTGCAGTCCATGGGGTCGACACGACCGAGAGATTGAACACACACATGTTATATCACTGGGAGCATGAAAACATCTGCAATTAATTTCACAAGGTTTGCAAATGTCCAATATCAAAACTGACAAAGACAGCACAGAGAAAGAAAATTATTGTCAGACTAAAGCTCTCCATGAATATAATATAAAAATCTGAAATAAAACATTAACAAATATAATTCAACAATATAAAATATAAAAATATAAAATATAAAAATATAAAACAACAATTAGAATACAACTAGAAGAGGAATGCATTTTGATCAAGGCAATATCTACCAAGAAAAAAGCATAAGCCAATATTAGGAAATCTGTTGACATAATTTATTACATAAGCTGGTTAAAGGGAAAAAATTATATGATTATCTTAATAGATGGCAAAACAGCATTTGGTAATTCAACATCCATCCTAAAAATAATGAACTAGGGATATAAGAAATCTTCCTAAACATGATGGAATATTTATCAAAAATTACCATCAAGCATACCTAGCAATGAAACACAAGAGCTCTTCTCATTAAAATGAGGAACACAATAAGGATATCCATTATCACTGCTATTATATGACATTATCATATAAATTCTAGCCACTGCAACAAGATAAAAGGCATTTCTTTTGAAAAGGAAGAGGCAAAATTATCACTATCTACAGATGATGATATGAAAGCCTGGAAAATTCAAGAGAAAAACTATTAGAAACAACAAAAAATACAGTTTTATATATATATATATATATATATATATATATATATATATATACACTCAGTAGACTTCCTATGAAAGTAATAATACATGAAAAAATGTAATGAAAAAGATGCCATATAAAATAAGACAAAATAATTCATGGGACATAATTTAGAAAGTCAGAGATCAGAAACAGGTCCATGCATATGTGGGAATTTATAATAAAAATGGTATTTCAAATGAATGGATGAATGATGGATTATCCACTTAAAAATAAAATGATATCCAGGTCACCAAATAAAGCTAAAAGTACACTCAAATACTTTTAAAATTAAAAGAAAAGCAATGGAAGAAGATACAGGAGAATATTTTTATAAGCTTGGAGTAAGGAAGGCCTTTCTAAGTATGACATGAAACTCAGGAACCATAAAGCAAAAGATAGATTTAATTCCATATCAAATAAAATATCTATAGAGAAAAGGAGACCACAGTACAAGCAAACTTACTCAACAGATGAAAAATTTGGGAAAATATCTGCAAAATAAGACAAAGGGCTAAAACGGTGATTTTTGTGCCATATAGAAGAAACAATGCCTACAAATCCATGAGAAGAAAACAAACCCCTCCAACAGAAAAGGTATAAAAGACACAACCTGTCCATTCACCCACCAAAGAGGTGCGTGTATGACCTTAGCAAACTCTTCCCTAAGGGTCAAATCTGGCTGCTGCCTATTTCTGTACTCAATGAAATAGTCATAGCCATTCTCTTACATATTGCCTGTAGATGCTCTCCTGATACAATGAAGCAGAACTCAGCAGGTGCAACAGAGGCCATGGGGTCGCAAAAGGGGTCACAAAGAGTCAGATAGGACTGAGCTCCTGAAATGGAACTGAACTGAATAGATACCATATATTTACTATTCAGGCCTCTATGGGAAAGGTTTGCAGAGGCGTGGAACAGATGGTGAAACTCATCAATAATTGATAAATACAAAACCACAACAATATAGACATTTAACAAATATTTACTGAGCACCTAGTTTACACCAAAATCCATTTTTCCTACCAGATCGGCAAAGATTACAGAGCACAGTGCTGTCCAGGACAGCCCCCGGGTTTTCTGTCAAAAAAAAAAAAAAAACAATCTGGGGAGTAATTTTATCTGAAATCAGAGATCAGAAACAGGTCCATGCATATATGGGAATTTATAATAAAAATGGTATTTCAAATGAATGGATGAATGATGGATTATCCACTTAAAAATAAAATGATATCCAGGTCACCAAATAAAGCTAAAAGTACACTCAAATACTTTTAAAATTAAAAGAAAAGCAATGGAAGAAGATACAGGAGAATATTTTTATAAGCTTGGAGTAAGGAAGGCCTTTCTAAGTATGACATGAAACTCAGGAACCATAAAGCAAAAGATAGATTTAATTCCATATCAAATAAAATATCTATAGAGAAAAGGAGACCACAGTACAAGCAAACTTACTCAACAGATGAAAAATTTGGGAAAATATCTGCAAAATAAGACAAAGGGCTAAAACGGTGATTTTTGTGCCATATAGAAGAAACAATGCCTACAAATCCATGAGAAGAAAACAAACCCCTCCAACAGAAAAGGTATAAAAGACACAACCTGTCCATTCACCCACCAAAGAGGTGCGTGTATGACCTTAGCAAACTCTTCCCTAAGGGTCAAATCTGGCTGCTGCCTATTTCTGTACTCAATGAAATAGTCATAGCCATTCTCTTACATATTGCCTGTAGATGCTCTCCTGATACAATGAAGCAGAACTCAGCAGGTGCAACAGAGGCCATGGGGTCGCAAAAGGGGTCACAAAGAGTCAGATAGGACTGAGCTCCTGAAATGGAACTGAACTGAATAGATACCATATATTTACTATTCAGGCCTCTATGGGAAAGGTTTGCAGAGGCGTGGAACAGATGGTGAAACTCATCAATAATTGATAAATACAAAACCACAACAATATAGACATTTAACAAATATTTACTGAGCACCTAGTTTACACCAAAATCCATTTTTCCTACCAGATCGGCAAAGATTACAGAGCACAGTGCTGTCCAGGACAGCCTCTTACACTGTTGATGGAAGTGGAAACTGGTCAAAAAAATAAAAAAAAAAAACAATCTGGGGAGTAATGTTTGATCTGAAATCAGAGTATCTGGAGAATAATATAACAAACAATGACCAAAAAAAAAAAAAAAAACCTTTTAAAGGGGTATGCCCTTTGATTGAACAATTTCATGTCTGACAACTTGGCCTAAGAAAATAATAGCCCCAGTGTTTTGAAAGCTACAAGTATAAGAATAAACATTGAAGAAATCATTTAAGATAGTAAAAAAACTAAAAACACAGAAATGTTAATCAGGATAGATAAATAATCTAGATAGTTAATCAGGATAGATAGAGAGATAGATGATTTGTTGTTCTTCATTCCCTAAGTCATGTCCAACTCTGCCACCTGTAGCCCTCCAGGCTCCTCTGTCCATGGGAAACTACAGGCAATAACACTGGAGTGGGTTGCTAAGACCCCCTTCAGGGGATCTTCCCAATCCATGGATCAAACCCCTGTCTCTTGTGTCTCTAGGATTAGCAGGTGGGTTCTTTACCACTGAGCCACCTGGGAAGTCCCACATGGGCTATCTACGTATATTCTTTAAAGGAATACCTATATATAAAAACATGGGAACATCTGAAGCACATATACTAAATTATTAGCAATGGCTATTTCTGGCAGGTACACATAATTTTTTTTTTGTATTTTTCATTTTCTTGAAATAATCATGTATTACCAGAAAATGAAAACAAGATAAAGATACTTTGATGGAGAAGAGGGATAACTGAAGCTTGCATTATAAACTAAGGTGGGGAATGATAACTTCAAAAACTGGTATTAAAAATTTCCCTAAGGGGACTTACCTGGTGGTCCAGTGGGTAGGGAGTCTGCCTTGTAGTACAGGGTCACCAGTTCGATCCCTGGCCGGGGAAGATCCCACATGCCACAGAGCAGCTGGACTGGTGCGTCTAAGTATGAGCCAGCGCTCTGGAGCGCATGTGCCCAGAGCCAGTGCTCTTTAACAAGAGGGGCCACTGCAATGGGAGGCCCACACAGGCCAAAGAATAAAGATGGATGAAAGTAAATAAATAAATAAACAATAAAAGAGGCCAAAAATTAAAAAAAAAAAAGCTAAGAAAAACTACAAAGGCTATTTAAGCATCAAAACTGGCAAATACAAACCGGGTTTACAAAGGGCAGAGGAAGCAGAGATCAAATTACCAGCATTCGTTGAATTACAAAGAAAGCAAGAGAATTCCAGAAAAATATCTACTTCTGCTTCATTGACTACACAACAGTCTTTCACTGTGTGAATCACAACAAACTGTGGAAAATTCCTAAAGAGATGGGAATACCAGACCACCTTACCTGCCTCCTGAGAAACCTGTATGTCAGTCAAGAAGCAACAGATAGAACTGGACATGTAAGAACAGACTGGTTCCAAATTGGGAAAGGAATACTTCAAGGCTGTATATTGTCACCCTGCTTATTTAACTTATATGCAGAGTACGTCATTTGAAATGCTAGAATGGACGAGTAACAAGCTGGAATCAAGATGGCCAGGACAAATATCAATAACCTTGGGTATACAGATGATACCACCCTTATGGTAGAAAGCAAAGAGGAACTAAAGAGCCCCTTGATGAAGGTGAAAGAGGAAAGTGAAAAAGCTGGCCTAAAACTCTACATTCAGAAAAATGAAGATCATGGCATCACATGGGATCATTTGCCACATCCCTTCATGACAAATAGATAGGCAAACAATAGAAACAGTGACAGATTTTATTTTCTTAGACTTAAAAATCACTGTGGATGGTGACTACAGCCATGAAATTAAAAGATATTTGCTCCTTGGAAGAAAAGCTATGACAAACCTAGACAGTGTATTCAAAAGCAGAGACATCACGTTGTCAACAAAAGCTATGGTTTTCCCAGTAGACATGTATGGATGTGAGAACTGGACCATAAAGAAGGCTGAGTGCCAAAGAATTGATGCCTTTGAACTACGGTGTTGGAGAAGACTCTTGAGAGTCTCTTGGACTGCAAGGAGATCAAACCAGTCAATCCTAAAGGAAATGAACTCTGAATATTCATTGGAAGGACTGAGGCTGAAACTGAAGCTCCAATACTTTGGCTATCTGATGGAAAAAGATGACTCACTGGAAAAGAGCCTGATGCTAGAGACAATAGAAGGCAAAAGGAGAAGGGGATGACAGAGGATGAGATGGCTGGATGGCATCACTGAGTCAATGGACATGAGTTTGAGCAAGCTCTGGGAGATGGTGAAGGACAGAAGAGTCTGGCATGCTGCAGTTCACAGGGTTGCAAAGAATTAGACACAACTTAGGTACTCAACAACAACAATAAATTATTCTAAGTTTGCTTTCACTTTGGTTCACTACTGATACTGCAAATAAAATCAATGCAAACAATATGCAGAAGATCAAGGATACAAATGGGTAGACCTCCCCACCACCATAGGACACAACTACCCTACAAGGTAACTTTGTGCAAAATACAAGAAGGCACCCCTCCACCAGGAAATGCAACTACAACCAGTGCAAGTGAAGCCTATATTGGATTTTAATTCCCACTTTCTCCTTTTATTAGGCATCCATGTGCAGGGCACAACATGCACTAACAGCAGCAACTCAAGCTCCCTGCTTCCTTCCTACTTACTTTACAGAAGCAGCCAGTGAATTCATCTTGCAAGAAGTGATTAATTCACCAGATCAAATGAGAAAAGCCTAAAGTCCATTGCTATTTAATTTTTCAACCTGGAGAATAATTATGGTTTTCTTGGAAGAAAATTACATAGAATTTAACATAACACTTTATACAAGAAAGAATTGTAGATTAATTATAAGGCAAGAAATAAACTATGAAACTATAAAAAGGAAAATATCCATTTAATATTTAACTGACCCTATGATAGGCAAAGACTAAGAAATTTTCAACAGAAGGCAGCATAAAGGAAAAGACTAATACATTTAATATTAGAAAATATAAACTCTTACAAATTAACTAATATATAGGTAAAAAGCAATAATACAGAGAAAAGTAATTATATCCATTGATGCCCTTTCAATATAAAGAGCTATTACAAATCAATAAGTTCAGAAATAAATAAAAGGCATGCAGAAATTTAAATAAATTTAAAAGGATGTTCACATATTAAAAGATGCCCAAGTATAGTAATAACCTAATAAATATATATATTAAAACATTGAGATACAAATTTCAGCTTATCAAACAGAAAAAGTATCACTGTTGGCAGGGAGGTTGGCAGGGAGACAATGAGACAGGCACACTCATATACTGCTAACAGGAATATAAACTGTTACAACCTTTCTGGAAAGTAGTTTGTCAGTATATACCAAAATCCTAAAATACTATAAGCTTATAATCCAGTAAATATGTAACAAGTCCTATGAAATTAATCAGAATTGTAAAAAAAACTTCTGTGGAAGGCTATATTTTTTTTACACCAAAAACATTTTTATTAGGGTATAGCCAATTAACAATTCTGTGATTGTTTCAGATGAACAGCAAAGGGGCTTGACCACACATATACATGCATCCATTCTCCCCCAAACCCCTCTTGTGGAAGGCTATTTTT
Source organism: Tragulus kanchil (assembly GCA_022376925.1). Classification (NCBI taxonomy): domain Eukaryota; kingdom Metazoa; phylum Chordata; class Mammalia; order Artiodactyla; family Tragulidae; genus Tragulus; species Tragulus kanchil. Next base: position 12,234,234 of record JAIOJX010000001.1, read on the forward strand.
ATAAAACATCATAACAATGAAAAATCCTTATCAATATAAATGTCCAATGGTAAATAAATACTGTAATAAATGTGGTATATTGATATAATAGACTATTACAGGGCTCACTGAAAATTGAAAAGTTCTGTAGCCACCCTTCCCTATAGGCAATGATGCTATTTACCTTTTTTTTTTTTAAGAAAGCACTTTAATTTTCTTTTTTCTTTTCCCCATCATGCCTCTTTCATTCATGTTTATTTTCATCCATCTTTGGCCCGTGTGGGCCTCCCATAGCGGTGGCCTCTCTTGTTGCAGAGCACCGGCTCTGGGCGCATGCGCTCCAGAGTTCCGGCTCGGTAATTGGACACATGGGTCCAGCCGCTCCACAGCACGTGGGATCTTCCCAGGCCTGGGATCGAACTGGTGCCCCTTGCACTGTAAGGCGGTGTCCTTACCCACTGGACCACCAGGGGAGCCCGCTATTTACTTTTTTAAATGTTTTTTAAATTGAAGGGTAATAGATTTACAGAGTTTTGTTATTTACTGCCAAACATCAACATGAATCCACATATGTTCCCTCCCTCTTGAACTTTCCTATCTACTCTTTGTTTATGCTTCCGTAGATTTCTTTGTTGTTGTTGTTTGGTCACTCAGTTGTGTCCAATTCTCTGCAACTGCTATGGGGAAGATAATAGGATGGCTATAGAACTTTTCAGGATCTATCCTCTAATCTGTTCAGAACTTTAAATTTAATAAATCAGTTCAATATATATATTTTAAATGTAAACCTGCTTCAACTCATGAGAGGCCTGATAGACCCTATCTATAGTCACATATATTCTCACTGCTTTATCTTCATTTTCAGGGACTAGAGTGTCCTTCCTCCCATTCAAGACCAAACCCTCACATGATCCCATAATATCAACACTTTCTTCTGCCTTCAAAAGAAAAACAACTAGTCTACCCTTGGCATCCAAGTTTTAAACATCTATTTCATTCTGGAATCCACTACAAAAAATAAATACATAAATAAAAATAAAATCCATAATATGTTTTTCCCCCCACTATACTACCGAAACAGGCCTCTAAGAGACTGCTATCTTTAACTATAAATTCAATAAATATTTTCCAGCCTTTACCTAAATGGATTTTTCTGTCAACAATGACATTCTGTATTACAGTACCTCTTGAGATTCTGTTAATGGTCCTTACAAACTAGAAGACTAGAGTCTGACAACTTATCATCCAGTACACTTGACTATCCCCAGGGATAAAAATTTCTGAGTTTCCCCTCCCTATCAGGATTATTGCTACTCATCATTCTCCATCATCAAATTCAGAGATGCGAGTCATAAATTGGCACCTAAAGATGTGGCAACCATGAAATAATCCCTGTTGATACTGGAATAATCATTAACAGTCCCCTTTGCACTAAAGTCTGGATGATAAATTATATCATCACCTTACAACTTAAGGGAATCCAACAACAAGACAGTGAAAGAATAAAATAATGCCTATAGGCAGGGCCCCAGTAAAATAGACCTACTTTGGAGGAGAGGAAAAAAATTATTACTTGAACAAAATAAAATATGTACAGCTAAGAGAATCCAATTATAAATATTTTTAAATTGGGGACGAAAACTCCTATACTTAAATTTTAAAGTTTAGTAAAATTGGAGAAGAGAAATTTAAACTTTCCTATCTACTCTTTGTTTATGCTTCCGTAGATTTCTTTGTTGTTGTTGTTTGGTCACTCAGTTGTGTCCAATTCTCTGCAACTGCTATGGGGAAGATAATAGGATGGCTATAGAACTTTTCAGGATCTATCCTCTAATCTGTTCAGAACTTTAAATTTAATAAATCAGTTCAATATATATATTTTAAATGTAAACCTGCTTCAACTCATGAGAGGCCTGATAGACCCTATCTATAGTCACATATATTCTCACTGCTTTATCTTCATTTTCAGGGACTAGAGTGTCCTTCCTCCCATTCAAGACCAAACCCTCACATGATCCCATAATATCAACACTTTCTTCTGCCTTCAAAAGAAAAACAACTAGTCTACCCTTGGCATCCAAGTTTTAAACATCTATTTCATTCTGGAATCCACTACAAAAAATAAATACATAAATAAAAATAAAATCCATAATATGTTTTTCCCCCCACTATACTACCGAAACAGGCCTCTAAGAGACTGCTATCTTTAACTATAAATTCAATAAATATTTTCCAGCCTTTACCTAAATGGATTTTTCTGTCAACAATGACATTCTGTATTACAGTACCTCTTGAGATTCTGTTAATGGTCCTTACAAACTAGAAGACTAGAGTCTGACAACTTATCATCCAGTACACTTGACTATCCCCAGGGATAAAAATTTCTGAGTTTCCCCTCCCTATCAGGATTATTGCTACTCATCATTCTCCATCATCAAATTCAGAGATGCGAGTCATAAATTGGCACCTAAAGATGTGGCAACCATGAAATAATCCCTGTTGATACTGGAATAATCATTAACAGTCCCCTTTGCACTAAAGTCTGGATGATAAATTATATCATCACCTTACAACTTAAGGGAATCCAACAACAAGACAGTGAAAGAATAAAATAATGCCTATAGGCAGGGCCCCAGTAAAATAGACCTACTTTGGAGGAGAGGAAAAAAATTATTACTTGAACAAAATAAAATATGTACAGCTAAGAGAATCCAATTATAAATATTTTTTTAAATTGGGGACGAAAACTCCTATACTTAAATTTTAAAGTTTAGTAAAATTGGAGAAGAGAAATTTAAATAAATTGAAAGAAAAGCTGATCACTTCTCAAGACAAAAAAATGTATACCTATGGCAGATTGATGTGTGGCAGTAAACAACAAAACTCTGCAAAATACAATAAAATAAAAAGTTACAGGCCTGGAAGAAAGAGGAAAAGAAATACTTGAAAAAAAATATAAATGTGACTTAGAAATAAATGAATTCATATTATCTAATCTGTGAAGAAATAGAATTTTAGGAGAAAGAAAATAAACATGTGAGAGGGCCAATAATTTAAAAAATAATAGACGAAACATCTCCTCTTAATAAATAAAGTTTGCAGGTTGAAATAAGCTCACTGAGTTCCAGGCAGGATTAATGTTTTATCTGATAAGAAATATCAATTATATATGGCAAAGTAGCTACATGTACAGCTTTATGAATTTTATATATGTCATACCTGTATAAATAACACCCAGGGTAAAATATAGAATGTTACTCTCACCCAAGAGAATCCTTCCTAGCTCTTACAGGGTCAAAATCTACCTCTATCCACAGCTGGTATTAACATGGTTTTTAAACCCATACATTAGTTTTATCAGTACTTGAAGCTTCTATCAATGGAATCATATGGTATAAACTCTTGGCCTGGCTTCCTTGACTTAACATTATGTTTCTGATGCATCCATATCAATGTATCTGAGGTCTGCTTTTATTCTTCTGTAAAATTTCATTGTATGAGTATACCAGAATTTATTTCTCCATTATCCTCTTGATAAATATGTCGGTTTCTTTCAGGTTTTGCAATTATAAATAAAGTACCTATAAACATTCTTGAACACATCTTTTGGTGGAGTTACACACTCATTTCTCTTGAGTGTGCAGCTAGGATTTAAAGTGCAGGATTATCAAGTAGATGTGTGTTTAACTCTGGTAGATACTGACAAACAGGTTTGCAAAATGATAAAAAAATTTTAACAATATATGAGAAGTCCAGGGTTACATGTCCTTGCCACAAATTAGGCTTTTCAGTTCTTAAATTTTAAAGTTTAGTAAAATTGGAGAAGAGAAATTTAAATAAATTGAAAGAAAAGCTGATCACTTCTCAAGACAAAAAAATGTATACCTATGGCAGATTGATGTGTGGCAGTAAACAACAAAACTCTGCAAAATACAATAAAATAAAAAGTTACAGGCCTGGAAGAAAGAGGAAAAGAAATACTTGAAAAAAAATATAAATGTGACTTAGAAATAAATGAATTCATATTATCTAATCTGTGAAGAAATAGAATTTTAGGAGAAAGAAAATAAACATGTGAGAGGGCCAATAATTTAAAAAATAATAGACGAAACATCTCCTCTTAATAAATAAAGTTTGCAGGTTGAAATAAGCTCACTGAGTTCCAGGCAGGATTAATGTTTTATCTGATAAGAAATATCAATTATATATGGCAAAGTAGCTACATGTACAGCTTTATGAATTTTTATATATGTCATACCTGTATAAATAACACCCAGGGTAAAATATAGAATGTTACTCTCACCCAAGAGAATCCTTCCTAGCTCTTACAGGGTCAAAATCTACCTCTATCCACAGCTGGTATTAACATGGTTTTTAAACCCATACATTAGTTTTATCAGTACTTGAAGCTTCTATCAATGGAATCATATGGTATAAACTCTTGGCCTGGCTTCCTTGACTTAACATTATGTTTCTGATGCATCCATATCAATGTATCTGAGGTCTGCTTTTATTCTTCTGTAAAATTTCATTGTATGAGTATACCAGAATTTATTTCTCCATTATCCTCTTGATAAATATGTCGGTTTCTTTCAGGTTTTGCAATTATAAATAAAGTACCTATAAACATTCTTGAACACATCTTTTGGTGGAGTTACACACTCATTTCTCTTGAGTGTGCAGCTAGGATTTAAAGTGCAGGATTATCAAGTAGATGTGTGTTTAACTCTGGTAGATACTGACAAACAGGTTTGCAAAATGATAAAAAAATTTTAACAATATATGAGAAGTCCAGGGGTTACATGTCCTTGCCACAAATTAGGCTTTTCAGTTCTTTATAATTTCTGCCAGAATAAAAAAGATGGAGCATCGCCACCTTGTTTTATGAGGTCATCATTGCTCTGATGCCAAAATCAAATGCATTAAACGAAAACTATATAGCAATATTCCTCACAGATGTATAAAATTTTAGCAAATCAAATTCAGTAGAAGTTTAATATGTTACGATCAAGTGGGGTTTGTCCCAGGAATTCAAGATATCACACTAACAACGAAATTCTGAATGTTTTCCCCTTCAGATCAAGCAAATGGCAAAGATGCCTGCTCTTACTTCTACTCAACATTGTACTAGGCAAGGTGCTAGCCAGGGTGTTAAGTAAGAAAATGAAATAAAACTTAGAGAGACCAGAAAGGAAAAAGTAAAACTCTCATGTAGAGGACATTATTTGCCAACTCATTGAACTATGTAATTAAAATAGATGAGTTTTATTATAAATTATACATCAACAAAGCTGATTTTAGAAAAAACGAAACTCCACACAGAGAAAATTCCAGACTCAGGACCAGAGAGTTTCATGGTTTCACTGGTCAATCCTATTAACCATTTAAGAAAGAAATAATATTGTTAAGAGAAGAAGTAAAAGACTTAAATAAATGATTATATAATAGCAAATTTTAAAATTGGATTGTGCAATATTGTTAAGATGTCTATTTTCCCCAAATTTAGGGATGGGGAAGGGAAAAACAAGAAATGATTACTAATAGATATAGAGCTTCTCTGGGGAGTAACAGAAATTCCTGGAATGAGATACTGTGGATGGCTGGCAACCTTGCGAATAGACTAAACTTTACTGAATTGTACACTTTAAAATGGTGAATTCATGGTTTGCAAGTTATGTCCCCATTTAAAAAATTACTTTGAGATATATCATAGCCCTAAATATAAATGCCAAATCTATAGTGCTTCTAGAAAAAAATGGATATATATCTCAATGACTTTGAAATAGATAAAGATTCCTTAACAAGAGTAAAAAAAGGCAGTAACTAAAACATCAAAGGAAAAAAATGATCAATTGAAATTCACTGAAAAGTATAAAAATCTATTCTTCAAAGTACATGGTTAAGAAAATGAACTCTTCCAGAGTGGGTGAAGATATTCTCACTACATACAAGTGACAAAGGATTGACAAAAGAACCCCAATAAATCAATAATAAAAAAAAAAATAGGGCTTCCCTGGTGGTCCAGTGGGTGAAGAGTCCGCCTTACACTGCAAGGGGCACGGGTTCAATCCCTGGCCCAGGAAGATCCCACGTGCAGTGGAGCGGCTGGGCCTGTGTGTTCAATTGTGAGCCAGCGCTCTGGAGCTCATGTGCCCAGAGCCAGTGCTCTGCAACAAGAGAGGCCACTGCAATGGGAGGCTCACACAGGCCAAAGAACAAAGATCAATGAAAAATAAATGATGACTTAGAGGCAAAAAAAAAACAAAAACTCAAAAACAAAATTGGCAAAAGATTTTGAACGGACACTTCTCACAGAAGACATACAAATGGCCAATAAGTACATGAAAAACTGTTCAACAGCATTAGTCATCGTGGAAATGCAATTTAAAACTACAATGAGATACCACTTCACACCCATGAGGATGGCTAAAATTAAAAAGACTGGCAGGATGAAATGTTGCCCTAGATGTGGAACAAATGAAATTATTCTACATTGCTAGTGGGAGCTTAAAATGATATAAACCACTTTCTAAAAGCTGGGCAGTTTCTTATAAAGTTTAACATACAGCTAGAGGAGCTCCACAGCTGGAAAGTTACCAAAGAGTAATGTAAACATACATCCATTTTTAAAAACCTTGTAAAAGGTTGTTCATAGAAGCTTTATTCACATTAGCCAAATGTCCATCAACACGTGAATGGATAAATACCTTGTAGTATATTAAATACACCGGAATATTACTTAGAATTCAAAAGAACAAACTAGGGCTTCCCTGGTGGTCCAGTGGGTAAGGACACCGCCTTGCAGTGCAAGGGGCACCAGTTCGGTCCCTGGCCTGGGAGGATCCCACGTGCCCTGGAATGGCTGGACCGGTGTGTCCCAATTACGAGTCAGCGCTCTGGAGTACATGCACCCAGGGCTGGTACTCTGCATCAAGAGAGGCCACTGCAATGGGAGGCCCACACAGGCCAAAGAACAAAGATGGATGAAAATAAATAAATAAAAGAGCAATAAAAGAGATCAAAAATTTAAAAAGAACGAATTACTTATACATACAACATGAATGAATCTCACAGACATTAAGTTGAGCAAAGAAAACCAGGTGGAACTGAGAGATGGTATTTCATCAACAATCACATTATATTAATATTAGGAATAAACTCAATAAGTACAAAAAGTAGATATAATAGGAAACAATAATAATTTATAATTTATTTTATAGTAGGAAACAATAATAATTTTATTAAAGGCATAAAATTCAATCTGAAAATAGAAAAGAATATACTATTTTCTTGGATAGGTAGATAATATTATAAAATATCAATTATTTTAAAAATAATATAGAAATGAATGTAATATCTATTAGAAACTCAATAGGTTTGTCTATTTTTTTTAATATTTATTTTATTTATTTGCTTGTTTGACTGTGCTAGGTCTTTTTTGTTGCAACATGTGGGATATAGTTCCTGACCAGGGATTGAACCCAGGCCTCGTGCATTGAGAGTACAGAGTCTTAACCACTGGACCACCAGGAAAGTCTCAGGTTTGTCTATTTTTAATTAAACAAAATAATATTAACATACATGTCTGAGGGCTTCCCCTGGTGGTCCAGTGGGTAAGGACACCGCCTTGCAGTGCAAGGGGCGCTGGTTCGATCCCTGGCCTGGGAAGATCCCACGTGTCACAGAGCGGCTGGACCTATGTGTCCAATTACCGAGCTGGAGCTCTGGGGCACATGCGCCCAGAGACGGCGCTCTGCGATGACAGACGCCACCGTGATGGGAGGCCCACAGGAGCCAAAGAACAAAGACAGATGAAAATGGAGAAATGAAAGACCAATAGAAGTGGCCCGCCCACTCCCCTCTCTCCCCAACCCGACCCCTGCCCAAAATAAATAAATAAATAAATGTTTTTAAAAAAAAAAAAAATGCATGTCTGAGAATATCCAGGAAAATTACAAAGGACAATGGTAAGGTGGAATTCAGTGTTTTCAGTATTAAGCTGTAACTAAACAACATGATGCTGCCATAGAAATAGACAACTAGTTCTGGGTACAAAGTGCCCCCAAACAGATCCCAGTATGTATGATAGTTTATGATAAAGATGGTATCTTAATTCAAGGAGGCAAAAGTGTCTTTACTTAATGTATGCACTGTACATATATTTGATGCTCCACTTGGAAAAAAAATGGAGTTTTTTCCTTCCCTCACACCATATATAAAAATAGATTGTAAGTGAATTAAATATTTAGATATAAAAATGAAACAATAAAGATGGGGCAAAAAATCTAAGAAATCATAAGAAATAAATCTAAGAAATAATCAATCTAAGAAATCATACAATCCAGACAGAGAAACCTTTTAATCAAGATCAGAAGAACAGGGTGGAGCTAAGATGGCGACGTAGAAGGACGTGCACTCATCTCTCCTGCAAAATTGCCTGAATTGCAACGAGTTCCTGAAAAACCATTGACAGGAGGAGGTTGGATCTGATCACAGAGAGGATACCCCACATCGAAGAACAAAGGAGAAGCCGCATCAAGACGGTAGGAAGGGTGCAATTGCACTTTTAAAAGTCAAACCTCATACCCGCCAGAGAGTTGGGCGGGCCAACGGCACAAAGCCTGTTGCAGATCAAGACCTGGGAGAGGAGCACTGACACCCACAAGGGACTGAGTCAAATCTGCTTTGGAGGGTCCAGGCGCCCCCTTGAGCTAGAAGTGCCCTTGAGCAGGTCTTAGAAGGACGGCACTCAGTTCCCTTTGGAGGAGGTTACCATTAACCCAATCACAGAGCCCCCGAGGAGGACTGGAAACTCTTGTGTGCACTGTGATCCAGGAGAGGGGAATAGTGATCCTGCATGAGACTGAGCCAGACTCACCTATGAGTAACCTGACGTCTCCCGCGGTGGCGGGGGTCGACGGTGGCCTGCAGCAGGGTCGGGGTCACTGCAGAAGTGCTTCCCATAGAGTGTGTGAGAATAAATCGTTTGTGAGACAGACGCCATTTTCCCTACTGTAGTTTGATGGCTGGTCAAACTGCAGGGCTGCTGGTCAAGCTACAGGGAGGGAACTTAGCTCCATCCAGCAAGAAAAGGGATTTGGATTAAGAAACTCCCAGGGCCAGCCTGGGCGGGCCTTTTAGTTCTGGAATAGGCCGAAATAAGCAAGCAGTCAAAGAGGTCTTCAGATCCAACCACTGCCAGAGGCAAGAAAAAGACTGATAATTCCTGAATAGTCAGCAAGAGACAGAAGAACATAAACACTATTTTCACGTTTTGTCTGAAGCTGGAGTTACTGCTGGATTTTTAAAATTTCATTTTATTCCTTATCCTTTTTTATTGCATTTTTTTGTATTGTATTGCTTTGTTTCAATTGGTTTTTTCCCTTTTTTACAAACCCACTCAGTACACACCCTGTTTTTTTTTTTTCTTTTTTTGGGGGGCGGGGGTATGTGTGTGTGAGAGTGGGTGTGTTAATTTCCTTCACTGAATTCTATTGAAGCTACTAATCTTATCAGTAAGACTGAATACATTCAAGTTTACATATTTTTTTTCTTTTTCCTTTTAAACCACACATTTTATTTTGGTATAAACTTCTGGTTCCCCATTGGCCTTTTAAGGTTCTGTGGGGAGCTTGTTTGTTTTTATTGTTTTTGCTTTGTTTTTCTATATTTTTCTATATACTTAACTCTGTTTTAATTTAAAATTTTTTTCATTTGTACTACTACTTCCTCTATAATTCTTTGCTTTCTCTGATGCTCCTTTCCTAGAGCACTAAACTCTAATACATACAAATCTTTATCTCCCTATATTTAACTTTGCAGTATTATTCTATATTTCTCTTCTATCTTCCCTTTCTTTTTCCCTTTTCCTACCATACTTCTTAGTCTGTTCTGTCCTCATTGCCTTATCCCCAATGGGGACCCTGCTCTAGCATTATTCTCCAATTGGTGCTCTACTTAGTTTGGTTATTAACTTGTGGATATCATTCTTGGCTTTCTCTATTCGCCATGCTAACATATTGTACTGTATGTTTGGTTGGAATGCTTCGGTTATGTCACAGCTGTATATGTCTGTGTGTATAATTCAATACACTAGATAGTATTTGCATGATATTTTAATTGCCATTTGTCAAAGGTATACCTTCTGTTTCTCATTCGCGTATATATGTTTTAATATCATTTAATGCCATAACAAACCAGCTGTGAAATGTTCATTCCCTGGTCAGGCAACAAGCCCCGGGGCTTTAGGGAAGGAGCACTGACTCCAAAACTCTACAATACTAGAGAAAGCCTAACACTAGAGAGCAGTATACAAGTGAGAACGCCAACAAAGGTAATCACATGTATGCAAGTCCTGACATCACCCAACCACCAGCATCACCCAGAATAAGAAGCCCCATCCAAACAACAAACAGCAACAGATGTAACTCAAAGTCTGGGAAAAGGAAATCCCAAACAGAGTCAGTTAAAAAATTAATAATAACAATGAAACGGCAGAGAAATACCACACAAGTGAAGGAACAATCTACAAACACACAAGATTAAATTAACAAAGATGATTTGGACAAACTTTCTGAAAGGGATTTCAGAAGAATGATAGTAAAGATGATCAAAGACACTGAAAACAGAATTTCAGAGAAATTGCAAGACACAACTAACACACTGAATAAAGAAATACAAGAACTTACAAAAAAAGTAACAGAGACAAACTCAATTGCTGAACTTAAAAACACTGTAGAAGGACTCAAGAGCAGAGTATCTGAGACAGAAGACCAGATAAGTGAGCTGGAAGATAGAATGGTGGAAGTAACTGCTGAAAAACAGACTCTAGCTCAAAGAATGAAAAGAGCAGAGGATAGCCTCAGAGACCTCTGGGATAATATCAAACTCAACAATATTTGAATTATAGAGGTTCCAGAAGAAGAAGAAGAAAAGAAAGGCTATGAGAAAATTTTTGAAAAGATTCTAGTTGAAAATTTCCCCAACATGGGAAAAGAAATAGTCCATCAAGTCCAAGAAGCGCAAAGAGTACCATACAGAATCAATCCGAGAAGAAACACACCAAGACACATATTAATGAAGCTAACACAAATTAAACACAAAGATAGAATTCTCAAAGCAGCAAGGGAAAAGCAACTAGTAACATACAAGGGAAAGTCCATACATTTAACAGCTGATCTTTCAACAGAAACTCTGCAGGCTAGAAGGGAATGGCAGGACACATTTAACGGCTAAAAGAGAATAATCTGCAACCAAGAATGCTCTACCCTGCAAGGATCTCATTCAAAATTGATGGAGAAATCAAAAGCTTTACAGATAAGCAAAAATTAAAAGAATTTAGTAACACCAAACCAGCCTTACAACAAGTGTTAAAGGGACTTATATAGACAACAAGTATAAAAGAAAGAGAAGATCCACAAAACAAACCCATCATAACATCTAAGAAGATGACAATAGGATCATTTGTATCAATAATTAGTTTGAATGTAAATGGACTAAATGCCCCAATCAAAAGACACAGAGTGGCTGAATGGATTCAAAAACATGACCCATACATATGCTGCCTCCAGGAAACTCACTTCAGACCTAGAGACACTCAGACTGAAAGTGAGAGGCTGGAAAAAGATACTCCATGCAAATGGAAATCAAAAGAAAGCTGGAGTAGCAATCCTCATATCAGACAAAATAGACCTCAAAATAAAGAAGATTAGAAGAGACAAGGCAGGACACTACATAATGATCAAGGGTCGATCCAAGAAGAAGACATAATAATCATAAATATCTATGCATGCAACACAGGAGCACCTCAATACATAAGACAAACACTTTCAGACATAAAAGAAGACATCGACACTAACACAATCATAGTAGGACTTTAACACTTCTCTCACACCAGTGGACAGATCATCCAAACAGAAAATTAACAAAGAAACACAAGCCTTAAATGCCACACTAGAAGAAATGGACCTCATTGATATCTTTAGGACTTTCCATCCAAAAGCAGAAGAATACACTTTCTTCTCAAGTGCTCATGGAACATTCTCCAGGATAGACCACATCTTGGGCCACAAATCTAACCTCAGTCAATTCAAGAAAACTGAAATTATATCAACCGTCTTCTCGGACCGCAATCAATCCGAGAAGAAACACACCAAGACACATATTAATGAAGCTAACACAAATTAAACACAAAGATAGAATTCTCAAAGCAGCAAGGGAAAAGCAACTAGTAACATACAAGGGAAAGTCCATACATTTAACAGCTGATCTTTCAACAGAAACTCTGCAGGCTAGAAGGGAATGGCAGGACACATTTAACGGCTAAAAGAGAATAATCTGCAACCAAGAATGCTCTACCCTGCAAGGATCTCATTCAAAATTGATGGAGAAATCAAAAGCTTTACAGATAAGCAAAAATTAAAAGAATTTAGTAACACCAAACCAGCCTTACAACAAGTGTTAAAGGGACTTATATAGACAACAAGTATAAAAGAAAGAGAAGATCCACAAAACAAACCCATCATAACATCTAAGAAGATGACAATAGGATCATTTGTATCAATAATTAGTTTGAATGTAAATGGACTAAATGCCCCAATCAAAAGACACAGAGTGGCTGAATGGATTCAAAAACATGACCCATACATATGCTGCCTCCAGGAAACTCACTTCAGACCTAGAGACACTCAGACTGAAAGTGAGAGGCTGGAAAAAGATACTCCATGCAAATGGAAATCAAAAGAAAGCTGGAGTAGCAATCCTCATATCAGACAAAATAGACCTCAAAATAAAGAAGATTAGAAGAGACAAGGCAGGACACTACATAATGATCAAGGGTCGATCCAAGAAGAAGACATAATAATCATAAATATCTATGCATGCAACACAGGAGCACCTCAATACATAAGACAAACACTTTCAGACATAAAAGAAGACATCGACACTAACACAATCATAGTAGGACTTTAACACTTCTCTCACACCAGTGGACAGATCATCCAAACAGAAAATTAACAAAGAAACACAAGCCTTAAATGCCACACTAGAAGAAATGGACCTCATTGATATCTTTAGGACTTTCCATCCAAAAGCAGAAGAATACACTTTCTTCTCAAGTGCTCATGGAACATTCTCCAGGATAGACCACATCTTGGGCCACAAATCTAACCTCAGTCAATTCAAGAAAACTGAAATTATATCAGCTATCTTCTCGGACCACAATGCAATGAGACTAGAGATGAACAACAGGAAAAAAACTGCTAAAAACACAAACACATGGAGATTAAACAACACATACCTAAAAAACCAACTGATTACCGAGAAAATCAAAGGATAAATAAAACAATTCGTAGAAGAAAGCGACAATGAACACATGACAGTGCAAAACCTATGGAATACTGCAAAAGCAGTTCTAAGAGGGAAGTTTATAGCAATTCAATCCCACCTCAAGAAACTAGGAAAATCTCAAACAGACGACTTTACCTTACGCTTAAAACAACTGGAGAAAGAAGAACAAAAACACCCCAAAGCCAGCAAAAGAAGGGAAATCATAAAGATCAGAGCAGAAATAAATGATAAAGAAACGAAAGAAACAATAGTAAAGATAAATAAAACAAAAAGCTGGTTCTTCGAAAAGGTCAATAAAATCGACACACCACTGGCCAGACTCATCAAGAAAAAGAGAGAGAAGAACCAGATCACCAAAATCAAAAATGAAAAAGGAGAGATTACAACAGATAATGCACAAATCCAAAGGATTATAAGAGACTACTATGAACAACTCTATGGCAACAAACTGGACAACCTGGAAGAAATGCTTAGAGAAGATTAATCTCCCAAAACTCAACCAGGAAGAAATAGAAACTATGAATAAGCCAATCACAAGCTCAGAAATTGACTTTGTGATCAAAAATCTACCCCAAAATAAAAGCCCAGGGCCAGATGGTTTCACAAGTGAATTCTACCAAACATTTAAAGAAGAGTTAATGCCTGTCCTTCTAAAACTCTTCCAAACAATTGCACAGGAAGGAACACTTCCAAACATATTCTATGAGGCTGCCATCACCCTGATACCAAAGCCAGGCAAAGACAACACAAAAAAAGAAAATTATAGGCCAATTTCACTGATGAATCTAGATGTCAAAATCCTCAACAAAATCCTAGCAAACAGAATTCAACAACACATCAAAAAGCTCATTCATCATGATCAAGTTGGGTTCATCCCAGGCATGCAAGGATTCTTCAATATCCGCAAATCAATCAATGTGATACACCATATCAACAAATTGAGAGACAAAAATCACATGATCATCTCAATAGATGCAGAAAAAGCCTTCGACAAAGTACAGCATCCATTTATGATAAAAACTCTTCAAAAAATGGGCACAGAAGGAACCTACCTCAACATAGTGAAAGCCATATATGAGAAGCCCACAGCAAACATTATCCTCGATGGTGAAAAACTCAAAGCATTTCCTCTAAGATCAGGAACAAGACAAGGGTGTCCACTTTCACCATTCTTATTCAACACAGTCCTGGAATTTCTAGCAACAGCAATAAGAGAAGAGAAAGAAATAAAAGGAATCCAGACTGGAAAGGAAGAAGTCAAGCTCTATTTGCAGATGACATGATATTATACATAGAAAATCCCAAAGACAGTATTACAAAACTACTAGAGTTAATCAGCGAATTCAGCAAAGTCGTAGGATACAAAACCAATATATAGAAATCACTGGCATTCCTATACACAAACAATGAAAAATCAGAAAACGAAATCAAAGAGGCAATCCCCTTCACCATTGCAACCAAAAGAATCAAATATCTAGGAATAAACCTACCCAAAGAAATAAAAGAACTGTACACAGAAAATTACAAGACACTCATGAGGGACATTAAAGAAGACTTAAACAGATGGAGAGGTATTCCGTGTTCCTGGGTTGGAAGAATCAATATTGTGAAAATGACTATACTACCAAATGTCATCTATAGATTCAATGCGATCCCTATCATACCACCAATGACATTTTTCACAGAACTAGACCAAAGAATAACACAGTTCATATGGAAACACAAAAGACCTCGAATAGCCAAAGCAAACCTGAGGAAGAAGAATGGAGCTGGAGGGATCAGCCTCCCCAACTTCAGACTCTACTACAAAGCAACAGTCATCAAGACAGTATGGTACTGGCACAAAAACAGAAATATCGACCAATGGAACAAGATCAAGAACCCAGAGATAAACCCACACACCTATGGGTACCTTATTTTTCACAAAGGAGGGGAAACTATAAAATGGGACAAAGACAGCCTCTTCACCAAATGGTGCTGGGAAAATTGAACAGCTACATGCAAAAAAATGAAGCTGGAACATTCCCTGACACCATGCACAAAGATCAACTCAAAATGGATTAAAGACCTAAATGTAAGATCAGAAACCACCAAACTCTTAGAGGAGAATATAGGCAAAACCCTCAAGGACATCAATCAAAGCAAGATCTTCTCTGACCCACCTACTAGAATAGTGGAACTGAAAAGAAAAGTGAACACGTGGGACCTCATGAAACTTAAAAGCTTTTGTACAGCAAAAGAAATCACCAAAAAGTTTAACACACACCCCACAGAGTGGGAGAAAATCATAGCAAATGAAACAACAGACAAAGAATTAATCTCCAAAATCTACAAGCAACTCAGACAACTCAGCACTGGAAAAACGAGCAACCCAATCAAAAAATGGGAAAAGGATCTAAACAGACACCTCTCCAAAGAGGACATACAGATGGCCCAAAAGCACATGAAACGATGCTCAACTTCACTTATAATTAGAGAAATGCAAATCAAAACTACAATGAGATATCACCTCACACACATCAGAATGGCCATCATCCACAAATCAACAGACAATAAATGCTGGAGAGGGTGTGGAGAAAAGGGAACACTCCTGCATTGCTGGTGGGAGTGTAAATTGATACAGCCTCTATGGAAGACAGTATGGAGATTTCTTAAAAAACTAAAAATAGAAGCACCATACGACCCAGCAATCCCACTCTTAGGCTTATACCCTGATGAAATCAAATCTGAAAGAAGCACCTGTACCCCAATGTTCATTGCAGCTCTCTATACAATAGCTAGAACATGGAAGCAACCTAGATGCCCATAGACGAACAAATGGATCCAGAAGCTCTGGTACATATATACAATGGAATACTACACAGCTGTAAAGAGAAATGCAGAAGAATCAGCCCTAATGAGGTGGCTGGATCTAGAACATATCATAAAAAGTGAAGTCAGTCAGAAAGAGAAGGACAAATACAATATATTAACACATATATATGGAATCTAGTAGGATGGTGATGATGGCACACGCAGTGAAGCGACAGAAAGACAGACATGGACAGTGGACATATGAACATTGTGGGGAAGAACAGAGGGTGGGAGGAGTAAAGGCAGTAGCATGAAGACCTGTACTATCATAAGTGAAGAAAATAGCTCTAGTCATTGCTCTGTGAGAAAAGGGGATCCTTCAGGGGTGCTGTGTGATGGTCGGGAGGGGTGGGAAGGGGGGGATATACATATGACTAATTTGGGAACATGCATATCTGTAAACAACAAAACTCTGTAAAAGTTAAAAGCAAAATAAAGGTTTAAAAATAATGACAAAAAAAAGTTAAAAGTAAAACAAAGGTTTAAGAAAAAAAAAGATCAGAAGAACAGACACTAGAAAAGCCTGACATATTAGACTATTTTTAAAATTTAATTATTTTTAATGGGCACAGAGTTTCAGTTTGTGATGATGAACTAGTTCTGAAAATGGATAGTAATCATGGCTGCATAACTGTGGAACATACTTAATATCACTGAACCATATGCTTTATATTATTTTATTATTTTACATTATGTGCATATTACCCAGTGAAAAATGAAAGTTAAATGACAAAATATATTCTAAACAAATGTAATAGACAACTGAAATATGCTAGTTAAATATACGTATACACTTACATATACATATCTTTTAAACGTTTATGAGAGTAAAAGGCTTAAAATCTCTAATTCTGCAAATGGCCAAAGAATATCAAAAGACATTAACAAGAGAAAAGATATATGCACATAAGAAGGTGCTCAATGTCATTAGTCATCAGAGAAAAGCATAATCAGACACCACTTTTGACTAAAGTTAAAATAACTGACAATACAAAGTATTGGCCAGGGTGTAGGTATTCTTTCAAAAATAATAGTGTGAGAGACAGGAAGAGAGGGAGATAAAGCACAGCATCAAAGCAGAACAAATCCAGGTGGTCAGTAAACACTTGAGAAGATGCCCACTAGCAGTTAAAGAAATGCAAATTAAAGTCTCAAGGCATAGTAATCTCACCCATTTGCTACTGGAGAAAAGAACTACTATTTCATTTTTGAAATGTATATCCTTGAAATAGAAATCCCACTCCTAGGAATTTATCCCATAGAAGGAAAAGCATCAGTCTTTGAAAAGTATATGTAAAATGTTATCCCTATTTGTATGTCAGAAAATGAACCAAAACTTTCTGTTTTTATTTATTTTTTTTAAAAAAAGGGGTGGAGGTTAAAAAAAGTTCTGTATGTATTGGGTTGGCCAAAAAGTTCATTTGGGTTTTTCTGTAAAATGTTATAGAAAAACCCAAAAGAACTATGTATGTAATATGGAACGGCAATCCTAAGATCATCATTTCTTTTTACTCTTTCTGGGTGAATTTGCCTGTTTTCAAGGGTACAAATTATTATTTTGCTGATGGTTTCCAAATCGTTATGTTGAGGTCAAAATGCTCTCTTGAGCTTTCGACTGCTAAATGCTCAGTTTCAGCTGAATGTCTCAAGGTTAGGGCCAGGTACATTATTTGTAAGGCCTAGAATAAAAAAAGTGAAAATGCAAGGCCCTTGTTCATAAAGTAGGAAAAAGTGCCATTGAAGTTATTAAGAGATAGCTATTGTCAATGCGTTGTGGGACTAAGGGATCCTACATGCGGGCTACGTGACAGTGGGATGGGGGGACTGGGAGAGAGGCACAGCAGGGAGGGGTCAAGGATATACATATGACTTTTCTGGGATTATACACATCTGTAAACAACAAAACTATGTAAAAACAAAAAGCAAAATAAAAAAAATCAAGTAAAAAAAAAAGTTACTAGGATATAAAATGTTGTCCTTTCAAATACTGGGCTTTCCCAGTGGCTCAGTGGTAAAGAATCTACCTGTGGGACTTCCCTGGTGGTCCAGTGACTAAGAATTCAGGCTCCAATGCAGGGGACCTGGGTTCGATCCCTGGTCAGGGAGCTAGATCCCACATACTGTGACTAAGACCCAGCATAAATAAATACATATTTAAAATAAATAAATAAATGTTTAAAAAAAAAAAAGAATTCACCAGTAATGCATGAGACATGTCCGATCCTTGAGTCAGGAAGATCCCCTGGAGGAGTAAATGGCAACCTGCTCGAGAAAATTCCATGAACAGAGGAGCCTGGCAGGCTTCAACCCATGGGGTTGTAAACAGTTGGACACAACTGAGCATGGAGCATTTTTAAATATTACATTTTTTATAAAAATAAAGTAAGGATAATAGTGATAATCCTATCAGTGATGAGGATTAAAAGTATACTACTACTGGTGTCTCAGCAGTGAAGAATCCGCCTGTCAATGCAGGAGATGAAGGTTTGATCCCTGGGCTGGGAAGATCCCCTGGAGAAAGGAATGTCAACACACTCTAGTATTCTTGCCTGGGAAATCTGGACAAGAATCTGGACTGTAGCCTGCCAGGACAGAGGAGCCAGTCCATGGGGATGCAAAACAGACACAACTAAGGGACCAAAGAACTGCCGTAACAAATTAGCACAAATGTAGTAGCTCAAAGCAACACAAATGTATTATCTTTCAGTTCTGGAGCTCAGAAGTCCTATAATCAAGATATCAGCAAGGCTGCACTTCTCCTACAGGCTCCAGGGGGAAAAAATTCATTTCTTGTCTTTTCAGCAACTACCAGCATCCCTTGGTTTGTGGCCCCTTCCTCCATTTTCAAAGCCAGCAGCAGAGCACCTTCCAATCTCTTCTCACTGTCCTTGCCCTGTCTCTCATAGCACTCATCTCTGCTTCCCTCATCACATCTCCTTCTCTGACTCTCCCTCCTCTCTCTTTCTCTTATAAAGACTGTTATAATTATATTAGGCCCATCTGGATATTCCAATGTAATCTCACCTTCACAAGGTCCTTAATTTAATCACAACACAAAGTCTTTTTTACCAAATAAGGCAACATATCCACAGGTTTCTGAAGATCAAGACATGGATATTTTTGGTGTGTGTGTTGAACGGGTTGAATCTATCACAATGGTTAACAACAGAAATGTAAACTACACAAATATTTCTGGTGTCAGAATATGACATAAAACAATAAATTTATATGTTATGCAATATTCTGCATGTGTGCATGTTAAGTCAGTCATGTCCGACTCTTTGCAGCCCCATGGACTGTAACCATCCAGGCTCCTCTGTCCATGGAATTCTCCAGGCAAGAATACAAGAGTAGGTTGCCATTCCCCTTTTCCCAACCAGGAATTTTCTCAACCCAGGGATCAAACCTGGGATTCCTGCATTGCAGGCAGATTCTTTACCATCTGAGACACCGAGAAGTCCACAATAAATTTGCTAATACTTTCATAATGTGATAACTTGATCGACCACAAGATCGTTCTAGCTCAGTATTCTACAAATTTATGTATTAGGGTATCAAGGTTTATACTTTTAGCGACCCTCTTCTCTATTGACACAATTGAAAGTGCCAACAGTCTTTCTTGGCAAATGCAAGATAGCAAATGATTCTTGATAACTTCAAATTTAGAGAAGGACCTTCCTGCTGATGCAACCGTTATGAGAGTTGATAGGAGTATTTTATGGCCTGCAGCAACTTTGGGTTAATGCATAAATTTTGGTCCATCTAGAATTTATGATTCTCATGAACCTATTTTTCTAAAAAGATTTAACCCACACAAATCAGCTTTGTGTAAGTCTGAATTTAATTTTAACTGTACATTCATATAATAATAGTATATTAATTTTTCCTCTAACATTTCCTATAATTTGTGAGGGTTGTACAATAACCAAAAGTGGCTTCATAATGTGTATATAATTCAAAACACCTGTTTATGCATTCTATTGCTACATTCCAATAGAAAATTAATTTAAAACTTGCTCCTCTTATCACATCTCCTTCTCTGACTCTCCCTCCTCTCTCTTTCTCTTATAAAGACTGTTATAATTATATTAGGCCCATCTGGATATTCCAATGTAATCTCACCTTCACAAGGTCCTTAATTTAATCACAACACAAAGTCTTTTTTACCAAATAAGGCAACATATCCACAGGTTTCTGAAGATCAAGACATGGATATTTTTGGTGTGTGTGTTGAACGGGTTGAATCTATCACAATGGTTAACAACAGAAATGTAAACTACACAAATATTTCTGGTGTCAGAATATGACATAAAACAATAAATTTATATGTTATGCAATATTCTGCATGTGTGCATGTTAAGTCAGTCATGTCCGACTCTTTGCAGCCCCATGGACTGTAACCATCCAGGCTCCTCTGTCCATGGAATTCTCCAGGCAAGAATACAAGAGTAGGTTGCCATTCCCTTCTCCCAACCAGGGATTTTCTCAACCCAGGGATCAAACCTGGGATTCCTGCATTGCAGGCAGATTCTTTACCATCTGAGACACCGAGAAGTCCACAATAAATTTGCTAATACTTTCATAATGTGATAACTTGATCGACCACAAGATCGTTCTAGCTCAGTATTCTACAAATTTATGTATTAGGGTATCAAGGTTTATACTTTTAGCGACCCTCTTCTCTATTGACACAATTGAAAGTGCCAACAGTCTTTCTTGGCAAATGCAAGATAGCAAATGATTCTTGATAACTTCAAATTTAGAGAAGGACCTTCCTGCTGATGCAACCGTTATGAGAGTTGATAGGAGTATTTTATGGCCTGCAGCAACTTTGGGTTAATGCATAAATTTTGGTCCATCTAGAATTTATGATTCTCATGAACCTATTTTTCTAAAAAGATTTAACCCACACAAATCAGCTTTGTGTAAGTCTGAATTTAATTTTAACTGTACATTCATATAATAATAGTATATTAATTTTTCCTCTAACATTTCCTATAATTTGTGAGGGTTGTACAATAACCAAAAGTGGCTTCATAATGTGTATATAATTCAAAACACCTGTTTATGCATTCTATTGCTACATTCCATTATAGGGAAAATTAATTTAAAACTTGTCTTCCACGTTAATAAGTGGTTCATCTGAAGCTTCATATGAAAACAGTGTTCTTTTCTGTTGAATAGGATAATCCCTAAATTTAATTTATATGTCCAAACCTATGAGTATTTGCTTTACAATGTTGCAGCATTTTTTAAAATCAGAGAGTCTAAACTCTTAGAAGAATTCTAACTCCTTTATATATGCATTATTACAATTCCACATGCACACCTTTATTTTGTAATAATTTACTGACAAAGTTTAGTGCCTAAGTCAGAGCAGTTCTTGTCAAGGTACTCACGCTGGAGAGCTCATGTCTGTGTAAATCCTATAGGGATGGGCTCCAGGGGCAGACAGACAAGCCCGTTTCCCATTATGTGCTCCAGTGTGGCGGCCTTGCTTGCTCCTGCACCACCAGCTCCTGCTACCAGGGCTGCTGCTTCTGCACCTGCTGCCATACCCCATGGACAGAACCAATCTGGACCCAGTTCCTAGCCTGGCTGCCTTGGGCTCCAGATGGCCCAAACTGCACAAGAGGTCTATTTGTGTCCACATCACCTGCCATGCCTGTGGACTGGACCCCCCTTGTGCACAAGCTACCATCGAGCACATCTCCACTATTCATGCATCTGCCTCTTATTTCATCAAATTGCATTTATGAAACACAGGTCAAAGATAACATTGTTACGAATCTTTAGAAGTCAACAGTAAAGCTTTGCTGGTGGTGGAAATGTTAGGAGTTCTCCTTCCAATGCAGGGGTTACATGCTCAATCCCTGGCTGGGGAGCCAAGATCCCACCTGCCTCTAGGCCAAAAACCAAAGCATAAAAACAGAAACAATATTGTAACAAATTCAAGAAAGACATTAAAAATGGTTCACATCTGGCTTCCCTGGTGGTCCATTGGGTAAGGACACCACCTTGCAGTGCAAGGGGCACCGGTTTGATCCCTGGCCTGGGAAGATCCCGTGTGCTGCGGAGCGGCTGGATTGATGTGTCCAACTACCGAGTCGGAGCTCTGGAGCGCATGTGCCCGGAGCCGGTGCTCTGCATCGAGAGAGGCCACTGTGATGGGAGACCCACCAGGCCAAAAGAACAAAGGTGGATGAAAACAAATAAATGAAAGACCAATAGAAGTGGCCAAAAAAAAAAAAAAAATTGGTTCACATCAACAAAACAAAACCAATTATGGAGTCCCTCTGTAGGTGGGGTCCCTATGTGACCCAGGTGGCACACCCAAGAAGACCCTGGTGCCCGTTGGGCCCCTTGGTACTTAATCAGTGACCATACATCAGCCCCATGCAACAGATCTGGCACTCACTCATGCTATCTTTTCCCAGACTTTCCTAAATGTACTGTAGTAAGGAGGAACTTGGGAGTAGACACAAGTGATTGTTCCTACTACCAAAATAATCTCTCAGAAGCCAGTATGCCTTTGTATTTTCATGAGGGCCTCAATCCACTGCGGTAGTGGAAAAGGATTATTGGTTCCAATTAGTTAGACCTCACAATAATTCACAGTTGTCTGGAAGTATTTTTAATGCTGTCTGACAGGTGAAGACACAGGTCAAATGACTTTCCTGTCTACCTCACCAGGCTGTTGGGGTGACTGAAGTTAAGAAACGGTTATGAAAAGTGTTTTGTCAATAATGAGAAAGGCCATATATTACCTTTACTCTTTCTTGAGAACATCACATGGCAAGGGAGTCAAATTCAGGTTTACTCTAATGAATCAAGATTTCACCTTTTAAATGCTAAATCTTAAACATCTCTCTCTCTCTCTCTTTAAACGCTGCCCTCTGGACCATGTAGCCGTTCTTAGTTCAGGCTTCTGATGGCCAGTGGTCTGCTTCCTAGACCTGCTGCCTTGAGAACTGCATAGTTACCCATCCAGTGTTCTCTCTCTTCTTGCTCAACGAGGAAACCAACTTTCTCCTTTCCAGTCTGACAGCTGTCTCAACTGACCCTCAGAGGGTAGGCTCAGAAGTGGCCACAGCCCCGCTAATGCCTGTTCAGATCAACGATTCTAAATGCCAAGGAGGAGGTGATGCCACTGAGCCAGGCTAGGAATGTCCACCTCCTCACAGCTCCTCACGGGTGAGGCCATCTCTACCAGTCAGCTCTCTCCCAGGGCACTGAATGGCACTGGGCCCTTCAGATTCTCTCCTTTCTGTCTGACTTTCTTGACTTCCTGAAGAACCCTTACATCCCCCATCCTCCTTTGTGCATGGAAAGAGGAATGGGGGTGTTAATCTTAGTGTGTTTGGAGCATGGTGCAAAAAGCCCCTTTACTGCTTCTCCCTGGGGGTTCAGGGGTTCTCATCAAAAAGGATCCTAGGGACCTGCCTCCACATCACAGAATTCCAGAGCTCTGCATGTAGATAGGCCCATCGAGGACATCACTGCTCACAGAGAAATGAAAAGCCATCTCTTCCTGGAACAAAAATGAAATATAAGAGGCGGCGGCAAGCACAGGCAGCGTTAAGGATGAAAGGAAAGAGCTGAGCAAGCAAATTAAGGCCTTTTCTCTGAAAAGTAAAGCCAGGCAGAGGTACCAAAAGGGCTTCTAATGCTAAAGCAGTGATTAACACCCAAAATGGAGCCTGAAGAAGAGCCGAGCACAGTAGCACAAGATTTCAGCCTCTAATAAAAGTTCAGGGTGAGTGAAGAGCATTTTTCACTTAATCCTGGTGAGAAATACCTCTTAGACAAGACAAAATTTCTAAGTAGTCATAGTTCAATCATCTTGGTGATTTATTTTGATAGACAGACTATAGAGATAGACTAAAAATACAGATGCATGTACATTTCTATAGTCTGTCTTTAAAAAAAAAAATTATTTCTTTACTTTAAAGGTTTTACAGAGTTTTGTTGTTCACAGACATGCATGTTCCCAGATCAGTCATATGCATATCCCTGGTCCCCTCCCGCCTCCCAGGCCCCCCCATCCCACCCCTCCAGGCCGTTGCACCTGGCCATTGTAAATACTATTCCCTTAGCGCAAGGACAATAGCTGTCTTTTTCACACATGACAGTGTAGGTTTCCATGTTACTCCCTCTATTCCTCCTACCCACTGTTCATTCCCCACAATGTTCATATGTCTATTCTCTGACTGTTTTTCCATGGGCTCACTGCATGCGTTATCATTACCCTTTTACTAGATTCCATATATATGTGTTAGTATGCTGTACTTGTCTTTCTCTTTTTGACTTACTTCACTTTTTATGATATAGTCTGCCTTTTCATTAAACATGTACACATGATATTAAACCTTATTTAAATCGAATTTGGGTTGGAGACTTCCCTGGCAGTCCAGTGGTTAGGGCTCCTTGCTTCCACTGCAGGGGGTGCAAGTTCGATCCATGGCTGGGGAACTAAGATCCCACAAGCCCCATGGTGTGGTCAAAAAAAAAATTAAGTAAGTAAATAAACACAGCCTACCTTAAGTTTAAAAGATATTAATAAATCATATTGTGTTATTGCATTGTGAGTTTATTGTTGCTTTTCCAGAAAAATTCTGAGCAACTAAATCATGGGCTCGGTCCCTTCTCCTTAGTTATTATTCAGGAAAAGTCCACAGCCCCTTGCCAAAAGGCCTCACTTTGATTTGGTTATAGATACCCACACTGAAAGGTATGTTGCCCAGAAAACCACCCAAACGCATATGAAGGAAGACAAATGACGCAAACCCAATATTTCCTCTTCAAATGACTTGACAAAGTTAGACTCATTCCCCAGGGTACACTATGGTGCTTGCTCCCACCCCGCCCACCCCAGAAGTAAGAAAGCATCCATTCGTAGTCTATTCACAAACAGAATATAGTTGGGCTTCTGTTTTAATCATTTAGTGAGTATCTGATGGTGCATACTGCTATGAACTCATCACAGAGAGATTCTAACTCCTTTATTTCAGCCAAGAACTTGGATATCCACGCAGGAAGCACGAAGCTATGGCTCTCTACTCCCGTTCACGCTGGCCTCCAAGTTCATGTGTATGTTTCAGGTAGAGGGTGTATATCTATTGTCACTGAAGCAGACCCCCACTTAATTGTAATAAACACTCGCCAGATAGAAAGAAGAATTCTCAGAGGCTATTTATTAAGCTCTCAACTTCCTTGGGATGCCATGTAGGACACTGTAATTACAAGAAACATTTTCGACTCTGCTTCTCTGACTGCGCGGCTGGGAAGCCTAGGGAGTGGACCATGGTAAGCACTCTTCATTTTACTGGGCCATTGTGACTCTAATGAGATCTGTTCTGATTGTAATTAGAACAGTGCGCAGCAGGTGAAGCCATAGGGAATGTGGTCATCGTGAAGCAGAAGCTGGAAGGAAGCTTTTGTGCTCCGCAGCTCTGCACATGCATTTTTCTAGTCAAGTCCCACCTGGTCCTGTCACCGCCTGCATTACAAACAGGAAGTCAGTCGCTGAGTGCCTGCTCTGTGCTTGGTGTCGGGCGGGCCTGTTCTTCTGTCCTCTCATCAAACTCACGGTGAGTCAGCTATCCTAAGCAACATTCTACTAAAACTAAGGCCCAGAGAGGTCATCAGGCCTGTCCTAAGTTGCACAGCTTGAAAGTGATAGCACTAAATCTCCTCACTCTAGTGCCTGTGTGTGCGTGTGCTTACATGTTTTCTATTCCCAATTCCCAGGGATGTTGCCACTGAATTCTTAGACTTTCTGTACTTCTTTATCTTACTTGACTTGGATAAACAGATTGTCATAAAGGAGTCTTTTCTCCAGAGGGTCTCTAGGCTCTTTCTGAGCCATATTAAGTGATAACTAACTAGGAGGTAGCTGTTGATGGGAAAGAAACCCCCGCAGCCCACCTGCCTTTGGCATCTTCCGTGCAGAGTAGTGGAGGGAGGGCAAGGTGGAGGACCGGAGGAATGGGGTGGAAATCAGATCCCAGAACCCTGCATATCGCTATGAGGCTTACTCTGCTCACCCGGACGACTGCCCTGATATAGGCTGGATAAATTCAGGTATGAAAAATCTCTTTCATTGCACATAATGATTTTTTTTATCAGAATCATAGCACTTCTTTCCTTCCTTCCCTCCCTCTTTTTCCTGCCCTGACATCTCCCTCCACTATGCCTAACTCATCATGGATAAAGCAAACTTAGAGTCTGCCCATTCAGGGTTACATTGGTCTATTAAAGCCTAACAAAGAGTAAAGCTTTATGCTGAAGAAAACAGGTTTACCTTGAATTTGTGAGTTGAGAGCCTATTGAAGGAGCCAGAGAAAACCTTTAATATTGGACAAACCTATTATCCTATAGACTGCAATAAAATAGTACTTAATTCTAGCAAGCTAACCCTCAGATGAATGTGCACTCTGCACAGAAAGGAACTTAGGTTCTAATTAGAGACTTTAATTATTGGTGATAAATACCAACAAATAACACACATATTTGTCTGTAAATATGTCAAATGATTGGATGTAATCATTCTACAACCACCTGGTCCTGTCACCGCCTGCATTACAAACAGGAAGTCAGTCGCTGAGTGCCTGCTCTGTGCTTGGTGTCGGGCGGCCTGTTCTTCTGTCCTCTCATCAAACTCACGGTGAGTCAGCTATCCTAAGCAACATTCTACTAAAACTAAGGCCCAGAGAGGTCATCAGGCCTGTCCTAAGTTGCACAGCTTGAAAGTGATAGCACTAAATCTCCTCACTCTAGTGCCTGTGTGTGCGTGTGCTTACATGTTTTCTATTCCCAATTCCCAGGGATGTTGCCACTGAATTCTTAGACTTTCTGTACTTCTTTATCTTACTTGACTTGGATAAACAGATTGTCATAAAGGAGTCTTTTCTCCAGAGGGTCTCTAGGCTCTTTCTGAGCCATATTAAGTGATAACTAACTAGGAGGTAGCTGTTGATGGGAAAGAAACCCCCGCAGCCCACCTGCCTTTGGCATCTTCCGTGCAGAGTAGTGGAGGGAGGGCAAGGTGGAGGACCGGAGGGAATGGGGTGGAAATCAGATCCCAGAACCCTGCATATCGCTATGAGGCTTACTCTGCTCACCCGGACGACTGCCCTGATATAGGCTGGATAAATTCAGGTATGAAAAATCTCTTTCATTGCACATAATGATTTTTTTTATCAGAATCATAGCACTTCTTTCCTTCCTTCCCTCCCTCTTTTTCCTGCCCTGACATCTCCCTCCACTATGCCTAACTCATCATGGATAAAGCAAACTTAGAGTCTGCCCATTCAGGGTTACATTGGTCTATTAAAGCCTAACAAAGAGTAAAGCTTTATGCTGAAGAAAACAGGTTTACCTTGAATTTGTGAGTTGAGAGCCTATTGAAGGAGCCAGAGAAAACCTTTAATATTGGACAAACCTATTATCCTATAGACTGCAATAAAATAGTACTTAATTCTAGCAAGCTAACCCTCAGATGAATGTGCACTCTGCACAGAAAGGAACTTAGGTTCTAATTAGAGACTTTAATTATTGGTGATAAATACCAACAAATAACACACATATTTGTCTGTAAATATGTCAAATGATTGATGCAAGGATGAATTATTCTCTAAAAATAGAACAAGTGACCCAAGACCATGTTAATTCCTATCCTCAAGGGAGCTCAGGCCGCTCTCAGAACTCTAGAAAACAGGTAACAACTTGCCCAGGGTTCTGTCCGCACAGTCCCCTCCTGGAACCCTGTCCCACACGCAGACTCACCTCTGCTCAAAGCTCCAGCCCAGTGTCACAGCCCTTAGTCACAGTGGCCGTGGGCATGCTATGTATACTATTGGGGACCTGACATCAAGTCAGCTTTTGCTCCATCTTCCTGGCAACCTGCGTGCTCAGTGGCTCGGTTATGTCTCTCTTTGTGACCCCATGGACTGCAGCTTGCCCGGCTCCTCTGTCCATGGGATTCTCCAGGCAGGAATACTGCAGTGTGTAGCCATTTCCTTCTCCAGGGGATCTTCCTGACTCAGGAATCAAACCTGTATCTCCTGCGTCTCCTGCATTGGCAAGGGGATTCTTTACCACTGCACCACCTGGGAAGCCCCTTACTGCCAACATTAGACCTCAGATTCCTGCCATGGATCCTATAGCTGGACCTCTGTTCTGAAACCCTGGCCTTAGTCTCAATCTTGACCCACTCAAGGCTTCAGTCTGGAAGCCAGGAGACCCCTGCACAAAGAGACACCTTCCCTCAAACCCCAGCGTGGAGCCTGGGCCCGTCTGTGTGATGGCAGCTGGCCGTCTTGTAGCTGGGGCCCCTGCCTTTCAGATGCCATGCCGCTCTTGGCTCCTGGCACCCTCCTCACTCACCCCTGCTCTACTGCTTCATTCACACCAGGTAGTCAGGCTTGGGTCAAGGTCAGCAAATGCTTTTGAGGTTGGCCTGGACACTCTTCTGGGCTAGAGATTCTTCCTTTGCAGGGTGAGGGATTTCTAACACTTTCTCGAGGCCTGCCCAGTTCAAGGTCTTATTGGAATTCCAAAGGCCCCAGAAGAATTGTGTTGAGGGTTGAGAGGAAGGGTTAGATATGACAACTGAACACCACGATCAGAGGTGTAAAGTTCCAGGCTTTGATTTTCTGCAGCAAATCATCACCCAGGCTGATGGAACAAATCCTTCTTGATGCCAGCACAGGAAGTCGGATGGCCCCATTCCCAGATGATGTCAGAAAACGTGGGAAACCTGGAGAACAGACTGAGTCCCATCCTTGAAAGAGCACTAATATCTCTTTTCAAAAAATGCCAGAGAGACTGTAGACACATAATAGTTGCTCGTACGTGTTGAGCACTATAATGCTCCACCACTGACCTATGAAACAAGATCTCAACAATCAACCAACAGCCTAGAAATTGAACAACAGGAAAACCATTAAATAAGTGATAGAATATCATTCATCACTTGAAAATGCTTTCACATCATAGCTGATGAAATAGGAACATTCACAGATTATAATGTTAACTGAAGAAAAAGCAGGATTCAGAAATACACAAATGGTGTAATGCCAACTATTTTTAAAGCCAACACATGGATAGAGGAAGGATGAAAAGGGGACATGTGAATAATGTTAAGAGGAAGCAGGACCAGATACATAAATAGTAGGACTCAGGGTAAAACAAAAATGTGAGACCCTGTTCAAAACTTATTAAGAATATCAAGACAGGGGGTTCCCTGGAGGTCCAGTGATTAGGACTCTATGCTTCCACTATAGGGGACACTGGTTCAATCCCTGGTTGGGGAGAAAAAAGACACTTCATTAACGTATTTCTGGGTATTAAGAACATCATGACTAATCTGGGATCATACATATCTGTAAACAACACAACCCTGTAAAAGTAAAAAGTAAAATAAAATTTTTTTAAAAAAAGAAAAAAACTTACATGTAGGAAACAAACAAAACATCAGTGATTGTTTTGCATTTTGTATTTATCTGTATTCACCAGGTTTTATTCATAAATACATTATTGTATATTTTGAGAAAACATAAATGAGTTTAAAAGAACCAACCAAAGTTAAATTATAAAGTAATGTGATTGGGAACACCAGCCACACTACTGCGACACATCACAGACAGGTGGGGATGGTATCTGGGACGCAGGGAGAAGTGGCATTCTGGCCAGAGGGAAGACAGTTACAGAGGGAACCATCAAAAGATGGAGGGAGTGTAGGAAGCTCCACACCTGACTGAGGAAACAAGGAAACAAACAAAAAAGTCCCTGTCCCAATCTAGGAAGACATGAGAGATCACCCTAGTGTAGGAACAGAAAAGGAGACATCCACAGAATTGCTATATGTATATGATTATATATATATGGCTGATTCATTTTGTTATACGGCAGAAGCACAAGATTGGAAAGCAATTCTACTTCAATTAAAAAAAGCGATTACACTCCAATTAAAAAATTAAGTAGTGGTCTGATAAGGGAAAAAACATCCCCAAGTGGGGAGGGGTACCCAGGAGTTTCCCCATGCTAGGTGGCAGAGGCAAGGCCTAGGGGACTCTGTGCTAGTATTCAGTATCTCTTTGTACTTTCAGGCTGTTATGAAGGGGAACCACATATATTTTACTGATTTATTTAAACTAATGTTTATTTTCTGTCTCTGCCCAACTAGAGTCTGAGCTCTTCAAGGACTAGGATTGTTAACTGTTTTGTTCACTGTCGTACCCTGGCCCTTAGGAACATGCCTAGCACATAGTAGGCACTCAAAAAATCACTGAATGAAGCAATTGCAAATTTGGTCCAATTCTTACCCCATTATGTGTAAAGCAGAGATTAGTAATAGATAGGCGAGACCAAGTCTCAAGAACAATCAGAATGAAAAAAAAAAAAAGTCCTTATTTTTGAACTCCAAAGGGAACATGAGTGATTCCTTCTTAATTACTCAGCGCCTTGATTATTCATTGTTCATCCCAGAGTGGGTGGGGAAAA
Organism: Tragulus kanchil; assembly: GCA_022376925.1. Taxonomy (NCBI): domain Eukaryota; kingdom Metazoa; phylum Chordata; class Mammalia; order Artiodactyla; family Tragulidae; genus Tragulus; species Tragulus kanchil. The sequence goes on from JAIOJX010000001.1 coordinate 12,264,918, forward strand.
ATATACCACAGGGTCAGGTGTGAGCAACACACCTATCTACATCTCATTAAGATAAATCAATTCCTGGGAATTCCCCAGAAGACCGGCGCACTCTCCTCTTAGCTTCACAGGGTGACCCCAGGCCCCACACAATCTCAGGGTCATTCTGAAATTATATTAAAAATTTCTGCCACCACAGCGTCTGTGAACAGGTGAAAAAGAAAAAAGGAAAGCAATTACTGAGACAGTAAGAGCTGAGAAAGGGTTAAATACGGGCCTGTGAATGAACACAGCTCGCCTCCTTCCCCAGCCAGACTGTGCACTCCGCCAGTGGCGCCCCCCCACCCCACCCCTGACGCCTCTCCTCTACATTTCTCGCCTATTCTCAAGCACTTGAGGGAGGTAAACGTAGCCACAAAATGCTTTGTTCCCCTCTTCTTTGGGGTCCACCCCTCTCCCAGCATAATATATAGGAAATGTCTCCAACCTTCCAACATTGTCCACTGCAGGTACTTTTCTGAATCAACGGAGAAATGCAGGCACAGACTTCTCCCTTTCTATTTTCTTTCCCGGAGGCAGCCTTAAAGAATGTAGTTATCTCAAGTCAAAAAATTGCTCAGAAGAATGGTTTTAGCCCCTGCAGAGACAAGGGCTGTTTTCTCCATTGGCCCACAACGCAGGGTCCGACTGAAGGATGGAGCTGAGACTCATCCTTAACCAAAGAGCAGAGGAAAGAGAGGCATCGCCTTTTGGGGGACCATGGTTCACAGCTGTGAATTCCAGACTGGGCGCGGAGACATTCTAAAAGGCCCAGCTCTCCACCATCCTAGGCTGGAGTTAGGACAGAAACAGGGCATTTGAGAGTCTCCTGGTTTAGGGGCAAGACCGTGCGCGGCACGCAGGGGCTGTAAAGTCCCAAGCCTTGGCTCTGCCACAGAGCTCGTGGGCAATATGCTGCCCCTGCAGGAGAAAGGAATACAGCTGAGCCCCACGGCTGAGCCAATCTAGGGATTTCTTTCAAAACAAAATACAATTTTCCCTAAGAAAGCACATCCAAACTAGTAGTAGAATAAAGCACCTGGTACCAAGGGATTTGAAACGTTGAACCCCAAGGTGGAAAATAGCCAGGTTTTCTCACTGCAGATGAATGAAAACTTAAATAATCTGTGTTAGCCACGATCAAATTGGTAGGGCCAGACTCCATCATACCAAGAGAGTTGGTTCTATAAACTTTACTGATGGCAGTATTAGTAGTGTTTATGCTCCTAAAGTTTCTACTAGCTGCATGACCCTAGGGAAGTTAATAACCTCTTTGTGCCTTGGTTGCTTTATCTATATGATACAGGGAATAATACCTAATTTCTAAGGACTGTGTAAAAATTAGGACTAATCTGATCAAGAAGGTAAGTTTCACTTGTACTTCTGTCCTTTTCCTTAACTGCTGCCGGTTAGGGAATATTTAGAAAAAGAAAAAGCACAAGAAAATCAGATTCTGACCATTCTATAATGATGAAATACTACAGAAGTGGGTATAATCAAAAATTATAAAAGAACTTCCAGAACCTCTACGCGAAGTATAGTTGATATGGAGACTCAAGAGCAATGAGGTAGAAAAACCCCAAGGATGCCAATGCAGGAGACACAAGAGACAGGGGTTCAGTCCCTGGGTGGGGAAGATTTCCTGGAGTAGGACATGGCAACCTACTCCGATATCTTTGCCTGGAAAATTTCATAGACAGAGGAACCTGGTAGGCTACAGTCCATAGAGTCGCAAAGAGTCAGACACCACTGAGCACACACACACACACGCACGCACACACACTGGTGGCCCACAATCGTAAGGTCATTCACAGCAGGATTTGATCTTACACATTTTTATAGTAAATGGCCAGCACAGGAAAAGTCTCTGACACTGAATTGTGATGCAGGGCAGAGGAGCTGTGACATCCTGGTCTCTGATCACAGCATTAATCCCAATTCCCTGACTGGTTCTTAAAATTCTGTCCCTTCCTCCTCCCTTTGTAGCTCTCACCTTGCTGAACACAGGGCCCGTCAGTCAGAAAATGAGGTAAATGAACCAGGTGAATTAATGAAAGGCATGCCGCCAAGATTCCTGACATCATACTCTTTCATCACCACGTGGAACCAGTAACTTGCTGATAAGCAGGAAGGAGGTTCCCTGTTGCAAACAATTCAAAGCAGGCAGCAAATCCGCCCCCCACCCCTGCTCTCTATCTATTAGGAGTGGGATATCGAGAGTCTTCTCCACTGACGAGCTTTAAAAATGGCAATACTAACAAGTAATGATGAGACAGCCTACAGTATTAGTGTTGGCTAATGAGGTTTCATCATAAAAGTCACAGTAGTTTGCTACATGATGCGTGGAGAACCATCCCCAGGGGTTCCTCTGAAGTGATTCTTTCCTGACAAGACGGTAGGATGGTATGGAAGGTAACGTCCTTTGAGATGTGGAGGGAGAGACATTTGAAGCCTGGGAGAAATGAAGACCTTTGAGCTACTTTCCAAAGAGCTAAGGCAGTTGAAAAGAAGAAGAAAATAAAACTTTAAAAACTCTGCATGTGTGTGCCAGTGTATATACGGGCGTGCATGTGTGTGTGTGCATGTGTGCATGTGTATTTCTGACTAGACTGCCATTTCTTTGAGGATAGGGACAAGGTCTGCTTCCCCTCAGCACCCCAGCTCCTGGTACTTGCTATGTGCCTAATGGATGCTCATGGAATGTCAAGTAAGATTATAAACTACAGATAAGGGAGAGAGCTTGGCAAAGACAAAAAGGAGTCTTGATGAGACCCCTGAAGCAGAAAGGTAAAAACCATCCACAGAAGAAGAGAAGCCTAATGTTGGATGACACGTGTCCCCCTTTCACTTTAGTGTTTTCATCCTGAGTCCAAATCCCCACCTGGAGGACAAAATACTTGCTTTTTTTCTTTGCACCTGCCTGCAGACAGAGTGGTCAAGCTCCCAGCTGGTCTTCTCCCTAGGGGTTGGACCCTTTCCCTAACAAAGCACTGTGGACCTCAGACCATCTAAACACCAGGAACTAGGTGTTACCGCCAGATTTCTGCCAGGTTCCACTCTGCTTCAGCAAAGCAGGGAGCAGCCTTTGCTGTTTCCAGGGCCAATGACAGATCTACAACTACAGCCCCATCTTCTGTGGCTGGTGAAAAGCTGTCAGTGCAGGCAGTTTCTGCAGAATCGGTAACCAGGCTTCGTCTCATCTAAAAAGAACTCTTGGAGACAGATATTATTTTTTCTGCTTATAAAAGGGAAAACTAGGACTCAGTAAAGTGTCCTCATAGAGATCAGCTAGCTGGTAAGGAGCAGATCTGGTACCAGGACTCAGGCCACCGGAATTCACCCAGCTACTGGGGGTGAACCATGGATGTACAGTACTAAAAAGCAGAACAGGGTCAAACAAATGGAGGTGCATGCTGACCCTGGCAGAGACAGCGATCACTGGTTCATGTTGCACACCTGTGGCACACCCTGGCTGTGTGACAAAGACTTGCTGAATGAATGAAGACAGAATGGATGATTTTATGATGGCTCCAGGACATCGTCAGGGGCTCCACTTCCTTTCTAAAAGGCATTCAAGGAGTCTCTTAGCCCCCTTTCTCGCCTCATCGAATAGTAAGTAAGGATCATTGAGTCAGTGCGCAGAAGAATTTCCATGTGAAAAAGGAAGACGGCAGAGATACCCTAACGAGCAACCAAAATTGTGTTCTGCTGTCTTTGTCACTTTAGAAGAGGAAAAGAAATAAACGGTAAAGTTGATTCTTATTTTCAAATAAATTAAACATTCAGAAATGTGTTTGTTGCCTACTTTTAAGAGCGTGTTTCTTTCCCCCAAGCCAGATTCTCACGCCTTATTGTCTAGTCTGTTCAGCTATTTTAAAAATGTTGAATATCAACTTCTGAGTCCAAAGAAAAGGCCTAATGTTGGATGACACGTGTCCCCTTTCACTTTAGTGTTTTCATCCTGAGTCCAAATCCCCACCTGGAGGACAAAATACTTGCTTTTTTTCTTTGCACCTGCCTGCAGACAGAGTGGTCAAGCTCCCAGCTGGTCTTCTCCCTAGGGGTTGGACCCTTTCCCTAACAAAGCACTGTGGACCTCAGACCATCTAAACACCAGGAACTAGGTGTTACCGCCAGATTTCTGCCAGGTTCCACTCTGCTTCAGCAAAGCAGGGAGCAGCCTTTGCTGTTTCCAGGGCCAATGACAGATCTACAACTACAGCCCCATCTTCTGTGGCTGGTGAAAAGCTGTCAGTGCAGGCAGTTTCTGCAGAATCGGTAACCAGGCTTCGTCTCATCTAAAAAGAACTCTTGGAGACAGATATTATTTTTTCTGCTTATAAAAGGGAAAACTAGGACTCAGTAAAGTGTCCTCATAGAGATCAGCTAGCTGGTAAGGAGCAGATCTGGTACCAGGACTCAGGCCACCGGAATTCACCCAGCTACTGGGGGTGAACCATGGATGTACAGTACTAAAAAGCAGAACAGGGTCAAACAAATGGAGGTGCATGCTGACCCTGGCAGAGACAGCGATCACTGGTTCATGTTGCACACCTGTGGCACACCCTGGCTGTGTGACAAAGACTTGCTGAATGAATGAAGACAGAATGGATGATTTTATGATGGCTCCAGGACATCGTCAGGGGCTCCACTTCCTTTCTAAAAGGCATTCAAGGAGTCTCTTAGCCCCCTTTCTCGCCTCATCGAATAGTAAGTAAGGATCATTGAGTCAGTGCGCAGAAGAATTTCCATGTGAAAAAGGAAGACGGCAGAGATACCCTAACGAGCAACCAAAATTGTGTTCTGCTGTCTTTGTCACTTTAGAAGAGGAAAAGAAATAAACGGTAAAGTTGATTCTTATTTTCAAATAAATTAAACATTCAGAAATGTGTTTGTTGCCTACTTTTAAGAGCGTGTTTCTTTCTCAAGCCAGACTCCAAGCCAGCCTCCTGTCCAAGTTTTCTGTCACGCCTTATTGTCTAGTCTGTTCAGCTATTTTAAAAAATGTTGAATATCAATAATGGCTTTCAGGCGAGCATTGTCAATTTTTGTATGAAGCAATCTTGGTTGAATGAGAAGATCCCAGAGCTTATAGTCGCCGTCTACTGTGCTGCCCGGGGCTGGGCTTGAATGTGTGTGACTGATAACAGGACACATTTCTACCTTCGTTATTACATTCCTGCTCCATAATTCATTGGCCACTCTCTTTTCAGGAAAGATCTTTATGGCAAAGTGAGCAGGGCAGCAGGTAAGTGCTCTGAGGAGAAAAGTGTGACGTCCAGCTGCCTCGTGGGGCTGCCAGGCTGGGTGCGTGTCCCACAGGACCCCTGGCTGGCCCTGCAGTGGCCTTTCCAACATCAAGCAGTGAGCGCCCATCTGGCTACGTTAAGAGTTCAGGGTCTACGTAAGGGTGCAATTACAAGAGGTTGGGCTGACCTTAGTCTGTTTTGGCTTTGGCCAGGTTAGAATGAAAAATGAATATGCTGATTTGGAATTGTCTTTCTTGCCCAATGCTGGTTGGTGCTCCTCTGGAGGTTTCTCTGGGAGTTGCAGCATATAATTTCCTGCCTTTGCAGAGGGCTCCTAAACTCCAAAAGAGTCTTTTTTTTTTTCCTGTCCTCAGGTAAACAAGGGTCCCAGCAGGGGCCAGGTCACTGATCCCAGATAACTCTTAAGATCTGTTACTTCAAACGAAAACATGTATAGAGTTTGCCAAGTCGCTTTATTTTCCTGTAAAGATGAATCACAGGGGCTCCACTTCCTTTCTAAAAGGCATTCAAGGAGTCTCTTAGCCCCCTTTCTCGCCTCATCGAATAGTAAGTAAGGATCATTGAGTCAGTGCGCAGAAGAATTTCCATGTGAAAAAGGAAGACGGCAGAGATACCCTAACGAGCAACCAAAATTGTGTTCTGCTGTCTTTGTCACTTTAGAAGAGGAAAAGAAATAAACGGTAAAGTTGATTCTTATTTTCAAATAAATTAAACATTCAGAAATGTGTTTGTTGCCTACTTTTAAGAGCGTGTTTCTTTCTCAAGCCAGACTCCAAGCCAGCCTCCTGTCCAAGTTTTCTGTCACGCCTTATTGTCTAGTCTGTTCAGCTATTTTAAAAAATGTTGAATATCAATAATGGCTTTCAGGCGAGCATTGTCAATTTTTGTATGAAGCAATCTTGGTTGAATGAGAAGATCCCAGAGCTTATAGTCGCCGTCTACTGTGCTGCCCGGGGCTGGGCTTGAATGTGTGTGACTGATAACAGGACACATTTCTACCTTCGTTATTACATTCCTGCTCCATAATTCATTGGCCACTCTCTTTTCAGGAAAGATCTTTATGGCAAAGTGAGCAGGGCAGCAGGTAAGTGCTCTGAGGAGAAAAGTGTGACGTCCAGCTGCCTCGTGGGGCTGCCAGGCTGGGTGCGTGTCCCACAGGACCCCTGGCTGGCCCTGCAGTGGCCTTTCCAACATCAAGCAGTGAGCGCCCATCTGGCTACGTTAAGAGTTCAGGGTCTACGTAAGGGTGCAATTACAAGAGGTTGGGCTGACCTTAGTCTGTTTTGGCTTTGGCCAGGTTAGAATGAAAAATGAATATGCTGATTTGGAATTGTCTTTCTTGCCCAATGCTGGTTGGTGCTCCTCTGGAGGTTTCTCTGGGAGTTGCAGCATATAATTTCCTGCCTTTGCAGAGGGCTCCTAAACTCCAAAAGAGTCTTTTTTTTTTTCCTGTCCTCAGGTAAACAAGGGTCCCAGCAGGGGCCAGGTCACTGATCCCAGATAACTCTTAAGATCTGTTACTTCAAACGAAAACATGTATAGAGTTTGCCAAGTCGCTTTATTTTCCCTGTAAAGATGAATCACACTTTGATATTACATATAATAGAATTAAAACCCCCAAAGGATAATTCCCGGGGAATGCTTTGGGAACTGTCATGGCTAATACAGCCTGGGTGAGCTGCTTGCTTCCTGCGTGGCTGGCCTAGAAAAGATGACACCAAGTTTTTCCTGAATCCGACGCACTGCATAAAGGCAGAGTCACAGGGACGAAGTCAGTCTGGGCAAACAAACATGTCGATGATAAGTAATGTGAGAGAAAAACCCAGAAAGGGAAAGGCAACAAGCGCCCCCATAGGGCAAGGTGAGTGGATGAAGAAAAATGAGGGAGGGAAGAAGAAAGGGACGACCTCTTCTTGCACACTGCTTCTTTGTGAATACAGGGCCGTCCCAAAATCTCAGGGAGGGTTCTGGCTGGGAAAAGAGAAGGAGTGAGATATCCCGTCGCATGCTAACCGGGCCATGCAGTCAGCAGACGCCTGAGTCCATTCATGCATCTGCTGGGGTCCCTTTGTCTCAAACCCAGAACCTCTGGCAGGGTCTCGGGGTGCACATGCTTCACTGTGGGGAGCAGAAAGACCAGCAAAGGGCTCTAGAATCACTTCCAGTTTCTGAGAAGCAGGCGTCTAAGATAGTATTTGGTTAGCATGTCAAGGGCTTTCCAATCAACATGTAAGATAGATTAGACTTCTGAAACTACTTCTCATTTTTAAAAGTTTATTTATTTATTAAATTTGATTTTGTTAGGTCACACTGCATGACAAGAGGTTGGGCTGACCTTAGTCTGTTTTGGCTTTGGCCAGGTTAGAATGAAAAATGAATATGCTGATTTGGAATTGTCTTTCTTGCCCAATGCTGGTTGGTGCTCCTCTGGAGGTTTCTCTGGGAGTTGCAGCATATAATTTCCTGCCTTTGCAGAGGGCTCCTAAACTCCAAAAGAGTCTTTTTTTTTTTCCTGTCCTCAGGTAAACAAGGGTCCCAGCAGGGGCCAGGTCACTGATCCCAGATAACTCTTAAGATCTGTTACTTCAAACGAAAACATGTATAGAGTTTGCCAAGTCGCTTTATTTTCCCTGTAAAGATGAATCACACTTTGATATTACATATAATAGAATTAAAACCCCCAAAGGATAATTCCCGGGGAATGCTTTGGGAACTGTCATGGCTAATACAGCCTGGGTGAGCTGCTTGCTTCCTGCGTGGCTGGCCTAGAAAAGATGACACCAAGTTTTTCCTGAATCCGAACGCACTGCATAAAGGCAGAGTCACAGGGACGAAGTCAGTCTGGGCAAACAAACATGTCGATGATAAGTAATGTGAGAGAAAAACCCAGAAAGGGAAAGGCAACAAGCGCCCCCATAGGGCAAGGTGAGTGGATGAAGAAAAATGAGGGAGGGAAGAAGAAAGGGACGACCTCTTCTTGCACACTGCTTCTTTGTGAATACAGGGCCGTCCCAAAATCTCAGGGAGGGTTCTGGCTGGGAAAAGAGAAGGAGTGAGATATCCCGTCGCATGCTAACCGGGCCATGCAGTCAGCAGACGCCTGAGTCCATTCATGCATCTGCTGGGGTCCCTTTGTCTCAAACCCAGAACCTCTGGCAGGGTCTCGGGGTGCACATGCTTCACTGTGGGGAGCAGAAAGACCAGCAAAGGGCTCTAGAATCACTTCCAGTTTCTGAGAAGCAGGCGTCTAAGATAGTATTTGGTTAGCATGTCAAGGGCTTTCCAATCAACATGTAAGATAGATTAGACTTCTGAAACTACTTCTCATTTTTAAAAGTTTATTTATTTATTAAATTTGATTTTGTTAGGTCACACTGCATGACATATAGGATCTTAGTTTCCAAACCAGGGATCGAACTCGGGTCCCCTCCATTGGGAATGTGGAGTCTTAACCACAAGATCACCAGGAAGTCTCCACTTCCCAGTTTTTAAGGGTGACTTCTAAAACAAATTACCAAAGATTGATTCAATTTAGGATTTAATAGGGTAGTGCCAGTGATAAAGAACCCACCTGCTAATGCAGGAGACAAAAGAGACATGGATTTGACCCCTGGGTCGGGAAGATCCCCTGCAGGAGGGCACGGCAACCCACTCTAGTGTTCTTGCCTGGAGAATCCCATGGACAGAAAAAACTGGAGGGTTGCAGTCCATAGAGGCACAAAGAGTCGGACACAACTGAAGTGACTTAGCACACACACACGTGCAGAGTTTGAATAAAGGCAAACATGCAAATGCAAGATCATATCTGTCAACACTGCAGTACCAAATTATTTTATTCTTTTTAAAAACATCTATTTTGATTTTGCAAATCAAACCCTAACTACCAGTTGTATGATCATCTGTGACAATAATTTATGACAATATCCATATTGACCTATGAATCAAACCTCAAAACTTAAGTATAAGATCTAAATTTGAAAAAAAAAAAATCTAAATTTGAATGTTTCCTTTTGAACAAAGCAAGAAAAACACTTTACCCTCCCCCCCACACACTTTTTTCTCAATGGTAGAAAGCAAAATACAATTGTATGAAAGAAATGGCTAAGATAGCCATTCATTGAAATCCAATCTAAATTGCTTTGGAAGAAAAAAAAAAATTCACTACTTAAAATGAAGATGTTTCTAAACTGTCGTATCTCCCAGACCCTGTGCGTGTACTGACCAGGCTAGGACACATGCCTCTGAACAGTGTGGATTCTCCAGGCTTCTCTCCTCTCTCTGTGGTCTCATGAGAGATGAAGGAGGAAGATGGCAGAGGGGGATTAAGTTGACTAGAGGTAGACAGACCAGCAAACAAATGCATGGTGGCAGCCTGGCTGGCTTTCCCAGCTTTTGGCTTTCCTAGGTTTAGGCTGACCATTCTCCTGAGGTTTTATTAGGTTTGGAGGTTTCATGGCAGGTGGTTGTTGGATTTTGCATCTGAGTATACTCTAGCAATAGTTAGAAAGGCAAATATGCTAGAAACTTTCTTTTTTTCCAAAAAGAATGTTATTTTTTTAAATATATGTGTTCAAGATTAGCTGGGGAATTAGGAGAAATCCACAAAAGTTAATGTTAGCCAATATGTGTCTTGAAAACTAGACAATAAAGATAACTACTGTTCTGTTTTATTAGAAACTATAGTCGTATGTATAGTGAATTTAAAAGAATGCAGGCACTCACATTCTTCTAGTATGTCAATGATTTTTTTCTGGTTCACTCTTATTTATCATTATTTTAAATTCATTTTCACATTAATAGTTGCTTTACAGCATTGTGTTAATTTCTGCTGCACAGCAACGTGAATCAGCTGTACCTATAAATGTGTGTGTACATGCTAAGTCGCTTCAGTCCTGTCTGACTCTGTGTGACCCTGTGGACTGTAGCCCGCCAGGCTCCTCTGTCCATGGGATTCTCTAGCCAAGAATACTGGAATGGGTTGCCATGGGGATCTTCCCGTCTCTGATGTCTCCTGCACTGGCAGGCAGGTTCTTTACCACTATGCCATCTGGGAAGCCCATACCTATACCTATATCACCTTGAATGATACAGATGAACTTATTTGCAAAGCAGAAATAGAGACATGGATGATTTTTAAACTTAAAACACTTTATATGAGGCAAGAGATTTAGGGAGACTGAAATCCTCATATTTCATCTGTTGATGAACATAAAAATAGGTGAGGATTTTAGTCTTGCTTTGATGTGTGACCTTAGGCAAACAGTTTGTCTTTTCTGGGCTCCAGTTTCTGTCCTTATTTTGAAGAAGTCGTATCAGATGAGTTTCTTCTAGCGTTCACAGCCCACGATTCTCTTTTACTCAATCTGGAAATGGGGAGCGTAGTCAATGGGAATTCTTATTCTTGGGACAAAGAACAGAATCAATTGAGAGATGTTTAGAGTAGGTGGGGTTCGAGAGCTAGATGAATAAAATGGCAACAAAAAGATAAACTTAGGGGACTTCCCTGGTGGTCCAGTAGTTAAGACTCAGTGCTCCTAATGCAGGGGGCCTGGGTTCAACCTCTGGTCAGGGAACTAGATACCATAAGTCACAACTAAGACCGAGTGGAACCAAATAAATAAACTATTTTAAAAAAAGAAAAAAAAATTTTTTTTTTTTTAAAGATAAACTTAGCTCTTTTGGACTCTGGCCAGCTATTCAGCTTAAAATATCAAGACTTCTGGAGCAAAAGAAAGTTGCAATGGTGAGTCACCCCACACACCCTAAACCAAAGTAGGAGGATGAGTGGTAGGATGATAATCAGAGAAGTTCTCTGACTACAGAGGAAGGACTGTAGCACGTGGGTCTGGCCAAGAACACTACTTTCTTTGAACTATGAATGACCACTGAGGTACCAACCACTGTACTCAATTAAGATGTGTCATAAATGTTATGAATTATGAATATGTACTCATTATTGGGCTTCCCTGGTGGCTCAGATGGTAAAGGATCTGCCTCCAATGTGAGAGACCTGGGTTCCATCCCTGGGTGGGGAAGATCCCCTGGAGGAGGGCCTGGAAACCCACTCCAGTCTTCTTGCCTGGAGAATTCCATAGACAGAGGAGCCTGGCGGGCTACAGTCCCTGGGGTTGCAAGGAGTCAGGCAAGATTGAGTGACTAACACTTTCACTTTTTTCACTCATTATTGATAGGATATTATGAGAAACAGAAATGAAATAAGTCATAGTCCTTGTGCTTAGCATCTAAATAAATCCAGTAGATTAGACTCATAAAGGAGGGAGCTAGCCATCTTGTGGAAGATCCCCTGTAAAAGCAGACGCCTGAGGCCTGACGGTGATCTAGGCAGTGAGAGTTCTGTGCAAATGGACTAGATTGCCATTCCTGAGATGAGCAAAGGGAAATGGAGAAAACTGCTGCTAGGGAAGAATGTCGAGGGCCAGGAAAGAGGGAGCAAAGGAGAGGTCAGAGCAGAAGGCTGGAGAGCTGGAAGGAAGGACCTCAAGTCTATAGCAGATATGAGAACTCAAGGTGGCAGGAAAATAGTGTCGAGCTAGATGAATAAAATGGCAACAAAAAGATAAACTTAGGGGACTTCCCTGGTGGTCCAGTAGTTAAGACTCAGTGCTCCTAATGCAGGGGGCCTGGGTTCAACCTCTGGTCAGGGAACTAGATACCATAAGTCACAACTAAGACCGAGTGGAACCAAATAAATAAACTATTTTAAAAAAAGAAAAAAAAATTTTTTTTTTTTTAAAGATAAACTTAGCTCTTTTGGACTCTGGCCAGCTATTCAGCTTAAAATATCAAGACTTCTGGAGCAAAAGAAAGTTGCAATGGTGAGTCACCCCACACACCCTAAACCAAAGTAGGAGGATGAGTGGTAGGATGATAATCAGAGAAGTTCTCTGACTACAGAGGAAGGACTGTAGCACGTGGGTCTGGCCAAGAACACTACTTTCTTTGAACTATGAATGACCACTGAGGTACCAACCACTGTACTCAATTAAGATGTGTCATAAATGTTATGAATTATGAATATGTACTCATTATTGGGCTTCCCTGGTGGCTCAGATGGTAAAGGATCTGCCTCCAATGTGAGAGACCTGGGTTCCATCCCTGGGTGGGGAAGATCCCCTGGAGGAGGGCCTGGAAACCCACTCCAGTCTTCTTGCCTGGAGAATTCCATAGACAGAGGAGCCTGGCGGGCTACAGTCCCTGGGGTTGCAAGGAGTCAGGCAAGATTGAGTGACTAACACTTTCACTTTTTTCACTCATTATTGATAGGATATTATGAGAAACAGAAATGAAATAAGTCATAGTCCTTGTGCTTAGCATCTAAATAAATCCAGTAGATTAGACTCATAAAGGAGGGAGCTAGCCATCTTGTGGAAGATCCCCTGTAAAAGCAGACGCCTGAGGCCTGACGGTGATCTAGGCAGTGAGAGTTCTGTGCAAATGGACTAGATTGCCATTCCTGAGATGAGCAAAGGGAAATGGAGAAAACTGCTGCTAGGGAAGAATGTCGAGGGCCAGGAAAGAGGGAGCAAAGGAGAGGTCAGAGCAGAAGGCTGGAGAGCTGGAAGGAAGGACCTCAAGTCTATAGCAGATATGAGAACTCAAGGTGGCAGGAAAATAGTGTCTTTTCAGTTGACAATGTGGAAGTGTGTGTGTGCTCAGTTGTGTCCAGCTGTTTGGGACCCTATGGACTGTAGCCCGCCAGGCTCCTCGGTCCATGGGATTTCCCAGGTAAGAATAATGGAGTCGATTGCCATTTTCCTCTCCAGGGGATCTTCCCAGCCCAGGGACAGAACCTGCATCTCTTGCATTTCCTGTATTGGCAGGCGGGTTCTTTACCACTGTGCCACGTGGGAAGCCCCTGACGTGGAAGTGGGACTCACAAGTACAGAAACAGGAGGAAAGGGAATGCCTGAGCCCAGATCGAACAGCGTGGGTGGGCCTCAGCAAGGCGCTCCGGCAGGCCAGCTACGGTCCTGGGCTCCTCTGTCCGCCCGCCGCCCGCACCCCGCTCCAGGCATAGAAATGGTAAAGATGGCAGAAGCTGCAGGCAGAAGCCATCACCGTGGAGAAGGGAACAGACCTTGGATGTTTTAAAGGGGAATTGCTGAAAGTTCGCCTGCTCTGAACACAGAAAAGAAGTGACATTCCTCAGGATACAAATGACTAGCAGTCCTAGTGCAGCAGCCTACAAGGATGGAGCCGGGGGAGGGGTGTGGAGTGGGTGTAGAGATCAGCCCTTACTATGCAAAGTGGGCTCCGAGGAGCCGCAGTGGGCATCACCTGGGAGCTTGTTAGACGCAGATTCTCAGTCCGGGCCCCAGACCAGGAGAATCGCAATCTGCATTTGAAAAAGATCTCCAGGGGAGTCATATGCACATTAAAGTTGAAGAAGCGCTGCACTAAATAAGCCGGGGTCAGCAAACTTTCTGTTAAGGGCCTGATATCCTCGGCTTTTCAGCCACATTCAGTTTCTGTCCCTGTTTCCTCCTCCTCCTCCCTCTTCCTCTTTCCTCCTCCTCCTCCTCCTTTACAAGCCTCCGCATTGAGGCCACAGACCTGGGTCCCCACCCCCACAGGGCTGAGCTGAGGAGGGTGGGTGGTATCAGGGACCAAAAGCAAAGTAAATAGTCAATATCCCTGGAGCAAAGTGTGAGCTTCCCCCACGTGTCTTAACCTTTCTGTGACCCCGTGAGCTACCGGGGCTATTAGGCGTACGCAGCCCACAGAGCCTTTGAGCATGAACAGTAATGTATGTTAATAATCTTTAGAAACTCTAAGAGCATCATCCTGATCATCTTTTGTTTCACTGAAAGTGAAAGAGGAGCTGGCTGTCCTGGCATGTGGTGGGTTCTCCTTGTTCCAAATCACCACCCACAGCTGGGGGAAGCTGGCTAGTCAACAGGAGACTCAGAAAGCAAAAACAAAATGAAACAAAAAAGCCCATTGCAAATCATCAGCTCATAAAATCTCCAGCTACATTTTTGCTTTTGAATCATCATCTTTTTCCATTCTGGCACATTCTAAAGTTATTTTAAACTTGCATTTCCCTTGGATTCACCTACAACTGACTAATTCAACTTGGGCCTCTAATTCCCAAGATCTTGTAGGTCAGGGGTCCCCAGCCACGAGGATCTAATGCCTGATGATCTGAGATGGAGTCTGATGATGTGAAATAAAGTGCACAATAAACGTAATGTGCTTGACTCATCCTGAAACCATCCCCCACCCCATCCGTTGGAAAATTGTCTTCCATGAAACCCGTCCCTGGTGCTGAAAATCTTGGGGATCCCTGCTGTAGACCACAGAATGTCCTGTGCCATGTTTAAGGCTCACCGCATGCTTTTCACTTGCACTAAATGCTTTATGTACCTTCATGACAACCCTGTGAAGTAACTATTATTATAGATAACAATTTACAGATGAGAAGATAAAATCAAAGAAGTAACTATCCAAGGTCACATAGCTGTGATGCAGCTGAGATTCAAACCCTGCTGTCTGATTCCAAAGGCCCTGATCTTAAGTCCAAAAATTTACAACTAAAGAAGAAAGTGAATGTTAGGGTATAAAGACACTATATAAATATGAGAATGGACTTCAGAGCCATCTTTTTCAATGCATCGTACTCTCTGTGCAGATTGTGAGTGGTCAGAAGGTGTCTAGCGTTTCTAAGGTATATGTGGAGAGGTGACAAAAGGCAGGGTGTTTTTAGTTTTTGGTTGAGGGTTCTTTTTTTTTGGTTGGTTGGTTTTGTTTGTTTGGTTTCATTTTGTTTTGCCATGCCAAGAAGCTTGTGGGATCTTACTTCCCTGACCAGGGATTGAGCCTGGGCCCCAAGCAGTGGAAGCACAGAGTCTTAGCCACTGGAGTCGCAGGGAATTCCCCAGGATATATTTGTAAAAAGGGAAAGGCATGTGTATAAGGCATCTCACTTTTCTGCATACGTGGCCTGAACTTTTCAGACTCTCGGTGATGCATTTGCTTTCTCTCGTAATCACCTCCCCTCGTCCAGGGCACTCATGTGCTCTTGCCCAAAAGCTGAGAGGTCACCAATGTCCACACAGCATGAGGCGTTCACAGCAGCAGGGCCATGGTGGAGAACTAGCGATGTTCACCAGGCCCAGGGAGCCACATCACCCTCTCCCTGTGGTTGGTCAAGGTTACTATTTTGCCTTTTTGACATACTATCAATTATGCTGCTAAGAGAGATACTGGACCTTTAGTTTTCTTATAAAATAAGAAACTGAGTTTAATTAAACCATCAGTAACTTGGACCTAATTATTTCAGACAGTATTTAATTAATGTTTCATGGGTACCTAATGTAATTAAGGTTCCTTTAATAAGACCTTCTGTGACATTAAAATATATGACCTTTATCTTCCTTATCTACCATATTCTGACAACTGAGATTTGTCATTTTCACTAAAAGGTACAGTTTGATTAAATAGAACAGACCATAAAATTAATCTGGCAAATTATACTTGTTTGTTTCTTTTTTCCTCCCCCCTCAAGACCTAATAAGTTAGGTCTTTTAATTAGCAGTCCAGATACAAGTGTTCATGCTACCATTTTACTTTTAATTTGCCAAAGTGATCCTTTTGTACATGAATTTTTGTGACCAAAGCAGATAACAACTATCCTTTATTAATCATGGTGAAGGGTTCAATCTTTTAAGATATGAAAAATAATGAGCTGTTCGTTACCTTAACAATGACTGGTGATTGTTTTAAGATGTCCAGCTGTTAATAAAAAGGTTTAATTCCTGATACTAATAAGGTACTCTAAATATGAAAATCTCTATTGGCATTGCAAACAAACTGCATCCTAAAATCTAAGGTGATTCAAGAGGTGCTCAAGACCCTCTCCCACAAAAGTCAAAGAAAACCAAAATTGGAAAGATCTCCATGACCTTGGCCCCCAGAGATGCACATATTCAAGACTTGATTGGGAAAGGGGGAATTAGTCTTATATTGACTAAATATATAATTTGCTAAGAAATTATATTGTTTGACAAAAGCGGAGACAGGTAGGCTAAGAGAATTATAACACAGGCAGGAATCCTAATATCGCCTTCCCACTTTCAAGACGCCCAGAGACTAGACTCCCTTCTATTTTAGCAACACAGAGAACAGATTTCTTCTGAAAGACAAGAGCTTCCCCCACCTTCAAGGAGCGGAGCCGAAGTTGGGAAAGGAAAAAGGAGCAATAGTTCTTCTGTGAGGCACTGGTACTAGGGCTGCAAAGCAGTAGACACAGGAAGGAAGCGGGAACAAAGGAGGTGCGTCCTCAGAGGTCTGCAGAGAGTCTGGAGAACTTTGGAGAGAGTCTGCAGAGAGCCTCTCCTAAGTCAACTGAGTGAGATTCTCAACACGCAGTATGGAGGCTGTCACTGGTCTAGACCCATGTATGCTGCAGAACTTTCTGTAATGACAAATGCTCTAGGTCTGCGCTGATCAATATGGTAGCCATGGGCTACTGAACACTTAATCTGGGGTTAGTGCAACTGAGCAACTGAAATTTTAATGTGACTGAATTTGAAGTAATTCAGACTGAAATTGAGAGAGCCACTTGTGACTAAGGGCATATCTTATTTAATAGGACTGCTCCAGATAATCTCCCTCCTGGCCCCACCCATTCACGGGAGGACAGGCAGCCTCCTTCGCAGAGCACTCCCATATCCACAAATCCCCAGCTACTCTTCTGAGCCCAACTCCATTGCCTCACTTGGACACTGCTTCCAGTTTCTACTAACTCCTTCCTTCCACAGCAGCTCTGGGATAATGTCCCTATGGAAGGATTTGCCCACATGCTGCAGTCACTGCCCTGTCTCACTGGTTCAACAAATAATACTCCTATGCCTTGTGAGGTAGGAAGAGGCAAGCAGAGACATAGCAATGCCTAGAGGCCACTTTTCTCCAGAAAACAAGATACAAAGGGAGAAGGGAGAGCATTTTGGAACATGGGGCCACGATTCTGTAGGTCTTCCTACTCTGTTAAGTGGCTTGGAGATCAGACGGATCTAAAGTAAAATTCAAATGCCTCCACTTCCTGGCTGTGTGATCCTAAGCAAGTCATTTTCCTCTCTGAGTTTTTGTACCCTTCTTGGTGAAAGAGGGGAATTGCCCAGGCCTTTCAGAGTGGCTATGAAGACTCAAAAAGGTAATGAGAGAGAAAATGCTCTAGAGAATCCTAAAGCATTACATCAAAGCTGTATAGGGCTGTGCCTTTGTTAACCAGGTTAACATCCAGGAGGTGGTGAGGGACAGGGAAGCCTGGCATGCTGCAGCCCCTGAAGTTGCAAAGAGTCAGACGTGACTGGGCAACTGAGCAAAAGCAACAACAACCAGTTTAGCACTGTGCCCAGCGTCACGTGTGAAAACCATTCCTTTTGCTCTTGTCCCAGATCCCAGATTGAAACCTAGAAGGGTGGGCTGAGTCCTGGGAATGCTGGCCCTCAGGCTATTGCTCAGATCACAGGAGGGTCCTCTGGACTTTGATTCTACAGTCTGAGTCAGAGAGCAATAGGCTATTTAGGAGCTCTACTTGCATAAGAAAAGAGACTGCAGAAAAGTCAGAGGAAATTCCAAATATATATATATGTATATGTATGTATGTATATGTTCAGTTAAACATTTATTGAGCGGATAGTGTCCAAAAAGGTGCATTTGTGATAAGTCGCTCAGTTATGTCTAACTCTTTGTGACCCCACAGAGTGTAGCCCGCCAGGTTCCTCTGTCCATGGGATTCTCCAGGCAAGAAGACTGGAGTGGGCGGCCATGCCCTCCTGCAGGGATGGAGCTCCCGTCCTCTGCAGCTCCTGTACTGGCAGGTGGATTCTTTACCACTGCGCCCTCCTCCAGATGGCAGCTGTGAAGGGAGAAAGTTAGGGTCTCCTGGGCATCAGATCATTCAAACTCCTGAAGGCTATGGCAAGAGAGGAGATGCTAAAGATGTGGGAAAAGAAAAGGTAGAGCTTTAAGAAATAAATGTTTAAATTTCTTACAACTCTGTTCCTGCTTCAAAAATACAGCTGTAGAGAGGATGTTTGGAACTCTCTATAGGTTGTCCTCAGAAAGTTGAATTATATACTTAAAAACAGAAAAGGAACAAGAAATCTAGAATCCTAATAGGAATTCTGGTAATGACTGATGACTTTTTATTATCACTGATTAAATTTCCATGAGAAATTGTGTTGATGAGAAGGATTAATTTAACAAATTAGTTGCGGGATGAAGCTTACGCGTAAAAGAAGTTCTAAGACTCTGACATTAAATACAGAAAAAAATGTTTCCAACACAGAGAACAGCTACATTTGGACGTATAAACTGACCCTTTTCTTTTTAAAACTATGGTGAGGGACAGGAAGCCTGGCATGCTGCAGCCCCTGAAGTTGCAAAGAGTCAGACGTGACTGGGCAACTGAGCAAAAGCAACAACAACCAGTTTAGCACTGTGCCCAGCGTCACGTGTGAAAACCATTCCTTTTGCTCTTGTCCCAGATCCCAGATTGAAACCTAGAAGGGTGGGCTGAGTCCTGGGAATGCTGGCCCTCAGGCTATTGCTCAGATCACAGGAGGGTCCTCTGGACTTTGATTCTACAGTCTGAGTCAGAGAGCAATAGGCTATTTAGGAGCTCTACT
Organism: Tragulus kanchil; assembly: GCA_022376925.1. Taxonomy (NCBI): domain Eukaryota; kingdom Metazoa; phylum Chordata; class Mammalia; order Artiodactyla; family Tragulidae; genus Tragulus; species Tragulus kanchil. The sequence continues at coordinate 12,283,861 of JAIOJX010000001.1, forward strand.
TGCATAAGAAAAGAGACTGCAGAAAAGTCAGAGGAAATTCCAAATATATATATATGTATATGTATGTATGTATATGTTCAGTTAAACATTTATTGAGCGGATAGTGTCCAAAAAGGTGCATTTGTGATAAGTCGCTCAGTTATGTCTAACTCTTTGTGACCCCACAGAGTGTAGCCCGCCAGGTTCCTCTGTCCATGGGATTCTCCAGGCAAGAAGACTGGAGTGGGCGGCCATGCCCTCCTGCAGGGATGGAGCTCCCGTCCTCTGCAGCTCCTGTACTGGCAGGTGGATTCTTTACCACTGCGCCCTCCTCCAGATGGCAGCTGTGAAGGGAGAAAGTTAGGGTCTCCTGGGCATCAGATCATTCAAACTCCTGAAGGCTATGGCAAGAGAGGAGATGCTAAAGATGTGGGAAAAGAAAAGGTAGAGCTTTAAGAAATAAATGTTTAAATTTCTTACAACTCTGTTCCTGCTTCAAAAATACAGCTGTAGAGAGGATGTTTGGAACTCTCTATAGGTTGTCCTCAGAAAGTTGAATTATATACTTAAAAACAGAAAAGGAACAAGAAATCTAGAATCCTAATAGGAATTCTGGTAATGACTGATGACTTTTTATTATCACTGATTAAATTTCCATGAGAAATTGTGTTGATGAGAAGGATTAATTTAACAAATTAGTTGCGGGATGAAGCTTACGCGTAAAAAAGAAGTTCTAAGACTCTGACATTAAATACAGAAAAAAATGTTTCCAACACAGAGAACAGCTACATTTGGACGTATAAACTGACCCTTTTCTCATTATTTTCTAAAATCAGATAATGTTGGTTATCTCAGTGGATTATGTCAATAAACAAATAGTTATTTTGCTTATAACTTCTTTCTTTAAAAGCTTCTTCATTTTAAGAATGCGGGAGTAGGGGAGTGATGGGAAACTGATCATCTTAAAATAAAAATAATATAGGGACAGGAAACAGACTTCTGTGTACATTTTAAAAAAACTGTTTCATAGTTGCAATGGACTATTTCATCACCAACACAGATCAGGCTCGTTTTAATCAAATTGAATTTAGATTATAGACTTTCGTGTAAAACCTAATTCACTTTGAATTCCCCGGTCATGACTTGTGTGCACCTTACAGGACAAGGTTAAAGAGATTACAAGGGGGTTCACGGCAGCAGCATCTGCTGGTTAGTCTTCGGCCCGCTGGTTTAATGAGAGGTTATACACAGTCTGTCAGAAGGACTTGTGTTCCAGGCAGGTGCTTGAGAGAAATCTTCACTCCCATTATGACAACCAACAGGCTTTCAGGAATACACACTGGCGCATCCCTGTTCCTCTGATGTATAAAATGGCATGATACTTGTCACCATTTAGCTAAACTTACAAGCAGAAATTATGACCAGACCTATTTTTCTTTTGCAGTTCCAAAAGGAAGTAGCGCTGTTACTCTGAAATATAGCTTTTCAGAAAGCCGATTTATGCTTATTTTCCTTAAAACGACAGTCATCCTAAAGAGGTATATTTCTAGGCGACACAATGCTACACACAATGGTATAAATAGTATGCAGATTCTAGAAGGAAACTGTTGGAGAATGCTTATGAACAGGGAGGGAACACACAAATCATTCCTCCTGAAAATTCTAATACAAATTTGTAAAAAATTTAAATTCATTAAAACATTTTCTATTTCTATTCAGAAGTTCTTCGGAGACAAGCTTAAAGATGTTTCTGTAATTATTGTAACAGGAAGGGGTTCGAGCCATTAAAATAATCTTTGGCAATTCAGTGTGATTCTCCTTATTTATGCAGCACTCTTTTCCACTCTTTTCTGAGTGCGTAAAAAGAAGTTCTAAGACTCTGACATTAAATACAGAAAAAAATGTTTCCAACACAGAGAACAGCTACATTTGGACGTATAAACTGACCCTTTTCTCATTATTTTCTAAAATCAGATAATGTTGGTTATCTCAGTGGATTATGTCAATAAACAAATAGTTATTTTGCTTATAACTTCTTTCTTTAAAAGCTTCTTCATTTTAAGAATGCGGGAGTAGGGGAGTGATGGGAAACTGATCATCTTAAAATAAAAATAATATAGGGACAGGAAACAGACTTCTGTGTACATTTTAAAAAAACTGTTTCATAGTTGCAATGGACTATTTCATCACCAACACAGATCAGGCTCGTTTTAATCAAATTGAATTTAGATTATAGACTTTCGTGTAAAACCTAATTCACTTTGAATTCCCCGGTCATGACTTGTGTGCACCTTACAGGACAAGGTTAAAGAGATTACAAGGGGGTTCACGGCAGCAGCATCTGCTGGTTAGTCTTCGGCCCGCTGGTTTAATGAGAGGTTATACACAGTCTGTCAGAAGGACTTGTGTTCCAGGCAGGTGCTTGAGAGAAATCTTCACTCCCATTATGACAACCAACAGGCTTTCAGGAATACACACTGGCGCATCCCTGTTCCTCTGATGTATAAAATGGCATGATACTTGTCACCATTTAGCTAAACTTACAAGCAGAAATTATGACCAGACCTATTTTTCTTTTGCAGTTCCAAAAGGAAGTAGCGCTGTTACTCTGAAATATAGCTTTTCAGAAAGCCGATTTATGCTTATTTTCCTTAAAACGACAGTCATCCTAAAGAGGTATATTTCTAGGCGACACAATGCTACACACAATGGTATAAATAGTATGCAGATTCTAGAAGGAAACTGTTGGAGAATGCTTATGAACAGGGAGGGAACACACAAATCATTCCTCCTGAAAATTCTAATACAAATTTGTAAAAAATTTAAATTCATTAAAACATTTTCTATTTCTATTCAGAAGTTCTTCGGAGACAAGCTTAAAGATGTTTCTGTAATTATTGTAACAGGAAGGGGTTCGAGCCATTAAAATAATCTTTGGCAATTCAGTGTGATTCTCCTTATTTATGCAGCACTCTTTTCCACTCTTTTCTGAGTGTGCCTAAGTCCCCTTTTGACTTCACAGAAATGGTCACTTCTAAGCAGTGTATCACAAAGAGGTTCAAATTCCAAAATCAATCAAGTCATTTTGCCAAAGAAGAAGGATTTACAATCGAGTAATCTGTAATCATATGGATGCCTTATGATAATTATCTTCCTTTTGAGCATGTATTTCTGACCAAGGGTGATATAAAAAGGGAGGAAGAGGATGGAGGTGGCTCTTGGTATTGGATGAGGATGAGACTGAAAAATCCCAAGCATTTTATCTTTATATTAGGTTCCTTTTCTGCCTATGCCCTACTTGTATACCATTGTGCCAAAAAGAACCGGACACAGCTCTTGACAAATCATGGCTTAAATATTCATTTTGAGTAGGCATAAAAATTATAATAAGAAGATGTGCAATTTTCTCAACAGACCTATCATAATCATGAGGAGAACTGACTATTCGTGGTGGGGATACAAGATGAACAGGTGTTGGGCTCAAGAGAATGCATGAATTTCTCCAATTTTAACAACTGGGATCTCGACTAAGGAGGAGAGAAGTTTTTCTAGTGCCTATGTCCTGGATGGAAGCAGACGTGAGCACACCAGGGTAAACCGGAGTTGTTCAGAAGCAGCTCCACATGTGGGTTTGCATCTGCTTTGGAATGTATTGACCTGTGCTTGTCGTTCATGAGTTGTAAACCTCTAGCTAAGCTCCCCCTCTCCCTCACAGAGCATGCCACCAGGCTCCTAGCGGCTGACACAAGTGCCGGAGAGGAAAGCAAGAAAATGGCCTCAGCCGCGAGGAATGTGAAGGATTAGGGTGTTTAATGACTTAGAAGCTGAGCGATATTGACAATTCTCCCAGTGTTTAATCACACATTGAAGGCAACTTGAAGAGTCAGAGAGCGGTTTAATTTGAGGACAATAAAAGCAAACAAACTGTCTTGTCCAGACAAGTCAATTTCTGGTAAAGTGGCAGCATGTCTGAAATAGAGTTTCTCCTACCCCATAGCTGCCGTAGTGGGTGGACTCTCAAACAGCCAGATGCTCGAAGACACACTGGCCTGGGCTGACCCCTTGCCCAATTCGATAATAGATGAAGTGAGAATGAATGAGCTTAATGGAAATGTATGGCTATCTATTGGTCCTCACCAGCATGTGCATTAACAATTGAGGCAGACTTATGATTATGTAGATATCTAAAATATTTCTTTGGTGATTTTTCTAGTGCATTTATGGACGCTCACAAGATAAACACAGGTACTAAAACTCAATTACAAAATATGTTACGAAAACAAGGCTGAATGATTTTTCCTGGATTAAGTAAGCACTTCTCAGTTTGGCAGAAGCCTCAGCTCTTTAGTCCTCCTACAGACCCACCGCTTTTTGGAATTCTGTCCGTTAAGGAAACCACAGGACCAAAATATTTCAAAACAGTTTTTCACAGTTTTCCTCAGAGGTCTTAGAGGTGAGTGGCCTAGGTAAAGCCTGACATTTGCATGCCAATAGATGAGTTTAACAGACTTTAACACACTGGCAGGTAGTGAACCATTATTTAAGTGTTAATGAAGACATTTTCCTGAGGATGGGTCTGCATTTTTGCATAAATCTCATGCAGAAAGCTGATGGAAATTTTGGCTTGCCCCAAGCAGTGAGGGGAAGTAAAGTAGTGATTTTCCCAGGCAAACGTACCCAGAAGGTGGTCAAAGCCGCCTAATGCAGCACGCTGAGAACTAAAACATCACCATCAATCAGTCACAAGTCGGGGGAAAAAAAAAACCTATTTCTTCGCTGTGGCATGAAATTTCTGGTTTTCAAAACTGAAAAGATTTATCCTTCTTAGCACAAGGTTGTAGATTTAAACAGGAATCCAGGCTCCTTGCATGTTAGGAAGGTGAATGTGTGGAAGATTCTGTCGCTTCCAGTGACCTGCCTTCTTGGCACAGATGGGGACGGCATGGGGAAGAGGGTCTGATACAGAAACTCCTGCGTGAAAGCACCTTGGACAGAGCCTTGAGCTTGCATTCCCGAAACACTGGTTTCCCCAAGGCCACGTTCACCTTGTCCTGAAACATTGCCCTAAAATCCTTTGGGTGACAACTTCCTGATTACTTCTTCCCTTCCAGATGCTCGAAGACACACTGGCCTGGGCTGACCCTTGCCCAATTCGATAATAGATGAAGTGAGAATGAATGAGCTTAATGGAATTGTATGGCTATCTATTGGTCCTCACCAGCATGTGCATTAACAATTGAGGCAGACTTATGATTATGTAGATATCTAAAATATTTCTTTGGTGATTTTTCTAGTGCATTTATGGACGCTCACAAGATAAACACAGGTACTAAAACTCAATTACAAAATATGTTACGAAAACAAGGCTGAATGATTTTTCCTGGATTAAGTAAGCACTTCTCAGTTTGGCAGAAGCCTCAGCTCTTTAGTCCTCCTACAGACCCACCGCTTTTTGGAATTCTGTCCGTTAAGGAAACCACAGGACCAAAATATTTCAAAACAGTTTTTCACAGTTTTCCTCAGAGGTCTTAGAGGTGAGTGGCCTAGGTAAAGCCTGACATTTGCATGCCAATAGATGAGTTTAACAGACTTTAACACACTGGCAGGTAGTGAACCATTATTTAAGTGTTAATGAAGACATTTTCCTGAGGATGGGTCTGCATTTTTGCATAAATCTCATGCAGAAAGCTGATGGAAATTTTGGCTTGCCCCAAGCAGTGAGGGGAAGTAAAGTAGTGATTTTCCCAGGCAAACGTACCCAGAAGGTGGTCAAAGCCGCCTAATGCAGCACGCTGAGAACTAAAACATCACCATCAATCAGTCACAAGTCGGGGGAAAAAAAAAACCTATTTCTTCGCTGTGGCATGAAATTTCTGGTTTTCAAAACTGAAAAGATTTATCCTTCTTAGCACAAGGTTGTAGATTTAAACAGGAATCCAGGCTCCTTGCATGTTAGGAAGGTGAATGTGTGGAAGATTCTGTCGCTTCCAGTGACCTGCCTTCTTGGCACAGATGGGGACGGCATGGGGAAGAGGGTCTGATACAGAAACTCCTGCGTGAAAGCACCTTGGACAGAGCCTTGAGCTTGCATTCCCGAAACACTGGTTTCCCCAAGGCCACGTTCACCTTGTCCTGAAACATTGCCCTAAAATCCTTTGGGGTCAAATGACAACTTCCTGATTACTTCTTCCCTTCTTTCCTCAAGTCTGAAGAAGCAACTGTTCTCTGCAGGGCCTGCCGCAAGGCACTGAGGACACACGCTCCAGGGCTCACATTCTCAGCGAGGCAGGGGTAGGGAGCTGACAAACGGAAAAATGGCCAAGGGCAGCACACTGTGGGCAGGGCCCCCACTGAGGTCAGTACGGAACGCTCTCCAGGCACAGAAACCACGGCGGCCAACTAACTTGGTCTGTGATCAAAGGATTCAACACAACTTCTCTCCAGGTGACTTCTGGCTTTGAGAGAGCTAAAATGTTATCTCCCCCCAGAGCTGGACGACTTCTGAATTATATAAGGCGGAGTTTTTCACTCAGCAAAGGAGGTGGGGACAAGTAGGGAAAGATGAGAACCGGGTGGAAGGGTGTCCACCCACCTACCTCCAAACTCCCTTCAAAGTATAAACAGAGTGGCTGCGGCTTAGCAAAGAAACCGAGTTTTGCCAACCGAGAAGACAGTGTGTCTGTCTCTTGTTTAGACTGGTTTTTATAGTGCTTAACATCGTACATCTTAATTTTCAAAAAGTATCCAATTCCTTCCCCCCTACCAGTGGAATCCCTTTGCCTACAACCCAAACAGAAGCTTTTGCAGAACCTGAGTGTCAGAATCGCAAAGACACGACGGACAGCAAGCTGTTCACTGAGAATAAAAGAGACAGGCAGGGTGGCTCCGGTTGAAGCCAGGAAAGAAGGAAAGGTATTCCCCCGGGTCACTCCAAAAGGTCTGTGGCCTCTATAGCCTGCGCAACTTCTGTCCCCAGCAGTCTCCCCACTAGACCGTGAGACCCCCCAAAGAGCAACTGAATCTTCCTGATGTTCCTATTTCTGAAAACTACCACACTGCCCCATTAATCACCTGAGCAGAAGCAAACTGAAGTGAAAAGGAATGCGAGGGAAGGAGAAACAAATGGCGTGAGCCAGAGAGGAGCCGGTGTGTCAGGAGGCAAGGGAAAGGCACTCATGGTCAGACGGGGTCAACAGAGGGAGAAGATAGTTGAGATCCAAAAATGAATAATGCTTGTCTCAAGTAACTCAAAACATTATGCAGAGAGAGAAAAGCAAGCAAGCAATCAGGAAACTATAATTATAGCAACGTTGTATACAGAGCCCACCAAGGCAGGAACACAGAACCACGTGGCAGAGGCAGGGGACGGGGGAGGTAAGGCTTGAGCTATGTGACCTCACCTTTTAAAGCTGAGGTTTTCTTGGTGGGGGGTGCGGGGCACCGCTCCATGCAGCTTGCAGTGAAAGTGCTGAGTCCTAAGCATTGGACCAATGGGGGAATTCCTCCCAACCGAGCCTTTTAATACAGAGGGTCCTCAGTTATATATGAAAAATCTTGACCACCAACCACATCAACCTGCCTACCCCAGCAGCTGGTAGGAAAACTTCTTTAAAACAGGTGAATCTTGAGTCCACTGGGGACTTCTGATAAAACAATGTCACCAAAGGCAATGGAAGAGGGGCACTGTTGGCACTGGATAAGACACTGCCCATCTGAAAGGCAGCAGCAGTCTCCAGAGAGGCCATTTCCCTCCTGCTCTTACTTTTCAGAAAAAAGGATTTCCTTAGGCAGACCCACTGCTGACCCTCAGAGAGTCCGGTGTTCCCCTCAGGACAGAATATTTGCATTGCTGAGCTTCCCCCACCACTGGCCCTAGGCCGAAAAACCTGCCAGAATCTCTTTTGGAAAGAACCTCTATTGAAATATTCTGTTCTTAATTTTAAAATCAGCTCTTTACTTACAGATAGTATTGGAGAGTTTACAGATTTTCTCGATTAAACACTTGATTAATGGAACCATCTGAGAAGGTCGTGGTTTTCCCCCTTCCAGGGAGGAGCATGCAGATGCCCACAGACGGGAAGCGTCCTACCTCCAGACTCACACTCTGTCTTTTGGGTGCGGGGTGCAGGACTTCACAGCTTCTCCATACTGCACCGCCCCTCTTGTGCACTAAGGATTAGCAAGGCATTTTCTTCTTTGGACGGGTCTCTCTGAAGAATTTTTTTAAAGCCCCAATTTCTCCATTGCACATTTTGAACTGATTTTGAACATTGTTATGATTACTGTCCTGTTTAAAAATCACTGTAGGTAAATCCTACCCAAGGTGGGCAGAGGGGAGGTTTGGGGTGGGGACCTCTGGTGCTTCACTGCACAAGAAATGGAGTCGCTGTCTTCTGCCTTGCCGTCAGTGCACTCCACAATTCAAGCCTAACTCCCCCTTTGCACTGTGGTTCCTTCTAGCTCTAAGCCACAAGCTCTAAGCCGGCTCGCAAACACACCTTGCACTGCCAATCATGCCCATGAGCCTTCTTCACGGATCCTTGCACAGCTGTGCGATTCAATGCACAGCTCACAACTCAGAGCCCACCTTCCCAAGAATCCTTCTAAAACACCCCAGACGAAACGGCATCCTCTCTCCCTTCTATTCCTACTGCACTGGACACCTCTGTGAATACCTGGAAGAGAGGCTGGGTTTTGTTTCAGCTACTCTTCCTATACACTGAGTTCCTGGAGAGCACCATCTGTCTCTTCCACACTGTCCAAGGCAGGGTAACAGACCTTTTTAAAATGGGCATTAAGCGGGGGCTCTGTGGCGACCTGGAGGGGTGGGATGGAGAGGGAGATGAGAAGGAGGTTCAGGATAGGGGGGACCTATGTCCACTTATGGCAGATTCAGGTTGATGTGTGCCAGTAAACAACACGACTCTATAAAAAAGTAATGATAGATAAAACAACACGCACGCACACAAATGGGTATTTAATAAGACTAAGCATCAGCCTAGCTTCTTGACTTAATACAATTGAAAATGGCTAAACAGGGCTTCCCTGGTGGTCCAATGGGTAAGCACACCACCTTGCAGTGCAAGGGGTGCCAATTGGATCCCTGGCCTTGGAAGATCCCACGTGCTGCGGAGCGGCTGGACCCATGTGTCCAATTACCGAGCAGGAACTCTGGAGCACATGCGCCCCGAGCCGGCGCTGTGCGACAACAGAGGCCACCGCGATGGGAGGCCCACACGGGCCATAGAACAAAGATGGATGAAAATGGAGAAATGAAAGACCAATAGGAGTGGCCCCCCTGCTCCCCTCCCTCCCCACCCACCCCCACCAAAATAAATAAATAAATAAATCTTTAAAAAAAAAAAAAAAAAACACAAGAAAATGGCTAAACAATCAATTGTTTTCTTCCTGCCCGAATGAAAGTTTATTGACATCAGATAATACACCTGAATATCTACCTGAACTTCGTCTATACCCTCCTTTGTTCAATGCCCTGCGGGGCCTCAAAAGTCAGGAATAACTTTCCAAAATAAGGACACAAGAGGACCACATAGTGTGTTAAAATGGTGTCTGCTTTCCCGTGTACAGAGTTCTTCCAGAAGCTCACTGCTATAACTGCCGCTTTTCAGAGAATACCACCATGGATTTTAAAATTTCAATTGAAACCCCCAAATCAAATGGAAATTATGTCAAATAGACGATATTAAAGTTCTAATGTCATAGATTGGAGGACAACCATGTGTTATCTTATCATGGAGAGGAAAGGACGAAGCAAAGACTGCGATGACAATCTGCATTTTATAGCTGAGGAAACTGAGACCCAGGGGGAAGGAAGTGATACCTCTCAGGTGATAGTCACTGGGGCTGATAAGAAAGAATTTAGCAACCAAATGAATAAGCATCTATTGAATACTAACCCGTATATCAGGGGTTTTCAGGGGTATTTAACACTCACAAATCTCCCTGGCAGATATATTCAGCAGGGAGGATGACATTCCAATGCACAAATCCAATCAGGATAATTATTCAAAAGCTCCAGGATCTGATCAAAGGCTCATAACGAACTGAGAAGTATTTATTCAACAGGATCCCTTACCTTGGGAATCCGGAGCATTCAAGCAGAGGCTGGCGCCACCGCCACCCGAACTCCCTCTTCACACAAGGTGCAGCTTCACAGATGTGAAAGTCAGATTCATATCATTTAAATCACACCTAAGTGCAACTTCAACTTAATTGCATTAGAGGCAAGGTGAGATGAATCAAAAAAGATGAGGCTAAAGAGATGTGATTAAAGGTTAAGGAGCTAAAGCAGCAGAGGTGAAAGGAGCAGACGTGATTCCTGGCTTCCTCCGCCTCCTGAAACCCACACAAAGCTCCTGGAAGCCATGGTGACCCTAACCAGTGGGGGGTGACTGCTCTAGGTCACCTTGTGATCCCTCTACTCTTCCAACGTGTCTTGGTCAGTTTGGGCTAGCATAACTCTAAAGGACAGGCTGACCTAAAAAACAGACATTTATTTCTCTCAGATCTGGAGGCTGAGAAGTCCAAGATCAGGGAGCCAACATGGTTGGGTTCTGCTAAGAGCTGGTTTCCTGGTTGAAGGCTGCCCGTTTCTCGTATCTGTCCTCTGCAGAGGAGAACAAGCTAACTCTCTGGCCTCTTCTTATAAAGCACTTAATCCCATCGCCATGGGGGCTCCATGGACATGACCTTATTGCCAAAGCTGCACCTCCAAATGCAATCATGGGGTGGGCGTTACGGGAGGGTTAGGCTTCAACCTAGGAATTGGAGAGGGACACAAACATTCAGTAACACAACTCCAGACGCTTTCCTCCAGCCCCAGCACACAGCAGACTGGGATGCCTTCTCTCGTGGATAATGCTCGGGAACCTAGCTTCCTCAGATTGGTTCTGCTCCTCCAAGGATCTGTCTGCTGCAAGAGGTGATGGCTCTAACTAGCACATCTAAAAGAACCACCACAGCGGAAAAGAATCCAGGACCACGTCGGTTTACTTACTATTAAAAACAACATCACATGCAAAGTTTTGGGAATCTTCAAAATCTTACAAGGGAAAGGGCGCTTGGAAAGCATCTAGTCCAGCACCCTCATTCCTCGCTTGGAGAAAATGAGATCCAGAGGGAGGATAGTCTTCATTTAAAATCACACAGGAAGGGAATCAGGCCCTCCTAGGGCAGTGTGGTGGAAAGAACCCATCATTTCAAGATAGAGAGGACATCTCAAAGCTTGGTCACTGTGTAACACAGTTTTAATAACTTCCTTGGTAGCTCAGCTGGTAAACAATCCACCTGCAAAGCAGGAGACCCTGGTTCAATCTCTAGGTCGGGAAGATCCCCTGGAGAAGGGATAGGCTATCCACTCCGAGAGCTTCCTGGTGGTTCAAGCAGCAGAGGTGAAAGGAGCAGACGTGATTCCTGGCTTCCTCCGCCTCCTGAAACCCACACAAAGCTCCTGGAAGCCATGGTGACCCTAACCAGTGGGGGGTGACTGCTCTAGGTCACCTTGTGATCCCTCTACTCTTCCAACGTGTCTTGGTCAGTTTGGGCTAGCATAACTCTAAAGGACAGGCTGACCTAAAAAACAGACATTTATTTCTCTCAGATCTGGAGGCTGAGAAGTCCAAGATCAGGGAGCCAACATGGTTGGGTTCTGCTAAGAGCTGGTTTCCTGGTTGAAGGCTGCCCGTTTCTCGTATCTGTCCTCTGCAGAGGAGAACAAGCTAACTCTCTGGCCTCTTCTTATAAAGCACTTAATCCCATCGCCATGGGGGCTCCATGGACATGACCTTATTGCCAAAGCTGCACCTCCAAATGCAATCATGGGGTGGGCGTTACGGGAGGGTTAGGCTTCAACCTAGGAATTGGAGAGGGACACAAACATTCAGTAACACAACTCCAGACGCTTTCCTCCAGCCCCAGCACACAGCAGACTGGGATGCCTTCTCTCGTGGATAATGCTCGGGAACCTAGCTTCCTCAGATTGGTTCTGCTCCTCCAAGGATCTGTCTGCTGCAAGAGGTGATGGCTCTAACTAGCACATCTAAAAGAACCACCACAGCGGAAAAGAATCCAGGACCACGTCGGTTTACTTACTATTAAAAACAACATCACATGCAAAGTTTTGGGAATCTTCAAAATCTTACAAGGGAAAGGGCGCTTGGAAAGCATCTAGTCCAGCACCCTCATTCCTCGCTTGGAGAAAATGAGATCCAGAGGGAGGATAGTCTTCATTTAAAATCACACAGGAAGGGAATCAGGCCCTCCTAGGGCAGTGTGGTGGAAAGAACCCATCATTTCAAGATAGAGAGGACATCTCAAAGCTTGGTCACTGTGTAACACAGTTTTAATAACTTCCTTGGTAGCTCAGCTGGTAAACAATCCACCTGCAAAGCAGGAGACCCTGGTTCAATCTCTAGGTCGGGAAGATCCCCTGGAGAAGGGATAGGCTATCCACTCCAGTATTCTTGAGCTTCCCTGGTGGTTCAGATGTGGGTTCGTTCCCTGGGCTGGGAAAATCCCCTGGAGAAGAAAATGGCAAAAACTCCAGTATTCTTGCCTGGAGAATTCCATGGAGAGGGGAGCCTGGCAGTCTACAATCCACAGGGTCACACAGAGTTGGACACAACTGCAGTGACTAACCACAGTGCACAACACCCCATCGCCTTAAACCGGTTGCTAGGATTAAACAAATACCATCACATACGGTGTCCATCTGTAGCAATCACCATCATTATAATTTTCTGGAACCTCTGGCAGACCTACCTTTGAATGTGTATGAGATGAATTTGAACACTTGGAGAAATTGGAGATCACTCACTGCTGGTGAATTGGATATGTCATCAGACTGCTTTGCTATGGGTTTCAATGTGAGGCCTACCTGACAGGGCTGATGAACAACACACAGAATGGTTTCAACTCCTACACACAAAGGGAAACAGGCATCCTTATAAGAGATTAGTGAGCACTCTCTGAGAAGCTCACACTAGCATATTGGTTTACCTATTTCATGCTGAATCCGACTCAGTTTCTACTGTTTCTAATTTGTGTAGTTTGAGAACTGGCGGTGCCTCTCTGCAGGCTTCCTCTCGGGGAACAGCCTAGGGGAGGCAGGGCCCCTTTGTATTCCTCCTCTGTCACTTATCACTGTTCACAAAGCTATCTGGACATCAGGAGACACTTTACTTAAAGGAAGAAATAATATACTTCTTAATATTATGTAGTATCAATGACACTTTAGGCTTTGCAATTCAATGAAAGAAAAAAAAAAACCATTGACAAAGTGCAAGCAAACTATAATCTGGTAGAAAGATAACTGCACAAGGAGTCAGGAGGGGTCCTTTCCATGCCTGAATTTGGCTACAATATGCTCTGCCATTTTGAACAAGACACTAATCCTTCTAAGCCTATTTCCGGATCTGTTAAAATATAAGTGAGTTTGTCCCCACCTGTGATATGATGATCACTTAACATTTATTGAGCCCTGTGGCTCCGTACCAGGCACGGAGTTCAGTATTTGATTTACATAATCGTGTTTATTTTCTGCAATCATTGTAAGGGATAAGTATCATCAATTCCCATTTTTATAGATGAAACTGAAGCTCAGAGAAGTTAGGTGATTTCCAATAAAGGCCAAGGGCAGGATTCAAGCAGGGTCTGGGCCGTCACCTTCCCTCTGCTGCGTTTTGTCTAGCAGAGCCCTCCCTAGTCTTTCAGCAAAAGTTGTAAGTCATCAAGGTTTCAGGCCAGATCTCCTTCTTCAAATGCACTGGCACAGACTAACCATAGCATTACTCTTAGTCTGAACTGAAGCCTCCCCAATTTATTTCTTTTAAAAAATGGTTTTTGTGATTGCCTAAGTCTTTTTCGAGGCCACTGGAAGGCGTGATAAGACTCTAATCTCTGCAGGTGATTAGAACTACTTTCTTTACCTGACTTGGTCGACTGTGACTCTTTCTGAGACCTCAGAGAAAACATAAAAGCTATGAAATCAGAACAAGATTCCTCTCCTGCTTCCACATGACTCCTGATGCAATCTGTAGAACGAATATCCTTTCTATTCAGCTGTGAAGGAAAAGTAAAACTTACATTTTGGGCAAATATAAAGGATTTAAGACCCATATGACACTAATTGTCACATTACCAGCTGGCAAGTCTCTATTAGAAAGGATACTTTATGTTATCTAAGAATTAAACAGAAGAGGCCCCTCTGTCTCAAACCAAAGTCCCCCTCACGGCAGTGAGTGCTCTCTAGACAACCCTGACGGAAACAATCTCAAGTGATGGACTGAATGTGGGAGAGTGCGATGCAGAATTGGAGCCATGGAGTAATTAGTTCATTTTTTTCTCTCATTCAAAGAGGACTTCCTCAAGGACTATGATTCATTCCAGAAACAGCTGTGCATAGCCATGTAAGGAGGAAGAAAAGTGACATGGGCCCCTCTCCCCCACACTAGAGGAATTTTCAATCCTGTTTCGGGTGAATAAGAAAGCCCAGTTGAAAAACAAGATAGCTCCTAATTGAGGGTGCTCCGTGCTACACCCACCGAGTGCCAGATGCTCTCAGCGGTATTATCTCACTGAATCTGCACCCTAACCCATTGAAGAAGGCCTGGCTACCCACTTCTTTCAGATGAGAGAACTGAAGTTCAGGAAGAATAATAAACTGACCCACTACCGTTAATAAATACTGTATTGTGTTTTTGAAAGTTGCTCAGAGTAGATTTTAAAAGTCCCCATCCCAAGAAAAAAATCGTACCTATGTTTGGTGATAGATGTTAACTAAACTTACTGTGCTGATCGTTTTGCAATACATACACATATTAAATCGTGTACACTGAAAGGAATATAATATGTCAATTATTCATTAAAAACAAACAAACAAACAAACAAACTTGCCCAACTCATACAGACAGTATAAATACTCAGGCCCTCCTTCAAGTCAACATCCTGAGAAACACTTCTTTCTATATTCCCCTTCTGAATATATTGTCTGCTTCCAAAGCTGCTAAAGTTAAAGCTTCAGGCCTCTCTGCTGGCAGTTTTGGTACTCTCTCTCAAACTTTAGCTCAACTGACCACAACAGCACACACCTGAATGCTCCTTCCAAAATGAAAGCCAAGCGTTGGCATGCATAGAATTGGCACCATCAAAATAAGCATTCAGCTCTCGGTCTGGATACCTTGGTGTTCCTGATCTGTGAGCACGCACGGCGGACCTCTGCCATGAAACCTCCTCTGGGAAAGCTGGTGATTTCCACCCAGCTCCAGTGGAATTCTTTCTGAAAACAGACAATATCACATGGCCTCACACCTGCATACTGGTAGGACTGCATTCTCTGTCGCAGGAACCTGAGGGTAGGGGAAATCAAGAGACTTGATTGCCAAGAAGAAAGGGCCTTCTTCAGCGTGCAGGTGTGTGTGCTCAGTCGCTCACTGACTCTGCGACTCTTTGTGACCCTATGGACTGTGACCCTCCAGGCTCCTCTGTCCACGGGATTCTTCAGGCAAGAATACTGGAGCGGGTTGCCATGTCCTCCTCCAGGGGTTATTCCTGAAGTGGCAAGTCCGTCCTCCTTGTCAAAACGCTTTTGGTAGCGCTCTGGAGCGCGTGTGCCCAGAGCCAATGCTCTGCAACAACGGAGGCCACCGCGATGGGAGGCCCACACAGGCCAAAGAACAAAGATGGATGAAAAGAAATAAATGAAAAACCCAGAAAAGTGGCCACACACACACACATACACACACACACAAATGCTTTTGGTAACTCTCTCCTGACATCCATTTGAACAAAGCAGCAAAGAAGTAAATGCCCCAAAGCTAAAGCAAACATAACAATTTACTCGATACCAAAAATACGATAGGAAACCATCAAATAGCAGCATCCTCAACAAGGAGTACAAGCTGAAAACAGGAGCAACGGGAGCCTAAGGACCCTTCGAGTACCCTTTTTTATAATTACTCCTTGGAAACACTTTGAATAACCATCCTAATGGTTCTACTCTTGTCCAGTCCTTCCTTCTAAATTGGCAGACTACCTCTAGGCTCTTTAAAGGACAAAGGGAACGACACCCCTCATGGACAGTTCAGTTCAGTTGCTGCGTTGTCTCTGACTCTTTGCGACCCCATGGACTGCAGCAGGCCAGCCTTCCTTGCCCTTCACCTCATGGACAAGTTCATGGTTGCTGTGTTATTTTATATAAATTATTTTATAGTTATGTACAAATATTTATTTTTACAGTGTGCAAAATCAGTCATCTTCAATTGAATTTTAAAAAATAATCTCAAGTTCCCAGACCAACCCTATAAGACTGCACTATTCTTTAGTTCTCTAGAGAATTTACATAGTGATTCACAAAGATAGGATCCATAAGTATTCTACTTTCAAGGGAAGCAAAGCCTTCCCAACCCATGACTCTATTTTGATGTTTCTAGAACATGCAGCCAAAGGCTTATTATGACTCTCTGGTGGGGCTTCCCTGGTGGTCCAGTGGGTAAGGACACCGCCTTGCAGTGCAAGGGGCACCGGTTCGATCCCTAGCCTGGGAAGATCCCACGGGCGGAGCACATCCAGGCTCCTCTGTCCACAGGATTCTTCAGGCAAGAATACTGGGCGGGTTGCCATGTCCTCCTCCAGGGGTTATTCCTGAAGTGGCAAGTCCGTCCTCCTTGTCAAAGCGCTTTTGGTAGCGCTCTGGGCGCGTGTGCCCAGAGCCAATGCTCTGCAACAACGGAGGCCACCGCGATGGGAGGCCCACACAGGCCAAAGAACAAAGATGGATGAAAAGAAATAAATGAAAAACCCAGAAAAGTGGCCACACACACACACATACACACACACACAAATGCTTTTGGTAACTCTCTCCTGACATCCATTTGAACAAAGCAGCAAAGAAGTAAATGCCCCAAAGCTAAAGCAAACATAACAATTTACTCGATACCAAAAATACGATAGGAAACCATCAAATAGCAGCATCCTCAACAAGGAGTACAAGCTGAAAACAGGAGCAACGGGAGCCTAAGGACCCTTCGAGTACCCTTTTTTATAATTACTCCTTGGAAACACTTTGAATAACCATCCTAATGGTTCTACTCTTGTCCAGTCCTTCCTTCTAAATTGGCAGACTACCTCTAGGCTCTTTAAAGGACAAAGGGAACGACACCCCTCATGGACAGTTCAGTTCAGTTGCTGCGTTGTCTCTGACTCTTTGCGACCCCATGGACTGCAGCAGGCCAGCCTTCCTTGCCCTTCACCTCATGGACAAGTTCATGGTTGCTGTGTTATTTTATATAAATTATTTTATAGTTATGTACAAATATTTATTTTTACAGTGTGCAAAATCAGTCATCTTCAATTGAATTTTAAAAAATAATCTCAAGTTCCCAGACCAACCCTATAAGACTGCACTATTCTTTAGTTCTCTAGAGAATTTACATAGTGATTCACAAAGATAGGATCCATAAGTATTCTACTTTCAAGGGAAGCAAAGCCTTCCCAACCCATGACTCTATTTTGATGTTTCTAGAACATGCAGCCAAAGGCTTATTATGACTCTCTGGTGGGGCTTCCCTGGTGGTCCAGTGGGTAAGGACACCGCCTTGCAGTGCAAGGGGCACCGGTTCGATCCCTAGCCTGGGAAGATCCCACGGGCCGCGGAGCACAGTGTGTCCAATTACGAGTCAGCGCTCTGGAGCTCATGGGCCCAGAGCCGGTGCTCTGCACCAAGAGAGGCCACTGCAATGGGAGGCTCACACAGGCCAACGAATAAGGACGGATGAAAATAAGCAAATAAAAACTCAATAAAAGCAGCCAAAATTTTTTTAAAATTATACATAAAAAAAACCTCTGGTATTATCACTGAATATTTTTCTCGTATTACTGGTTTATATATGTTGAAGGTTTTGTTTTGTAGCACACCCTACAAACGGGATTTTTTTTCTTCTTTCAGGTTGGATAATCTCACCCAAATGGTGAAGCTTCATAATTTTTAAAATGAAATTATATCTAATGACACCAAATCAACGGGGTTAGCAAATTTCAAAATGCGTATTTAAAAAACACAAAGATGTGTAAACCAAATTATGGTCTAAAGGGCACAGAAAAATTATCTGGAGATGGATTTAGCTCTGTGAACAATTAGAAACAATACTGAAAGCTGCTCATTTATGTCCTTCCCCTGTCATCCCCTCGTCTGGCTCTTTCAATAATGGGCTAAGAAATATAGAAAAAAAAAAACAAAGCAGGGTTTTCAATATGGTTTTTCTTTGGGGAACAATAAAAACATTAAACTTTATACATTTAAGTGTCTGTGCAGCAAATGGTAGCCCTTTCATGGGAGTCCAGCTTGGGTTTTGTCTGGGTGGGGAAGTGGGGGGAGAGTCTGTGAATACCCTCAGAGTCATTTAAAATATATAGTATTAGCTAATTGATGAGAAGACTAAAAACAATAGTAAGTAGGCAGTCTGGCTGCATGCCAGGAGCAAGGCTTTATGGTGAAAGCGAGTTTACATTAGAGGCCTGTTTTTCCCCTTTCCTTATATGAAATGAACAGCTGTAATTGAAAAGCAAGGAGCTCTATGGTTTATAGAAATAGGTGTTGTGAAGAGCCTTGGCCGTCTAATTTTCTTCCTATTGCAGGGCAGGCTTCCATTGTCTGTTTTTTAGAGCTAATTTCTTTTCTGATCAAAAGGCCCACGTCGTTGAAACCCCGGCCATTAAGCAGCAGGGGCACCGGTTCGATCCCTAGCCTGGGAAGATCCCACGGGCCGCGGAGCACAGTGTGTCCAATTACGAGTCAGCGCTCTGGAGCTCATGGGCCCAGAGCCGGTGCTCTGCACCAAGAGAGGCCACTGCAATGGGAGGCTCACACAGGCCAACGAATAAGGACGGATGAAAATAAGCAAATAAAAACTCAATAAAAGCAGCCAAAATTTTTTTAAAATTATACATAAAAAAAACCTCTGGTATTATCACTGAATATTTTTCTCGTATTACTGGTTTATATATGTTGAAGGTTTTGTTTTGTAGCACACCCTACAAACGGGATTTTTTTTCTTCTTTCAGGTTGGATAATCTCACCCAAATGGTGAAGCTTCATAATTTTTAAAATGAAATTATATCTAATGACACCAAATCAACGGGGTTAGCAAATTTCAAAATGCGTATTTAAAAAACACAAAGATGTGTAAACCAAATTATGGTCTAAAGGGCACAGAAAAATTATCTGGAGATGGATTTAGCTCTGTGAACAATTAGAAACAATACTGAAAGCTGCTCATTTATGTCCTTCCCCTGTCATCCCCTCGTCTGGCTCTTTCAATAATGGGCTAAGAAATATAGAAAAAAAAAAACAAAGCAGGGTTTTCAATATGGTTTTTCTTTGGGGAACAATAAAAACATTAAACTTTATACATTTAAGTGTCTGTGCAGCAAATGGTAGCCCTTTCATGGGAGTCCAGCTTGGGTTTTGTCTGGGTGGGGAAGTGGGGAGAGAGTCTGTGAATACCCTCAGAGTCATTTAAAATATATAGTATTAGCTAATTGATGAGAAGACTAAAAACAATAGTAAGTAGGCAGTCTGGCTGCATGCCAGGAGCAAGGCTTTATGGTGAAAGCGAGTTTACATTAGAGGCCTGTTTTTCCCCTTTCCTTATATGAAATGAACAGCTGTAATTGAAAAGCAAGGAGCTCTATGGTTTATAGAAATAGGTGTTGTGAAGAGCCTTGGCCGTCTAATTTTCTTCCTATTGCAGGGCAGGCTTCCATTGTCTGTTTTTTAGAGCTAATTTCTTTTCTGATCAAAAGGCCCACGTCGTTGAAAAGGTAGTAATGACTATTCATTTGGCTGAAGCCGCCATTCTCCAGACTGCAAGCTTTATTTAGAAATGGCTATTTCTTTCTAAAAGGAAAAGCTCATTTATGTCCTGTATAATGTCAATTAAAGTAGAATATATTTTAATTATTTATCCTAAGGAGAAACCTTTTAGGAACTTAATTTAGTATGCCTATGCTATGCAGACACTACAATATGTGAATGTGGAATGATATCTAGGCACACGGGTTTTATTTTATTTTACCACTAATGAATAGTTTATTTGTAACTAATTAACAAGTTAAATCGGCACAATTAGTGTCGGATTTCTTTCATAATATAACTCATAAAGGGATAGCCAATAGAACTAGAAAATAAGGTTGGTTGTTGGCTTTGTAAAGAACCCATTCCACAAAAGGGGCAGGTTTTCCCCATTAGGAAGGGTTATCGGGACGTTCGGCCGGTTGCTTTTTCAAATACGAGCCGGGCAGGGCTGGGCTAGGGGAGGAACGATGTTCGGAAACAAGCGGAGACGGTGTTAATGACACAAACAGCACAGTAGCCCAGCCTCGGGGGCGTAACCCCGCGACGCTCTCCCGAGAAATGGAATCGGGGTGACGGCAACCTAGGCGCCTCGCCCCCGATCTCGCCCGGTCGCACCGCCCGGCCGCCGACCCGCGCGCACACGGGGCGGCCCGAGGCTCGGCGGCCTCCGTACCTGGCAGGCGGCGGCCCGCTGGCCGTCCCCGGGCCGCGCGTCCTCCGCCCGGCTCTCCCTCGCCAGCCGTCGCCCCGGAGCCTCGCTCGCCCGCCACTCGCTCCTGCGTCTCGGCTGCTCGGGCCGCGCGACTCGGCGCGGCGGCGGCAAAGCGCGCGCGCGGCGGGACGAGCGTGGCCCCCGGCCTCCCGGCGCTGCCCGGCGCCGCCGCTCGCGGCTGCCGGGCGCGGAAGGGCGGGTCTGTTCCCACGCCGGGCGCAGCGCGTAGCCCGTAGTAGGCGTGCGACCGAAGTTCAGTGCCGCGAAAGCCAAGGACGCCCGGCAAGACAGGCGAAGGGGACGGAAGATTCGGCACATCGAATGCCACGGTTCCCCACTCTCCCGAAAGAAAGTGAAAAAAGAGCAAAAGCAAAAGAAAAGGCGTGGGGTTGGGGGGAAGGGAAACGCCGGATTGCTGCCTGGAAATTTGAAATGTGCTCCAGGGCGCTCTCCCCAACCCCTGGGCAGCCATCCGGCGCCCCCAAAGGCGGGGGCCGACGGGCCGGCCGGGTCCCACGGGAGGTGCCGGTAGGTCCCGTGAGACAAGATGACATCCTTCCCCGGGAAGCCCCGCTGGCCCAGTGGAACCGCGCCCCCCCACCCCCCCGCCCCCGGTCTGGATAAGCGTGTAGAAATGCAGGGACGTGGAATAACTCAAGCAACGTTCCGCACTGATAACGATTTTCAGATTGTTTTCCCAGCCCCGATTTCTGGCAGGCTACCTAGCCGCCGGAGAAGGCCGTGCCTCTGCAGCCGCAGAAGGAAGCCAGGAAGGCGATGGGCCCAGCGGGAGGCAGGCCTGGCCGTAGGGTGCAGCGTGCCCCGAGGCTGCTCCGCAGGGGGCGGGTCCAGCAGCTCCCAGAGCCGAACGCGTGCCGGGAGCTGTGGGCGGAGGTGGGGGGCTAGGCGGGGAGGTCGACGGCAGTGACCTGGAGGATGCTCGGCCAGTAGGACCCGGTTCCCCGGGCAGATCCTACTTTCCCCGGGGAGGTGGCCTTCTTCGGGTGGCGGTTGGCAACGCTCAGGTGGTGAGGTCGGCGAGAGGGCGCTGAAGGCAAAGACGGTCAAATTCCTCGTAGTCGCTCTGCACCGAGGGAAGACCTCTGCTGTCGTCACACCCTGAGAGTGAAAGGACCCTGCAACTGAGCGCCAAGGTGTGGGCCAAGGGGATTCCCTGTATCCACGAACCGCAGACAGCTCAGCTAACCCAGGGAATCCAATTCGGAAACTCTTTTAAAAGTACATCCTCACACTTAAAAAGGGGTACATCGAAGTGCAATAGAATACAGTTGTGCCGCCCACTGGAGACGTCTTGGTATCTCGAGGACCGTGTCACCGCATACCTCGGCGGCTCCTAGTAAGCTTTCCTGGGAAAGCATCAACTAGGCTGTTGTTGGAAACCTCACCGCCAGCCTAGGATCATCAGCTCCTTCCCAGGACCCGTAAGAATCATTGTTTCAATGTGAGCTGCAGAGGGCGCGGCGGGGGGTCGGGTAGCGGAAGGAGCGGTGCTGCGGGGGTTCCAGACTGAGAGCTGGGAGGTGCTCTGGGTCTCTTCCAGCCTCGTTGGAGAGCTGGTGACCTTTGCGACCTTTTGCAGGAGATGATTCTACAACAGACCTAAGACCCTGATTTCCTGATCAAGGCCTTCGATCTGTGGCCTAAATGCACCCTCTTAGCCAGGAGCCAGAGTAAATAGGCAAGGGCTGTTCCCATGGAAGAAATAAGAAAAAAATATCTCTAGATAAGCAAACTATTTTTTTCTCCCTGCCGGAAAGGAAAGCCTCTCTGAGGGTCGTCCGGATAAGTTTTCAGCACTTCCTCAAAGTCAGACCCCTGCTGGGATCGACCGCTCTTGAAAAAAAAAGGCGAACTCTTGACTCTATTGTCAGGCCGCAGCCCCCCCGGAACAGATGCTGATACACACCCATCCTATCCCACCCAGCACGCTAAGGGCACCTCTTCTAAGAGGCGGGGTCCTAATGGTGCTGCAGACTCAGGGAAAAGTCACCTTTGAGCAGTGCCTGAGCAGGGATGCACGGGGGCACCCCCGCGCTGCGCCCTGAGACAACCCCTCCCCTGCTCGGTTCTCCACAAGTAGCTCTCAGGCCAACTGCTCAGAGTTCCCTTTGCTGACACGAGCCTCTCGGGACAGTGGATTTCCGTAAACAGCCGGAAGGCAGAGTGGAAGCACCCTAAGCACCAGGAACCTGTGGGGCCATCCACGCTAGCGCCTGCCACCCGCACCCCGTAGATTTTCCATAACCAGCCCTTTAAGGCGAGGCCCGCTTCTGCCCACAGCGATGCAGTTGCCTCTCCTTGGAGTGTTGGGGCGACCTCGAAGTCCTTCAGGGAGAAGAAGGGGCGCCTAAGGGTGAAGTTTCCAACCGAAGCCAACAAACGGCGCTGTTGCCGCGCCCTGGGTTCTGGAAGCCCCAGGCCCAGCGCCAATCCGAGGGAGTCAGAGCTCTCTTGGGAGGGCGGGGAGAATGAGGAGGGGATGCTTGGCCGAGTTCCCAGCCCCGCAGTCCGGGGGGCTCTGTTTGCCGCCCACGGGCTCCCAGAGGCCTAGAGAGAGAGAGAACTGCCGACCTCGAACTCGCTCTCCTCGGGCAGAGAGTGGAAAGGACTGTTCCCGAATCCTGCTGTGTCCCTCTGTTTTCCTCGCGGGACTCAGGTGCGTGTCGGGGCCATCGGTTGGGGCTCCGCTGACCGTCTAGCTTCCCCACAGGCCCTGCCTGAACCTAGCACCCTAGGGCGGTAGTACCTGATGTGACTCTTCTCTCTGTCCCCAAGGAAAGTCGCGCCGCGGCAAGTGCCTGCGCCGGTATTAAGAGAGCGGTTTCCTTCCACCTGCTCCCTATCTCCCCACTCCCACGAGGATAACCTCGCTTAATTACTGAAATGGTAGACCGGCTGAAAACACTTCCTGGAAAATACTTCGAAGATAATTCGGCGTAACTCTTACTTGGGGCTGGGCAGACCACCCCAGAGCTACCAGGCACAAAAGAGACCAGTTTAATCGCGGCCCTTGACGGAAACCAGAAGGAGGGGTCTGATCCTAGGAAGACTGCGGTAAATCCGGCAGAAGGACGTTAATGCGAAAATGAGCTTACCTAAAGAGCGGGATGGGTGTGAACAAGTGACAAAACAGTCTGCTGTGGGCACCGCATCCCTTGCCTAGGGAAGTACGCAGCCCAGGCGCTGTCACCACAACGGCTTACTTGGTTTCTAAAACTTGGAAAGAATCCTGACATCTGTCAGGCTACTGGACGCCAGGCCGCGCGTCGGTTGGGTAGTTTCCTAAAACGCGCTTCACTTAGCAACAGCCTCAGAGGCCCTCCGAGAGGGCATCTGGAGAAGGCGGCAGAAGGGCAGGGCCACTGCACACTGACTTCTTGGGAAGAAGGGTTTGCCTAAGAAATTTTGTCTGTGTCACCCAGTTTGGCACAGGGAAACTGTGAGACATGCCTTCCAAGAAGGGCGCCTAAGGGTGAAGTTTCCAACCGAAGCCAACAAACGGCGCTGTTGCCGCGCCCTGGGTTCTGGAAGCCCCAGGCCCAGCGCCAATCCGAGGGAGTCAGAGCTCTCTTGGGAGGGCGGGGAGAATGAGGAGGGGATGCTTGGCCGAGTTCCCAGCCCCGCAGTCCGGGGGGCTCTGTTTGCCGCCCACGGGCTCCCAGAGGCCTAGAGAGAGAGAGAACTGCCGACCTCGAACTCGCTCTCCTCGGGCAGAGAGTGGAAAGGACTGTTCCCGAATCCTGCTGTGTCCCTCTGTTTTCCTCGCGGGACTCAGGTGCGTGTCGGGGCCATCGGTTGGGGCTCCGCTGACCGTCTAGCTTCCCCACAGGCCCTGCCTGAACCTAGCACCCTAGGGCGGTAGTACCTGATGTGACTCTTCTCTCTGTCCCCAAGGAAAGTCGCGCCGCGGCAAGTGCCTGCGCCGGTATTAAGAGAGCGGTTTCCTTCCACCTGCTCCCTATCTCCCCACTCCCACGAGGATAACCTCGCTTAATTACTGAAATGGTAGACCGGCTGAAAACACTTCCTGGAAAATACTTCGAAGATAATTCGGCGTAACTCTTACTTGGGGCTGGGCAGACCACCCCAGAGCTACCAGGCACAAAAGAGACCAGTTTAATCGCGGCCCTTGACGGAAACCAGAAGGAGGGGTCTGATCCTAGGAAGACTGCGGTAAATCCGGCAGAAGGACGTTAATGCGAAAATGAGCTTACCTAAAGAGCGGGATGGGTGTGAACAAGTGACAAAACAGTCTGCTGTGGGCACCGCATCCCTTGCCTAGGGAAGTACGCAGCCCAGGCGCTGTCACCACAACGGCTTACTTGGTTTCTAAAACTTGGAAAGAATCCTGACATCTGTCAGGCTACTGGACGCCAGGCCGCGCGTCGGTTGGGTAGTTTCCTAAAACGCGCTTCACTTAGCAACAGCCTCAGAGGCCCTCCGAGAGGGCATCTGGAGAAGGCGGCAGAAGGGCAGGGCCACTGCACACTGACTTCTTGGGAAGAAGGGTTTGCCTAAGAAATTTTGTCTGTGTCACCCAGTTTGGCAAGAAAACAGGTGCAGGTGGAGACTGTCGAATCATTTCTGTTTTCTGAGACATGCCTTCCAATCCATGTCAGCTTAAGTGCACATAACCGTGCGCGCGTGCGCGGGAGTGCACACACGCTCACACAGGACTCATACACAGAACCACTCCATATAGTTTACTTTAAAACTCTAAATGCGTACAGCCAATCCAACGATCACAGCAGCCCTTGACTGTATAAGTTCCCTTCCCTTCGTCCAGAAAAGTAAGAGGTCCAGC
The DNA here is from genome assembly GCA_022376925.1 of Tragulus kanchil. Classification (NCBI taxonomy): domain Eukaryota; kingdom Metazoa; phylum Chordata; class Mammalia; order Artiodactyla; family Tragulidae; genus Tragulus; species Tragulus kanchil. The sequence continues at coordinate 12,309,247 of JAIOJX010000001.1, forward strand.
TGGAACCCAAACTTAAGGGGCGAAGTTCGAGACCCCAAAGTTCCGGGAGCCGGGATGCTGGCGCCAGCGGTCCGCTAGCCCCAGCGTGGGCTGGCCTGCTCTGCCTCCCTCAAGCCACAGCGAGTTTTATTTCACAATTTATGCAAGAAATGGGGAAGCAAGCTCCTAGCGGGCAGGTTTCCTAGAATCCCTGGGTCTTGCATTAGCACTAAGAAGCTAAAAGCCTAGGTTTGGTTCCCCGCCCCCGCACAGTTAGGGTATACGTTTTTCTTTGGGTTCCCCACCTTTCCACGAGCCAAGGGGGTTGGTGGGCCACACCGTGGGAACATTTATTTCATTCAGTCTCTGCCACCTTTGTCCCGGCTGGCTTCTCCTTCCCACCAGTCACCTCTGGCGGCTCCAGGAGTTTCAAACGCAGAGCCACTAGCTTTGGCTGGCGGCGGCGATAGTTGGGGTTCCAGCTCCCTGCAGCCGGGGTTCCCGCGTCGCTATTCTTCGGGAGACAACCCGACAGGCGGGTGAGTGTCGCGCTCCGAGTCTCGAGGCTCCGGTCAGGAAGGCTGTAAAACAAAAAAGAAGGACAGGATCCGTTAGCAGAGCCTGCTCCCCGGGGAGGCGGCGCGGCTGCGCGGCGAGAGCAGCGCTCAGTGGTCCCGGCAGGTGCGCGGCCGGTGGAGGGGGCCCGGCGGTTCGCCCCGAGGACGGCCTCGGTTCCTCTCCGGCCACCGTCCCCCCTCCAAGAAACTTTTCTTTCACTTGGAGAGGCTCTGTGTTGCCATGAAAACGGATTTTCCAAGGGGCCCGACCCTCCCCCTCAGGGGCATCGAACTGGAAAAACCGAAATGGCCAGAGAGCAAAGACAAAAAGGGGCCGCTAAGCGGGGGCCGGGAGAAGAGAGCCGAGGCCGGTTCACCCCTCCGGCCCCCACACACTCCCCGCACCACCGCATGGGAGCGTCTCCGTCCGGCCCGGGCACCGGGCGCCTGACTGCTCGTCCTCCAACAAACCGCCGGGAGCTCGCAGCCCCCGCGCGCCCCGCGGTCCCGAAGCCTCCAGGCCCCTGATCCCCGCGCTGTGCTGGGCGCGCTGGCCCGGGGCTGTCCGGCGGAGGGTCCCGCCGGACAGGGGTCGATTCCAGGGAGTGCTTCTCGGGGCCGCAGCCCGGGGTACCACCACGGAGCCCTGAGTCCCCAAGCCGGCCTGAGGCGATGCCCAGTGTCCCTAGCGCTGGCAGCAGAAGCGTTCGGAGGGCCTCCGCGCAGACAGCGGGAACCTTTGCAGGGTGGCCCCGGGACCGGACGCCCCTGGGCCCTGACAAAGCTGTTTTCTGAACCCCGTGGGCGCCCCCGGCCCCCTCCCCCCAAACCTGCTGGCGCGCCCCTCCCCCCTCCATCACCTCCTCGAGTTTCGTTCTTTCAAACTTTTTGAGACCCTAATTGGTGGTCTCTGAGCGGCTGTCCGGGACTCCCGCCTCCTGAATAACTCTCATCACGTCACCGGGCCCAAGAAGGGCGTGGGGGTGAACGAAAGGGCTCCCCGAACTTTTTTTTTCCAGCCTGGCCGAACAAGGGCTCAGTGATGATTGGCCAGGGCGCATCCCTGCACGCCTGTCAATCACCAGGCCTCCCGGCGGCGAGGGGCGGGCCGAACCCCAACCCCGGGGGATCCGAGCAGGTATATAAGAGACCCGGCGAGCGCCCGGCCAGACTGCTAAGGCGACCAGCCCGAGACCGCGCGTCGGTTGCGAGCAGCCTGCAGGGTCCCGCTGACTTGGCGAGAGCAAGGTTCCCCCCCCCCCTGACTTCCGGCCCAGGGGGCGTCAGTGGAGGCGGCGCGGCTGCGCGGCGAGAGCAGCGCTCAGTGGTCCCGGCAGGTGCGCGGCCGGTGGAGGGGGCCCGGCGGTTCGCCCCGAGGACGGCCTCGGTTCCTCTCCGGCCACCGTCCCCCCTCCAAGAAACTTTTCTTTCACTTGGAGAGGCTCTGTGTTGCCATGAAAACGGATTTTCCAAGGGGCCCGACCCTCCCCCTCAGGGGCATCGAACTGGAAAAACCGAAATGGCCAGAGAGCAAAGACAAAAAGGGGCCGCTAAGCGGGGGCCGGGAGAAGAGAGCCGAGGCCGGTTCACCCCTCCGGCCCCCACACACTCCCCGCACCACCGCATGGGAGCGTCTCCGTCCGGCCCGGGCACCGGGCGCCTGACTGCTCGTCCTCCAACAAACCGCCGGGAGCTCGCAGCCCCCGCGCGCCCCGCGGTCCCGAAGCCTCCAGGCCCCTGATCCCCGCGCTGTGCTGGGCGCGCTGGCCCGGGGCTGTCCGGCGGAGGGTCCCGCCGGACAGGGGTCGATTCCAGGGAGTGCTTCTCGGGGCCGCAGCCCGGGGTACCACCACGGAGCCCTGAGTCCCCAAGCCGGCCTGAGGCGATGCCCAGTGTCCCTAGCGCTGGCAGCAGAAGCGTTCGGAGGGCCTCCGCGCAGACAGCGGGAACCTTTGCAGGGTGGCCCCGGGACCGGACGCCCCTGGGCCCTGACAAAGCTGTTTTCTGAACCCCGTGGGCGCCCCCGGCCCCCTCCCCCCAAACCTGCTGGCGCGCCCCTCCCCCCTCCATCACCTCCTCGAGTTTCGTTCTTTCAAACTTTTTGAGACCCTAATTGGTGGTCTCTGAGCGGCTGTCCGGGACTCCCGCCTCCTGAATAACTCTCATCACGTCACCGGGCCCAAGAAGGGCGTGGGGGTGAACGAAAGGGCTCCCCGAACTTTTTTTTTCCAGCCTGGCCGAACAAGGGCTCAGTGATGATTGGCCAGGGCGCATCCCTGCACGCCTGTCAATCACCAGGCCTCCCGGCGGCGAGGGGCGGGCCGAACCCCAACCCCGGGGGATCCGAGCAGGTATATAAGAGACCCGGCGAGCGCCCGGCCAGACTGCTAAGGCGACCAGCCCGAGACCGCGCGTCGGTTGCGAGCAGCCTGCAGGGTCCCGCTGACTTGGCGAGAGCACTTCGGCAAGCCTGCCCTTCCTGCCCAGCCCGCCGGCCCAGCGGCCCCCAAACGCCCTTCCGACGGAGTCTCCAGGCCTTTTCACCGTGGCCGCTCCAGCGCCGGGAGCGCCTTCTCCTCCCGCCACCCTGGCGCACCTTCTTCCCGCCCCGGCCATGTACAGCCTGCTGGAGACTGAACTCAAGAACCCCGTGGGGCCACCCACCCCGGCGGCGGGCGCGGGCGGCCCCGCAGCCCCGGGCGGCGCAGGCAAGAGCAGCGCGAACGCCGGCGGCGGCGCGAACGCAGGCGGCGGCAGCGGCGGTGGCGCGAGCGGCGGCGGCGGTGGCGGCGGTGGGGGCAGCGATCAGGACCGCGTGAAGCGACCCATGAACGCCTTCATGGTGTGGTCCCGCGGGCAGCGGCGCAAGATGGCCCTGGAGAACCCCAAGATGCACAACTCCGAGATCAGCAAGCGCTTGGGCGCCGACTGGAAACTGCTGACCGACGCCGAGAAGCGGCCGTTCATCGACGAGGCCAAGCGGCTGCGCGCCGTGCACATGAAAGAGTACCCGGACTACAAGTACCGGCCGCGCCGCAAGACCAAGACGCTGCTCAAGAAGGACAAGTACTCGCTGCCCAGCGCCCTGCTGCCCCCAGGCGCCGCCGCCGCCGCCGCCGCCGCCGCCGCCGCGGCCGCCGCCAGCAGCCCGGTGGGCGTGGGCCAGCGCCTGGACACGTACACGCACGTGAACGGCTGGGCCAACGGCGCGTACTCGCTGGTGCAGGAGCAGCTGGGCTACGCGCCGCCCGCCACCATGAGCAGCCCGCCGCCGCCGCCGCCCGCGCTGCCGCAGATGCACCGCTACGACATGGCTGGCCTGCAGTACAGCCCCATGATGCCGCCCGGCGCCCAGAGCTACATGAACGCCGCCGCCGCGGCCGCCGCCGCCTCGGGCTACGGGAGCATGGCGCCCTCGGCGGCCGCCGCCGCCGCCGCCGCCTACGGGCAGCAGCCCGCCGCCGCCGCCGCCGCCGCCGCCGCCGCCATGAGCCTGGGCCCCATGTGCACGGTAGTGAAGACCGAGCCCAGCTCGCCGCCGCCCGCCATCGCGTCGCACTCGCAGCGCGCGTGCCTCGGAGACCTGCGCGACATGATCAGCATGTACCTGCCGCCCGGCGGGGACGCGGCGGACGCCGCCTCGCCGCTGCCGGGCGGCCGCCTGCACAGCGTGCACCAGCACTACCAGAGCGCCGGGACTGCCGTCAACGGAACCGTGCCGCTGACCCACATCTGAGCGCCCGCCGGCGCTCGCCGTCCCTCCGCCCCACCCCGCCCTGCACCCCCGAGTTGGGACGCCTTGTTGTTTAGCTTTGCTTGCCTGGGACTGTTGCCTTGTACCGATGATGGGGAGGACGGAAAGTTTTGCTGTAGCTGTCGGGTTTTGTACAAAAGCAAAAAGGAGTCCGAAGCGGCGGAAATGGAACTTTTCTCAAGCTTGCCGGCCCCTCGCCGCCGTCCCTCCCTCCCCTGTTGTAGCCTGGGAATCTCTGTGTTGTTCGCCAAGAGAAAGCAGCCCTCCCCTCCCCCCGTCCTGGGTTCCTGGCTTTTTCTGTTGCGTTTGAAAATGTTGTCTCCTTAGTTTGCTGTTAGCCGAGGAGTGAGTGATTGGGAGAAACGGACTCTCGGGTGAGGCTGGCCCGAGGACTGCGACGCCTCCTCCCCGAGTCGCGTTGCCTGTTTTCCTCGTGGGCTCTGGAGGTACTGACCGCGCGACGCGGCAGCCAGGGCCGATGTTAATTTATAGCCAGGTGTGCGTGTGTCTCCCGCCTCGCCGCCCCTGGCCGCGGGACAGCTTTCTGTCCAGTCCGCATTTAAGCTGTTGAGTTGGTGATTTCTGCCGTGAGTTGTTTGATATTTCGTCGCGCTAACGTATTTGGATTTCGTTTGGGTGGTAGGGCTAAGGGGCTATCTTGTTTCAGGGTTTTCAAGGTTTTACTCAGTTCCTAAATAAGAGATCAATAAATTTTATAACCAACATAATGGAGTCCTGGTAATTTTGCGAGTTGGAAACTTCAGGTGCGGGTTAGGGTGGGAACCCAGTACTCGCTACTGCAACCGTGGTCCGGTCTCTGGGCCGGGTGTGGGGCTCTCGGGGGGGAGGTGAGCGTAATCTGGAACAGTTGCTTTTGTAACTACTGGTGATCGCAAACACGGCGTCTCCCGATGCTTTCAACGGAAACTCCGAGGAGAAAGCGATTTGTCTTCTCCCGAGCGAGCACACTCCGGCGGAGGCTGGCACCCCGTGGTCGCGCACTTGTTGATCGCGTCGGCGGCGGCCACGCGGGGCGGGGCGGGGTCGCCGCGGCCGCGGAAACAGGTCTCGAAAGGGGCACGTTTACCTTTGTGCACTGGGGCGGGAAGACACGGGAGCCAAGCCGGAAGATTTGCAAAACGAAAACCCTTCGGAAATCTTAGCCTATTAAACATAAATGGTTCAGGAATCCCTAGGAGGAAACGGGTACATTTCAACCGTGGGGGATGAAGCGGCGGAGCCAGCATTCTATGCTGGAAGGTGTGATTTTCAAAAGTCCACCTTAGATTTGCAAAGATCTTTCAGACTCCTCCAATGGCTTTCTCTTTTTCACTTGTCAAGCCAGCCCCACTGAGTTGTCTTCTAGAAGAGGCTCTTTCTCATCCCGAGTCTCTAGCCTGCTTTCGACTCCCTCCCTTCCCCCACTCTCCCTCCATCCCTGACCCCTGGGCATTCCACTGTGCCCCCCGAACGGCCTTTGGTTTCGTGCCTGGCCACACGGCCCCAGTGAATCTGTTTGGGGCCTAGGAAGAAAACAAATAGGACCAGTGTTTTTTTACCCCCTTCTCAGCTGTTTGAGGTGATTTCCTTAATCCCTCTAATCCTGTTACCTCGCTATCCAGAATAACTAAACTCGGGCTTTCCAGTAAGCTCGGCCTGGTGTACTGTGTTTTATCCTCATCCATGCCTGACCACAGGTTTCTTTGCTTGAGGTCTGCTGGACTCTGGGCGACAAGATCTCCCGTAAATTGGTCCGAATTCCACATTTCCAGCCGGCTTCCTTTGTGCGCGCCGACCATTCACCTGCGAGCCGGGGCGGGCCTCGGGGGGAGGGGCGGGGGCTTTCTGCGGCTTCGGGGGTCGTGCCCGCTTTTTACACATCACTGCGGATCCCGGAGACTAAGCTCACCACGCCTCTCCGAGAAAGGTCGGGTCTCCCCAGGAAGGCAGCACCACCCCTCCCCCGCAGGCGCTGGCACGGCCTCCCCCGACGGTCCCGCATGGGGTGGGAGGGCTCCCGGCGGTGATTCTCAGGCCCCGGTGCGTGGCCCTCCGCCCGGTGCTCCTCCTGGGCGCCCGCTGCGTCTGTTTTGGCGAGGCCTCGGTACCACCCGCTCCCCTCCCCGTCCGCCCCACGGACCCCGAGGCCCTCGGAGCGGGTCGGCGCTGCAGCCTTGCTGCCGGGACTGCAGCAAGGTCCCAGGCTGCCAGGTCGCCTCCCCCGCGCTCTGCGTCCCAGGGGCGGGAGGCAGCTCTAGTTCTATCTACACTCCCCATTCATATCTTTCACACTGTTTGGGCCTCCGTAAAATACCTGTCCGTAGGTTACTCTGGGTTCAGATTGCTAGCGATTGTGGACACAAGTTTGGTCTCAAAGAGTCCGGGAAAGGGAGGGTGAAAACAGGCAATTCCACCCCACTGAGGGGGCGGTGCCAACGCGGGAATAAACTGACACTGCTTCTTTCCAAGAGTCCATTGTGCTGCTGCCGTCTTAGAAGTGCCAGGGTCATCCTTTCAACCGGTCTCACACGCCGCTCCCCCTTCTCTAAGCATCCACGGCTTTGTGCTCCACTTTGTACGATTCCCCAATTGCCTTTATGAGAAAGGATTGCATCAATCAGCACATTTGGAGGATTTAAATATAGATGAAAGATAATTGTTTTTTAACTTCAGCAACAGGGAGGAGAACTGAACTGGACTGAAACTTCCATTCTCTGGGCCAGAGTTTCCAGGCGAGCGCATCCCCTCGCCCCTGCCACTCCTCCTCCCTGACTTCTATGGGGACAGTGGCCTCTCCGTCTGTTTTCTAACTGACGGTTCTGGTCAAATTTTATCGGAAATAACGGCTCCGAGGCTGAAATGGCAACAGGAATCAAATCTGGTCAAGCCCCAGCTCCTGCCTTTGGGGGCTTTTTTTTTTACATATGCGAAAACTGGCCCCGAAAACTGACAGCGCTCAACGTTGCTGCTTAGCTGGTTGTCTGGCTGCGCGGTTGAACCAGACCTGGTTGGACGCCCGGCCCTGCCACAAGATGGAGAGAAACGGATGAAATCCCAGATCCAGCTGCCTCTCAAATCCTTAATCCAGCTGGGTCTCTAGAGAAAAGAGGCAATTCCTGACATACAGACACCTAGTGGCCACTGCTTGGCCAATAGTTCAGTGATGTGGGGAGCGCCCGGTCGTTAAGGGAGGGAAAAACACAGTCTGTCTTTCAGCATCCCGACAGGGGCAGAGTTACCTTTTGATGGGAATTATCCTATATAGAGATCTTCGTTCCTGACTTGTCTATACAACGCCCTCCATTAATCTTCCTTCTAGAAATCCACAGGGGGGATAAATCTACCAAAATCCAGATATAGATGTATAAACAAAGACGTTCCTCACAGACCTGAAATAGTAAAGTTACACATAATCCAACTGTCCAACAGATAGAAAAAGGTTATGTAAAATGTTTTCCCCCAAAAGACTACTTTGCAGGTATTAAAAAATTGTGCCTGGAGAGATTTTCATCACACAAGGAAACATTTAAAACAGAGTGAAAAGAGCAAGATGCACAAAAGTATATTCACTGCATGGGACTTATTTAAAAATCAGTATATGTGACTGGGAAAACAGACAAAAATGCAGGGTGGTATTATGAATACTGGTTAGTGTTCCTTCTATTTATTCATACTTTCCAATTTCCTCTGACAGGACTATATTCCTGTTATCACCGGAAAAGGCTGCTTTAAAATATATTCTTTCCCAGTCACGAATGCAGACATGTGTCTTCTTGTGAAAAAAGAAAGTTCAGGTTTCCCCTTGGTCTGTGTTGGGAGGGGGCAGGGAGCCTCGCAGGAGTAATTCCCCAGCCCTCCTCCAGGTCGGGGGCTGCAGTGAACACACCACAGCAACCCCCTGCCAAGCGCCCTCCTCCATCAGCGGGAGCAGGAGCAGATTAGTGATTCATTCTTCAGACCCACTCACTGGAGAAAAAGACCTCCTTGGGAGCCAAGCTGAACAGCTTGGACTGCGGGAAGCAGGGAGCATTGAGGAACCAGAAGGCACATAAACCCAGGAGCCTGAGCAACTCACTGCCCTCTTGGGAGGTGGGTGGAGAGCAAACGCAGGGGGTGGGCCCCGGACCAGGCCAAGGAGGGGCTAGGTGAGCACTCAGCTAGCATCCGTGCAGCTGAATGAATGCTATAAACTGCGTCCCTTCTCCCTGACTGCCGTCTCCATCCCCTGCCACAGCCTCCTACCTGTTCTCCCTACGTCCACTCTGCTCCTCACTAATTCATTCTCCCCAGAGCGTCCCGTCCACTTTTCAAATAGAAATCCTATCACTGCCACTTCCTTTCTTCATGATCTTTTGGTGCCTTCTTACTGATTGCTTTTAGAAAAGAAACATGTGTCAGCTCCTCCAAAGCTTGGCCTGACTGACGCCATGTCCTTCTATGCCTCCTGCTTCAACCCCACCCCATCCCCCACGAGAAATGTTTGTTGAATAAATCATGGTTCCTAATGGTTTCATATCTAAATAAACTTTGTAGCTGCCCTAGATACAGATTATTATGTATAGTACATATTTTATTTTGCATCTGCAAGATTTCCCTAGATCTCCATATCGAGTGCAGATTTCTTGACATTTAAAGAAATCTACTAGCAAAAGTACATCATTTTTGTCCTTCCTCAGGGCTTTTGAATGTGCTGTTCCCTTTTTTTTTTTTTGCAATGTTCTGCCCCAAGCGCTTTCCCCAAATGGTCCACTGTGTTTTGGAAGGTCTCAGTTCAAGCATCTCCTCCTACAAAGGCATCCAAGATGCTCTCCTCCAGAACAAGACAGGTGTCCTATTTTAAACTCTCATGGCACCACGCCCTCTTCCCAGCCCTAATGCCAGTGATCATTTTACATTTCTTTGCATGATCCCACCTATCATTGGTCTCACTCCTAGTCTGTAATTCCTTAAGGGTAAAGATGGTGCCGGTTTGTTCACAAATACCTAGTACAATACCTATTACATTTAAGCTCTCAAAAATATATTTGGAGTGTTTACTGTGTGTTCAAGGAATGGGCTCTGGGGACTTGAAACTAACAGGATGAGTGCAAGCCTGCAAAAATCATCAATGATGAATCTGTCACCTTGGCTCCATCCCTTACTAGCTGTAGGCTCCTGAGGACACCATTTACACGGAGCTTCAAGTGACAATGATTTTTTGGGGTCTGGGGACTTGAACACAGGTGAGTGCATGATGCTCAGTCCTCCCCTGAATGAATGCTATAAACTGTCCCTTCTCCCTGACTGCCGTCTCCATCCCCTGCCACAGCCTCCTACCTGTTCTCCCTACGTCCACTCTGCTCCTCACTAATTCATTCTCCCCAGAGCGTCCCGTCCACTTTTCAAATAGAAATCCTATCACTGCCACTTCCTTTCTTCATGATCTTTTGGTGCCTTCTTACTGATTGCTTTTAGAAAAGAAACATGTGTCAGCTCCTCCAAAGCTTGGCCTGACTGACGCCATGTCCTTCTATGCCTCCTGCTTCAACCCCACCCCATCCCCCACGAGAAATGTTTGTTGAATAAATCATGGTTCCTAATGGTTTCATATCTAAATAAACTTTGTAGCTGCCCTAGATACAGATTATTATGTATAGTACATATTTTATTTTGCATCTGCAAGTTTTCCCCTAGATCTCCATATCGAGTGCAGATTTCTTGACATTTAAAGAAATCTACTAGCAAAAGTACATCATTTTTGTCCTTCCTCAGGGCTTTTGAATGTGCTGTTCCCTTTTTTTTTTTTTGCAATGTTCTGCCCCAAGCGCTTTCCCCAAATGGTCCACTGTGTTTTGGAAGGTCTCAGTTCAAGCATCTCCTCCTACAAAGGCATCCAAGATGCTCTCCTCCAGAACAAGACAGGTGTCCTATTTTAAACTCTCATGGCACCACGCCCTCTTCCCAGCCCTAATGCCAGTGATCATTTTACATTTCTTTGCATGATCCCACCTATCATTGGTCTCACTCCTAGTCTGTAATTCCTTAAGGGTAAAGATGGTGCCCGGTTTGTTCACAAATACCTAGTACAATACCTATTACATTTTAAGCTCTCAAAAATATATTTGGAGTGTTTACTGTGTGTTCAAGGAATGGGGGCTCTGGGGACTTGAAACTAACAGGATGAGTGCAAGCCTGCAAAAATCATCAATGATGAATCTGTCACCTTGGCTCCATCCCTTACTAGCTGTAGGCTCCTGAGGACACCATTTACACGGAGCTTCAAGTGACAATGATGTCTCTGGCTTGTTTCGAGGATTCAAAAAAAGAAAAATTCAGATGCTTTGAGAGCTGAGCACAGTGTCTGACACACAGCCTTGTGCAGTCTGTGTCAGTGATGTTTATCACCTTCCATAGGAGCCTCCGTTGACTCTTCAGGGAGGAATTAGTGCTTTCTGGTCAGATTTTGTATTTCCCACCATCACAAGGGATGTTTCTCATTGCTAAAGCCAGTGCCTGCTATAGAAAGAAGGCAAAATAAAACATCACCATTAAAAATGAATGGATCATATGACACCAAAAACATAAACACAAAAGAAAATAATAAATTGGACATCATCAAAATTAAATATTTTTGTCTCCAAAGGTATCATCAGTAGAGTGAAAAGAAAACCTACAATAGGAAAAAATATGTCCAATCATATATCTGATAAGGGACTTGTATCTAGACTATATAAAGACAAAATTCAATAATACAAAGCCCCCCAAATTACCCCATTAAAAATGAGCAAGGACATGAATAGTTTTTTCCAAAGGGAATATACAAACAGCCAACAAGCACAGAAAAGATGTTCAATATCATTAGTCATCAGTTCAGTTCAGCTCAGTCGCTCAGTTGTGTCTGACTCTTTGCGACCCCATGGACTGTGGCACACCAGGCTTCCCTGTCCTTCACCGTCTCCCAGAGCCTGCTCAAACTCATGTCCATTGACTCAGTGATGCCATCCAACCATCTCATCCCATTCCCTTCTCCTTTTGTCTTCTATTTTTCCCAACACCAGGGTCTTTCCCAACAAGTCATCTCTTTGTATCAAGTGGCCAAAGTATTGGAGCTTCAGCCTCAGCATCAGTCCTTCCAATGAATATTCAGGCTTGATATCCTCTAGGATTCACTGATTTGATCTTCTTGCAGTCCAAGGGACTCTCAAGAGCCTTCTCCAACACGGAGCTGTAAATCAAAACCGTGATGGGATACCACTTCACGTCAGCTAGGATGGCCGTAATAATTCCTTAAAAATAGGCACTAACAAGTGTTGCCAAGGATGTGAAGAAACTGAGTCCTTATATAGTGCTGGTAGGAATGGAAAGTGGTAAAGACATTTGGAAAACAGACTGACAGTTCTTCAAAAAGTTAAACATCAAGTCATCATATGACCCAAAAATTCTACTCCTGGGGCTAAAAAAAAAAAAAAGGTCCACACAAAAAGGTGGTATTATTCATAATAGACAAAAAGTTGAAACAATCTAATTGTCTATTAGCTGATTAATGGATGAATAACATGTGGTATATCTATGCAATGAAATATAATTCTGCAACAAAACAAAATTGAATACCAGGACATCCCTGATGGTCCAGTGGTTAAGACCTGACACTCTTTCCCAGTGCAGGGGGCCCAGGCCTGGTCTCAGTCAGGGCCCTGCAACTAAGGTACTGCAACTAAGAGTTTGATACTCTTAGTTGGTACTGCAACTAAAGATCCCACGTGCCACAGCAAAGACCAGACACAGCCAAGTAAATAACAAATAAATGTGAGAATTTTTTTAAAAAGAGAAACAAATGAGCACTATATCAACACAAACACAAGGTTAGTATACACACACATGTATTACCTAGCTCTGCCAGCTGATGAGAAGGCCCAGAAACAATGACAGCTCAGTAGCAACAAACACAGCTAGAATCCAAATCTTGGTTCCTAATATCATTCTTCAATAAAAGGAACCAGGGATCTTTGGGAAACAATATATAGAATATACAAATATACAATATACAAATATATTGGGGCTGGACATGCTACCTCCCAAAATATATACCTTCCAAAATATATTTTGTATAACTAAAATATACAAAATGAGTCTGGAGCATATTGCAGTTTCAAAAAATAAGGACAGATAAGAAAGAAGGCAAAGAAGGAAAGAAGAAAGGGTGAGAGGGAGGAAAGGCAAACCACAACAATGGAGGTATGTCAAAGGGACATAGGAGCCACCTAAAAACGCTTCTACTGACCAAATCTGGAACAATTTGAGCAACAAAATGAATAATGCAGTTTGGATTACAATCCAAAGTATACAACAAATATGCATCATTCACACTGATATAAATAAATATATAGGCACTTCCCTGGGGGGCCAGTGGCTAAGATTCTGTGCTTCCAATGCAGGGGGCATGGATGGCATCCTGCATGTTGCAACTAAGATCTGATGCAGCCCAATAAATATTTTTTTAATTAAATAAATAAGCAAATACACAAATGAGTGAAGGGAAAGAGACAAATCTGTGCACAGATCTAAACAATTTGTGTACATACTCTGGCTTCAGGGATGTGGAGCATAACTCCTACTCCTTACGTGTGGGCTACTTACAGTACAAAAAGGGGAGAAAAGAATTACCTTGCAGCTGAGAAATGTAACAAACACTACTTCAGCCAGAAGATTAAAGTCAACATCAGCAGTTACACATCATGTAGATAGTATGTGCCATGATGTGATGTGATAAAAATGGCCCTTTTCCTCTGTGGCCTTCTTCTCCCAAACCCATAGTCAATCTAATGATGAGAAAAACATCTGACAAATCCTAACTGAGGCTGTTGCTGTTGTTTAGTTGCTAAGTCATATCTGACTCTTTTTGAGTCTGTGACCTGTAGCCCACCAGGCTCCTCTGTCCATGGAATTCTCTAGGCAAGAAAACTGGTGTGGACAGTCATTCTCTTCTCCAGGGGATCTTTCCGACCCAGGGATTGAACCTGGGTCTCCTGCATTGGCAGGCGAATTCTTTACTGCTGAGCCACCTGGGAAGCCCCAACTGATGATATTATACCAAATATCTGACCAGCAATCCTCAAAACCACCATGGTCATCAAAAACAAGGAAAGTCTGAGAAACTGTCACAGCCAGGAGTAACCCAGGGAGACATGCTGACTCAATCTAATATAAATGTAATACGAGTTTATTTAGCAATAATGTATCACTGTTGGTTTCATCAATGTCATGCATGTACTATACTATTAAAACTTGGTAATAGTTGAGGGAACTGTGTATGGTAGTATATAGAGTCTCTGCACTATAGTCTCAATTTTTCTGTCAATCTAAAACTGTTCTAAAAAGTGACATTTATTTTTTTTAAAAAAAGAAATGAAGTACTGATACATACCAAAATATGGATGAACCTAGAAAACATTATGCTAAGTGAAAAAAAGCCAGTCATGAAAGACTACATATTGTATGACTCCATTGATGTGAATGGCTGGAATAGACACAACCATAGAGACAGAAAGTAGATTATTGGCTGCCTGGGGCTGAAGGGATTGAGAAGAACTGAGGAGTGTCTGTTTTTCAAGGTGATGAAAAAGTTCTAAAATCAAATGTGATGATGGGTACACAGCTCTGAATATAATAAAAACCAGTGAGTAGTACATTTTGCATAGACAAGTTTTATGTTATTGAATTATACCCCAACAAAGTAACTATTTAAAAAAACAAAGCAGAATGTTCTGGTGGATGACTGTTCGAGAGGTGTTTGGGAGGTAGCATGTCCAGCCCCACACCTGGTGCGACCTCAAAGTCAAATGCATTCTCCTGAATCAATATTGTGAAAATGACCATACTACCAAATATCATCTACAGATTCAATGTGATCCCTATCAAATCACCAATGACATTCCTCATAGAACTAGACCAAAGAATAACACAGTTCATATGGAAACACAAAAGGCCCCAGATAACCAAAGCAATCCTGAGAAAGAAAAACGGAGCTGGAGGGATCAGCCTCCCTAACTTCAGACTATACTATAAAGCAACAGTCATCAAGACAGTATGGTACTGGCACAAAAACAGAAATATAGACCAATGGAACAAGATCGAGAACCCAGAGATAAACCCATGCACCTATGGGTACCTTATTTTTGACAAAGGAGGCAAAAATCTAAAATGGGACAAAGACAGCCTCTTCACCAAATGGTGCTGGGAAAATTGGACAGCTACATGCAAAAAAAAAATGAAGTTGGAACATTCCCTAACATCAAACACAAAGATCAACTCAAAATGGATTAAAGACATAAATGTAAGACCAGAAACCATAAAACTCTTAGAGGAGAATACAGGCAAAACACTCAAGGACATAAATCAAAGCAAGATCTTCTCTGACCCACCTACTAGAATAGTGGAACTAAAACCAAAAATGAACACGTGGGACCTCATGAAACTTAAAAGCTGTTGTACAGCAAAAGAAACTACAAAAAAGCTGAACAGACAACCCACAGAATGGAAGAAAATCATAGCAAATGAAACAACAGACAAAGAATTAATCTCCAAAATCTACAAGCAACTCAGACAACTCAGCACCGGAAAAATGAACAACCCAATCAAAAAATGGGAAAAAGATTTAAAGAATCCCTCTCCAAAGAGGACATACAGATGGCCCAAAAGCACATGAAACGATGCTCAACCTCGCTTATTATTAGAGAAATGCAAATTAAAACTACAATGAGATATCACCTCACACCTGTCAGAATGGCCATCTTCAAAAAATCTGCAGACGATAAATGCTGGAGAGGGTGCAGAGAAAAGGGAACCCTCTTGCATTGCTGGTGGGAATGTAAATTGATACAGCCTCTATGGAAGACAGTATGGAGATTCCTTTAAAAACTAAAAATAGAAGCACCCTATGACCCAGCAATCCCACTATTAGGCTTATATCCTGATGAAATCAAAATTGAAATAGACACCTCTACCCCAAAGTTCATTGCAGCACTCTACACAAAAGCTAGAACATGGAAGCAACCTAGATGTCCATCGACGAATGAATGGATAGAGAAGCTCTGGTACATATATACAATGGAGTACTTCTCAGCGGTAAAAAGAAATGCAGAAGAATCAATCCTAATGAGGTGGGTGAATCTAGAACCTATCATAAAAAGTGAAGTAAGTCAGAAAGAGAAAGACAAGTACAGTATACTAACACATATATGTGGAATCTAATAAGATGGTAATGGTAACACACGCAGTGAAGTGATGGAAAAACAGACATAGAGAACAGACATATGGACATGGTGGGGTATGAACAGTGGGTGGGAGGTATAGAGGGAGTAACATGCAAACCTTTACTATCATATGTGAAAAAGATAGCTATTGTCATTGTGCTGTGGGAATAGGGGATCCCACAGGGGTGGGGTGCGATGGCCTGGAGGGGTGGGATGGGGGTACTGGGAGGGGACCAGGGATATACATATGACCAATCTGGGAATATACATATCTGTAAACAACAAAACTCTGTAAAAAGAAAAATAATTATATAAAAAAATGCATTCTCCTAACCTAAGCTGTTAGAACAGGAAGAGTCCTTAATCTAGCATCCTCATTTTATTGCTCCATTGAATTTAATGTAGGTTTGTATGGTAACAAAAGCCAATTCCATCTACTAATATTGCTAAAAGAATTCTCTCTGCTGCTTTATTTATTGGTCCATCGAAATACCATGGATTGTTTCCAAGCACACAGTTTGAAACATTTAGAACCGGTCTGGGCTCTCTATTGCAAAGCGACCTTTAAGTTGCCTTTCTACCTTTAAGAATCTTCTATGAGCCTCCCCTTGCAGGAACGGGATGTCTGTAATGTCAAAAACCCCAAGCAGCTCAGCAAAATTGGAATAGTAACAAGCTTCTGTGCTCACACCCTGTTTAGGATAGTAGTGTCAACACCTCCAGCAGAGCTGATAGAGCTGTCTTTCAGTCTGTCTGCAGGCTCTGTTTACATTCTGCAGGTTAGCTGGAAACACTCTCACCACCGCCACCCCCTGAAAAAGATCTCTGGGTCAACTTGACATCGCCTAGATTCTCCATGTTCTATATTCCTGTCACAAGCTCTCCTGCTATGTTGCTTTTTATAGTCTTTTTGCAAGGAGCAAAATAGGCTGAGTGTGCAAACAATATAGAAACTCTAGAGATGTTGCCAATAATTACAAGGAATGAAAATCAACAGCACATGTGTATAACAGCCTCTCAATTGGAGCTTGTCCAGTTTGCAGAGGCTCAGGGAGACCTGAAGTGTGGGAAGAGTCACAGACATGTGCGATCTTTGAGTGAGGTAAAACTGGGGTGCCAATACAGCTGCAAAGTGAAGGGGAAGTATTTTATTCTTCTGCATCTTGGTGATCACGTTTATTAGCAGGGGAGGAGAAAAATAAAAATGCCACTTAGCCTAAGAATTTGTGCTGCTGGGCTTCCCAGGTGGCTCAGTGGTAAAGAATCTGCCTGCCAATACAAGAGACGTGAGTTTGATCGCTGATCTGAGAGGATCCCACATGGTGCAGAGCAACTAAGCTTGTGTGTCATCACTGTTGTGCTCTAGAGCCTGGGAGCTGCAACTACTGAAGTCTGCATGCCCTAAAGCACATACTTCGCAACAAGAGAAGCCACTACAATGAGAAGCCTGTGCACTGCTACTAGAGAGCAGCCTCCGCTTACCACAACTAGAGAAAAGCCCATGAAGCAATGAAGATCCAGCACAGCCAACAATTTAAAACATAAATTTTAAAAAAATATTTTTTTAAGAAGAATTTGGGCTGCTTAGTCACTTCAGTCGTGTCTGACTCTGTGTGACCCCATGGACTGCAGCTGGCCAGGCCCCTCCATCCATGGAATTCTCCAGGCAAGAACACTGAAGTGGGTTACCATGCCCTCCTCTAGGGGGATCTTCCCAACCCAGGGATGGAAGCCAGGTCTCTTGCATTGCCTGCAAATGTATGCCAGTAAGCAGCTCAGCAAAATTGGAATAGTAACAAGCTTCTGTGCTCACACCCTGTTTAGGATAGTAGTGTCAACACCTCCAGCAGAGCTGATAGAGCTGTCTTTCAGTCTGTCTGCAGGCTCTGTTTACATTCTGCAGGTTAGCTGGAAACACTCTCACCACCGCCACCCCCTGAAAAAGATCTCTGGGTCAACTTGACATCGCCTAGATTCTCCATGTTCTATATTCCTGTCACAAGCTCTCCTGCTATGTTGCTTTTTATAGTCTTTTTGCAAGGAGCAAAATAGGCTGAGTGTGCAAACAATATAGAAACTCTAGAGATGTTGCCAATAATTACAAGGAATGAAAATCAACAGCACATGTGTATAACAGCCTCTCAATTGGAGCTTGTCCAGTTTGCAGAGGCTCAGGGAGACCTGAAGTGTGGGAAGAGTCACAGACATGTGCGATCTTTGAGTGAGGTAAAACTGGGGTGCCAATACAGCTGCAAAGTGAAGGGGAAGTATTTTATTCTTCTGCATCTTGGTGATCACGTTTATTAGCAGGGGAGGAGAAAAATAAAAATGCCACTTAGCCTAAGAATTTGTGCTGCTGGGCTTCCCAGGTGGCTCAGTGGTAAAGAATCTGCCTGCCAATACAAGAGACGTGAGTTTGATCGCTGATCTGAGAGGATCCCACATGGTGCAGAGCAACTAAGCTTGTGTGTCATCACTGTTGTGCTCTAGAGCCTGGGAGCTGCAACTACTGAAGTCTGCATGCCCTAAAGCACATACTTCGCAACAAGAGAAGCCACTACAATGAGAAGCCTGTGCACTGCTACTAGAGAGCAGCCTCCGCTTACCACAACTAGAGAAAAGCCCATGAAGCAATGAAGATCCAGCACAGCCAACAATTTAAAACATAAATTTTAAAAAAATATTTTTTTTTTAAGAAGAATTTGGGCTGCTTAGTCACTTCAGTCGTGTCTGACTCTGTGTGACCCCATGGACTGCAGCTGGCCAGGCCCCTCCATCCATGGAATTCTCCAGGCAAGAACACTGAAGTGGGTTACCATGCCCTCCTCTAGGGGGATCTTCCCAACCCAGGGATGGAAGCCAGGTCTCTTGCATTGCCTGCAAATGTATGCCAGTTTCTCTTTCGAAAATCTTCTATGTTTAAAAAGGCAATCATAGAAAATCTCCTGCTTCCCATGCTGGATAAATTCTTTGTCTTAGCCAACTCTAAATGGTGGAGCAAGTAGCACAACACTATCTCCCTGGACAAAGAACATTAGAATATTTTGGGGCTTCCCCTGGTGGTCCAGTGGGTAAGGACACCGTCTTGCAGTGCAAGGGGCGCTGGTTCGAGCCCTGGCCCAGGACGATCCCACGTGCCGCGGAGCGGCTGGACTGATGTGTCCAATTACTGAGCCGGAGCTCTGGAGCGCATGCGCCCAGAGCCGGCGCTCTGCGATGACAGACGCCACCGCGATGGGAGGCCCACAGGAGCCAAAGAACAAAGACGGATGAACAGAGAGAAACGAAAGACCAATAGAAGTGGCCCGCCTGCTCCCCTCCCTCCCCAACCCGACCCCCGCCCAAAAATAAATAAATAAATAAATCTTTAAAAAAAAAAAAAAAGAATATTTTGTTTTGTTGATTTCTGTATCTTTTGATATGTTTCTTCATCAATTTCTATAGTTATCACAGTTTCTTCCACATCTCCCAATATCATCTTTGAATACTGATCATAAGCATGTAACCCACCTCAAAGTTCTCTGTTGTTTCTCATGTTCACATAGATTTGCTCATCCAGGCTAAGCCTGAGAAGACCCAGGACTTCTTTTATGCTGTTGGTAGTTTGTTGCTGGTCTGTGTGGTCTGCCATGTTCAAAACCTGGAAAAGTACTTTAGAATGGGAACAACTGCTTGGGAGAGGATACACATAGACAAAACACACACACACAATCACCAACACTTCTCTGACAATATAAGAAAGTCTTTTAGCTGCTGAACACTTCTAGGGCCCTGGCCTTGGTCTCTGAACATTTAAGAGCTGCCTCTCTATCCATCTTCCCCAAAGTTCAACCTGTATGGTTTTCCCAAGCCTCAGACCTTCCAATTGCCTCTTGACTATATTTGCTGGCGTGCCCTACAGTCCCTCAAAGCTTGATTGGACCCAACTACCACGCACATTTCCTCCCCAAACTAACACTTCCTACTCTATTTTCCATCTCAATTAAAATGTCTGGCTAGAGATTTCTTTCCCCCTTATACTCTAACCAAATTTCCCACCAGTTCCAGAATCCACCTGTTCTTTACCCTCATTGCCTTAGTTGCAGCTTTTTGTTACTTATCCATTGCTGTGTAAGAAATAAGCCCAAATGTTAGCAGTAGAAAACAACAGATAGTAATTACTCACCATTTCTGTTGCCAGGAAACCAGGCCCAGCTTAGTGGGCTCTGGGTTGCAGTCAAGGTGGTGGTTTGGAGGACAGCTGGCTCGAGACTCCACTGGGAGGCAGCTCCACTTCCCAGCTCACTCGAGTGGCTGCAAACCAGCCTCTGGTCCTAGCTGGCCTTTGACCACAGACACCAGGGATTGGCTGGGACCCATCCATGGGACAGTTCACAACATGGCAATTGGCTTCAGAAGTCTCTGTCTTTCTGTAATCTAATCTTGGAAGCAATACCTCATCATCTTTGCTGTATTCTGTCCTCAGGAGTGAGGCACTAGGGCCAGCCTGCACCTGAGGGGAGGGGTTCCACAGGATATGAGCATCAGGAGGTGAAGATCACTGTCCCCCAAGGGCCACTGTCCTTTGTCTGGGCTGTCACTTGTGAACAAGTATCCTAACTCTTCTCCAGGCCTTCAGGGTCTCCCACTAAAGATTATCATTCCCACTGAAACCTGGGTGACAGTCC
Organism: Tragulus kanchil; assembly: GCA_022376925.1. Taxonomy (NCBI): domain Eukaryota; kingdom Metazoa; phylum Chordata; class Mammalia; order Artiodactyla; family Tragulidae; genus Tragulus; species Tragulus kanchil. Next base: position 12,329,435 of record JAIOJX010000001.1, read on the forward strand.
CGCAAAAGCCATCTGAGTATGCAATCTCACCTCTAAAGAACCTCTGTTGGCAACCTGTGCCACCATAGGACAAAGTCCAAACTCCTTGACTGGTCATTCGGGGCGCTTCACGATGCTCTTGGCTTCTTACTTCTGTAGACTCACTTCTCACCACCACACACATCCCAACAGGAATACCCAACGGCCCATGGCTCCCAGGTTCTCGGAAACGAGCCAGGTTCCTTTGGACCTTTTACAGTTTCAGGTGATGCAGAGGAGCGTGTGCACCTCTCACTGCCCCCCCTTGTTTCCTGCCGCTCATCCTCCAAGGCACAGCTTCAGAGGCACCCCCTCTGACAGGCCCCCCATCCCGACTCTCCCTGCCTTTTTGGTCTCCAAGCTCTTTGGATGTAGTTTTACTCAAGGAACTTGCACAGTGCTGGGCACATACAATGAGGCGCTTAATGAAGGTTTGTCATTTTCTTCAATGAAATCAAATAATGCCACAGCTGTAAGTACTTTTAAAAAGAGAACGGGAAAGAAAAGAGCATATAGCACTGAAGTTCAAATGAGGAAAGACCCAAAGGGCCAAATGAAAGGTAATTACTCACCATTTCTGTTGCCAGGAAACCAGGCCCAGCTTAGTGGGCTCTGGGTTGCAGTCAAGGTGGTGGTTTGGAGGACAGCTGGCTCGAGACTCCACTGGGAGGCAGCTCCACTTCCCAGCTCACTCGAGTGGCTGCAAACCAGCCTCTGGTCCTAGCTGGCCTTTGACCACAGACACCAGGGATTGGCTGGGACCCATCCATGGGACAGTTCACAACATGGCAATTGGCTTCAGAAGTCTCTGTCTTTCTGTAATCTAATCTTGGAAGCAATACCTCATCATCTTTGCTGTATTCTGTCCTCAGGAGTGAGGCACTAGGGCCAGCCTGCACCTGAGGGGAGGGGTTCCACAGGATATGAGCATCAGGAGGTGAAGATCACTGTCCCCCAAGGGCCACTGTCCTTTGTCTGGGCTGTCACTTGTGAACAAGTATCCTAACTCTTCTCCAGGCCTTCAGGGTCTCCCACTAAAGATTATCATTCCCACTGAAACCTGGGTGACAGTCCCGCAAAAGCCATCTGAGTATGCAATCTCACCTCTAAAGAACCTCTGTTGGCAACCTGTGCCACCATAGGACAAAGTCCAAACTCCTTGACTGGTCATTCGGGGCGCTTCACGATGCTCTTGGCTTCTTACTTCTGTAGACTCACTTCTCACCACCACACACATCCCAACAGGAATACCCAACGGCCCATGGCTCCCAGGTTCTCGGAAACGAGCCAGGTTCCTTTGGACCTTTTACAGTTTCAGGTGATGCAGAGGAGCGTGTGCACCTCTCACTGCCCCCCCTTGTTTCCTGCCGCTCATCCTCCAAGGCACAGCTTCAGAGGCACCCCCTCTGACAGGCCCCCCATCCCGACTCTCCCTGCCTTTTTGGTCTCCAAGCTCTTTGGATGTAGTTTTACTCAAGGAACTTGCACAGTGCTGGGCACATACAATGAGGCGCTTAATGAAGGTTTGTCATTTTCTTCAATGAAATCAAATAATGCCACAGCTGTAAGTACTTTTAAAAAGAGAACGGGAAAGAAAAGAGCATATAGCACTGAAGTTCAAATGAGGAAAGACCCAAAGGGCCTGAGAAGTGAAAGGAGAGGGCTTGTCCAACATGAGCAGGAGCCTGAACAACGAACTTGCTTAGCCAGACCTGCTCACCCCAACTCAGAGGCATTGCTACTTCCCCCAAATACCTTCCCTGTTTCAGGCTCCCTGCTTCCCCCTGAAATCTCTGATTCTCTGAAGATGTTTGATAATAACTGCAAGTAATGTTTCTCCATCCCTCTTTGGGTCCACATATGACCTAGGGTTGCCTCCAGCTTGTATGAACATGAACTTTCTTTATGGGAAAGAATCACATTCTAATCTCTAGTAAAGAAATCGGCTGCCTTTTTTTTTTTTTTAATATTTATTTATTCAGCTGTGTTGGACTTCATCACTGAGCTGCCCTGAGGCATATGGTGTCTTAATTCCCTGACCAGGGATCAAACCCACATCCCTTGACTTGCAAGGCAGATTCGTAACCTCTGGATCACCAGGGAAGTCCCTTAACCTTCAGTGAAGACATCTAGAGCAGTTGCAACCACTTTTCAGTTTTGTGACAGGGCAACTTCTTGGGAGTTTGTGGGTTCCTAGGACCATGTCAGGCTTCCCAGGTGGTACAGTGGTAAAGAATCCGCCTGCCAATTCAGGAGACGTGGGTTTGATCCTTGGAATAGGAAGATTCCCTCTAGAAGGAAATGACAACCCACCCCAGTATTCTTGACTGGGAAATTCCATGGACAGAGGAGCCTGGTGGACTATAGTCCATGGGGCCACAAATGAGTTGGGTATGACTTAGCATCTAAGCAATAACAATAAAGCACCATGCCCGGGCTTCTCCCAACGTTTCATTCTTCTTCATTTTCTGTGAGTTCACACAGTACTCTCCTGGCAGGGTATGCAGATTTCCATGTCCAGGGCTATGAGGCCAGGATACATAGAGAAATAGACATAGGTCACAGAAGGTTCTCCATTCTGTCTTCCTTTTTGACTGAATAAATCCTTAACATACCAGAAAGAGCAGTCCCAGAGATAACGGGACCTTGCAGCATGTGGTGCCTGAGTAGCCACAGCAGCCAGGGCCAGACCAGTGACAGTCCAGTCCCCGACATCAGCAAGAACGAGGCATCTGACAGGAGGTGCTGAGCAGGAACGCTCTGCACCAGCTCAAGAGGTGCTGATGGGGGAGGGCTGGGGCAGGCCAGCTGGTTGTGCTTCAAAATCCTAACGATATGGCTGGATACTTACTAGAGATTGTGTACTTTCATTCGGCAGAGGAGAGAACTAAGACAACCTACAAACCCAGCCAGTTACATCTTTCAGAGTTTGGGCATTCTAATTAGACTTCAGAGCTCAGCTCCTCTTCAGGTTCCTACATTAGTAAAGCATTCCTCAAAAAAGTTTTGGGCTAACTTCTTTGAGACTCGAGCGACTCCTTGGTAAAATGGGGATAAAAAGCAGTACTTCTGTTACACTATTAAGTTTAACTAGGATAATGCATGTAAAGGCCTTAGTATTCAATACATGAAAAAATTGACCTTTATTATGACAGACCTAAGATCCAAAATGCCCACATTCTAAATGACCTCTAATATATCAACCCGTGGAGTTTCCCAAGCCAGCTACTCTGCTTATTAGCTGTGTGGGGATGTTTCTTAACCTCTCTGCGCCTCCAAATTTCTTATCTGTAAAATGGGGATAATAATGGTATTGACTTTACAGAGTTGTAAAAAGATTCAAGAAAAAACTTAGCACTGTGTCTGGTATACAGCATGATGATGAGTATTCTATACAAAGCTGTTCCACAACATCAGACCTGGGCTTATTGTGCTGCTACAGTGGAAAGAGCACAGGCTCTCCTATCAGGCAAATCTTAAATTGCGCTGTTTATTAATTTTGTTGTTGTTTGGGTTCTTTGTGGCCATGCCATGTGGCATGTGGGATCTTAGTTCCCCGACCAGGGATCAAGTCTTAACCACTGGACCGCCAGGGAAGTCCCTTTTGGATATGTTTAGAATGTAGATTCCAGAGCCCCAAAGCCTGGGATTCACTTACTAGCTGTATGTGACCTTGCGTAGGAAGTTTAACTGGAAGTCAAAGATTCATCTTAGAACTTTTGCTTATTGATACATATCAGTAGCACACACTGGCCATAGAACATTCTTAGGCAGGTTTGAGTGAGAATCTTAGCGTATTTATGTTCAGAAGCGCTTTCTCGTGTTGGGTAAGATTTTTCACAGTTCCTGTGCATTACTTTGACCTCCCTATTCCTCAGTTTTCTCATCAAGAACATGCTGATTATAACAGCACACACCTCACAGAGTTGTGCTGCGGCCATCCACCCCAAATTTGGATCTAATATCAAGACGGATGCTGCCAAACATACACCAAGAGGGCATGAAAAGGGTTATTAATGACATAACTGGAGTTTTTCTGGGGAGAACAGGGCAGGGTTCCTAAGCTGGTCCAAAAATAGCTTGGGAGCGCAGGGAAAGAAGGGGTTTTAACTCTGGCTAGGACTTTGGTGGAGACGAAGGTTCCCACAGGTGGGTGGAACCTTGTGTGCTTTGAATCTCCTGCTGGGCACTGAAGGTCAGGGCGCCCAAGCATTCTCATCAGTTTGCCCAGAGGTGGGTAACAGTGGAAAGTGGGGAAAGCAGCAAAGCTGTTGAGAAAGTAAGGGAGAGGACTAGACGTTCCCTCAGGCTCCCACGGGTCTAACACTGTCTGAGAGCCATGGCGGTTGACCCACTCCTTAAGTGGTATTGCTACAGAACGAAGAATCACTTTTCAGCCTATTTTCTAGCATGTTCCAGATGTTATTATACCCATGCTATCTGTACCTTCAAGACAGATTAAATAGACAGAGTAAAGAAGTAAACCATGATGATGAGTATTCTATACAAAGCTGTTCCACAACATCAGACCTGGGCTTATTGTGCTGCTACAGTGGAAAGAGCACAGGCTCTCCTATCAGGCAAATCTTAAATTGCGCTGTTTATTAATTTTGTTGTTGTTTGGGTTCTTTGTGGCCATGCCATGTGGCATGTGGGATCTTAGTTCCCCGACCAGGGATCAAGTCTTAACCACTGGACCGCCAGGGAAGTCCCTTTTGGATATGTTTAGAATGTAGATTCCAGAGCCCCAAAGCCTGGGATTCACTTACTAGCTGTATGTGACCTTGCGTAGGAAGTTTAACTGGAAGTCAAAGATTCATCTTAGAACTTTTGCTTATTGATACATATCAGTAGCACACACTGGCCATAGAACATTCTTAGGCAGGTTTGAGTGAGAATCTTAGCGTATTTATGTTCAGAAGCGCTTTCTCGTGTTGGGTAAGATTTTTCACAGTTCCTGTGCATTACTTTGACCTCCCTATTCCTCAGTTTTCTCATCAAGAACATGCTGATTATAACAGCACACACCTCACAGAGTTGTGCTGCGGCCATCCACCCCAAATTTGGATCTAATATCAAGACGGATGCTGCCAAACATACACCAAGAGGGCATGAAAAGGGTTATTAATGACATAACTGGAGTTTTTCTGGGGAGAACAGGGCAGGGTTCCTAAGCTGGTCCAAAAATAGCTTGGGAGCGCAGGGAAAGAAGGGGTTTTAACTCTGGCTAGGACTTTGGTGGAGACGAAGGTTCCCACAGGTGGGTGGAACCTTGTGTGCTTTGAATCTCCTGCTGGGCACTGAAGGTCAGGGCGCCCAAGCATTCTCATCAGTTTGCCCAGAGGTGGGTAACAGTGGAAAGTGGGGAAAGCAGCAAAGCTGTTGAGAAAGTAAGGGAGAGGACTAGACGTTCCCTCAGGCTCCCACGGGTCTAACACTGTCTGAGAGCCATGGCGGTTGACCCACTCCTTAAGTGGTATTGCTACAGAACGAAGAATCACTTTTTCAGCCTATTTTCTAGCATGTTCCAGATGTTATTATACCCATGCTATCTGTACCTTCAAGACAGATTAAAGAGACAGAGTAAAGAAGTAAACCAAAAATAGAGACTGATAAGACTAATTCCAGCTCAAGTCCTCAAAGACTTCCCAACTGCCCCACAGTCAGAAAACAAAAAAAAGTCACGTCACCCTTGTCTGAAAGAACCCCATTTCACCATTTTTACAAAGTATTCTTCACTGTAAAGACATGCCCATTGAAAAAAATTATTCATTTGGAATGAAAAAGATGGAAGAGATGGGAAAAGAAAAGTCCTAGAGTAACAGACAAATTTAAAAGGTCATCTCCGGAAATTAAAGTTCATCAGTCACCGGCATAAATGACTATTCCTATCCAAAGAATATTTCCACGGGTGAGCGAGCTAGCACCACCATGTATGGAGCGGGTATGAGTTTGCAGTTAAGATTCAGAACTGCAGCAACTTTTCAGTGGACATTTCTCAGGGACAAATGAGGTTGAAAGACAATTGCCCACAGGATGGAAACTCGTCCACTCGCAGCAATTCCTGTTGCCTACACTCTCAGATGTCCTGCCTCCAACTCAGCCATGCAGAAGAACATTCTTGTCAACAGTAAGTTTCAATCTACTTTTGATCACTTTCTTGAAGCTTGTCAGCACTTCAATTGCAGTTCATGTGGGGAGGATGGAAGGGCCTAGACTATGGAAGAGCATGGGTGACAAGGAGATGAGCCAACCTCAAGAGGGCACTGTTCGGGATCGCGCTTGCTGAAAACATGAGAACCGTGTGGACCTTACTCTGCTTTCTTTGGCTCTGACATTGTCACAGGATGTCTCTGTGTCTTTTGGAGTAGAAGGTGTACAAACTGCCCAAGTTTTCCACATTTTCTCCTGAATCTCTCATCTGAGATTATATGGCTATATATCTACATATCTATAGAGCTGGATACGATGCTCTGGACCAGATACTCTACCGTATCCACATGTTGAAGAGTGTCGTTTGCCATGGATCTCAGGGCCCATAGCTGTGACATTTGAATTTCCTCTTCAGTGACCCAGCCAAGTGGATGGCCAGCTTGAATACCTCTGGGGATGAACAGATTGATACCATGCGGGGCAACCAGTCTTCTCTTTGGGAAGCCCCCACTGTTCTCTACTGCATCTTGCATCTACTCGTCCAAGAGGGCCTCACAGAGGTCACTCCCCACGTGTGCTGGGGCAGCTCCGTGCACCAAGGTTGTTCATCTGCAGGCCAATTTCCTCTCAACTTTTTCTCAGTTCTAGGTGTTCCTTAGCACTGTCCTCAGAAAATTTTGCAATATATATTTCTTCATCGAACAGCCCAGGGGAGCAGCCAGATCCCCCTGGGTGCAGTGGGATTCATGCATGGCAGTGCAGAACTCACTCATTTGCCCACTTGAGAGAGCATGTTTCACCAGCCTGGAAGCCCACGGACAGGTACATTGCACTGTTGACTCACCTTTAACTTCATATCATTTAATTTAGCAACTCCGTCCAGCTTTCATTGTCAGGTCCTCATTCTGTCATGCAACATAGCCTTCCCAGCTGTTATCCTGTGGCTTCCCAGCTGTTATTCTCTGCCCAAAAATATATATTTACATCATATGTAGGGGATACATATTTATCATAACATGTATACATTTATGGGCTTCCCTGGTGCCTCAGTGGTAAAGAATCTGCCTGCCAATGCAGGATATTTAAGAGATTCCAGTTTGATCCTTGGGTCAGGAAGATCCCCTGGAGGAGGGTATGGCAATCCCCTCCAGTATTTTTGCCTGGAGAATCCCACAGAGAGAGGAGCCTGGCGGGCTACCGTCCACAGGGCTGCAAAGACTCCAACACGACTGAAGTGACTGAGCACACATGCACGCATGTATATGTTTATACATGTACATATATATATAAACATACATGCATATATGTATTGCACTGAGATTGCACTTAGAATTAAAGAATTAAAGAAAGCTCATTCTGGGATTTTCCTAGCAGTCCAGTGGTTAAGACCCTGCTTTCCAGTGCAGGGGATGGTTGAGGACGAGCTAAGATCCCAAATAATTCACAGTCATATAACCCAAAACATAGGGAACAAAGCTATTTCTGGCCCCTGGGTAAGTATCTGTTTATATTTGATTTACCCTATTTGGACAGTGGAGTGAAGGAGACACTGATCTCTAGTCAGATTCATCTTTTAAGTTGGTGTTTGTATATAAGTTGCCTCCGGATCCATTCGATTCCTGGCGTGTCATCAGGACCTCATCCTTCCCATAGCCATACCATACTCTCCACCTGCACTGAAATCAAGTGGCCACCACGCTGGACTCTTAGGCCCCAGGATTTCAGCTTGAATGCTCACCCACAGGAATCCTGTTGGGTCAGCGAAGAAATGATGTGGACGGTGAGGGCTGTGCAGGCTCTCATGGAAGTTCTCTTCAGGAAGGATTCTAGAAGGAAGGAAAGAATCAAATTGTTACCTAGTTAGACCTAGAGACTAGAGAGCTACTAGAAAATAAAAGGATAACAATAGTCTCACCAGCAGTGTTGCCTCCAAGCTGCAGCCCCCCACCCCACAGGTTGAGAGCCACTGGCCTGCTGAGTAACTCAGGGCCAGACTGAAATCACAGCAGACACAGCTGCATGTCATGGATGATGATTCTAAAATCTGGCAAGTCCATGAAACCCCAGAAGCTGATCTTTGGAGGGGCCGTTAAATGGAACAATCCACAATATGGTTCCAAATAGTAGCAACAGCCTCCAGGCTCGAGTAAATAAAGAAGCTACTTGCTAAAACCATTGCTTCTCAGCACATCTTTTGAATCTACCTGTAGTGGCCAAATTCCAAGAGCCTCGACTCTTGTGATTCACTGACCATGGAATTTATTCAGTCTTTTCTTTTACTTGTGTCTCAACATATAGGAAAGAATACTTCTTTAATCATGCCGAGATGAAATGTAACAGCTTGGGTTATATACTCTTGAGTCAGAAAGCATTTTTATTTCTCGAAGTAGATAAATGAGACAGACACACACTTTTTTTTTTTAACTTTTATTTTACTTTTAACTTTTACAGAGTTTTGTTGTTTACAGATATGTATGTTCTCAGACTAGTCATATGTATATCCACCCCCCGACCCCTCCTGACCGTCATACAGCACCCATGAAGGATCTGCTTTTCTCACAGAGCAATGACTAGAGCTATTTTCTTCACTTATGAGAGTACAGGCCTTCATGCTACTTCCTTTACGCCTCCCACCCTCTGTTCCTTCCCCACAATGTCCATATGTCCACTGTCCCTGTCTGTCTTTCCATCGCTTCACTGCATGTGCCATCATCACCATCCTACTAGATTCCATATACATAGACACACACATTCATAGGGTTCTCTGGAAGGGCCAGATATGTCACGGTCTAGTCGAAACCCCTCCTTTTACACGGGAAATATAGTCCCAGAAAGGTCCCACCAGGAGGACTGAGGGCTTTGAACTGCCAGCTCAGAGTCCTTGTCTTCATACAATGCTAAAAATTAATTTTAAAATAAATATATCATATATTCTTGTTGATGATTAAAGGGAACTCTGCTAAAGAATACTGATACTTCATCCAGAGTGAGATGCGCCCCTTTCTTTTCTCCTTCCTTTCTTTTTTTTGTGCAGGGGGCGGGGGTGGGGGGGGCAGGCGGGCCACTTCTGTTGGTCTTTTATTTATCTATTTTTATTCATCTTTGTTCTTTGGCTCCTGTGGGCCTCCCATCACAGTGGCCTCTCCCTCTGCAGAGCACCGGCTCTGGGCGCATGCGCCCAGAGCTCCGGCTCGGTAGTTGGACACATCGGTCCAGCCGCTCCGTGGCACGTGGGATCTTCCCAGGCCAGGGAACGAACCGGCGTCCCTTGCACTGCAAGGCGGTGTCCTTACCCACTGGACCACCAGGGAAGCCCTTCTCCTTTCTTTCTTTGGAAAAAACTAAACATTCTTCAGAATTCAGTTTGAGATGTATTTATTCACTCATGAAAATTAATATCTAAAGAAATTTTACAATGTACTTTAACATTCATATCTGCATGCATACTGGTTGATCAAGAAATATCACAATGTATATAGAAATATAATAGCAAATATAACTCTGATCCTGAGTTCAAACGCTCACAGTGCCTGTAAGTACATTTGCATTTGACAGTGAGTTGTAACTTCTGCTTCAGATCAGTGGTCACCATTTACATACCTTTATATTATTATTAGTATAATCTATATAACAATCTATAACATGATAATGTTATCTAGTGGAAATTAAAAGAAAAAACATATACCCTGATGAAATCAAAATTGGAAGAGACACCTGTACCCCAATGTTCACTGCAGCACTCTATGCAATAGCTCGATCATGGAAGCAACCTAGATGTCCATCAACAAATGAATGGATAAAGAAGCTCTGGTACATATATACAATGGAATATTTCTCAGCTGCTAAAAGAAATGCAGAAGATTCCGTGCTAATGAGATGGGTGAATTTAGAGCCTATTATACACAGTGAAGTAAGTCGAAAAGAGAAGGACAAGTACAGTATACTAACACATATATATGGAATCTAGTAAGTTCATACTGATAAATACACATGCAGAGCACCGGTGGAAAAACAGTCATAGAGGACAGACTTACGGACATTGGGGAGAGGGAAGAGTGGGTGAGAGATATGGAAAGAGCAACATGGAACCCTATATTATCTTATGTAAAAGAGACAACTATTTTCAATGTGCTATGGGACTAAGGGATTGTACATGGGGCCTGGGGGGGTAGGATGGGGGAATGGGATATACATATGACTAATCTGGAATTATACATACCTGTAAACAATGAAACTCTGATAAAAAAACTTGTGATTGTGGAAAAAAAAAAAAAAAGAATGAAAACACTTGGTCCAGATTTTAGTCTTCGCAAAAATGAGAATTGGCGTTCAATTCTCTGGTTTTGTTTTCAACTTCTTTGCATGCTTTTTCTCAATTAAGGATGTTTACTAACCCCAAGCTGACCCTGGACATGTACCCATATACTGGCAGAAAGAAACACAAATGAACAGGGAAACCTTACCAAAAAGTCAGAGGTTCTTCCCATTAGGGGATTGATGTTACTTAGTTTCTTATCTGCAGCCACTGACCCACAGATGAACTTTAACTCCATAACTGCCCATTTTCTAGTTGGGCTTTTGTCATTACTGTCATTACTATTATCATGTTGATGTTAAATTTTGAGAGTTCTAGATAGTATTCCTTTGTCCGTTACATGGTTTGCAAATAGTTTCTCCCAGTCTGTAGCTCGTCTTTTCATTTTCCAATCTGGGTCTTTCCCAAAGCAGAACTTTCTGGTTTTGATGGGGGCTCATTTGATCAATTTTTCCCTGTACAGGTTGTGCTTTAATTATCAAGTCTAAAACTCTCCATCGAGCCCTAGATTCCAAAGATTTTCTACTGTACTCCCTTGGAAAGTGTTACAAGTTTGTGATTCATTTGAGTTAATGCTGGCATAAAGTTGTATGAGGGTTAGGTAGATGTTCATTTTTTTGTTAATGGATGTCCCATGACTCCAACATCTTTTGTTGAAAATGGTGTTTGTTGAATTGCTTTTGTACCTTTGTCAAAAATCACTTTGGCTTATTTGTGTGAGTACATTTCTGGATTCTCTATTCTGCTCCACTGATCAATGTATCCATGCCTCTGCCAGTATCACACTGTCATGATTATTGATTATTGCAGCTTTTTTTTTTTAAAAAAAAACTGAAGTACAGTTGATTTATATTATTGTGTTAGTTTCAGGTGTGCTGCAAATTATGTTCCATTATAGGTTATTACAAGATAGTAATTTCTTTCTTCCCCCTTCTTCTCCCTTTTGGTAATCTCAAATTTGTTTTCTATATATGTGTCTGTTTCTGTATTGTATCTACATTCACTTGGATTATTGTTTTAGATCCCACATATGAGTGATACAGTTGAGGCCACTGATTTGAGACTTTTCTAATACAGGCATTTAGTACCTTAAAATCTCCTCCAAGACTACATTCTTAGCAGCTTCCCACAAATTTTGATATGTTGTGTTTTCATACGCATTCAGTTTAAACTGCTTCCTAATTTTACTTTAACTCATGGCTCATTAAAAATATTATTCGGTGCTTAACTATGTAGGGAACTTCAGACGATCTTTCCATCACTGATTTGTATTTTCTTTTCTTTTTTTTTTGGCCACTTCTTTTGTCTTTCATTTATTCATTCTCATCCAACCCCCTTCTTTGGCCTGTGTGGGCCTTCCATCTCACTGGCCTCTCTCGCTGCAGAGCACCAACTCTGGGCGCATGCGCTCCAGAGCTCCCGCTCGGTAGCTGGACACATGCGTCCAGCTGCTCCACGGCATGTGGGATCTTCCCAGGCCAGGGATTGAACCGGCGTCCCTTGCATTGCAAGGTAGTGTCCTTACCCACTGGACCACCAGGGAAGCCCAGAGTTGCGTACTTTATCTGACGCCCATACAGTGTCCTTACCCACTGAACCACCAGGGAAGCCCCTATTTCCATTTTTTAAAAGTTTTAAGGGCTTCCCCTGGTGGTCCAGTGGGTAAGGATACCGCCTTGCAGTGCAAGGGGCGCCGGTTCGATCCCTGGCCTGGGAAGATCCCACGTGCCGCGGAGCGGCTGGACTGATGTGTCCAATCACGAGCCGGCGCTCTGGAGCGCATGCGCCCAGAGCCGGTGCTCTGCAATGACAGACGCCACCGCAATGGGAGGCCCACAGGAGCCAAAGAACGAAGACGAATGAAAATGGAGAAATGAAAGACCAATAGAAGTGGCCAGCCCAATTCCCTCCCTCCCCAACCCGACCCCCGCCCAAAGTAAATAAATAAATAAATCTTTAAAAAAAAAAAAAAGTTTTAAGTATTTATTTATTTATCGCTGTGCTAGGCCTTTGTTTTGTGCAGGCTTTCTCTAGGTGTGGCGAGTAGGGGGCTACTCTCTAGTTGTGGTCTACAGGCTTATTGTGTTGATTTCTCTTGTTGTGGCTCCTGGGCTCCAGAGCACGTGGGCTTCAATAGTTGTGGTGTGCAGGCTCAGTAATTGCTTAGCTGCCTTGCAGCATGCGGAATTTTCCCCATGCCAGCGATCAAACCTGTGCCACCTGCATTGGCAGGCAAATTCTTAACCCCTGGAGCACCAGGGAAGTCCCTCCATCATTGATTTTTTCTTTAATTCTGTGTGGTCAGAGAACAGACTTTGTATGACTTGAATATTTCTAAATGTATTGAGACCTATTTTATGGTTCCAACTATATCCTGTTGCACTACCTTGAATTTTCATTTTATTCCCATTTTTTCTTTTTTCCAACCCCTTCTTTGGCCTGTGTGGGCCTTCCATCTCACTGGCCTCTCTCGCTGCAGAGCACCAACTCTGGGCGCATGCGCTCCAGAGCTCCCGCTCGGTAGCTGGACACATGCGTCCAGCTGCTCCACGGCATGTGGGATCTTCCCAGGCCAGGGATTGAACCGGCGTCCCTTGCATTGCAAGGTAGTGTCCTTACCCACTGGACCACCAGGGAAGCCCAGAGTTGCGTACTTTATCTGACGCCCATACAGTGTCCTTACCCACTGAACCACCAGGGAAGCCCCTATTTCCATTTTTTAAAAGTTTTAAGGGCTTCCCCTGGTGGTCCAGTGGGTAAGGATACCGCCTTGCAGTGCAAGGGGCGCCGGTTCGATCCCTGGCCTGGGAAGATCCCACGTGCCGCGGAGCGGCTGGACTGATGTGTCCAATCACGAGCCGGCGCTCTGGAGCGCATGCGCCCAGAGCCGGTGCTCTGCAATGACAGACGCCACCGCAATGGGAGGCCCACAGGAGCCAAAGAACGAAGACGAATGAAAATGGAGAAATGAAAGACCAATAGAAGTGGCCAGCCCAATTCCCTCCCTCCCCAACCCGACCCCCGCCCAAAGTAAATAAATAAATAAATCTTTAAAAAAAAAAAAAAGTTTTAAGTATTTATTTATTTATCGCTGTGCTAGGCCTTTGTTTTGTGCAGGCTTTCTCTAGGTGTGGCGAGTAGGGGGCTACTCTCTAGTTGTGGTCTACAGGCTTATTGTGTTGATTTCTCTTGTTGTGGCTCCTGGGCTCCAGAGCACGTGGGCTTCAATAGTTGTGGTGTGCAGGCTCAGTAATTGCTTAGCTGCCTTGCAGCATGCGGAATTTTCCCCATGCCAGCGATCAAACCTGTGCCACCTGCATTGGCAGGCAAATTCTTAACCCCTGGAGCACCAGGGAAGTCCCTCCATCATTGATTTTTTCTTTAATTCTGTGTGGTCAGAGAACAGACTTTGTATGACTTGAATATTTCTAAATGTATTGAGACTTATTTTATGGTTCCAAATATATCTGCCATGGTTCAGTTTTCATGCGTACCTGAAAAAATGTGTGGTTAATGTATTGGATGCAGTGCTCTATAAAGATCAATAGGTTGAGCTCATTAATAGAAATGTTCAGATGCAGTTTTTCTGTTTACTTCTTCTATCAAGATTGAAATCTACCTCTAAATCTTACCCATTCTTAAAGCTGAGCCAAAATAATCACACATTTGAGGACTCTACAGACTTAAGCTCAAATTATGGTTCCACTACTCATTGCTTGTATGCCCTTACGTTAGTCACTTCACCCTCTGGGTTTCAGTTTCTTCATCTGTAAAATGGGCTTAATTACTCTGGGATTGTGTGAGAAAGTATCAGAGAGCTAGTGACATCTCATGTGGAGTGTCAAGGGTTCAGAACTGCTTCCCACAAATTTTCTTACTATTTGAAAAGTTAGTAGGGTCATGAAAGTTCTTGTCGGTTTTCAATTTATTCTGCTCATCTTTTTCTAAGATTGTTACTTATCTGGCCATGTAGTCATCAACAATTTAACCAAAAGGGATGTTGATTGGGTGTTAAATGTCTGTAGAGCAATAGTTAAATATAATATGAATAGATTGCATATAAAGAATACTTGGCTGTTAATAGCTGTCCTCCATCTCTAGCCCCACCCAAAGAAAGACTCAGAAATAATGGGTTTAATAAAAAGAAATGCAAGCATCACAAAGAACTAGATGATTGTGCTGTTTTGCTACTGCTTACTTTCCAGTCTCTATTACAAGAGATATCCTGGCAACAAGTTATCTGTTGCAACTTAGGTCAGGGTGCATTCGAATGAAAGAAAAAAAAAAAAAACAACAAACAAGCAGAGACCGTTCAAGTGGGCTTTCAAAAACCGAACTAATGAGAAACTGCAGATGAAAGATAGTCACTCTCTCTGCTGAAAAATAGCCTCTCAAATAGATCATCATTTTCTGGCATCCAGGGAAGGTCTGTTGAATGCAGCATAGTGAGGGTGTCTTTGAGCATGAACCTTAAAATCCAAAATAAATGGAACTGAATCCCCTACTTCAGAGTGCACCATTGATGAGATCTGACTTAGGCAGATCTCATATGTAAAAAAAATGGGGCGAGTGCTACGCAGCTCCCTGGGTTGTGGTGGGGGTTGCCTGAACTGATATTGTCTAGGGCCCTCTGCCCAGAGCTCTCTGTCTGACCTGAGTTAGATAACTCGTCGCATCTTTAGAAAGGAGGTCCTTTAGCTTTCTAAGCCTTCTTTTTATTGCTGTAGCTTGGGCTCTTAGGCCTTCTACTTCTATGCAACATATATCCTTTCAACTTTTTTCTCATTTCTATACATAGTCATTTCCAGAGAGAGATCACACAATTGTATAGTCTCATGAATTACAAAATCATCTGGGCCCACAATCCCAGCTTGAAATCTCCTTGCTCTTGGTCAGTTTTCTATTCCGCTTAACTTTTCAAAACCTCATCACACAAACACAAGCCCTTGTCTCGACTGTCCCGTCCTGCTGCTCTTGGTAGACACCCAGCTTCCTCTCTCACAGGGAAAACACCTCAGGTTCTGGAAGGGCCCTCTCTTGTTTCCATGGTCATCTTGTCATTATCATTTCCCTCTCAGAAGAACCGGCTCTCCTTTTTCTAACCTGGGCCTTGGATCTCAACCTTCCTGACTACTTTATCGAATTTGTTACAATACTGCTTCCATATTATGTCTTGGTTTTTGGCCATGAGGCACGTGGGATTCCCCAACTAGGAATTGAACCTGCATCCCCTGCATTGGAAGGTGACATCTTAACCACTGGATGACCAGGGAAGTCCCTCACACTCCCTCTATAGAAGCGTATTTTGATTTCTGTCTGCTCCATGTACCAAGTGTCATCATCATTTTAAATACTGTAATTAAGACAGAAGAGACAGAATATTGCACTTCCCAGGTAGGTACATGCCAGGGGATCTTGGCAGAGCCTTCACCCCCACATCCCCTTCTTTTAAGTTGGTCTTAGATCCCATTTGTTTTTATATCTGTGATTCAGGAGAATAACATTTACAGGCTGAATAATAAATACACTCGTCTTTTCGAGGTCTGGATGGAGACTGTGACCAGTAGGTCCTCCTTTCTTGTACGTAGTGGCATTTCCGTGGGGTGTTGAATGCAGCATAGTGAGGGTGTCTTTGAGCATGAACCTTAAAATCCAAAATAAATGGAACTGAATCCCCTACTTCAGAGTGCACCATTGATGAGATCTGACTTAGGCAGATCTCATATGTAAAAAAAATGGGGCGAGTGCTACGCAGCTCCCTGGGTTGTGGTGGGGGTTGCCTGAACTGATATTGTCTAGGGCCCTCTGCCCAGAGCTCTCTGTCTGACCTGAGTTAGATAACTCGTCGCATCTTTAGAAAGGAGGTCCTTTAGCTTTCTAAGCCTTCTTTTTATTGCTGTAGCTTGGGCTCTTAGGCCTTCTACTTCTATGCAACATATATCCTTTCAACTTTTTTCTCATTTCTATACATAGTCATTTCCAGAGAGAGATCACACAATTGTATAGTCTCATGAATTACAAAATCATCTGGGCCCACAATCCCAGCTTGAAATCTCCTTGCTCTTGGTCAGTTTTCTATTCCGCTTAACTTTTCAAAACCTCATCACACAAACACAAGCCCTTGTCTCGACTGTCCCGTCCTGCTGCTCTTGGTAGACACCCAGCTTCCTCTCTCACAGGGAAAACACCTCAGGTTCTGGAAGGGCCCTCTCTTGTTTCCATGGTCATCTTGTCATTATCATTTCCCTCTCAGAAGAACCGGCTCTCCTTTTTCTAACCTGGGCCTTGGATCTCAACCTTCCTGACTACTTTATCGAATTTGTTACAATACTGCTTCCATATTATGTCTTGGTTTTTGGCCATGAGGCACGTGGGATTCCCCAACTAGGAATTGAACCTGCATCCCCTGCATTGGAAGGTGACATCTTAACCACTGGATGACCAGGGAAGTCCCTCACACTCCCTCTATAGAAGCGTATTTTGATTTCTGTCTGCTCCATGTACCAAGTGTCATCATCATTTTAAATACTGTAATTAAGACAGAAGAGACAGAATATTGCACTTCCCAGGTAGGTACATGCCAGGGGATCTTGGCAGAGCCTTCACCCCCACATCCCCTTCTTTTAAGTTGGTCTTAGATCCCATTTGTTTTTATATCTGTGATTCAGGAGAATAACATTTACAGGCTGAATAATAAATACACTCGTCTTTTCGAGGTCTGGATGGAGACTGTGACCAGTAGGTCCTCCTTTCTTGTACGTAGTGGCATTTCCTGGAAGTAGGTTACAGTTCTCCCAGACAGGGCAAACCCTCAAGTGCCAAGAGAGATTTGCCACAAGCTGAAGTGGAGCAGCAGATGCAGTTCTATGAGCTCCAGCCGTTCAAATCGGATCCTCCCTGAGTGGATTCTCACAGTGTGTCCTTACAGTGTGGGCTGTCCAACACCAGGCTTAAACCAACAGCTACAATTTGGAGGCTGATGGAGACCTGTTTGCCAGGGGGAAGTGGCAATATCCCATTTTAATAAGGGCTTTACCTATTCCCTCTGTGCAAACCAGGCGTCCTGCATTATTTTCTTGGCAAACGTTTTCAGGTCTGACTGAAAAATTTCCCAACATGTCAGAGTTGCTCCCCAAAAAATCTCTTGGGAAGAATTATAATGGCACCACAGGGGCAGAAGGGCCTGATTCGTTAGTTCCTGCCAATTCCGTGAGCAAATCCTACTGAAAGCAGATCATCTGGGCTGGGGACCAAAACACTCTTTCCCAGTCATTGTGTGCCCTCACTTTAGAAGCAGGAAAACCCAAATATTAATTCCTCTAGCCTTCCTGGAAGTTAGGGCAGACACATAAGACAATTCTAGCCAATGAGTTATAAGCTTCAATCCGCTGGGAGATCCTGGGGAAATTTTTGCTTTCCTGAGGAAAATTTCCTGGGGAAATTTTTTGCTTTCTCTTTTCCTCTGCTAACTTCCTTGAACACGGACGTGATGGCGGAGCCATGTGGCCATCTTGGGACTGTGAGGCAATAAACATAGAGATGAAAGCCAACACAATCAGGATGATGACTACCAAGACAAAGCCTGAGCTCCAACAGCACTACTGGTCTTCTGAACCAAAGGCCAGCCTTCACACTTCCTGTTACATTTGAGAAAAAATATATTATTAGCAGATTTTCTGCTACTCACAGTCAATGTACTGCTACTTACCAGTAATTCTTACACGGTTCCCTGTGCCCTCAGGAACAGATCCACACTCCTTAACACAATAAATAAGGCTCCACCTGATCTATCCCCTGCCTACGTGCCATGCCTTGACTCTCCCACATTTGCCCTTGGGTTATAGGATCTGGTAATACAGAACCTCTTCTGTTGCCCTAAGCATGCCTTGCTGTGTCACGCCTTCTAGCTTTATATACGCTGTTACAGTTCTCCCAGACAGGGCAAACCCTCAAGTGCCAAGAGAGATTTGCCACAAGCTGAAGTGGAGCAGCAGATGCAGTTCTATGAGCTCCAGCCGTTCAAATCGGATCCTCCCTGAGTGGATTCTCACAGTGTGTCCTTACAGTGTGGGCTGTCCAACACCAGGCTTAAACCAACAGCTACAATTTGAGGTGATGGAGACCTGTTTGCCAGGGGGAAGTGGCAATATCCCATTTTAATAAGGGCTTTACCTATTCCCTCTGTGCAAACCAGGCGTCCTGCATTATTTTCTTGGCAAACGTTTTCAGGTCTGACTGAAAAATTTCCCAACATGTCAGAGTTGCTCCCCAAAAAATCTCTTGGGAAGAATTATAATGGCACCACAGGGGCAGAAGGGCCTGATTCGTTAGTTCCTGCCAATTCCGTGAGCAAATCCTACTGAAAGCAGATCATCTGGGCTGGGGACCAAAACACTCTTTCCCAGTCATTGTGTGCCCTCACTTTAGAAGCAGGAAAACCCAAATATTAATTCCTCTAGCCTTCCTGGAAGTTAGGGCAGACACATAAGACAATTCTAGCCAATGAGTTATAAGCTTCAATCCGCTGGGAGATCCTGGGGAAATTTTTGCTTTCCTGAGGAAAATTTCCTGGGGAAATTTTTTGCTTTCTCTTTTCCTCTGCTAACTTCCTTGAACACGGACGTGATGGCGGAGCCATGTGGCCATCTTGGGACTGTGAGGCAATAAACATAGAGATGAAAGCCAACACAATCAGGATGATGACTACCAAGACAAAGCCTGAGCTCCAACAGCACTACTGGTCTTCTGAACCAAAGGCCAGCCTTCACACTTCCTGTTACATTTGAGAAAAAATATATTATTAGCAGATTTTCTGCTACTCACAGTCAATGTACTGCTACTTACCAGTAATTCTTACACGGTTCCCTGTGCCCTCAGGAACAGATCCACACTCCTTAACACAATAAATAAGGCTCCACCTGATCTATCCCCTGCCTACGTGCCATGCCTTGACTCTCCCACATTTGCCCTTGGGTTATAGGATCTGGTAATACAGAACCTCTTCTGTTGCCCTAAGCATGCCTTGCTGTGTCACGCCTTCTAGCTTTATCTACGCTGACAGGATATGAGCAAGAACTGTCTTCCTCATCTGAGAATCCCCAAGTGTAGCATAGTGACATATAAGAACCACAGGGAAATACTATTGCCTGACTCTCTTTTGATAACAAAATAATTACTTAGTGGCACTTGTACATTTTTTGCATCATTTGTTTAATATTTCAACATCTCTTCATGTATTCAAAGGAGTGTGCCAGGCTGATGTACTGACATCGAAAGATCTTACAGCATAATTTAAGTTAATAAAACAAACCTCAGAAGAATACACCTAGTATGGGCTATCAATGTAAAAAACAAAACCCAAAGGAACTATGTTCATCTGTATATGTGGATGTGTGTGTCTAATATAGCTAGGCTGTATGTATATAGTCCAAGCAGAGAATGAGCCTTGGAAATATAGATAACGAAATGTTACCAGTGATAGTCCTTAGGAGGACCAAAGCCAGGGACTTAACTTTTTTAAAAATTTTTTGGTCTCTTTTATTGGTCCTTCATTTTTTTTTTTAAAATCTTATTTACTTTTTTCACCCATCTTAATTCTTTGGCATGTGTGGGCCTCCCATTGCAAAGGCCTCTCTCACTGCAGAGCACCAGCTCCGGGTGCATGCAAGCCAGAATGCCAGCTCGCAATTGGACACAATGGCCCAGCTGCTCCCTGGCACGCGAGATCTTCCCAGGCGAGGGATTGAACCAGTACCCCTTGCACCGCAAGGTCAACTCTTTAATCACTGGACCACCAGGGAAGTCCCTGGCCTCTTTTACTGATTTTTGACTTATTTATTTTCATCCATCATAATTCTTTGGCCTGTGTGGGACTCCCATCACAGTGACCTCTCTCGTTGCAGAGCACTGGCTCTGGGTACATGCATTCCAGAGTGCTGGCTCGTGATTGGACACACTGGTCCAGCTGCTCAGTGGCACGTGGGATCTTCCCGGGCCAGGGATCGAACCGGTACTCCTTGCACCACAAGGCCGACTCTACCCACTGGACCAGTATGGAAATCTCGGACTTACATTTTTTATAAAAATAATTTGACTTATTTTTGGCTGTGCTGGGTCTTTAAATCAGTGTGAAATTACATGTGAGAAAGGGAAAATCTACAAAATCCAAATTAGAATTTCATCCAATCAAGAAGATTAGAGAAGGCTGCGCTCTGAAGGGATGGTAACTATTAATAAATGAGAGAGATTGGCTTTGAGATAGGTAAAGCAGGATGCTGCAGGAAAAGGGGAGAAGCATGTATAAAGGCCTTATCATGGCAAGAACACAACTAGCTTAAGATTCTGAAATACAGTTAGTTTGACTGGTGTATCTGCGTGTGTGTGTGTGTGTGTGTGTGTTTGGGGGATGGTAGGGGAGGCAATACCAGTATGAAACAAGGCTGGAGAAGGAGGCTGCCGCCAGACCACATGGGTCATGAGTTTAGCCTCCAACCTACCAGTCAGAGCTTAAGAGTTCTGTGATGCCATGGAAAGCTTCAAGCAAGATGAGAGCATTATCAGGTTTGAGTTTGGAAAAGGTAACTCTAGGTGCTGTGAAAAGAACAGAGTAGATGAGGGCCAGAGCAGAAGCAGGGACGCCAGTTAGGAGGCCATTCCACTGGTCCAGGTGATAGATGATGTGGCGTGGACCACAGCAGGGGAGACGGAGATGGGGAAGTACTGCCTCATGAGTAGCATTCAGGAGAGAAGCAACAGAACTTGGTGACAAGGGTGTGGGGAAGGGAGAGAGAATTCAGAGTCATGGATGACTCCTGTGTTTCTGACCTGAATCAAGTCAAAAGATGGTCGGGTCATTTTTTCATCTTGAGATCCCTGGAAAGGGGTTAGTTTTTCAGGAAGAAGTCATGGGTTGAGTTTGGAACCTGCTGATTTGGAGGTGTTTTAGAGGCCCCCTCTTCTCCCCACCTCCTTCACCTCCCTAATTCAAACAAGGCCTTCTCTCTCTGTCCTACCTGCATTCCAGAGTGCTGGCTCGTGATTGGACACACTGGTCCAGCTGCTCAGTGGCACGTGGGATCTTCCCGGCCAGGGATCGAACCGGTACTCCTTGCACCACAAGGCCGACTCTACCCACTGGACCAGTATGGAAATCTCGGACTTACATTTTTTATAAAAATAATTTGACTTATTTTTGGCTGTGCTGGGTCTTTAAATCAGTGTGAAATTACATGTGAGAAAGGGAAAATCTACAAAATCCAAATTAGAATTTCATCCAATCAAGAAGATTAGAGAAGGCTGCGCTCTGAAGGGATGGTAACTATTAATAAATGAGAGAGATTGGCTTTGAGATAGGTAAAGCAGGATGCTGCAGGAAAAGGGGAGAAGCATGTATAAAGGCCTTATCATGGCAAGAACACAACTAGCTTAAGATTCTGAAATACAGTTAGTTTGACTGGTGTATCTGCGTGTGTGTGTGTGTGTGTGTGTTTGGGGGATGGTAGGGGAGGCAATACCAGTATGAAACAAGGCTGGAGAAGGAGGCTGCCGCCAGACCACATGGGTCATGAGTTTAGCCTCCAACCTACCAGTCAGAGCTTAAGAGTTCTGTGATGCCATGGAAAGCTTCAAGCAAGATGAGAGCATTATCAGGTTTGAGTTTGGAAAAGGTAACTCTAGGTGCTGTGAAAAGAACAGAGTAGATGAGGGCCAGAGCAGAAGCAGGGACGCCAGTTAGGAGGCCATTCCACTGGTCCAGGTGATAGATGATGTGGCGTGGACCACAGCAGGGGAGACGGAGATGGGGAAGTACTGCCTCATGAGTAGCATTCAGGAGAGAAGCAACAGAACTTGGTGACAAGGGTGTGGGGAAGGGAGAGAGAATTCAGAGTCATGGATGACTCCTGTGTTTCTGACCTGAATCAAGTCAAAAGATGGTCGGGTCATTTTTTCATCTTGAGATCCCTGGAAAGGGGTTAGTTTTTCAGGAAGAAGTCATGGGTTGAGTTTGGAACCTGCTGATTTGGAGGTGTTTTAGAGGCCCCCTCTTCTCCCCACCTCCTTCACCTCCCTAATTCAAACAAGGCCTTCTCTCTCTGTCCTACCTAAAAATTCAGCATCCCTCCAATATCAAGTTACCTAAGCTTTGTGATTCCTCGCCGTTAGATGACCCCTCACAGGCCTGAGAGAATGTGTGGCACCAGTCCCCAGCCTAGTGTCACTGGCACACTGTCTGGGCTCAACAGGTCACCAGTGGTGGAAAGCGCATCGGGCTTAGAGTCAGAAGATACTTTACAAGCTCTCTCATTTTGCCCAAGGCACCTATCATCCGAAGGACATTCTATCTAAGGAATGTTTTGAGCATCAAATGAGGTTGTGTAATTTTCTAAAAGATTATTTATTTATACTGTGTCTCATTCTAAAGAAAGACTTCTGGTGGCTCACAGCAGTATAGCAGCCCCAACAGGAGAAAAAGATTAATGGATGAGAAAGCCAAGGCAGACATAAAACAAGCAAACAAGTGCAGGGGAGTAAGAAGGTATCAGAGCTGAGAACAATAGGTAAAGTCTATTCCAGAGGAGTTCATGTTGAATAAAATCACATGATTAGTCATGGCCCCTGGCAGTGACCATCCCTCTTCTGTTTGCCTCTCCCCACTCAATACAGACCCAGTGGAAAGACTCAGGTGGTGTTTAAAATAAACCTGCCCCAGGGCTTCCCCGGTGGCTCAGTGGTAAAGAATCCACTTGCCAATGCAGGAGACACAGGTTCGATCCCCAATCTGAGAAGATCCCACATGCTGCTGGGCAACTGAGACCATGCAGCACTGGGCCTGTGTGGTAGAGCCCGTGCTTACCAACAAGAGAAGCCACCACAATGAGAAACCTCCACACTGCAGCTAGAGGGCAGCCCCACTCGCCGCAACTAGAGTCCACACAGCAACGAGGACCCAGCACAGCCCAAAATAAGTAATAATAAATACAGTGCCCCAGTCCCAGCCCTTTCTCACCAAGACCCCCAGGGTTCTCAGCAGAAGGCTGGGGTTGCCCCTCCGTGTCTGTCCTCTCCCTAGTGGCTCCTTGGGCTGTTCCCAGCAGATCTCGGTGGCCAATTCCCTGACATCAGCTCCATGTCTGGAATGTTCATTTAACCGGCCCCTGTGTATGTCACATGGCTGCTCTGATCTCCTACACCAACTGCTTCACTAGTTTCACTAGTTTAAACTCCAAGTATTCCACTTGTGGCCTGAACTCTACCCCCACCCCCGCCCCGCCGCCCTCCAGGGGGACCTCCAACTCAAGGGGCTCTTTCGTAAGAGTAGGCCTTACAGGGTCTGATGCTCTGAGGTTATGCTGCAGCTGAAATCAGCACCCTGAACTCTGGAGCACCCACAACTGTCCCAGGATTTTCAAGGCAATGATTCAAGACAGTCTGACCAAACTCCATTAAACACCTACCATGTGCTCATGACTAGACTGAGGAGAAGCAATATCAAGATTCACCGTAATCCCTGGCCTGTATTAGCTCACAATTTAGGGTGCTACAAAAATAGCTATAATCTGTTGAGTGCTTACTATGTGTCAGGCACTGTGCTTTACATGTACTGTCTCATATCACCCTAGAAAGAACTCGAGTAAGCAGATGCTATCATTATTTCCAGTATACAAATGATGAACTTAGCTTTGCCTAAGGCCACAGAGGTACTAAGTTTTTCTTAGTCTACTCTCTTAGTCTACTCTCCTAACCCCCACAAAGTGTCCTGGGCATAAAGGGGAAGGAGAGATCGAGTGTCTCCAGTGGCATGGAGATAGTGACAGTGGACATGCCCCAGGGGACAGGTTTATAGTGGGAGGGCTTTGAACCTCACCGGTTGATTGGACTAGGTCAAAGGCAGACTGGGGGAAGGTCCTTGTAGGGGATGGGACTGCTCCTGGAAAGGCACAGAGGCAGGACAGTATGGGGCACGTGTAGTAAAGTGTGTAGACAGCAAGATAGAAGTTGGGGGAAGCAACCAGATAATGGCAATGACATTGGAAAGGGACACTGGGGCTAGATGTGAGAGGGGCTGCCCTTTACTTGAATGCCCAAGTGAAAAAGATGAACGCTAACTGCCCTAGGCCTCAAAGAAGACACTCACCTGGCTGACTGCCTGCTAAAGACAAGGCCCCTTCTGGTATCTAGACAGGTCTGGGTTGCCATGACCAAGTGCTTTCTCTCAGGCCAGCTATTTCAGGGCCTGAGCCCTTGACTTCCTTCCCTAGCAGGGTGCTGAACCCACAAGTGTGCTGGGCTCCTGGGACGCAGAGAAGAGCACATCCCGGGCACTGCTCTGGAGGAACAGTGAGTGTTGTCACTGTGCGTGCCAGGCCGCCAGAGTGCCCTGTGCCCAGAGAATGTCCTGAAAGGAATGCGGCACCATCAGGGCCGGAGAAGCTCTCTTTCCCCCTGGAGGCACGATCTGGTTTGGGAGATTATTAATCCCATGGGAGATTATGTCACCCTGATAACCTCTTTCTCATGACTCAAAAGTGAGGACCACAAGGGGAACATGGCCATCTGCCCACGTCTGCACTCGCTCTGTTGAAACAACACCATCTCCAACAATAAACCCCACTTCAACTCGAGAAGTAGTCCCAGACTGCTATACAGCTGGAGAGATGTGACCTGGGCTGGACGGGACACTCACCCCAGGAGGCTCTGGGGGCCAGATACAAGCAAGGCTGCGGAATCTAGTAAGACTACGGCTCTCCGGCTGCCAGTGCCCAGCTGGCTCATGCTGGACATCTCGGCCTGGCCCTCCTCTCTATTCCCCACTCTGCCGGGCAGCCACATGCTCTGTGTGGCACAGCAGCTGTTCTAGCGGCAGTGGGCAGTAGGGGCCGCACTGGCCCTCCCACACGTGTTCCAGTGACACAAAGAGAACTGGTGATGACTCGCTCCCTGCTTTCATTGACCCTTCTTTCCAGGCCCAGGACAGGTGTCTGGAGTCAGAGGGGGGCTGCTCCCCTCCTCCCCGCCATGACTCTCCTCCCCGAGAGGGGCGCTCATGGCTGCATATGAAGTAGGATGTATGCAGCCTTGGATACCAGCTAGCCTTTCACTCTGTGAGTCCTCACAGGACATTTGCCTGGGCGAAGGTGTTCTCCCTAGGGCCTTCCCAGTGACTCAGTGATAAAGAATCCTCCTACAATGCAGGAGATGTGAGTTTGACCCCTGGGTCAGGAAGATCCCCTGAAGAAGGTCATGGCTCCCCACTCCAGTGCTCTTACCTGGAGAATCCCATGGACAGAGGAGTCTGGAGGGCTACAGTCTATGGGGTTGCGAAAAATCAGACACAACTGAAGTGACTGAGAACAAAGCATTCTCCCTACTTCAGGGGAAGGAAAAAGAGGTTCAGAACGTGGAGGGCCATCCCTTCGTGAGGAGGGAGTTAGGATCTCAACTTGTCAGGTTCCAGCACTGTGCTCTGAGCCTCCGTCTATGCGGCTGGCCATTGGCACACGCTCACTGGATGCTCTCCCCTCTGAGGTCTGGTACCCATGCTGGTGAAGCCGAAGGTCAGTCCACTAATCAACTGCTCTAAGTTAGGAGAATGGTCTATAGAAGATGACCATTCTTCTATTCTGTTCTCATCGTCGTTGTCTTTCCCCATCCTCGTCCCCTCCCGCGCCAGCCCACTGAGGACCCTGGCCCCACCTGAGTATTGCAGGTAGACAGCACAGAGTGGTGGGAAGGGCACGGTCTTATTTTCATTTTGTTTTTTTCAAAGTTAAGATGGCTTTTTTCTGAATATTGAAGACATGCACTTAGTTCCGGGTTTGTTCATTCCCGCATCCAGTGCCCAGCTGGCTCATGCTGGACATCTCGGCCTGGCCCTCCTCTCTATTCCCCACTCTGCCGGGCAGCCACATGCTCTGTGTGGCACAGCAGCTGTTCTAGCGGCAGTGGGCAGTGGGGCACTGGCCCTCCCACACGTGTTCCAGTGACACAAAGAGCACTGGTGATGACTCGCTCCCTGCTTTCATTGACCCTTCTTGCCAGGCCCAGGACAGGTGTCTGGAGTCAGAGGGGGGCTGCTCCCCTCCTCCCCGCCATGACTCTCCTCCCCGAGAGGGGCGCTCATGGCTGCATATGAAGTAGGATGTATGCAGCCTTGGATACCAGCTAGCCTTTCACTCTGTGAGTCCTCACAGGACATTTGCCTGGGCGAAGGTGTTCTCCCTAGGGCCTTCCCAGTGACTCAGTGATAAAGAATCCTCCTACAATGCAGGAGATGTGAGTTTGACCCCTGGGTCAGGAAGATCCCCTGAAGAAGGTCATGGCTCCCCACTCCAGTGCTCTTACCTGGAGAATCCCATGGACAGAGGAGTCTGGAGGGCTACAGTCTATGGGGTTGCGAAAAATCAGACACAACTGAAGTGACTGAGAACAAAGCATTCTCCCTACTTCAGGGGAAGGAAAAAGAGGTTCAGAACGTGGAGGGCCATCCCTTCGTGAGGAGGGAGTTAGGATCTCAACTTGTCAGGTTCCAGCACTGTGCTCTGAGCCTCCGTCTATGCGGCTGGCCATTGGCACACGCTCACTGGATGCTCTCCCCTCTGAGGTCTGGTACCCATGCTGGTGAAGCCGAAGGTCAGTCCACTAATCAACTGCTCTAAGTTAGGAGAATGGTCTATAGAAGATGACCATTCTTCTATTCTGTTCTCATCGTCGTTGTCTTTCCCCATCCTCGTCCCCTCCCGCGCCAGCCCACTGAGGACCCTGGCCCCACCTGAGTATTGCAGGTAGACAGCACAGAGTGGTGGGAAGGGCACGGTCTTATTTTCATTTTGTTTTTTTCAAAGTTAAGATGGCTTTTTTCTGAATATTGAAGACATGCACTTAGTTGTAAAAACAAACAAAAAACTATAGAAGAGGAGAAAACAAAATTCACTCCTAAGTTCACTGTTCATGGCCACTGTCAACGTTTTGGGCTATATTTTTGCAGACATTTTTCTAAACACAATGACATGTTTGCAAAGATGGGATTATATCATTTATAAGATTTGGTAGCCAGCCTTATCAAAAACTTCACAATTATACATATTATCTTATTTATTCCTTAGAACATCCCTGTGTTGTGGGTTTAACTATCGTCCTTATTAACTCAAAGGGACTGGAGGCTTGGAGAGGTCACACAATTGCTACCTGGTACAGCTAGAATTCGAACTAGGATCTGTCTGCTCCTAAAACCCATGCTTTCCTACCCCATTTTCTCATTCATTAAAAAGTACTATTAGCACACATTATGATACTAACATGATGAAAACACTGCAGTACAGGTGCCAGAGTCAACAGACTCCTTCCACTCATTTGCATTCTAGGAATGGTTATTGGGCGCCTCCTAGATTCCAGGCCCTATCCCAAACCCGGGAGAGCCAGCAGCAAACAACATAGGGCCCCTCCTCCCTGAGGCAGGCAGGGAAGAAAGCCTGAAGTAGATGGGCCAGGTCACATCAGGAAGTGGGGGAGCCGTGTGAAGACATATATAGTTGAGGGGACAAACAGTGACAAGAGGGACTCTCGTTCCTTTAGAGAGGGAAGGCCTCTTTGAGGAGGTGATAGCAGAGCAGTGACCAGACTGAATAAAGGGAGCGAGCTCCATGCATATCTGGGAGCAGACGGTTCCAGGAAGATGGGACAGCCCACGTGAAGACCCCCAGACAGCAGTACGGCTGGCCTGTCTGGGGACCAGCAAGGAGAGCAGCGTGTCTGGAAGGCAGCCTGCAAGGAGAAGAGCAGGTCAAGATCGACGATGGTGGGGACACAGGCAGGGAATCAGGTCAGGCAGGGCCCCGCAGGCTATGGTCATTCAGCCTTTTGATTTTGCTTCAAGTCTCGACCAGTGTAGGGTTTTGAGCAGAGGAGTGACATGACCTGAACTCCCCCAGGAGAGGGCTGCTCCAGTTGCAGACCGGAGATGGTAAGATAGAGAAGTGTGGAGCCAGGTGATGAGACATTTGGTGTGGGAAATTACAGCCTAGATCTAACAAGTGACTGGATTGTTTACAGCTGGGCCATGAAGACAACTCCAACATGGTTGCTGCCCCTGCCCAGCTCACTGTGGAGGAGACAGGGCCAGCCATGCCATGTGGGCCAGCTAAGGTCACTTCTATCGCACCAGTCCTGGAAACTTCGGGAGAGAATGTTTCCCTTTGCCTGGGTTCTGAGGTGAGGGAAGGGTTCACACAGGAGGCTCAATTCAGATAGAATCCTGGGCAAGAAGGAAGAGAGGAGGTGAATCCAGCAAAGGGATAGAATCAGCGAAGGCTCACAGGGACACACCCCCCGGTTGCCCTTTCAGGGTTACGCCTGATCTGCTCAGTTGACTATAAGCAAACAGTCAAGGCAGCCAATCTACCGGCTTTATTTTCCCCTCCTGCCCAGGGACTTTAAACATGGTAGAACGCTTTAAATTGCAAACCACCAGCTAGTGTGAGGGTTGGCAAACTTCTCCTGTAAAGGGCTAGATAATAAATATTTGAGGCTTTGTGGGCCATATGGCCTCTTTTGCATCTACTCGACTCTGCCATTGTCGTGGGAAAGCGGCCTTGGGAGCTAGGTAATGAATGGGCATGGCCGTGTTCCAATAAAACTTCAATTACCAAACGAGGCGCTAGGCCAGTTTTGGTCCATGGGCTATAGTCTGGCACCCCTGAGCTGTGTTCAATGCCCCCAGCCCTTACCCCACAGGTGCCTATTGAAGTGACGGGTGGCCCGACCTACAGTCATTCATTCTGAGGAGTAGACAGTTATCAATCCCTTCTGGAGGCTACCAATGCCACTAAATCACTAGTTTTAAAGGAAAAGGTACAAATGGGAGTATTTTATGCCAAAGAGGATATTAATGTTTATAACAGGAGACCAGGCTAAGGCAGTGGCCCCAAGAACCACATTTGAAATAAAGTAACTACTATTATCAGGTGGATAACTCTGGAGATAAAAGGCATATACTTCTGCCTTGATGTTTAATCTGGAATCTACATATAGTCTTTCTGTCTCTCTCTCTCTATTTTAAAGTTATAGTGTAATTTCAAATAAATTTCTTCAACTACAATCTTGAAATAGGATCATTATAATAACTGCCTATCTATGTATCCAATTCATTTTCCAACTCTTAAGGAAAACAGAAGAAAGAAATATTTATAGTGCAATGCTGATTTCAGGGCACTAATCTTTGTCATTCCCAACATGACATAACAAAACCCAATTCTGCCCACAAAAAGGCGGGCTCTGCAAAAGCCAGATCTTGCTCTTGAAATGGACCGTTAGCTTCCATACTGGGCCATGTATTGATTAGTTGCCATAGTTTATTTGTCATTTTCCTTTTAATTTCATCCCAGAGCATCACCCTTGGCTAAATGTCTTGAATGGCATCACTTGATCAGACATGCTGTCAGTTCCAACATTTCCAGGGACTTGATGCCCAGAATAACGGATTTGTCTTTTCTCACATTGGTCATGTTGATGACCAATGGCTTTGCATTGGAGACATTTTCTTCACGGTCTTGCCACAATGCCTCTCTGAGGAAAGAACAGCTATTTCTGAGGAAATCTGAAAGAATTCATTTGGGGCAGAATGAGAACTTTCAAACAAGGACAAAGCTCCAAGCTGATGTCATCATCTTTATCATCACTCTCACTTACAGGTACTTACTCTGTGCCAAGCACGGCTCTGTGCGTCTTCCTATCTTTCCCTTCGTTAAAACCTCACAACAGCCCAGAAGGTACTATCCTCATTCTGCCAAGACACAAAGAGGTTATATGATTTGGCCAAGGCTCTGACGACTTAAAAGTGGTGGATCCAGGATCTGAACCCAGTCAGGTGCAAGTCCATGCACTTCACTGCTAACCCAACCAATGCTGCCTTTGGTTGAATTTTAGAGAGGATAAATCTTAGTTTTGATTTAATCACCAAACTTGTATTAAAAGTAATATTATTAAGTTCCTTGTGATGTTGTAAAGTTTTTTATATAGTCAAGCTCAGTTAGGCAAAAAGCAGCTTTCCTTTTTTCCTGTGGGAGAGGTATACCATCTCTATAAAAGAAATTTCAAGACATGTGAAACCTTCCCTAGATTTCCAGGTCTTATTTCTCATGAATTCTACTAAGAATTTCCTTTCAGTTGATGCAGACCACATGTAGGTGGGTAACTGATGCCAGAGCAATTAAATAACTTGACCATAATCACAAGTCAGTAGGTAACCAGGCCACACTTTTCCTTCTACCTGACTGTCTCTCTCCTTTGGCTCAGGTTGATTTAGAATGTACCAGAAGTGTCCTGTTCAAGTGATTGGACTTGATTGATTTTACTATATTTGTGAAAATTACATTGCTAGTATCTCTGGAAAGGAGTATAGTTTTACATGTGCAAAATTATTCCAAGTTACTGTAGAATTCAATTATTATTTGTGCTTCAGTGCATAAAAGGGATCATGCAGGTTGGAACCTGGTCATCTGTGAGATCACATTTTGTGTTTTCCAGGAACCATGAAAATCCATGTAGCCTACATTATTTTTTAATTTATTAAACATTTTATGGAAATTTTCAAACCAAACTACAGAAAACAGTATAATTGAATCCCTATAATCACCAGATATAATAATTGTCAAAATATTTTCAATTTTGTTTTATTTACATGTCCCTTCACTTGTTTATATGCTGGTGAGTATTTCTTATCGAAGTAGAGTTGACATATAATATTATGTTGCTTTCTCCATTATTCTCTCTTTAAAATTTTATTTATTTACTTCTAATTTTTAAAAATTAAGATGATTAAATATAACATTATATTACCTTCAGGTATACAATATAATATTCACTCTTGTATATATTTTGAAATGATTACCACAATAAGTCCAGTTAATATCCATCACCACACACAGTTACACATTTCTTTCTTGTGATGAGAAATTTTAAGATCTACTCTCAAACCTCTCTGGTGGTCCAGTGGTAAAGAATCTGCCTGCCAATACAGGGGACATAGGTTCAGTCCTTGGTCTGAGAAGATTCCACATGTCACAGGGCAACTAAAGTCATGCACCACAACTACTGAGCCTATGCTCTAGAGCCTGTGCTCCTCAACAAGAGAAGCCACTGCAGTGAGACGCTCGAGCATCACAACTATAGAGTAGCTCCTGTTCTCCAAAACCAGGGAAAGCCTGCAATAAGGATCCAGTGCAGCCAAAAATAAACAAATAAAATCATGAAATCTACTCTTTTAGCAAGTTTCAGGGATCGAACCCGCATCTCCTGCATTGGAAGGCTGATTCTTTACTATTGAGGAAACTGGGAAGCCACTCCTTGTGATTAGAAAAAGGTATATATTTTTGGCAGGAATACCACAAAGTATTGTGGTGTCCTCCTCAGGTGATCATATTTGGAGGCACATGATATTGAGGTATTCCTCATGGGTGATATCTATTTCAATCACCCTGTCAAGGTGTTATCTGGTTTCCCCATCATTCTGTTGTTGTTGCTGTTCAGGCGCCAAGTCACATTCAGGTCTTTTCAACCCCACAGACTGCAGCACACCAGACTTCCCTGTTCCTCCCTACCTCCCAGAGTTTGCTCCAACTCCTTCTGCTGAATAGGTGATGCCATCCAATCATTTCATCGTCATCATTTCAGCAGCCATAACAATGCACAAGGCAGATCTCTGTAAGGCGCCTAAATGATGGCTGTGCTAGCTGCTGTGCTCAGAGTCCATTTGCGTGGAAACCTCATCAACTGCTCTGGCCAGTGAGTGAACACAGCAATGAGCCTAAGGCAGGCTCATTCCTAGTAGACCAGCACCCCTCTGATGGAGTTCCATCAGGCTGAATTCCTCTTAGAACTGGGCTGCGTCTAAGACTCTCCTACCTAACACTTCATCTTCTCCTCTCTCAGCTTCATGACGTCAGACTGGTGTTGTCTGACAGCCCTCCCTGCCTCCTCTGGCTCACTCCCCGCTTTCCCTCACAGCCACTCCCTCTCCCCACAAATTCTCTCGCATTTCCTATCTGGTGCTGGTGCATGCCTCTTGGAGGGTCTGAACTAACACAAAGTGATATTGAAAAAGGTGACTGAAAATAGGTGTTAAGATGGAGATCTGGTTAATGCATCCTTAGTGAAGAGGATTTTGTCCCGAGTGGTAGGTGGGGTACACGTAGCCTTTGATACAAGGTGGTGACCCAGTTGCCAAAGAATGATCACCAGTTTAGCTCAACTCAAATTGTAGTATTCGTCTTTCAGTATTGTCCAGTTGCCACAGAAAGCTCTGGGAAGGGATTTTCTTCCTTGGCAATAAATGAGAATTAAGAGTAAAAATAGAGTCTAGACAGAGAAAATAAACCTGTTTCAGAGGGCTGAGAATCAGACTAGTCAATGCAGAATGGCCATCAATTGTAACCAATTTCAAACAGAGAATTTTAAAGGAGCATCTCTGTGGTCAAACAGAGATTAAACCCCAGAATCTTGATAGAGTGCCAGCATGGAGGTACTGAGACAGTGTAAAAATGGCTCGTTTCCCATGGCCCCTCTTTCACACATGCCTCTCTTCTTTTCCCCTAAGGTCCCAGGTTTCAGCATACAATAATCAGCAGAATCACCGGTGTCCCTTTAAAAAAAACAATGAAAAAAAACGTTGACCACTTTTGATCAACTACTAGCATGAAAAGCACGCCTCCCTGGAGGCTCAGACAGTAAAGAAGGTGCCTGTAATATGGGAGACCCCTGGGTTCGATCCCTGGGTAGGGAAGATCTCCTGGAGAAGAGAACGGGAAACCACTCCAGTATTCTTGCCTGTAGAATTCCATGGACAGAGGAGCCCAGTGGGCGACAATCCACGGGGTCACAAGGAATTGGACATAACTGAGCAATGAACACTTTCACTTTTCACTGAATATTTGTCAGTGTGGAGTCACGTGGGTCAGGTCCCACGAAGGTAAGCAAACTTGGTCGTTCCTTGCCAATGAGTCAATGGCCAAGAGAAATGTTACTTACTTAAGCAGGCCCTGTCACTGTCACTGTGAACAAAAGATGCTGTCCCATGTCTCAGTATAGACCATTACTAAAAACAAACAAACAAACAAAAACCAAAATTCTGCCAAGGAAGAAATTCCTTTCTACTTTGGACTCTGGGAGGCTGAAATTTTATTATTATTCGTGCATCCTATCATCCACCTCCTCCATGTTCTGACCCTAATATTAATTCTAATGTGAAGGTTGAATAAAACTATGTATGTTTGGGAACTTTCTTGAGATTTCCTATGATGATCACTGACACTATCAAATGGGGTCAAGCCCCAAATCTGGGTTTCACTCCTCCAGCAGAGTGAAAGTGTGCTGTTTGCTGAATATCTCCATGTGAATCACAAACTGAGTTGTGCTCTTTATACGTGCTCTTTCCGTTAAGCCTTGAAATAACCCTGTTTTCCAAATAAAGCTATCAAGGCCCCAGAAGAGTCACAAGGTCACCAGGCCATCGCTGATAGAACTAGAATGCAGCTCCGGTTCTGGTTTGCCCCCAAAGCACATGTCCTTGCTCACCAGCCTGTTCCCTTAGTGACTAGATGCTTGAGAGAAACAAATCTAGCCAAAGGTGACACACAGCTTCTCAGGGTCAGTATTCTGGAAGGTCATCGATTCAGACAGCAACTGTCTTAAAACAGCTTTTACCCTTGTGATGCAATTGTAACTTCCCACTAACCAGAAAAGAGTGGCATGTTATGTGCACGACTTTAATTACCACAATGCATGAAGTAAATACTATATAATTTCAACACCTTTCTTTATATCTCAAAACAGAGTCATGGTGATGCACTAATGGAGTATATTACACAGAAGGCTCATTTAGGCTTTTACCAAATTCATTGAATTATAAATCAAACACTGAATGGAAGGACTTATTAGGGAAACACAGCTAAAATGCATAGCTTTCCTGACAGGTGGATGGTCATAAGCACATGTGCAGGTGTTATTAATTTTTAATTTATCATCTATAGAGGTTGTACCTCCAAATAACATTTTTTGGGGTCTCTAATTGGGAAGAGTTCCAGGATGAGTACTGGGGGTGAGACAGATATTCCAAACCCATACCTGTTCAGATAAATGGAGATATCATTAGCAAAAAGAAGTAAGTGATCATGGCTTCTATCATTTTTTATATAAATTACACTAAATAACTATAATGCTGCAATTTAGTGGTCCAAAGTTCATTCTATTCAGCAGACCATCCATAGTCAACAGTTTAAAGAAAAGGGACCTGCTGAGAAAATAGTGGTCTAATCAGATGCCTTAAAATCGAGCTGATGAGATGAGTCCCATTTCGTTTTTTTTTTTTGTAAGGGGATTCTAATGAAGCAATGCTTAAAGGGGATTCATAACTTTGAGCCCTATTTCATTATTCAGGTCAGCTGCACCCAGTTCCAAACGAAGCTAGGGAATCTTAATTCCACAGGCTATTTGTAGATCTTCTGGCTTGTGCAGGCGACTTATTAAATCCCAAATTCCTGGCTGCCAAATTGTATACATGGTTTTGGTTTTTATAATGATTATGAGAGAGCTTTGGAAAGGGGAGGGGCAAGTCAAAGGGAACAGTAATCAAATTAGAAGTACTGAAGGATGGTGCGTCAGGAACTAACTCACAGATGTCGAAACTGGGAGACAAGAGGGCTCCGTCTGTTTACAGCTCTCACAAGGAGGTAAACACCTCGAAGGCTCAGGTGGGCACACACAGGCAGGTTCAAGAGGGAAGCTTCCGGGGCTTCCCCTGGTGATCTGGTGGGTAAGGACACCGCCTTGCAGTGCAAGGGGCGCCGGTTCGAGCCCTGGCCTGGGAAGATCCCACGTGCCGCGGAGCGGCTGGACCGATGTGTCCAATCACCGAGCCGGAGCTCTGGAGCGCATGCGCCCAGAGCCAGCGCTCTGCAACGACAGATGCCACCGCGATGGGAGGCCCACAGGAGCCAAAGAACAAAGACGGATGAACATAGAGAAACAAAAGACCAATAGAAGTGGCCCGCCTGCCCTCCTCCCTCCCTAACCCGACCCCCACCCAAAATAAAAATAAATAAATAAATCTTTAAAAAAAAAAAAAAAAAGAGGGAAGCTTCCATGACACATCGAGTACATCTTCTCTTCCTGTGGAGGGAGGGTAAGGCAGGGGGACCATCTATTAATACTCTTTACCAGTGGGCCTTGAGACAGCATCACCCTTTCAATCTATAAGTAGCTCCTTCCAGGGACATGAAAAGTGCCCAACTGGTAGTTCCTAAATTTATTTCATTAATACTTTCCCATTGGAAATTAATTTCTCACAGGAATTATATTTAAAGCAACTCCAATATAAGTAGAAAATGGATATATTTCCTTTTGGTAGCATTGACTAGATTGGGGATGTATTTTTAAGACCCACCTTCAATACAAGAAGCCTCACAACTGCTGCTTCCTCAGATCCTTGCCTCCAACACTGGGCTGTGTCTCACTTTCTTCCAGGAGAAACTGAGGCCCAGGAGAGAAATGATCTCAAGCTGCTATTAAGATTAAAGGAGGGGACTTCCCTGGTGGCCCGGTGGCTAAGACTATGCACTCCGAATGCAGGGGCGCCGAGTTTGAGCCCTGGTTGGGGAACTAGATCCCACATGCTGCAACTAAGAGTTCTCATGCCACAACTAAGACCCAGTGCAGCCAAATAAATATATATTTAAAAAAGACTAAAGGAGGCAATGCATGCAAAGCTCTTAGCAAGCACTTGCTATATATTTCATAAGCACTCAGTGAATGATTGCTAATGTTATTATTATAAATGTTGTCATCATTATTGTTATTATTACTATCACCATCATATAGGAGAAGGTCGATCACATTTTTAATTCATTTTAATACTTATTTTTATTTTATTGTGGAAAGAACACTTGCCATTAGATCTGTTTTTTAACAAATTTTAAGTGTACAATATATTGTTGTTGACTGTGTGTGTTAGTCGCTCAGTCATGTCCGACTCGCTGCGACCCTATGGCCTGTAGCCCGCCAGGCTCCTCTGTCCATGGAATTTTCCAGGCAAGAGTACTGGAGTGGGTTGCCATTCCCTTTTCCAGGGAACTTTCCCACTCCAGGGATAAAACCCAGGCCTCCTGATCCAGGTCTTGGACTGCAGGCAGATTGTTTACCGTCTGAGCCACCAGGGAAGCTAGCCCATTTATAGGTGCAACATCTAGAACTTACTCATCTTGCTTGAATGAAATGTTATGCTCATTGATTAGTAAGTCCCCATTCCACCTCCCCTAGCTGCTGGAAAATTGATTCTATGAATTTGACTATTCTAAGTGCATATCATTGCTGTATTTGTCTTTCAGTGACTGGCTTGTTTTACTTAGTGTTATGTCCTCAACATTCCATCCATGCTGTTGAATATTGCAGAGTATCCTTCTTTTTTCAAAGATGAATAGTCTTCCATTATTGGTATATATCAGTTTCTTTATCCATTTATCTGTCAACAGACATTTAGTCTGTTTCCACATCTTGATAATTGTGAATAGTGCTGCAATGAACATAGGAGTGTTAGTATCTCTTCAATCTACTGATTTCAATTCTTTTGGATAAATATTCAGAAGTGGTATTGTTGGATCATTTGGTAGTTCTTTTTTTTTTTTTTTTTTTTTTTGAGAAAACTTCATACTGTAGTGACTGTATCCTTGTGCATTCCCACCAACAGTGTATAATGGCTCCAATTTCCCCACATTCTTCTGTGTGCTTTTTGTGCCAGTACTATACTGTCTTGATGATTGTCACTTTGCAGTAGAGTCTGAAGTTAGGGAGGCTGATTCCTCCAGCTCCATTCTTCTTTCTCAGGATTGCTTTGCTTTTGGGGTCTTTTGTGTTTCCATATGAACTGCATTATTCTTTGGTCTAGTTCTGTGAAGAATGTCATTGGTAGTTTGATTGGGATCGCATTGAATCTGTAGATAATATTTGGTAGTATGGTCATTTTCACAATATTGATTCTTCCGACCCAGGAACATGAAATATTTCTCCATCTGTTTAAGTCTTCTTTAATTTCTTTCATGAGTGTCTTGTAATTTTCTGTGTACAGTTCGTTGGTTTCTTTGGGTAGGTTTATTCCTAGATATTTTATTCTCTTGGTTGCGATAGTGAATGGGATTACAGGCAAGAGTACTGGAGTGGGTTGCCATTCCCTTTCCAGGGAACTTTCCCACTCCAGGATAAAACCCAGGCCTCCTGATCCAGGTCTTGGACTGCAGGCAGATTGTTTACCGTCTGAGCCACCAGGGAAGCTAGCCCATTTATAGGTGCAACATCTAGAACTTACTCATCTTGCTTGAATGAAATGTTATGCTCATTGATTAGTAAGTCCCCATTCCACCTCCCCTAGCTGCTGGAAAATTGATTCTATGAATTTGACTATTCTAAGTGCATATCATTGCTGTATTTGTCTTTCAGTGACTGGCTTGTTTTACTTAGTGTTATGTCCTCAACATTCCATCCATGCTGTTGAATATTGCAGAGTATCCTTCTTTTTTCAAAGATGAATAGTCTTCCATT
Source organism: Tragulus kanchil (assembly GCA_022376925.1). Lineage (NCBI taxonomy): Eukaryota > Metazoa > Chordata > Mammalia > Artiodactyla > Tragulidae > Tragulus > Tragulus kanchil. The sequence continues at coordinate 12,367,500 of JAIOJX010000001.1, forward strand.
ATTGGTATATATCAGTTTCTTTATCCATTTATCTGTCAACAGACATTTAGTCTGTTTCCACATCTTGATAATTGTGAATAGTGCTGCAATGAACATAGGAGTGTTAGTATCTCTTCAATCTACTGATTTCAATTCTTTTGGATAAATATTCAGAAGTGGTATTGTTGGATCATTTGGTAGTTCTTTTTTTTTTTTTTTTTTTTTTTTTTGAAAACTTCATAATTTAGTGACTGTTTTCTTTTGCATTCCCACCAACAGTGTATAATGGCTCCAATTTCCCCACATTCTTCTGTGTGCTTTTTGTGCCAGTACTATACTGTCTTGATGATTGTCACTTTGCAGTAGAGTCTGAAGTTAGGGAGGCTGATTCCTCCAGCTCCATTCTTCTTTCTCAGGATTGCTTTGCTTTTGGGGTCTTTTGTGTTTCCATATGAACTGCATTATTCTTTGGTCTAGTTCTGTGAAGAATGTCATTGGTAGTTTGATTGGGATCGCATTGAATCTGTAGATAATATTTGGTAGTATGGTCATTTTCACAATATTGATTCTTCCGACCCAGGAACATGAAATATTTCTCCATCTGTTTAAGTCTTCTTTAATCTCTTTCATGAGTGTCTTGTAATTTTCTGTGTACAGTTCTTTTGTTTCTTTGGGTAGGTTTATTCCTAGATATTTTATTCTCTTGGTTGCAATGGTGAAGGGGATTACCTCTTTGATTTCGTTTTCTGATTTTTCATTGTTTGTATATAGGAATGTCAGTGATTTCTGTGTATTGATTTTGTATCCTGCCACTCTGCTGAATTAGTTGATTAGCTCTAGTAGCTTCCTAATAGTGTCTTTGTGGTTTTCTATGTATAGTATCATGTCATCTGCAAATAGAGTTTTATTTCTTCTTTTCCAGTCTGGATTCCTTTTATTTCTTTTTCTTCTCTTATTGCTGTTGCTAGAACTTCCAGGACTATGTTGAATAGGAGTGGTGAAAGTGGACACCCTTGTTTTGTTCCTGATCTTAGAGGGAATGCTTTGAGTTTTTCACCATTGAGGATAATGTTTGCTGTGGGCTTCTCATATATGGCTTTCACTATGTTGAGGTAGGTTCCTTCTGTGCCCATTTTTTGAAGAGTTTTTTTTTTTTTTATCATAAATGGGTGTTGGATTTTGTTGAAGGCCTTTTCTGCATACATTGAGATTATCACGTGATTTTTATCTCTCAATTTGTTGATATGGTGTATCACATTAATTGATTTGTGGATATGAGCCTGACTTGGTCATGATGTATGAGTTTTTTGATGTGATGTTAAATTCTGTTTGCTAGGATTTTGTTGAGTATTTTGGCATCCAAATTCATCAGTAAAATTGGTCTATAATTTTCTTTTTTTGTGTTCTGTGTGTTTTTTATACAAGAGCCATCTTGATAGGTGATATCTCATCGTGGTTTTGATTTGTCTTCCTGTGATGATGAGTGACATTCAGCATCATTCATATACCCGCTGGTCATTTGCATGCTCTTCTTTAAAGAAATTGTTTATTCAAGTCCTTAGCCCATTTTTAAATTGGGTTACTAGGGTGTTTGGGGTTTTGTTTTACTATTGATTTGTATATATAGTCAAAAGAAATCACTAACACTGTTTCTGGGTCTGACTTCACCCACAGGAAGAGGCAAAGTATGGAAAGAAATTCCATGAAAGTACTTCCACCATTATGTTGCCCCATCTGAAGGTGAAGCTATATGTATAAGTCACATGTGACCCCCAAGACTATGGAAGTGAAGAGAGGACACTCTGCGTTCCCTTCACTGGTGACTCACTATGACCAGTCATTATTACAGCACATATATATTGAGCTCCTAGCTATTCCAGGGGATACACAGTAGTCCCTGCTCCCATGAAGCTTACATTCTAGTGACTAGCCTTGGATCACCAGCCAATGGTGGTGATTTCAAATTTTGTAGACTATGCTGTGCTCAGTGGAAAGAGTTAATAAAGATGGAGGGAGACTGGAAGTGTACGCCCGGCATAGAGAACAACAAATGCAAAGGCCTGGAGACAAGAACAAGCTTGGAGAGCTTGTTCAGAGTGACAGAGAAAAGGCCAGAGGGATAGGAGCCTAGTGAGTGACGGAGAGACTTGTGGCAGAGGAGGCTAGAAAGTTTTCTGGCTTGTTTATCTGAATACATGGCGACACCATTCACTAGCATAGGGAACATGGAAGGAATCATATGGTTTCACTATGTTGAAGGCCTTTTCCTTTGAAGAGTTTTTTTTATCAAAAAACCCATTGAGATTATCACGTGATTTTTATCTCTCAATTTGTTGATATGGTGTATCACATTAATTGATTTGTGGATATGAGCCTGACTTGGTCATGATGTATGAGTTTTTTGATGTGATGTTAAATTCTGTTTGCTAGGATTTTGTTGAGTATTTTGGCATCCAAATTCATCAGTAAAATTGGTCTATAATTTTCTTTTTTTGTGTTCTGTGTGTTTTTTATACAAGAGCCATCTTGATAGGTGATATCTCATCGTGGTTTTGATTTGTCTTCCTGTGATGATGAGTGACATTCAGCATCATTCATATACCCGCTGGTCATTTGCATGCTCTTCTTTAAAGAAATTGTTTATTCAAGTCCTTAGCCCATTTTTAAATTGGGTTACTAGGGTGTTTGGGGTTTTGTTTTACTATTGATTTGTATATATAGTCAAAAGAAATCACTAACACTGTTTCTGGGTCTGACTTCACCCACAGGAAGAGGCAAAGTATGGAAAGAAATTCCATGAAAGTACTTCCACCATTATGTTGCCCCATCTGAAGGTGAAGCTATATGTATAAGTCACATGTGACCCCCAAGACTATGGAAGTGAAGAGAGGACACTCTGCGTTCCCTTCACTGGTGACTCACTATGACCAGTCATTATTACAGCACATATATATTGAGCTCCTAGCTATTCCAGGGGATACACAGTAGTCCCTGCTCCCATGAAGCTTACATTCTAGTGACTAGCCTTGGATCACCAGCCAATGGTGGTGATTTCAAATTTTGTAGACTATGCTGTGCTCAGTGGAAAGAGTTAATAAAGATGGAGGGAGACTGGAAGTGTACGCCCGGCATAGAGAACAACAAATGCAAAGGCCTGGAGACAAGAACAAGCTTGGAGAGCTTGTTCAGAGTGACAGAGAAAAGGCCAGAGGGATAGGAGCCTAGTGAGTGACGGAGAGACTTGTGGCAGAGGAGGCTAGAAAGTTTTCTGGCTTGTTTATCTGAATACATGGCGACACCATTCACTAGCATAGGGAACATGGAAGGAAGAGGTTAAATTTCCATGGCTCTCTGCTCATTGTACAGTTTTGCCACATGACTATTCTAGGCTTAAGGTCACTAAAGTCATTCCCAGTTTACTAACAGGCAAGTTTTCAAAGTTGATTTGTGAAACAACTGTTTAAAACCCAGAGTTTGTTGTCACATAAAGATATATGTACCTAGCATATGGCTGTTGTATCGGAAATTTCATTTTCTTGGACCCAAGTGTGTGGCTGGAGTAAACCCAGACTAAATACCATCTGTGGAGAAGCTCTGTCAATGTCAAGGCCCTAGAGCAACTGCTGACATCACCTCAATACTGCCTGTAGCTCAATAGTTGTCGTTCATTCACTAAGTCATATCTGGCTCTTTGTAATTCCATGGACCACAGCACACCAGGTTCCTATGTCCTCCACTATCTCCCAGAGTTTGCTCAAATTCATGTCCATTGAGTCGGCAATGCTATCAAACCATCTCATCCTCTGCAGCCACCTTCTCCTCCTGCCCTCAATCTCTCCCAGCATCAGGATATTTTCCAATGAGTCTGCTCTTAGCATCAGGTGGCCAAAGTATTGGAGCTTCAGCTTCAGTATCAGTCCTTCCAATGAATGTTCAGGGTTGATTTCCTTTAGGAATGATTGGTTTGATCTCCTTTTAGCCCAAGGGACCCTCAAGAGTCTTCTCGAGCACCACAGTTTGAAAGCATCAGTTCTTTGGTGCTGAGCCTTCTTTATGGTCCAACTTTCACATCCATACATAACTACCAGAAAAACCATAGCTTTGACTATTTGGACCTTTGTCAGCAAAGTGATATCTCTGCTATTGAATATGCTGTCTAGGTTTGTCATAGCTTTCCTTCCAAGGAGCAAATGTCTTTTAATTTCATGGGTAGCTCAATTAATACTCATTATATATATATATATATATATATATATATATATATATATATATGTTTTTTTTTTTTTTTTTTTTTTTTTTAATTTTCATCCATCTTTAATCTTTGGCCTGTATGGGCCTCCCATCACAGTGGCCTCTCTCGTCGCAGAGCACTGGCTCTGGGCTCATGTGCTCCAGAGCTCGGGCTTGATAGTGGGACACATCAGTCCAGCTGCTCTGCAGTACATGGGATGTTCCTGGGCTAGGGATTGAACTGGTGCCCCTTGCACTCCAAGGCGGATTCTTTACCCACTGGACCACCAGGGAAGGCCAATACTCATCAAATATTGATGTGCTCCCCACATTTCCCAGCCCCCTTCTAGCTGGACAGGATCACATGACTGGGTCAGGCCAATGGACTATGAGTGGAAGTGATATGAGTCAACTTTAGGCCAGAGCATTTAATAGTTTTTTTAAAGTAAGCAACTCTCTTTCTAGATGTCAAAGAGGCTACATGTTCCAGATGATGTAGCCACAAGAAGGAGGAGATTCTGCCAGCCTAGGTTTCTGTGTCACTTTGTGGCCTCTTCCACTCCATGGTCACACAGCCTGGCTTTTAATAACTGCTCCCCACTGCCTACTCAGCTTCATGATCTATTTGATGCCCTTCTCTGGCTTACTGACTCAGTTCCCATTCACTTCTCCTTTCTACCCACTGTCTTGACTTGTGCCTCTTTATAGCTATATCCAGGGTACTCTCACCAACAACTGTAGCACTGCTCCCAAACCTCACTGAGCCCCATCCCACCAGGCTGAGAATATTTAGACCATTGTAAAGAAGGTAACTGATGGTTTTTGCTGGAGAAGCAATACTGAGCATGAAGTATGTAGGGCAAAGGTGACACTAACAATGAGATACGAGGTCAGAAGCCAAGATGACTGTGAACCAGTGCAGAGTGTGAAATGGCTTAAGACCAAACCACTGAATGGTGCCTCGTTGACTGAGATGAATTCTTCAACCCATGTTATGTGGTGCTGGCTGTGTGGTGTAGAGGCAGGCCCACAGCTTAAAAGACAAACAGAAAAGGTAGAATCTGACATCTGTAAAACTCAAGATGCCAGATAACATGATTTCTATGAGAAAATGTTTCTAGAGTTGTAGCCTGGCTTGGCAGTTGTAGCCGCCCTCAACAGGCTGAGAAAGGAGGAACCCCTGGTGAGGACTTCTATAGCAGAAAGCAGGCGCCATTGTTGGGACCTGCATTAAAGTCTTGGGATTTTTTTTTTCCCACGAGGGGTATCTGTTTAAAGTCACATACTGGGAACTGTCTCTAGTGTACTATGTTTATATCTAAACTAGTATGGGGTCAGACCAGACACACCAAAACTGTGGGCCCTCTCACTTACAATGTCTTGACAACTCCTGCACAGGGAGAAGGCAGATAGATACTAAACAAGACAGTTTTGGGACCAGAAACAAAGGACACCAAGAGACACTAGCTCCAGACACCTTACTTCCAGAGCTGACTGGAAGGATACACATCTCTAGGTCTAAACTGTCATCTCTCATCTCCTAACACAACTACTTTCCCTGTCATAGATGTATGACCTAACTTCTTTGCAGGAGGAGCAAAAGCCACTGTATCTTTTAAAAATGAAGTAATTTATTTCTTTGGCTCTGCCACATCTTAGCTGCAGCATGTGGGATCTAGTTCCCTGACCAGGGATCGAACCAAGGCTTGCTGCGTTGGGAGCTCAGAGGCAGCTGCTAGAGCACCAGGGAAGTCACACCACCATGCTTCCACTCGGTCTCACCACAACACGCTGCACGTAGTGCTGCTGAATAATTGTTGTCGCCCTGAGATTTTGCTATCTGAAGAGCAACCATCCGAGTGCATCTCCTTCTCCATTCTAATGAATTTCAAACCATCTTACTGTGCTTTCCTTCCTTCCTACTGGCCCTAGAAATTCCAGAACATTGCCTATACAGTGGAAGTACGATGATTTCAGAATGAATATATGTTTGCATCTCTTCTTCCCTGGAGAGACACCAGGACCATGATGGAAAGTCAGTCAACTAACAACTGTCTACTGGACACCTACAGTGTGCCAAGCAGGGTGTCGCTGCACGGTAGTTACGGCTCCATGGAGAAAGCTTCAGACCCAAAGGGATATTGCCATTAATAGTTTCCAATATCATTTGCTTTCCCCACATACTAAAGTGCTGCTGGTTCTAATTTCTCTGCACGTCATCCTTACTGTCAGCTTTATGCTTCTCTCTTCATAGACAAGGCTGAAGGTGAAAGTCCAGTCACTCAGTTGTGTCCAACTCTTTGTGACCCCATGGACAAGCCATGGAATTCTCCAGGCAAGAATACTGGAGTGGGGAGCCTATCTCTTCTGCAGGGGGATCTTCCCAATCCAGGGGTCGAACCCAGGTCTCCTGCATTGCAGGCGGATTCTTTACCATCTGAGCAACCATGGAAACACATAGACAAGACTTGTCTAGACATAGCAGGGAACGGGCCGAGAAAATTCAATTTATTCTTATGATCTATCATTTGCAGAAAATTTTTGAGTTTTTGTAAAGGATATGCACAGCACTTCCCAGTAGGGTCCTGTGCCAAGTACCCGACAAGCCACAATATACTGAAACATTTTAAGTTGAATTCAACATTTCTTAAGGAACAACGTTTTAGTATGGGGTGTAGCAATCTATGGCCTGTGGGCTAAATCCTACCTTTTGGCCACTTGCTTTTATCAATAAAGTTTTATTAGAATAAAGCTAGGCCTGCCTTTTTTTTTTTTTTGGCTACTTCTATTGGTCTTTCATTTATTTCCATCTTTGGCCCATGTGGGCCTCCCATCGCAGTGGCCTCTGTTGCTGCAGAGTACCGGCTCCGGGCGCATGCACTCCAGAGCTCCGGCTCGGTAGTTGGACACCTCGTTCCAGCCACTCTGTGGCACGTGGGATCTTTCCAAGCCAGGGATCAAACCAGTGCCCCTTGCACTGCAAGGCGGTGTTCTTACCCACTGGACCACCAGGGAAGCCTGCTTTTTTTTTTTTAAAAAAAAAAAAAACATCTTGTCAACGGCTGTTTTCATACAGGATAGCTGTGCATGGGTGAAAAGAACTGAAATGGTTTCCCTGTCTCAAGGGAAATGTTTGCCGTGGCTGTCACGTTCATTATTTCACGTGATCCACATGACCCCTCTGACATAATACTAGCTGGCATTTATTGTGCTAATCAGAACTGCGTTCTTTATCTGACGCCCATACATTTAGTTGGGAAAAGATTACAGTTTCATTTCCACTCACCTGTAACTGAAAACAAGCCTTCCTCCCATTATGAATATACATAACAAATCAAAGTCCTACTAGTAAACCTGTGCTTTGTCTCCAGCAGCAAGATCACTGGTACTTCTCCAGGGCACAGCAGTCATGCTATCCTCACAATACCATTTCCGTTCATTCTCACTTTGAATCATGGTAGATAGGACAGACTGTAATCCATAAGCATATATACCACAAATCTGTTTTTAAAAATATGTTGACAACTTTATTTCATTAGAACTCATTTCCCCTTTGTAATCTAAAGTACTGTATTAATCCATTTAAGGGTATTATTCTGAGCAGGGGCCCAGAAGCTTCCGCAAGCTGCCAAAGGAAGCTGTGTGCAAGAACGTTAGGCAGCCCAGTGCCAAGTGCATGAATTCAGTGAGTACTCACAAGCACCCTGGGTGATGGTTACTCTAACCAGTCCCTGCTGACTCTCTCCTTACACGGGTATACGACAGGGCGGTGGGGGGAGGGAGGGAGTGAATACAGTGCCTAAAGTCACACGGCTAGCAGTGGGGCTGAGACTGGAAACCAGTCTGAGCCCAGAACGCATGCTCTTCTGAGTCAATATCCTATACATTCCTTCCTTCATCGTGTGATTATTCCCATTTTACAGGTGAGGAATCTGATTCTTGTCCTAAAGGCTGAAGGTGATGGATGTTGTGAATAGTACAAAGCATTTCTTGAGTACCTACTGTGCCAGGCACTTTCTGAACACAACTCATTTTACTCTCTTAGTAGCCCTCAGGGTTTTGAATGATGAGTGGACAGAGAACTGGGGAGGATAAGCAACTCACTCACCATGGCACTGCTGGGGGAGGAGGGGTCACGGAGACCAGGTCCGCTGGCTTCCAGAGTGCCTCTGTCTCCGTCTCTTTCTCTTTCTCAACAAAACAGTGCTGACTAATTAGTATGTAAATGATCCCAGGCAATCCTGAGGTCTCATTTCATTCATGGGTTTTTCAGTGAGGGAAGAATATGGCAAGGAAATGTTCATGCCCTCTTACCTACTAAAGCCCAAAGACATTTTCATCAAAACGGATGGGTTAAATCAGGATGGATTTGCACGGTGGATTTTGAAGAAAAATATTTCCAGTGAGGTTTAAGAATTCCACAAAACCACATGTAAGAACTAAGTTGAAAAATAAAGTGGTAGATGGATATGCATTAGTATGATGGATATTTCAAGTGAAAATATAATACTGGCAAAGGTTACTTTCAAGCAAGAAAACTGACATCATCATAAAGATATTTTTAAAAGGAATTGCAAGAAAGTATGGTGCAAAGCTGTGTTAAGAGTTTCCTATGAAATGACTCAAACAATACTGACTTAACCTCAAAAAGTGTATTCTTGCTCAATAACCTGATTCCCTCTGTAAACTTCAAACCAAGGCAAAGTTTCAAGTATTCTGTATCAGTCACAATTTACAAGTCAGGGAAAGCAGCTATGGATGGGAAATTCTTTTTCTGGGTAAGAACCGCTTTGCTTAGATCTGAACTGTTTATACTCACAAATCACAGTGTCGTTCAGACATGGCCTAAGCTTTTCCTTGGCAATACTGCTTAAGTCTGCCCTAAGAGAATGCAGAAAGCCCGCCCCCAGAAAGCCGGTTCATTAAGCAGCCTGTCTCTTCCTGCTAGTAGAGCTGCGTTTCCCAAGGCTCTCTGTGGTCACAAACCACGTTTCTAATGCAACTAAAAGATTCCTCTTCACGGACACTTAATGATGCCGAGTGTGTCATTACGACAAAAACAAACAAAACCTTGTGTCTTCAGAAAGGAAATCTAGGGCCTTATAGTCCAGCAATGAACACAGAGGAGTGAAATGAAATAGCCCGTGTTTGAAGAAGCCCTTCAGGATTCTATGGGGCGTAGGAGAAGGAGGCCCTGCATTTGCATTTGGCAGGGCTCAGTCCTGGCAGCGCGATGCTTAGCCCGTCTGAGCCTCAGCCGCTTCATTTGCTCAGTGGCACGGGATGCCACCAGCGGCACATCCAGCCATGTGTTTTATTCAACTCCGTGTGCCAGGTCCTGTGCTAAGAATGGAGTGGCCGCGGTGAACGACGCGTGGGACCCAGACGTGTGACAACCGTCAGCTACTGCGAACGCGCACGGTACTCTCAGCAGTGCTGCATCCTCACCCCGTCAGCGTCTCTGAAGCCTCTCTCTTGAACTGTGCAGTCTATTTCTAGTTTGAACAGTTCGTTGATATTTTCTCTAATAACATAAATGAGTTGTGACCATGTTCAATGATCTAGAAAACACCAAAACACAAAGGCAACATAAAACACCCATCGTCGTGTTCAAATGCGACAACGCCACCGAGTCCAAAAGAGTCATCGGACGAGAACTAAGGAAGCAGACGCCCAGCCGGCCGAGCCACACATCTCTGCACGCGGCTTCCCACCCTCCGCTCCGCAGTGTCAAGCCCCCGCGTCGGTGGACCCCAGGCATCCCGCATCCCCCGACCCACGGGAGGCAGGGAGGCTGGCGAGGGTGGGGGATCGGGGACCGCCCGGCCGCCCCTCCGTCTTTGCCAGACGAGGGCGAGAGAACAGCTTGGTCGCGGCCGCTCCGCACGGAAATCGGGGAGACGTTGCTAGCCCGGCCCCTCGGGGTGCAGGGCCCGCTCCATCTGGAGGGCTCTGGCGCGCGCGGGCCGGGAGATGCCTTGGTTTCTAAGAAAAGCGCCTCGTCTGCGCCCGGCGCCCCCGCGCCCCCGCCCCCGGCCGCCTCCCGCGCGGCCGCTCCGGGCCGGATCAATGCGGCGGAGCGCTCGGTGCCGGGCCTCTGTGCCCCGAGCTCGCCCAGCCCGGGGCCTCGGGGGCCGAGCGTCTCAATTCAGGCCCACTGAACTGTATTTCCCCGGCCCGGCCCGCCCCCGGCCTTTGTGCCGCGCCCGGCCCGCCCCCTTTGCTCACTCTCCCTTCATGCTTTGTTTGGCAAACACAAAACGCCCGGCCCGGCGGCGGGCCCTTTTCAAGCTTCGCAGGCAGCCCTTGAAAACGCCGCGAGGCTCGGGTACCTGGGAACACCTCCAGGGGCCTGGCCGGGTGGACGCCGGGGGGCCTGGGCCCCCGCCGCGCGCGCCCCCTAGACGGCCGGGCTTCCCCAGCGCGCCACCCCGGATGCCCCGGGCACCGCGACTTCTTGCAGGCGCCGGCGTTCCCTTTGAAAATCCGGGGCACTTCGGGGGGGCCCCCCCTAGCCTCGCCTTTGTGTTTTAAATGGCCCAGAAGTTCACTTGACACAGAATTTAGAAGCCTGAGAACCGATCTGGATGCCGGGGCTCTACCCTTGCAGCCGCACAGGCCACCGAGGGCTGCAGAGAGGATGTCGATGTCCATGTTCAATGATCTAGAAAACACCAAAACACAAAGGCAACATAAAACACCCATCGTCGTGTTCAAATGCGACAACGCCACCGAGTCCAAAAGAGTCATCGGACGAGAACTAAGGAAGCAGACGCCCAGCCGGCCGAGCCACACATCTCTGCACGCGGCTTCCCACCCTCCGCTCCGCAGTGTCAAGCCCCCGCGTCGGTGGACCCCAGGCATCCCGCATCCCCCGACCCACGGGAGGCAGGGAGGCTGGCGAGGGTGGGGGATCGGGGACCGCCCGGCCGCCCCTCCGTCTTTGCCAGACGAGGGCGAGAGAACAGCTTGGTCGCGGCCGCTCCGCACGGAAATCGGGGAGACGTTGCTAGCCCGGCCCCTCGGGGTGCAGGGCCCGCTCCATCTGGAGGGCTCTGGCGCGCGCGGGCCGGGAGATGCCTTGGTTTCTAAGAAAAGCGCCTCGTCTGCGCCCGGCGCCCCCGCGCCCCCGCCCCCGGCCGCCTCCCGCGCGGCCGCTCCGGGCCGGATCAATGCGGCGGAGCGCTCGGTGCCGGGCCTCTGTGCCCCGAGCTCGCCCAGCCCGGGGCCTCGGGGGCCGAGCGTCTCAATTCAGGCCCACTGAACTGTATTTCCCGGCCCGGCCCGCCCCCGGCCTTTGTGCCGCGCCCGGCCCGCCCCCTTTGCTCACTCTCCCTTCATGCTTTGTTTGGCAAACACAAAACGCCCGGCCCGGCGGCGGGCCCTTTTCAAGCTTCGCAGGCAGCCCTTGAAAACGCCGCGAGGCTCGGGTACCTGGGAACACCTCCAGGGGCCTGGCCGGGTGGACGCCGGGGGGCCTGGGCCCCCGCCGCGCGCGCCCCCTAGACGGCCGGGCTTCCCCAGCGCGCCACCCCGGATGCCCCGGGCACCGCGACTTCTTGCAGGCGCCGGCGTTCCCTTTGAAAATCCGGGGCACTTCGGGGGGGCCCCCCCTAGCCTCGCCTTTGTGTTTTAAATGGCCCAGAAGTTCACTTGACACAGAATTTAGAAGCCTGAGAACCGATCTGGATGCTGCAGCCGGGGCTCTACCCTCTGCAGCCCGCACAGGCCACCGAGGGCTGCAGAGAGGCTCTGGCCGGAGAACAAGAATAAAAGCAGATGCTAACGGCAGTTAGCGTGTACTGAGCGCTTCCTCCGTGCCAGGCGCCAGAGTAAGCGCTTCACAAGCACGATGACTGTTAGACTTCATTTACAACCTGGGCGTGTGGAGATGAGGGCCTCTGGTACTGACTAGCAAGCTACGGATCAGAGGGGCTAAGAAGCTCCCTACTAACCCCTACCGCACACTTACTCAGCCTACGATTCTCTTTCTTTCGCTGGTGGCTCAGTGGTAAAGAATCTGCCTGCAATGCAGGAGATCGGGGTTCTATCCCTGGATTGCGAGGATCCCCTGGAGGAGGGCATGGCACCCCACTCCAGTGTTCTTGCCTGGAGAATCCCACGGACAGAGGAGCCTGGCGGGCATGGGGTCGCAGAGATTCGGACACCGCTGAGTGAGTAACACTTTCACTACTTTCCCTTTTGCAATCCCTACCTTATGCCTTCTGCTGGTTTCTCCCTTTCGCAGCAGGGAACATCAGCAAGCTGAAGTCACTTACCCAGGGTCACACAGCCAGTGAGAATTCGGCAGAACCAGGGCTTGTCTGAGGCTAATGCTTGTTCTCTAAATCAGTACATGACCTTGTTTTCTACTATTAACTAGTTATGTTTTAATTTCCACAATTCTTCAAAGGACAGCCTTTTTGGTTTCCAAAACTTGCCATTCTAGTTAATTCATTGGCAGTCACTTGCTTCAATGTTATTTTATGTTTCTTTGGAATTAGTTTTCCCTTGAGGAGACTGAAATTAAACGTCAAACTGTAGTAACACTGGAGGGAAGAAAGGAGACTGTGGCTCCTTGCTTGGGTAAGTGCAGCCATCAGCAGGTGTCTGTTGGAGGCATGCCTAACTCAAAAGTGTGAGAACTTTCTGTCTTGTTTTTAGAGCTGGAACACACAGTCTCAAGAAGAAAATGGTGGAGCTAGCAACCTGGCTGTCAGTTTGAGACTTATCCAGCACCGAAAGAAACTTCAGAGATCAGCTGGTCCAACTCCTTCATTGTACAGACCCGGGAACTGCAGCTCAGAGAGGAGTGGGGCTTTCTTAAACTTAAAGAGCCCCCACTGGGACTCAGCTATACAGACTCCTTGATATATTGATTCCTGTATGGAGTCACCAGGCTTACCATGTACCAGGTACCAAGGTGAGGCAAAAAGTGGTTGACAAGATTCCTGCCTTCACAGAACTTCCATTCCAGTGAAAGAGACAGACAATAAATAAATAAGTCAGTAGCAAATCACAGTTCTCAGTGTGGAAAACTTATTGGGAAGCCTAGTAGATCTTGCAAAACAACTGGCAAACTATTGTAGTTGTCCAAGAGAGAAAGGAGACTTGGACTAATGATGACAGTGATTCTCCACCAACCGGTGGCTGGAGCTCGTGGAACTTCTAGGGTCCTCAGTCTCTTCAGCTGCATATTGTCCCTCACATCATCCGGCTACCTCTCAGAGCTGTTATGAGAGTCAATCAAGAACCCACTATTCAGGGCTTCCTCGGTGGCTCAGTGGTAAAGAATCCGCCAGCCAATACAGGAGGCATGGGTCAATTCCTGATCTGGGAAAGATCCCATATGCCCCGGGGCCACCGAGCCTGTGTGTCACAATGACTAAGCCTGTGCTCTAGAGGCCAGGAGCTGCTACTACTTAGCCCATGAGCCACAACTATTGAAGCCCATGCTCTCTACAGCCTCTGCGCAGCAACAAGTGAAGCCACTGCAATGAGAAGCCCTTGCACCGCAACTAGAGAGCAGCCCCTGCACGCTGCAATTAGAGGAAAGCCCTCATAGCACGGAAGACCCAGCACAGCCAATAAATAAATAAATAAATAAGCACTATACAAAGAACTTACCCACCAATGCAGGGGATACAGGTTTGATCCCTTGTTGGGAAGATCCCTGCGGGAGGGCATGACAACTCACTCCAGTATTTTTGTCTGGAGAATCCCATGGACAGCAGAGCCTGGTGGGCTCCATGGGTCACACAGAGTTGGACACGTTTACAGTGACTTAGCATTCACGCATACAAATGCAAGCCATCTGTTAGCATTAACAACAATTCAGGTTTAGTGAGTTTCCACCTTAGTCAAATGACATCCAGCATTTCTCATTATCATGTGATGACAAGGCAGAGATGTGGTTTTTTGTTGATGTTGTTGTTGTTACATATACAAGAAACACTTGAGAAAGTTCTCCCTGTAAAGACGCAAGCCATTCTAGATAAGGCTAAAGTCTCCCTTGACTTCCATCCTGTATCCTGGTTCCTTCTGTCTCTCCTCACAGGAATGTTTAAAATGCTTGAAATCAGAACTTCAGAGACACAGAATGATGATGCAAACCAGCCATTTGTAGCTGAATGCACCTAGAAGCATAATATTGAGGTCACCTGGCAACACCTAAACAAAGGCCTTGTCTCTGTTGGGGGCACCAACTTTGTCATGGACACCTATGTTCACACTTCCTCTATCCCACTGTGGTCAAAGGTCAGTTGAATCTCTGCAAGGTGGAATATTCCCAACTTGTACTTTAAAACAAGATGTGACTTTTTCCCTGTATGTGTCATACATCACTGACAAGATGGCTGCTGTTTTCAAGTCCAAATATTCCATGTCTTGAACTCAATCATAAACTGAGCATGTGGATGAAACCAACCCCTGGCTCAACTTCAAGACCCATTGCCAGCAGGTGCAAAATGCTGTCTGCAAAACACTCTCTGTCACCACACCTCCCCACCAAAAAAGCACGCTCCTGACTTCTACAAGCATAGATCAGTGTTGTCTGTTCTTGAACTTTATATAAATGAAATCAAACAAGATGGCCCTTTTGTGTCTGTCTCTTTTGCTGAACATCAGGCTTGGGAAATTCATCCACATTCTTTGCATATGGCAGTAGTTCATTTGCTATCCATGTCCTACCTATAGTGTTCCGCTGTACAAATATACCTCAGTCTGTATCCGTTCCATTGTTGATGGACATTTGAATTGTTTCCAATTTGGGGTCACTTGGTTCTACTTTATATATATTTAATTTTTAAATTACATCTGAACAGGGTTTCTTGGCTTTAAACTGATACTGACATGAAACTGGTATACTCACAAAGCAAAGCTCATCGTTCCACCCTCTCCAAATAAAATATCTGTATTCCACCCCACCCTGCCCCCCAGGTTCCTTCCCTCAGGATAAAACCTGAATTCCTCAGGGCATCATTCAAGGCCGTGCTGACTATATCCCACACCAAATCTTGAGCCTCCCCCCTCACCACCAAGCTTCAGCTACTCACTTCTCATTGCTTCTCAGACACCCCCCACCACCGCCCCCCGCTCTCCTGACTCCACACCTGGGCTCCTGCTCATCCGGGGATGTGTGTGCTTTCTTCTATACCTGGAAACCTTGGGCTGTTCCTTCAAGAGGCTTCTCCAGTGTCGCCTCCAATGAAGTCTGCACTCACACTTGTATTAATAGGTCGGACGGAGTGGGAGCTTTCTCTGCATTCCCTGTTACAACTGGTTCACTGCATTGATTTTGTTCTAATTTAACAAACACATAGCAATCCGTGCATACTAGCCACTGTTCTAAGCACCAAAAATACTAACTCAGTGAATTCTCAGAACAACCCCTCTGAGATAGGTATTATCAAGAAAAGCACTCTTGCCCTGTAAGGAAACTGAGGGACAGAGGGTCAAAAATGACTTCTCTCCCTTAGGAGAGCTGGCTGTCGATGGACAAAGTCCAAGGGCCTAAATCAACCCCAGACTGTCCAGCCCCAGAGCCCACATTCTCCTGCACTGTGCCACTGTGCACGGCTCACTGAGGTGGCACCATCCGCCTGGGCTGGCGGACACACCTGTCTCCCTCATTTGACTGTGCTCACCCTGTACAAGTTTCTGTCTCCTTCCTCTCTGTGTCCTGAAACCAACAAAATGAATTATTTCCAGAATAGAAATAATTTAATAATTAATAAAACAGAAATAGCCACCAGGGGGTAAGGGGGTAGGGATAAATTGGGAGATTGGAGTTGACATACATATACTACTATGTATAAAATAGATAATTAAGAAAAATCTGATGTACAGCACTGGGGCTTCCCAAGAGGTGCTGATGAAAAAGAACCTGCCTGCCAAGGCAGGAAACCCAGGTTTGATCCCTGGCTCAGGAGAATCCCTTGGAGTAAGAAAGGGCAACCACCTCCAGTATTTTTGCCTGGAGAATCCCATGGACAGACAGAGGAGCCTGGAGGGCTACAGTTTCTAGGGTTGCAAAGAGTCAGATACGACTGAAGCGGCTTAGCACACATGCATGCGCCTACAACACAGGGATCTCTGTTGAGTACTCTGTAACAGCCTATATGGGAAAAGAATCGGGGAAAAGAGTGGATATATGTATATGCATAACTGATACACTTTGCTGTACACCTGAAACTGACACAACATTGTAAATCAACTAGATTCCGATAACATTCATTAAAAAAAAAAGAAACGGTAGGGTTGTTTTCATGAAGGGGAGTGATTTGAAAGAAACTGGGAATCGCTAGGTGTGAAATGCAAATAGGCTTACCAACTAATTAACTCAAGAACACATTAAACCAGGTATAAGGGTTACAAGGTTTGAACAAGATAATGGGTGTAAAGTGATTAACAAGTGCCTGGAACGTGGCAAGTGCACGTAAATGTTACACATCCACAACAGCAGCTCACCTTTAACAAGCAATGACCATGTTCCTGGTGCTGCTGTAAGTGGTTTCTGTAAGTAATTTAATCCTCATGATAACACTCTAAGGTCTACTGTCCCCACCGCATCAATCAGGGTCTAAGCTATAAAACC
Organism: Tragulus kanchil; assembly: GCA_022376925.1. NCBI lineage: Eukaryota > Metazoa > Chordata > Mammalia > Artiodactyla > Tragulidae > Tragulus > Tragulus kanchil. The sequence continues at coordinate 12,384,304 of JAIOJX010000001.1, forward strand.
GAAACCACTTCAAGTGTAAACAACAGGGGGATTTTGTGGAAGGAACTGGTGACACAGGTGAGGGCCAAGCTGAGGAACCAAAAGGGTGAAGAAGCAGGTTGGACCTCAACAAGAGCAAGGAAGCTGAAGGGACCGAGGGAGGGGACAGGGCTACAGAGCCAAGGTCACCCAGTGGAGGCTGGGAACACAGTGTCAGTCTTTTAGATCAGGGAAGGAAGGGGCCCTTCAGCAGGAGCTGGAGCCATAGAAGAGAGAAACTGCTTGAAGCAGAGATGGAGGGACCAGCTATCCTGGATTTCCCAGAACTGCAGGGTTTACCAAGATACTGGACTTTCAGCGCTGAAACCAGGAGAGACCTAGGCACACTGGGATCAGCTGATCACCCTGGGACATGGACAAAAAAGCAACAGAAATTTCCTGGCTTCTGCCTTCCTCTTTCTTCTCTGTCTCCAGTCAGTACTGCCCACTGGCTGGATTGGGTAGGAGGTCATTTTGAGACATGTCCTGCAGGGCTCAGACCCACTGCTGGACAGAGCAAAGCAGGCAAAAAGCTAGAGATGGACTTGAAGGTCAGGGGGCCCAGGATTGGCACTGCCACGTTACAGGTGGAGAAACTTGGATAAACAGGCAACAAACCATCGCAAGCCGGCTCTGAGTATCCTTGATCTTTAAGGTAGGGCCTGGGCGTCTAAGAACTACTTTGGGGCTGCACGAGGCCATTTTCACCCCACATGGCTGTGACTATTCCATGACCTAGTTACCTGTGACACCAGCCTCTGTTGCAGCAATCCTCTTGCCCTGGAGGCAATGCACAGCCCTGCAATAGACGCAGCTTCATGCTGAACAGCTGAGTACCAGATCTGCTGGGCACAGGGATGGCTCTGAGTTAGAGTTTGTGTCAGTGTCTGTCGACAGCATCACTAAGCATGCTGTTTAGTTTAGCTGATAATTTGTTTGCATAGCGAGACCGTTTCAGTGACGCAAGCAGCACACTGATTTACATTCTGGCACTGGTTCCTTCTCTTGTCATGGACCTGTGGCAAAGAGGTCTAGGACAGACCACCCCTAGTCTTTGGGCCACACTTTCGGTGGTGTCATCCTTGGAGAAGCAATGTAGCATAAAAGTAAAGAAGAAAAAGCAGTGGATCGGGGCTTGATATCTACTGCAGTCATTCACTGCGCGGGTAAACCACCTACACACTCTCTTACATCAGTTTCCTCCTCTGTGAAATGTACAAACCCAAGCTGCCCTGTCGACCACACCAAGTTGTTGTGAGGCGCTCAGGCAGGCAAGGCATCCTACACATCTGAAGGTCGGTTCCTTTATTGTCGGGTTGGAATCCATGATTGGTTGGGAGAGAGGCAATTGTATTCTAAACCTGCCAGGATGCTTGGAGCAGGGACGCTTGGAGCAGTGCCCCAGAGGGCACTGAGGAATGGAAGTAGCTCCCAAAGAGATGCCACAAAATAAACCCCAGCTGCACTGGTCTTACGACAAAGTGTGTGAGTGTGTGTGCATGTACATGTGGGTGGGTGAAGGTACTGGGAGACAGGTGGTATGGTGGAGTACAGAGGCGACAGGAGAGGACTGGAGAGAGTGGAGTGGGGTGCTATGCCTGAGAGAGCTGTCCAGGGGGAGGAATGAGCAGATGATGTGAGTACAAGGATTCACAGATCCTTGAAGATAACTTCTTCTGTGGGCCGGCGTACCAACAGGTGGAAGCCATGCTGTATCACGCCAGAAATTCAGTGGAAGTGGTGAGAAGGCAGTGCCTGCTGGGACTCACAACCTAGAAGGGGCAAAAGATCGGAAGCCAGACTGCCCCCTGAAAATGTGGGCAGAGCCTCGTTGGTCTGGCCCATAGCCCTCACCTCAGCCAGGAGTGCAGATGAAGGGCAGAGCACCCCCCTCCACCCACCAGGTGCACCTGTGTGTTTGCTCATGACAGCTGGGCCACCCCGTTAAGGGCAGCCTTGTATTCCTCTGGTCAGAGGCCAATCTGCCAGCTGCTCTGCTGGGAAGGGACTTAACGCATTAGTTAGGACAGAAGGAGACAAAGGGGACCCTCTTGTGTCTCCAGCTCCTGCGGCTCCCTAGCTGTTCCGATGGGCACAGATGTCTGCAGGCTCTGTGAACCTTGTCTGGTGGCCAAGGAGGGCAGTGGGCCAGGGCTGGGAACCAGGACTCTGGCCAGCACTGTCTGCTCTGGACTACTGCCAGTCTGGCTCCTTCCTGCCAGAATCCCCACCAAGGGAATGTCCAGTGGCAGATTCAAGGATCTCAAGCTCTCCAGGCCTATGATGTCTTCATAGAGAAAACACTACGCCTATTTGAAGAGGGCCTGGTACCTTGTACTAGGGCCAGATGTTAGAAGCTGGCATCTGGAAGCTGCAGCTACAGAAGAGTGTGCTTGGGGAGCCCACAGCCCATTTGGGGACAAGGAACATGCTTAAAGCCCCGGGGAGTTCTAGGGACAGTTCCAGGTTTAGCCAAGTGGGACTGGGCAGCTCCCAGGAAGGACAGTGAGGTGTAAGGGGCACAGAACTCAGGGTCAGACAGAAGCTGGGTATACCACTCACCCTTGGGCAGATCATGGAAACTATCAATATTTACTGCTAATTTTTTTCAGTTGTTATGCAGAGATAAGAATAGTACCCATCTCATAGTTGTGAGAAATACAGGAGAAGAAGCGGGTAGAATGCTTACTTAGCCCAGTGCCTGGCACATTAAAAGCACACAGTAAGGGACAGTTATTATTACTATTATTGCTGAGACTGTATTATTATATGTATAGCTCTACAAGTTTACATTAAGTTTTGCCTTCTGAGGAAACTTTGCTTCAATGCCCTAACTGAATGATTTTTCTTTCTTCCTGCAGTCTAACCCCTGACATTTAATTACATATTGTCTTCTGGGTTTCAGGTGTGTGTCCCCTTTCCCCCAGTTGACTGGAAGTTCCATGAAAACATGGGTTCTGTCATTATTTTGCTGTAACTTGCACAACACCTAAACAAAGTGCTAGGCCCTTTGCAGGTGCTGAGTTATTGCTTAGTAATTGACTGACTGTTGGATCAGCAGGGATTCAGGGGTGGTGAGGAGAGTTCATCTGTAAGTATGTCCAGCCTTTGAGTTATCCCAACTTGACGGGTAAGATTTTTAAAGATCTATCTATATGCTTGATTTGGTATCACTTTTCAAAAGCAATAGTGTGGGTGGGGATGTCCTTGGTGATCTAGTAGCTGAGACTGTGCTCCCAGTGCAGATGGCCAGGGTTCAATCCCTGATCAGAGAACTAGATCCCACATGTCACAGCTAAGATGCAGGGCAGTCAAATGAATAAATTAATGAATGAATAAATATTTCTTTAAAAAAGCAATAGTGTTCCATTAAGTTTATACCATATAATTATCAGCCCATGTATACATACTGCAGTAAATAACTTTCTCTCTCAAAGGGCTTAGATGAGATAATATTTTAAGTGTTACACTCTGATTCTGAAGACCTTAACATGCCCTGAGTGGGTACATAGGAGAAATGGATTCAAAGGTGGGTTTAGAATCAGACTGTGAAGGGAACTGCCATCAGTTCAGGCTAAGGAGTTGAGACCATGTCTCATAGGCCTGGGAGGCCAATGATGGAAGCCAGAAAGTTCTGCTTCTTCTGCACCCTTTCTGGTGAGTTCACTTTCCCAGCCTTGTTAGTAGAGCGGCTGGAAACAGGATCTTTTTTTTGGGCTGTTAATTGCTGGTTCCAACCATTACTCTCTACCCTGCCATTTTACTCCTAGTAGTCAACCTCTTGCATACTCTTCAATATTCATGGAAGATTGTAAGCCCTGATCCTTTATCCTTACAATGGGGGATATCAATGCCCATGGTGACAACCCACCTACAGCCCTAGCTTCTCATTCTCCTGATGTCATCTACAGGGACCATTCCTCCCTCCACCCAAACCATGCACCCATGGCCACAGCCATGGGCTTAGTTTATTTTCCTTTTCCTAGTTCTTTGAGAGGTAAAATCAGGCTGCCTGAGATCTTCTTTTTTTTCTTATTATGGGCCTTTATTGCTATAAACTTCTCACTTAGAACTGCTTTTGCTGCATCCCATTAAGTTTTAGTAAATTTCCAGTTTTGATTGTCTTGAGATTTTTTTTTTGAGATATTTTTAATTTCCATTTTGATTTATTCTTTGATCCACTGGTTATTCAGCAGTGTGTGAATTTCTACACATTTTTGTGAATTTTCCAATTTTCCTACTCTTATTGACTTCTAGTTTCATACTGTTGTGATCAGAAAATAAACTCGATATACTTTCTACTTTCTTGAAATTATTGAGACTTGTTTTGCAGTCCAGCATATGATCTACCCTGGAGAATTACACTTTAGAAGAATGTGTAGGTTCTGCAGCTTCTTAGATAGAATTTTCTTTATATGTTTGTTAGGTCCAGTCAGTATAGAGCATATTTCAAGTCCAATATTTCCTCATTGATTCTCTGTCTGAATGATCTGTCCATTGGTGAAAGTAGGGTATGATTATTATAATTTGTCTATTACGCCCTTCAAATCTGTTAGTATTTCCTTACTATATTTAGGTGTTCTGATGTAGTATGTATATGTATTTATACTTGTTATATCCTCTTAAGGAATTGACACTTTTATCATTAAATAATGATCTTTTTTGTTTTTTGTTAGCTTTTGACTTAAAGCCTATTTTTTGTCTGATGTATGTATAGCTGCCCTGTTCTCTTTTGGTTTCCATTTGCATGGAACATCTTTTTCCATCCTTTCAGTACCAGCCTATGTGTTCTTAAAGCTGAAGTGAGACTCTTGTAAATCACATAGTGAGTCTTGTTTTCTTTTTTAAGTTCATTTAGCCACTATGTGCCTTTTGACTGGAGAATGTGATCCATTTACATTTAAAGTAATTATTGATAGGTAAGGACTTACCAATGCCATCTTTTTGTTTTATAATCTGTTGATATTTCCTTTGTTCCTTTCTTCCTTTCTTGCTGTCTTCCATTGTGAATTGATGATTTTGCATAGTGATATGCTTTGATTGGGTTTTCCCAGGGGGCATTAGTGGTAAAGAACCCGCCTGCCAGTGTAGGAGACATAGGAAACATGGGTTTGTTCTCTGGGTTGGGAAGCTCCCCTGGAGGAGGGCATGGCCCCAAATACGGTAGATTCTCACTTAGCTTTTGCTGCATCCCATTAAGTTTTAGTAAATTTCCAGTTTTGATTGTCTTGAGATTTTTTTTTTGAGATATTTTTAATTTCCATTTTGATTTATTCTTTGATCCACTGGTTATTCAGCAGTGTGTGAATTTCTACACATTTTTGTGAATTTTCCAATTTTCCTACTCTTATTGACTTCTAGTTTCATACTGTTGTGATCAGAAAATAAACTCGATATACTTTCTACTTTCTTGAAATTATTGAGACTTGTTTTGCAGTCCAGCATATGATCTACCCTGGAGAATTACACTTTAGAAGAATGTGTAGGTTCTGCAGCTTCTTAGATAGAATTTTCTTTATATGTTTGTTAGGTCCAGTCAGTATAGAGCATATTTCAAGTCCAATATTTCCTCATTGATTCTCTGTCTGAATGATCTGTCCATTGGTGAAAGTAGGGTATGATTATTATAATTTGTCTATTACGCCCTTCAAATCTGTTAGTATTTCCTTACTATATTTAGGTGTTCTGATGTAGTATGTATATGTATTTATACTTGTTATATCCTCTTAAGGAATTGACACTTTTATCATTAAATAATGATCTTTTTTGTTTTTTGTTAGCTTTTGACTTAAAGCCTATTTTTTGTCTGATGTATGTATAGCTGCCCTGTTCTCTTTTGGTTTCCATTTGCATGGAACATCTTTTTCCATCCTTTCAGTACCAGCCTATGTGTTCTTAAAGCTGAAGTGAGACTCTTGTAAATCACATAGTGAGTCTTGTTTTCTTTTTTAAGTTCATTTAGCCACTATGTGCCTTTTGACTGGAGAATGTGATCCATTTACATTTAAAGTAATTATTGATAGGTAAGGACTTACCAATGCCATCTTTTTGTTTTATAATCTGTTGATATTTCCTTTGTTCCTTTCTTCCTTTCTTGCTGTCTTCCATTGTGAATTGATGATTTTGCATAGTGATATGCTTTGATTGGGTTTTCCCAGGGGGCATTAGTGGTAAAGAACCCGCCTGCCAGTGTAGGAGACATAGGAAACATGGGTTTGTTCTCTGGGTTGGGAAGCTCCCCTGGAGGAGGGCATGGCAATCCACTTCACTATTCCTGCCTGGAGAATCCCCATGGACAGAGTAGCCTGGCGAGCTACAGTCCATAGGGTCACAAAGAGTTGGACATGACTGATGTGATTTAATATAGCACAGTACATGCTTTGATTCTCTTCTCTTTATCTTTTGCATATATACTGTAGGTTTTTGCTTTGTGGTTACAATGAGGCTTACATGAAAAATAGTTATAATATTCTATTTTAAGCAGATAACATAGTTTCAATCACATACAAAACCCCCACATTTTTACTTTCCCCTGCCACATATTTTATGCTATTGATGTCAATCACACTTTATACCTTTTTTTTTTTTGCCACTTCTATTGATCTTTCATTTATTTATCTTTGTTCTTTGGCCTGTGTGGGCCTCCCATTGCAGTGGCCTCTCTCGCCGCAGAGCACCAGCTCTGGGCACACATGCTCCAGAGCTCCAGCTTGGTAGTTGGACACATTGGTCCAGCCGCTCCACGGCACATGGGATCTTCCCAGGCCAGGGATCGAATTGGTGCCCCTTGCACTGCAAGGCGGTGTCCCTACCCACTGGACCACCAGGAAGGCCCTATACCTTTTTATATTGTGCATCCACTGACAAATTATTGTAGCTATAGCTATTTTAATACTTCGATCTTTTAAGTTTTACACTAGTTAAAAGTGATTTACACACCACCATCACAGTATTATTCTGGATTTGACTAATCCACTTAGCTTTACCAGTGAGTTTTATACTTTCATACGTTTTCATGTTACTACTTAGCATTCTTTTTTTTTCCCCCAAACATAACTCCTTCAGCATTTCTTGCATGCCAGGTCTAGTGTGGTCCAGTTTTATACTTTCATAGGTTTTCATGTTATTACTTAGCATTCTTCTTCTTTTTTTTCAAACATAACTCCTTTAGCATTTCTTGTATGCCAGGTCTAGTGTGGAACTCCCTCAGCTTTTGGCTTTCTGGAAATATCTTTATCTCTCCTTCATTTCTGAAGGACAGCTTTGCTAGGTATAATATTCTTGGTAGGCACTTTTCTTTTCTTTAAGCACTTTGAATACATTGTCCCACTCCCTCTTGGCTTGCAAGGTTTCTGTTAAGAAATCCACAGATAGATTTATGAGGATCCCCTTGTAAATGATGAGTTGCTCTTCTCTTGCAAGTTTGAAAATTCTTTTTCTTTGACTTTTGATGATTTGATTATAATGAGTCTCAGGGCTAGTTCAAGATCTTCAGTCAGAACGAGATCAGCAGCTCTGCTTTGAGGGCATGGATGTGTGTGTCTCCAGCTCAAACCCTGGGTGGGCAGGGCTGCACCTAAATTGCAGCTGGGTGGGGCTAGAGCTGAATTATAGGATCTTTTTAGGAACTTCAGTGGGACAGAAGTTGGCAGGTATACCTCCAGGGGCTCAGATGGATATAACTCTTGGTGGGCTCCTGGGAGGGCAATACTACTTTCAGTCTGCAGCTGAACTCCTCAAAGCTGTGCAAAGGCACTTTTGTCCATGTATTCTGCCAAATTCTTATCACTGAACAGGAAGATCATCAGGGGACCTCCTATTCTGCAGTCTTGCTGACTTCCTCTTGGCATTTTCCTTAAGACTACTATCCTATTACCTCCATTGTCATTCTCCTTCACTTTGTCTTTCTAATTTAAAAAGAAAAATTGGAGGAATCAGGTAGAACTTCAACTCTATTACCCTCTTCCCCACTAAACAGTATTTATGTTTAGCCCCACCCTTCCTTCCTATTTCATGGTAGAAGTATATTATATTACTCCTGAGGGCTAATTTCTTCCCTTGTACCCTGAATTCTTTCTCTGCTCCATGACATTATTTCCTCTCTTTCCTATTATCTTCTACATCTACCTGAATAACATGTAAATATATTTATTTACTATATTAAATCAGTATTCCCAAATCCCTCCCAAGAATACCAATTTCTCTCTCTCTCTTCCTGATAATGGTTTTTGTTGATTATTCTATGTATATACATATATATATATATAGACTAGCCATACTGCCCAAGAATGGTTGTATGTATATATATATATATATATATATCACTCACATATGTATGTATATTTTCCTTTCCTAGTCACAAAGACCATCCTAGGTACATGACTGTCTAATTCCTTTATTATGCTTAGTTTCCTAGTGATATGGTAGCAATCTTCTAAGGTTTCTGCCATATTTTAGTTGTCAGTTAACTTTTCCTTGGTTAGAATTTCAAGGAAAATTGTACTCTACTCAAAAGAGGATTTCACTAGATGTTTTCTTGTTAGTCAGCTGGTATTCCTGCCAGACTCCTACCATCACTAGTTCAGCAAAAGAACCATTTATTGAATGCATAGTACATATCAGGCACTATTTGCAGGTTCTCTATCACATCTGTGTCAGTTCTGTGATCTGTACTAGGAAAATACTTTCTGTGGCCTCTTTCTGGTCAGTCTATAGTTCATATCCACAAGGATAATAATAGCTTTAATAGATGATCCTAATGCCTTGCAGCATATCTATTTGTCTAACTCGGAAAAGTAGGAGAGTAAGTGACCCTACAGGATGGGACCAATTATATAAAAGCCCCATCCTCCCTGGGCTTTGATGGGACATTTCAGAGGCATGTCACAGCAGCCTTCTCAAAGGGAATGCCCGGATATGATTCAGCCCCACTTGTCCACAGAGTAACCTGGTCATTAATGCACATATTATTGCTTTTGTCCATTCCTGCCTCACTATTTCCAAATCATCATCTATGCTACCTCCCAAGTAAACCATCTGCAACATAGTAGTCCTGTTTTTAGGCAGAACACAAAGTGACTAACACTAAATGAGCACTTACTATGGACCAGACATTGAAATATTCCTTTCATATGCCTTAGGATAGTGGTTGGAAATGAGATTAAATTAGTTAAAATCTATGAAATGCTTATAACAGGACCTAGCAGATAGTAGGTAATTGATAAACATTATGTAGTATATAATGCTATATAGTATACCAACCAGAGTCCAGTCAGACAGAGACCACACAAGTTTTATGAACAGAGAGAATTTAGTATAAAGAGTTGATAACTAAGGATGATAAAATTATTTCTTAGGTAATTGGAAAGGTGAAAAAAAGAGAACTCTGATGTATCAAAAACATAGCAACTGAAGAAAGCAGGAACTACCCCTGGGAACTCAAAGAGAAGAGCCTGAAATTATTAAAACTTAGAGGTTTGGAGCAGGTGCCCTTTGGAACTGAAACTCAGATCTCTGAATTAAGAGCACTATTCAGATGGTGCTGCTGACTTTAAGCTTGGGGGATCAGCCCCGTGAAGCTGGGACACAGAGTTTTGAGGAGGCTGGAGTTGGTATCTGACAGGAGTATGATAAGGCTGGGTCTACAAGTGCTAGAAAAATGGGAAAAAAAAAAAAGCCCACAAAAACTGGATTCAGCTACTGCTTCTGATAGGAAATGCAGCTGCAGGAGTGAAGAAGTATTGTTAGAATAACAAACGGTGGAGAGGGTGTGAAGAAAAGGGAACTTTCCTACAGTGTTGGTGGGAATGTAAATTGGTGCAGCCACTATGGAGAACAGTATGGAGGTTCCTCAAAAAACTAAAACTAAGGTTGCCATATCATCCATCAATCCCACTCCTGATCACATACCCAGACAAAGCTCTAATTCAAAAAGATACATGCACCCCAATGGTCATAGAAGCACTATTTACAATAGCCAAGACATGGAAACAACCTAAATACCCATCAATAGATGAATGGATACACACATAGAATGGAATATTACTCAGTCATAAAAAGCATGAAATAATGCCATTTGCAGGAACATTGATGGACCTAGATAGAGATTACCATATTAAGCGAATTAAGTCAGAAAGAGAAAGACAAATCTCATATGACATCATTGAAATATTCCTTTCATATGCCTTAGGATAGTGGTTGGAAATGAGATTAAATTAGTTAAAATCTATGAAATGCTTATAACAGGACCTAGCAGATAGTAGGTAATTGATAAACATTATGTAGTATATAATGCTATATAGTATACCAACCAGAGTCCAGTCAGACAGAGACCACACAAGTTTTATGAACAGAGAGAATTTAGTATAAAGAGTTGATAACTAAGGATGATAAAATTATTTCTTAGGTAATTGGAAAGGTGAAAAAAAGAGAACTCTGATGTATCAAAAACATAGCAACTGAAGAAAGCAGGAACTACCCCTGGGAACTCAAAGAGAAGAGCCTGAAATTATTAAAACTTAGAGGTTTGGAGCAGGTGCCCTTTGGAACTGAAACTCAGATCTCTGAATTAAGAGCACTATTCAGATGGTGCTGCTGACTTTAAGCTTGGGGGATCAGCCCCGTGAAGCTGGGACACAGAGTTTTGAGGAGGCTGGAGTTGGTATCTGACAGGAGTATGATAAGGCTGGGTCTACAAGTGCTAGAAAAATGGGAAAAAAAAAAAAGCCCACAAAAACTGGATTCAGCTACTGCTTCTGATAGGAAATGCAGCTGCAGGAGTGAAGAAGTATTGTTAGAATAACAAACGGTGGAGAGGGTGTGAAGAAAAGGGAACTTTCCTACAGTGTTGGTGGGAATGTAAATTGGTGCAGCCACTATGGAGAACAGTATGGAGGTTCCTCAAAAAACTAAAACTAAGGTTGCCATATCATCCATCAATCCCACTCCTGATCACATACCCAGACAAAGCTCTAATTCAAAAAGATACATGCACCCCAATGGTCATAGAAGCACTATTTACAATAGCCAAGACATGGAAACAACCTAAATACCCATCAATAGATGAATGGATACACACATAGAATGGAATATTACTCAGTCATAAAAAGCATGAAATAATGCCATTTGCAGGAACATTGATGGACCTAGATAGAGATTACCATATTAAGCGAATTAAGTCAGAAAGAGAAAGACAAATCTCATATGACATCATTTATATGTAGAATATAAAATATGACACGAATGAACATATCTCTGAATCAGAAACAGACTCACAGACATAGAGAACAGACTGGTGGTTGCCAAAGGGGAGGGGAGGTTGGGAAAGGGGAGGATTGGGCATCTGGGATTAGCAGATGCAAACTACTAGATATAGGATGGATAAACAACAAGATCCTACCGTCTAGCACAGGGAACTATATTCAATATCCTCTGATAAATCATAATGGGAAAGAATATGAAAAAGAATATATATTCTTTTATATATATATGTATAACTGAGTCAATTTGCTGTATAGCAGAAAATAACATAACATTGTAAATCAATTCTACTCCAATAAAATTGAAAACAGACTTGTCATTAGGGTGAGATATATATATATATATATATATATATATATATATATATTTAACTTACAGGAAGCACCCAGCTATAAGCAAGCCCTTTCTTCCTCCTCCAGCCTTGCAGCCAGTCTTCCTCTCATGTCTCCATTGGCAGAGCCTAACAGGAAGCCAGCTGACAGAAAAGAAATGTGGTTTGTGAGTCTCTGTTCCAGCATCACAAAACAGACTATGGATGGATGGGTTTCAAGCTGAGAGACAACAGCCAAATAACTTATACATGTGGTCTTTACAACACTCTTTTGAAGGTATCTTTGGGTTTAACTCTTCATAGATTTTATTTTTTTAGATCAAAATTACATGGAGAGTTATTATTCCTAAGTTTTGATGAGGAAACTTAGACTGAGAGTTACTGGTCCGAGATCATACAGCTGGTCAGCAGTGACATCAGGATTACAGTCCAGGACCTCAGTTTCCAGAGCACACACTCTTAGTCACTCTCCACCTAAACAAATCTTCATTTCTTTCTCCTTTTCAGTCAACCTCATATGCTTTTCAATGTCATTAAAGTATTCTATAATGCAAACCTTTCATTCATAGTTAGAACAACCTTTTCTCCTCCCCTTCTTCTTCTAAGTTAGTGACTGTTTTCTATACTCTGGGATCAGAGCAAATGTGGTGCTTATCAGGACAATACTCAGAACATCAAATAGTTTTGATGACCTTGGTGTTCTGTTGGTTAGATTGAAAAGCACAACAAACTGGTAATACTGTTTAAAAATTTGTTTGCACCCAGTTGACATTTTCCCCAAAGTAACAGGCAGCAGATGGAATTAGTGATCATGAAATGTTGTTCACAATATGTGGTAAGGAGGAGCAATCCAGGCATATCTAGTTTTCACCTCCAAGATGGATACCTGCTGATTTTCCTTCTTGGACCAAGCTCTTCATGACAATCAGCTTTCTCTGGAACAGGAACTATATTCAATATCCTCTGATAAATCATAATGGGAAAGAATATGAAAAAGAATATATATTCTTTTATATATATATGTATAACTGAGTCAATTTGCTGTATAGCAGAAAATAACATAACATTGTAAATCAATTCTACTCCAATAAAATTGAAAACAGACTTGTCATTAGGGTGAGATATATATATATATATATATATATATATATATTTAACTTACAGGAAGCACCCAGCTATAAGCAAGCCCTTTCTTCCTCCTCCAGCCTTGCAGCCAGTCTTCCTCTCATGTCTCCATTGGCAGAGCCTAACAGGAAGCCAGCTGACAGAAAAGAAATGTGGTTTGTGAGTCTCTGTTCCAGCATCACAAAACAGACTATGGATGGATGGGTTTCAAGCTGAGAGACAACAGCCAAATAACTTATACATGTGGTCTTTACAACACTCTTTTGAAGGTATCTTTGGGTTTAACTCTTCATAGATTTTATTTTTTTAGATCAAAATTACATGGAGAGTTATTATTCCTAAGTTTTGATGAGGAAACTTAGACTGAGAGTTACTGGTCCGAGATCATACAGCTGGTCAGCAGTGACATCAGGATTACAGTCCAGGACCTCAGTTTCCAGAGCACACACTCTTAGTCACTCTCCACCTAAACAAATCTTCATTTCTTTCTCCTTTTCAGTCAACCTCATATGCTTTTCAATGTCATTAAAGTATTCTATAATGCAAACCTTTCATTCATAGTTAGAACAACCTTTTCTCCTCCCCTTCTTCTTCTAAGTTAGTGACTGTTTTCTATACTCTGGGATCAGAGCAAATGTGGTGCTTATCAGGACAATACTCAGAACATCAAATAGTTTTGATGACCTTGGTGTTCTGTTGGTTAGATTGAAAAGCACAACAAACTGGTAATACTGTTTAAAAATTTGTTTGCACCCAGTTGACATTTTCCCTAAAGTAACAGGCAGCAGATGGAATTAGTGATCATGAAATGTTGTTCACAATATGTGGTAAGGAGGAGCAATCCAGGCATATCTAGTTTTCACCTCCAAGATGGATACCTGCTGATTTTCCTTCTTGGACCAAGCTCCTTCATGACAATCAGCTTGTTCTCTGCTGATACTACCTTCATCTAGACCCAATTTCTCTCTCATCATTCCTAGTCATTATGCTAGACTCAGAAACACTGGGATTGAGTCTGGAGGGTAGGTGTGAGGTCACCAGAAGGTCACTAATACCTCTCAGCAAGTTGGGGAGCTTTGAGACAAGTGATTGTCCAATTGTGAAACCAACACCTGATAGCCTTCATGCTAGAGGGTAGAGATCTCTACAAGGAAAACTGCAGCTGGAATCCTTCTCAGGGGCTGCCCTTCAACAGGAAGTCTGGTTTCACTCAGCATAGCGGTGTTGACTCTGGGTCTGGACAACTCATGTGTGATCACATTTCAGAGACGACAGTTATCACCATTGTCTAAAGTTGTGATATTTCATGGTGCAGAAGTTCTTCCTTACTAACAGGTGCACCTTCTACTTGCCCAAATCCCCAAAGAAGACATTTCTAATGTTACCAGTGTGGACAGTCTTGAGCTTGGAGTGAGACAGACTTTGCTCTGAGGATGTGCTTCGTAGAAAGAGAGCCTATATGTCATAATTAAGGCAGTTCAGAGATATTCAGTGATATGCAACTGACATTCTAAGCTTCCTATTTGGGATTAGGATTTGATGAAATTTATGACTAGGACAATGTTTTCCCATCACGGTAATCAGCGACCGGGGCCATCCAGACTTTCCCTAGCTGTGGCTACTAATCAACTACAGACATTTCATGGCAATGGCTTCCATCTTTTGCAACCCACTATTAGTGCAATGTAGTTATGAAGGCTGATGATTTATGAGCAAAAGAAATGAAGGATAAACCTATGTGCCTATGGTCACCTAATCTATGACAGAAGAGGCAAGAATATACAATGGAGAGAAGACAGTCTCCCGGTGGTGCTGGGAAAACTGGACAGCTTCATGTAAAAGAATGAAATTAGAATACTTCCTAACACCGTACAAAAAATAAACTCAAAATGAATCAAAGACCTAATGTAATTGATTCAAACCTTAGATATCTAGTTTTCACCTCCAAGATGGATACCTGCTGATTTTCCTTCTTGGACCAAGCTCCTTCATGACAATCAGCTTGTTCTCTGCTGATACTACCTTCATCTAGACCCAATTTCTCTCTCTCATCATTCCTAGTCATTATGCTAGACTCAGAAACACTGGGATTGAGTCTGGAGGGTAGGTGTGAGGTCACCAGAAGGTCACTAATACCTCTCAGCAAGTTGGGGAGCTTTGAGACAAGTGATTGTCCAATTGTGAAACCAACACCTGATAGCCTTCATGCTAGAGGGTAGAGATCTCTACAAGGAAAACTGCAGCTGGAATCCTTCTCAGGGGCTGCCCTTCAACAGGAAGTCTGGTTTCACTCAGCATAGCGGTGTTGACTCTGGGTCTGGACAACTCATGTGTGATCACATTTCAGAGACGACAGTTATCACCATTGTCTAAAGTTGTGATATTTCATGGTGCAGAAGTTCTTCCTTACTAACAGGTGCACCTTCTACTTGCCCAAATCCCCAAAGAAGACATTTCTAATGTTACCAGTGTGGACAGTCTTGAGCTTGGAGTGAGACAGACTTTGCTCTGAGGATGTGCTTCGTAGAAAGAGAGCCTATATGTCATAATTAAGGCAGTTCAGAGATATTCAGTGATATGCAACTGACATTCTAAGCTTCCTATTTGGGATTAGGATTTGATGAAATTTATGACTAGGACAATGTTTTCCCATCACGGTAATCAGCGACCGGGGCCATCCAGACTTTCCCTAGCTGTGGCTACTAATCAACTACAGACATTTCATGGCAATGGCTTCCATCTTTTGCAACCCACTATTAGTGCAATGTAGTTATGAAGGCTGATGATTTATGAGCAAAAGAAATGAAGGATAAACCTATGTGCCTATGGTCACCTAATCTATGACAGAAGAGGCAAGAATATACAATGGAGAGAAGACAGTCTCCCGGTGGTGCTGGGAAAACTGGACAGCTTCATGTAAAAGAATGAAATTAGAATACTTCCTAACACCGTACACAAAAATAAACTCAAAATGAATCAAAGACCTAAATGTAAGGTTGGATACTACAAAACTCTTAGAGGAAACCATAGGCAGAACACTCTGACATAGATTGCAGCAAGATCTTTATAGATCTACCTCCTAGAGTAGTGAAAATAAAAATAAAAATAAACAAATGGGGCCTTAGTAAACTTAAAAGTTTTGCACAGCAAAGGAAACCATAAATAAAATGAAAAGTCAACTCTCAGAATGGGAGAAAATATTTGCAGTTGATGTGACCGACAAGGACTCATCCCCCCAATATACAAACAACTCATGAAGTTCAATATCAAAGAAACAAACAACTCGATTTGAAAACACGTAGAAGATTTAAATAGACATGTCTCCAAAGAAAACATACAGATGGTCAAAAAGCACATAAAAAGATGCTCAATATCATTAATTATTAGAGAAATGCAAAACAAAACTACAACTCAAACCAGTCAGAATGGCCATCATCAAAAAGTCTACGAATGATAAATGTTGGAGAGGGTGTGGAGAGAAGGGAGTCTCCGACGCTGTTGGTGGGAGTGTGCGCTGGTACAGACACTATGGAGAACAGTATGGAGGTTCCTCAAAAAACTAAAGATAAAGCTACCATATGATACAGTGATCTGACTCCTGGGCACATATCTGAGAAAACCATCATTCAAAACATACATGGACTCCAGTGGTAATTGTAGCACTATTTGCAATAGCCAGAACATGGAAACAACCTAAATGTCCATGAACAGATGAATGGATAAAGAAGCTGTGGTACATATATACAATAGAATATTAGTCAGCAATAAAAACTAAAATAATGCCATTTGCAGCAACCTGGATGGACCTAAAGATTGTCTTACAGAGTGAAGCAAGTCAGAAAAGGAGAAATATCACATGATATCACCTATATATGGAATCCAAAAAATGATACAATGAACTGACCTACAAACAGAAATAGAGTTATGCATGTAGAAAACAAATGCATGCAAATAAGGATTCTGCGGCGACCTGGAGGGGGTAGGATGGGGAGGGAGATGGGGGAGGTTCGGGAGAGAGGGGAGATATGTATACCTATGGCAGAACCGTACACAAAATAAACTCAAAATGAATCAAAGACCTAAATGTAAGGTTGGATACTACAAAACTCTTAGAGGAAACCATAGGCAGAACACTCTGACATAGATTGCAGCAAGATCTTTATAGATCTACCTCCTAGAGTAGTGAAAATAAAAATAAAAATAAACAAATGGGGCCTTAGTAAACTTAAAAGTTTTGCACAGCAAAGGAAACCATAAATAAAATGAAAAGTCAACTCTCAGAATGGGAGAAAATATTTGCAGTTGATGTGACCGACAAGGACTCATCCCCCCAATATACAAACAACTCATGAAGTTCAATATCAAAGAAACAAACAACTCGATTTGAAAACACGTAGAAGATTTAAATAGACATGTCTCCAAAGAAAACATACAGATGGTCAAAAAGCACATAAAAAGATGCTCAATATCATTAATTATTAGAGAAATGCAAAACAAAACTACAACTCAAACCAGTCAGAATGGCCATCATCAAAAAGTCTACGAATGATAAATGTTGGAGAGGGTGTGGAGAGAAGGGAGTCTCCGACGCTGTTGGTGGGAGTGTGCGCTGGTACAGACACTATGGAGAACAGTATGGAGGTTCCTCAAAAAACTAAAGATAAAGCTACCATATGATACAGTGATCTGACTCCTGGGCACATATCTGGAGAAAACCATCATTCAAAAACATACATGGACTCCAGTGGTCATTGTAGCACTATTTGCAATAGCCAGAACATGGAAACAACCTAAATGTCCATGAACAGATGAATGGATAAAGAAGCTGTGGTACATATATACAATAGAATATTAGTCAGCAATAAAAACTAAAATAATGCCATTTGCAGCAACCTGGATGGACCTAAAGATTGTCTTACAGAGTGAAGCAAGTCAGAAAAGGAGAAATATCACATGATATCACCTATATATGGAATCCAAAAAATGATACAATGAACTGACCTACAAACAGAAATAGAGTTATGCATGTAGAAAACAAATGCATGCAAATAAGGATTCTGCGGCGACCTGGAGGGGGTAGGATGGGGAGGGAGATGGGGGAGGTTCGGGAGAGAGGGGAGATATGTATACCTATGGCAGATTCAGGTCAATGTGTGTCAATAAACAACAAAACTGTAAAAAATTAATAAAGAATAAATAATGCATACATGTAATTCATGGGGGAAAAAAGAAAACAAATGTATGGCTATCAGGGGGCTGGGGGGAGGGAGGGATAAATTGGGAGGTTGGGCTTGACATGTACACAGTACTAGATATAAAATAGACAACTAATAAGGACCCACTGTATAGCACAGGGAACTCTACTCAATACTCTGTAATGGCCTATATGGGAAAAGAATCTGAAAAAAAGTGAATATATGTATATGTATAGTTGATTCACTTTGCTGTACATCTGAAACTAACACAACACTGTAAATCAACTCTACTCCAATAAAAAATTTCTTAAAGATAAGAGAAGTGAACAATTCCTACTGTCTGCCACTCTGAGGAGAATATCAGGTCTTAGTACCTTCTATCCCTTCTCAATATTCTCCCAAATCCTTACTCACTTTAATCTTTCAGGTTCTCACCTATAGCAAAACCCACCAGATGGAAACTTGGAGCACCACACAATTTCTTCTTCTTCTTTTTTAATATTTATTTATTAGTCTTAGTTGTAGCATGCACGATCTTTTTTTCTGTTGTTGAGGCAGGAGGGTTTAGTTGCCCTGAGCCACGTGGGATCTTAGTTCCCTGACCAGGAATTGAACCCATGTCCTCTGCATTGGAAGGCATACTTTTTAACCACAGGACCACCAGGGAAATCCCAACAATGTCTGATATGTTAACAGGACCTGGATATATCACAGGACCTAGGTGCACTAGTGCCACAGTATCAATTTCAGCATCCAAAACTGAGGGAGAACACCTTATTCATGAAATCCAGGAACAGAGAAAAAGAAGATGTTGGGGACTTCCCTGGTGGTCCAGTGGGTAAGGACACCGCCTTGCAGTGCAAGGGGTGCCAGTTCGATCCCTGGCCTGGGAAGATCCCACGTGTGCCAGCGGCGGAGCTGAGGCATGCGAGAGCCTGGCCATGCGCCCAGAGCCGGTGCTCTGCGACACAGAGGTAGGATGGGGAGGGAGATGGGGGAGGTTCGGGAGAGAGGGGAGATATGTATACCTATGGCAGATTCAGGTCAATGTGTGTCAATAAACAACAAAACTGTAAAAAATTAATAAAGAATAAATAATGCATACATGTAATTCATGGGGGAAAAAAGAAAACAAATGTATGGCTATCAGGGGGCTGGGGGGAGGGAGGGATAAATTGGGAGGTTGGGCTTGACATGTACACAGTACTAGATATAAAATAGACAACTAATAAGGACCCACTGTATAGCACAGGGAACTCTACTCAATACTCTGTAATGGCCTATATGGGAAAAGAATCTGAAAAAAAGTGAATATATGTATATGTATAGTTGATTCACTTTGCTGTACATCTGAAACTAACACAACACTGTAAATCAACTCTACTCCAATAAAAAATTTCTTAAAGATAAGAGAAGTGAACAATTCCTACTGTCTGCCACTCTGAGGAGAATATCAGGTCTTAGTACCTTCTATCCCTTCTCAATATTCTCCCAAATCCTTACTCACTTTAATCTTTCAGGTTCTCACCTATAGCAAAACCCACCAGATGGAAACTTGGAGCACCACACAATTTCTTCTTCTTCTTTTTTAATATTTATTTATTAGTCTTAGTTGTAGCATGCACGATCTTTTTTTCTGTTGTTGAGGCAGGAGGGTTTAGTTGCCCTGAGCCACGTGGGATCTTAGTTCCCTGACCAGGAATTGAACCCATGTCCTCTGCATTGGAAGGCATACTTTTTAACCACAGGACCACCAGGGAAATCCCAACAATGTCTGATATGTTAACAGGACCTGGATATATCACAGGACCTAGGTGCACTAGTGCCACAGTATCAATTTCAGCATCCAAAACTGAGGGAGAACACCTTATTCATGAAATCCAGGAACAGAGAAAAAGAAGATGTTGGGGACTTCCCTGGTGGTCCAGTGGGTAAGGACACCGCCTTGCAGTGCAAGGGGTGCCAGTTCGATCCCTGGCCTGGGAAGATCCCACGTGCCGCGAAGCGGCTGGACTGATGTGTCCAATGACTGAGCGGGAGCTCTGGAGCGCATGCGCCCAGAGCCGGTGCTCTGCGACAACAGAGGCCACTGCAATGGGAGGCCCACATGGGCTGAAGAACAAAGATGGATGAAACTGAATAAATGAAAGACCAATAGAAGTGGCCTGCCCGCCCCCCTCCCCAACCCACCCCCCTGCAAAATGAATAAAACACCCCCCCAAAAAAGAAGATGTTGGCAAACTACAGCTATTAGAGAGCATCAGGAGCCAGGAGCTAGGAGGAACATGAACAGAACAGAAGCTAAGTGGGGAATCAAATGAGGAGAATTAGGTGATGGTACAAAACAGACTGAAGTATCTGCATTTATGTGTCACTGTCTGAACATGTCAGGGATAGAGTGGGCTGGCTTAAGGCAGAATATCAAAGCAAGTGGCAATGAACATGTAGGAGGGAAGGGTTTCCATCAATATAGCCTCTAAGGTTCTTTTAATCCATATGCTGCTCATTTGTAGGCTGAGGTTTGAAAACATAACACAGAGCAGCCCCTAGATTGTGTCATGAAAGAATTTACTGATGACATTGATTTCTCCTCTGAAATAAGGACATTATTTCATCAGTGAAGATTTAAAGGTGCCAGCAGGAGGAACAGGTGTTCCAAATAGGCTGTGACTCCACCAGAGTCTTTAAGATATTGCACAGGCCATGTGGGAATAACTTTCATCTGCATTTCCAACCTCCTCAACCAATGGCAGCCACATCAAGCTTGAAAGGTTCAGCATCCCTCTAAAATTCTAACAGGGTTGTTCTAGTTTTGTTGTTGTTTTTATTGTTGTGACTTTAGTGTTCCTAAAAAGTACTCTATCATTATTTCAATTACCCAATCTAGTCCTTCAGAAGTTAACTTTTGCAATGGCATACTTCCTAGTTTAATCCCTTACCATAGAAATGGTGGAAACTAATATTCAATTGTCACTTTATTGCCACTGAAGGTTTGTAATGATATGCTATTCTTGGAAAGAAAATAAAAGATGTTCTCACAAAGACTGGGTATTTTATTTCAGTGAGAGAGGAACATAAAATATCTTCTCAATGTTACCTGTTCGACTATAGTTGACTGAAGTAGTGTATTTACCAAAGTTCTACCATTACTGAGGAATATCAAATCACTAATACACACACAAAGGCCAGTTTCTAGTAAGGAGGTCTGGCAAGTACAGTCTCTCTTTTCATCTGCAGATACTTGATTTCAGTCGCCGTAGTTGTAAAGGTCTCTTAGTTGTAACACACCTCCATATCCAAGTCACTTTTTAAAGTCTGTGACTTAACAGCCACAAGATATTTCTTGGAAAGAAAAATAAATCTCAAATATTTAGAAGCCATTGAGTGAAAAGGAGAGTTTACCCTCAGTTGGTTTCTAAGGTTTGGCTAATTCCTCTAAAAAAAGCTTTTCTGTACAAGTTTAACACTTGAAATGTATTATGTGAGATAACATGACTATCATCCTTGAAATATAGCATTTTCATTCCAGAATCTCAAAATGCCTCACCAGCCATACACACTTGCTTAGGCAAATTTCCAAGTGCACTGTGGAGATTAATAAGTAATATTTAGTGAATGCTTAAAGTACAAGAATTATTATCCCATTCTACAGATAAAGGCATGAATCTATAGAGATGTTATTAAAGCACCATGGTATTTCCCAGGTAAGGATACTGGAGTAGGTTGCCATTTCCTACTCCAGGGGATCTTCCCAACCTAGGGATTGAACCTGAGTCTTCTGCATTGGCAGGCGGATTCTTTACCACCACGCCACTGGGAAGCCCCAGTACAAGGGCACACATCTACAAATGGCATAGCTGAGCTTCAAACCCAAGGCTTCGACAAAGCCTATGACATGAACCATACTATAGAAATGTAGATTGCATTTTGATCTAGATTAAAGTCATCCTAGGCTTCCCTGGTAGCTCAGACAGTAAAGAATCTGCCTGCAATGTGAAAGACCCAGGCTCAATCCCTGGGTCGGGAAGATTCCCTGGAGAAGGGAATGGCAACCCACTCCAGTATTCTTGCCTAGAGAATCCCATGGACAGAGGAGCCTAGTGGGTTACAGTCCATGGGGTTGCAAAGAGTCAGACATGACGGGTATTTTATTTGTGAGAGAGGAACATAAAATATCTTCTCAATGTTACCTGTTCGACTATAGTTGACTGAAGTAGTGTATTTACCAAAGTTCTACCATTACTGAGGAATATCAAATCACTAATACACACACAAAGGCCAGTTTCTAGTAAGGAGGTCTGGCAAGTACAGTCTCTCTTTCATCTGCAGATACTTGATTTCAGTCGCCGTAGTTGTAAAGGTCTCTTAGTTGTAACACACCTCCATATCCAAGTCACTTTTTAAAGTCTGTGACTTAACAGCCACAAGATATTTCTTGGAAAGAAAAATAAATCTCAAATATTTAGAAGCCATTGAGTGAAAAGGAGAGTTTACCCTCAGTTGGTTTCTAAGGTTTGGCTAATTCCTCTAAAAAAAGCTTTTCTGTACAAGTTTAACACTTGAAATGTATTATGTGAGATAACATGACTATCATCCTTGAAATATAGCATTTTCATTCCAGAATCTCAAAATGCCTCACCAGCCATACACACTTGCTTAGGCAAATTTCCAAGTGCACTGTGGAGATTAATAAGTAATATTTAGTGAATGCTTAAAGTACAAGAATTATTATCCCATTCTACAGATAAAGGCATGAATCTATAGAGATGTTATTAAAGCACCATGGTATTTCCCAGGTAAGGATACTGGAGTAGGTTGCCATTTCCTACTCCAGGGGATCTTCCCAACCTAGGGATTGAACCTGAGTCTTCTGCATTGGCAGGCGGATTCTTTACCACCACGCCACTGGGAAGCCCCAGTACAAGGGCACACATCTACAAATGGCATAGCTGAGCTTCAAACCCAAGGCTTCGACAAAGCCTATGACATGAACCATACTATAGAAATGTAGATTGCATTTTGATCTAGATTAAAGTCATCCTAGGCTTCCCTGGTAGCTCAGACAGTAAAGAATCTGCCTGCAATGTGAAAGACCCAGGCTCAATCCCTGGGTCGGGAAGATTCCCTGGAGAAGGGAATGGCAACCCACTCCAGTATTCTTGCCTAGAGAATCCCATGGACAGAGGAGCCTAGTGGGTTACAGTCCATGGGGTTGCAAAGAGTCAGACATGACTGGGTGATTAACACTTCACTTCACTTCAAAGTCAGCTCATGCTTTGAAATGATTGGTCTAGAAATCCTTTCAATAATTTAGATATCACCACTTTGTACAGCCAGTTATGAAGCAAGTAACAACTGTCTCCATCAGCCGATATTGACTGAGTGCTTCCTCTTTTAGTCTTCTATGTTCCAAACTCAAGAGATCAACATATATGTAGTCAGGGACATAAAAACTAACAAAAGATATAAAAAAAGAATACTCCTAGGCAATACATCTGATTGAAGGAATAACTTGGATATCCAAAACTTCCCTGCGTTTAGGGAGCTTCATAATTATTAGCAATTGTGGTTCACTAAATCTACAATGTAATAAAATTTAATTATATGTCATTGTCAACCCTTCTATACAATTAAATTCATAAGCTGTTGTTGTTGTTCAGTTGCTAAGTCATGTCCAACTGTCTGCAACCCCATGGACTGCAGCATGCCAGGCTTCCCTGTCCTTTACTATCTCCTGGAGTTTGCTGAAACTCATGTCCATTGAGTCAGTGATGCCATCCAACCATCTCATCCTCCACTGCCCCCTTCTCCTCCGGCCCTCAGTCTTTCCCGGCATCAGGGTCTTTTCCAGTGAGTTGGCTCTTCGCATCAGGTGGCCAAAGTATTAGAGCTTCAGCTTCAGCATCAGTTGGTCCTTCCAATGAACAGTCAGGCTTGGTATCCTTTAGGACTGACTGGTTTGATCTCTTTGCTGTCCAAGGGACTCTCAAGTGTCTTCTCCCACACCACAGTTCAAAGGCATGAAAAATTTTGGAGCATCATATGTAGAAGGGTGCACTTGTCTAAGGAGGGGGTACATAGTTTACATTTGATTCTCAAGGGGATCTGTGATCCTAAGAGAGATTAAGAAAAAGGAAACTGTCCGTTGTAATGAAGGTGCATGGAGGAATCCAACGCACAGCTGTCTTGAGAGAACTCAGCTCCGTATGCTCAGTATTACAGAAGCAGCTGCATTGGTTTGGATGCTCTTTGACTCACAAGCACTGCCTTCTTCCCCACGACATAGAGACGTGGTCCAATCTGGAGCTCTGTACTAAGCTGGCCCCTAGGGGATTGTCAGGTGAGAACTTTAACATCTGAAGCTGGCCTCCAGAACCCCAGGATTAAGTCTCAAGTCTATCACCTCCTCCACTAACTTCTAGGGACAGTGCTGTAAATAAGGAGAGTATTTACCCTGAAGTGAGAAAGATCCAAAGACTGTGAGCTTTGGCCAGGGCACCATGGCCAACTGTTGGCAGAGTAAGACGTCAGGTGGTGTCACTGAGCCACCCTCAAGCCAACCCTTGGCAAGTGGTCCCAAATTCCTCAACAGAAGGATCCGTCAACTAAAGGAGCCACAACACCCTTTAGGAAGCTAATAAAGAGCCGCAAACATTGGCAGAGAGAGAATTCACCCACACATTGGCAAGGGCCCCAGCCATGGCCAGGAAAGGCCTGCAAGGGCTGACGAGCAGCAGCACAGATGTGGCAGCTGCTAGTTAGGGCGGGCAAGAGGCTGGGGAGCCTGGGGCCCACAACTCTCCAAAGATGTGAGGGCTCAGAGCCCCACTCCCACCACAAGGGAGTACCCTAGAGGAGCAGGCAACCGCATAAGAAGGAGCCTTTCCTCAGTTGGCATCGTCTAGAAAGGTCAGCTCATGATGCACGTGAAAAGCACACCCACTTTTGCTCAGTTTCAGTATTGTTTTTGACTTCACCACAGGCAATGTAGCCCCTCCCCCGCTTATTGCCTGCACCTGGCGTGGACCTTGCCTGCCACCCCTCCCCCCTTGGTACACCACTGCCCCAATCCCTGCAGCTGAGCCACAGTGAGGATGAAATGAGCCTGCTACTCCCAACGATCTGCAAAAGAACTGACTCTCCTGGAGGGAACGCGCCTCCATTTGTAGTTCCTCCCACATTAGGTCACGGGAAGCGAGTGGGCAGAGGCAGAACAGGCTGGGTCAAGCCCTGGCTGAAACCATGGCAGCCAGCATCCCACAGATGGGGGGAGCTCCTTTCTGCTCCCCTCTCATGGCTCACTTCAGACACAAAGGATCCATGGGGGCTGCAGAAAACACTCACATGTGGGCACGGTACCGGATGCTGGTTCTGGTTCTTGGAGTGCTTATGCTGAAGGAAAAAATGCGAGCGGACTTTTCATCATGTCCCGTTTCAATTATTTCGCCATGAGGGGGAAGGCAAAATTCAACCTTCTTAGCACTCTAATAAAGATCTTGTGTAGAAGTTTCTTTAATGAGTGGGAGAAATATCTGTCTACCTTTGCATTTTTCTGCTCTCAAGTTGTAGTCTCTCATTTTTATACTGCTTTTCTCCTCTAGTCTCTCCTTAGAAATACATTTCCATTAGAGCATCTATTTAAACAGATGCTGCATCTCTTTACTCATACATCAGAAACCTAGAAATCTGTTTGTTTTTTCATTCCAGGAAGATATTTTGGGGGGCGGTGAAAGGGGTGTGGTGGGGAGGAGCCGCAAACATTGGCAGAGAGAATTCACCACATTGGCAAGGGCCCCAGCCATGGCCAGGAAAGGCCTGCAAGGGCTGACGAGCAGCAGCACAGATGTGGCAGCTGCTAGTTAGGGCGGGCAAGAGGCTGGGGAGCCTGGGGCCCACAACTCTCCAAAGATGTGAGGGCTCAGAGCCCCACTCCCACCACAAGGGAGTACCCTAGAGGAGCAGGCAACCGCATAAGAAGGAGCCTTTCCTCAGTTGGCATCGTCTAGAAAGGTCAGCTCATGATGCACGTGAAAAGCACACCCACTTTTGCTCAGTTTCAGTATTGTTTTTGACTTCACCACAGGCAATGTAGCCCCTCCCCCGCTTATTGCCTGCACCTGGCGTGGACCTTGCCTGCCACCCCTCCCCCCTTGGTACACCACTGCCCCAATCCCTGCAGCTGAGCCACAGTGAGGATGAAATGAGCCTGCTACTCCCAACGATCTGCAAAAGAACTGACTCTCCTGGAGGGAACGCGCCTCCATTTGTAGTTCCTCCCACATTAGGTCACGGGAAGCGAGTGGGCAGAGGCAGAACAGGCTGGGTCAAGCCCTGGCTGAAACCATGGCAGCCAGCATCCCACAGATGGGGGGAGCTCCTTTCTGCTCCCCTCTCATGGCTCACTTCAGACACAAAGGATCCATGGGGGCTGCAGAAAACACTCACATGTGGGCACGGTACCGGATGCTGGTTCTGGTTCTTGGAGTGCTTATGCTGAAGGAAAAAATGCGAGCGGACTTTTCATCATGTCCCGTTTCAATTATTTCGCCATGAGGGGGAAGGCAAAATTCAACCTTCTTAGCACTCTAATAAAGATCTTGTGTAGAAGTTTCTTTAATGAGTGGGAGAAATATCTGTCTACCTTTGCATTTTTCTGCTCTCAAGTTGTAGTCTCTCATTTTTATACTGCTTTTCTCCTCTAGTCTCTCCTTAGAAATACATTTCCATTAGAGCATCTATTTAAACAGATGCTGCATCTCTTTACTCATACATCAGAAACCTAGAAATCTGTTTGTTTTTTCATTCCAGGAAGATATTTTGGGGGGCGGTGAAAGGGGTGTGGTGGGGAGGATGTTCATTTGCTTGTCAATCAAATGTGTATTTGGGAACACTTGAAACACATCAAACAATACAGACTTGGATAGGAAACAAATGCATTATACTCATTCAATTGTTTTTTACAAAAAGATGTGCCAGAGAAAACATATGCATTCATGTGTGTTCAACTACTTTCATATTTATGATATGATTTATTCTTTTCTTTTGAAAACTACCCTTTACCTTCAAACTTATAAAAATAATAAATTATTTCTTTCCATGTCCAAGTTGATTCCCTAGTGTTTGATTACTGTTACACCAAAAGGAAAATAAATACAATGTCTGTCATTAAAGTAATTCAGTGCAAATTGGGCATAACACAAAATTACATTATTAACAGCTGTTAAATGACTATAAAATGTAATTAGATACACTCAATTCATTACTCATGAACTGGACCTGATTTCTAAAATATCAATTTAGAACTTTGATGATTTGAGACAAAAGAGAACATATTTAGATTCTAGGTTTAAATTCCTGGTAATGGATGTAATCCCCTAAGACCTTTATTGGGATTCCAAATAGGAGGAGGAGGAAACAGTTTTTAAGCGTGGAGGGAGGGGGATTGTGAGTTATCATTGGGGTGCCTGCCGGCGGGTTTCCACTGAATCCCTGCCAGCTGCAGTGAGGCATGAGTTCCTTGGTTAAATTTTAACTCTCTGCTTACAAAGAAACAACAAAGCCCAGCACAGACACTGCTCCTGTAGATGTTTATGACCATTGCCCCTCTCAGCTTCCTCACTTTCTTGGATGCCTTTTCAAACCGTTCTGTTCATCTGCCTAATAAAAAATAATACATTACAATAAAAATAAAGTCAAAGAAAGCCAGCAAAAATCTATGGAGATGTTCGTACCTGTCCTTTGCTTCTTTGAGGCAGAATGAAAGCAGGGTTCCCATAAGCGCTTTGGGATCTGCAAGAGAAACAGCGGGTTCTCATTTGAAACTCCTTACTCAGTCACCCTGGCCCCTCGTATTCTGTCCCTGACCTGTCTTCTCAGGCTGATCTCCAGCTTCTCCTCTGCCCAGCCAGGGCTGCCTGCTCTTTACCCAGCTGTCCCTGGGCTAGATGACTCTTCCCTGTTTGCATTCACTCTTCCCTTCAAGGTACAGTTCCACCTGCATCCACCCCGCCTCCCCGGAGCTTGATGAAATCGCCCACTGGGGTCTGCTTTTCCTCCTCAATTCCTTGGAGCCCTTAGTCTGGACTTCTTTTATGACTGCTGTGACGCTGTGTTCACAGACGAGACCGTGGGATGGTCCAGTGGTTAAGGGCGTGGACTCTGAAGTCAGGCAGAACTAGCTTTCAGTTCTGCTGCTTCCAGGTCCTGGTGGTGAAATTATGGGAAAGTTGCATCCCTTTTCTGAGCTTCAATCTCAGCATTTATACAATGGACACATGATATCATGGTATAGTCTCCTCATCCCTAGATCCTGATGCCATGAGTCTTGGAATTCAGAAATTTGGGGATTTTTTTTAACTTTTATTTTACTTTTAACTTTTACAGAGTTTTGTTTATAGATATATATGTTCCCAGATTAGTCATATGTATATTCCCCCACTTCCCACTCCTCCCGACCATCACACAGCACCCCTGAAGGATCCCCTTTTCTCACAGAGCAATGACTAGAGAGCATTTTTGGGATTCCAAATAGGAGGAGGAAACAGTTTAAGCGTGGAGGAGGATGGGTTTTGGGTGCCTGCCGGCGGGTTTCCACTGAATCCCTGCCAGCTGCAGTGAGGCATGAGTTCCTTGGTTAAATTTTAACTCTCTGCTTACAAAGAAACAACAAAGCCCAGCACAGACACTGCTCCTGTAGATGTTTATGACCATTGCCCCTCTCAGCTTCCTCACTTTCTTGGATGCCTTTTCAAACCGTTCTGTTCATCTGCCTAATAAAAAATAATACATTACAATAAAAATAAAGTCAAAGAAAGCCAGCAAAAATCTATGGAGATGTTCGTACCTGTCCTTTGCTTCTTTGAGGCAGAATGAAAGCAGGGTTCCCATAAGCGCTTTGGGATCTGCAAGAGAAACAGCGGGTTCTCATTTGAAACTCCTTACTCAGTCACCCTGGCCCCTCGTATTCTGTCCCTGACCTGTCTTCTCAGGCTGATCTCCAGCTTCTCCTCTGCCCAGCCAGGGCTGCCTGCTCTTTACCCAGCTGTCCCTGGGCTAGATGACTCTTCCCTGTTTGCATTCACTCTTCCCTTCAAGGTACAGTTCCACCTGCATCCACCCCGCCTCCCCGGAGCTTGATGAAATCGCCCACTGGGGTCTGCTTTTCCTCCTCAATTCCTTGGAGCCCTTAGTCTGGACTTCTTTTATGACTGCTGTGACGCTGTGTTCACAGACGAGACCGTGGGATGGTCCAGTGGTTAAGGGCGTGGACTCTGAAGTCAGGCAGAACTAGCTTTCAGTTCTGCTGCTTCCAGGTCCTGGTGGTGAAATTATGGGAAAGTTGCATCCCTTTTCTGAGCTTCAATCTCAGCATTTATACAATGGACACATGATATCATGGTATAGTCTCCTCATCCCTAGATCCTGATGCCATGAGTCTTGGAATTCAGAAATTTGGGGATTTTTTTTAACTTTTATTTTACTTTTAACTTTTACAGAGTTTTGTTTATAGATATATATGTTCCCAGATTAGTCATATGTATATTCCCCCACTTCCCACTCCTCCCGACCATCACACAGCACCCCTGAAGGATCCCCTTTTCTCACAGAGCAATGACTAGAGCTATTTTCTTCACTTATGATAGTACAGGCCTTCATGCTACTGCCTTTACTCCTCCCACCCTCTGTTCCTTCCCCACAATGTCCATATGTCCACTGTCCATGTCTGTCTTTCTGTCGCTTCACTGCGTGTGCCATCATCACCATCCTACTAGATTCCATATATATGTGTTAATATATTATATTTGTCTTTCTCTTTCTGACTGACTTCACATTTTATGATACGTTCTAGATCCAGCCACCTCATTAGGGCTGATTCTTCTGCATTTCTCTTTACAGCTGTGTAGTATTCCATTGTATATATGTACCAGAGCTTCTGGATCCATTTGTTCGTCGATGGGCATCTAGGTTGCTTCCATGTTCTAGCTATTGTATAGAGAGCTGCAATGAACATTGGGGTACAGGTGCTTCTTTCAGATTTGATTTCATCAGAGTATAAGCCTAAGAGTGGGATTGCTGGGTCGTATGGTGCTTCTATTTTTAGTTTTTTAAGGAATCTCCATACTGTCTTCCATAGAGGCTGTATCAATTTACACTCCCACCAGCAATGCAGGAGTGTTCCCTTTTCTCCACACCCTCTCCAGCATTTACTGTCTGTTGATTTGTGGATGATGGCCATTCTGATGGGTGTGAGGTGATATCTCATTGTAGTTTTGATTTGCATTTCTCTAATTATAAGTGAAGTTGAGCATCGTTTCATGTGTTTTTTGGCCATCTGTATGTCCTCTTTGGAGAGGTGTCTGTTTAGATCCTTTTCCCATTTTTTGATTGGGTTGTTCATCTTTCTGGTGCTCAGTTGTCTGCGTTGCTTGTCGATTTTGGAGATTTGTCTGTTGTTTCATTTGCTATGACTTTCTCCCATTCTGTGGGCTGTCTGTTCAGCTTTTTTGTAATTTCTTTTGCTATACAAAAGCTTTTAAGTTTCATTAGGTCCCACATGTTCATTTTTCTTTTTAGTTCTGCTATAATTTGGGGATTTTTAAAAGTATAGTGCACATTTTGTATCTTACAAAACACCTCCCACCATGGGTTCTGGGGTAGGGCTTCAAAGCAAACGTCTTAGTATTTTAACAGTGAAACAAAGGAATAATTACACAAAGTGGGAAAAAGTGACAAATAGCCTCATGTCAGTTCATGAAAAAGCTCAGGTCTACTTTTGCTGCCAACTTAGTTATGAAAAAATTGTATGACTCAATGCTGGGTTTTTTAAAATGCTGTAGTTTAGACTGGAGGACAAAGAACTGTGGACCCATAGGGATTAAATAAATTACACAAAACACCATGGTGGTGGCCTGCAATCAATGCTATGTGAAAATCAACTATCATTATCAGTCATTCATGTACTTGGCTTTAACCCCCTACTGGCAGAGAGGTCTTAGAGAGGCTGAGGCTGTGGTCTCAAATATCCAACACCACACACTACACTGTAGTTCGTAGGAGCTTAATAAATGATCTCTGACTGCATGAAAGACATCATCTCAGTGCGTGAATATATTTCCAGTCACAGAAATGTATAACCTTATATGTGGATGAATAATTGAAAGACTAGATGCAAATTCCTCCAAATGAAGTTGACAGTCTAGATCCCCAAGAAGTGAAAGAGAGCAAAATGAAGCCACACTGAGTTTTTCCAGGAAAGGCTGCATTGCGTCATTTGTCATGATGATCAAAACACATGACCAGCCTTCACACAGAGTGCGAAAAGAATGCCACTGGGATGAAGAGCATGATCCACACCCTGGCAGGGGAGCGAAAGCCAGGGCAGGAGGGAGGCGTTTGACCCAGGGGTCATGTGAAGCTGGGGTGGGAACTGAGGAAAAGCAGCTGGCTCCTGGGTGGGACGAGCGCTTCGGTGGCACAAGTTGGTGGTCTGAGGGCAGTCACCCTCCAAAGGCAGCCGGCACAATCCAGACTAATTGGTCTTTGTCGGCAGCCTCAATGCAGGCCCCCATCTGAATAGGCCTCCTTCTCTCAGGCTGACGCCCCTAAGAGGATTCAGCACTTCTGAGTAACTGGACCAAGCTTAACTTGAAGCAATAAAACCTTTAGAGCCCTTCCAAGAACTTCTTTCTACAAGGAAGAAAGATCTTGCCAACAAGTTAGAGGAGTCTGTCTTCCCTCCACAGGGGGAACGTCCTCAGTGGACCGTACATGAGATATTCATACAGAGGAAGGAAGAAGAGATCCCTAAGGAGAAAAATGAGCTGTCTTCTATATCAGCTGAGATACGGTTTATTGAATGGCAGGTCACTTCGCCTGGATGATCAGCCATTTGTCATATGTGACTAGAGGTCCCTGGGAGTCAGGGCCCGGGAACGTGAAAGGAATCAACGGGAGCACTGGCTGAGAGAAACCTTCTCCAGCAAACTCATTCATTAATTCCTCGAAAGGACACTTTTGTCTTCTAACCTCAAGGCCACTCCTGAGTTCAAGATGGCCCCAAAGTATGAGCTAGTCCTATTAATAGGACACATGGTCTACCCAGAGCTAACTGGTGTAGGGTTGGTGCTCCTGCAGTACTCTGCACAAAGGTAGTCGTATTCAAAGGGACTCTGTAAGTGCATGAGGAGGGTTGGAGTCCTTCTAAAATGATGCTCTTGTATCTAAAGCTATACCTGGAAATCATGAGCCTAGATGCTGATACTGTCACTTCAGCAAATGTATATGAATTTAACTAATTGATGGGGTTCCAGCCAGTTAGCTCAGTGATGGTGCCACTGTCAAAAACATTTTTGAAACCCCTTCTGGGGGAGTGTCTCCAGATTTTGCAGTATATTCTTAGGAATCTCAACAACAGTCACAAACGTGTGAATTTGGAATTTGAATTTTTGATCACAGCATATGTTACCCAAATACAAAAATGAAGTAAGGCAACACAGGAAATTTCATTTGACAACAGAATAATGAAGAAGCAATTGCCTTTCTTCAGTGGCTAAACCTAAAGGAAAACGAATGAATGTTTATTGAGTTTCTAGCATGTGCTAGGTATCGCTATACGGCCTTAATCTCATTTCCTTTTTAAAACAATCACCCTGAGGCAGGTACCATTACTTTCATGTAGAAACAGAGACTCAGAGAACTCAAGTAACTTTTGCAAGGTCACACAGTTCATCAGAGGGAAAGCTGAGATTGATGGCCCTTTCTTCTATCTGTAAACTAATGGATGCTCTTCCTTTTACAGCATACTGCTTTCTTTGAAAGTCATTAAAATAGGAGAAAGAGGAGCAGGCCTTTCAACTCTGATACACTCACAGAATGTCTTCTTTGATAAATGTGATAATTCTGATGGAAATGACTTATTTTCCTGAATTAACTTGTACTTTAACTTCCAAGTACACCTCACAGTGCTAGTGATCCCCAGAGAGTTTACACTTTAGTTGGGAAGAGAGACCCACCCTCCCCCATACGACACACACATCAAAATCAAGTGAACAGATGAAAAGCAAGTAAACAGATAATTGTGATGAGACCTGTGAAGAAAACAGATAAGAGGCTGAGATAGAGAATAAAGATCTCTAAATTTTGGGCTTCTCTAAGGCTGACAGGCTGGAAAGATAGACAGATGAAGCATGAAAACAAAGAGCATTACAGATAAAGGAAACAGCATGTGTAAAGGCCCTGAGACAGGAAAGACCTTAGCATGTTCAAGGGACAGAACAAAGGGCACTGCTGTGGGAGAAGCAGTGTCACAAGAGGAGGCGGAAGGGAAGGTTAGAAGCAGATTATGTAGAGCTTCTAAAGTGTGGTAGAGACTTAGAATTTTAACTCAGATGAAATAGGGAGCCATTGGAGGGTTTGGAGCAGAGGGATGACACGATATGATATTCACCGAAAACAGATCAATGGCTGAAGTTATGGAGATGGAATTGGACAAAAGCAAGATGAGAAGCAGGAAGCCTTTCACTGTAGGTGTAAAGGAAAGTGATGATTGTGACTTGAACTAGGGGGATCACAGTAGATTTGGAGAAAGGGGGATGGATTGGGGGATATATTTAGAAAAGAAGGCAATGGACTTTCTAATGAAATGGATGTGGGGCCTAAGAGAAAGAGACTGGCATGACTTGGAGAATGAATGGTGGTTCCATCCACCAAGCCAATGAAGACTGGAAAAGGAACAACAGTGTGTTGATGGAAAATCAACACTTCAATCTCACACTTGCTATGTTTGCAAAGGCTTTTAAATATTGATATGGAAATGCTAGTTAGGCAGTCGGAGATGTGAATCTAGCCTTAAAAAATTGAAATTTGGGAATCATCAGCATATATTGTTGTCTATAATCATGGGACTTGATGAGATTTTGGGGGTGTTATTCATCCTTCCAGCACATGGACCTCAAAGCTTCTTGTAAAGTCACAGTGCCTGCCTGGTGTCTGTGCTTCATAATCAGTATAAGGCCCTGGCCTCAGACTACCTTCCTTGGGGTCAGCTCCTCTGCCAAATGGTCCCTAGTGCTGTGCTAGGGACTATTGTTCAAAATTGAGATATAATTCATATATCATAAAATTCACCCTTTTAAAGTGTGCAATTTGGATAGCGTTACTGTATTCAAAGAGCTGTGCATCTATTACCAGGATATAATTTTAGGACCTGTTAACCACCATGGCCTCCCTCCCCGAGAAGACCCCCTTACTCATTAAGCAGTGACTCCCCATCTCCTCTCACCCCAGCCCCTGGCAACCACCAATGCCCCTTCTGTCTCTATGGATTTGCCTATTCTAGACATTTTACAAAGACAGACTCACATACTGTCTGATCTTCCGTCTCTGGCTTCTATCACTCAGCGTAATGTTCTCAAGGTTCATCCATGTTGTAGGATGTATCAGTACCTCACTCCTTTTTACAGCTGAATGATATTCCATCATGTGGGTGTACCGTATTTTGTTTATTCATGTATCAATCCTGAGAAGGATCTGAGATCAACTCGAGAGCAACAGGGAACAGAGCTGTGGCTGTGGATGTCTGCCAAGGCACTGGGTGAAAGAGGACGACAGGCTTTCCCTTGGGCCACAGATTTTTTTCATCCTGCTAACAAAGGATTGGTTTATTTGCAGCTACTGCCTAATACTCAATGTGATACAAGAAATCTAACAAACTGACAAAAGTGCATGCTTTAGGAAACGTGGTACCTCACAGAATATCTTCAAAGAGACTGGCATGACTTGGAGAATGAATGGTGGTTCCATCCACCAAGCCAATGAAGACTGGAAAAGGAACAACAGTGTGTTGATGGAAAATCAACACTTCAATCTCACACTTGCTATGTTTGCAAAGGCTTTTAAATATTGATATGGAAATGCTAGTTAGGCAGTCGGAGATGTGAATCTAGCCTTAAAAAATTGAAATTTGGGAATCATCAGCATATATTGTTGTCTATAATCATGGGACTTGATGAGATTTTGGGGGTGTTATTCATCCTTCCAGCACATGGACCTCAAAGCTTCTTGTAAAGTCACAGTGCCTGCCTGGTGTCTGTGCTTCATAATCAGTATAAGGCCCTGGCCTCAGACTACCTTCCTTGGGGTCAGCTCCTCTGCCAAATGGTCCCTAGTGCTGTGCTAGGGACTATTGTTCAAAATTGAGATATAATTCATATATCATAAAATTCACCCTTTTAAAGTGTGCAATTTGGATAGCGTTACTGTATTCAAAGAGCTGTGCATCTATTACCAGGATATAATTTTAGGACCTGTTAACCACCATGGCCTCCCTCCCCGAGAAGACCCCCTTACTCATTAAGCAGTGACTCCCCATCTCCTCTCACCCCAGCCCCTGGCAACCACCAATGCCCCTTCTGTCTCTATGGATTTGCCTATTCTAGACATTTTACAAAGACAGACTCACATACTGTCTGATCTTCCGTCTCTGGCTTCTATCACTCAGCGTAATGTTCTCAAGGTTCATCCATGTTGTAGGATGTATCAGTACCTCACTCCTTTTTACAGCTGAATGATATTCCATCATGTGGGTGTACCGTATTTTGTTTATTCATGTATCAATCCTGAGAAGGATCTGAGATCAACTCGAGAGCAACAGGGAACAGAGCTGTGGCTGTGGATGTCTGCCAAGGCACTGGGTGAAAGAGGACGACAGGCTTTCCCTTGGGCCACAGATTTTTTTCATCCTGCTAACAAAGGATTGGTTTATTTGCAGCTACTGCCTAATACTCAATGTGATACAAGAAATCTAACAAACTGACAAAAGTGCATGCTTTAGGAAACGTGGTACCTAACAGAATATCTTCAAAGAGGCATCCAGATATGTGCAGGGTCCTAAGAAGCCAGAGTTAGAAGAGAAGGTGTCCAGGGATCATCTGAGTTCCCCTCTTTGTTTGCTTCTTTAAAAAGTAATTAGAGGATTTCCCTGGTGCTCCAGTGGCTAAGACTCCGTGCTCCCAATGCAGGGGGCCAGGGTTTGGTCCCTGGTCAGGGAACTAGATCCTACGTGCCACTACTAACAGTTCACATGCCCCAACTAAAATATTCCATGTGTTACGATTAAGACCTGGTGCATCCAGATAAATAAATAGAAATATTTTTTAAAAAACCCAAAGTGGTTTAGAAAATAAATAAAAATTTAAGAAAGTAACCAATGCCACCAATAGTCTTTCTAAAATTACATCATTTCTGTTTTACACAATAGCCTGGAGACTTCTGAACACTGAGAGACATTTTAAACAGACCAGGGGAGAATGCCTAAAAAGCCCTATGACAAGTAGCGATCGAAGCAGATGTGCTGGGATATGCCAAGGCAAGACAACAGCAAAAGAATGATGGCCTGGTTCCCAGTGGGTGGATCTTTGTTTCCTATCCCAGAGTTCTGTGAGGCTCCTGCAATCCTTACAATGCTAGCTCACGTGTTCTACTATTTGCAGTAAGATGCCAGAAACTCATGAGAAAGTTACTCCAGCCCACATTATTCGGGCTGAAGGAAGCTCTGTAGACTCATGCATGTGTTCAACCAAATGACCCCCAGGGTCGGGATTCAGATACATACTCAGAGATGCTTGTTATCAGTGGTATGTAGAGAATGTTGTTCCCCACTTACAAGATTCAGAAATTCTACTTAAAGATCCACGTACCCATCACTGAACATCCTTAACCTTCTCTTGGAGGGCTCCTGATGAACAGATGCTTTATAATACTTGGATGGAGGAAAATGAAAATAATACAAACTTGTTGTTTGAAGAGCTAGACTACATGTTAACCCAAAGATGAGAACGATATACTGATTTGGAAATGCAAAATACTGAAAATTAGGAAAACTCTGAGAAAAGTAATCTCCATGCCAAAAGCCCCAGTTCAACTGGCCTCAAAGGAAAACCTGATTGTGTGCCCCTGATCAAACTAAGATATAAATGAAGACACATAGCAACACGCAATCACCACTTTAAAACAGACTGAATGTGGTGAAAAGAAAACTACATTAAAAAGAAATCATTGTCATTTTAGTTCATAAACTTCGTTTCATTTTACCCGCAGCATTTCCAAATGAAAGTGGGAGTAAGGCAAAGCCTAGGCAAACTTTCTCAGAAACAAAACATGCAGAGGCCTTCTCTTCTCTGAAAAAAGAATCAGCGCTGACTCTATGCAGACACCTGCTACCTGGCACTCAGCCAACTTGCTAACCAACAGTGTTTCAGCCTAATTAGCTGAGCACGTGTCATCCAGAATGCGTTAATTATTCCTGGTGATTTCTCAAAGTATCTGGCGAGATTATGCAAGGAAAGGTGGACATAACCTTCTTTCATAAGGATCTTTACTAAGGAAACCCCATTGCATGCATTTTTGAAAATCCCAGAGACATCCGTACAAACACATAACGTCAGAGCTGGAAGAAACCTTTGAGAGTCTCACTGACAATGCTCCTCATCAAGGGAAGAAACCAGGGGGCTCACTAGAGCTTCCAACAAGCTGTGAGAAGATAAATATAAAAATGAAAAACGTTTAAATGAAGTCACTATTTCAAACACACTACAGGGATGGAAAATACTTGCCATGGAAATTTTGCAAATTAAGTGTTAAGAATTCACTTACTACCTTGGTTTACTGGACAGAAAATGACAGGATTAGAGAGGACAGAAACCAATAGTGTCAAATCCTTCCTGCCATTTCTTCCAAGTATCATTTCTGTGCCTCAGTGTCTTCATCTGTAAAGTGGGCAGCAGAGAACTTTGTGAGTTTGATGCACGGTCATCATGATTCCAAGCACAGGAGATCTGAATCTGTCTTTGGAGATGAAGGTGCCTTTGATAAGAGGACTTGGCTGGCTTTTTCCAATGTTAAATCCCAAAGATTAGTAACATGATTCAAAAACGCCTAGTTTTCCTTCCTGACATAAAAGGATCAAATATTAGACAATGACAGTCAGACAACTAGAAAAGACAAGAACTGAATATTTTACTCTGATTTTCATTTCTAAATGTACTTCAATGGGTGAAGCATATTCCCTATTTTGTTTCATTGATCCTTTCAGGCACCCAATTGGGTAAATTCTAGAATGATTTCCATATAACAGATGAAGAAAGAGAACAGGTGAAATGACTTGCCCAGGGCCACACATCTTCTGACTGGTAGACTTGGCCAAACTGTTTCAAAAAATTACAATTTGTTGTTCCGGATTCAATGTAAGACTTTTTAAGATCTCTAAAACATGTCATTTTAATAATAAGGCCTAACACAGAATATTAGTTCAACTAACTTCAAAATATCAGGAGTGTCAGAGTTACTTCACAAACTAGACTGAAGGTGAATTGAAGTTCAGGGCTTATGAGTAATAAAGAAAAAACTGAGTCTCATGCTTATATACTCCTTAAGTAGTAGGCTCCTCTTCATGGACCAAAGCCTTGTCATGGCAAAGGGGCTTGTGTAACTCAAGGGAGCTATGAGCTAGGTTGTGTAGGGCCACCCAAGATGGATGGGTCATAGTGGAGGGTTCTGACAAATCACGGTCCATGGAGCAGGGAATGGCAAACCACTTGGGTATTCTTGCAACGGGAACCCTATGAACATGGACAGTTTGAAAAGGCAAAAAGATATGACACTGGGCTTCTCTGGTGGTCCAGTGGGTAAGGACACCACCTTGAAGTGCAAGGAGTGCCAGTTCAATCCCTGGCCTGGGAAGATCCCATGTTTCTGTGGGGCAGTTGGATTGATGCGTGCAACTACCGAGCCAGAGCTCTGGAGTGCATGCGCCCAGAGCCGATGTTCTGTGATGACAGAGGCCACTGAGATGGGAGGCCCATACGGGCCAAAGAACAAAGATTAATAGATGAAAGACCAATAGAAGTGGCCAAAAAAAATAATATGACACTGAAAGATGAGCCCCTGAGGTCAGAAGGTGTCTAATAAGCTACTGGGGAAGAGCAGAGGTCAACTACTGATAACTCCAGAAAGAATGAAGAGGCTAAAGCAGAAACAACACTCAGTTGTAGATGTTTCTGGTGGTGAAAGTGAAGTCTGATGCTTATAAAGACCAATACTGTATGGGAACTCGGAATGCTAGGTCCATGAAGCAATGTAAGTTGGATGTGGTCAAGCAGGAGACGGCAAGAGTGACCACTGACATCTTAGGAATCAGTGAACTAAAATTGATGGGTATGGGTGAATTTAATTCAGATGACCATGATACCTACTTCTGTGGGCAAGAATCCCTTAGAAGAAATGGAGTAGCCCTCATAATCAACAAAAGAATCTAAAATGAAGTACTTGGGTACAATCTCAAAAACAACAAAATCTCAATCTCAAAAAAGAACAATCTTGGTTCATTTCCAAGGCAAACCACTCAACATCACAATAATTCAAGTCTATGCCCCACCCACTAATGCTGAAGAAGATGAAGTTGATCAGTTCTGTGAAGACCTACAACATCTTCTAGAACTAACACCAAAAATAGATGTCCTTTTCACCATAAGGGATTGGAATGCAAAAGCAGAAAATCAAGAGATATCTCGAGTAAGAGGAAAGTTTCACCTTGGGGTACAAAATGAAGCAGGGCAAAGGCTAACAGAGTTTTGTCAAGAGAGTACCCTAGTCAAAGCAAACAACCGTTTCCAACAACCTAAGAGATGACTCTACACATGGACAACCCCAGATTGGCACTACTAAAATCAGATTGATTGTGTTTTTTTGCAGCCAAAGATAGAAAAGCTCTATAGTCAGCAAAAGCAATGCCTGGAGTTGACTGTGGCTCAGATCATCAGCTCCTTACTGCAAAATTGAGGCTTAAATTAAAGGAAGTAGGGAAAACCACTAGACCATTCAGGCATGACCTAAATCAAATCCCTTATTATACAGTGGATGTGACAAATAGATACACAGGATTAGATCTGGTAGAAAGAGTGCCGGGCTTCCCTGGTGGTCCAGTGGGTAAGGACACCACCTTGCAGTGCAAGGGGCGCCGGTTCGATCCCTGGCCTGGGAAGATCTCATGTGCCGCGGAGCGGCTGGACTGATGTGTCCAATTACTGAGCCAGAGCTCTGGAGTGCATGCACCCAGAGCTGCTGCTCTGCAACAACAGAGGCCACTGAGATGGGAGGCCCACAGGAGCCAAAGAACAAAGATGAATGAAAATAGATAAATGAAAGACCAATGGAAGTGGCCCACCCGTCCCTTTCTCCCCAACCCGCTTCCCCCATCTCCCATCCCCCAACCCCCCACAGCCTCCGCCAAAAAAAAAAAAAAAAGAAAGAGTGCCTGAAGAACTATGAGAATTATGGATGGAAATATGTAATACCGTGCAGGAGGCAGTGACCAAAACCGTCTGCAAGAAAAATAAATGCAGGAAGGAAAAGTGGATGTCTGAGGAGGTTTTACAAATAGCTGAGGAAAGAAGAGAAGTGAAAAGCAAGGGAGAAGGTGAACAATATACTCAACCGAATACAGAGTTCCAGAGTATAGCAAGGACAGAAGAGAAGACCTTCTTCAATGAACAATGCAAAGAAATAGAGAAAAAAAATAGGATGGGAAAAATTAGAGATATCTTCAAGAAAACTGGAGTGATCAAGGGAGCATTTCTTGCAAGGATGTACATAATAAAGGACAGAAATGGCAATGCCCTAACAGAAGCAGAAGAGATTAAGAAGAGATGGCAAGAATACACAAAATGACTATACAAAAAAAAAAAAAAAAAGGTATTAATGACCCAGCTAGCTAAAATGGGGTAGCCACGCACTTAGAGCCAGATATACTGGACTGTGAAGTCAAGTGGGCCTTAGGTAGCATTACTACAAACAAAGTTAGTGGAGGTGATGGAATTCCAGCTGAGCTATTTCAAATCCTAAAAGATGATGCTGTTAAAGTGCTGCACTCAATATGTCAGCAAATCTGGAAAACTCAGCAGTGGCCACAGGACTGGAAAAGGTCAGTTTTCATTCCAATCCTAAAGAAGGAAAATTCCAAAGGATGTTCAAACTACTGCATAATTTTGCTCATTTCCCATGTTAGCAAGGTAATGCGCAAAACCCTTCAAGCTAGGCTTTAATAGTATGTGAACTGAAAACTTCCAGATGTCCAAGCTGGATTTAGAAAAGGCAGGGGAACCAGAATCAAATTGCCAACATATGTTGGATAATAGAAAAAGCAAAGGAATTCCAGAAAAAAACATCTACTTCTGCTTCCTTGACTATGAGAAAATCTTTGATTGTGTGGATCACAACAAACTGGAAAATTCTTAAGGAGAAGGGAATACCTGACCACTTTACTGTCTCCTGAGAAACCTGTATGCAGGTCAAGAAGCAACAGTTAGAACCTTTCATGGAGAAATGGACTGGTTCCAAATTGGGAAAGGAGTAAGACAAGGCTATATATTGTCGCACTGTTTATTTAACTTATATGCAAAATACATCATGCAAAAAGTGGGCTGGATGAATCACAAGCTGGAATCAAGATTTCCAGGAGAAACATCAACAACCTCAGATATGCAGATGATGCCACTCTAACAGCAGAAAGTAGAGAAGAACTAAAGAGCCTCTTGATGAAGGTGAAAGAGGAGAGTGAAAAAGCTGGCAGTGATAGACTTTACTTTCTTAAGCTCCAGAACCATGGGGATGGTGATTGCAGCCATGAAAATAAAAAACACTTGCTCCTTGGAAAGAAAACTGACAAATCTAGACAGCAAATTAAAAAGCAGAGACATAACTTTGCCAACAAAGGTCCACTTAGTCAAAGCTAATGTGAAAGTTGGATGGTAAAGAAGACTGAATACTAAAGAACTGATTCTTTTGAATTGTGATGCTGGAGACAACTCTTGAGAGTCCCTTAGACTGCAAGGAGATTAATCCAGTCAATCTTAAAGGAAATCAACCCTGAACATTCATTGGAAGGACTGATGCTGAACTGAAGCTCCAATACTTCGGCCACATGATATGAAGTGACGACTCACTAAGACCGGGGAAATCAGAATGAGCAGCCTGGGTGAACATTGCATTGAGAAGGAGTGGCCACAGGACTGGAAAAGGTCAGTTTTCATTCCAATCCTAAAGAAGGAAAATTCCAAAGGATGTTCAAACTACTGCATAATTTTGCTCATTTCCCATGTTAGCAAGGTAATGCGCAAAACCCTTCAAGCTAGGCTTTAATAGTATGTGAACTGAAAACTTCCAGATGTCCAAGCTGGATTTAGAAAAGGCAGGGGAACCAGAATCAAATTGCCAACATATGTTGGATAATAGAAAAAGCAAAGGAATTCCAGAAAAAAACATCTACTTCTGCTTCCTTGACTATGAGAAAATCTTTGATTGTGTGGATCACAACAAACTGGAAAATTCTTAAGGAGAAGGGAATACCTGACCACTTTACTGTCTCCTGAGAAACCTGTATGCAGGTCAAGAAGCAACAGTTAGAACCTTTCATGGAGAAATGGACTGGTTCCAAATTGGGAAAGGAGTAAGACAAGGCTATATATTGTCGCACTGTTTATTTAACTTATATGCAAAATACATCATGCAAAAAGTGGGCTGGATGAATCACAAGCTGGAATCAAGATTTCCAGGAGAAACATCAACAACCTCAG
Source organism: Tragulus kanchil (assembly GCA_022376925.1). NCBI lineage: Eukaryota > Metazoa > Chordata > Mammalia > Artiodactyla > Tragulidae > Tragulus > Tragulus kanchil. Next base: position 12,426,858 of record JAIOJX010000001.1, read on the forward strand.
ATATGCAGATGATGCCACTCTAACAGCAGAAAGTAGAGAAGAACTAAAGAGCCTCTTGATGAAGGTGAAAGAGGAGAGTGAAAAAGCTGGCAGTGATAGACTTTACTTTCTTAAGCTCCAGAACCATGGGGATGGTGATTGCAGCCATGAAAATAAAAAACACTTGCTCCTTGGAAAGAAAACTGACAAATCTAGACAGCAAATTAAAAAGCAGAGACATAACTTTGCCAACAAAGGTCCACTTAGTCAAAGCTAATGTGAAAGTTGGATGGTAAAGAAGACTGAATACTAAAGAACTGATTCTTTTGAATTGTGATGCTGGAGACAACTCTTGAGAGTCCCTTAGACTGCAAGGAGATTAATCCAGTCAATCTTAAAGGAAATCAACCCTGAACATTCATTGGAAGGACTGATGCTGAACTGAAGCTCCAATACTTCGGCCACATGATATGAAGTGACGACTCACTGGAAAAGATCCTGGTGTTGGGAAAAACTGAAGGCAGAATGAGCAGCGGACATTAGAGGGTAAGGTGACTGGATGGCATCACCAACTCAACGAACGTGAAATTGAGCAAATTCCAGGAGATAGTGAAGGACAGGGAGGCCTGGTGTGCTACAGTCCACATGGTAGCAGAGAGTCAGACTCAACTTAGCAACTGAACAACAACAACTAGGCTTCAGGCATGTCCCCAGGAGATCTGAGAGGCTCTCATGTACATTATCTCACTTACTTAGCAGCAGAACCACAGAAGGTGTCATCAGTTACATGCTGCAGATGAAGAAACAGGATCAGAGAGTTCATGTAATCTGCCTGAGGTCACACAGGAAGTAAAAGGCAGAGTGGTAACTGGAACCCAGATTTCTGATTCCAAGTTCATATTCTTTTCACAGTGCCATGTTGCTTTTCACACACTCATAAGAACACCACACGCCCCAAAGCACAGCCCACACAGACTAGGTAATCCCGTGGTTGCTTGAACAGAGCATGAACAGTTACTGTGACACAGGCAGTGCTTAAGTACTTTACGAGTCTCAAACACTTTTAGTCTAACACCAGTCCTGTGAGGCTGGTTCAATTATTTTAACTTTGCACATGAAGAAAGGAAGACTTCTAGGGGATGAGCAACTTCCCCAAGGTTATTTAAACAGGAATTGATTTATCTTCTTCCAAATTCTGACTCTTAATTTTTGGTAATCTCTGAAGGACCTCTTTTCCTTTGGCCTTGTCCTGATGGTCAGAATGAAGATAAGAAGGAGGAGGCACCAGTAAATACAAACGATGTAGGTCTTCTCTTAAGGAAGGAGGGTGGGGGTAGAAGGAGAGGGTGCACAGTACCTAGAAGTCAAGTTAGTCAAACCAAAGGTCCATAGAAAGCACCTCAGCGACACACTGGAGGCTCTGTGCAGACTTCCACCAGCCACGGATGGTGCTCTTGCCCAACTGTACCCTTTTCTGTGGCAGTCACTATTACCTTTAGCAAAGAGGAATTAGAGAGCAGAGGTCTGTTTCTTCACGTCAGTATGGATTCCGAGAGCAGAGTCACTGGAAAAGATCCTGGTGTTGGGAAAAACTGAAGGCAGAATGAGCAGCGGACATTAGAGGGTAAGGTGACTGGATGGCATCACCAACTCAACGAACGTGAAATTGAGCAAATTCCAGGAGATAGTGAAGGACAGGGAGGCCTGGTGTGCTACAGTCCACATGGTAGCAGAGAGTCAGACTCAACTTAGCAACTGAACAACAACAACTAGGCTTCAGGCATGTCCCCAGGAGATCTGAGAGGCTCTCATGTACATTATCTCACTTACTTAGCAGCAGAACCACAGAAGGTGTCATCAGTTACATGCTGCAGATGAAGAAACAGGATCAGAGAGTTCATGTAATCTGCCTGAGGTCACACAGGAAGTAAAAGGCAGAGTGGTAACTGGAACCCAGATTTCTGATTCCAAGTTCATATTCTTTTCACAGTGCCATGTTGCTTTTCACACACTCATAAGAACACCACACGCCCCAAAGCACAGCCCACACAGACTAGGTAATCCCGTGGTTGCTTGAACAGAGCATGAACAGTTACTGTGACACAGGCAGTGCTTAAGTACTTTACGAGTCTCAAACACTTTTAGTCTAACACCAGTCCTGTGAGGCTGGTTCAATTATTTTAACTTTGCACATGAAGAAAGGAAGACTTCTAGGGGATGAGCAACTTCCCCAAGGTTATTTAAACAGGAATTGATTTATCTTCTTCCAAATTCTGACTCTTAATTTTTGGTAATCTCTGAAGGACCTCTTTTCCTTTGGCCTTGTCCTGATGGTCAGAATGAAGATAAGAAGGAGGAGGCACCAGTAAATACAAACGATGTAGGTCTTCTCTTAAGGAAGGAGGGTGGGGGTAGAAGGAGAGGGTGCACAGTACCTAGAAGTCAAGTTAGTCAAACCAAAGGTCCATAGAAAGCACCTCAGCGACACACTGGAGGCTCTGTGCAGACTTCCACCAGCCACGGATGGTGCTCTTGCCCAACTGTACCCTTTTCTGTGGCAGTCACTATTACCTTTAGCAAAGAGGAATTAGGAGAGCAGAGGTCTGTTTCTTCACGTCAGTATGGATTCCAGAGAAAGGTATACGAGAAGTGCCTCCCCAAGTAGCAGATTCGTTACATCAAATGCCTGTGATTTAGAAACTCCTTTTAAAAGTTATTCCCCTTGGCATTCTTCTCACTTCCTTCAATTCCATTCTTGTCCTTCCATGAGTTCCATAGATAATTCTGTTGCTGATGAGAGTCAGCGTGATGGGAGAAGAGTTGCTCTACACATCTTGAAGGCGACAGACAACACTGTGTTCATCAAACTGATCAAAATGTAATCAAATCAAATACAACAACTGATCAAATGTAACAACTTAGTGGCCTTTCATAGTACTCTCCCCAAGGACTGTTGGGTCGGAGAGCCAACTCATTCTGTTGGCTTGATTGCTTTAAACGATTAGAAACGGTTCCCTTGGGAAGAGTAAGAAATCAGTTATGATCTTTTGTCTCTCATCTGCGGTCCAGGAAAGTCACTATACTAGTGAACGAGCCACAGATTTCCCCCTGATTTTACTCTCAATTCCTCAATTAGGTGACTATTATCCATGAAACCTGTTGAGACTTAACAGATGGAGGCTGTCCTCAGAAGCAGCCAAGGGACCACGGAGGCTTGTAAATGAAGGCACTGCCCCCATAACATCTGGATGAGCAGTTAGCTCCTAATTCTTATCATTGACCAGCTCCCCTTGTCTCTCTGGCCAGGAACCAATGCAAGACTGTGGCTTCTGGAAAGCAGAGATTTTCACTGGGCTCTAATCACTCTCTTCCAATGGCTGGTCATGGACACTTCTGTTCCCCTATCTACAAAGATGACAGCCCCCTCTTGCATAATGAACCTCCACCACTGTGTGCCCAGTTCATACATAGCTCTGCAGATGTGATCTGCTTGAGTCCACTGTCCACATGGACCTAAGGGAACTGGGTCAAAAACAGAAATGCTTTTTGTCCATAGAGACCAGGAGTGCGGTCTGAGAGCTGCATGGTCTTAAGGGGAGGTGGGCGAGGCTGCATAGGAGGAAAGGTTCTTCTCTCTCCACGTGTCCCACATTCCTCCATGGAAAAGCAGTAGGCTCATTTCTTCTTTCATTTTTTAACTTCATTAAAAAATAAATGTCATTCTATGATCTTGAATAGATTGACAGCACTGTAGAATCATCACCACAGTGTGAGAACCTTCTGTCACCTCCAAAATAACTCTTAACTCCCATGTTCTGTCATTCTCCATTCTCACTCCCAGGCAACCACTAACTTGCTTTTCTTTCTCTATGGATTTGCTGTTTGTAAACATTTCACATGAATGGAATCATAAAGCATGTGGTCTTTTCTCACTGATTTTCTTCCCTTGGTATAATATGTGAAGGTTGTCACATATACTTTTAACCATTGCACAGTCTTTGAAAGCTATTTCTTGGCACCTTCTCCCTCAATTTCCCCAGTCAAACAAGGCCAGATGTGAGGCCCTGCACACTCCTCCACGCTCCTCTCCCAGCACTCCTACTCCCCATGCTGCAAGCATATTTACTGGCCCTCTTTCGGGTCCTTACACATGCCACGTCTAGTCTACTTCAGGATTATGGGAAATGCCATCCCCTTTCCCTAAACACTAGGCCCTCCAACATGCACACACACACACACCTCACTTGATTAATCCCTACTCACCCTCTGGATCTCTGTTTAAAACATATTTCCTCAGAAAATCCTGCCCTGACCCTTCAGACTGGGTCTGGCTTTTCCCTGCCCTCTCAGCATCTCCATCAGAGCTCTGATTTTCTGGGTACTTAGTTTGTATCATACGTAATTACTTCTTTAAGGCCTGCCCTGCCCTCCATGCCACTTTTTTTTTTTTTTTTAATTTTGGCCTTTTTTAATTGGTTTTTTATTTCTTTATTTTCATCCATCTTTATGCTTTTGGCCTGTGTGGGCCTCCCATCGCAGTGGCCTCTCTCACTGCAGAGCACAGGCTCTGGGTGCACGCGCTCCAGAGTGCTGTCTTGTCCACCAGTCCAGCTGCTCTGTGGCACGTGGGAAGATCCCTGGTCCAGGGATTGAACCAGTGCCCCCTGCACTGCATTTATCCATTGGACCACCAGGGAAGCCCCCTCCATGCCGTTTGCACTTCCACCTCAAGTCCCCCTTCCCCTCCACCGAGCTGTAAATGTCACAAGAGCTGGCACTGCATCTGCTTTGGTTACCACCCGCCCAGGACCAGACACACAGTGGGTGTGCTGTAAATATTCCATCTTGCCTGCCTGCCTGAGTCTTTGCCTCTGGTGCTGCAGATACTAAATCTTCTTTCTTCGTGTCTAATTCTCTGATCACAGCAGGAGGAATCTGTATTGTATAAGTCATGGAGTTCCTAAATGTGTCAGTCTACAAAGATGGGCTGTTTTCGACTGGTACCGTCAACCGACTGAAGATAAAGTGAACCTGACAGCTAGAATGTAGTTGGTACAAAGTGTCTGGGAGGCCCGCTGCCTGCTGTGGAATGGAGGGAATGTCCCTAAGTGATGAGAACTCCTGTACACTTCTCAGCTTTTCAAGTAGCTCCCAGGGAAGACCCAGGGGCAGCCTTGTTCTGCGAGGCGCTCACTCAGACTTTCATGTAATGCCCATTCCAGTGCACCCAGCGGCACTTTGACTAGCTGGCTGTTTGACTCTGCTTTCAACACCTCTCTCCAAAATATGACATATGTCAGAATGAATCCAAGTAGCCTTCCCGCCAGCTTTCGAGGCAACACAAAGCCCTCCACCCATTGGGCCCACTGAAAGACACTTGATGCTGTTTGAGAACACTCTTCTTAATCTGCTGATAACCCTTTCTGTCTGGCTGGCCAGACCTAAGAAAACATCGCTTTTCATTCGGGCTGATTTAAAATAAAACAACCCCACATCATCAACTGCTAAAAATGTGTCTCTTTGTGCTTGTGCGTCTTTGCTTTTGAGTCTTGGCAGGACATTCTTAAGGGGCAAATGGACGAAATGAATGAATGCCAATCACAACAACAGCAGAGGAGAGTAATAATTCAGTTCAACCCGCAGTTACTGAGTGCTTACGATGTGCGGTGGCCCTGCACGCAGTCCCTTGGGGATAGAGCTGAATAGGCTGCAGTTTCTGCCCTCCAGGAGTCGGTGATCTGGAAGAGGAGACAGACGTGCACATAAATAACGCTAATAAGGATGGGGCTTGGGAACACTGGCAGAGAACTGCAAGCAAAGATCACTAAAGTCCCTTACCGTAAATGTCACAAGAGCTGGCACTGCATCTGCTTTGGTTACCACCCGCCCAGGACCAGACACACAGTGGGTGTGCTGTAAATATTCCATCTTGCCTGCCTGCCTGAGTCTTTGCCTCTGGTGCTGCAGATACTAAATCTTCTTTCTTCGTGTCTAATTCTCTGATCACAGCAGGAGGAATCTGTATTGTATAAGTCATGGAGTTCCTAAATGTGTCAGTCTACAAAGATGGGCTGTTTTCGACTGGTACCGTCAACCGACTGAAGATAAAGTGAACCTGACAGCTAGAATGTAGTTGGTACAAAGTGTCTGGGAGGCCCGCTGCCTGCTGTGGAATGGAGGGAATGTCCCTAAGTGATGAGAACTCCTGTACACTTCTCAGCTTTTCAAGTAGCTCCCAGGGAAGACCCAGGGGCAGCCTTGTTCTGCGAGGCGCTCACTCAGACTTTCATGTAATGCCCATTCCAGTGCACCCAGCGGCACTTTGACTAGCTGGCTGTTTGACTCTGCTTTCAACACCTCTCTCCAAAATATGACATATGTCAGAATGAATCCAAGTAGCCTTCCCGCCAGCTTTCGAGGCAACACAAAGCCCTCCACCCATTGGGCCCACTGAAAGACACTTGATGCTGTTTGAGAACACTCTTCTTAATCTGCTGATAACCCTTTCTGTCTGGCTGGCCAGACCTAAGAAAACATCGCTTTTCATTCGGGCTGATTTAAAATAAAACAACCCCACATCATCAACTGCTAAAAATGTGTCTCTTTGTGCTTGTGCGTCTTTGCTTTTGAGTCTTGGCAGGACATTCTTAAGGGGCAAATGGACGAAATGAATGAATGCCAATCACAACAACAGCAGAGGAGAGTAATAATTCAGTTCAACCCGCAGTTACTGAGTGCTTACGATGTGCGGTGGCCCTGCACGCAGTCCCTTGGGGATAGAGCTGAATAGGCTGCAGTTTCTGCCCTCCAGGAGTCGGTGATCTGGAAGAGGAGACAGACGTGCACATAAATAACGCTAATAAGGATGGGGCTTGGGAACACTGGCAGAGAACTGCAAGCAAAGAGTTCTGGACGTGTGGAGAGGGGAAATTAATTTCAACTGAGACCATCACGAGAGCTTTTTTTTTTTTTTTTGGCAGAGTAAGGAATACATATTACACACTGTGTTAGTCTATCAACTTTAGAAGAAAAGACTTGGGACTCTTTGGGCTGTATCTAGATGGGGCCCCTGAGCTGTCTTGGAAGTGCACCTGAATACAGTTTATCAGTGCCAAGAGAGGAAGGTAGAAAGCATCTCCCTGTCCATCAGACTCCAGGAGGAGGAGCTCTGCTTCACTCATCGGGGCAGAGATCCTGCTCTGACTCCCTGATGCCCAATCACCAGCCACAAAGGCACACAATCTGCAAGACGTGCCTCTGGTCCCCTGGTGCTGAACCGAAGTCATCTCCTCTGTGTAAACAGCCTTAGTCCCACCTAGTGGCGGGGCTGTACCAAGTGAAGAAGCAGGTGCTCCTGGTGGGCTCAGCCTGCTTCCAAGGTTCTTGTGGTCCCTGATACAAATATGACCTCACACTCTATGCATGCCTTTCCTTGCAAAAGGTCAGAAATACAGCCCCTATGGTTGCAAAGATCTGACAGCATCGATGTTAGGGGTAGCTGCATTTTAACAGGAATCCAAGCCTCTACCACTGGGAGTATGCGGGCCTGATGGGACCTATGGCTGGGCTTTCACTAAACCTGGGATGACTCTGCTTATCTAACCTGAGGGTAGAAAACAGTTTGCAGCTTGGTGTGAAACGGTGGGTGCCCTATTTAAGGAAAAGGAAAAACTTCCAAGGTTTAAGGATGAAAGCATTTGACTAGCCGGGAACAACAGCCAATCAACATTTCAAAGAGATGAGTAAGAGGTAATAAATACTGTGACTCCCAGAGCGCCAGGATGCCGCTCTGGCTCTGACTAACACTCTTTGCTTGACCCTGTCAGCGCAGAGAGACGCAGGGCCACGAGGGTTTGGGTCTAGGTAGACTCCAGGTGGGAGGAACTGGCTGCACCGCTTGCTAACTAGAGACCTGAACCCGGGCAAGTGACTTCCACCCTCTGAGCCTCTCATTCTTCACCTGGAAACTAATGCTTGTTCCCTCACAGAACTGTGGAAAGATTCATTATCGAGCTAATGTGTGTATACAGCCTAGCTTGGTATACAGTAGGAAGTAATGTGTCCCCAGTTTTCCTTCTGCTTTCTGTGGTATGGTATTTCTTCTCCTACTCTTTTGTCTCTTTTCCCTCTAAAACTAGCCAGTAGACATTAGTGAGGCCTACTTTTAGTATTTTCCATGGTTATTCATTGAAGTTCCCTCAATTCAAATAGTGGATTAGTTGAACAGTTCAGTTTCTCTAAGGTGCTTTCCTGTGAGGTGGCCTGCCAAGTTTTCCCTCTAGAGGTCATGAGTCCTCAACAGCAACCCAAAGAGCTCCCCACTCCTAGCTGAACTAAAGGAATGATTGGGGGGGGGATTGCAAGGTACTAAGGGAGTTACTGTGCACTGGAGGTAAGAGATTTTCTCAGGACCCCAGAATGCACCCCTTGGAAGAAGTGGCTGCTTATTCTACTGCTCTCCGTATGTGCCACAGTCTTTTGGGTTTTGGCATATGAAGGTCAAAGGAGTAGAGATACTCCATTCTGTAGGCCACAGGTCTCTGAGCAGAGCAGACTGAAAAGGTACAATGAGACATGGCCAAGCGGGGAGTTAGGCCTGTGGTCCAGGCGCAAGGGAAGCATATGGGAGGCAGGCAGGAGACAGGGAGGGGGATGGAAGTGGAGGAAAAGCCTGGTTAACAAGCCTTGTTCACTTGTTTTTGTAGTTTCCTGCAACAAAATACCATCGATATGCTGAGAACTCCAAAATTAAATGTCTCACCAAGACTGTCCCCTAAATGTCACGCTCACGTGTAGACCTCCAACAGAACATCTCCACTTGACTTAACAGCGATCTTAAACTCAGCATGTCCACAGCTGCATGTTGAACCCCACCTCCCAGACATGATCCTCAGTGGTTCCTATCTCCATATATGGGATGACCATTCATCTACTTGCATAGACGAAACATCTTCACGTTATCCTTGACTTTTGTCTTTTTTCTAGCATCTTTCATCTAGCCCATCAGAAATTTTACCGACTCCTTTCAGCAGGCATTCACAATGCAACCCTGTCTCCCAAGTCCTGTCACTGGTCCTCCAGTCTAAGCAACTCATGTCTCTTACCTGTATTTCTGGAGGAATCTCCTACAATATCCCTCTTCCTTACCCCCATATTGTCTACTCAACACAGTAGCTGGAGTGGTTTTGAGAAGTCATCAGTCAGCTCACACCATGCCTCTGCTCAAAACCTCTCAACAACGATCCCTTTTAGAATCAAGTTCAAAGATTTTTTAAGAGACCGTCAGGCCCTATATGACTGAGCCCTACTTTTAGTATTTTCCATGGTTATTCATTGAAGTTCCTCAATTCAAATAGTGGATTAGTTGAACAGTTCAGTTTCTCTAAGGTGCTTTCCTGTGAGGTGGCCTGCCAAGTTTTCCCTCTAGAGGTCATGAGTCCTCAACAGCAACCCAAAGAGCTCCCCACTCCTAGCTGAACTAAAGGAATGATTGGGGGGGGGATTGCAAGGTACTAAGGGAGTTACTGTGCACTGGAGGTAAGAGATTTTCTCAGGACCCCAGAATGCACCCCTTGGAAGAAGTGGCTGCTTATTCTACTGCTCTCCGTATGTGCCACAGTCTTTTGGGTTTTGGCATATGAAGGTCAAAGGAGTAGAGATACTCCATTCTGTAGGCCACAGGTCTCTGAGCAGAGCAGACTGAAAAGGTACAATGAGACATGGCCAAGCGGGGAGTTAGGCCTGTGGTCCAGGCGCAAGGGAAGCATATGGGAGGCAGGCAGGAGACAGGGAGGGGGATGGAAGTGGAGGAAAAGCCTGGTTAACAAGCCTTGTTCACTTGTTTTTGTAGTTTCCTGCAACAAAATACCATCGATATGCTGAGAACTCCAAAATTAAATGTCTCACCAAGACTGTCCCCTAAATGTCACGCTCACGTGTAGACCTCCAACAGAACATCTCCACTTGACTTAACAGCGATCTTAAACTCAGCATGTCCACAGCTGCATGTTGAACCCCACCTCCCAGACATGATCCTCAGTGGTTCCTATCTCCATATATGGGATGACCATTCATCTACTTGCATAGACGAAACATCTTCACGTTATCCTTGACTTTTGTCTTTTTTCTAGCATCTTTCATCTAGCCCATCAGAAATTTTACCGACTCCTTTCAGCAGGCATTCACAATGCAACCCTGTCTCCCAAGTCCTGTCACTGGTCCTCCAGTCTAAGCAACTCATGTCTCTTACCTGTATTTCTGGAGGAATCTCCTACAATATCCCTCTTCCTTACCCCCATATTGTCTACTCAACACAGTAGCTGGAGTGGTTTTGAGAAGTCATCAGTCAGCTCACACCATGCCTCTGCTCAAAACCTCTCAACAACGATCCCTTTTAGAATCAAGTTCAAAGATTTTTTAAGAGACCGTCAGGCCCTATATGACTGAGCTCCCCTCTGTCCTTCTGAGTTCATCCCCACACTCAGAGCCAGCTCTGCTCACTTCCCTGCTATTCCTTAAAGAGGCCCAGCATAGGAACTTCCCTGGTGGCCTAGGGGCGAAGACTTCATGCTCCCAATGTAGGGGGCTTGGGTTCGATCCATGGTCAGGGAACTAGAACCCACGTGCTGCAACTAAGTTTGAAGATTGAGCATGCCTCAACTAACACCCGGTGCAGCTGAATAAATAAATATTTTTTTAAATGCCTAACATATCTCCACGTCAGAGTCTTGGTATTTTTGAAACTCTCTGCCTGGGATGCTCAGGTATTTGCAGACCCTGCCCTCTCATTTAGTTTAGGTCTCTTTCCAATCATCCCTTCGGCACCACAACAAAAGAGCACACACATAGACCCACTCCTGTTGGTTACTATCTGCCCCTGACTCTGCTTTGATCTTCTTATCAACTATGACCACCTAACATTTCATTGGTTACCATCTCCCTTCCCTGCAGTAGGGAAAAAGCTTCTTTCACTCCAAATTCATATTTTAAAAACCGAGTTTCTCTGTTATTTCCATCTACACATTCTCTGGCTTCCTGAAGAATCTTCCCATGTGATCCTCCATCCAGATCATGTGCAGTTGCAGTCAGGGCGGCATTTCAGAAAGCTTCCGGACCCTCTTGAATTGTCCTGTCTGGTGGAGTCTCATGCTGTGGATCTGGACTTCAGCCTTGCCTCAGCCATCTCCCTTCCAGAGAGCAAAAGACCGTGGTTTTTTTTAGCTCACTTCTTCTTCTTTAGGTTCTTATCACTTCTGCCTCCCAAATGATTCTCCCTATTGGTCAGAATTAGGTCGAAAGCCACGGTCACTCTAGTTGGTTTCTCTAGAAAACTGTCAGCAAATTTCAACAACTTTTCAGCTGCTCCCTGGTCAAGTGCGCTATAACATCCCCCATAGAATACCTGTAATATCTACCATCAGATTCAAAGATTTGCAAGTCCATGGATTCTTTATAAACAGTAATGTGTACACGGTATAAAATCAACTCGTATAAACAGAAATTGCATGGAAACTGACTATCCCTCCTTCTTTACCAGTTCTCCAGTTACTCTCCCTGACAACCGCTTTTCCCAGGTCCCTGCGGACCTTTCAGAGAGGACTCTGTTGTATTGCGGAAATGATCGACACCCATTGCTTTAAAGGAAAATCTGTCTATTCAGAAATAGTTCACAGCTGCACTAATTACAATAGTCAAGACATGGAAACAACCTAAATGTCCATCAACAGAGGAATGGATACAGATGTGGTGCCTATAGACAATAGAATATTGTTGTTTGGTTGCTAAGTCATGTCTGACTCCTGCCCTGCAGGTTGATTCTTTACCACTGAGCCATCTGGGAACTCCACAATGAAATATCACTCAGCCATAAAAAAGAATGAAATAATTCCATTTGTAGCAACATGGATGGATCTAGACATTCTCATATTAAGTGAAGACAAACATCATGGATATCGCTTATAAGTGGAATCTGAAAAATGATACAAATGAATTTATCCATAAAAGAAACTCACAGACAGAACAGACTCTATAAAACAGATTTGTGGTTGCCAAGGGTAGGAGATGGGGAGAGAGATTTAGTGAAGGTTTCGGCTTAGCAAACGCAAGCTATTGTATACAGAATGGATAAACAACAAGGTCCTATTATAGAGCACAGAGAACTAGAGTCAATATCCTGTGGCATAAATTAGGTATAAAAATCAACAGAAGGTTTTTGTTTATCACTTCTACCTCCTGTGACAAACCACAAAGAAAAAGAACATATATATATATATATATATATATGAATTATTTTGCTGTACAGCAGATGTAAATATATTATAAGTCAACTATACTTCAAGAAAATCAGAATTTAAAAACCACTCAGAAACAGGGGCTTCCCTGGTGGTCCAGTGGGTAAAGAGTCCACCTTGTAGTGCAAGGGGCGCCAGTTCAATCCCTGGCCCAGGAAGATCCTGCGTGCTGAGGAACGGCTGGACCAGTGTGTGTAATTGCAAGCCAGTGCTCTGCAACGAGAGAGGCCACTGCAATGAGAGGCCCACACAGGCCAAAGAATTAAAGACGGATGAAAATAAAGAAATAGATAATCAATAAAAGAGGCCAAAACTAATATATATATATATATATATACCCACTCAGAAACTAAAAGACTTTTTTAAAAAATTTAAAATATAATGACACTATTCAGAGAAAGTTTCCCTTGTGACTCAGATGGTAAAGAACCCACTTGCAATGTGAGAGACCTGGGTTCAATGCCTGGGTCGGGAAAATCCCTTAGAGAAGAGAACAGCTACCCACTCTAGTATTCTTGCCTGGAGAATCCCATGGACAGAGGAGACTGGCGGGCTACAGTCCATGGGGTCACAAATAGTCGGACACGACAGAAAGTGAACATATAAGTCGACTCCTGCCCTGCAGGTTGATTCTTTACCACTGAGCCATCTGGGAACTCCACAATGAAATATCACTCAGCCATAAAAAAGAATGAAATAATTCCATTTGTAGCAACATGGATGGATCTAGACATTCTCATATTAAGTGAAGACAAACATCATGGATATCGCTTATAAGTGGAATCTGAAAAATGATACAAATGAATTTATCCATAAAAGAAACTCACAGACAGAACAGACTCTATAAAACAGATTTGTGGTTGCCAAGGGTAGGAGATGGGGAGAGAGATTTAGTGAAGGTTTCGGCTTAGCAAACGCAAGCTATTGTATACAGAATGGATAAACAACAAGGTCCTATTATAGAGCACAGAGAACTAGAGTCAATATCCTGTGGCATAAATTAGGTATAAAAATCAACAGAAGGTTTTTGTTTATCACTTCTACCTCCTGTGACAAACCACAAAGAAAAAGAACATATATATATATATATATATATATGAATTATTTTGCTGTACAGCAGATGTAAATATATTATAAGTCAACTATACTTCAAGAAAATCAGAATTTAAAAACCACTCAGAAACAGGGGCTTCCCTGGTGGTCCAGTGGGTAAAGAGTCCACCTTGTAGTGCAAGGGGCGCCAGTTCAATCCCTGGCCCAGGAAGATCCTGCGTGCTGAGGAACGGCTGGACCAGTGTGTGTAATTGCAAGCCAGTGCTCTGCAACGAGAGAGGCCACTGCAATGAGAGGCCCACACAGGCCAAAGAATTAAAGACGGATGAAAATAAAGAAATAGATAATCAATAAAAGAGGCCAAAACTAATATATATATATATATATATACCCACTCAGAAACTAAAAGACTTTTTTAAAAAATTTAAAATATAATGACACTATTCAGAGAAAGTTTCCCTTGTGACTCAGATGGTAAAGAACCCACTTGCAATGTGAGAGACCTGGGTTCAATGCCTGGGTCGGGAAAATCCCTTAGAGAAGAGAACAGCTACCCACTCTAGTATTCTTGCCTGGAGAATCCCATGGACAGAGGAGACTGGCGGGCTACAGTCCATGGGGTCACAAATAGTCGGACACGACAGAAAGTGAACAATACTGATTTTTTTACTATATCCTGCCATACTCTAGATCTCTCTCCCCATGTCCTCTGATAGCACATAAGTAGAACCATACTGTACATACTGTGCATTCTCTGCCTTTTTCATTTAACATAATGTCATGGACTTCTTTCCATTTCAATACCGATATATCTAAGTGAATATCAATTTAATATACTGCATGACTTTACCCTCTCTTCTAGCAGATCAGCTCCTTTGAACTAGGGTGGACCCTTCTGCCTGCAGGCTTTAGGCTTGTCTGACTGAATTCCAGTGAGTATTACAGTCCAAGCATATTCTCCTGCATTAGATCTTCAGGCTGGCTTTGCATATCACATGGATCAAGTAATAAAATTCTGGGATCTAAGCTTTGTTTTCCAGTCACTTCCTAATCATGATTCTCATGGCAGTATTATCTGTTGTTAGAACCTTCTGAGTCATTTTCAAAGTTGAAAAATTATATGCAGGTCTTGTGGGGCAATGTTCTAAGAAAAGTATGTAGGCATCATTCATTTTAAACACATTTATTGAGCATTTATTATGTAAATAAGCATCATTGTAGCAATAAACAAAAGCAAAAATTCCTGTCCCTGTGCAACTTATTTTCTAGTGGGACAAGAAACACAGTAACCAAGAAAATATATCAGATGGTGATAACGGCTAAGAAGAAAACCAGAGCAAGGTAAGGGGCAATGAGTGATCCTGGAGGCAGGTACATGTGTGTGCTGTTTTGCCCATGGAACTAGCTCTGACTACTCTGAGGAGGAGACAACTGGGAAAAGACCTGTATGAAATGAGGAGAAAGTCCTGCAAATATCTGGGTAAAGAGCATTCCTGGCTGAGGGGTGGGGAAAAGGAAAGACCCTCATTTGAGGATTTGCTTTGCATCTTTAAGGAACAGTATGAGGCTTCATTCTGTTCTGAGCAAGAACAAAGTCAGGGGAGAGGTATGCTGCTTGGGACTGAAGGAACAATGTTGATGGAATTCAAGAACAGCAGAACTCCAAATGTTTTGTCTTCTCTGAAAAAGGCAACTGAGCTTCAGACTGAAAAGGTTCGAAAAGAACTTTAGTGAGAGTCAGCAGAAGCCCAAAACTGAGATGAGAGTATAAGAGAACATAGAATAGTCAAATAAATGAGTTTGAAACTTCTTACTTAGATGACAGTGTCCTCAAAGGAGAGAGCTTAGAAAAAAAAGAACGCACACACACACACACGCACAGAATGCTATGATGCTATCATGCCAGAGTTTAAGGAATCAGAGAAAATAGGAGATGATTTGAAATCAAGAAAATAGATACTTAGCTTGATTTTCAAAAGTAGCAAAAGGTTAGATAATTCTCGACATCACAAATTTATGAGCCTGATGTTTTGACATGGAATAAAGCTGTCAAAATGAAGTACTAAGCATATGTTTAGGTATATCTAATAGAATCTGTAGTGGTTACCAGGTCCATAAATGATCATTGAGATCCAAAGTATGTTCATTAGGGACAAGGCATATCTGACTAACATTAACTCCTCCTTTGGAAGGGTTTCCAGACTGGTAACCCTGGATACATGGTAGGCAGAAAATCTGGACAGCATAGAGGCATTTGCAGGTACTGTTACTTGGGTACTGAGGCAGAAGTAATCCACCACTGAGGTCTGTCTTGGTCAGTGATTTTTTTTTATTGTTGTGCTGGGTTTCCGTTGTGGTGCAGCAAGTCTTCATTGCAGCGTGTAGACTCCTCTAGTTGTGGTGTGTAGACTTAGTTCTCCCCAGCATGTGGGATCTTAGTTCCCCAACCAGGAATCAAGCCCATGTCCCCTGCATTGGAAGGTGGCTCCTTAACCACTGGATCACCAAAGAAGTCCTTTTGACCTTATTGAAAACTTGCATCAATAGAAGGCCCCTTATGACACAAAGCTGGAAAGGCCAGTAAACATCTTGGTTGACTGAAACGGGATCCCCAAATAATGTGTTTTAGAAGAATAATGGACAGAATTTATACCAATGAAATTTAACAGAGTAAAAACATGATTTTGCATTTGAGCACAAAAAGCACTCATGATAAGAGCTTCAAGTTTTAATTAACTGTACAGTCTCCAGTGTGATATGCAATATGGCCGTCAAAAGAGCAAATGTGATCTTTTTTTTTTTTTTTTTAAAGATTTATTTATTTTATTTTTTTTTTGGGCGGGGGTCAGGTTGGGGAGGGAGGGGAGTGGGCGGGCCACTTCTATAGGTCTTTCATTTCTCCATTTTCATCCGTCTTTGTTCTTTGGCTCCTGTGGGCCTCCCATCGCGGTGGCATCTGTTGTTGCAGAGCACCGGCTCTGGGTGCATGCGCTCCAGAGCTCTGGCTCGGTCATTGGACACATCGGTCCAGCCGCTCCGCGGCACGTGGGATCTTCCCAGGCCAGGGATCGAACCGGCGCCCCTTGCACTGCAAGGCGGTGTCCTTACCCACTGGACCACCAGGGGAAGCCCCCAAATGTGATCTTAAGAGCTTATCATCCTAGAAGGACCTGTTTGGGATACTGGACAATGAGTTCTTTGGAGGCAGGGACCCTGTTGAGCTTGTCCATTCTTATACATCCATGACCTAGTACGGTGCCTGCTGTGTGCGTGCATGTGAAGTCGCTCAGTTGTGTCCGTCTCTTTGCGACCCCATGGACTGTAGCCCTCCAGGCTCTTCTGTCCATGGGATTCTCCAGGCAAGAACACTGGACTGGGTTGCCATGCCCTCCTCCAGGGGATCTTCCTGACCCAGAGATCGAATCCACATCTCTATGTCTTCTGCATTGGCAGATGGGTTCTTTACCATGAGCACCACCTGGGAAGCCCCATGGCACCTGCTGTACAGTATATACTCACTGGTTGAATAATGTGTGCTGGTTCTGCTTTGGTCATCTCATAGCTGGATTTCCACTATCAGTCCTGTCTACTGCACTTTGATGGGGATATGGACAACCTGCAGAGGATGAACAGGATAGTAAAAGGAATAAAAACTATATCTGGGACTTTCCTGGTGGGGTCCAGTGGCTAAGACTCCATATTCTCAATGCAGGGGGCCCAGGTTTTATCCCTGGCCAGGGAACTAGATCCCACATGCTGCAACTAAAAGATTCTGCATATTGCAACTAAGACCTGGTTTAGCCAAATAAATAAACATTTTTTTAAAAGCCCACCATATCCTATTGAGCTGATCAATGACTATCTACTAAGTGCTTGAGAAAACATGCCCAGTCCCTGTACTCATGGTTCTTACATTTAATGGGAGAGACAGGCAAGCTTATAAACAGATACCTAATCATCTTTCAGGGAGTGATGTGTGCTATGAAGGAATACACATGGGGTAAAAAGACTGCGATAGAGATGGGAAGGTGGGCTGTTTTTTGAGACGATGGTCAGGGAAGGCCCCTCTGAGGAGTCAATATTTAAGCAAAATGAAGTAAGTAAATAAATCTGGCTGCTTCCTGAGGGAAGAGCATTTCTGGTAGCAGGAAGAAAAAGTATTAAAAGTATTAAGACAAGAAAATGCTGTACATTTTTCAGGAACACAAGGAAGCCATGTGGCAAGGGTAAGGAGCAAGAGATTAGGTGACAGGAGAAGCCAGGGGCTCTTTCAGAGAAAAGCCATAAAACCTGGGGACATTCAGACTGAGTGGTAGGTGAGGGGGAGAGGTATTGAAAAGGAACAGGCTGTCTTCAAACATTTAAAAGTCTTTGGTGTGTAAAAGAGCTCAAACATGTTCTGGACTTCCATTGGATCAATGAGTTGAATCTACTGGGAGAAAAATTTCTCTTCAACAAACAGAACTTTATATCTGTCAGAGTTATTTTCAGATGGATTGGGCTATTTCATAGAATAGTGATCGCCATGTCACTGGAGATATTTGAACTGAGCCGGGGTAACCTCCCAACTTGGAGGGCAAGGAGGAGACCTGGAAGAGATATTCAAGGCTCAGGTGGGATTAGACTCAATGCACTTTAAGGCCTGATAGTCTAGTAGTCTTAATCTGTTTCCAGAAAAATTCCTCCGTGGATACGAATAATGCTCAAGGTAAATAATCCATCGATAGAGCCAAGATTACACATAATCTGCAATTTGAAGCACGTTGTACAGGAAACTCCATATTCTCAATGCAGGGGCCCAGGTTTTATCCTGGCCAGGGAACTAGATCCCACATGCTGCAACTAAAAGATTCTGCATATTGCAACTAAGACCTGGTTTAGCCAAATAAATAAACATTTTTTTAAAAGCCCACCATATCCTATTGAGCTGATCAATGACTATCTACTAAGTGCTTGAGAAAACATGCCCAGTCCCTGTACTCATGGTTCTTACATTTAATGGGAGAGACAGGCAAGCTTATAAACAGATACCTAATCATCTTTCAGGGAGTGATGTGTGCTATGAAGGAATACACATGGGGTAAAAAGACTGCGATAGAGATGGGAAGGTGGGCTGTTTTTTGAGACGATGGTCAGGGAAGGCCCCTCTGAGGAGTCAATATTTAAGCAAAATGAAGTAAGTAAATAAATCTGGCTGCTTCCTGAGGGAAGAGCATTTCTGGTAGCAGGAAGAAAAAGTATTAAAAGTATTAAGACAAGAAAATGCTGTACATTTTTCAGGAACACAAGGAAGCCATGTGGCAAGGGTAAGGAGCAAGAGATTAGGTGACAGGAGAAGCCAGGGGCTCTTTCAGAGAAAAGCCATAAAACCTGGGGACATTCAGACTGAGTGGTAGGTGAGGGGGAGAGGTATTGAAAAGGAACAGGCTGTCTTCAAACATTTAAAAGTCTTTGGTGTGTAAAAGAGCTCAAACATGTTCTGGACTTCCATTGGATCAATGAGTTGAATCTACTGGGAGAAAAATTTCTCTTCAACAAACAGAACTTTATATCTGTCAGAGTTATTTTCAGATGGATTGGGCTATTTCATAGAATAGTGATCGCCATGTCACTGGAGATATTTGAACTGAGCCGGGGTAACCTCCCAACTTGGAGGGCAAGGAGGAGACCTGGAAGAGATATTCAAGGCTCAGGTGGGATTAGACTCAATGCACTTTAAGGCCTGATAGTCTAGTAGTCTTAATCTGTTTCCAGAAAAATTCCTCCGTGGATACGAATAATGCTCAAGGTAAATAATCACTCATCGATAGAGCCAAGATTACACATAATACGCATGCTGAATTTAAGAGTTAAGACACTGAATTGAAATGTCAGAAAGCAGCTGTAGGTCTTTTCGTGCAATATACGAGTGAATAAGATCTAGGAGGGACAGATTTACTGAAGTTACTACTTACTATGTTTGGCCATAGAAATGTCCTTAAATGGAGGTTACTGATGAAAACTAAGGACAGAGTAGTCCCCTCTACCCCATGTATCCTTTCCTTGGACAACTGAAGTATCATTTAGGAGAAATGGAACTAAACTAAATGGTCACTAAGCCAGAATTAATCAATTTGGGCTGGCCTTTCTGCTGCTCAACAATGCGCACGTTACTGCTGTACAGGAAACATAGAAACAAGGGTGCTTAGGAAAGGCTAGCCATTGCCACCCTGGACTCTGTAATGGCCACGCCCAGCTCCAATCGCAGGAGCATTTTCAGCCATTCTCACTCAGATCCCTTGATGACAGCATTGTAAATAATCAGCACTGTTTGCCCATTTCAAAACATGTCCTCCTCACCGTTCAAAAACTCATTCTTCAGCACTGAGCCCACAGAGGCTGTTCAATTATGAGGTCATTCTGAAAGAATTCTGAAGGAAAAAAAATGCATCAGCCTCTGCCTGAACGGTTAGAAGAGGTTGCTACAATGGGCCTGAATGTGTCAAATCACTGCACTCTTCCACTCCCTTCTGCATCACCCTCAAAGATGGCTTTTTAGAAAAACTATGGAACTAAGAACTACTGAGTTAAATTTTAAAAGTTTAGACTTTAGTGACTTATACAAATGTGTCAGAGTTCCACGGTGAGTCTGAAGCCATCAAATAGCATCTTCCAACTGGGGAGGCCCAGGGAATGAAAGGAGGATCGTTTTAATACTAAGTTGAGATAAAGCAGAATTAAACAATTAAATTTGTTTCTTGGTCTCCTACCCTCCACAAAGAAACTCATAAACATGCCTTTTCTGAAGCTTGGATCAGCTTCCACCATTTTATCCTTTGTACTTTCCATATTGTGAAATATCTCTAAGAGTTCCTTCCAAGTAAACCTTTTTGCTGGTGTCACTTCCTCTGGGCTATCTGTTCTTTATGTTACAGCTTTTCTCATTTGTATTAAAAAAAAAAAATTCACCTGCACCGAGTTTCTTTGGCTGCATAGCATGGGTCTGTCAAATGGGGGCAAGGTCAACTCAACATGGCTATGGTCCCCTGGTCAGCTACCGCTTTTAAAAAAATACATATTTATTTATTTGCTTTTGACTGTGCGGGGTCTTCACTGCTGCAGGGACTTTTCTCTAGTCGCAGAGAGCTGGGGCTTCTCTTCCTTGCAGTGCTTGGGCTTCTCCCTGAGGTGGCTTCCCTTGTGGTGGAGCATGGGCTCTAGGGGGCACGGGCTTCAGCCGTTGCAGCACGTGGGCTCTAGAGTTCAGTAGCCGTGGCACATGGGCTTTGTTGCGTCACGGCCCGTGGGATCTTGCTGGACCCGGGATGGAGCCCGTGTCTCCTGCATTGCAGGCAGATTCTTTACCACTGAGCCATCAGGGAAGCCCTGGTCAGCGATTTCTTCTGTCATGTCATATACTTATGTTTTGAATTTCACTTTCAGGTCTATAATTTTTTCATTTCTTCGTGCACATTCATTTTGTTGACCAATTTCTGCTTTTTTTTTTTTTTTTTGATTATTCGTTTTGGTAAAATGTCCCATGGGTTGATCACTGTGAATCAAGGAAGAATCACTCACTGTGAATCAAGTACACACCTTGCTGCCTATGCATAAACTGAGCAACCTGCGCCACCAATATCAGTCCCAAGAGACTTTAAAAGAAGTCAAGTCATGGCTCATGGATCGTGATGCACGTCTGTTATCTATGTAGTAATTTGTGGACAGAAAAGAGCAACAGGCACCACCTGTGTTTTAAGAAATGACTCAGTCACTATGTGATGATAATGGAAGTGTAAAGTGTGTTATTAGGGATGCTATTATTTAACTAAATTCTGGTAATCACATTTGTGGATATCAGAACCATGCATCCCACTTGCTTTCAGTTTATTTTAAACACAGTGGCCAGAGAAATCTTGTAAAAGTAGCAATCAGATCTGGCTTCCTCTTCTATCACTCTTTTTTTTGGCAGGGGGGAGCGGGTTGGTGGCTGCACGCTGTGGCATGTGAAATCCTTAGTTCCTGGAGCAGGAGTTGAACCCTCATCCCTTGTAGGGGAAGCATGGCGTCTTAACCACTGGACTGCCAGGGAAGTGCCTTCTTTTACTACTCTTAATCTCACTTCCTCTTCTTCAGTTACACCGGCCTCCTTGCTCTTCTTTGTATTCAAAACATTCTTCTCTCTCAAGGCCTTTCCATTGGCTGTCCCCTTTGCCTAGGACTCTCTCCCCTGAGATGTCTACTTGGGTAACTTCCTCACTTGTTTTAAGTCTTTAAACAAAATGCACTTTCTCATAGAGGCCCATGCTAATCATCCTACTTAATCCTGCAAACTGCTTCCTGCTCCTGGACTCAGCATGCTCAATCAACCCTTCCTGGCTCTGTCTTTTCTTTTTCCAATGGTACCTATTATCATTTAACATACAATACAATTTACTTATTTTATTTAAAAAATACTTTTTTATTTGGCTGCACTGGGTCTTATTTGCGCCATATAGGATCTTTTTAGCTGTGGCATCCAGACTCTCAGTTGTGGCATGTGGGATTTGGCTCCCTGACCAGGAATCTAACCTGGGTCCCCTGCACTGGGAGTGCTAAGTCTTAACCAGTGGACCACCACAGAAGTTTCTCTTTATTTTAAAATATCTATTGTTTATATTCTCTCTCCCCTCACAATAGTGTAAGTTCCACGAAGGCAGGGAATGCTGTATGTTTAATTCACTGCTGTTTTCTGAGTAGTTAGAAGAGTGTTTGGCACAGAGTAGGTGAATAGCAAATAATTATTAGATGAAGAAAAGGAATAACCCATACCACTATTCCTGAATGTGTTCTTCTCAAAACAGGTGATACAAATCTTTTCCAGAAAATAAGATAATTCTGAGAATATGACCCAAGGGTTGATTTGGGGAAAACATCCCAAATAGACAAAATGTCAAATTACATATCTTGCAGAACAGCCTGAGAAGGTTAATCCTAGGGGATTTATTCAACTAAGTGAGAACATAAAACTAGCTACAGTTGCTTTTCAGAGTGGACCAAAGAGCAGAGCTCAATCAGATCTGGCTTCCTCTTCTATCACTCTTTTTTTGGCAGGGGGGAGCGGGTTGGTGGCTGCACGCTGTGGCATGTGAAATCCTTAGTTCCTGGAGCAGGAGTTGAACCCTCATCCCTTGTAGGGGAAGCATGGCGTCTTAACCACTGGACTGCCAGGGAAGTGCCTTCTTTTACTACTCTTAATCTCACTTCCTCTTCTTCAGTTACACCGGCCTCCTTGCTCTTCTTTGTATTCAAAACATTCTTCTCTCTCAAGGCCTTTCCATTGGCTGTCCCCTTTGCCTAGGACTCTCTCCCCTGAGATGTCTACTTGGGTAACTTCCTCACTTGTTTTAAGTCTTTAAACAAAATGCACTTTCTCATAGAGGCCCATGCTAATCATCCTACTTAATCCTGCAAACTGCTTCCTGCTCCTGGACTCAGCATGCTCAATCAACCCTTCCTGGCTCTGTCTTTTCTTTTTCCAATGGTACCTATTATCATTTAACATACAATACAATTTACTTATTTTATTTAAAAAATACTTTTTTATTTGGCTGCACTGGGTCTTATTTGCGCCATATAGGATCTTTTTAGCTGTGGCATCCAGACTCTCAGTTGTGGCATGTGGGATTTGGCTCCCTGACCAGGAATCTAACCTGGGTCCCCTGCACTGGGAGTGCTAAGTCTTAACCAGTGGACCACCACAGAAGTTTCTCTTTATTTTAAAATATCTATTGTTTATATTCTCTCTCCCCTCACAATAGTGTAAGTTCCACGAAGGCAGGGAATGCTGTATGTTTAATTCACTGCTGTTTTCTGAGTAGTTAGAAGAGTGTTTGGCACAGAGTAGGTGAATAGCAAATAATTATTAGATGAAGAAAAGGAATAACCCATACCACTATTCCTGAATGTGTTCTTCTCAAAACAGGTGATACAAATCTTTTCCAGAAAATAAGATAATTCTGAGAATATGACCCAAGGGTTGATTTGGGGAAAAAATCCCAAATAGACAAAATGTCAAATTACATATCTTGCAGAACAGCCTGAGAAGGTTAATCCTAGGGGATTTATTCAACTAAGTGAGAACATAAAACTAGCTACAGTTGCTTTTCAGAGTGGACCAAAGAGCAGAGCTCACTATCCTCTCTCTTCTAAGAGACCCAACCATTTCCTGAAGGGACATACATGTAATTTTAACCTTTCACCAGTTAAAGCAGATTGGGGGAAGAGATCTGAATCATTTCTTAAGCTGTATCTAGGATTCAAATCCCCAAAGGCATTAATAGTTCCTTTCCCATTGACCTTAGGCCTTAGGGAAGGCCACAGACACTACTGTGATGCTTAGAAAGAAGATTCTTTGATTATCGCCTTGCTTACGCACATAAACAGGCTCCGTTTTCACCTTTAAGCAAAGGGAATCCTAACCATCTTCCATCACTCAAGGTTCTAATTATCAGAGAGTGTGTCCTCAGTCACCATCTACCTGTGAGTGAAATTCATTTATTTTCTCTTCCTTCTACAGAAATGAACTGATCTTCCTCTTGATTCATACATTCAACTCTAATTCATTCTTTTCATCCTCAAAGTCAATAATACCAATTCACTTCATTTTTTATGAAAAACAAATAGTTCTTATTTTTGAATGCCTTTTTTAAAAAGTAGTCCATACACTGCGGGGGATGACCTTTTTGATGCAGGCCAGGCCAAGGGCTCCACCCGCTAAGCCAGTTTCTGGCAGGACTTCCCAGCTTGCTCCAGTTCTGTGGTAATGGATTGTCCCCACTTCCTGGGCAACAGTCTGGCCATTCTTTAGGAATGCCTATTTTGTCTTAGATCAAGTTCTCTCTTTCTCTGTGTTAGACTCCTAGTTTTCCACCTAAAATGAATCTTGGAAACATACACTGAAGTTCAGTGTTTGACCCACTTGTGATTCTAGAAATGATCCTGGGAGAATATGAGGTTTCCATGGGAATATTTGAATTTTATGCTTTTATTTTGATGTTTATCTAAAAAAGACTTTTATGGAGGCAGAGACAGACTATGAATCATCCAGATGGCCACTTTACAACAGAGGATTGATATATAGTTCCTGGGCTTTTAAAAAAGTCTTTATTCAATTTGTTACATTTTGTTTCTGTTTTATGAGGTTTTTTTGGCCGTGAGGCATGTGGGATTGACCAGGGATTGAACTCACACCACCTGCATTAGAAGGCAAAGTTTTAACTTCTGGACCACCAGGGAAGTCACTGGTTCCTGGGTTTGACTCAGTTTTTGATTTAAGATCAAGGAGGTTCAAAGCAGTGATACCTGAACTGTTGTGGGCTAATGATAAGGAAGAGAAGTAAAGGCCAGAAGTGTGCTATTAAAGCAAAACTTTTACCATCTGTCATTAAAAATATATATTCAATATATGCTGAATTTTTATGGTAATAAGGTGATCAGCTAAGTATCCTATCCATTGAAGATGTATATCTGAATAACAGCCTGTGAAATCTGACTGTAGTCTGTGGAATTCTACAGTGCTAAGAGAATTTACACATTGGTGTACAATTATTCTTTGAGTAATTTTACCATGTGTATTTATTATAAAGAACAAATAACATATCAAGTAACTAAATTCTAATTAAAAAAATTTAAAAACCTTAGGCCAGCAGAGAAAGGCAAAAATTTCACAGAAGTTAGCATGGAACAAAGGGAGGGAAGACTGAGTCACCTCTCAGTAGTATAAGCATCCCATTTTTTATTTAAACTAATTTTAATTGGATTCCTGACATAACCAAAGGAGTCTAGACTATTGAAGTTCTAAATAAAACGTGTAAAAGTTTAAAAATACACCAAAACATAGTCAAGTCTTGAAATCATTCTATGGTCTAACAAACAGAACGTGTGGACTTCCCTGGTGGCTCAATGGTAAAGACACAGGTTTGATCCCTGATCTGGGAAGATTCCACATGTCATGGAGCAATTAAGTCCACGCATCACACCTACTGAGCCTGTGCTCTAGAGCCCAATGTGCCCTTGAGCCCATGCTCCATAACAAGAGAAGTCACCGCAATGAGAAGCCTGGGTACTGCAACTAGAGAGTAGCCCCTGCTCACCACATTTAGAGAAAAGCCAGCCCAACTACGAAGACCCAGCACCACCAAAAACAAATAAATTTAAAAAATTAAAACCCTAAAAATAGAATGTGGAATGAATAATGACAGTAGCATTCCCACTGTAGAGCTCTCATCTTCTGATTGATTCACAGATATAGAAAGAGCTCCAGGATCCGCTGATAAGTGAAAAGTGCATGGAGCAAAGCATGGCCATAAAAATGCATTGAAAAAGTAATGATACCTGAACTTTGGGGTTGTTGGGCTAATTTAAGATCAAGGAGGTTCAAAGCAGTGATACCTGAACTGTTGTGGGCTAATGATAAGGAAGAGAAGTAAAGGCCAGAAGTGTGCTATTAAAGCAAAACTTTTACCATCTGTCATTAAAATATATATTCAATATATGCTGAATTTTTATGGTAATAAGGTGATCAGCTAAGTATCCTATCCATTGAAGATGTATATCTGAATAACAGCCTGTGAAATCTGACTGTAGTCTGTGGAATTCTACAGTGCTAAGAGAATTTACACATTGGTGTACAATTATTCTTTGAGTAATTTTACCATGTGTATTTATTATAAAGAACAAATAACATATCAAGTAACTAAATTCTAATTAAAAAAATTTAAAAACCTTAGGCCAGCAGAGAAAGGCAAAAATTTCACAGAAGTTAGCATGGAACAAAGGGAGGGAAGACTGAGTCACCTCTCAGTAGTATAAGCATCCCATTTTTTATTTAAACTAATTTTAATTGGATTCCTGACATAACCAAAGGAGTCTAGACTATTGAAGTTCTAAATAAAACGTGTAAAAGTTTAAAAATACACCAAAACATAGTCAAGTCTTGAAATCATTCTATGGTCTAACAAACAGAACGTGTGGACTTCCCTGGTGGCTCAATGGTAAAGACACAGGTTTGATCCCTGATCTGGGAAGATTCCACATGTCATGGAGCAATTAAGTCCACGCATCACACCTACTGAGCCTGTGCTCTAGAGCCCAATGTGCCCTTGAGCCCATGCTCCATAACAAGAGAAGTCACCGCAATGAGAAGCCTGGGTACTGCAACTAGAGAGTAGCCCCTGCTCACCACATTTAGAGAAAAGCCAGCCCAACTACGAAGACCCAGCACCACCAAAAACAAATAAATTTAAAAAATTAAAACCCTAAAAATAGAATGTGTGGAATGAATAATGACAGTAGCATTCCCACTGTAGAGCTCTCATCTTCTGATTGATTCACAGATATAGAAAGAGCTCCAGGATCCGCTGATAAGTGAAAAGTGCATGGAGCAAAGCAGTATGTGTCCTATATTGCCATTTGAATACGAAAGTGGTGAAAATGTAGATATTTGCTTTCATTTTCACAAAGAAAAATGAGCAGGTAAATGGTACTCCTCTGTGGATTCCTTGTTTTACCAGTTTGACTTCTGAACCATGTAAATATGCTACCTATTCAAAACCTGGATTCCCAGGTGGCACTAGTGGTAAAGAACCCACCAGCCAATGTAGGATACTTAAGAGATGCAGGTTTGATCCCTGGGTCAGGAAGATTGCCTGGAGAAAAGCATTGCACCTTCGCCTGGGAAATCCCATGGACAGAGAAACCTGCTGGGCTACAGTCCATAGAGTCGCACAGCATCAGACATGACTGAAGCAACTGAGCACGGACCCACGCGCATGCTGTTCAAAACCATAACAACAGCAAATATAGCTACAGATTATTGGTGGGAGGCCTCCGTCTCCAATGAGCTAGGAAATATAAGCCCTCCTTAAACTTTTCCCTTAGACACTTGCTTCTGTGATCTATTTCTAGCATTTGGTATCTTTTCCCTTTACAAGTGAACACAGCTTCCACCTGAGAAAGCCCAGAGCAACTGGGTAGCCTTAACAAACTTGCGTCTTTGGAGAACTGTTTACATAAATCCAACCAGAAAGTAAATTATGCATGTTTTCAAACTTCAGTTGGAATTAGAGTGAATTGGAGTGTTTTGATAAAATTTGAACTCTATTAGTCAAAAAGGAAAAAAGTACATTTTTATTTCTCCTAACCTCTAACTGAAATGAAGCAGTACCTTTTTGTTATGGTGTAAGCAACAGACCAAATAATATCAATAGCAGCTATGACCTTGTCACCAATAGAAATCAGACAGTCTCATATCACATTACAATTGTTATAGATAATCTCAAAATATCCTCCTCATCATCATGCTCATCCTCATCAGAAATTATGATAGTTATTAGACTTACCACTAGATCTTATTATTTCTAAGTTTGTAAAGTTATACCTATATCTATATCTATCTATGTAAAACTATATTACAAATTTTCAAGCAGTTGCATAACTTTTTCCATGTGATTGACTCCTTGGTAATCCTACATATTTTAGTTTTGAAATGTTAAAACTATAAAACTCTTAGAAGAATAAATACAGGCATAAATCTCTATAACCTTGGATTAGGCAATGGTTTCTAGAGCATGACACCAAAGTATAAAAAAAAACTTGAAAAACCAGATTAATTGGACTTCATCAAAATGTAAAATGTTTGTGATTCATATGATGCCACCAAGAAAGTGAAAAAAAAAAAAAACCACGCATAAGGTATGGGAGAAACTATCTGCCGACCATATATCTGACAAGGGACTTGCATCCACAACATATAAAGAACTCCTATAAAACAATAATAAAAAGGCAAACAAACCAATTAAAAAATGGACAAAGCATTTGAATACACATTTTTCCCAAAATATGCAAACAGCCAATAAGCACATGAAAAAGGTGCTTAGCATCTTTAGTCATTGTGCTCACTCAGCCGTGTCTGACTCTGCGACCCCATGGACTGTAGCCCGCCAGGCTTCTCTGTCCATGGGATTCTTTAGGCAAGAATACTGGCGTGGGTTGCCGTGCCCTCCTTCAGGGCAATCTTCCCTATGCAGGGATCGAACCCATGCCTCTTGCATCTCCTGCATTAGCAGGCAGATTTTGTACTGCTAGCACCACCTGGGACGTCCAAGAGAAATTCAAATCAAAAGAACAAGATACTACTTTACACACACTAGGATGACGATAATTTCTTTTTAAAAAATTAATACCAAATATTGGTAAGGTAAGTATGTCAGAAATTGAAAGCCTCCCACATTGCTGGTGAGCGCCACTCTGGAAAACAGCTTGACAGTTCCTCAAAAGGTTAAACACAGAGTTACACGTAACTTAGCAATTCCACTCTTACGCATATGCCCAAGAGAAATGAAAGCATGTCAACACAAAAACTTGCACGCCAATGTTCATAGCAGCATTATTCATAGTAACCAAAAGGCAAAATCAATTCAAATGTTCATCTGTGAATAGGTGAACAAATTGTGGTGTATCTGTGCACTAGAATATGATTCAGTCAAGCAAGTCAGACACAAAAAACCAAATATTGTATGGTTGTGTTTCTGTGAGATAAATCCCACTGACCAGGGATATGCATATGACTGATCTGGGAACATACATGTCTGTGAACAAAACTCTGTAAAACCTTTAAAATAAAGAATAAAATAAAATAAAATAAAAAATAATAAAAAAAAAAGAAAGTAGAACAGTGGTTACCAGGGACTGGGGGCCGAGGAATGGGACATTACTATTTAATAGACAGAAAATTCTAGAGATGGAGAGTGGTGATGGTTGCACAACAATGTGAATGCTCTTAATGCCAAATTCTAAGGACTTGCATCCACAACATATAAAGAACTCCTATAAAACAATAATAAAAAGGCAAACAAACCAATTAAAAAATGGACAAAGCATTTGAATACACATTTTTCCCAAAATATGCAAACAGCCAATAAGCACATGAAAAAGGTGCTTAGCATCTTTAGTCATTGTGCTCACTCAGCCGTGTCTGACTCTGCGACCCCATGGACTGTAGCCCGCCAGGCTTCTCTGTCCATGGGATTCTTTAGGCAAGAATACTGGCGTGGGTTGCCGTGCCCTCCTTCAGGGCAATCTTCCCTATGCAGGGATCGAACCCATGCCTCTTGCATCTCCTGCATTAGCAGGCAGATTTTGTACTGCTAGCACCACCTGGGACGTCCAAGAGAAATTCAAATCAAAAGAACAAGATACTACTTTACACACACTAGGATGACGATAATTTCTTTTTAAAAAATTAATACCAAATATTGGTAAGGTAAGTATGTCAGAAATTGAAAGCCTCCCACATTGCTGGTGAGCGCCACTCTGGAAAACAGCTTGACAGTTCCTCAAAAGGTTAAACACAGAGTTACACGTAACTTAGCAATTCCACTCTTACGCATATGCCCAAGAGAAATGAAAGCATGTCAACACAAAAACTTGCACGCCAATGTTCATAGCAGCATTATTCATAGTAACCAAAAGGCAAAATCAATTCAAATGTTCATCTGTGAATAGGTGAACAAATTGTGGTGTATCTGTGCACTAGAATATGATTCAGTCAAGCAAGTCAGACACAAAAAACCAAATATTGTATGGTTGTGTTTCTGTGAGATAAATCCCACTGACCAGGGATATGCATATGACTGATCTGGGAACATACATGTCTGTGAACAAAACTCTGTAAAACCTTTAAAATAAAGAATAAAATAAAATAAAATAAAATAAAAAATAATAAAAAAAAAAGAAAGTAGAACAGTGGTTACCAGGGACTGGGGGCCGAGGAATGGGACATTACTATTTAATAGACAGAAAATTCTAGAGATGGAGAGTGGTGATGGTTGCACAACAATGTGAATGCTCTTAATGCCACTGAACTGTACACTTCAAAATGGTAAGGACTTCCCTAGTGGCCCAGCAGTTAAGATGCTGCACTTTCACTGCAGGGGGCGCAATTTCAATCCCTGAACCTGAAGTCTGAGATGCTGCCAGGCACGGCTAAAGATGACTGATCTGGGAACATACATGCCTGTGAACAACAAAACTCGGTAAAAATTTTTAAAAAAAATTGGAAAAGAAAAGAAAAAAAGAATTCAAAGATGAATTTTAAGTTTATACATATTTTACCACATCAAGAAAGAGCATGGGGGCTTCCCTGGTGGTCCACTGGGTAGGGAGTCTGCCTTGCAGTGCCAGGGTCACTGGTTCGATCCCTGGCCTGGGAGGATTCCAGGTGCCACAGAGCAGCTGGACAGGTGTGTCCAATTGCGAGCCAGTGCTCTGGAGCGCATGTACCCAGAGCTGGTGCTCTGCAACAAGAGAGGCCACTGCGATGGGAGGCCCACACAGGCCAAAGAACAAAGATGGATGTAGGATAAAGAAATAAAAACATCAATCAAATGAGGCCAAAATTTTTAAAAAACTAAAAAAAAAAAGAGAATAAAGTATTGGTATGTACTGTAGCATGGATGGGCCTTGAAAACATTATGTTAACTGAAAGAAGCCAGACACAAAACATATGTATCCTATCACTCCATTGATGATATATACATAATAACCATAAAAAGCAGATTAATGGTTGCCCCGGGTTGGGAGAAGGGGAGGATGAAGACTTGCTGCTAATGGGTACAAGATTTCCTTTGAGGATTATGATATTTTAAAATTCAATATTGCTGTTTCTTTTTTTTTTTTTTGGCTGCAGTATAGAGCATGCAGGATCTTAGCTTCCCCACCAGGGTTTAATCCCATGCCTCCACAGTGAAAGTGCAGAGTCCTAAACCCTGGACTGTTAGGGGATTCCCAATACTGTTAATTCCTGCACAGCCCTGTAAACATGCCCCAAACCCATTGATTATATACTATAAATGGGTAACATTTATGGTGTATAAAATACACTCAGACAAAATTGTTTAAAAAACTGGGAAGAAGCAACATTATCATTATTTGTAGATGCTATGTATACCAGGCAAGCACAACAAAATCAACAGAAAAACCATTCTAAACCATAGGGTGCAGGAGAGTAAATGGACACCAAAATGACATAAAACCAAATGCATTTCCATGCATAAACCACAACTACTTAGTATAAAGGAAAGATAGATTCCATTTACAAGAGAACAATGATGTATGTATAAAGTTGACCCATGTAGAAAGTTATCAAGGAAAATACAATATGTAGATGAAAGATTGTAAATGCAACTAAGGTACGTAAAGGAATAATTCTAATGGAAAGACATACTTTACTCCTGGCTAGAAACATTCAATATTACAAAGACATCAATTTTCCCTAAATCAATCACTGTGTTTAACATGGTCCCAATAAACATATAAACAGACAAAGGACTTGAGAGCAAGAACAAATAAACTGAGGCAAAGATTCTTATGGAAAAAATGCACTATTAGCCAGAAAAACTCTGTAGGAGAAAAGCAGTGAGAGGGAATAGGCCTAACTCATATAAAGCACATTATAAAAGTGTCATTAATTAAAGCCATTCCGAACAGGTCCACTACTAGACAGAAAAATCCATGGAAAACAGATCCAAGGACATATGGGAATTTAGTAGATGATAAATTTGGCTTTTTAAATTAGTAAGGGAACACTCCATTTCAAATGGTAGCGGAATGACTTTAACAGGCCTTTCAAAGCCTGACATAAACCCCAAAGTCATAAAAAGATTTATAGATCTCACTACAAAAAAGTAAAAGTTTCTGCATAGAGAAAAATAATGAAAAACAAACACTAACGCAATATGTAATCTAGCCTTAGGCTCTGTGCCCTTGCTGTTCCCTCTCACTGGAGCACTCTTTTCCCAGATGGATAGAGGCACATTCTCTCTACTTCTGTGAGGGGTCCTTCTTAGTTTCCCTCACTGCCACCTCCTCATCCCCTCAGCCCTGTCTCAGTCTCTTGACCCTCTCTCTTCAGTATTTGCTCCCTCAGTGATTTCCTCTTGTCTCATAGCTTTAAATTGCAAAGTTGTATTTGTTTGTAAGTCAACCCCCAAATATATATATATATATATATATATATATACATACATACACACACATATATATCCCAGATTTCTCTCTAGCACACCAGTCTAGAACGCATCCAACTTCCTACTGGACATCATCACTTAGTTGTCCAATAAGCAGCTTATGTGCAAAGCTGAATTTCTGATCTTCCCACAACCTTCTAAAACTTCATTATTCACAAACTTTCCCATCTCAGCTGACGGCAAGTCCATCATTTCAGTGTTAGGGCCCAAAATCTTGGAGTCATCCTTGACTCCTCCCCTCTCATACCCTACATTTAATATTTCAGGAAGTGCTTTTATCTCTACCTTTAAAATGTAACCAGGGGACTTCCGTGGTAGCACAGTGGATAAGAATCCAGCTGCCAGTGCAGGGGACATGGGCATTGGAATCCTGATCCGGGAGGATTCTGAATGCTGTGGAGCAACTAAACCTGCACACCACAACTACTGAGGCTGTGCGCCAGAATCAACTACTGAGCCTGCATGCTGCAACTACTGAAGCCTGTGCACTTAGAGACGGTACTCCACAATGAGAGAAGCCACCAGAAGGAGAAGCCCACACACTGCAACTTGAAAGTAGCCCCTGCTCTCTGCAATTTGAGAAAGCCTATGTGCAGCAACAAAGACCCAGTACGGCCAAAAAAGAAATAAATAAAGCAGTATGTACATGTCCAAAAATGGTTAAAAATATAACCAGAATCCAATTACTTTTACCCTTACCATTGCTGACACCCTGTTGCAAGTCACCATTGTTCCTTGAGTAGGCGATGACAACAGACTGTAAACGATTCTCTTTACTTTTATCTTTCCTTCATAAAGTCCATCTTCAATACGACAGTCAGATTGATCTTTCAGAAGTGAAAGCATGTCACATCACTTTCACATACAAAACTCTCCAGTGGCTCCCATCCAGTTCACAGTAAAAGGCAAAATCCATTCAGTGCTTGACAAGGCCCTTCATGATCTAGACCTTCTTTATCCTCATGATGTCATCTATTTAAATTGGAAAACTCTGGATCTGGTGCTCCTGATCCCTCTTAGCCTACTCTACTTTTTCTTTTACCCATAGCACCTACTTACCTAGTACAGAATGAATTTATTACTACATGTATTGTCTGCTTCTGTCTTCCTTCACTTGATTGCGTGAACCACAGGGGCAAGATTTTTGTCTGTCTTCTTTGGTGCTGTAATCCAAGAGTCTAGAATTGTGCTTGGCACAGAGTAAGTACTTAATAAACATTTTTATTTATGTATGTATGTCTTTATTTTTGGCTATTTCTCACTGCTGCCATAGGCTCTTCTCTAGTTGCAGGGAGTGGGGGCTACTCTCTAGCTGAGGTGAGTAGGCTTCCTGTTGCAGTGACTGCTCTCCTTGTGGAGCTCAGGCTCTAGGGCACAAGGGCATCAACAGTTGTGGCCCATGGGCTCCATAGGTGGAGCTCCGAGGCTCTAGAGCACAGGCTCCATAGTTGTGGCTCACGGGTTTAGCTGCTCCGCAGCATGTGGGATCTTCCTGGATCAGGGATCGAACATGTGCCTCCTGCATTGGCAGGCAAACTCTTCACCACTGAGCTACCAGGGAAGCCCAATAAATATTTTTGAAATGCCTGAATATCTACATGTTTTAACTTCTCACTTCCTTCAGGTTTCTGCCAAAATGCCACTTTATAAGAAAGCCCTTCCCTGGCCACTATGCATAAAATGGCAACGCCACCATGTCAGGCATTTCGTAGCTCTTTTAAATGTTTTATTCATTTATTATACTTAGCATCACTTGGCATTTTTTTTTTTTATTGTCTGTCTCTCTCCATTAAAATATAAGGTCTGTGAGGTCAGGGGCTTTTCTTTGTTCACTGCTGTTCCTACTGGATAGTTAGTAGGTACTCAATAAACATCTAATGAAAGACTGAACAAATACCACAGATAAATGGGGAGTTTATTAATATTTATTAAGAATAATTTCCTCCTTTGACAATGGAGGAAGAATATACAATGGGGGCTGAAAGCATGTCACATCACTTTCACATACAAAACTCTCCAGTGGCTCCCATCCAGTTCACAGTAAAAGGCAAAATCCATTCAGTGCTTGACAAGGCCCTTCATGATCTAGACCTTCTTTATCCTCATGATGTCATCTATTTAAATTGGAAAACTCTGGATCTGGTGCTCCTGATCCTCTTAGCCTACTCTACTTTTTCTTTTACCCATAGCACCTACTTACCTAGTACAGAATGAATTTATTACTACATGTATTGTCTGCTTCTGTCTTCCTTCACTTGATTGCGTGAACCACAGGGGCAAGATTTTTGTCTGTCTTCTTTGGTGCTGTAATCCAAGAGTCTAGAATTGTGCTTGGCACAGAGTAAGTACTTAATAAACATTTTTATTTATGTATGTATGTCTTTATTTTTGGCTATTTCTCACTGCTGCCATAGGCTCTTCTCTAGTTGCAGGGAGCGGGGGCTACTCTCTAGCTGAGGTGAGTAGGCTTCCTGTTGCAGTGACTGCTCTCCTTGTGGAGCTCAGGCTCTAGGGCACAAGGGCATCAACAGTTGTGGCCCATGGGCTCCATAGGTGGAGCTCCGAGGCTCTAGAGCACAGGCTCCATAGTTGTGGCTCACGGGTTTAGCTGCTCCGCAGCATGTGGGATCTTCCTGGATCAGGGATCGAACATGTGCCTCCTGCATTGGCAGGCAAACTCTTCACCACTGAGCTACCAGGGAAGCCCAATAAATATTTTTGAAATGCCTGAATATCTACATGTTTTAACTTCTCACTTCCTTCAGGTTTCTGCCAAAATGCCACTTTATAAGAAAGCCCTTCCCTGGCCACTATGCATAAAATGGCAACGCCACCATGTCAGGCATTTCGTAGCTCTTTTAAATGTTTTATTCATTTATTATACTTAGCATCACTTGGCATTTTTTTTTTTTATTGTCTGTCTCTCTCCATTAAAATATAAGGTCTGTGAGGTCAGGGGCTTTTCTTTGTTCACTGCTGTTCCTACTGGATAGTTAGTAGGTACTCAATAAACATCTAATGAAAGACTGAACAAATACCACAGATAAATGGGGGAGTTTTATTAATATTTATTAAGGAATAATTTCCTCCTTTGACAATGGAGGGAAGAATATACAATGGGAGAAAGACAGTCTCTAGCAAATGTTATTGGGAAAGCTGGACAGCTGCATTTAAATCAGTGAAGTTAGAGCATTCACTCAGATTATACACAAAAATAAACTCAAAATGACTTAAAGACTTACTATCAGACATAACACTGTAAAACTAATAGAAGAGAATATAGACAAGATATTCTTTGACATAAATCATAGCAATTTTTTTCTTAGATCAGACTCCCAAGTCAATAGAAATAAAAGCAGAAATAAACAAATGGGACCTAATCAAACATATAAGCTTTTGCACAACAAAAGAAACTATATATATAAAAAGTTAATCTATGATCTATGTACTGGGAGAAAATCTCTGCAAATGATGTGACCAACAGGGGATTAGTTTGCAAAATATACAAACAGCTCATATAACTCAATATCAAGAAAAACACAAACAACCCAATCAAAAAATTGCAAAAGACCTAAAAAGACATTTCTCCAGAGAAGACATACAGATGGCCAAAATGCATATGAAGAGATGCTCAACATCACCAATTATCAGAGAAATGCAAATCTTAAATGACAAAAGGTATCTCACTCCTATCAGAATGTGTACATGCATGCTAAGTCATGTCCAACCCAATGGACTGTGGCCCGCCAGGCTCCTCTGCCCATAGGATTCTCCAAGCGAAGAGACTAGAGTGGGTTTCCATGCCCTCCTCCAGCAGATTTTCCAATCCACAACCATTTTTCCATGCTTTAACTTCTCACTTCCTTCAGGTTTCTGCCAAAATGCCACTTTATAAGAAAGCCCTTCCCTGGCCACTATGCATAAAATGGCAACGCCACCATGTCAGGCATTTCGTAGCTCTTTTAAATGTTTTATTCATTTATTATACTTAGCATCACTTGGCATTTTTTTTTTTTATTGTCTGTCTCTCTCCATTAAAATATAAGGTCTGTGAGGTCAGGGGCTTTTCTTTGTTCACTGCTGTTCCTACTGGATAGTTAGTAGGTACTCAATAAACATCTAATGAAAGACTGAACAAATACCACAGATAAATGGGGGAGTTTTATTAATATTTATTAAGGAATAATTTCCTCCTTTGACAATGGAGGGAAGAATATACAATGGGAGAAAGACAGTCTCTAGCAAATGTTATTGGGAAAGCTGGACAGCTGCATTTAAATCAGTGAAGTTAGAGCATTCACTCAGATTATACACAAAAATAAACTCAAAATGACTTAAAGACTTACTATCAGACATAACACTGTAAAACTAATAGAAGAGAATATAGACAAGATATTCTTTGACATAAATCATAGCAATTTTTTTCTTAGATCAGACTCCCAAGTCAATAGAAATAAAAGCAGAAATAAACAAATGGGACCTAATCAAACATATAAGCTTTTGCACAACAAAAGAAACTATATATATAAAAAGTTAATCTATGATCTATGTACTGGGAGAAAATCTCTGCAAATGATGTGACCAACAGGGGATTAGTTTGCAAAATATACAAACAGCTCATATAACTCAATATCAAGAAAAACACAAACAACCCAATCAAAAAATTGCAAAAGACCTAAAAAGACATTTCTCCAGAGAAGACATACAGATGGCCAAAATGCATATGAAGAGATGCTCAACATCACCAATTATCAGAGAAATGCAAATCTTAAATGACAAAAAGGTATCTCACTCCTATCAGAATGTGTACATGCATGCTAAGTCATGTCCAACCCAATGGACTGTGGCCCGCCAGGCTCCTCTGCCCATAGGATTCTCCAAGCGAAGAGACTAGAGTGGGTTTCCATGCCCTCCTCCAGCAGATTTTCCAAGTCCACATCTCTTACATTTCCTGCATTGGCAGGTGGGTTCTTTACCACTAGCTACCACCTGGGAAGCCCTCCCATCAGAATGCCCATCATCAAAAAGTCTACAAATAATAAATGCTGGAGAAGGCATGAAGCAAAGGCTAACCTCCTACATCGCTGGTGAGAATATAAATTGGTGCAGCTACTATGGAGAACAGCATGGCGGTTTCTTAAAAAACTAAAAATAGAATTACTATATAATCCAGCGATCTCACTCCTGGGCAGATGAAACTATAATTAGATAATGCAACCCTATGTTCACAGCAACACTATTTACAATAGCCAGGACATGGAAGTAACTTACATGTCCATTGACAGATAAATAGATAAAGATGATGTGGTGTATATATATATATATATCTTAGAATATGGCTCAGTCATTAAAAAAGAACAAAATATTGCATTTACAGCACATGGATGGAGTCAGAGATTGTCACACTTAGTGAAGTATTTCAGAAAGAGAAGGACAAATGATATTATTTATATGGGGAATCAAGTTTTTCAAAAGTGATACAAAAAGACTTATTTACAAAACAGAAACAGAGTCATGGAGTTCAAAAACAAACTTATGGGTCAAAAACAAAAGAGGAAATGTGTGTGTGTGGAGCCAGACAAATTAACAGCTTGAGATGAAGATATACACATTTTATTTATATATATATATATATATATATATATATATATATCCTAATTATAATTATGGTATACTATATAATATGCAATATTTTATACATTATTATATATAACATATTATTATATGTTATATATTTTTATATGATATATTATACTTTATATATTATATATCATTACATATTGTATATATCATATATCATTACATATTATATTTTATTATATAGAATACATTATATGTATTGTTTATATTATCTATTATAATTATAAGAAATCATAATTTTATAATTATAATAAAGCACAGTTTTTTAGTTTTGAAATCTGTGACTTTGTTTCTGTTTTGTAAATAAGGTTTTTTTGGTGTATATATATATATAAATTATTTAATAAAATATAATATTTAATAATGTATAATATTTTACTATATTATTATGTAATATATAATATTAATTCATAATAAATTAGTATAATAAATATATGATATATACATATATATTATATATCATATAATATTATATGATACAATATAATATATAATATGAATTTAAAATATTAGTACTACTTAGTATATAATAATTCTATATGTTTTACATATATTGTTTTTGGTTTTGAACTTATGGCTAAAAAACAAAGGGGAAATGAAGATGGAGAAGCTCTGTACAGTCACTAAAAACAAGACCTGGAGCTGACTATGGCTCAGATCATGAGCTCCTTATTGCAAAATTCAGACATAAATTGAAGAAAGTAGGGAAAACCACTAGGCCATTCATGTATGACCTAAATCAAATCCCTTATGATTACAGAGTGGAAGTTACAAATAGATTCAATGAATTAGATCCGATAGAGTGTCTGAAGAACTATGGATGGAGATTCGTAACACTACATAGGAGGCAGTGATCAAAAACCATCCCCAAGAAAATGGAATAAGGAAAATGGTTGCCCGACGAGGCCTTACAAATAGCTGAGAAATGAAGAGATGCAAAAGACAAATGAGAAAAGGAAAGATGAATGCTGACTTCCAGAGAACAGCAAGAAGAGATAAGAAAGCCTTCTCATGTGAACAATGCAAAGAAATGGAGGAAAACAACAGAATAGGAAAGACTAGAGATCTCTACAAGAAAATCAGAGATACCAAGGGTACATTTCATGCAAAGATAGGCCCAATAAAGGACAGAAACCTAACAGAAGCAGAAAATAATAGGAAAACATGGAAAGAATAAACAGAAGAACTATGCGAAAAAGATCTCAATGACCCAGATGACCATGATGGTTTGAACACTCACCTAGAGCCAGATATCTTAGAATGTGAAGCCAAGTGGGCCCTAGGAAGCATTACTATGAACAAAGCTAGTGGAATTTCAGTTGAGCTACTTCAAATATGAAAAGATGCTGCTGCTAAAGTGTTGCACTCAATATGTCAACAAATCTGGAAAAT
The DNA here is from genome assembly GCA_022376925.1 of Tragulus kanchil. Taxonomy (NCBI): domain Eukaryota; kingdom Metazoa; phylum Chordata; class Mammalia; order Artiodactyla; family Tragulidae; genus Tragulus; species Tragulus kanchil. The sequence continues at coordinate 12,466,255 of JAIOJX010000001.1, forward strand.
TCAACAGTGGCCTCAGGACTGGAAAAAGTCAGTTTTCATTCTAATACCAAAGAAGGGCAATGCCAAAGAATGTTCAAACTACCACACAATTGCACTTATTTCACACGCTAGCAAAGTAATGCTTAAAATCCTCCAAGCTAGACTTCAATAGTACATGAACTGAGAACTTCCAGATGTACTAGTTGGATTTAGAAAAGGCAGAGGAACCAGAGATCAAATTGCCAACATCCATCGCACCATAGAAGGAGCAACGGAATTGCAGAAAAACATCTACTTCTGTTTCATTGACTATGTCAAAGTCTTCGACTGTGTGCATCACAACAAACTGGAAAATTCTTAAAGAGATGGGAATGCTAGATCATCTTACCTGTCTCCTGTGAAACCTGTATGCAGGACAAGAAGCAACAGTTAGAACTGGACATGGAACAATGGATTGCATTCACGTTGGGAAAGGAGTACATCAAGGCTGTATAGTGTCACCCTGCTTATTTAACTTATATGCACATATATCATGTGAAATGTCAGTCTGGATGAAGCACAAGCTGGAGTCAATATTGCCAGGACAAATATCAATAACCTCAGGTATGCATATGAGACCACCCTTATGACAGAAAGCGAAGGGGAACTAAAAAGCCTCTTGCTGAAGGTGAAAGAGGAAAGTGAAAAACATGGCCTAAAATTCACATTGAGAAAACAAAGATCATGGCATCCAGTCCCATCACTTCATGGCAAATAGATGGGCAAACAATGGAAACAGTGACAGAGTTTGTTTTCTTGCATTCCAAAATCACCGTAGATAGTGACCGCAGTCATGAAATTAAAAGACAACTGCTCCTTGAAAGAAAAGCTATGACAAACCTAGACAGGGTATTCAAAAGCAGAGACATCACTTTGCCGACAAAGGTCCATTTAGTCAAAGCTATGGTTTTCCCAGTAGTCATGTATGGACGTGGTAGCTGGACCATAAAGAAGGCTGAGCAGGGAAGAACTGATGCCCTTGAACTGTGGTGCTGGAGAAGGCTCTTGAGAGTTCCTTGGACTGCAAGGAAATCAAACCAGTCAATCTTAAAGGAAATCAACATTGATTTTTCACTGGAAGGACTGATGCTGAAGCTCCAATATTTTGGTCACCTGTTGTGAAGAGATGACTCACTGGAAAAGACCATGCTGCAGGGAAAAATAGAAGGCAGTAGGAGAAAGGGACAACAGACGATGAGATGGATGGATGGCATCACTGAGTCAATGGATATGAGTTTGAGCAAGCTCCAGGAGATTATGAAGGACAGGGAAGCCCGGTGTGCTGCAGTCCATGGGGTCACAAAGAGTGGGACATGACCGAGCAACTGAACTGAACTGATAGTTGTTACTCTTCTGCGTTCCTGTCACCTGTACCCTTCTTGTTGCACAGCCCATGCAACCTTTTCTTTACTGTTTCTGCTGCTCCACTTTCTTATTTAACTCATTCCTAATTCTCTTCTGTCTCTGAAACTGACCTCCAAAACAACCTCATCTCTGTCTTATTTTCCAGACTTTTTTTTTTTTGTACTGGATTTGTCCCCATGCATCATACTTTTCTACTGTTAAATTATTTTCCTTGCTTGGCTTCATTGACAGTGAGTTCTCTATCTCCCTCTGCCCTTTCCTCAGGTTCTTTTGCTAAATTCCTTCCCAAATTTTCAGTAAGTGTCTCTTTTTCTATTTCAGTAACTTCATCCTCTCAGAAACCCTTGGAAAGTATTATTAGTGTTTTGCAGTTAGATCCTAGAAATATAGCTTGGAATCTGACATCTCTCCTGAATTCTCCCTTCTTTCTTTCTTTCTTTCTTTTGCGGGGTGGGGGGAGCACTTCTGTTGATCTTTCATTCATTTATCTCTGTTCTTTGGCCTGTGTGGGCCTCCCATCACAGTGGCCTCTCTCACTGCAGAGCACCGGCTCTGGACGCATGCGCTCCAGAGCTCTGGCTCGGTAGCTGAACACATCAGTCCAGCCACTCTGCGGCACGTGGGATCTTCCCAGGCCAGGGATCGAACCGGCGCCCCTTGCACTGCAAGGCAGTGTCCTTACCCACTGGACCACCAGAGAAGACCTCTTCCTTATTTCTTAACTGCCTCTTCTTAAACATTCCTCTCTATGCATCCTCCAGGGAAGAATAACAAGTACTTGCCACTTACTATATAGAATGTGATGTACTGTGTATACATTCTCCCACTTAATCTTCTCAGTATAAAGGCTGATACCGTCATCCTGGATCTACAGATGTGGAAACTGGAAGTCAAAGTAAAAATTTCTTACCAAAAGCCACAAAGTATAAAGAAGTCAGTGCTTAAGGTCAAGTATTTCTAATTTCTATTGTCATTCTCTTTTTGCATATGCAACACTACAAGTTATGGACAAAATGTCTAAAACCAAACTTATGATTCCCCTCTACTTCAAAACCAGTTCTTCCTCTAGACTTCTATATTTCTGCTAATGATGCCACCAGTGATACACACTGGGGATTTCAGACTCATCCTGAACTTTTTTCTTCCTCCCTGTCCACATCCAGCCAATGGTCTGCCTGGCACTAGCATTTTCATTCTCTCCCATCTGCCATTCTTCCTTGTAGATCAGTTTCTACCCCTCTCATTTAGCTACCTCGATTTGCCACTGAACTTGTTTTGTGCTCTCGAGTCTTACCCACCTTCCACATGTTTTCCACTTCCTGAGTTCTCTATCTCCCTCTGCCCTTTCCTCAGGTTCTTTTGCTAAATTCCTTCCCAAATTTTCAGTAAGTGTCTCTTTTTCTATTTCAGTAACTTCATCCTCTCAGAAACCCTTGGAAAGTATTATTAGTGTTTTGCAGTTAGATCCTAGAAATATAGCTTGGAATCTGACATCTCTCCTGAATTCTCCCTTCTTTCTTTCTTTCTTTCTTTTGCGGGGTGGGGGGAGCACTTCTGTTGATCTTTCATTCATTTATCTCTGTTCTTTGGCCTGTGTGGGCCTCCCATCACAGTGGCCTCTCTCACTGCAGAGCACCGGCTCTGGACGCATGCGCTCCAGAGCTCTGGCTCGGTAGCTGAACACATCAGTCCAGCCACTCTGCGGCACGTGGGATCTTCCCAGGCCAGGGATCGAACCGGCGCCCCTTGCACTGCAAGGTGGTGTCCTTACCCACTGGACCACCAGAGAAGACCTCTCCCTTATTTCTTAACTGCCTCTTCTTAAACATTCCTCTCTATGCATCCTCCAGGGAAGAATAACAAGTACTTGCCACTTACTATATAGAATGTGATGTACTGTGTATACATTCTCCCACTTAATCTTCTCAGTATAAAGGCTGATACCGTCATCCTGGATCTACAGATGTGGAAACTGGAAGTCAAAGTAAAAATTTCTTACCAAAAGCCACAAAGTATAAAGAAGTCAGTGCTTAAGGTCAAGTATTTCTAATTTCTATTGTCATTCTCTTTTTGCATATGCAACACTACAAGTTATGGACAAAATGTCTAAAACCAAACTTATGATTCCCCTCTACTTCAAAACCAGTTCTTCCTCTAGACTTCTATATTTCTGCTAATGATGCCACCAGTGATACACACTGGGGATTTCAGACTCATCCTGAACTTTTTTCTTCCTCCCTGTCCACATCCAGCCAATGGTCTGCCTGGCACTAGCATTTTCATTCTCTCCCATCTGCCATTCTTCCTTGTAGATCAGTTTCTACCCCTCTCATTTAGCTACCTCGATTTGCCACTGAACTTGTTTTGTGCTCTCGAGTCTTACCCACCTTCCACATGTACCACCCAATCCATTTATCCATCTTCCTCTAAGCCAAGTTCCATCCATCTCTAGCCTCCATTTCCCCATCAGTAAATGAAACGACTGGTTGGATTATAATAGAGACTCCTGTTTCCCCCTGTGACCCCTTTTATTTTTAACCTGTGCGGCCCATGATTAGAAAATTTTTCTAATGTTAAAATTTTCATGTTAAACAAGTATCTTGTTTCCCCACTTAAAAAAATTCATTAGACTTTCATAACTGCCAATCACTGCTTCTGACCAGTTTCTCCCAGTTTGATTGATTCCAGCCTACAACAAATAGTATTGACTTTGTGGTTGATCTGCACAGCTTTATTATGGAGAAGTACATGGTTCCCTTTAATCTTCCAGATTCTTTCCCTTATAGATTGCTACAGAATATTGAGCATGGTTCTCTGTCATCCTGACAATTGCTCCTGAACTTCCGGTGTAGTTGTCTGGCGGCCATTGGGTGAGTAATCTCTAAGGACTATTCCAGCTCTGGCAGTCTGTTATTCCTACAGTACAGCACTGATCATGTATCTTCCCTGTTGATTATTCTGCAAGGGCTCCCCATTGCCTCCTAAATTAACTACAAACTACTTAGCCTGGAATTCAAAGCCTGCCATGCTCAAGCCCTTAACACAATGTTTTTTTCAAATTGTGAGCTGACAGCCGTGCTTGCATGAGCAACAAACTATTAAGCACTAGCATACATGCAGAGTTTACTGTTCTAATCACAAATAAAACTGACAACAAAGTTAATCCAACACATATTTAATGATATACCTAATGGTTATTGTGTTGGGTGGTAATTAGTCATAAATGGTAAGCAGTTCGCATAAATGATTGTAATTAGTATTACTTTTCCACACTCACACCAATTTTTCCAGTTTCCTTCCATACTATTAGTTCTTCAGCATCCCTAATCAGCATCCGTGCTAATAATTTTCGCTGATACCATGCACCATTTAATCATCATCATCTCATACATGCACACACTCTTCCATACATTATGAGACAAAAGGTCCTGGCTCTTGCTCTCCAGCAGCTGAGCTTTTGCTGTGCCCCCAGCCCACTGTCTCCTGCCACCTGAGACTGAGGTCCCTCTGTGACAAGGTCACTGCTTTGTCTCTTTCTTCCTGCCCAGCCCCCAAGTCCAAGCCCAAAGCCTCTTCTACTCATCCTTATATTTGGGATGCTCTGAGGGGCTCATTTCCATTTCAACACCAGAAGGCTTCCGACTGCGGAAATCCAGTCCTTTACCACGATATGGCTTCAGAGAGAGGAGAAGCTACAGTAAGTTCCTGGGTTGTGTTGGTGGAAGGAGAAAGGCCAGTAAGAGAAGGGCTTCTCCCCATGGGTGCCCATGCAAGGCCGGTGGACCCTGTGTGGACAAAAGGAACACTGGAAGAAAGACTGCTGTCGATGTGTCTTTTGCAAACAGCCAGGGCATTGGCAGAGGGAATGTCCCAGATGCCTGAGAGTGACGGGGGGCCCTCAGCCATTTATGGCTTTGCAATCAGAAGACCAACAGGGCCCAAGGCCAAAGGTGGCTCTGCCTAAAATACTACCTACATAACTAATGTCCAATCTCGGGTGGTCATTGATGTGGCTGACCATTTGACAGAAGTTCTAACAGACACTGGTGCAGCCTTCTCAGTCTTAACCCAAAGGATTGGAAACCTTAGCAGTCATAAGGAGCATGTAATGGAGTTGTCAGGAAAGAAACAGGGGCACACTTTCCTGGAGCCTATTTTGTGCAATGCTAATGGACAGCTCTTTTTGCATTCGTTTCTGTTTGTACCTGATTGTCCTTTCCCTTTAATGGGGAGAGATTTATTAACTAAGTTAGGGGCCACTCTGTCTCTAGAGGAGAAAGGGAACCACCCTCACTGGGTAATTAATATAAACAAAGAGTTATTCATGATCATGATTTAGTTGGATTGGGTAATGGATTTCAATAGGGATGGGTTAAGACCAGACTAGATTTGGTCTCTCCCTCCAAAGTATTCTTAAAATGCTGCTTTTGACAGATCAATTATGGTTTGACAAATTGTGGTAAATTTCTTTGCCTTTAAGTGATCTATACTTACTTTAGAGATCTTCATATAGTTGCAATTAGAAAATAAATATTGTCACAGTGACTTATGATCTTATCTGACCAAAAAGTAACTTTGGGATGTTTTACAGGGTCCCTGTGATATGGCAAAGAAAAATAGTTAACTAAGATTATTTAATATGTTAAGTTAAATGTAATTGTTTGTAATTCAGGTTATTGTAACCCACCATTATTGTACACTATAATCAGATGTTTGACCATGCCTTTTAAGTCTTTCATCATTTATAGATATATTTATGCCCTGGTGCTGGTACAAAACATGCCCAGTCATCAAGGGGATCCATAGGAAGGCTAAGGAACCAATTGCAAACAACCATTCTACATCAAGATGATGGCTATATAGAGATTTAAACACATATGGACTAAAACTAGGAGCTTCCCTGCCCCTGGGGCCTCTAGATCAGGTACTCAAGAGATTTTCACTCCCTGACAGGCATGGTCAATGCCCATGCTCATCCTTGAAGCAATTACAGAAGATGGAACTTCGCCCTTCTGCCTCCCATAAGAATATGGGAGCAAAATCTCTTGAGCGGGGAATGTAAGGGTTAGGAGTGAAAGGGGCAGGGCATGATTTTTGAAAAGAATGACAGGCCAAGGACACAACATAAACCCATTAGAATCAAATGGGTCCAAGATGGCAGACCAGACCTTGATCCTCAGTCAGCAAGCTAAATGACACACCCAGAGGGGCCATGACAGTTCCACCCCTTCCCTAAAAGAGCTGGAATAATCCTCCTACTCATTAGCATATGGAATTACCCAGTCTATAAAGGCTAAGAACACCATGTTTTCAGGGCCACTGGATTTGCTCTACCATGGCCCACACTCTGTTTGTGGAGTGTGCTTTCTCTAAATATGAATAAATCCATTTCTTACGTTCAAAAAAAAAAAGAGAGAGAAGAGCCTCTCCACGCTGTCCATACTAGATACAAAGCATTGTAAAGAAAGATAAATACTATATGATATCACTTATATGTGGAATATAAAATATGGCACAAATGAGCTTATCTACAAAACAGAAACAGACTCACAGGCTTAGAAATCAGATTTGTGGTTGCCAAGTGTGGAGAGGGGAAGAGAGAGGGATGGACTGGGAGTTTGGGGCTGGTAGATGCAAACTATTACATGTAGAAACAGCAAGGTCCTGCTGGAGAGCACAGGGAACTACATCCAGTCTCCCAGGATAAACCACAATGAAAAAGAGTATTTAAAAAGAATGTATGTATGTGTGTGAATAACTGAGTCACTTTGCTGTACAACAGAGATTGACACAAGAATGTAAATCAACTATATGTCAGTGAAAAAATAAAATGGGGCTTTCCTGGTGGTCCAGTGGGTAAAGAGTCTGCCTTGCAGCACAAGGGGCACTGGTTCAATCCCTGGCCCGGGAAGATCCCATGTGCCGCAGAGCAGCTGGACTGGTGTGTCCAATTGCAAGCCAGTGCTCTGGAGTGCATGTGCCTAGAGCCAGCGCTCTGCAGTGAGAGAGGCTGCTGCAATGGGAGGCCCACATGGGCCAAAGAGTGGAGATGGATGAAAATAAATAAATAAAGGATCAATAAAAGAGGCCAAAAATTTTTTTAAAAAATAAATCAAAAAAATGAAGGAAAGTAAGAAATCAATTATGGGGACTTCCTTGGTGGTTCAGTGGCTAAGAATCCATGCTCTCAATGCAGAGGGCCTGGGTTCAATTCTTGGTCAGGGAACTAGATCCCACATGCTGAGACTCAGTTCACATGCTACAACTAAAGATCCCATGTGCTGCAACTAAGACCTGGCACAGCCAGATAAATCAATTAATATTTAAAAAGACAGAGTAAATCATATATATTTTTAAAGAAGAAATGAATTATGCAGTTATTTGAAATATTCAAATGATTTTTTTTAAGTCATTAAGTCAGGAGAACAGGAGAGCAGCAGTGGCGTATTTCCCTCCCTGGCTCACTGTGTGACAGCAGGCAAGCCAATGGCTTATCCAGTTTTGCAGCTGTAAAATGAGTTTTAATCCCAATGGTGTTGCACTCTGCCTCAGCACCCAGTCTCAAAATCTTGGAGACATCTTCAATGCCTGTCTACACTCTTCATCTTGCTGGCTACCAAGTCATATACATACTGGTTCCTAAATAACCTGAATTAATTTGCCTCTCCATCCTTACTGCCAGCACCTTAATTCAGGTCACTGTTATCTCTCATCTGGATCACTGTGATAGCCTCTGACTGTCTCATCTCCATTCATGCTATTTTCAAATCCAGTCTCCTCATGGCACCTAGAATGATCACTTTTTAAATTTATGCAAAAATTGTATAACATAAAATTAAGCACTTTAAATGTACAATTCAAAGGCATTCAATACATTCCTAATATTGTGTGCCTATCACCTCTATTTAACTCCAAAATATTTTCATCTCCCCAAAAGAATACTCCATACCCGTTGAGCAGTCACGTCCCATTCTCCCTCTCCCTATCCCCTAGAAGTAACTAGCCTGCTTCTTGTTGCTTCAGATCTACTGATTCTAGATATTTCCTGTAAACACATTCATATAGACTTCTTGCAAAGGTAAGTAAGGGGAAAGAGGGTTTCTTGCTAGTTTTATTCCATTTAGTATAATAAAATAATTACATTTAGTATAATATATATTTTTTAAAGATTTACTTATTTATTTATTTTGGGGGGGTGAGTTGGGGAGGGAGGGGAGCAGGTAGGCCACTTCTATTGGTCTTCCATTTGTCTATTTGCATCCATCTTTGTTCTTTGGCCCATGTGGGCCTCCCATCGTGGTGGCCTCTGTTGTTGCAGAGCACTGGCTCTGGGCGCATGCACTCCAGAGCTCCGGCTTAGTAATTGGACACATCGGTCCAGCCGCTCCGCAGCACGTGGGATCTTCCCAGGCCAGGGACCAAACTGGCGCCCCTTGCACTGCAAGGCGGTATCCTTACCCACTGGACCACCAGGCAAGCCCGAGTATAATATTTTTGAGGTGTATCCATGTTTGCAGTCCCTTCATGGATCACAGCCTTGTTGTGGTGAAGGGGCTTGCATAACTCAATGAAGCTACGAGCCATGCCTTGCAGGGCCACCCAAGATAGACAGGTCATAGTAAAGAGTTCTGACAAAACATAGTCCACTGGAGGAGGGAACAGAAAGCCACTCCACTATTCTTGCCACAAGAACTCCATGAAGAGTATAAAAAACAAAAAAGATATGACACCAGAAGATGAGGTCCCCAGGTTGGAAAGTATGCAATATGCTACTGGAGAAGAAAGTGACAGTGAAGGTAACTTAGTCATGCCCAACCCTTTGCAACCCCTGGATGATGCTACCATTCATGCTATTTTCAAATCCAGTCTCCTCATGGCACCTAGAATGATCACTTTTTAAATTTATGCAAAAATTGTATAACATAAAATTAAGCACTTTAAATGTACAATTCAAAGGCATTCAATACATTCCTAATATTGTGTGCCTATCACCTCTATTTAACTCCAAAATATTTTCATCTCCCCAAAAGAATACTCCATACCCGTTGAGCAGTCACGTCCCATTCTCCCTCTCCCTATCCCCTAGAAGTAACTAGCCTGCTTCTTGTTGCTTCAGATCTACTGATTCTAGATATTTCCTGTAAACACATTCATATAGACTTCTTGCAAAGGTAAGTAAGGGGAAAGAGGGTTTCTTGCTAGTTTTATTCCATTTAGTATAATAAAATAATTACATTTAGTATAATATATATTTTTTAAAGATTTACTTATTTATTTATTTTGGGGGGGTGAGTTGGGGAGGGAGGGGAGCAGGTAGGCCACTTCTATTGGTCTTCCATTTGTCTATTTGCATCCATCTTTGTTCTTTGGCCCATGTGGGCCTCCCATCGTGGTGGCCTCTGTTGTTGCAGAGCACTGGCTCTGGGCGCATGCACTCCAGAGCTCCGGCTTAGTAATTGGACACATCGGTCCAGCCGCTCCGCAGCACGTGGGATCTTCCCAGGCCAGGGACCAAACTGGCGCCCCTTGCACTGCAAGGCGGTATCCTTACCCACTGGACCACCAGGCAAGCCCGAGTATAATATTTTTGAGGTGTATCCATGTTTGCAGTCCCTTCATGGATCACAGCCTTGTTGTGGTGAAGGGGCTTGCATAACTCAATGAAGCTACGAGCCATGCCTTGCAGGGCCACCCAAGATAGACAGGTCATAGTAAAGAGTTCTGACAAAAACATAGTCCACTGGAGGAGGGAACAGAAAGCCACTCCACTATTCTTGCCACAAGAACTCCATGAAGAGTATAAAAAACAAAAAAGATATGACACCAGAAGATGAGGTCCCCAGGTTGGAAAGTATGCAATATGCTACTGGAGAAGAAAGTGACAGTGAAGGTAACTTAGTCATGCCCAACCCTTTGCAACCCCTGGATGAGCCATGGAATTCTCTGGGTAGTACTGGAGTGGGTAGCCTTTCCCTTCTCTGGGGAATCTTCCCAACCCAGGGATTGAACCCAGCTCTCCCACATTACAGGTGGATTCTTTAGCATCTGAACCACCAGGGAAATTCAAGAATACTGGAGTGGGTAAGAGTGGAAGAAAATTATGAAAAGCTCCAGAAAGAATTCAAAAAGAATGAAGCAGCTGGGCCAAAGCAGAAATGATGCTCCACTGTAGATGTGTCGTGGTGAAAGTAAAGTTCAGTGGTGTAAAGAACAATATTGCACAGGAAACTGGAATGTTAGGTTCATAAATCAAGGCAAATTGGGAGCAGTCAAGCAAGAGATGGCAAGAGTGAGCATCGGCATCTTAGGAATCAGTGGAATGAAATAGACGAGAATGCATGAATTCAATTCAGATGACCATGAAACCTACTACTGCGGGCAAGAATCCCTTAGAAGAAATGGAGTAGCCCTCATAGTCAACAAAAGAATCTGAAATGCAGTACTTGGGTACAATCTCAAAAACAACAGAACAATCTTGGTTCATTTCCAAGGCAAACCATTCGACATCACAGTAATCCAAGTCTATCCCCCAACCACTCATGGCAAAGAACCTGAAGCTGACCAGTTCTATGAAGACCTACAACATCTTCTAGAACTAACACCTAAAAAAAGATGTGCTTTTCATCATAGGGAATTGGAATGCAAAAGTAGGAAGTCAATAGATGCCTAGAATAACATGCAAGTTTGGCCTTGGAATATAAAATGAAACAGGACAAAAGCTAATAGACTACTGTCAAGAGAACACACTGGTCATGGCAAACACACTTTTCCAACAACCCAAGAGATGACTCTACACATGGACATCACCAGATGGTTAATACTGAAATCAGATTCATTTTTTTTTACAGTGAAAGGTGGAGAAGCTCTATACAGTCAGCAGAAATAAGACCTGGAGTTGACTATAGCCCAGATTGTGAGCTCCTTATTACAAATTTGAGGCTTAAATTAAAGAAAGTACAGGAAAAGCACTAGGACTTTCAAGTATGACCTAAATAAAATCCTTTATGATTATACTGTGTAGGGGCAATGGATTCAAGGGATTAGATCTGATAGACAGAATGCCAGAAGTTGGTAACATTGTATAGGAGGCAGTGACCAAAACCACCCCGAAATGCAAAAGGCAAAATATGGATTCTTTAGCATCTGAACCACCAGGGAAATTCAAGAATACTGGAGTGGGTAAGAGTGGAAGAAAATTATGAAAAGCTCCAGAAAGAATTCAAAAAGAATGAAGCAGCTGGGCCAAAGCAGAAATGATGCTCCACTGTAGATGTGTCGTGGTGAAAGTAAAGTTCAGTGGTGTAAAGAACAATATTGCACAGGAAACTGGAATGTTAGGTTCATAAATCAAGGCAAATTGGGAGCAGTCAAGCAAGAGATGGCAAGAGTGAGCATCGGCATCTTAGGAATCAGTGGAATGAAATAGACGAGAATGCATGAATTCAATTCAGATGACCATGAAACCTACTACTGCGGGCAAGAATCCCTTAGAAGAAATGGAGTAGCCCTCATAGTCAACAAAAGAATCTGAAATGCAGTACTTGGGTACAATCTCAAAAACAACAGAACAATCTTGGTTCATTTCCAAGGCAAACCATTCGACATCACAGTAATCCAAGTCTATCCCCCAACCACTCATGGCAAAGAACCTGAAGCTGACCAGTTCTATGAAGACCTACAACATCTTCTAGAACTAACACCTAAAAAAAGATGTGCTTTTCATCATAGGGAATTGGAATGCAAAAGTAGGAAGTCAATAGATGCCTAGAATAACATGCAAGTTTGGCCTTGGAATATAAAATGAAACAGGACAAAAGCTAATAGACTACTGTCAAGAGAACACACTGGTCATGGCAAACACACTTTTCCAACAACCCAAGAGATGACTCTACACATGGACATCACCAGATGGTTAATACTGAAATCAGATTCATTTTTTTTTACAGTGAAAGGTGGAGAAGCTCTATACAGTCAGCAGAAATAAGACCTGGAGTTGACTATAGCCCAGATTGTGAGCTCCTTATTACAAATTTGAGGCTTAAATTAAAGAAAGTACAGGAAAAGCACTAGGACTTTCAAGTATGACCTAAATAAAATCCTTTATGATTATACTGTGTAGGGGGCAATGGATTCAAGGGATTAGATCTGATAGACAGAATGCCAGAAGTTGGTAACATTGTATAGGAGGCAGTGACCAAAACCACCCCAAAGAAAAAGAAATGCAAGAAGGCAAAATAGTTGTCTGAGGAGGATTTACAAGTAGCTGAGGAAAGAATAGCAGCAAAAAGAAAAGAAGAAAGGGAAAGATAAGAATTGAATACAGAGTTCTAGAAACTAGCAAGGACAGATAAGAAGAATTATCTTCTTCAATGAACAATGCAAAGATATAGAGAAAAACAAAAAGAATGGGGGAAACTAGAGATCTCTTCAAGAAAACTGGAGCTATCAAGGAAACATTTCTCGCAAGAATGGGCATGAAGAATGACAGAAATGGCAAGGACCTAACAGAAGCAGAAGAGATTAAGAAGAGGTGGCAAAAATACACAGAACTATGCAAAAAAGGTATTAATGACCCAGCTAACCACAATGGTATGGTCACTCATCTAGAGTCAGACATCCTGGAGTGTGAGGTCAAGTGGGCCCTAGGAAGTATTACTATGAACAAAGCTACTGGAGGTGATGGAATTCCAGTTGAGCTATTTCAAATCCTAAAAGATGATGCTGTTAAACTGCTGCACTCAATATGTTAGCAAATTTGGAAAACTCAGCAGTGGCCACAGGACTGGAAAAAGTCAGTTTTTACTCCAATTCCAAAGAAGCACAATGCCAAAGAATGTTCAGATTACCATATAATCCTGCTATTTCACACACTAGCAAGGTAATACTCAAAATCCTTCAAGCTAGGCTTCAGCAGTATGTGAACTGAGAGCTTCAAGATAAACATGCTCAGTTTAGAAAAGGCAGAGGAACCATGCATCAAATAGCCAACATCCACCGGATCATAGAAGAGGCAAGGGAATTTCAGAGAAACATCTAGCTCTGCTTCACTGATGACTTGAAAGCCTTTGAGTGTGGGGACCACAACAAACTCTGGACAAGAGACGGGAATACCAGACCACCTTACCTGTCTCCTGAGAAACCTGTATGCAGGTCAAGAAGCAACAGTTAGAACCAGATATGGAACAATGGACTGGTTCAAAATTGGGAAAGGAGTATGTCGAGGCTATATATTGTCTTATTTGAGTTCTATGGGTTCTATGCAGAGTACATCATGAGAAATGCTAGGCTGGATGATGCTCAAGCTGGAATCAAGATTCCCAGGAGAAATATCAATAACCTCAGATATGCAAATTGAAACCATTCTAATGGCAGAAAGTGAAGAGGAACTAAAGAGCCTCTTGATAAAGGTGAAAGAGGAGAGTGAAACAGCTGGCCTAAAACTCAACATTCAAAAAACTAAGATCACGGAATCCAGTCCCATTACTTCATAGCAAATAGATTGGGAAAAATGGAAAGAGTAACAGATTTTTTTATTTTCTTGGGCTCCATAATCACTGTGGACAGTGACTGCAGCTATTAAATTGAAAGACGCTTGCCCCTTGGAAGAAAAGCTATGATAAAACTAGACAGTATATTCAAAAGCAGAGACATCACTTTGCTGACAAAAGTCTGCATAGTCAAAGCTATGGTTTTCCCAGTAGTCATGTATGGACGTGAGAGCTTGACCATAAAGAAGGCTGAGCCTCAAAGAATCGATGCCTTTGAACTGTGGTGCTGGAGAAGACTCTTGAGAGTCCCTTGGACTGCAAGATCAAACCAGTCAGTCCTAAAATAAGTCAACCTGAATATTCATTGGAAGGACTGGTGCTGAAGCTAAAGGTCCAATACTTTGGTCACTTGATGCTAAGATGCAACTCACTGGAAATTACCCTTATGGTGGTAAAGACTGAGGATAGGAGGAGAAGGGGACAACAGAGGATGAGATGGTGGGATGGCATCATCAACTCTGGATGAGTTTGAGCAGACTCCAGGAGCTAGTGAAGGACAGGGAGTCCTTGCATGCTGCCATCCATGTGATTGCAAAGAACTGGACATGACTGAGCGACTGAGCAACAACAACCCTGGAGATTATGAGTAATATTAATATCTTAACTTTATATCAATTGAATTTGAATAGAGACCAACTGCCTTGCAATAGCACGCAAATTATATCCCTTTACAGCAACTTCCACCCTTTATGTTGCTACTGTCACAAATTAAATCTACAAAGATATATGTCCAAAATTGGGAAAGGAGTATGTCGAGGCTATATATTGTCTTATTTGAGTTCTATGGGTTCTATGCAGAGTACATCATGAGAAATGCTAGGCTGGATGATGCTCAAGCTGGAATCAAGATTCCCAGGAGAAATATCAATAACCTCAGATATGCAAATTGAAACCATTCTAATGGCAGAAAGTGAAGAGGAACTAAAGAGCCTCTTGATAAAGGTGAAAGAGGAGAGTGAAACAGCTGGCCTAAAACTCAACATTCAAAAAACTAAGATCACGGAATCCAGTCCCATTACTTCATAGCAAATAGATTGGGAAAAATGGAAAGAGTAACAGATTTTTTTATTTTCTTGGGCTCCATAATCACTGTGGACAGTGACTGCAGCTATTAAATTGAAAGACGCTTGCCCCTTGGAAGAAAAGCTATGATAAAACTAGACAGTATATTCAAAAGCAGAGACATCACTTTGCTGACAAAAGTCTGCATAGTCAAAGCTATGGTTTTCCCAGTAGTCATGTATGGACGTGAGAGCTTGACCATAAAGAAGGCTGAGCCTCAAAGAATCGATGCCTTTGAACTGTGGTGCTGGAGAAGACTCTTGAGAGTCCCTTGGACTGCAAGATCAAACCAGTCAGTCCTAAAATAAGTCAACCTGAATATTCATTGGAAGGACTGGTGCTGAAGCTAAAGGTCCAATACTTTGGTCACTTGATGCTAAGATGCAACTCACTGGAAATTACCCTTATGGTGGTAAAGACTGAGGATAGGAGGAGAAGGGGACAACAGAGGATGAGATGGTGGGATGGCATCATCAACTCTGGATGAGTTTGAGCAGACTCCAGGAGCTAGTGAAGGACAGGGAGTCCTTGCATGCTGCCATCCATGTGATTGCAAAGAACTGGACATGACTGAGCGACTGAGCAACAACAACCCTGGAGATTATGAGTAATATTAATATCTTAACTTTATATCAATTGAATTTGAATAGAGACCAACTGCCTTGCAATAGCACGCAAAATTATATCCCTTTACAGCAACTTCCACCCTTTATGTTGCTACTGTCACAAATTAAATCTACAAAGATATATGTCCAAAACAAAAATATATAATTATCACTTTAAGCATTTGTCTTTTAAATCATATAGAAAATATGAGGATAAATGAAATAGAGACTGAAAAAAACAACAGAAAAGATCAATGAAACTAAAAGTTTGTTCTTTGAAAAGATAAACGAAATTTATAAAACAAAAAACCTTTAGCCAAAATCATCAAGAACAAAAGGGAGAAGGCCCAAATCAATAAAGTTAGAAATGAAAAAGAAGCTACAACTGACACCATAGGAATACAAAGAATTATAAGAGACTACTACAAGCAACTATATGCCAATAAAATGGACAACATAGAAGAAATGGACAAATTCTTAGAAAGGTACAATCTCCCAAGATTGAACCAGGAAGAAATAGAAATATGAACAAACAATTTCGGCACTGAAATTGAATCAGTAACTTAAAATTTCCCAAAAGGCCAAAGTACAGGAACAGATGGCTTTACAGGTGAATTCTACTAAACATTCAGAGAAGATTTAACACCTATACTTCTCAGACTATTCAAAATAAATTGCTGTGGAAGGGATACCTTTGAACTGATTCTAGGAGGTCACCATCACCCTTGTAACAGAACCAGACAAAGATATCACACAAAAAAGAAAATTGCAGGCCAATATCACTGAAGAACATAGATGCAAAAGTCCTCAGCAAAATACTAGCAAATGAAATCCAACAATACATTAAAAGAATCATATATCATGATCAAGGGGGATTTATTGCAGCAATGGAAGGATTTTATAATATCCACAAATCAATCAATATGGTATGCCACATTAACAAATTGAAGAATAAAAACCATATGATCATCTCCATAGAGGCAGTTAACAAATTGAAGAATAAAAACCATATGATCATCTCCATAGAGGCAGAAAAGGTTTTTTGATAAAATTTAACATCCATTTATGATAAAACAACTCTTAATAAAGTAGGCATAACAAAGGCCATATGTGACAAACACATAGCTAACATCATAATCAATGGTGTAAAACTGAAAGCATTTCCTCTAAGATAAGGAATAAGAGATGGATGCCCACTCTTGCTGCTTTCATTCAATGTAGTTTTGGAAATCATAGCCACAGCAATCAGATAAGAAAAAGAAACAAAAGTAATCCAAATTAAAAAGGAAGTTGTAAAACTGTTTACATATGACATGATGTGATACATAGAAAAACCTAAAGACGTTACCAGAAAGCTACTAGAGCTCATCAAGGAGTCTGGTAAAGTTGCTAAATACAAAATTAATATATAGAAATCTGTTGTATTTCTATACACTAACTACAAACTATCAGAAAAGAGGCATTAAGAAAACAATTCCACTTACAATCACTTAAAGAAGAATAAAATACTAGGGATAAATCTAGTGAAGGAGTTTTCCTGTACTAGGAAAACTGTAAGACACTGATGAAAGAAACTGAAGAGATACAAAGAGATGTGTTCTTGGATTGTAAGAATCAATATGGTTAAAATGATCATACTAACCAAGGCAATCTAAACATTCAATGCAATCTCTATCAAATTAAGAAGGGCATTTTTCACAGAACTACAACAAAATTTTTCTAAATTTTTATGGAAACCCCCAAAACCCAAATAGTCAAAAGAATCTTGAGAAAGAAAAACAGAGCTGAAGGAACCATGCTCCCTGATTTCAGACTATACTACAAATCTTCAGTAATCAAAACAATATGGTACTCCACAAAAACAGACATATAGATTAATGGAACAGGACAGAAAGCCCAGAATTAAACCCACATACTTATTTATGGTCAGTTAATCTACAACAAAGATGGCAAGAATATACAACAGAGAAAAGACAGTCTCTTCAATAAGAGGTTCTGGGAACACCAGACAGCTACCTGTAAAAGGATGAAATTAGAACATTTTCCAATACCATATACAAAAATAAACTCAAACTGGATTAAAGACTTACATGTAAGACCAGATACTATAAAACTCCTAGAGGAAAACCTAAGCAGAACACTCTTTGACAAAAAAAGGGTCTCTTAGAGCAATGAATAAAAATGAAAACAAAAGTAATCCAAATTAAAAAGGAAGTTGTAAAACTGTTTACATATGACATGATGTGATACATAGAAAAACCTAAAGACGTTACCAGAAAGCTACTAGAGCTCATCAAGGAGTCTGGTAAAGTTGCTAAATACAAAATTAATATATAGAAATCTGTTGTATTTCTATACACTAACTACAAACTATCAGAAAAGAGGCATTAAGAAAACAATTCCACTTACAATCACTTAAAGAAGAATAAAATACTAGGGATAAATCTAGTGAAGGAGTTTTCCTGTACTAGGAAAACTGTAAGACACTGATGAAAGAAACTGAAGAGATACAAAGAGATGTGTTCTTGGATTGTAAGAATCAATATGGTTAAAATGATCATACTAACCAAGGCAATCTAAACATTCAATGCAATCTCTATCAAATTAAGAAGGGCATTTTTCACAGAACTACAACAAAATTTTTCTAAATTTTTATGGAAACCCCCAAAACCCAAATAGTCAAAAGAATCTTGAGAAAGAAAAACAGAGCTGAAGGAACCATGCTCCCTGATTTCAGACTATACTACAAATCTTCAGTAATCAAAACAATATGGTACTCCACAAAAACAGACATATAGATTAATGGAACAGGACAGAAAGCCCAGAATTAAACCCACATACTTATTTATGGTCAGTTAATCTACAACAAAGATGGCAAGAATATACAACAGAGAAAAGACAGTCTCTTCAATAAGAGGTTCTGGGAACACCAGACAGCTACCTGTAAAAGGATGAAATTAGAACATTTTCCAATACCATATACAAAAATAAACTCAAACTGGATTAAAGACTTACATGTAAGACCAGATACTATAAAACTCCTAGAGGAAAACCTAAGCAGAACACTCTTTGACATAAATCAAAGCAATATTGCTTTGGATCTCTTAGAGCAATGAATAAAAATAAAAAACAAATAAATAGGACCTAATTAAACTTAAAATCTTCTTCTGGTAAAGGAAACCACAAACAAGACAAAAAGAAAACCTATGTACAATGATGTGACTGACAAAGGATTAAGTTCCAAAATATATAAAAAGCTCATACAGCTCAGTGTCCAAAAAGCAAACAACCTAGTCAAAAAATGGACAGAAGACCTATGTAGACATTTCTCTGAAGAAAACATACAGATGGCCAATAGGCACATGAACAGCCACTTAATATCATTAATTATTAGAGAAATGCAAATCAAAACCACAATGAGGTATCATGTCACACCAGTCAGAATGGGCATCATTTAAAACATTACAAATAATAAATGCTGGAAAGAGTGTGGAAAAAGGGGAACTCTTTTACACTGTTGGTGAGAATGTAAATTAGTACAACCACTATGCAGGTTCCTTAATAAAACAAAAATAGAACTACCATATGATCCAACAATCCTACTCCTGGGCATACACACAGACAAAACTATAATTAGAAAAGATACATGTACCTCTATGTTCATCGCAGCACTATTTACAATAGGCAAGATATGGAACCAGCCTAAATGTCCACTGATAGATGAATGGCTAAAGAAGACGTGGTACACACTCACACACACACACACACACACACACACACACACACATAATGAAATATTACTCAGCTGTAAAAAGAAGGAAACAATGCCATTTGCAGCAACATAAATGGACCTGGAGATTATCATATTAAGAGAAGTAAGGCAGACAGAAAATATCATATGACATCACAAATAACACTTATATTTGGAATTTAAAAAATAATACAAATGAACTTATTTACAAAACAGAAATAGATTCATAGACATAGGAATGATCAAGGTTACCAAACAGGATAGCGGGGCAGTGTGTGTACAGATAAATTAGGAGTTTAAGATGAACATATATACACAACTATATGTAAAATAAGTAAAAGACAAGGACCTACTGTATAGCACAGGGAACTATATTCAATATCTTGTAATAACCTATGATGGGAAAGAATCTGAAAAATAATATATACATACATATAAAAGTATATATATGAAACTGAATCACTGTGTTGTACACTTGAAACTAACACATTTAAATTAACAATACTTCAATAAAAAAAAAAACAGTACTTAGCAAAAAAGAAAAAGCAAAAAGATTTGAGATTCTATTTTAGGACATTTGATACAAGGTATCACTAATTTTGACTTACTTAATATTAAGATTAGTGGGCTAATGAACTATTCACTTCATTTGATAACAAGCAATTATTTATAATGTTCACCAAGGTGCCAAATTTCACTGAAGTCTGTTTCCTAACTGCTGAAATACCGCTAAAAAAATACTAGGATCTATTGGATTGCAGAGTTGACATCTGAAGAAATCAATGTTAGACTGTACTTTCATATCACTGAAGAATGTACCAAATTGTTGCTCATTGGTTCATATCACTGAAGAATATACCAAGTTTGGTGAAAACCAAAACAAAACCAATATGCATTTAGATATGGTGACTAAACAGACATGGTGATTGCCTATTATCAGTGAATTTGTATTCCTTGAATTATATTCTGGATGAAGGTAATGAGACATAATTGAGAAAAGTCAACGTGGAATTATAACCAACCTCAGAAACCCCATATATCTTGCATGGAATTACTTGTTCAATGATTGCTTTCTCCAGTAGAAGCCTCATTTGCCATTGGATCCCAACCATCTAGCCTCATCCCTGGCACACAGCATATGCCTGATAAATATTCATTAATGGAATGAATCATTGAATAAACACAGAACTCGGAACTGCCCATAAAGACTTTACATATTCTCATTAAGGTAGACTGGCAGATGGTAGTGAAGCCAGTATGAAGAAGGGGTACATTTTCAATATTGTTTAATTACTGTCACATAGACTTCCCAGCACAGAAGTCTACCCAGAGCAACCAGGTCATTCAATGGACAAAAATGACTTTCAATTTCTACACAAATTGTTTATGTTAGTTAAACGTAGCTTCTGGAGTATGTAAACAATTTATTCTTTTAAGGTTAACTCATCCTATACCTGAAAAATATTCAATATCTTAGTAAAAAAAACCTACTGTATAGGGAAAAAGAATCTGAAAAATAATATATACATACATATAAAAGTATATATATGAAACTGAATCACTGTGTTGTACACTTGAAACTAACACATTTAAATTAACAATACTTCAATAAAAAAAAAAACAGTACTTAGCAAAAAAGAAAAAGCAAAAAGATTTGAGATTCTATTTTAGGACATTTGATACAAGGTATCACTAATTTTGACTTACTTAATATTAAGATTAGTGGGCTAATGAACTATTCACTTCATTTGATAACAAGCAATTATTTATAATGTTCACCAAGGTGCCAAATTTCACTGAAGTCTGTTTCCTAACTGCTGAAATACCGCTAAAAAAATACTAGGATCTATTGGATTGCAGAGTTGACATCTGAAGAAATCAATGTTAGACTGTACTTTCATATCACTGAAGAATGTACCAAATTGTTGCTCATTGGTTCATATCACTGAAGAATATACCAAGTTTGGTGAAAACCAAAACAAAACCAATATGCATTTAGATATGGTGACTAAACAGACATGGTGATTGCCTATTATCAGTGAATTTGTATTCCTTGAATTATATTCTGGATGAAGGTAATGAGACATAATTGAGAAAAGTCAACGTGGAATTATAACCAACCTCAGAAACCCCATATATCTTGCATGGAATTACTTGTTCAATGATTGCTTTCTCCAGTAGAAGCCTCATTTGCCATTGGATCCCAACCATCTAGCCTCATCCCTGGCACACAGCATATGCCTGATAAATATTCATTAATGGAATGAATCATTGAATAAACACAGAACTCGGAACTGCCCATAAAGACTTTACATATTCTCATTAAGGTAGACTGGCAGATGGTAGTGAAGCCAGTATGAAGAAGGGGTACATTTTCAATATTGTTTAATTACTGTCACATAGACTTCCCAGCACAGAAGTCTACCCAGAGCAACCAGGTCATTCAATGGACAAAAATGACTTTCAATTTCTACACAAATTGTTTATGTTAGTTAAACGTAGCTTCTGGAGTATGTAAACAATTTATTCTTTTAAGGTTAACTCATCCTATACCTATTTATTCATATCATCTCTCCAAAAGAAACTGTCAAACTAGTAAACTGTTTGCTTGGTAAACTGTGGTTCACAGTGAAAGCTAAGGGAACAGTGAATCCAGTCCCACCCGAATGACTGCAAAGCTCATATCAGCGAGGTTAGATGACTGAGGTTTGCCTAACTTGAAAGGGAGGCCATAAGGCTCTGGGAGGCGACCTAGGTGGCAGTGCACAGGAGGAGATGCTGGTGGGCAGTACTCTTCAAGGAGGCCTTGTCCAGATGGATTTGACAGCGCGAGGCTGCAGGACAAAAAGCCAGGAAGACAGTTCCTACAATGAGATAAATGAAGACACCCACGCAAGAGGCAACAAGAATGGCCCCAGCCCAGGGTGGCCACGGCCTGCCCACTGCCAGGAGGAGTGCTGGACTAATTGCATCACTGTTGGTCTCTATATAACGCCGTTTTGTTTATTGAAGGTCCTTTTCTTTGTCCCGAACAAATTGACCCATTTGCTTCACTTTGTGCATTTAATTTTCATCAGTACGTTTGCAAAATACCCCATCGGTGTTCATTATGGTAAATTAATATTAGTGTTTCTGTAAGACAACCATCAGCCCTCACTTTCACTAACTCTCTCCCTGCATCCCCTCCCCGTCCCTTGACTAATAGGTATCATTTCAACAGTTTGACTAACTGCCGTGTTGTAGAAAAGGCAGTAATTTATACTGATGTAATGGCCGTGATAAAAATCATTTGTGTGCTGATTTTATAAATTAGGGTGGAAATGTGAGTGCCTCTGAAAAATGAACCGCTACCACATGGATTCCACTGTTGCTAATGCTTCATACCTTTCTGGTTCATTAAACCAATTTCACGGGGAGATGAGTTAGAGGAAGAAGCTGTGCTGCTTATGAGATGCAACAATGGTTTATTGAAAGAAATGGGGCTAAGATTAAATTAAGTGCTACTCGAGAAATATGGAAATACAAAAATATTCAGGCTTCCAGATGAGTAATTCAAAAATATGATAAGTTAGCTCTTTCATCCTCCCTATACTGGCTCATCATAATTGCACCGAACTGAATTCACAGCCTACTAATTAATATTGAAGAGCTTCTTGAAACTACCCTTATGAGTGGGAGACCCCAATAAAGAATGTATTCCCTTCCCATTCTGAAATCAGGTCAACTCAAAATTTTCTTTTGGGTGATAGAGTTTTATCTTTAAATGCTTCCTCAATGGTTTACTCATTCTGGAGTAACCAATTTTTGAAAAAAAAAAAAAAAAAAAAGGAGGGAGTGAGGTGAAGGCACATGGCAGAGTATCGACCATTCACGGGCAACTGGCAATTCCCAAACCTCACTAGCTGCTCTGTTCCTTTGTCTCCTGATTTCAGGTAAGTGTGTAACCAGCTGAATACACATTTATGCTGACAAGCATCTTGTTACCCCTTTTTGGATAATGTCCTAAACAGAAGGTGGAGGTACTGAAAAATAAAGCATTGGTTGGCATGTTCTTAGGAGCAGGTACCAAGAAATTGGGATGTAGCCATTTTCTCTGTTCATCTAAATTGCCTACTATTCCCTCATTCTGAGGAGCTTGAAGTTTTCACTTTCTAGCAACTAAACCCTGTTTGTTCCCTGAGTTGCGAAGGATGTAAACACAAAGGGATTCATTCATTAAATAAGAGGCTTATGAATACTTAGTGTTTTTTTTAATGCAGAATTTCAAAGTGCAGCTGAGGAGCTGCCATTTTCCTCCCCCTCACAATGAGATCTCTGTGTGTAAGTGACCCAAGTCCTGGGGTTGAGTCCAGCTCTCAGATCAGCACAGAAAACACGTACAGACGCAACTTTCAACCCACCCCCTCCCACTGATGATAAAACCAGCCCCCAAAAGTGTGCCTCTAGTATGGGAGAAAAGGATTTCAAGATTACAGTCCTGAGGACCACGTGCCAAGCATCAAACGGGAATGTCATCCGTGTGGCGTCTGTCGCTACCATCCTAGAGATCGGGGTCCAACAGATTTGGTTCAGACAGCTGATGTAGCTTGACCACAGGCACAGCAAACACTGCGCATCACACTATTGGAAGGGGACACTAGGCAATTCCCTTCTAAGGCTCATCACTGCTACGAGCTGATGGGCAGGTTCAATATCATCAGGAAGGGAAACTGCTCACCCCAAATGCCTCTCAGCTTGAGAGTGCCTTAAGAAGCCAGTGTCACTGCTTTGAGCATTACAAAAGGCATATATTTAGCTCACAATTTAAAAATGAATTTAGAGAAAATTAAATTTCAGACTTGATAGACAGTAGATTGTTGGATCCACGCCCCAAGGTTCCTGATGATACGCCTGGGGTGGGGCTGGAGATTTTGCACTTCCAGCAAGTTCCCAGGTTATGTTGATACTGCTAGTCTGAGAACACAACAGCTTTGTGTGCATGCTCAGTCACTCAGTCGTGCCTGACTCTTTGCGATCTCATGGACTGTAGCCTGCCAGGCTCCTCTGTCGATGAGATTTCCTAGGCAAGAATACTGAAATGGTTTTCATTTCCTCTTCCTGAAGGGGATCTTCCTGATCCAGGAATCGAACCTGTGTCTCCTGCACCACCTGCATTGCAGGTGAATTCTGTACTGCTGAGCCATCAGGGAAGCCCCAGTATGGCTAAAGAAATTGCATCCCTTTCTACATCTGCCTACATCTTTTATTACCTGGTTCTTAGTCACTCATTAGCTTCTTCTGTACTCCTTACAATGTGTGGCTTGGTCCAGATCAATATTACAGTACCAAGACCACTGCACTGTTTGGAGACTTATGTATTAATTGCAGAGATTTCACAGACTCTATGTCCTCAGTAATTCCATCTTATTAACAGAATATTAGAACCATCTTAGCCCTGCAAAGCTAGCTCTTCTAGTTCCCAGTTGGCTAGTGTTACAGACCTGTTCAAAACAGAACCTTACAGAGATTGTTTCATCTGTGAAATGCCTGAAGCTTCCTATCACACACTTTCTTGTGAACATGCTTCTTGCTATGCTCAGTGCAGGTAGGAAGTAGCATATAGACCATTCAAGACTGTGGATAAAAAAAGAAACACCCACCAAATTGGCTACACGTGACAAAGCCACTTCAGTAAGTAGAGGTCAGTGACTGTGCTATTTCCTACAGCATAAGGTCAAATGTTCTTATTTCATTTATTCATCCATTCAGCTAGTCAGTTCCAAATATCTTTTGGAAGGAGATGATATGTCTCCCTCCCCCAACATATCTTCCCATATACAGGCTTCCCAGGTGGCTCAGTGGTAAAGAATCTGCCTGCCAAGCAAGAAACATGGGTTTGATCTCTGGGTCAGAAACATCCCTTGGAGATGGAAATGGCAACCCAATACAGTATTGCTGCTTGGAAAATCCCATGGACAGAGAAGCCTGGAAGGCTACAGTCCATAGGGTCGCAAAGAGTTGGCCATGACTTAGTAAACAACGTTGTTTATATACAATTTCAGAGAACCCTGATGTCTCTCTACGAGGTCCATGGCTTCCAGGTCAAAACCATTTGATGGACAGGGACCTTGGTTCCTAGAGAAACACTAGTATTATTCCTTTTCCCAGGAATATAATAATTCCATATGTCTGTGCAACGCTTGTAGTGAAAACACTTTCAGATCTCTTGTCTCAGTGCCATAACAGACCTTTGGGACAGATATTTTCATCAGTCATATACAGATATATCAGTGGTGTGGAGCTATGTTAAGTGACTTAGCCATTATTTTCTCAGTTTACTATTCCATAAGCTTAGACCAAGAAATGCAATTTTAGTCAAACCAATTATTTGACACTGTGTGGCTCAGAAAATCCATATTATTTAAGACTTTTAAATGTCTAACAGATATAGGCACATAACCACTATCATAGAAGAGTAGTGACAAGAGAGGCATTGGATACCTGGCTGCTTTTCTAGGATACAGTCCCCGTGTTCCATTCCTCATGTCCTATCAGTCTTCTCACCTGTGACTCTAGTCTTGAGTTTGGAGATAAAAGGACATTCAAATCCCACCTTAGCCAAGTGAAATCAGGCAAGTCATTTAAACTCTCTGGCTTAGGTTTTTCATATTTAAAATGGAATTAATAGTAGCAACAGCTACAAAGGGTTATTGAGAGGATTAGAATGGAATTATGTATGTAAAGCACCCAATGAGCAAGTGAGCAGTAGGTATTTAAGGAGTGCTAACCTCCTGTGCCCCAACAAAAGAATTTTGCATCACTTCATGAAGCACTCTGTTCCCCAAATGCCTCAAATAGAGAAAGATGTTATCTCATTCAGGTTTCAAACACTATGAGCTATTTAAAAGAATGAAAGTCATTCAGAGTATGTACTCTGACAGCAATGGGATCTAACTAGAAATCAATAAAAGAAAGATAATCAAAAAACTCCAAACATTAGGAAATTAGACAACACACTTAATCCATGGATCAAAGAATTCTCAACTTCTTTTAAATGTAGAGAACTGAATGAAAATGAAAATACAACCTGTCAAAATCTGTGGGATTCAGCCACAGCAGTGTGAAAAGGGGAATTTATAGCACTAAAGGCTAACATTAGGAAAGAAGAAAAATCTCAAATCAGTAATCTAAGTTCCTACCTCAAGAAACTAGAAAAAGGAAAGGAAAATAAACCCAAAGCAAGAAGGACAAAGGAAGGAAATGATAAAGGTATGAGCAGAAATCAATAAAACTGAAAAAAAGAAAAACAGTAGAGAAAAAAATCAATGAAAGAAAGCACTGGTTCTTTGAAAAAAATCAATGAAAGACTGACAACGATGAAAACAAAGAAGACACAAATAAACAATATCAGGCATGAAGTAGTGACTATTGCTTGCAGAGCATGTATCCATTCAAGGAAAAATAAGAGCACACTACAAATGATGCAAGGTTCATAAATCTCACAACTCAGAAAAAATAGAAACAATTCCTTGAAAACCACAAATTACCACAATTCAACCACGTTGAAACAGGCATCCCAAATGAAATTGAATTTGTAATTAAAACTCCTCCCAAAGGAAAATATCCAGGCTCAGATGGTTTCACTGGAGAATTCTACCAAACATTTAAAGAATTAATACCAATCTTACACAAATTCTTTCAGAAAATAGAAGAGGAAGCTCTTCCCAACTCATTTTCTGGGACAACCTGACACAGTACCAAAAAAAAATAAAAAGACAAAAAGAAAACTAAAGAATCAATACTTAAGAATTTTGATTAAAAGTCCTCAAAAAAATATCAACTCAAATACAGCAATTCATACAAAGAATTATAAACAATGGCCAAGTAGGATTTATGTAGCTGAGGTTGGTTCAATGTTCAAAAATCAATGAAAAGTCAATCAATGTAACCACCGTATCAATGGGTTAAAGGAGAAAAATCATATGATCATATTAATTCACTCAGAAAGAGTATTAACAAAATTCAACAACCATTCATAATTTAAAAACCAAAACTCTCAGTAAATTATGAATAAATGAAAAAGACCTCACCTTGATTAAAAAAAGAAAACGTCTACAAAAACTACAGCTAGAGCTTCCCTGGTGGTCCAGTGGGTAAAGAGTCCACCTTGCAATGCAAGGGGCATAGGTTCTATCCCTGGCCAGGGAAGATCCCACGTGCCATGGAGTGGCTAGACTGGTGTGTCCAATTACGAGCCAGTGCTCTGGAGTACATGCACCCAGAGCCAGTGCCCTGCAACAAGAGGGGCCACTGCAATGGTAGGCCCACACAGGCCAAAGAATGAAGATGGATGAAAATAAATAAATAAATAAATAACCAACAAATGAGGCCAAATTAAAAAAAAAAAAAAAAACTACAGCTAACATCATTCATACTGGTAAAAAGCTGAATTCCCTAAAATCCAAAACAAAGCAATGATGACCACTTTTACTACTCTTATTCAACATAGTACTAGAAATTCTAGCCCTGAAACAGGCAAGAAAAAGCATTACATGGCCTGTGGACTGGAAAGGAAAAAATAAAACTGTCCCTATTTGCAGAAACAATTACTGTAGAATTAGAAAATCCCAAGGTATTCACAGGAAAAGTCTTAATTATAAATGAATTCATCAAAATCATAGGATACAAGATAAATACATCAATATCTATTTCATTCCTTATGCTAACAATTAAAGTCTAGAAATCAAAATAAAACCAATGTAATTTATAACCACTTTAACAAGAAAATAGAAGAGGAAGCTCTTCCCAACTCATTTTCTGGGGCAACCTGACACAGTACCAAAAAAATAAAAGACAAAAGAAAACTAAAGAATCAATACTTAAGAATTTTGATTAAAAGTCCTCAAAAAAATATCAACTCAAATACAGCAATTCATACAAAGAATTATAAACAATGGCCAAGTAGGATTTATGTAGCTGAGGTTGGTTCAATGTTCAAAAATCAATGAAAAGTCAATCAATGTAACCACCGTATCAATGGGTTAAAGGAGAAAAATCATATGATCATATTAATTCACTCAGAAAGAGTATTAACAAAATTCAACAACCATTCATAATTTAAAAACCAAAACTCTCAGTAAATTATGAATAAATGAAAAAGACCTCACCTTGATTAAAAAAAGAAAACGTCTACAAAAACTACAGCTAGAGCTTCCCTGGTGGTCCAGTGGGTAAAGAGTCCACCTTGCAATGCAAGGGGCATAGGTTCTATCCCTGGCCAGGGAAGATCCCACGTGCCATGGAGTGGCTAGACTGGTGTGTCCAATTACGAGCCAGTGCTCTGGAGTACATGCACCCAGAGCCAGTGCCCTGCAACAAGAGGGGCCACTGCAATGGTAGGCCCACACAGGCCAAAGAATGAAGATGGATGAAAATAAATAAATAAATAAATAACCAACAAATGAGGCCAAATTAAAAAAAAAAAAAAAAACTACAGCTAACATCATTCATACTGGTAAAAAGCTGAATTCCCTAAAATCCAAAACAAAGCAATGATGACCACTTTTACTACTCTTATTCAACATAGTACTAGAAATTCTAGCCCTGAAACAGGCAAGAAAAAGCATTACATGGCCTGTGGACTGGAAAGGAAAAAATAAAACTGTCCCTATTTGCAGAAACAATTACTGTAGAATTAGAAAATCCCAAGGTATTCACAGGAAAAGTCTTAATTATAAATGAATTCATCAAAATCATAGGATACAAGATAAATACATCAATATCTATTTCATTCCTTATGCTAACAATTAAAGTCTAGAAATCAAAATAAAACCAATGTAATTTATAACCACTTTAACAAAAATGATGGAGAATGAAATGGTAACCCACACCAGTATTCCTGCCTGGAGAATCCCATGGACAGAGGAGCCTGGTGGGCTACAGTCCATGGCATCACAAGGAGTAGGACATGACTTACTGACTAAACTACCACCACCACCAACAACCTTATCCAAACCTTGGGCATTCCTGGTGGCTCAGATGGTAAAGAATCTGCCTGCAATACAGGAGACCTGGGTTTGGCCCCTGGGTCAGGAAGATCCCCTGGAGAAGGGAATTACAACCCACTCCAATATTCCTGCCTGGAGAATTCCATGGACAGAGGACCCTGGCAGGCTACACTCCATGTAGTCATAAAGAGTCAGACACGACTGAGTAACACTTTTAAGGAAAGTGAAATAGGTACAAACCTAACAAAACACATGCAGGTCTTGATGATTAGAATCAGCAAACACTGATGAAAGAAATCAAAGAACAACTAAATAAATGAAAGAATGAAAATAACAACAACAAAAATAAATGGAGGGGCTTCCCTGGTGGTCCAGTGGGTAAGGACACTGCCTTGCAGGGCAAGGGGTGCTGGTTTGATCCCTGGCCTGGGAAGATCCCATGTGCCATGGAGCGGCTAGACCGATGTGTCCAACTACTGAGCCAGAGCTCTGAAGCGCATGCGCCCAGAGCCAGTGCTCTGCAGCGAGAGAGGCCACTGCACTGGGAGGCCCACAGGAGCCAAAGAACAAAGATGGATGAAAACAGATAAATGAAAGACCAATAGAAGTGGTCAAAATAAATAAATAAATAAATGGAGGAATCTATTGTGTTCATGGACTGGAAGACTCAGCATAGTCAAAATGTCAAATTTTCTGTAAATGGTTTATAGGCTTAATGCAATTTCTATCAAAATGCCCACAAGGACTTTGGTAGATATAGACAAGATTATTCTAAAATTTATATGGGAAGTTACAGCAAAAACAATATTGAAGAAAAAGAAGAAAAAAAGTGGAAGAAATCATGCCACCTGATATTACAGGTTACTCTACCTACAAGTACTCAAGACAGTGTAGTATTGGCTGAAAGACACATAGATCAGTGGAATGGAATAGAGAAGTCAGGCATAGATTCATACCAATGGGCACATTGGTGCTTTTACACAAAGGTGCAAAAGCCAGTCAGTGGAGGCATTGATAATATGGCCTTTCCAACAGGTCAATGCTGGACCAACTAGACATCTCTAGGCAAAAGAATGAACCTTGACCTAACTGTCATACCTCATACAGAAACTAACTCAAAATAGCTCACAGACTTATGTAAAATATATGACATTCAAGATAAAGAATACATAGTGAAAAATCATTGGGATCAGAGGTTTTTATATTTGACATCAGCAACACAAACCATAGAAAAGAAAAAAATGAGAAATTGGACTTTGTTGGGACTAAAGATACTTTGCTCTGAAAATGATATGAGCTAGGCTAAAACATAATTCTCATATTCAAAAATAAACAAAATGTGAATGTGATCAAATATTTCTAGATGCAGCAAATAGAGACTTTGGTTTAGTTTCTGTGCAGTGGTGAGTCCACAGGCCAGCTTTTCTCGGAAGCTAAGTGTGTAGGAGATGTGCTATTGTAGGGCCCAAGTCACCTCCAGGGCGTGCATTTCCTGTGGCTGTGACTTTTCTAAAGGGTAAGTCAGCTGGAAACAACATATAATGAACATGCTCATAGAGTGTCTGGCTTTGCCGAAGAAACACATTTGGGTAAAAGTAAGTAAAGGACTTCACACCAGCCTCACTTTTGCAATTCTGCCCTTAGAGTTGGTTGCAATTTCAAAAACGTGGATTAAAATGTTCCTGGGCATTTAAAACCCACTGGCAGAAAGAGCTGGCTTCGGTATCAACTGCACTGAAATTTCCCATTGCACTCAAGGAAGGGGGCGACACAGGGGCTGAATTTGAAACCCAAGGCTGGCCTCTTTATGACAGACAACGTCGATTGCAGTGAACATTCTTGGCGCCAGCTCAAAAAGTTTTGAGTTTCTAGACCCTGAAAGGGAAGTTCTCTTAGGAGCCCTCCAGCCTTTTGAGTCACTGGTGGGATGGGTGGGGTGCAGCGGGGAGCACTAGGGGAGAGGAGCTACTGCCTCTGAAGCTGGTCTCACCTAGCACTGAGGAAGTCTACGACAGCAGGTGCATTCCCTAGTTTTCATATCTAATCCTCTTCACTCTTGGGAAGAGTAAATGCAGAATGATAAGTCAAAATTCAGAGAAAGGAACTCAGACCTATTGAGTGCTTATTAAAGGTACAGGGCACTCTGTTATGCACTTTATTCCTCAGAACAACACTGTAAGATAGATACTATGATCACTGCCATACCCATACAGAAACTAACTCAAAATAGCTCACAGACTTATGTAAAATATATGACATTCAAGATAAAGAATACATAGTGAAAAATCATTGGGATCAGAGGTTTTTATATTTGACATCAGCAACACAAACCATAGAAAAGAAAAAAATGAGAAATTGGACTTTGTTGGGACTAAAGATACTTTGCTCTGAAAATGATATGAGCTAGGCTAAAACATAATTCTCATATTCAAAAATAAACAAAATGTGAATGTGATCAAATATTTCTAGATGCAGCAAATAGAGACTTTGGTTTAGTTTCTGTGCAGTGGTGAGTCCACAGGCCAGCTTTTCTCGGAAGCTAAGTGTGTAGGAGATGTGCTATTGTAGGGCCCAAGTCACCTCCAGGGCGTGCATTTCCTGTGGCTGTGACTTTTCTAAAGGGTAAGTCAGCTGGAAACAACATATAATGAACATGCTCATAGAGTGTCTGGCTTTGCCGAAGAAACACATTTGGGTAAAAGTAAGTAAAGGACTTCACACCAGCCTCACTTTTCGCAATTCTGACCTTAGAGTTGGTTGCAATTTCAAAAACGTGGATTAAAATGTTCCTGGGCATTTAAAACCCACTGGCAGAAAGAGCTGGCTTCGGTATCAACTGCACTGAAATTTCCCATTGCACTCAAGGAAGGGGGCGACACAGGGGCTGAATTTGAAACCCAAGGCTGGCCTCTTTATGACAGACAACGTCGATTGCAGTGAACATTCTTGGCGCCAGCTCAAAAAGTTTTGAGTTTCTAGACCCTGAAAGGGAAGTTCTCTTAGGAGCCCTCCAGCCTTTTGAGTCACTGGTGGGATGGGTGGGGTGCAGCGGGGAGCACTAGGGGAGAGGAGCTACTGCCTCTGAAGCTGGTCTCACCTAGCACTGAGGAAGTCTACGACAGCAGGTGCATTCCCTAGTTTTCATATCTAATCCTCTTCACTCTTGGGAAGAGTAAATGCAGAATGATAAGTCAAAATTCAGAGAAAGGAACTCAGACCTATTGAGTGCTTATTAAAGGTACAGGGCACTCTGTTATGCACTTTATTCCTCAGAACAACACTGTAAGATAGATACTATGATCACTGCCATTTCACAGATGAAGTCACAGAGACTTAGAAGATGCTTGCTGCCACCTCCGTCAGTCCTGCATAGCCCTGCCTCGGGTTCTCTTTCATTCTCTGTGTGTGTGTGTGTGATGCATCCTGCAACACAAACACCCCTCGCTACAAGCATTCCCCATGATTCAATATATTGTGGTTAAAAAGATGGCGGAGCAGCTGTGAAGCCTCCACCGAGGGCTGGCAGCTAGGCCTGGTGGTGGTCCCTGGAGGCCCAGCGACAGGGTTTGCTGGGGCAGGAAAGCGGTGGGAGGTTGGCACAGTGTCAAGGGTGAGGGAAAAGGGGACAGAACCCGCGCCCTAAGTGGCATTTTTGGGCGCCCGGGGCTAGCCGCGGGAAATGCGCCTTCTCTTCAATGGAAGCTGCTCTCGGCAGGGGGAGGGGCAGCCCTGTGCACAAAAGGTCCCCTGGCTGGTGCGCTCCCAGCCCTTGACCTCGGGCCTCTCCCTCCATCCATCTCTGCGACTGCCAAGGGGGCTGGCCTGGGGCCAGAGCGAGGCTTCCAACAGAGACCAGAGAGGTGGTGGGAGAAAAATGTGGTGCCCTCTAAATTTCTGTGCCCCGGTGACCCTGCCCTAGCCAGGGTTCTGGAAAGAACAGAACAGAATGTCGAGCGGGGAAGGGAGGTGAGGGAAGTCAGAGGGGAACTGACTGCAACAACAAGGGGAGGTCAGGGAGTCATCAGTCACGGTGAAAGACGGAAAGTTTTGGTGACTGGAAGGCATTTCAAAAAGTTTTAAAGGGTTTTTCTAGACCCTGAAAGGAAGTTCTCTTAGGAGCCCTCCAGCCTTTTGAGTCACTGGTGGGATGGGTGGGGTGCAGCGGGGAGCACTAGGGGAGAGGAGCTACTGCCTCTGAAGCTGGTCTCACCTAGCACTGAGGAAGTCTACGACAGCAGGTGCATTCCCTAGTTTTCATATCTAATCCTCTTCACTCTTGGGAAGAGTAAATGCAGAATGATAAGTCAAAATTCAGAGAAAGGAACTCAGACCTATTGAGTGCTTATTAAAGGTACAGGGCACTCTGTTATGCACTTTATTCCTCAGAACAACACTGTAAGATAGATACTATGATCACTGCCATTTCACAGATGAAGTCACAGAGACTTAGAAGATGCTTGCTGCCACCTCCGTCAGTCCTGCATAGCCCTGCCTCGGGTTCTCTTTCATTCTCTGTGTGTGTGTGTGTGATGCATCCTGCAACACAAACACCCCTCGCTACAAGCATTCCCCATGATTCAATATATTGTGGTTAAAAAGATGGCGGAGCAGCTGTGAAGCCTCCACCGAGGGCTGGCAGCTAGGCCTGGTGGTGGTCCCTGGAGGCCCAGCGACAGGGTTTGCTGGGGCAGGAAAGCGGTGGGAGGTTGGCACAGTGTCAAGGGTGAGGGAAAAGGGGACAGAACCCGCGCCCTAAGTGGCATTTTTGGGCGCCCGGGGCTAGCCGCGGGAAATGCGCCTTCTCTTCAATGGAAGCTGCTCTCGGCAGGGGGAGGGGCAGCCCTGTGCACAAAAGGTCCCCTGGCTGGTGCGCTCCCAGCCCTTGACCTCGGGCCTCTCCCTCCATCCATCTCTGCGACTGCCAAGGGGGCTGGCCTGGGGCCAGAGCGAGGCTTCCAACAGAGACCAGAGAGGTGGTGGGAGAAAAATGTGGTGCCCTCTAAATTTCTGTGCCCCGGTGACCCTGCCCTAGCCAGGGTTCTGGAAAGAACAGAACAGAATGTCGAGCGGGGAAGGGAGGTGAGGGAAGTCAGAGGGGAACTGACTGCAACAACAAGGGGAGGTCAGGGAGTCATCAGTCACGGTGAAAGACGGAAAGTTTTGGTGACTGGAAGGCATTTCAGAGTTCAAGATCTGAAAGGGGGAGGAGGCAACTGCAAGTGATGGCAGTGGCTGATGAAGTTGACCAAAGGCTCAGATCACAAGGTCAAAGGGGCCAACGAAATGGGAGAGCTAGCATTTGATTCCACAAGCTGTGACTGAGCACCTACCATGTGCCAGGCTCTGGGTCTGGCACTTGGGACACAGAGGTGAACCAGAAATGGTTTTCACGGTTCTTATTCTTCTTCAATTATGATGATGAGAGGGTGAACAAGGCGACAAGTACAAGACCATGTGGAGGTCCTCCAGGGCCTATGAGACACCTAACGCTTGGCTCCTGTGCTCCAAAACCTTTTGGTTTACAGAGATCTACATCTAAGAAGAAGGATAACATAGGGACACTAGTATAAGCAAGTACATCTGGAACATGGAAGAAGAGAGAGAAGAAGAGGAAGAGGGTGGGAAAAGAAAAATCAAGGAAGGCTTCGTGAAGGCCACGGCACATGACAATGAGCAGGGTTTTAGCGGTAGGATGAGGAGAGAACCGTATGTTGGAGGAACAACGTGAGTACCCATGGAAACAGAAAAGCAGAGACTACTCATCTGATCTCAGAAGCTGAGCAGGGTCGGGCCTGGTGAGTACTTGGATGGGAGAAAAGCAGAGAGGATAGTTGGGGAATGGGGAGTAACTGGGTGTGTCTAGAGGTGAAGCTGGTAATGGTTAGCGATAGTGAGACGCTGTGGTGAAGCATGACTGCTGAGCTTGACAGTGACTAGAAATGTGACTAGAAGGGTCCCTCATGATCAGAGGATAGAGTCTCGAATTAGTCTTCAGAGTTTGGTCAGGGTCTTACACAAACAGGATTTTTCTTTTTTAAAGAAGAATATGACGATTTTTTCCCCCTGTGGTTTGGAAGGAATTTCCTGGTGCCAGGTCTTGGTAATGGAAGCGGGAGAGGAAAGGCAGAAAGATCTGTTTAGAAGCTATTACAGATGTTCAAGTGCAAGCTGAGGTCCAGACCAGTGTGGTGATACTGGAGGTAGACTAAGATCATAACGAATCACGAAAGACGGAAAGTTTTGGTGACTGGAAGGCATTTCAGAGTTCAAGATCTGAAAGGGGGAGGAGGCAACTGCAAGTGATGGCAGTGGCTGATGAAGTTGACCAAAGGCTCAGATCACAAGGTCAAAGGGGCCAACGAAATGGGAGAGCTAGCATTTGATTCCACAAGCTGTGACTGAGCACCTACCATGTGCCAGGCTCTGGGTCTGGCACTTGGGACACAGAGGTGAACCAGAAATGGTTTTCACGGTTCTTATTCTTCTTCAATTATGATGATGAGAGGGTGAACAAGGCGACAAGTACAAGACCATGTGGAGGTCCTCCAGGGCCTATGAGACACCTAACGCTTGGCTCCTGTGCTCCAAAACCTTTTGGTTTACAGAGATCTACATCTAAGAAGAAGGATAACATAGGGACACTAGTATAAGCAAGTACATCTGGAACATGGAAGAAGAGAAGAGAGAAGAAGAGGAAGAGGGTGGGAAAAGAAAAATCAAGGAAGGCTTCGTGAAGGCCACGGCACATGACAATGAGCAGGGTTTTAGCGGTAGGATGAGGAGAGAACCGTATGTTGGAGGAACAACGTGAGTACCCATGGAAACAGAAAAGCAGAGACTACTCATCTGATCTCAGAAGCTGAGCAGGGTCGGGCCTGGTGAGTACTTGGATGGGAGAAAAGCAGAGAGGATAGTTGGGGAATGGGGAGTAACTGGGTGTGTCTAGAGGTGAAGCTGGTAATGGTTAGCGATAGTGAGACGCTGTGGTGAAGCATGACTGCTGAGCTTGACAGTGACTAGAAATGTGACTAGAAGGGTCCCTCATGATCAGAGGATAGAGTCTCGAATTAGTCTTCAGAGTTTGGTCAGGGTCTTACACAAACAGGATTTTTCTTTTTTAAAGAAGAATATGACGATTTTTTCCCCCTGTGGTTTGGAAGGAATTTCCTGGTGCCAGGTCTTGGTAATGGAAGCGGGAGAGGAAAGGCAGAAAGATCTGTTTAGAAGCTATTACAGATGTTCAAGTGCAAGCTGAGGTCCAGACATAAAACAGTGGGGGAGGGGAGAGAAGGGGAGTGGTGGATACTGGAGGTAGGACTCTCAAGACTCATCAACCGAATCACGAAAGAACCAGCGAAGACAGATCTGCGCCCTTCTTTCCAGCTCAACATTTCATCTTATTGACTTCAGAGTTAAAAGAAAAGTCACCTTCCTCATTTAAATATATAAGGAAACAGAGGGAAAGAGATACAGCAAGATTGAAAAC
Organism: Tragulus kanchil; assembly: GCA_022376925.1. Lineage (NCBI taxonomy): Eukaryota > Metazoa > Chordata > Mammalia > Artiodactyla > Tragulidae > Tragulus > Tragulus kanchil. Next base: position 12,503,076 of record JAIOJX010000001.1, read on the forward strand.
CAGCAACGTACCCCAAACATCTGCCATAGCCCTGAAAGAACTGTCCTCAGGCAAAGCCTAGATGAGTTTCAAAGCAGTAGAGCTGGACCAGGAAGGAAAAGGTTGCTTAAGTAATAATAATTTTTACAATAGTAAAATATAAAGAAAATGTGATACACACACACAATGGAATATTACTCAGCTATAATAGCAGGAAATCCTGCCACTCACAACATGAATGAACTTGGGGACATAATGCTATATAAGTTAGACAGATAAAGACAAATACCATATGATCTCACTTAGAGGTGGGAATTAAACAAAAACCAAAACACCAAACTCATAGAAACAGAGTATATTGGTGGTTGCCAGGGGCAGGGGTGGGGGAAATGGAGAGATGTTGTTCAAAGGGTACAAACTTCCAGTTACGAATAAGTTCCAGGGGGTTTAATATATACCATGGTGATTCTAGTTAATGATATTGGTTGCATATTTGAAAGCTAAGACAATAGGTCTTAAAAGATCTTATCACAAGAAAAAAAATGTGTAAACATGCATAGTAATGAATAATTTATGGTGGTGATCATTCTGCAAAATACACATATAGTGAAATTATGTTCTATACCTGACACTAATATAATTCATATGTCAATTACTTCTTAATAAAAATACCACAAAATAACAATGATGTAATAATACTTGACAAATAAACTTGACATAGCTTTTTCTTTGTGCTAACTCCCAGGGAGGTATTTGATATGCAATATCTCACTTAATCCTTATAATAATCTCATGTACTATCGTTTCCACTTCCCAAGGAGAAAAGAAGCTCAGTGAGGTTTAAGTTCACACAGGTTTATGTCACACAGCAATAAGTGGCTATTAGAGATTAGAATTCAGAGCAATATGCTATGCCACCAAGATCCTTTGGAACCAAGCCTACTGAGGTATAATATCAGAAATCCCATCTCCAAAGCAGAAGAGGATAAGCAACTCCCTGAGCTAGCCAGGGCTTTTCTTCACACCCCTGAGCCACAATTACCAGGGAGGCACACCAAAAGAATAAAGAACCTGTTAGAAATAGTAAGAACTTATTCAGAGACCAAGTAAATGCACAAAAAGCAAGAGCTTCCTTATCCATCAGAAGTTTCCTAGGGCTTCCCTGGTAGTCCGGTGGGTAAAGAGTCCGCTGTGCAATGCAAGGGGGGCCAGTTCGATCCCTGGCCTGGAAAGATCCCACATTCCGCAATGGGGCTGGACCGGTGTGTCCAATTGCGAGCAAGCACTCTGGAGCACATACGCCCAGAGCCGGTGCTCTGCAATGAGAGAGGCCACTGCAGTGGGAGGCCCACATTGGCCAGAGAACAAAGATGGATGAAAATAAATAAAAGACCAATAAAAGTGGTCAAAATTAAAAAAAAAAAAATGTTACCATTAAAAAAAAAAGAAGTCTCCATACCTCAGCATGAATCAACCATAGGACCAGCACCGTATGGTAAAGCAGTTATTCCCCAATTAAAAATAAATACATTAAAAAAGAAAAAATATATTTAATGACTAAAAAAGAAGTATCTTGTCAGAAACTTTTAGAAATGAATCCTGTTCCCAGCAGCAACAAGAATTTAAAACATCTAAGAACAATTTTGAGAAATGTATATCTGAGATGAGCTATATGGAGAAAATTATAATGTAAGCAAAGGAGTACATAACTGTAAAGAAGACCAGAAATGCTGAAATCATGTAAACCAATCTTAATAATCAACAGGAAAAATTATGATTGTTCTGTGGCCTTTAAAATTTTTTGCCAAGACCCTAAAAATTATCTTACTGTCCTTTCCCTAATAAACATACAAGAGAATGAAAAATTATAAAATTATTATTTACTTAGTAGACTATCATTTACATTAGAAGCACTGAGAATTCAAGTGCTGTATTGGACTTCTCTGGTGATACAGTGCATGGGACTGTGCCTGTCAATCGGGGGACTCAGGTTAGATCCCTGGTCTGGGTAGATCCCACATACCACGGAGCAACTCTACGCCCACATACCGCAACCACCGAGCCTGAGCGCTGCAACTGCTGCAGCCTGTGGGCTGAGAGCCCATGCTTCACAACAAGAGAAGCAACCACAATGACAAGCCCACACACCACAACTAGAGGGTAGCCTCTGATCGCAGCAACTAGAGAGGCCGATGTGCACCACCAAAGTCCCAGTGCAGCCAAAGGAAAACAAAGTGAAATACTACTTTGTAAAAAACAGGTCAGTGTTGGTTTTAACAGTGCCTGCCTTCTTCTTGTATTACTTACAATACACGCAAGCCTACTTTCTATGCCTTGACAAATTATCATAGTCCTTTTAAAATGCTGAATTAGCATTCAATATGTTTTCCTTTGCATTTTCAATGCCATGAAATATCTACAAGAGTTCCTTCACTGGGTAGGTTTTTGCTGGCATTGCTGTCTCTGGGACATCGTCAACCTTTTCATCAAAACAACTTTTCATAACAACATTTATGCTGATAATTTTACCCTCACTAAATTCCTTTGACTGCATTTCTAGGATGTCTAGAATTGCAGCAGTGACAAAATTCCCACGGATAGCTATTTCTTTCTCTTTTTTTGTAAGCTTAACATTTATATCATAATAATATAAATTACATATATCATGAAATAATTACCACAATAAGTTTAGTGAATATCATCTCATAGATACATTAAAGAGACAGAAAAATAATGTTTCCCTTGTGATGAGAACTCAGAATTAACTCTCTTAACAACTTTCATAGACAACACACAGAAGTGTTCATTGTATTCATCATGTTGTACATTTCATCCCTAGTGTTTATTCATCTTCTGACTGGAATTTGATAGTTTTGACTCCTTTCATCTAATTCCCTCTCTCCCCATCCCCAGATCTGGGAATCATAAATGTGATTTCTTTTTCTAAGTGCTTGTTTTTGAAGTATAATTGACTTATTCCACAGTTAGCTATTTTTTTTAACTTCATTTATATTCAATTCTAATTTCACTTCTAGCAATATCATTTTTTTTTTAGTACAGCAAATTTTCTTGGGCTATCTATTTTGCATATGGGGATGTGAGTTTCTGCTACTCTCTTCATACATAGCAATTTTTGTTTCTTTGCTGCAATTTCATCCTTGTTGGACAATTCACTCTTTAGATTATTCATTTTTGTAACATGTTATGGAGTTTATCACTGAGAGACAAATGGGTGGTACAACTACACGGTTTGCCCAGTGGCCGATTAACAATAGACTTTGAAAGAAGCGATGTGGTTGTTCATTAGTCACTTGGTGCTTCCATAATTTATACAGTAAATTTGTGGACAAAAGAGATAACATCAAAGGTTGTACTTACTGCAATTACTCATGAAACCACCCAATCCTAAAGGAAATCAACCCTGAATAGTCATTGGAGAGACCGATGCTGAAGTTGGAGCTCCAATACTGTGGCCACCTGGTACGAAGAGATGACTCCTTGGAAAAGATCCTGATGCTGGGAAAGACTGAGGGCAGGAGGAGAAGGGGAGACAGAAGGGTGGGATGGCATTACTGACTCAATGGACTTTCCCAGAACTTGAGCAAACTCCGGAAGATGGTGAAAGACAGGGAAGCCTGGAGTGCTGCGGTCCATGGAGTTGCAATGAGTCGGACATGACTGAGTGACTGAACTGAACTGATAGCTGTTATTCATAATATACCATGGTGACTGAAATGTCAACTGTGTTTTTGGAGGAATGGTATTATCTACTAAATCATAGTAAGTGAAATTCATTCATATTGGAACCGTGCAAAGAGAGGACTGCCCATACTTTGTATAGGGCCCTAACATACCTTAATAAATGGAAAAATTCCAAGCTTAACGTTTACTTAGTGCTTACTCTGTGTCATGTGATGTTCTAAATTCCTCTTTACATGGATTAATGCACTTAATCTATACACAAACCCTACAAAGCAAGTATTATTAGTATTCCCATTTAACAGAGAAGCAGTGACATAGAAAGATAAAGTAACTTTCAAAAACTCACTCAGCTAGGAAGTACCAACACCAGAAACTGAGCTCAAGCATTCCTGAGGCTAAGCACTTTACCAAAACATGTGCTGCCCCATGTACCACAATGTCAAGATATTTATCTTCCTATAGTAAGTTACAAGTTTAGTGCTAGTCCCATAACCATTCCAGCAGAATTTGTGCAAGCAGAACTGGAGAGATTCAAAGTTCATTTACAAAGCAATGGACTAGAGAAACTAATAATTATCTTCTTATATTAAAATACAATTTAGGACTTCCCTGGTGGCACAGTGGATAAGGATCTGCCTGAGAATGCAAGGGACTTGGATTCGATCTCTGGTCCAGGAAGACCCCACATGCTACAGAGCAACTTAGCTCGTGTCTCACAGCTACTGAAGCCTGTTCACCTAGAGCCTCTGCTCTGCAACAAGAGAACCCACTGCCATGAGAAGCCCACGCACCTCAACATCGAGTAGACCCAACTCATTGAAACTAGAGAAAGCCCAGGCAAAGCAAGGAAAAGCCTAGTCAGAAATAAATAAATAAATAAAAATTTTTAAAAACACAATTTAATAAAGCTACAGTAGTAAAAGCAATACAGTTTTAGAACTAGAGTTGAAAGAAAGATCAAAGTAATGCAGTAGGCAGCCCAGAAAACACTGTCATAAGAGCTAAATTGTACTCCACATCAGAGAGAAAATGAAATGTGCAAATGGTGTTGGGTAAATTGTTTAACTATGGCAAAATAAAGTTGGATCCTGTCTTCATATTTTTCATCAAAATAAAATTTTGTGATTTAGAGAGTTAGTGGAGAAAAGGAAAGCATAAATGCACAGAATAAAATAAAACTGAAAATTTAAAATATCTTGGAGCTGGAGAAGACTTTTATTAACATAAAATCAAGAGAAAAAAATAAAAAGAGAGAAACATAATAGAGTCAACCATATTCAAATTTAAAACTTTTTAGGTGAAAGCTACAATGAACAAAATTAAAAGACCAACCAAAATGGAAGAATTTTTCTTGAAACCATATAACGAAATGTTGCTCTTTATTCTGATTGTGTAACAAGACTGTAAAAAGAAGCAGGGAAAATTTACAATCCAATAGAAAAAAAAATGGAAAAGACCATAAATATAGATAACTTATGAGAACCCACTGTATAGCACAGGGAACTCTACTCAGTGCACTGTGGTGACCCAAATGGGAAGAAAACCTTAAAAAGGGGATCTATATATACATGAAACTGACTCACTTTGCTGTGCAGCAGAAACTAACACAGTACTGTAAAGCAAAAAAATTAATTTTTAAAAAAGACCATAAATAGATGCTACACAAATGAAATATAAAACCTAATCAAGATATTTAAAGTGCTAAACATTATCTGTAATAAGAGGAATACAAATTAATATATGTTTATGACCTAGTAATTAGAAAGACTTTAGTGGGCGTGTTTTATTATAATGTCCACATTTGGTGAGGATGGAATGAAATGCTGACCCTTAATCCTACTGGGAGTATACACTTTTCAGGGCAACTTTTCTGGGGAAGTAATTTATTGAATATTTTTTGTTTGTTTTTCTTTTCCCCATCATGCTTCTTTTATTTATAGTTATTTTCATCCATCTTTAATTCTTTGGCCTGTGTGGGCCTCCCATCACAGTGGCCCCTCTCGCTGCAGAGCACCGGCTCTGGGCACATGTGCTCCAGAGCGCTGGCTTGTAATTGGACACACTGGTCCAATTACGCTCTGCGGCACGTGAGATCTTCCCAGGCCAGAGATCAAACCAGTGCCCCTTGCACTGCAAGGTGGACTCTTTACCCACTGGAGCATCAGGGAAAGCCTACTGAATATTTTTTAATTTACAATTTTACTTGATAATTTATCTTCTGGGAATCCCTCCAAAGAATACTAGTGCTACTTATAATATTAAAAAACTGCACACAACAGGACTGCTCACTAAGACATAGCTAAACAAGATGTGCCAGGCTTCCCCTGGTGGTCCAGTGGGTAAGGACACTGCCTTGCAGTGCAAGGGGCGCCGGTTCGATCCCTGGCCTGGGAAGATCCCACGTGCCGCGGAGCGGCTGGACTGATGTGTCCAATGACTGAGCCGGAGCTCTGGAGTGCATGCACCCAGAGCCGGCGCTCTGCAACGACAGACACCACCATGATGGGAGGCCCACAGGAGCCAAAGAACAAAGACGGATGAAAATAGAGAAATGAGAGACCAATGGAAGTGGCCCACCTGCTCCCCTCCCTCCCCAACCCGACCCCCGCCCAAAATAAATAAATAAATCTTAAAAAAAAAAAACAAGATGTGCCATGGCCTTTCAGTTGTGCAGGTGTTTTCCAAGAATATCTCTGGGAATGGGGAAGGGCTCAAGTATATTAAGCAAAAATCAAAAAGAGAGCATTCAAATTTATACAGTATGATCTCAATTTTTTAAGATCAAAGTAAATATTTGTATAGAAAAAAATAGATGGAAATATAACTAAATGTTATCCTTGGTTACTTTTTAACTCTCTGTACTTTTCAACTTCTTTACAACAGACATGTATTATGTTCATAATCTAAAAGAATCATGAACATAATTTCAATGTTTTTCTCGGCATCCATCCATCCACCTTTTCATCTCCTTTTTCTTCTTTTTCCTTCAAGTCTTAAAAATACCTGTATCCTTTCTCCTGTCCTAGGTCTACTTCCATTGTTGCTAAGTCAATTACAGCTGATACTTGAAGAGCATAGATTTGAACTTACACACTTCCAGATCCACTTACACACAGACCTTTTTTTCTGTGCCTACCTCCTACAGTACCACACTCCACGGCTGGTTGACACCACAGATAGGAAGGTCCACTGGACAGTTATATGTGGATTTTTTTTTTACTGCACAGGGGTCAGCCTAAACCTAAACCTCAGCCTTGTTCAATGGTCAACAGTAATTATGCCCTTTTAAAACTCTGCTTCTCTCCCTTCTCGTGGGCTCTTTTATCTCTGCCCTTACACAAGATCACATGCCTACTGGCTCCAAATCACTTCCACTGAACCTCGCACTCTGCCTGCCGCTCCCTCTCTCCTCCTACCAAGAACATGTGCTAAGTGGGGTCTACTCTCTCTGCCTCTTTACCGACTACCTTCACAGTCTGCTTTGAAAATTAGTCCCATCACCACTTCTAATGGCCTACTCCAAGTGCTTCCCACCAGTCCTTAACATGTCCACTCCCCAGGCATCAAGCTCTTTCATGAAACCATAGCCACGCTAACAACATTGCCCCATCTTCCTTTCAGCTTCCCTCCCTCATCTCTCTCAACACTTATACCTTTTTCTGGCTCTCCTTCCTCCACTTGTCTCAGACCTCACCTCTCTCCTAAATTCATGTCGCAAATTTCCAAGTACCTGCTCAACTTTGAACATCGCTATGCCTAGCCTGGGACTTCTCACTTCCTCACACATACTCTTCTTACAGACTTACCTGTTTCTATACATTGTACCTACATACGTGTGTGTGTGTGCGTGTGAGCGCGCGCTTAGTTGCTCAGTCAATTCTGACTCTTTTGAGACACCATGGACCATAGCCCGCCAGGCTCCTCTGTCCATGGGATTCTCCAGCCAAGAAGACTGGAGTGGGTTCCCGTGTCCTTCTCCAGGGGATCTTCCTGACCCAGGGATCGAGCCCATGTCCCCCAAGTCTCCTGTGTTGTGGGCAGATTCTTTACTCACTGAGTCACTGGGGAAAGGCAGAATTACCTAAGTTCCACCTAATATTCACGTGGCTTTGAAAAACAGATTGTCTTTTCTACACCCACTGTCAAAGCCTTACCTCAGACTCTTGTCATTATTTTTCCTGTAGAGAGGGAGAAGGCGGCGCGGTGCGTCTTTGCACTGGATTGCTATTTTGGTGGTATGAGCCTCCTCCTTGGCTGTAGGAACCTGAGGAGACATTTCCCATTATTAGCAATGTAGCACAGACATCATAGAATCCCTGCAGGGTATATCCTCTTACATTAGTTTCATTTAAAAGACAGTCCACAGAGCTTTCAGAAGCCCATCACTGAGATAGGATCTTGTTAGCCAGAGGAAATTTGAGGAAACAGATTGCTACAGGTCAGAGCAATTTTGGCAAAAGAGGTAGAGAGGAACAATCTTCAAGTCAATTTCATCATTCGAACATGTGCTAAGTGGGGTCTACTCTCTCTGCCTCTTTACCGACTACCTTCACAGTCTGCTTTGAAAATTAGTCCCATCACCACTTCTAATGGCCTACTCCAAGTGCTTCCCACCAGTCCTTAACATGTCCACTCCCCAGGCATCAAGCTCTTTCATGAAACCATAGCCACGCTAACAACATTGCCCCATCTTCCTTTCAGCTTCCCTCCCTCATCTCTCTCAACACTTATACCTTTTTCTGGCTCTCCTTCCTCCACTTGTCTCAGACCTCACCTCTCTCCTAAATTCATGTCGCAAATTTCCAAGTACCTGCTCAACTTTGAACATCGCTATGCCTAGCCTGGGACTTCTCACTTCCTCACACATACTCTTCTTACAGACTTACCTGTTTCTATACATTGTACCTACATACGTGTGTGTGTGTGTGCGTGTGAGCGCGCGCTTAGTTGCTCAGTCAATTCTGACTCTTTTGAGACACCATGGACCATAGCCCGCCAGGCTCCTCTGTCCATGGGATTCTCCAGCCAAGAAGACTGGAGTGGGTTCCCGTGTCCTTCTCCAGGGGATCTTCCTGACCCAGGGATCGAGCCCATGTCCCCCAAGTCTCCTGTGTTGTGGGCAGATTCTTTACTCACTGAGTCACTGGGGAAAGGCAGAATTACCTAAGTTCCACCTAATATTCACGTGGCTTTGAAAAACAGATTGTCTTTTCTACACCCACTGTCAAAGCCTTACCTCAGACTCTTGTCATTATTTTTCCTGTAGAGATGAAGAAGGCTGCGCTGTACGTCTTTGCACTGGATTGCTATTTTGGTGGTATGAGCCTCCTCCTTGGCTGTAGGAACCTGGAGGGAGACATTTCCCATTATTAGCAATGTAGCACAGACATCATAGAATCCCTGCAGGGTATATCCTCTTACATTAGTTTCATTTAAAAGACAGTCCACAGAGCTTTCAGAAGCCCATCACTGAGATAGGATCTTGTTAGCCAGAGGAAATTTGAGGAAACAGATTGCTACAGGTCAGAGCAATTTTGGCAAAAGAGGTAGAGAGGAACAATCTTCAAGTCAATTTCATCATTCATTAGGTGACCTAGAGATGGGTTATACTGCAATGAGTGGGATATCAGGAGAGCTTCCCAGTTTAGCTAGCGAGTCTTGCTAACTAGGATTTAAGTTCCAAAAAGCATTATTAGTATTATCTTACATTTTGGCTACACTGGGTCTTACTTGTGACGCTCAGGATTCTCTTGTTCTACAGCGTCCTCTACACCACCCAGGGCCCGGAACTATGGTGCACGGGTTTAGTTGCCCCGTGCCATGTGGGATCTTAGTTCCCTGACCAGGGATCGAACCCACATCCCTTGGCTTGGGCACTGGGAGGTAGATTCTGGTTTTTTTGTTTTTTTTTTTTTAAAACATTTGTTTATTTATTTTGGGGGGCCACTTCTATTGGTCTTTCATTTCTCCATTTTCATCCGTCTTTGTTCTTTGGCTCCTGTGGGCCTCCCATCGCGGTGGCGTCTGTCGTCACAGAGCGCTGGCTCTGGGCGCATGCACTCCAGAGCTCCAGCTCGGTGATTGGACACATCGGTCCAGCTGCTCCGCAGCATGTGGGATCTTCCAAGACCAGGGATCGAACAAGCGCCCCTTGCACTGCAAGGCAGTGTCCTTACCCACTGGACCACCAGGGAAGCCCTGGGAGGTAGATTCTTAACCACTGGACCACCAGGGAAGCCCATGAAAAGCATTGTTGACAGCTGATGCACCCTCTGACTTTTAGTAGTCCCCAGCAAAGCCATGGTCTTGGCACTCTAGTGAAGGTTCCACAGCAATTGAACCATCTTCCTTGGCAAGGGCTTGCCTTGCACACATACTAATAGCTGCAGTTACCGGAAATAGACCTAACAATGATAATTACCTTCTGTAGAACTCTACAGAAAAGAAGTTGCAAGAAAAAATTCCTAGATTTTTCTCAAAGGGAAAGACACACACACATGGAGTTTCTGTTTAGTGCAATCTTTATATTTCCCCTCTTTTTTCACATTTAAAAGACAGTCCACAGAGCTTTCAGAAGCCCATCACTGAGATAGGATCTTGTTAGCCAGAGGAAATTTGAGGAAACAGATTGCTACAGGTCAGAGCAATTTTGGCAAAAGAGGTAGAGAGGAACAATCTTCAAGTCAATTTCATCATTCATTAGGTGACCTAGAGATGGGTTATACTGCAATGAGTGGGATATCAGGAGAGCTTCCCAGTTTAGCTAGCGAGTCTTGCTAACTAGGATTTAAGTTCCAAAAAGCATTATTAGTATTATCTTACATTTTGGCTACACTGGGTCTTACTTGTGACGCTCAGGATTCTCTTGTTCTACAGCGTCCTCTACACCACCCAGGCCCAGGAACTACGGTGCACGGGTTTAGTTGCCCCGTGCCATGTGGGATCTTAGTTCCCTGACCAGGGATCGAACCCACATCCCTTGGCTTGGGCACTGGGAGGTAGATTCTGGTTTTTTTGTTTTTTTTTTTTTAAAACATTTGTTTATTTATTTTTGGGCGGGGTCGGGTTGGGGAGAGAGGGGAGCAGGCGGGCCACTTCTATTGGTCTTTCATTTCTCCATTTTCATCCGTCTTTGTTCTTTGGCTCCTGTGGGCCTCCCATCGCGGTGGCGTCTGTCGTCACAGAGCGCTGGCTCTGGGCGCATGCACTCCAGAGCTCCAGCTCGGTGATTGGACACATCGGTCCAGCTGCTCCGCAGCATGTGGGATCTTCCAAGACCAGGGATCGAACAAGCGCCCCTTGCACTGCAAGGCAGTGTCCTTACCCACTGGACCACCAGGGAAGCCCTGGGAGGTAGATTCTTAACCACTGGACCACCAGGGAAGCCCATGAAAAGCATTGTTGACAGCTGATGCACCCTCTGACTTTTAGTAGTCCCCAGCAAAGCCATGGTCTTGGCACTCTAGTGAAGGTTCCACAGCAATTGAACCATCTTCCTTGGCAAGGGCTTGCCTTGCACACATACTAATAGCTGCAGTTACCGGAAATAGACCTAACAATGATAATTACCTTCTGTAGAACTCTACAGAAAAGAAGTTGCAAGAAAAAATTCCTAGATTTTTCTCAAAGGGAAAGACACACACACATGGAGTTTCTGTTTAGTGCAATCTTTATATTTCCCCTCTTTTTTTTCACATGACTCATTCTTCTCCTCACATCTTTTATCGCCTGTCTCCCTCTCTGCCCTTCTAACCTGTATCAACAACTCTGTATATATCATTTTATATTTTTATTCATGGCCAAATAATCATATGTACATTATACACACTTTAAAATACACATTTTATAAAAATGCATTATTTAACACATCTTTCTGCATCTTATTTGCATACTAAACAATTTTTCATGGAAATTCTTCCAAATCCCCTGGTAGATCTGCCTTTCATTCTTTTTGAGTCCTGCATAATACTCCACTGCCTTGATGTATTACCAGTTTATCTGAGCATCTTCCCATTTATAGCATTCTCTTTGTTTCCATTTCTGTGTGTGTGTGTGTGTGTGTGTGTGTGTGTGTGCGCGCGCGCGTGCTGCAATATACATGCTTGTATATAGGCTCTTTTTTTTTTTGGCCACTTCTATTGGTCTTTCATCATCCATCTTTTTGTTCCTTGGCCTGTGTGGGCCTCCCACTGCAGTGGCCCCTGTCGCTGCAGAGCACCGGCTCTGGGCACATGCGCTCCAGAGTTATGGCTCAGTAACTGGACACATCAGTCCCGCCGCTCCACAGCACATGGGATCTTCCCAGGACAGGGATCGAACTGGTGCCCCTTGCACTGCAAGGTGGTGTTTTTACCCAATGGACCAGCAGGGAAGCCCTGTATATAGACTCTTGTGGATTGCACTTTTATTTCTAAGGGACATATTCTCAGGAGCAGTATTGCTGAAGTAAAGTACCTTGCAGGATCTTTCAGTATCTGTTCAGAGAGAGGTAGTATTACTTTTTAAAAAAAATTTGCCTGTTTGATGGATATAAGCTATAACTGGCCTACCCTGCTGGCTCAGTTGGTAAAGAATCCACCTGCAGTGCAGGAGACCTGGGTTCGAGCTGTAGGTTGGGAAGATCTCCGGGAGAAGGGATAGGTTACCCACTTGAGCATTCTTGCCTGGAGAATTTCATGGCTCATCCATGGGGTTGCAAAGAATCAGACATGACTGAGCAATGTGACTTTCACTTTTCAAGCTATAATCACTGTATGACTTTAGTCTGAGCCTCTTTGACCACTACTGAATTTGAGCATCTTGTCATAAATTTGCTGAGCCTTTTACATTCCTATTCTGTGAGTGTGTCTCTTCACGTCCTTTGCTGATTTTTCTTTTAGGGTATATGTCCTCTTCTATTTAATTTGTAAGAGTTATTAGTATATTGGAGCTTTATCTTCTGTCTATCCTTTGCATTATAAATTCCAAGTCTATTATTTGTCTGTGGACTTCCTTTATGGTTTATCTTGACATATACAAGTTTTCAACTCATATAATGTCCAGTAAGTCCCTCTTTTCTTTTATAAATTCTGAGAGCATCCAGTCTTGTCCCCTGTCTTATATATATAGCATTTAGGAATTTCCTGCAGGATTTTCACTATTTTGTTTATATTTAAGTCTTCATCTGTAATTATTTTTAGTATATGATGTAAGATGTAATTGTCCATGCAATATAATTTTCCTCTTGAAAGATGTTACATGATTATCATTTATTAAATCACCTTTTCCTCAATAAGTAAAATTATCATTTCATAGTACCAGATATCCAAACACTTAAAAAAGTCACTGAACTCTTATTAAATCTACATACTACTAGACAAATTAGATAAATGGTATAACTGGACACATCAGTCCCGCCGCTCCACAGCACATGGGATCTTCCCAGGACAGGGATCGAACTGGTGCCCCTTGCACTGCAAGGTGGTGTTTTTACCCAATGGACCAGCAGGGAAGCCCTGTATATAGACTCTTGTGGATTGCACTTTTATTTCTAAGGGACATATTCTCAGGAGCAGTATTGCTGAAGTAAAGTACCTTGCAGGATCTTTCAGTATCTGTTCAGAGAGAGGTAGTATTACTTTTTAAAAAAAATTTGCCTGTTTGATGGATATAAGCTATAACTGGCCTACCCTGCTGGCTCAGTTGGTAAAGAATCCACCTGCAGTGCAGGAGACCTGGGTTCGAGCTGTAGGTTGGGAAGATCTCCGGGAGAAGGGATAGGTTACCCACTTGAGCATTCTTGCCTGGAGAATTTCATGGCTCATCCATGGGGTTGCAAAGAATCAGACATGACTGAGCAATGTGACTTTCACTTTTCAAGCTATAATCACTGTATGACTTTAGTCTGAGCCTCTTTGACCACTACTGAATTTGAGCATCTTGTCATAAATTTGCTGAGCCTTTTACATTCCTATTCTGTGAGTGTGTCTCTTCACGTCCTTTGCTGATTTTTCTTTTAGGGTATATGTCCTCTTCTATTTAATTTGTAAGAGTTATTAGTATATTGGAGCTTTATCTTCTGTCTATCCTTTGCATTATAAATTCCAAGTCTATTATTTGTCTGTGGACTTCCTTTATGGTTTATCTTGACATATACAAGTTTTTAACTCATATAATGTCCAGTAAGTCCCTCTTTTCTTTTATAAATTCTGAGAGCATCCAGTCTTGTCCCCTGTCTTATATATATAGCATTTAGGAATTTCCTGCAGGATTTTCACTATTTTGTTTATATTTAAGTCTTCATCTGTAATTATTTTTAGTATATGATGTAAGATGTAATTGTCCATGCAATATAATTTTCCTCTTGAAAGATGTTACATGTATTATCATTTATTAAATCACCTTTTTCCTCAATAAGTAAAATTATCATTTCATAGTACCAGATATCCAAACACTTAAAAAAGTCACTGAACTCTTATTAAATCTACATACTACTAGACAAATTAGATAAATGGTATAGGAAAGAGAATCATATACTTGCTGCATTGAAAGAACAATTTTCCTCTCTGTCCTCCGAGAGCCGCAAAAAACATCAGTAACTTCAAAGGGGTACTGTGAGAGTAACACACTACTATATAGAAAAGAGATAATCAACAAGGACCTACTATATATACATAGCACAGGGAACTCTATACCCTGTAATAACCTATATGGGAAGAGAAACTGAAAGCAAATGGATATGTGTATATGCATAACTGAATCACTTTGCTATACTACTGACACTAATACAACATTGTAAATCAACTGCGCATACATGCCTGCTTAGTTGCTTCAGTCATGACTGAGGCTATGGACTGCAGCCCGCCAGGCTCCTCTGTCCATGGGATTCTCCAGGTAAGAACATTGGAGTGGGTTGCCATGCCCTCCTCCAGGGGATCTTCCCAACCCAGGGATCGAATCCATTTCTCTTGCCTCTCCTGCATTAGTAGGTGGGTTCCTTACCACTAGTGCCACCTGGGAAATCAACTATTCTCTAATATAAAACATAAAATTAAATTTAAAAAAGGATATTTTGAGGATACATGAAATAAGACATGGAAAGCACTTAGCACCATGCTTGGTACATAGCACACCTATTAATAAAGGGTAGCTGCTGTTATATCTGCTTTCTTGATACTTCTCTTTCTGTCATGTATGTGCTGTGTGCACCTATTGTGACCTGTCTGTGAGCTTCTGGAGAGCAGTAACTGTGCCTTAGCTTCCTCAGTACCTAGATGGCCCTTAATAAAGACTAGCTAGAACTCATCCTTATAGACAACAGCCATGTGCTTTGGCAGTTCTAAGTTGTCTTACTTCGCAGAATATAGGCTAAGTAAGTCCTCTGTCTTCCAGGATGGACCTCTATTACTGATTGCAAGGGGTTACTCCCGGGTGGCCCTCCTCCGCCAGGGCACAGCTATTATCCACTGAGTATCGTTCATGGATCCATTCACCTCTGCTTTGTCTGTCTAATGCTTAGTAGTCCTGGCACAGTATTGGACACACAGCAAATTATTCTAAGTAACTTTTCTTTATTACTGCAATCTATTACCAGGATAGTAGTATTTATGTTTATGAGTTATTTTTAAATACTTTAAAATAGTTTAGTACTTTTCATTATTTTATCGCTAATTTTGAAAAATATCTATTCTATGCCACCTGTTCAACAAAACAAAAGCAGGCTCCTCTAAATTAGTTGAAGAGCTTCACCTTACATGGAAAATCAAAACTTTTCATTCATTTGAGCCCTAATAACTAAACCTTTGGTGACTCAATTTCTCTGTGTTCTCAGCTTTGGAGCTGAGGAGAAAGTAGAAAAGAGCAAACATTGAAACCCTCAAGGTCACGTCAAGAATTCCTTTAAAATGTAGGACTTGCAGATATATTACAGAAAGGCCAGCTAAATTGGAATTTAAGATATACAATGAATATTTTTTGTATAAGTATGTCCCCAGTATTGTATGAAACATACTTTAAAATGACTTATTTCTTCAAAATTTGTATTAAAATAAGTGCCCTGTATTTTTATTTGCTAAATCTGGCAACCCTATCAAAAATCTATGTTTCACACAATACTTGGGACATCAAGCTAAAGCCCTAAGGACTTACTGTACACACAGTTGGCACTCAATAAATGTTTGTTGAACTGATTACATAAGGGTGATTATTAATAGTTACTTTTTGGTCACTGAGTTGTTTAAATGCATGAATAAAGACCAATGTAAACTTAGAATTGTGACAAGAAGGCAAGCTACCAAAAGGGAGTTTTTCATTAACCCTTTATTAACCAAACTGGAAAAGCTCACTCATTTGGGAGAGCACTTCATGGTGCTAATGAAATAAGGAACTTAAATCGTATTCTGACTTACATACAAAAGGCTGCTAATTTTAGGCTTAGTACTTGAATATTACAACTTGTGTGTGTGTGTCTGTGTGTGCACGTGTGCACCCATGTCAGGGGGGATGGTTAGAGGCAGTCTAAGTGCTTACGCAGTAAGTTCCTGGGCCACAGTATCCTGGCCTCCGCCAGGGCACAGCTATTATCCACTGAGTATCGTTCATGGATCCATTCACCTCTGCTTTGTCTGTCTAATGCTTAGTAGTCCTGGCACAGTATTGGACACACAGCAAATTATTCTAAGTAACTTTTCTTTATTACTGCAATCTATTACCAGGATAGTAGTATTTATGTTTATGAGTTATTTTTAAATACTTTAAAATAGTTTAGTACTTTTCATTATTTTATCGCTAATTTTGAAAAATATCTATTCTATGCCACCTGTTCAACAAAACAAAAGCAGGCTCCTCTAAATTAGTTGAAGAGCTTCACCTTACATGGAAAATCAAAACTTTTCATTCATTTGAGCCCTAATAACTAAACCTTTGGTGACTCAATTTCTCTGTGTTCTCAGCTTTGGAGCTGAGGAGAAAGTAGAAAAGAGCAAACATTGAAACCCTCAAGGTCACGTCAAGAATTCCTTTAAAATGTAGGACTTGCAGATATATTACAGAAAGGCCAGCTAAATTGGAATTTAAGATATACAATGAATATTTTTTGTATAAGTATGTCCCCAGTATTGTATGAAACATACTTTAAAATGACTTATTTCTTCAAAATTTGTATTAAAATAAGTGCCCTGTATTTTTATTTGCTAAATCTGGCAACCCTATCAAAAATCTATGTTTCACACAATACTTGGGACATCAAGCTAAAGCCCTAAGGACTTACTGTACACACAGTTGGCACTCAATAAATGTTTGTTGAACTGATTACATAAGGGTGATTATTAATAGTTACTTTTTGGTCACTGAGTTGTTTAAATGCATGAATAAAGACCAATGTAAACTTAGAATTGTGACAAGAAGGCAAGCTACCAAAAGGGAGTTTTTCATTAACCCTTTATTAACCAAACTGGAAAAGCTCACTCATTTGGGAGAGCACTTCATGGTGCTAATGAAATAAGGAACTTAAATCGTATTCTGACTTACATACAAAAGGCTGCTAATTTTAGGCTTAGTACTTGAATATTACAACTTGTGTGTGTGTGTCTGTGTGTGCACGTGTGCACCCATGTCAGGGGGGATGGTTAGAGGCAGGCGGCAGGAAAGGCAAGACAAGAAATGTAAGGCCAATGAATGGAACACAAAACACTTGAAAACTTTTCTTCCTGCTCCATTTCATGGAGAGTTAATGGCTTTTTTAAAGTACTTTCAAAATCAGAATTAGTCAGTGCAGAGTAGCAGGCACAAATATGGCCTCTAGTGTTCTATTAATGATGGGATCAAACGAAGAAGCTCCTCTACATGCTCCTTATGAAAGAGCAGGAGAACCAATGTGATGTTTAGTTTCTTGGAGGAAACTGAAAAAAAAAAATCCCATATTACCACAATACAGCATGAGTTCAATGCAAATGGAAAAAGACTGGTGGCTTATTAATAGGCTCTCCCTGTAGCAAGCTGGCCTTCCCGGCTTCAGTTTGAAATTGATTATTTTAATACAGAATTCCTGAATGAAAGAGGTTCTTGGCCTTTTCCTGGGCTGTTGAATAATGTATGTGGGAGAAAGCAAATAGCAGCAGAGGGTCTCAGCTGCGGGAACAATGGTGCACACCCAGAGCTGAGGGGGCACGTTAGTTTATCATCGCCTTGTCAATCCTCCTAGCATGGGAATCGCGGGGCAGCCTGGAAAGCAGCAGCTGCCTGACGTGTGGTGAACTGACCGGGGCACTTTAAAGAGACGACTCCATTTACCCATCTGAAAACAAGATATTGATTTTCCTCCAGCTCTGGAGAGAAAAGAGCCGTCCTGAAAATATATGGAGACCACCATTTATCCAGGCTCCTCCCCCAACAATCACACCACCCCAACTGTTTTCTTGGCTTCTTCTCCACAAAGTTCCATTTTGTCCTTCCTCACCTGGGGTGAGAAGAAAGCAACCTGCCCCCTTTTCTGCCTTCTGTGAATACACTGCTTGGAGTACTTTCCAGAATTGGAAAAGTACATAATGACTGGCATCTGGGGATACACTTTGTGAATTAGAAATCAATTTTTTCCAACCACATGGAAATAACATATTACAGGCAACTTCAGACTGGCCCTTACGGCTCTCTTATCTCAAGCTGTGTGCATCTTAAGTCGTTAGGGCAAGCCTTGTAGCATCCGAGAACAATGATGCTCCTTAGATGTCCTTACCATGAGACTTTTTTCCTTCATGCAAAAAAGCCCAGAAGATCTTGGGATACAGATCAGATGGCAAAAGCGCAGTTATTTTGCCATAAGAAGCACCCGTAAGTACTTCCAAGACCAACAGGAGTTTAAAATCAACATGCTGAGAGCATGGGGAAGCTACTGCTCAGAACTGAGGCAGCCCGAAGGCCAAGCTCCTGGGAGGTGACTTGAACAACTCCACAGGCTTCTGGAGACCGGAAGTGTGCTATTTGAGGTCAATCTCAATTTATTTAATGGCTCATAACCTCGTGTGCTCAAAGTCCAATCACAGAGAAGAGACTGGACCATCAAGGTGGCACACTTTTCTCTAGACCAAGGGGAAAAAAAATTGGCCTGTGAGGGGTAAGCCTCCAATTCTCACCAAGACTCAGTCACCAAAACCCTGAGATTCGGCAGGGACTCCCAATCCCAGATTTTCCAGGTGGCCCTTTTTTTTTTTCCTGGAAAATTTTTTGTCCCCACTGTCACTGTGGGAAGTTTCACAGAAATCTAGGGAAGCTCAAGGGAAAGGACGAGTGGGAATGGAATAAAAGGAGAGAGGAAACGCCACGCTGGAAAAGCAAAAAGAAAAACCCACCCCTAATTGCTGTGAAGGTAGGTCAGAGATGGCAAGTACTGGTCTTAACCCTGTGTGTTTACCCCACCAGGATCCAGAAATGCAAGCTGAACCCTGTGAGCGTGCCCCAGTGGTTGAGCTCTCTGTTATGCTAAACAGGGACCGGAGGTGGAGTGGCCCAACCATCTGCTAGAGACACGCATAAATGGACGTAATGTAGAGCAGTACAGCATGTGGATAATGCCAAGAACATGGGAAAAGGCAAAAGCACGTCATTAAAAAGCAGCAGAGAGCAACTGGAGAACAGAACATGGTGGACAGAGATTAGTGTGCCAATTATGATGAATGTTAATAACCACATGCAGGGAACTCCAGGTTCTCTGGTGATTCGGCAGACAAGACCCCTCTGACAGAGCAGGGACAGGGAGGACTAGCTGAGCCACGGGAGACTGTGTCACCGATTTGATTTCAGGCCACCTTCCCCACTTGGACAAATCTCGGACGGCCTCAAGCCCTCCTCTCAAGCGCTGACTTTTTCCAGTGTAATTATAATCTTTTGTTTCATACGGGAAAGCAAAAAAATGGGGAGGAAACATCCACCGAAACACAATTTTTGATCACATTTTGATCTCTGTTTTTCTGGTGTTCTTTGGGGGATTCTTCTTTCTTGCATGTTATTATCCTTTCCACCTAACACTGTCCTTTCTACTTAATATACCGGCAGTTTCAAATGACTGAATAGTGTGAGAAATGTGTTCATTCCAAAGTTTTAGGGTAATTTAGAATTAGCTTTATGCTTTAGGGTGACCTAATATGCCTTGATGACTTAGGGTCAGACTTAAATTGAAGAAAGTAGGGAAAATCACTAGGACATTCAGGGATGACCTAAATCAAATCCCTGGTGATTTCAGAGTAGAAGTGACAAATAGATTCAAGGAATGAAATCTGATAGAGTGCCTAAAGAACTACGGACAGAGGTTCATAATACTGTACAAGAAGAAGTGACCAAAATCATCCCCAAGGAAAAGAAATACAACAAGGCAGAAATGGTTGTCTAAGGAGCCCTTACAAATAGCTGAGAAAAGAAGAGATGTGAAAGGCAAAGGAGAAAAGGGAAGATATACCCATCTGAATTCAGAGTTCCAAAGAATAGCAAGGAAAGGTAAGAAAGCCTTCTCATGTGAACAATGTGAAGAAATACAGGGAAAAAATAGAGAGGGAAAGACTAGAGATATACCAAGGGAACATTTCATGCAAAGATGGGCACAACAAAGGACAGAAAGAGTAGGGACCTAACAGAAGTAGACGATATCAAGAAGAGGTGGCAGGAATACACAGAAAAACTGTACGAAAGAGGTCTTAATGACCTGAATAACCGCAATGGTGTGATCATTCACCTAGAGCCAGACATACTAGAGTGTGAAGTCAAGTGGGCCTTAGGAAGCATCACTATGAACAAAGCTAGTGAAGGTGATGGATTTCCAGCTGAGTTATTTCAAATCCTGAAAGATGATGCTGTTAAAGTGCTGCACTCAACATGCCAGCACATTTGGAAAACTCAGCAGTGGCCACGGGACTGGAAAAGGTCAGTTTTCATTCTAATTCCAAAGGAGGGCAATGCCAAAGAATGTTCAAAGTACCACACAATTGTACTCACTTCACATGCTAGCAAGTTTAGGCTCAAAATCCTTCTAGCTAGGCTTCACCAGTATGTGAACTAAGAACTTCCAGGTGTACAAGGTGGGTTTTGAAGGGTCAGAGGAACCAGAGACCAAATTGTCAATATTCTCTGGATCATGGAGAAAGCAATAGAGTTCCACAAAAACATCTATTTCTGCTTCACTGACTATGCCTTTGATGTGTGGATCATAACAAACTGTGGAAAATTCTTAAAGAGATGGGAATACCAGACCACCTTACCTGTCTCCTGAGAAACCTGTATGCAGGTCAAGAGGCAATAGTTAAACATAGAGAAACAGACTGATTCAAAATTGGGGAAAGACAGGCTGTATATTGTCACCCTGCTTATTTGACTTCTATGCAGAGTACATCATGCACAATCTAAGGCTGGATGAATCACAAGCTGGAATCAAGATTGCCAGCAGAAGTACAAACAACCTCGTATATGCAGATGATACCACTCTAATGGCAGAATGAGAAGAGGAACTAAAGAACCTCTTGATGAAGGTGAAAGAGGATAGTGAAAAAGCCGGCTTAAAACTCAATATTCAAAAAACTAAGATCATGGGATCTGGTCCCATCACATCAGGGCAAACAGAAGGGGAAAAAGTAGAAGCAGTGACTGATCTCTTTTCTTGGGCTCCAAAATCACTGTGTGCAGCGACTGCAACCATGAAATCAAAAGACACTTGATCATTGGAAGAAAAGCTATGACAAACCTAGACAGCATATTCAAAAGCAGAGACATAAGTGTGCTGAAAAAGACCTGTATAGACAAATCTATGGTTTTCTCATTAGTGTACAGATGTGAGAGTTTGACCATAAAGAAGGTTGAGTATTGAAGAACTGATGCCTTTGAACTGTGGTACTGGAGAAGACTCCTTAGAGTCCCCTGGATGCAAGGAGATCAAAGCAGTCAATCCTAAAGGAAATCAACTCTGAATATTCATTGGAAGGACTAATGCCGAAGCTTCATACTTTGGTCACCTGATGTGAAGAGCCATTTCATTGGAAAAGATCTTGATGCTGGGAAGGAATGAAGGCAAAAGGAGAAGTGGGTGGCAGAAGATGAGAAGGTTAGATACCATCATGACTCAATGGACATGAATTTGAACAAATTCTAGGAGACAGTGGAGGACAGAGGTGCCTGGTACACTGCAGTCCACAGGGACACAAAGAATCGGACACAACTTAGTGACTGAACAACAACAACAAATCATTACGGAACCCCCCAAACTAACCCTTCCCCACTTAAATCGATAAAATGCATTGAAGACTATTGAACTTTGCAGTTAGATACTGGAATACATTCTTAAATAAAGGTGGCTATGTGATATATCATTTTAATGCACATTTCTTCCTTTATGTTTTTTTCTAATGACTTATTACTTGCTGTTTATTTTATGTTTATGTTACACTAGGGACATCCTGTTAGGTAAAAAACAAATTTGAGTGATTTTCTTATTTGAGTTAAAAATGGCTGGTAGAGCAACAGAGACAACTTGCAACATCGGCAACTCATTTGGCCCAGGAACTGCTAACAAACATGCAGTGCAGTGGATGTTCAAGAAGTTTTCAAAGGAGATGAGAGCCTTGAAGATGAGGAGTGCAGTAGCTGGCACTGGGCAGTTGACAATGACTGAGAGCAATTATCGAAGCTGATCCTCTTAGAACTACAAGAGAAGTTGCCGTAGAACTCAACATGGACCATTCTACAGTCATTCAGCATTTGAAGCAAACTGGAAAGGTGACCCCCAAATCCCTGTGTGCAGCGACTGCAACCATGAAATCAAAAGACACTTGATCATTGGAAGAAAAGCTATGACAAACCTAGACAGCATATTCAAAAGCAGAGACATAAGTGTGCTGAAAAAGACCTGTATAGACAAATCTATGGTTTTCTCATTAGTGTACAGATGTGAGAGTTTGACCATAAAGAAGGTTGAGTATTGAAGAACTGATGCCTTTGAACTGTGGTACTGGAGAAGACTCCTTAGAGTCCCCTGGATGCAAGGAGATCAAAGCAGTCAATCCTAAAGGAAATCAACTCTGAATATTCATTGGAAGGACTAATGCCGAAGCTTCATACTTTGGTCACCTGATGTGAAGAGCCATTTCATTGGAAAAGATCTTGATGCTGGGAAGGAATGAAGGCAAAAGGAGAAGTGGGTGGCAGAAGATGAGAAGGTTAGATACCATCATGACTCAATGGACATGAATTTGAACAAATTCTAGGAGACAGTGGAGGACAGAGGTGCCTGGTACACTGCAGTCCACAGGGACACAAAGAATCGGACACAACTTAGTGACTGAACAACAACAACAAATCATTACGGAACCCCCCAAACTAACCCTTCCCCACTTAAATCGATAAAATGCATTGAAGACTATTGAACTTTGCAGTTAGATACTGGAATACATTCTTAAATAAAGGTGGCTATGTGATATATCATTTTAATGCACATTTCTTCCTTTATGTTTTTTTCTAATGACTTATTACTTGCTGTTTATTTTATGTTTATGTTACACTAGGGACATCCTGTTAGGTAAAAAACAAATTTGAGTGATTTTCTTATTTGAGTTAAAAATGGCTGGTAGAGCAACAGAGACAACTTGCAACATCGGCAACTCATTTGGCCCAGGAACTGCTAACAAACATGCAGTGCAGTGGATGTTCAAGAAGTTTTCAAAGGAGATGAGAGCCTTGAAGATGAGGAGTGCAGTAGCTGGCACTGGGCAGTTGACAATGACTGAGAGCAATTATCGAAGCTGATCCTCTTAGAACTACAAGAGAAGTTGCCGTAGAACTCAACATGGACCATTCTACAGTCATTCAGCATTTGAAGCAAACTGGAAAGGTGAAAAGGCTCAATAACCGGGTATCTCATGAGCTGACTAAAAATCAAAAAAAACTGTCAGTTTGAAGTGTCATTTTCTCTTATTCTATGTGACAACAATGAAACATTTCTCCATTGGACTGTGAAATGCGATGAGATGTGGATTTTATAGCACAACTGGTGACAACCAGCTTAGTGGTTGGACCAAGAAGGAGCTCCAAAGCATTTCCAAAAGCCAAACTTGCACCCCAAAATGGTCATGGTCACTGTTTGGGGGTCTCCTGCTGGTCTGATACACTACAGCTTTCTGAATCCTGGTGAAACCATTACATCTGGGAAGTATGCTCAGCAAATCAATAGATGCAATGAAGACTGAAAAACCTGCAGCCAACACTCAACAAAAAGGGCTCAATTCTTTTCCACAGTAGGTTGTGCCTGATCACATGTGGCACAACAAGCACCTCAAAAGTCATACAAACTGGGCTACAGAGTTTTGCCTCATCTGCCACATTCACCTGACCTCTCACCAACCAACCACCACTTCTTCAAGCATCTGGACACCTTTTTGCAGGGAAAACACCCCACAACCAGCAGGAGGCAGAAAATGCTTTTCGAGAGGCTGTCAAACCCCAAAGCATGGACTTTTACACTACAGGAATAAACAAACGTATTTCTGGTTGGCAAAAATGTGTTGATTGCGGGCTTCCCCTGGTGGTCCAGTGGGTAAGGACACTGCCTTGCACTGCAAGGGGCGCCAGTTCGATCCCTGGCCTGGGAAGATCCCACGTGCCGCAGAGCGGCTGGACCCATGTGTCCAATTACCAAGCCGGAACTCTGGAGCACATGCGCCCAGAGCCGGTGCTCTGCGATGACAGAGGCCACCGCGATGGGAGGCCCACAGGAGCCAAAGAACGAAGATGGATGAAAATAGAGAAATGAAAGGCCAATAGAAGTGGCCCGCCAATCCCCCACCCTCCCCACCCCACCCCCAAAAGATAAATAAATAAAAATTTGAAAAAAAAAATGTGTTGATTGCAATGGTTCCTATTTTGATTAATAAAGATGTGTTTGAGCCTAGTTACGATTTAAAATTCGTGGTCTGAATCCACAATTATGTTAGCACTGACCTAATATATGAATATGTGAATGACCTGGAATAGCCAAACTGCTCATGTAGACAAACAGTAAAGTTAAATAAGCTACATTGGTTCATTTTAGGACTTATAAAGTTTCAGTAATTAAGATACTGTGGTATTTGTAAAAAGACAGGCAAATAGATGGAACAGAACAGAGCATAAGTTGACAAAATTTTTCTGTAAAGAAAGATAATAGATACTTCTTCTGTACAGGTAATAAACACTTTATGTGTTGCTGGCTATACAGTCTTCATCATTGCTACTAAACTCCGCGATAGGAGAAAGCAACCAGAAAATACCTGAATGAATGTATCTGTGTTCTAATAAAACTTTATTTTTGGAAACTAAAATTTGTATTTCTTATAATTTTCCTGTCATGAAATACTCTCATTTTGATTTTGTCTCAATAATTTAAAGATATAGAGGGACTTCCCTGGTAGTCCAGTGGTTAAGACTCTGCAGGGGGCATCAGTTTGATCCGTGGTGGGAACTGGATCCCACATGCAATAACTAAAGATCCCCATGCCACAATGAAGATCCAAGATCCCATGTGCCTAAACTAAGACCCAGTGGAGTCAAATAAATAAATGTTTATTAATTAATTGATTAATTAATCAAGATGTAGAAACATGCAAGAACAACAAAAACCTTCTTCGTTCATGGGCCATACAAAAACAGGCCCAAAGGGGAACTTTGTTGGAGGGAAGTGGAATGATTTGCATATCCCCAGAGAATTAAATAAGGACACATAATGTTGAAGGGATTTTATGTAAGCCATCCACAATGGTAGGCTATAGTAAAGAATGGCAGAGAACAGAATGAACCACTGAATGGGAGTGGCTGTAGGGAATGCCTTGGAGAAAACATTCTCTTCTTGCCATGAGACCCACCATAACTGAACATGGGAAAATGAGGAGGAGTAGTAGCAACTCATGTTGGCATGGATCTTTAGTGGGTACTGAGGGCCTATCCCTTTTTTCCAACCACAGGATCTTATCCTCCCTGCCTACACAGAGGTATCAGGAGGGGTACATTGTGAGGTCCTAGCCAGCTCAAGGCTGTCATTGTCTAGGGGAGCTCTATGAGCAAACAAAGCTGAAGGGTGTGGCTCCCCTTAGCCTAGGGGAGAGTGAGATCAGAAGCCCCATACAAGAGTCTCAAATATGGCTAAGGACTGCTCACCAGAGGAGACTAGCATCAATACAAATAACCCAAATGAAAACACAGAACAGCTAGCCCCAAAAACCAAAAAGAAGAAGGAACAAGAGACCACTCGCCCGTGGAAGTACAAAGAAAGTATTAAGGTCAGTCAACCCTACCCATGCTCCTCTCTTCCTCATAGATCTCCCCAAGACTCCTATCCTACCCTTGCCAGCACAAATGCCTGCCTCAAATCACCTATCTCCCCATGAAACCCCCTTTCTGTACGTTCCCATCCACCTCTCCCAAACCAAAGTCCTGATAACTTGACCCATTGTCCTTCCAGGTGAAAGTGAAACCCTTCCAAAGAAATCAAGGGAAAAAACTTGAGGCAATCTCCTCTACTTCAAGAGTATCTAACAGATACCTAAGGCCTACAACATTCATCTGTTACCATGAACACAAGCTGAGCGAGAGCCACTGGAGGTACAAACCAACCAAAATAACCTTCTGTGAAAATAGTAGATGCATAGCCTGGGCCAGAAAACAACAACAAACTATGAAGGCGAAAGGAGCTATAAGGACATGGTCCAAAACACAGGCACAAATCTGAGACAGCCAGGATAGTGCTGCTGCTGAATCCAATAAAGCCAGCAAACTGTGAAAAGGAGATGTGTGTCTCTGTAGGCATAATGGAAAAAGGGAAGGGAAGAGGTAGGCATGGGGAGGGAGGGAGGTGAGGTCCTGGAGGGCTGGGGGCCAGACAGCCAGGACAGCCAGACATTGGAGGATAAGGACTGGGTGAGGACTAAGACCTCAAGGTCAACTTCCTCAACACTTTGTCCCAAGGACAAGAAAGAATAGGGTTTTGGTGGTTCCATGTGGGTCTGGGGTGGAGAAGGCGAGCAATGCCAGAGTCAAGTTTGCCAGAACCCAATTGGAAGAGGGTTTAATGCGTGGGGGTAATAATGACACTCCCCCCTCCCCAACCAAAGGGCAGGTGACAAAACCACCTCCAGCTCACTTACATCATTATGCTGTATACTGTGCCCCACCCAATGCTGTAAGCAACTAAAGGCCCCCAGAAGGACAAAAAAGCTCACTCTACAGAAAGTCACTCACAATAGCTAACACACTAAAACAATGGTGTTTTGGAGGCCACAGACCCAATAGCAATTACGCCACTTGTTAAGAAGCTTGTAGTGGAGCATACACACTGCTCTATGTAACATGAACAACCAACAAGGTCCTACTGTACAGCACAGGGAACTCTGCTCAATATCATGCGGCAGCCTGGATGTGAGGGGGCGTTAGAGGGAGAATGGATACATGTATAGGTATGGCTGAGTTCCTATCATTTATTGAGTACACCCCAATACAAAATAAAAAGGTTTTTTTTTAAAAAAAGCAGCAGCAGCAGCTTGCAGTAGAGGAGTAACCTACGAAGGGTGGGGCAGTGGGAGGGCTCTGCCCACCTGCAGCAGTAAAGGAATACATTGTCAGCAGAGAATTTTAAAGTAAAACCCAGTAAAAGTGAGTCTTATTATCAGCCACTGGAGGTACAAACCAACCAAAATAACCTTCTGTGAAAATAGTAGATGCATAGCCTGGGCCAGAAAACAACAACAAACTATGAAGGCGAAAGGAGCTATAAGGACATGGTCCAAAACACAGGCACAAATCTGAGACAGCCAGGATAGTGCTGCTGCTGAATCCAATAAAGCCAGCAAACTGTGAAAAGGAGATGTGTGTCTCTGTAGGCATAATGGAAAAAGGGAAGGGAAGAGGTAGGCATGGGGAGGGAGGGAGGTGAGGTCCTGGAGGGCTGGGGGCCAGACAGCCAGGACAGCCAGACATTGGAGGATAAGGACTGGGTGAGGACTAAGACCTCAAGGTCAACTTCCTCAACACTTTGTCCCAAGGACAAGAAAGAATAGGGTTTTGGTGGTTCCATGTGGGTCTGGGGTGGAGAAGGCGAGCAATGCCAGAGTCAAGTTTGCCAGAACCCAATTGGAAGAGGGTTTAATGCGTGGGGGTAATAATGACACTCCCCCCTCCCCAACCAAAGGGCAGGTGACAAAACCACCTCCAGCTCACTTACATCATTATGCTGTATACTGTGCCCCACCCAATGCTGTAAGCAACTAAAGGCCCCCAGAAGGACAAAAAAGCTCACTCTACAGAAAGTCACTCACAATAGCTAACACACTAAAACAATGGTGTTTTGGAGGCCACAGACCCAATAGCAATTACGCCACTTGTTAAGAAGCTTGTAGTGGAGCATACACACTGCTCTATGTAACATGAACAACCAACAAGGTCCTACTGTACAGCACAGGGAACTCTGCTCAATATCATGCGGCAGCCTGGATGTGAGGGGGCGTTAGAGGGAGAATGGATACATGTATAGGTATGGCTGAGTTCCTATCATTTATTGAGTACACCCCAATACAAAATAAAAAGGTTTTTTTTTAAAAAAAGCAGCAGCAGCAGCTTGCAGTAGAGGAGTAACCTACGAAGGGTGGGGCAGTGGGAGGGCTCTGCCCACCTGCAGCAGTAAAGGAATACATTGTCAGCAGAGAATTTTAATATAAGAGCAATAAAACCCAGTAAAAGTGAGTCTTATTATTATCAGCACCATAACCAAGCATTTCTAAATTTTCCTTTCAAAATCTTTTCTAAAAGATTGTTGTGGATATATTAAGTTGTAATATATACATAAGGTTCAAATTGACCAACTTTTGGTATTTGTGTTTTAATCATTTTATTCTACAAGGAAGTTAATTTAGATAAATTCTTTTTAAACAATTGGCCCCAGACCCAGGCTGTTCTTTTCTAAAGTAAGTTCTTAACAATTTAGAATTGTTTGAGTTTGCTTTGAGCATGCTCCCAGACTGTAATCCTTGTGGTAATATATAATATACACACTCTTTGCTTAAAAGATAGATTCTGATTACAAATTACAGCACAGTGACTACAAAGACAAGGAACAACCTACTTCAGCTCTGATTCTACACCATCACTTGTTTTCATTGATGTCCAAAACCAAGTATGCAGTTTGAACGGTAAAATTTGGGGCATAGTGAAACCTTTAGTACATGTGAAAAGAAATATCTCACTGAATTTGAACAATACCTTTAAACCTAAAACGTGTCACTTAATTCTTCATCATTTTAATACTACATAAAAATCAAAATACCAAAATAATAAAAAACTATTATCACACAGTTGTATAACTGTTGTTTGCCTAAATTGTACCTTTTGCACATGTTTTAGTCTTCCTAAAATTTCTTTATAATTTTTTACTATGATAATTATACATAAAATGTTATATCAAAGAAAATTACACTGCATTTTCTTTCTGATTATAATTACTCATTTTAATTCATGCATATTACTATTATTAAAAATGCAACTAGGTGAACACATTAAAACTCATTGAACTATGCACATTAAATAGTTAATTGTACATTAAATGGCTGAATTGTATGGCATGTAGACCAGCTCAGATCAGTGGCTCAGTCGTGTCTTTGCGACCCTATTGGCTGCAGCACACCAGGCTTCCCTGCCCTTCACCATCTCCGGGAGCCTGTTCAACTCATGTCCACTGAGTCAGTGAAGCCATCCAAACATCTCATCCTCTGTCATCCTCTTCTCCTTCTGCCTTCTATTTTCACCAGCATCCGGGTCTTTTCCAATGAGTTGTCTCTTCACATCAAGTGACAAAGTATTGGAACTTCAGCTTCAGCATCAGTGCTTCCAATGAACATTCAGGGTTGACTGCCTTTAGGACTGACTGGTTTGATCTCCTTGCTGTCTAAGGGACTCTCAAGAGTCTTCTCCAGCACTAGAGTTCGAAAGCATCAATTCTTTGGTGCTCAGTCTTGTTTATGGTCCAACTCTCACATTTGTACATGACTACAGGAAAATCTATAGCTTTGTCTAGACAGACCTTTGTTAGCAGAGTGATGTCTCTGCTTTGGAATATGCTGTCTAGGTTTGTCATAGTTTTTCTTCCAAGTAGAATATTTTTAATAAAAACACACTCTTTGCTTAAAAGATAGATTCTGATTACAAATTACAGCACAGTGACTACAAAGACAAGGAACAACCTACTTCAGCTCTGATTCTACACCATCACTTGTTTTCATTGATGTCCAAAACCAAGTATGCAGTTTGAACGGTAAAATTTGGGGCATAGTGAAACCTTTAGTACATGTGAAAAGAAATATCTCACTGAATTTGAACAATACCTTTAAACCTAAAACGTGTCACTTAATTCTTCATCATTTTAATACTACATAAAAATCAAAATACCAAAATAATAAAAAACTATTATCACACAGTTGTATAACTGTTGTTTGCCTAAATTGTACCTTTTGCACATGTTTTAGTCTTCCTAAAATTTCTTTATAATTTTTTACTATGATAATTATACATAAAATGTTATATCAAAGAAAATTACACTGCATTTTCTTTCTGATTATAATTACTCATTTTAATTCATGCATATTACTATTATTAAAAATGCAACTAGGTGAACACATTAAAACTCATTGAACTATGCACATTAAATAGTTAATTGTACATTAAATGGCTGAATTGTATGGCATGTAGACCAGCTCAGATCAGTGGCTCAGTCGTGTCTTTGCGACCCTATTGGCTGCAGCACACCAGGCTTCCCTGCCCTTCACCATCTCCGGGAGCCTGTTCAACTCATGTCCACTGAGTCAGTGAAGCCATCCAAACATCTCATCCTCTGTCATCCTCTTCTCCTTCTGCCTTCTATTTTCACCAGCATCCGGGTCTTTTCCAATGAGTTGTCTCTTCACATCAAGTGACAAAGTATTGGAACTTCAGCTTCAGCATCAGTGCTTCCAATGAACATTCAGGGTTGACTGCCTTTAGGACTGACTGGTTTGATCTCCTTGCTGTCTAAGGGACTCTCAAGAGTCTTCTCCAGCACTAGAGTTCGAAAGCATCAATTCTTTGGTGCTCAGTCTTGTTTATGGTCCAACTCTCACATTTGTACATGACTACAGGAAAATCTATAGCTTTGTCTAGACAGACCTTTGTTAGCAGAGTGATGTCTCTGCTTTGGAATATGCTGTCTAGGTTTGTCATAGTTTTTCTTCCAAGTAGAAAATATCTCTTAATTTTGTGACTGCAGTCATTATCCACGGTGATTTGGGAGCCCAAGAAAGTAAAGTCTGTCACTGTTTCCATTGTTTGCCCATCTATTTGCCATGAGAAGATGGGACTGGATGCCATGATCTTCATTTTTCACATTTTGAGTTTTAGGCCAGCTTTTTCACACTCCTCTTTCACCTTCATGAAGAGGCTCTTTAGTTTCTCTTCGCTTTCGTCCGTAAAGGTGGTGTCATTGACTTATCTGAGATTATTACTGATATTGCTCCCAGCAATCTTGATTCCAGCCTGTGCTTCATCCATCCTGGCATTTCACATGATGTACTCTGCATGGAAGTTAAATAAGCATGTAAGCAGTAGCTTAATAAAACTGTTTTAAGAAATTATGCCTCAGACTTCCCTGATGGTCCAGTGGTTAAGAATCCACCTGCCAATGCAGGAAATGTGATTAAATCCCTGGTCCAGGAAGATCGCACATGCCAAGGGGCAACTAAGCCTGCCAGTCACAACTACTAAGCCCGCACACCTAGAGCCTGTGCTCTGCGACAAGAGAAGCCATCCCAGTGAGAAGCCAGGATCTTTTTTCTCTCTTTTGTTCAGAGCATTGCGCTTATTGATTTTTCTTCAAGAACATTGACTGTTTACTTCATCATCTCCTTTCACTTCAGTCCAGGCAGTGAATATAAAAATTGTGGTTACTGTATTCTTTCAGGATCAAATTTTCTACTTGTAGAATTAATTAATCCATCTCTCATTTGGGTCTTGTTTATATTTCTAATTTCTTTACTTGGATTTTTTGTTTTCCCATTTATTTCAAAAACACCTGACCTTACTTGTCAGACCTTTTTATAGCTGCTTTAAAACCTTCATAAGATAATTCCACCAACTACATCATCCTGTATTTTGTCTCTGTTGACTCTCTTTCCCATGTAAGTTTATAACTTTTCTGGTTCTTAATATGCTGAATGATTTTGAAATCTCTTCTGGAAATTTATCCCAATTGATTATTCTCATTTTGAAAAGAGGTATGCTGGGCTTCCCCTGGTGGTCCAGTGGGTAAGGACACCACCTTGCAGTGCAAGGGGTGCCGGTTCGATCCCCGGACTGGGAAGATCCCACATGCTGCGGAGCGCCTGGACCGATGTGTCCAATCACCCAGCCGGAGCTCTGGAGCGCATGCACCCAGAGCCAGCACTCTGCAACGACAGACGCCACCACAATGGGAGGCCCACGGGAGCCAAAGAACAAAGATGGATGAAAATAGAGAAATGAAAGACCAATAGAAGTGGCCCGCCCGCTCCCCTCCCTCCCAACCCCCGCCCAAAATAAATAAATAAATCTTTAAAAAAAAAAAAAGAAAAGAGGTATGCTAAAATCTCCCACTATAATTACAGGTTTGCTAAATTCTCCATGTATATCTAGCAGGTATAACGTATGCCTTTCAAGGTTATGTTTTTAGGGGCATACAAATCTCTGAATATTATATCTAATTGATATGTTTCATGTAATATTCATCTTTATAAACATGTCTTCTCTCAGATTATGTTTTATTTGATACTGTTTTACTTCACCAGCCCTTTTTTTTGGTTAGAATTAACATAGCATATATTTGTGTTATTTCTTTAACTTCAACATTCTGTTGGTTTGGTTTTAGGGATCTTTCAAATGACATGTTCCTTGACTTTTTTGCATAAAATAATCTGGCAATCTCTTTTTTCTTATAGATAAAACAAATCTGTTCACATGGTGATTGTTGAAATTTTTAGAAATATTTTTGTCATCTTTTCTGTGATTTCTGTTTTCATTTTTGTGACTTTGTTTCATTCTTCTCTTCTTCTTTCAGTTGAAGTTCAAAAGTTTCTATTTTTTCTTTGCATATTTTGTAGCTATATACACTATTTTTAGCTTTTAAAAACCAGTTACCCTTAATATTTTAAGGACGTACAAAATTTTACCTTTTTCTGACACAGTTGAAGATTATTTAGAATTTCCATCACCTACTAAATATGACATAGATTTAAGTATAACTACAAAACTGAACACTCCAACATTACAGATTCTGTCTAGAGCATTTTTAATTTTACATTTTCTTAAGTATAAAAAGTCATTTCTATATCCAATTAATTAAATATATCAATGTTGTTTTAGTTGCTAAGTCATACCTGTAGCCCACCAGGGTCCTCTGTCCATGAAATTCTCCAGGCAAGAATACTGGAGTGGGTAGCCATGTCCTTCTCCAGGGGATCTTCTCCACCCAGGGATCAAACCCGCATCTCCTGCATTGGTAGGTGGATTCTTTACCATTGAGTCACCTGGGAAACCCAAACTGATCAATACATATTATCTATTTCTGTTTTAACCATTTTTCTGTATCTTAAATCTTCCCTTTCTTCCTGGTAAGCATATCTTTTAGGAGTTTCTTTAATGAGGTGATGGTTTCTTGGTTCTAAATTTGCCTAGTATTTGCATAGATAAAAATTATTTTATTCTACGCTCACACTTGAGATTTACTTTTTGTTAGCACTTTGTTTTCCACTGAGTCTACCTGCCATTATTTCAGAAGTAATCAATTTTTTCTTTCTGGTAATTTCTAAAGTGTTAATCCTTTATATTCTATAATTCTCCTTTGATGTGTTTACCTGTGTATATTTTTTCATTTATACTGCTTAATATCTAAAGTGTACTCCAGAACTGAGGACACAGGTGTTTCTAAAGTATTGGAATTTTGGTGTTATTGTATCAAGAAATAGAGTATTTCTCAGAAATGCTCTTCACCACCTCACAAACTCCTGCAGGATATTTGCTGAAACCTTTCTATTTCTCTTCATGGTTATATTTTTAAAAATAGTCTTCTCTCTTCCATATTACATTTAGAATTCCTTAATACTGACTTTAACTTTGCTATTTTCTTTATGTGTCCAATCCCAAGTTTATACTCTAATTTCTTAAAGTTTAAAATTAATTTTTATTAAAGTATAGTTGATTTAGAATGTTGTGTTAATTTCAGGTATACAGCAAAGTGAATCAGTTATACATATAAATATATCTACTCTTTTAGATTCTTTTCCCATATAGGTCATTATAGTGTACAGAGTTCCCTCTGCTATACAGTAGGTTCTTATTAATTAAATGAAAATTTATTTAGAATTTCCATCACCTACTAAATATGACATAGATTTAAGTATAACTACAAAACTGAACACTCAAAAAGATTCTGTCTAGAGCATTTTTAATTTTACATTTTCTTAAGTATAAAAAGTCATTTCTATATCCAATTAATTAAATATATCAATGTTGTTTTAGTTGCTAAGTCATACCTGTAGCCCACCAGGGTCCTCTGTCCATGAAATTCTCCAGGCAAGAATACTGGAGTGGGTAGCCATGTCCTTCTCCAGGGGATCTTCTCCACCCAGGGATCAAACCCGCATCTCCTGCATTGGTAGGTGGATTCTTTACCATTGAGTCACCTGGGAAACCCAAACTGATCAATACATATTATCTATTTCTGTTTTAACCATTTTTCTGTATCTTAAATCTTCCCTTTCTTCCTGGTAAGCATATCTTTTAGGAGTTTCTTTAATGAGGTGATGGTTTCTTGGTTCTAAATTTGCCTAGTATTTGCATAGATAAAAATTATTTTATTCTACGCTCACACTTGAGATTTACTTTTTGTTAGCACTTTGTTTTCCACTGAGTCTACCTGCCATTATTTCAGAAGTAATCAATTTTTTCTTTCTGGTAATTTCTAAAGTGTTAATCCTTTATATTCTATAATTCTCCTTTGATGTGTTTACCTGTGTATATTTTTTCATTTATACTGCTTAATATCTAAAGTGTACTCCAGAACTGAGGACACAGGTGTTTCTAAAGTATTGGAATTTTGGTGTTATTGTATCAAGAAATAGAGTATTTCTCAGAAATGCTCTTCACCACCTCACAAACTCCTGCAGGATATTTGCTGAAACCTTTCTATTTCTCTTCATGGTTATATTTTTAAAAATAGTCTTCTCTCTTCCATATTACATTTAGAATTCCTTAATACTGACTTTAACTTTGCTATTTTCTTTATGTGTCCAATCCCAAGTTTATACTCTAATTTCTTAAAGTTTAAAATTAATTTTTATTAAAGTATAGTTGATTTAGAATGTTGTGTTAATTTCAGGTATACAGCAAAGTGAATCAGTTATACATATAAATATATCTACTCTTTTTTAGATTCTTTTCCCATATAGGTCATTATAGTGTACAGAGTTCCCTCTGCTATACAGTAGGTTCTTATTAATTAAATGACTTTATTTTCCTTTCCACAATTTCTAATTTGTTCTCTTATATCCACTGGGT
This sequence comes from Tragulus kanchil, assembly GCA_022376925.1. Lineage (NCBI taxonomy): Eukaryota > Metazoa > Chordata > Mammalia > Artiodactyla > Tragulidae > Tragulus > Tragulus kanchil. The sequence goes on from JAIOJX010000001.1 coordinate 12,538,341, forward strand.
CTCATTTTCATTCATGTAATTTCTTCCTGTTTCACAATTTTCTGCTATTTTTTATCAAAACTGTATACCTCTTCGAGCATCATCATCATCATACTTTTTAAAAAATCATTGATATGCCTTTCCACTTAATCATTTCCTCCTTAATGAATTCATATTCTGATTGTTTATTTCCATTGTGGTATTAGTGTATATTTTTTTTTCATGTGTTTTGAAATTTTGGTGTGGAGGCTAATTTTGAATAGAATATAAGTTTGTTCCTCTCCCACACTGTCTAGGTTCTATGTTGCCTTTTATTGATATTTTGTGTTGATCCTACAGGATTCCCAAGACTGTAGTCCAGAACCATGTCTTACTGCAGACTTTAAAGATTTCTGTTACTTAGTGATACTGAGGATACAGCACAGCCAGTGGCAGTTTGATTTAGTTCCTCATAACAAAAGTTGATCATTGGTTCTTCTACCACCCTAGGTTAATAGCTTCCTATCATGCTCTAGCCCCTAGCACTGACAGAAAGTGTAGCAGATAGATTTTCCTGAGCTCTAGATTCATACATCCAACTACCTACCTGACCTCTCCTCTGGGTGTTTGCTAAGCATCTCAAACTTTATGTGCCTAAAATTAAACTCTTGATTTTTTATTCTTGCTCCAAATCTTCTACCAGTGTTTCTTGCCACAACAAACGGCCTCATAATTTACCCAGTTGCTCAAGAAAAAAAAGGCTTGGAGTCACCTTAAATCTCACTCACCACCCTACAGCCAATCCAACAGCCAAGAACTGTCAACTCTTTCTTCTTAACAATATATCCAGAATCTAAGCACTTCTTACCACTCCTATTATTATTTCTATGATCAAAGATACCATTCTCTTTGATGTGGATCATTTCAGTAACCTCTTCACTGATTTCCATGCTTCTTCTCCTAACCCGATTCCATCAATACTTTATTGGCCAACCAGAGGATTCATTTTATGGTATAAATCAGACTGCATCATTCCTTGGCTCCAAACCCTCTGATGACATCCATTCACATTCAGAATGAAATCTAAATTCCTGCTATGGCCAACGAGTTCCTACCCAATCTGGTTCTTGTTCATTTCTTCAAACCATCAATCACTCTCCACCAATCTTAGAATATGTGGCAAAGAATAAATGTTATCATGTCTGTTACAGGTCTACCATAGAGTCTGACATGTGTACATTGCTCAATATATGTGTAACAATGATCACAGTTGTCAAATGGCATTGTTGAGAACGGGCCTGGCCTAGAATTTGGACACGAGCAGAGAACAATACCAGTCATAGAAAGCCGAATATGGTGAGATAATGTTTGGAGGGTCTAAGAAAAAAAGTTCAAGTAAAGGAATTTGCTGCAATTACTCTCCATTCCTTGTTGCCCAGCACGCACACACACACACACACACACACACACATTGAGTCATGTGGGTTGAGTAACCTTCCTCTCAGCCAATTCACGTAGGAACGAACTGCTGGCCTGCAGAAGCTTACAGATTTTGATGTTTTATTTAAAAAGCTAGTTTTCTCTCCACTTCTATAAGGGTCATATTATGATGGTCAATTGCAAAACACAACCAACCCTTATACCAATCTGTTTCCTTCAACGAGTTATTTCATAGAGATTTTTAAAAATTTTTATTTTACAGAGTTTTGTTGTTTACTGTCACATGTCAACCTGAATCAGCCATACACATGTCCCCTCCCTGTTGAACTTCCCTCCCATCTCCCTCCCCAACCAACACCTCTAGGTACAGAGCCCCTGTGTAAGTTCCCTTAGTCTTATCGCATATTCACATTGGTTGTGTCTTTTACAGATGATTAAGTCAGCTTCCATGTTACTTTTGCCATACATCTCATCCATTTCTCCCTTCCCACAGTGTCCATAAGTCTGTTCTCTATGTCTGTTTCTCCAGTGCTGCTCTGCAAATACATTTATCAGTACCATATCTCTAGACTCCATATATATGTGTTAGTATGCTATATTTACCCTTCTCTTTCTGACTTACCTCACTTTGCATAATAGGTTCTAGGTTCATCCATCTAAGTATAGAGGAGTTTAAATGTACCTTTTAAAGGCAAAACACTGGAGATGGATATTCCTCCCCTGTAATAATAGGTCCTGCCATGATGGAGTTACTGAGTACCAGTCAGTTACCAACAACTCATTGACATTCTCAAAAATACTGCTGACTTTGGTATGTAATTTATAGATTTATAAATCCTTCAGAAGAGAGTTCTCTTTGTTCTATTTAAATTTAGGAATACATTCAATTAGCATTTTAATGGACTTGAATCATGTTTCTTATTGAAAGGAAGATTCTTAAACTTGTTAGTGCTTTACAAATTTCAAAAATTTCATGCAAGAGAGTTCAGATAACCCCATAATAACTCTTTTCCCCTGATAATTATATTGCCCTCCCCCCTTCCCCTCCCCACTGGTTTGTTCGTCTGCTTATTTTTGGCTATATTCACTAATTTGTTGTATTTTTTAGACTCTGCATATATCAATAAGTGATATCATAGACTATTTGTCTTTCTCTGATTTATTTTACTTAGCATGGTGTGGTTTAGTCGCTAAGTCATGTCTGGTTCTTGAGACCCCATGGACTGTAGCCTGACAATCTCCTTTGTCCATGGGATTCTCCAGGCTAGAATATTGGAGTGGGTTACCATTTCCTTCTCCAGGGGATCTTCTGGACCCAGGAATCAAACCTTGGTCTCCTGTGGTACAGGCAGATTCTTTACCAACTGGGCTACGAGGGAAGCCTCCTTCACATAAAGCCTTCCAAGTCCATCCATGCTGCTGCAAATGGCAAAATTTCATTCTTTTTTTATGGTTGAATAGTATTTCATTGTACATATATACCACATCTTCTTTATCTACTCATCTGCTAATAGACACTTAGGTTGCTTCCATACCTTGGCTATTGCAAATAGTGCTGAACATTGGGGTGTATGTACATTTTCAAATTAGTGTTTTTGTTTTTGTTCTTGGATCTGTACTGAGGGGTGGAATTGCTGGGTCATTTGGTAGTTCTATTTTAGTTTTTTGAAAAACCTCCACTCTGTTTTCCACAGTGGTTGCATCAACGTGCATTCCCACCAACAGTGTATGAGGGCTCCCTTTTCTCCACATAGCTGCCAACATTTGTTGTGTTCTTTGTGTGTGTGTGTGTGTATGTGTGTGTGTTCTTTTTGATGATAGCCATTCTGATAGGTGTGAGGTGATAGCTCATTGTAGTTTTGATTTGCATTTCCTTGACTATTCATGATGGTGAGCAATTTTTCCTGTGCCTGTTGTCCATCTGCATGTCCTCTTTGGAAAAACGTCTATTTGGGCCTTCTGCCCAATTTTTTTGCCCATTTTTTTAAGTGAGCCATTTTTGTCTTTGATATTTCATTGTATGAGCTGTTTATATATGTTGGAATATTAACCCCTTATCGGTCATATCATTTGCAAATATCTTCTACCATTTAGTCTTTTCATTTTGTTGATGGTTTCCTTTTCTGTGTAAATGCTTTTAAGTTTAATTAGGTAGTGTTTGTTTATTTTTGCTTTTGTCTCCTTTGTAAGGAGACAGATCACTCTGATACCAAAACCAGAGAAAGACATCACACAAAAAGAAAATAACAGGCCAGTACCACTGATGACCATAGATGCAAAAATCCTCAACAAAGTATTAGCAAATGCAATTCAACATTATGTTAAAAAGATCATATACCAAGATTAAGTGGGCTTTATCCCAGGGATGCAAGGATAAATGCCAATCAATCAATGTGCTACACCACATTAACAAACTGAAGAATAAATATTATCTGAATAAAGGGCACAGAGGGAACATACCTTAACATAATAAATGCCATTTATTACAAACCCAGGACTAACATCATACTCAAGAAAGCATTTCCTCTAAGATCAGGATACTTTTCTTTTGATGCTACTAAAAATAAGAGTAAACTGATTCTTGCTCATTGATACTATTGATTCCTACATAATAATCTATTGTTCATCAGTTCTTACAAAAGATTTACACAGCGAACTGCTAGAGCAAAATTTGTTGCTTCCATACCTTGGCTATTGCAAATAGTGCTGAACATTGGGGTGTATGTACATTTTCAAATTAGTGTTTTTGTTTTTGTTCTTGGATCTGTACTGAGGGGTGGAATTGCTGGGTCATTTGGTAGTTCTATTTTAGTTTTTTGAAAAACCTCCACTCTGTTTTCCACAGTGGTTGCATCAACGTGCATTCCCACCAACAGTGTATGAGGGCTCCCTTTTCTCCACATAGCTGCCAACATTTGTTGTGTTCTTTGTGTGTGTGTGTGTGTATGTGTGTGTGTTCTTTTTGATGATAGCCATTCTGATAGGTGTGAGGTGATAGCTCATTGTAGTTTTGATTTGCATTTCCTTGACTATTCATGATGGTGAGCAATTTTTCCTGTGCCTGTTGTCCATCTGCATGTCCTCTTTGGAAAAACGTCTATTTGGGCCTTCTGCCCAATTTTTTTGCCCATTTTTTTAAGTGAGCCATTTTTGTCTTTGATATTTCATTGTATGAGCTGTTTATATATGTTGGAATATTAACCCCTTATCGGTCATATCATTTGCAAATATCTTCTACCATTTAGTCTTTTCATTTTGTTGATGGTTTCCTTTTCTGTGTAAATGCTTTTAAGTTTAATTAGGTAGTGTTTGTTTATTTTTGCTTTTGTCTCCTTTGTAAGGAGACAGATCACTCTGATACCAAAACCAGAGAAAGACATCACACAAAAAGAAAATAACAGGCCAGTACCACTGATGACCATAGATGCAAAAATCCTCAACAAAGTATTAGCAAATGCAATTCAACATTATGTTAAAAAGATCATATACCAAGATTAAGTGGGCTTTATCCCAGGGATGCAAGGATAAATGCCAATCAATCAATGTGCTACACCACATTAACAAACTGAAGAATAAATATTATCTGAATAAAGGGCACAGAGGGAACATACCTTAACATAATAAATGCCATTTATTACAAACCCAGGACTAACATCATACTCAAGAAAGCATTTCCTCTAAGATCAGGATACTTTTCTTTTGATGCTACTAAAAATAAGAGTAAACTGATTCTTGCTCATTGATACTATTGATTCCTACATAATAATCTATTGTTCATCAGTTCTTACAAAAGATTTACACAGCGAACTGCTAGAGCAAAATCTGCTGGTAACATTTGATTGCTGAAGCCTTTTGTATTCTAACTGGTCACATCATTTATGTAAGAGGCAAAACTCTTCAAAAAAGCAAGTTTTCAAGACACTCTTCTCAGTATTATTTCTGGAAGCCTAAGCATCAGAGTAAAAAAAGCTCCAATATGTTTTGGTTTGAAAAACTGTAACTATGCCAAGTAACTTGAAGGGAAATACTATCCAGCACATTTAGGAAGGATTATCACCTTATGTTGTTAGAAAAGTGGGCAGGTATCAAAATCCCTAACCCAGCTCCCCACCAGGCTTCTCATTAAATCCGATAATTGCACAGCCTATTCCACCTTAGTGAAGAAGCCTTAGAACAGAATCCTTTGACCCAAAAAGGACTTGCTGGAGCCACCTCCTATTTTATCTGTCATTCAGAATGACACATAAGAGAACACTGATGCATTCATTGGTATTAATTTTTACAGAACTGATTAAAATTAAAGAAAAAAATGCTAAGCCCTATTTCCATGAAGATCTAAAAAGGGCAAAGTTAGTGGGACTCCTTGTAAAGCTGAACTCTGGGAATTTGTGGAAAGAGGGTAAGGATCTCTTTTTTCTTAATAACGAGACAAAGACTTCTCTAAGACCTGGGAGAGGGTAACATTTAGGCCTGACTGTTGAGGTCAGGGATGAACTAGATTGTTAGCTAGATGTGTAGCAGGGCATGAGAAGGAAGGAAAACTGGAATACTATCCAATGGATTCTCTCTCTCTCTCTCTCTCTCTCTCAAAATTTTAAGTTTACATTGCCTCTGCTGATATTGAAAGTCACGATTTTCTAATTAGATTCCAGCTAAGCAACGGCCAGGTGGTGCTAGTGGTAAAGAACCTGCCGGCCAATGCAGGAGACCTAGGAGATGTGAGTTTGATCCCTGGGTCAAGAAAATCTCCTGGAGGAGGGCATGGCTACCCACTCCGGTATTCTTGCATGGCTACCCACTCCGGTATTCTTGCCTGGAGAATCCCATGGACAGAGGAGGCTGGTGGGCTACAGTCCATGGGGTCGCAAAGAGTCAGACATGATTGAGGCGACTTAGCACAAGCAATGCCCAAATAATTCTCCACCTTAGATTTTTAAATATAGGAACCACTTAATTCAAATAAACACAGTTCCTTATTTGAAGGAATCAATCCATCAACAAAATTCTAACCACACTTGAGTCGTGCATGTTCACCTTCCTTTGTGTGAAATGGTGAACACACAAGCCCTGAGACAAATGTTCCGTGTGTGTGTGTGTATTAGCAACTCAGTCATATCTGACTCTTAATGACCCCATGGACTATAGTTCACCAGGCTTCTCTGTCCACAGAATTCTCCAGGAAAAAATAGTAGAGTGGGTTGCCATTCCCTTCTCTAAGAGATCTTCTCAACTCAGGGACTGAACCCAGGTCTCTCATACTGCAGGCAAATTCTTAACCATCTGAGCCACTAGGAAAGCCCTGAGACAAATGCTACATCATAATCGATCAGAGCCATTGCCTCCCCACAAGGAGCTCAAAATCTATTGAGGAGAGAGACAGTGTCATTCAAATACCGCAAATAGTGCATGATAAAGGAGGCCATGTGTGTCCTGGAACCACAGATGAAGGCCATGTAGCCTAGACTGGAGACATCAGGGAATATTTCCTAGAGGGAGCGATTCAGGGTAAGAGCATAAACAAGGGCCCTGAGGAGCCAGCAGGGTAAGCTTAAGGTGAGATCAGAGCAGTTTGAAGTTCCTAAAGTGCAAAATTTTAGCAGAAAGTGGCAAGTTACATATAGAAATATCTATCCATGTGTGCATGCTAAGTTGCTTTAGTCATGCCTGACTGTGCGACTCTATGAACTGTAGCTCACCAGGTTCCTCTGTCCATGGGATTCTCCAGGCAAGAATACTGGAGTGGGTAGCCATGCCCTCCTCCAGGAGATCTTCCCAACCCAGGGAATGAACCTGCGTCTTTATATATCCTGTATTGCCAGGCAGGTTCTTTACCATTGCCACCTAAAAAGCCAAGAAATATTAATACATAGGTGCATATACATGGGTTAGTATATACATGTATAGTTCCTGGCTCTGTTAGCTCAGAGACTCTAGAAGCAAGAACATCCAAGTAGCAAAAGCATATCCATCAAGCAGATTTGGGTTTCTAAATACCATTCTCCAATATAAGGAATGAGGGCTTCATGGAGAAATGGCTAATTCTAGAATTGGGGAAGGAAACATTAAGGATGAAACTGGAGTATCGCGAAAGGACAAAGAAACGAGGAAAAAAGAAAGGAAGAGATCAAGATCTCAGAATAGGTCATTTCTGACTTTAGTCCTCCTCACAAGATGACTAATTAGCGACTGCACATAGAAAAGATACCTTTGTGAAAATGTCAGCATCTAGAGGTGAGGCTGAAGAAGCCCTTTGGCCACAGAGACCAAGAAGGACTGCATTAGATGGGTAAGAGAGCAGATTCATTTTGACTGCATTGCTTCTCCCCAGGATGGCACAGGACTGCAGCAAGAGGGATCCTTTGGGCTTAGGATTCTCCACTGGGAAAAAGAGAACCCAAGTAGACACACAGCTTCCCAAGCACTGCAGGATGCATCCCAGGAGACTTAATTAGGTCTCACTTCACAGAGATCACTGGGGATCAAATAGAGATGGAGACGAGGTGGGTCTTACAGGAATGGGCCCATGGATCTTGATGGATTATGTTCCTTCAAGAAGCGCCTATGCAGAGATCTCAGCCTATAGTACGGCCTATGCAGAGCCAAGCCATCATCTGCACTTGCCCAGAGTGCTCATTTGGCAGTTCTGCCTGGCTTGGATCCTAAGCTAACTGTCCAAACCATGACACAGCTCAACCTACAGCTCTGTTCAGCCAAAGATGCAATCCAGAAGAGCATAGCCTCCAGTCCTGCCCAACTGGAAAGTCTGGCCCAAACTCCTAAGCCATCATAGAGCCCATACCATAACCCTGCTTGGGCAGGAAGCCAAGACAGCAGCTATGCATAACTACAAAGTAGTCTCTTGGCCTTCCTGACCAGGGAGACTAGCTAGAGATGCTGGGCAGCTGCAGAGCTCATCCTATTGCCCCACTCAGGCAGAGAGCCAAGCCAAAAGCCCCAAAGAACTGCAGATCATAATCTCTTACCCAACCTGAACAGAGAGCCCAAACATGACCCTAGGCAGCTTCAGAACCCAACCTACAGCCCCATGTAGCAGCAAAGCTTGCTCCATTGCTGAGCAAAGCCCATGCCTCCCATCTAGCCAGAAAGCCTGGGAAGCATCCTCACTCAACCATGGGTCATAGTCTCCAGTGCCACCCAACTCTGAGGTACAATTGGAGGTGCAATCAAACCAGGGAGCTGAAACTGCAAACTCAACCAGCAGTGGAGCATGAACGGCTATCTGTGTAAATGTAGAGCCCAGTCTGCAGACCTGCCCAAAGTCAGGGCACAGCTTGTGGACCCACTTGATTGCAGATCACAGACTGAGACCTCATTCAATCACTAAACCCTATCTGCAGCCCCATCTGACCATGCCGCCAGCAGAACTACCCTGTCAGGCAACACAGCGTGCAGCCCCAGCTGATCAGAGGCAATTGCAGAGCCCAACTAGCTGCCATGCATGACTGCAGAACCCAATAAGCAGCCAGACCCAACAAGGGAAACCAGCAAGCAGCCCCATTTGAAGGCAAAGCCCAACCAGCAGGAGTGTGTGACCATGGAGCCCAACCAGCAGCCACCACCAGATTCCAGAACACAGGCAACATTCAACTAGAGACCTGGACAGAACATCCCACCTGCTGTAGATGCTGCCGGATGATCCTCGCAGAGTTGAAGGTAAGCCAACTGCTGAAGTAATTTCCCTACAGAAATGATCCTGTTACATCTAGAAGAAGAGACCATTTCCTCAGACGGGTACAGATACCAATATAAGGATAACAATATAACAATATAAGGATAATCGAGGAAAATCAGATAAATATGACACCACCAAAGGAAACTAATAAAGAGCCAATAACTGACCTGAAAGAAGTGGAGGTCTATAAACTGTCTGACAAAAAAGTCAAAATAATCCTCCTAAACTTAGAGTTCAGCAAACTATAAGCACACAAAAGATAACTAAACAAAATTAGGAAAACAATGCATGAACAAATGACAATCCACAAAGAAGTAGAAACCATAAAAAAAAAAAAAGAAAGAAAACCTAGAGCTAAAGAATCGAAAAATAAAATGACTAAAGAGAAAAATGCAATGGAAACCTTCAACAGCAGACTCGACCAAGCAGAAAAAAAGAGTCAGGCTTCCCTGGTCGCTCAGTGGTGAAGAGTTTGATCCAGAAAGATCCCACATGCTGCAGAGCAACTAAGTCCATGAGCCACAACTATGAGGCCTGTGCTCTAGAGCCTCGGAGTTGCAACTATGGAGCCCATGTGCTGCAACTACTGAAGCCTGTGTGCCCTAGAGCCCAAGTTCCACAACAAGAGAAGTCACCGCAACAAGAAGTCTGCTCACCTCAACTAGTGAGTAGCCTCCACTCCCTGCAACTAGAGAAGAGCCTGCGGCAGCGCTGTAAACCCAGAATAGCTACAAATAAATAAATAAATAAAGCTTTTTTCAAAAACAGTCAATGGACTCAAAAAAGTGGTCACCTGAAATGATTAGAGGAACAAAAAAGAATGAAAAAGAGTGAAGAAACTCTATGGGACTTACAGGACATCACCAAGAGAAACATATGAAATTCGGGAATCCTGGAGAAGAAGAGAAAAAGGATAGAGAGGCTATTTTTTAAAATAGGGATATAATATACAACATGATAGATACAGTTAACACTGCAGCATGTTAATTTTTAGACTGTACCAAGGGGCATATGGGATCTTAGTTCTCCGACTGGGGATTGAACCTGTGCCCCCTGTGTTGGGCGTGCACAATCTTAACCACTGGACTGCCAAGGGAGTTCCTGCTGTACATTATATATGCAAGTTGGGAAGAGAGCAATTTCTAAGAGTTTTCTTCCTTCCTGATATCCTGAAATACTTTCTTTCATCATTTCCTTCTGTTTAGAAAACGTTCTTTAGCCATTCTTTTAAAGGATATGCTGGCAACAAATGCTCTTAGCTTTTCTTCATCTGATAATGTCTTGATCCACCCTTCATTCATGAAGGACACTTTTTCTCAATGCAAATCCTTGATCAACAGTATTTTTCTTCCAGTCTTTGAAAAATTCTATGCTACATCCTTTTGTCCTCCAGAGTTCTAATAAGAAATGCACTGTTATTAAAGTTGCTTTTCCTTATAGTGAACAGAGTGCTTTTGTCTCTCACTGCTTTCCAGATACTTGGTCTTTAGATTTCAGAAATCTGACTATATCTTGGTGTCAGTTCTATTGGGCTTATCTTGTTTGGGACTCAGCATCTTGAATCTGTCATTTTATTGTTGAATCTATAATCATACTTTTTGGGGGGCTACTTCTAATGGTCTTTCATTTATTTTATTTTCATCCGTCTTTGTTCTTTGGCCTGTGTGGGCCTCCCATCACAGAGGCCCCTCTCGCTGCAGAGCACCAGCTCTGGGTGCATGTGCTCCAGAGCTCCGCTCAGTGGTTGAACACATCAGTTCAGCTGCTCAGTGCCACGTGGTATCTTCCCAGGCCGGTGATCAAACTGGTGCCCCTTGCACTGCAAGGCAGTGTCCTTACCCACTGGACCATCAGGGAAGACCTGTAATCACAATTTTGATAAACACAGGTGTGTCTCTGTGTGTACGTGTGTATGAGAGAGAGAGAGAGTTTCTTCCCATTCCTCACCACTACACTGTAAATGGTTCCATGGTCATTACTGCTTTTCACCACAGAAAGAATATTCTTCGAGGACTTTGGTTAACAGATCTGTCAGTCTAATTTCTATAATGTCCCTTAGGGCTGACAGACAAGAGGTAATGGCTAAGTATGTTTTGTACTTCACAAGACTCAGACACAAGACCCATCTGTGATGAGCTATGTGAAAACAGTCATCTTTGCAAATAACAGCACAATATTTTGTCCACAGAGAGAAACTTTACTTCTAGAGATGGAGTAGTGGAGAATAAAGAACAAAAAGGACAGGTTTTTGGAGTCATGCAGACTGAATAGGATAGATACAAAGTGCTTACCTCATCACAGGTCTTAAATATATGGAAACTGTTGTCATTATGAATATCTGATGATGCTTAGAGGCAACTGGCCAAGAAAAGGGATGGCTCCAGAACAGGCTAGGGAGAAGGCGGAGGCTAAGGAAGGCTAAGACACTCCTGGTTTCCAATCTCAGCTTCTACCACTTACTCACTAAAGATCTCAGACAGAAAGCCTCTTAACCTCTATAAGCCCCAACTGATTCATCTGCAAAGTGGGCACTGTAATAGTCCCTACCTCATTAGGGTTGTGGGAAAAATCAAATGAGATAATGCATGTAGAACAACTGCCATTTACTGGATGCTCAGTAAATAAATGGTTGTTACTTTGATTACTCTTTCATGGTGAAACAATTTCCAACCATAGCACTAATATCAGTGATTCCCTGTGTGTGATGACCAATCTGCATCTGATCAACTCTTTGTAAGTATCTCTTGGGGTAGAACTGTCATGTGGCCTTCACGGTCTCTCATGAGGAAGATTTGGCTGGGATTGTGTGTCAAGGAAAGTGATGGCCTCTGTAAGTCTATTTGCATATGTACTTGTGCTATCACAGTGATATTAAAGAATGCATCATGGTCTGGTCTTGACGACACAGAAACAGATGTCTCACCTTTTGCAGGGATGAAAACACACGCCAGACTTGGAGATGGGTTGCTCCAAGACTTTTCCCCCAGAAATCTGCCTTGTTTTGCTAAGATAGGCTGGAAAAATTCTGGCAACAACCTGGCCATGAAGGCAGAGCACCTAAGGAAACATTTCCCGTTTCTGAATGACAGAAATTTGGCCCAGGGACAGGAGCTAAAACTCCAGGCTCCCAGTTCCTGTTCCACACTTTGACTCCTGTCTCTCATCCTGGGAAAATGACCTCCCTGGGCTGGGGATGCTCTGTGCCCCTCAGGAGGGGCTTTACCTTCTCATGGTCTGCAAGACAGAGCAATCCACATCCAGTTTGCCCAGTGCAAACATGGGGTACTTGGAACCCTGGAGGTATCCCCAGTTCAGTCTTCACTGTCTCTATAAAGGGCAAAGGTGCACCTCTACAAGTATCAGGCCTAGCTATCCCCAGTTCAGTCTTCACTGCTAGACTGATTATGAAGCTCTGATGATGCTTAGAGGCAACTGGCCAAGAAAAGGGATGGCTCCAGAACAGGCTAGGGAGAAGGCGGAGGCTAAGGAAGGCTAAGACACTCCTGGTTTCCAATCTCAGCTTCTACCACTTACTCACTAAAGATCTCAGACAGAAAGCCTCTTAACCTCTATAAGCCCCAACTGATTCATCTGCAAAGTGGGCACTGTAATAGTCCCTACCTCATTAGGGTTGTGGGAAAAATCAAATGAGATAATGCATGTAGAACAACTGCCATTTACTGGATGCTCAGTAAATAAATGGTTGTTACTTTGATTACTCTTTCATGGTGAAACAATTTCCAACCATAGCACTAATATCAGTGATTCCCTGTGTGTGATGACCAATCTGCATCTGATCAACTCTTTGTAAGTATCTCTTGGGGTAGAACTGTCATGTGGCCTTCACGGTCTCTCATGAGGAAGATTTGGCTGGGATTGTGTGTCAAGGAAAGTGATGGCCTCTGTAAGTCTATTTGCATATGTACTTGTGCTATCACAGTGATATTAAAGAATGCATCATGGTCTGGTCTTGACGACACAGAAACAGATGTCTCACCTTTTTGCAGGGATGAAAACACACGCCAGACTTGGAGATGGGTTGCTCCAAGACTTTTCCCCCAGAAATCTGCCTTGTTTTGCTAAGATAGGCTGGAAAAATTCTGGCAACAACCTGGCCATGAAGGCAGAGCACCTAAGGAAACATTTCCCGTTTCTGAATGACAGAAATTTGGCCCAGGGACAGGAGCTAAAACTCCAGGCTCCCAGTTCCTGTTCCACACTTTGACTCCTGTCTCTCATCCTGGGAAAATGACCTCCCTGGGCTGGGGATGCTCTGTGCCCCTCAGGAGGGGCTTTACCTTCTCATGGTCTGCAAGACAGAGCAATCCACATCCAGTTTGCCCAGTGCAAACATGGGGTACTTGGAACCCTGGAGGTATCCCCAGTTCAGTCTTCACTGTCTCTATAAAGGGCAAAGGTGCACCTCTACAAGTATCAGGCCTAGCTCCAACCTCCAGTACCCCCAGGCTTACACACTGGTCAAAGTCTGGTGACACTGTAGCTGAGAGTCCCATGCTACACTCAGACACATTTTGTCACTTGCTGGCTGTGTGACCCTTGGTATATTTCTCAACTTCTCCATGCCTAAATCTCTTCATTTGTCAAATGGAAGGAACAAGTGCTTCCCAATAGTTCTAAGGTTCAAATAAGAGAGGACATAGCTAAAGCTGGATGCCACGGAAGCTCTTAGCAACGGGTAGCTATCATGTTGATGACTAGCCCAGGCTGCACTAAGGTAAAATGGATGAAATCAAAGCCATTTTCTACACAGGGTTCTGGCTTAGAAGTTGAGTCTACTCAAGTATTTTCTGTGTTCAAAATATCTCGCAATTTGAGTCAACAAATAACTGATAACAAACTGAAGGGTCATCTTAAATTTGTTTTTTACCAAAGTGAATGCTGACATGTTGGAGAAAGTGTACTCTTATATTGCTGGAGGGAAAATGAACCCTAGAGCTCATCTGGAGGAGAACTGGTATTATCTACTAAACTTAAAAACATAGATACATTTCAACCTAGCCGTGGCACTCTTGGGAATCTAGTCTACAGAAATAAAAGCATTGCAAATGGAAGGAATATTTGTGGATTGTACATCCAAACTATGGCCTTTTATATCAACATGTAACAGAACAAGGTGGTTTCCATGGTGTATTGTCAAGTGAGAAAAGCAAGACGTAGTAGTACATATACTAGGACACCACTGTTGTAAAGTAAAATGTCCAAACCATCCCTTTCGATGACAGAAATTTGGCCCAGGGACAGGAGCTAAAACTCAGGCTCCCAGTTCCTGTTCCACACTTTGACTCCTGTCTCTCATCCTGGGAAAATGACCTCCTGGGCTGGGATGCTCTGTGCCCCTCAGGAGGGGCTTTACCTTCTCATGGTCTGCAAGACAGAGCAATCCACATCCAGTTTGCCCAGTGCAAACATGGGGTACTTGGAACCCTGGAGGTATCCCCAGTTCAGTCTTCACTGTCTCTATAAAGGGCAAAGGTGCACCTCTACAAGTATCAGGCCTAGCTCCAACCTCCAGTACCCCCAGGCTTACACACTGGTCAAAGTCTGGTGACACTGTAGCTGAGAGTCCCATGCTACACTCAGACACATTTTGTCACTTGCTGGCTGTGTGACCCTTGGTATATTTCTCAACTTCTCCATGCCTAAATCTCTTCATTTGTCAAATGGAAGGAACAAGTGCTTCCCAATAGTTCTAAGGTTCAAATAAGAGAGGACATAGCTAAAGCTGGATGCCACGGAAGCTCTTAGCAACGGGTAGCTATCATGTTGATGACTAGCCCAGGCTGCACTAAGGTAAAATGGATGAAATCAAAGCCATTTTCTACACAGGGTTCTGGCTTAGAAGTTGAGTCTACTCAAGTATTTTCTGTGTTCAAAATATCTCGCAATTTGAGTCAACAAATAACTGATAACAAACTGAAGGGTCATCTTAAATTTGTTTTTTACCAAAGTGAATGCTGACATGTTGGAGAAAGTGTACTCTTATATTGCTGGAGGGAAAATGAACCCTAGAGCTCATCTGGAGGAGAACTGGTATTATCTACTAAACTTAAAAACATAGATACATTTCAACCTAGCCGTGGCACTCTTGGGAATCTAGTCTACAGAAATAAAAGCATTGCAAATGGAAGGAATATTTGTGGATTGTACATCCAAACTATGGCCTTTTATATCAACATGTAACAGAACAAGGTGGTTTCCATGGTGTATTGTCAAGTGAGAAAAGCAAGACGTAGTAGTACATATACTAGGACACCACTGTTGTAAAGTAAAATGTCCAAACCATCCCTTACATGGATGGAATGTAAATTCTAGATGATTATGAAAGCATGGAGGGCGGCATGGGAAGGTATGGACTGGGTTGTTTCAGTCGGTTACTTTGGTGGGGGTAGTATGGCATGTAAAGAAAAAAGCTATACATGTTTCAAAGAAAAGTGTACACACTGAAAACTTGTATTCTTTAGTCCCATTTAGGTAAAATTGTGCGCACACACACACACACACACACACACACACACACACACACACAAAGAAACAATATGGGATGGTCAGTAAGATGTTTTAGGGGGTATATATCAAGGGGAGTGAAAAGCAGAAAACCATTATTTGTTCGCTTATTTATTATCCATTTATTTTGCACAAGCAGAACCTGGAAACTTCCCTCAGGTGAAATGTTTGCTTATGAACAAGTGACAAAAGGAAGAAAACTGGGTTGGCAGCAGCGGCATTGACTGGCAGGGGGAGGGATTCATTAGGAGTTTGGAATTAGCAGAGTGTTATGTATATATAACAGATAAACAAGGTCCTGCTGCATAGCACAGGGAACTGTATTCAATATTCTCTGATAAACATAATGAAAAAAATATATAGGCATAGCTGAATCACTTTGCTGTACACCAGAAACTAACACAATGTTGTAAACCAACTGTACTCCAATAAAAACTGTGTTCAATTTTAAAATAAAAGATTAACATAAAAAGCGGTCTTCATACTCAAAAATCATGAATGGCCAGTCTAATAAAGCTCTGAAGTTGTAATACATCCTCGCTTTCTGTCACACACACACACACACACACACACACACACACACACGCAGGTCAGCATCTGGCAAGTGTTAGCAAGCAGCAACACTCCTCTGACAGAGAATGGTGGCAAACTTACCACCCCTGCTCCCACCTCTCAAGGCTAGCTAGGAGCGAGGGGAAGGGAAGACCACCCCCTGCATGCACATGGTGGGCTGGTATCTGATCCAGTGTGCAGAAGCACCCCACTATATGGAATGGGGCAATGCCCCCACTTTTGAGCCTGGGGAATGGCCAGGGATTCAGTTGTGTGCTTGGCCCCCTGCTGGCTCTGCAGGGGATTCTGAAGGATGCAAACTTCAGTCTGTACCCTCAGAGGGCCTGCAGCCTCTCTGGAGTCAGGACTTGCTGAGAGAAACACAGCACTGGATGATCTCACTTATCTGGACTTGCAGCAGAAGCAGAACTTCCACATAAATTAATGTTCCAATTAACTGATGTTTTTGGAGACGTGTTCATCCTGTTTGTTTGGATCCTTCTCACTCGAAAGCCTTCTAGGTGTATTGCAAATTTGTTTTATTCAATGGAACATTCTGGGCATAATTTAACCTTTTCCTGATGACTCAGGGTCAGAATATGAATGTCCTCATTGTACCTTGCCTGCTTTTGCATTATTCCGAATTCTCTTTCTTTGCACACCTGGCTGTCAGCTGTCACTGCCCACCCACAGTTAATGAGCCTGTCTCTTCCAACCCTCTCAGCCCTCGACTAATCACCGATAATAACAGCCAAAACTGCATTGATCCCCTGCTCATGCGAGGCCCCATGCTAAGTGCTTTGCACAGATTAATTAATTAAATCCTCAGAGCAACCCTTGAGGCAGGTACAGTTGTTATCCCCAAATTATAGATGGGGTAGCCAAGGCCCAGAAGGGTCAAACCATTTGCTGAAGGTTACATGGCAAGCCTGTGGCAGAACCAGGATTTGGACCCAGATCTGCTGGTCTCAGGAGTCCAAGGTGCTCACCATCACATCAGGGACTTTCAAAAATGTGTGGCTAGTAGGAAATAATCAGAAATACACTTTTACCCAGTAGACACAGACATATATAATGGAATCAAAACTCACAGTAGCACATTACATGGAACACATCCTGATAGTCTATTCCATCATCCTTATCACATTACTATGACTAATATTGGTGGTGGCCCACTGAAATGACTTCCCAGCTCATCCATGGGTCACAACTCATGGTTTGAAAAATGCTGCAGCACATTTTATGGTTAATCTGCAATAGATACAGGGCCACCCCTGACCAGATGCCACCGTGCTCTAAGCTAGAAAAAGAGGCCTCCTCCTCAAGAGGCTTAATCCCATTGTCAAAAAATTGTGAAGATAAGTTGATTTTGTTAGAGTAAGACTTTACTGCCATCTGGCAGGAAATGGTTATTTATAAATAAAAAATAAACATATCTTAACGTTAACAGAGTGCATGGTTCCCCAAAGACAAAAGGATGCTGGGAGCACCCGGTACCCAAGTGTACACATTGGCTCTGGTGGCAGAGAAGCCAAATGACAAAGTGGGTTAAGAGGTATTTGTTAAATGAGACAATTGTCTCACAGTACCTGCATGCCCATGATTTGTCACAGTTCTTTTGCCCTATCAGGGCCTTTCTCCTCAATTTCCAATTAGGGTTGCCCGATAAATATGGGACGTCCACTTAAACTGAAATTTCAGAAAAACAGGAAATAATTTTTAAGTATAAGTACACACAGCATGTTGGATATTGTTGTTGTTGTTCAGTTGCTAAGCTGTGTCCAATTCTACACAATCCCGTGGAGGACAGCACGCCAGGCTCCTCTGTCTTCCTCTAACTCCAGGAGTTTGCTCAAATTCATGTCCATTGAGTCAGTGATGCTATCTAACCATCTCATCCTCTGCTGCCCTTTCTCCTTTTGCCTTCCATCTTTCCCAGCATATCAGGGTCTTTCCAATGAGTCACCACTTTGCATCAGGTGGCCAAAATATTGGAGCTGTAGCTTCAGCTTCAGCAACAGTCCTTCAAATGAATGTTCAGGGTTGATTTCCTTTAGGATTGACTGGTTTGATCTGAGAGCTGGATCGTAAAGAAGGCTGAGTGTCGATGAATTGATGCTTTCAAACTGTGATGCTAGAGAAGACTCTTGAGAGTCACCTGGACTGCAAGGAGTTGTGGGATACACACACGCCAAAATGTTTGTTGCTTCTGTGAAATTCAAATTTGATTGGGACTCCTATATTCTTATTCACTAAATCTGACAAACCTATTCCCAGTGCACAGCTGAATTGCTGTGGGCCTGGTTACTGTGTCTTAGGAATCTGGAGCAGTTATCACAAGACACAAGGGTTAGATGGCAATTCTGCTGTAACAGCTGTGGATCTGTCATAAGTTAGGGTTAAGTGAACAATCCCGAGGAGAAGCAGGAGTTGACTTGCCACAGCACGTCAGCTATGTGGATGTACATAAGCACTGTGGGCTGAGATGATCAGGGAAGCCTTCCTGGAGAAGACAGGCTGAAAAGGATGAGGATGGAGAAAAGCTTCGAGCCGTTTCATAAGAAAGAGCTGATGCTGAGATGAACTAGACAGTGTGTATTGTGCTCAGCAGATAAGTTTCATTAGAATAGGACTATTTTTTAAATATCTTATTTATTTGTTTTTGGTTATTCTGAGTTTTCACTGCCACCACAGGCTCTTCTCTAGTGGCAGGGAGTGGGGGCTACTCTCTAGCGGAGGTGAGCAGGCCTCTTGTTGTGGTGACTTCTCTTGTTGTGGAACTCGGGCTCTAGGGCACAGGGGCTTCAGTAGTTGCAGCACATGGGCTCTACAGCTGTGGCTCGAGGCTCTAGAGCACAGGCTCCATAGTTGCGGCTCACGGGCTTAGCTGCTCCGCAGCATGATCCGGGATCTTCCCAGATCAGGAATTGAACTCATGTCTCCTGCACTGGCAGGCAAGCTCTTTACCACTGAGCTACCGGGGAAGCCCTCGAACAGGGCTATTTTAATGATCATTCAGAGAGGAGCACAAGAGAGCAGACGGGGGTCCTTTTGATAGCATTTCTGTAACATTTCCAGAGAGGACTAGACCAATCCAGGAAAATGTATGATACTAAATGTATTCTAAAGGTCAGGCATCATTCCAATTGAGTCTTGCAACAAAATTCCAAATCAGGCACATTCTCATCCCCATCTTATAGCTGAAGGAATGGAGGCAAAGACTGGATTTTATGAAACATGCTCAGGGCCACATAGTGTGTGAGTGGCAACGCTGGGCTTTGAAGCCAGACCCATCAGGCTTCAAAACCAACACGCATGACCACCAAGATCTGTCAGACTCCAAAGCCTATACTCTTCACCACCACAACATGGAGCTAAGCATAACGTGGGGGTGGTGGTGGGGGTGGGGAAGGAATGTGGCTGCACAGTTTCTGAGGCACTCAAGGCACCGTGTCGCGTCAGGGATAGAGAGACAGGAACGGACGCAACTGGCCATCTTTAGGTCAATGCAGTGTCCTACACACTCTGTCCTTGCTACTCTGTCCAGGCAGAAAGCAAAGCATGCTGTAGTGAAGCAATGTGTCTATGCCATCCCTAAGGGTCCTAAATCCCATATTTCTTCGGCCCCTTTTTTTTTCACTCTTCCTAAAAACTTCCCAGAGTGACAAATTGTACTCTGACCAGAGAAGAAGAATCTAGAAGTACCACCCCTAATCCTTGGCATTGCACCCTCAGGTTTAAAGTCCCACGATAAACAGAACAAACAAAAGGAGCACACAGGAGACTTTCTACTGGCAGGCATTCTTTCCCTGACAGAAGCAACAAAAATCCCTGAAAAGCCAAACTGTGGCTTTTACCCACTGTGGGTTTCTTTGAGACTTCATATCGCTGGCTTTGCTACCCATCTGTAATCTATTCAATCTGAAACTTGTTACTAGGTTAACAGATAACACAGCTTTAATTTATTTGCCCAAATACGTGGTTTCTAAAACATTATTATTATTTATTTACACATCATTGTTCAGATACAAGCCGGCACTTTGTGATATGACCATTAGGCACAAATAGATCTATGTTATCAGCGTTTGACGATTGGTTGTTACTGGTGATTTGTTGTCAGTTCCTTTCCTCCCGTCCATTCCACTTCATCAGGCCAGCTGAACCAAGGGAAGGGAAGCCAGGGAGTGAGCTGAGGAGCTCTGTGTGATGTGTTAGTAAGTCAGCTCTCTAGGAGAGAGAGAAAGCCAAACAAAACATGTCCTAGATGCAACGTTTGCCGATTTCCATGGTGTAAACACATCCACCACACCTGATTTCGAGCTACCCACGTGCCCCCTGCTGAATGTGAATTTGAGAAGAGATACTAACAATAGCTGTCTAGCCTCAGCATAAGCCAAGCATAAACATCAGGAGAGGAGTGGTCCAATGGCTAACATTCCAGTGCAGCGAGGACAGGTTCAATCCTGGTCAGGAACTAGATTCCATATGCTATAATTCAATATCTTATGTGCCACAACTAAGACCTGGAGCAGCCAAAAAAAATAAATAGTTTTTAAAAACAAAGAGAAAGCGGAACAGTTAAACAAATGACAGTTTACCCACATGGCCATCTTTAGGTCAATGCAGTGTCCTACACACTCTGTCCTTGCTACTCTGTCCAGGCAGAAAGCAAAGCATGCTGTAGTGAAGCAATGTGTCTATGCCATCCCTAAGGGTCCTAAATCCCATATTTCTTCGGCCCCTTTTTTTTTCACTCTTCCTAAAAACTTCCCAGAGTGACAAATTGTACTCTGACCAGAGAAGAAGAATCTAGAAGTACCACCCCTAATCCTTGGCATTGCACCCTCAGGTTTAAAGTCCCACGATAAACAGAACAAACAAAAGGAGCACACAGGAGACTTTCTACTGGCAGGCATTCTTTCCCTGACAGAAGCAACAAAAATCCCTGAAAAGCCAAACTGTGGCTTTTACCCACTGTGGGTTTCTTTGAGACTTCATATCGCTGGCTTTGCTACCCATCTGTAATCTATTCAATCTGAAACTTGTTACTAGGTTAACAGATAACACAGCTTTAATTTATTTGCCCAAATACGTGGTTTCTAAAACATTATTATTATTTATTTACACATCATTGTTCAGATACAAGCCGGCACTTTGTGATATGACCATTAGGCACAAATAGATCTATGTTATCAGCGTTTGACGATTGGTTGTTACTGGTGATTTGTTGTCAGTTCCTTTCCTCCCGTCCATTCCACTTCATCAGGCCAGCTGAACCAAGGGAAGGGAAGCCAGGGAGTGAGCTGAGGAGCTCTGTGTGATGTGTTAGTAAGTCAGCTCTCTAGGAGAGAGAGAAAGCCAAACAAAACATGTCCTAGATGCAACGTTTGCCGATTTCCATGGTGTAAACACATCCACCACACCTGATTTCGAGCTACCCACGTGCCCCCTGCTGAATGTGAATTTGAGAAGAGATACTAACAATAGCTGTCTAGCCTCAGCATAAGCCAAGCATAAACATCAGGAGAGGAGTGGTCCAATGGCTAACATTCCAGTGCAGCGAGGACAGGTTCAATCCCTGGTCAGGGAACTAGATTCCATATGCTATAATTCAATATCTTATGTGCCACAACTAAGACCTGGAGCAGCCAAATAAAAAAATAAATAGTTTTTAAAAAAACAAAGAGAAAGCGGAACAGTTAAACAAATGACAGTTTACCCACACAATGGGCTAGGAAGTTGCTGTCAAAAATGCAGATATAGATCTATGGTTATTCATTTATAAGTTTTCTTCTCTTTTCAAATATATCTATATTTTTCGACATGGACAATATCTGCATTATGCTATTAAGATTTTTTTAAGTCACCAAACGATATTAGTATCATCCCACTGTAATTTTTTTAAAGGTATGTGTATACTCATGAACATAGAAAAATTATCTAGGCATATTCACCAAAACATTAGTGGTAGTTATCTGCAGGTGGTGAAATTATGGGCAGATTTTACTTTCTTCTTTTTAATACTTGTCACGATTAAAAAAAAAAAAACAAGCACATTTTACTTCTATATTCATACATATGCATATATACACACACACGTATCTATGTGTGTACATGTATGTATGTTTCTATTTTTCATTTGAAGAATAGGAACTTGAGTACTTGTTATTGCTCAAGTTCTCTTCCATTCCTTCACTGCCTTTTCCAGATAACACTGGTGGGTCCAGGATGGGGCAGGACATCAGCTGGAATGCAAAGCAAAGCCAGAAGCACATCCTCCCATGGGTTTCACTCCACTTTGCTGAGAGCCTCTCAGGGAATGGACCTCATGGGTCCAAGATTCCAAAGCAAATGAATGAGTGGCAGGGCCCCGGCCATGGAATGCTCAAGGCTAGATGCTGAGGCCAGGTCTCCGCACAGCAGCTGTCTCACTGATGGCACCACACCAGGTTACCCCAGCTTAGTCGTTTACAAAGGAGGAATGATGCGGTAAACCGAATTTGCAGAATTTGCTACCAGGTAGATTTGAGTTCTGCAATCTAAATCATAGCATCCATGTCAATTCTTTACCAGGATCTTCTGAGAAATACGGGGCTTACTCTTTTATCTAATTTGTTAGGCTAACTCACTATTTACCATCCATGACACCATAATTTAAATAGACTTATAAGCCAACCCATGGTGTCATTGATGAGCGAGCCTAAGAAACTAACCATCATAAATAATGCTGTGGGAAAACCTGCTCCAGGTTCCCAACCGCCTTACATACTAATGTTTGGAACATGACATGATTCAGTTGTAAATCGGGGGCTGCCAACTGGAGACCAGGTGGTCTGATCTAAACAGATCAGAGCCTTATGCTTCTCATATGGAAATGTCTTTACAGACGTGCTATTGTGATCAATGAATAATTTTCAAGCATTTGGGAGATGTTAATTATTGATCCTTGCTTTCCTGACCAAAGCAGGGTTTAGGAAATGACACACAAATCCAGCTGGTCTCTGCGTCACCAAATAACCCTGCTGATTGTCCTTTCTCTGGCTACTTTAGTCACAATGTTGGGCTGATTTGAGGAGAGCTCAGATAAAATTGGGGATCAAATGTTATTACTCAGAACACATATATAAAGGACGCAATTGCATTTAAAGAGAACTCCATCTTCCTCTTTGTCAACAGAAGTGATGAGAGTGTAATAATATCTCAGCTGCAATGCCACTTCCGGTGCCCAGCTATTACTATACCTCCATCCCCAGCTTTCCAGTTTCTTCCAAGAACTGCAAAAGCCACTTTTCAAAAGATGTTGGCCACTATACTCCAGTAAAAAAAAAATAATAATAATAAAATAGATAAATCTGAGTCATGGCACCAAAAAATAAAACAGATAACCAACAGTAATCTACTATATAGTACAGGAAACTACAGTCAATATTTTGTAATAACCTAGAAGGGAAAACACCTGAAAAATATCTATGTAGGTATAACTGATTCACTTTGCTGTACACGTGAGACTAACACAACATTGTAAATCAACTAGACTTGAATAAAAATTTTAAAAGAAAAAAAAAAAGATGCTTCCCCAGGAGTCCTAACAAACCACAAACTGGTTTGTTTTGGTGGGGAGGGGTTGTCATTTCAATTTATACTGCACATTTATGTTTTTGGCTATGAAAGCTCCCTAATCAGAAAAATTACGTAATTTATTTCATGACTCTCACCAAGCATGTTTTTGCTCTTGGCAAATAATGGTTACACTCTGTAAAAAGACTCTGTAGAACATGTTTCTTGGCCAAAGAATAGACTGTGAGGACCTAAACTAAGTTTGAAGACAGTACAAAGCTACACGAGTAGCTACGAGTCGAACACTTTGAGGCTAGTAATCAGAAGACTCAGGTTGTGGTCTTGCCTCTAACTAATAACTATCTAGCTGTGTGTCCTATAGTAAGTCCCTCCCCTTCTCTGAGCCTCAGTCAATCTCCTCATCCAAAAAAATGAGAGTTCTTCCAACTCCGTGGAATTTCACCAAGGTAAGGAAGAAAGACAGGAGCCAACACACCGTGAATGTAACTTAATGACAAGGCCATTTGGTGAAGCTAGATTATCCATCAAGAGGTTTATCTTTCCACCCGAGGGCAGGTGACAAAAGGGGGCAGCAGAGAAAGAGCAGCCAGTTCTTTCTTGGAAGGGAGAGAAGCCCAGAGGGTGCTAACACTCAGAGCTCAGAGGTAAAGTAGGAAAGAGAGAAGAGATCCCTGCCTTCATCCTGTGAAAGACAAAACCTGTAGTCATTTCTGAACTGGGGGGTTGGGGTGGGGGGATGGATGGATGGAAATGGAATCGTTCATGTTGTTTTTCTTCTTGTTTCAGACTGCGCTGGAACAGATTGTGTTTTACCTGTCTCTCTCTCCTGGGCAAGGTGACATTCCTTAAGGGAAGAGTCAAGCAGGTAGATGCTCTAAAAGGATTTGCTAAATATATATGACTGAGTAGCCCATTTCCAGAAAAATTAAAATCTGCTCATCCCACTGAAAATTAATTAGCACAAAAGTTGACAAGGTGCCTGAAATCCTTTCTGGAATGATGTAGAAAAGAAAATAACGTTGATGAGATTAATTTCTTTTCAACCATCTCTTGATTACCTTAAAGTATCAATACAATGTCCTTAAACTAATCTTATACTGAAAGTGAGTTCTGAAAACCTGAGGCAGAATTTTCCACCACAAGTCCCTACAGATAGACGAATCTGTGATGTTTAACCTGTGAAAGCATGGGCCATAATCTGACATACTTCGTGGAGTTAGTCATTTATATAAGGAATTCATCTTAGAAGCTTCACCAACTTTTTTAATAATGGTTACACTCTGAAAAACTCTGTAGCTGTTCTTGGCCAAAGAATAGACTGTGAGGACCTAAACTAAGTTTGAAGACAGTACAAAGCTACACGAGTAGCTACGAGTCGAACACTTTGAGGCTAGTAATCAGAAGACTCAGGTTGTGGTCTTGCCTCTAACTAATAACTATCTAGCTGTGTGTCCTATAGTAAGTCCCTCCCCTTCTCTGAGCCTCAGTCAATCTCCTCATCCAAAAAAATGAGAGTTCTTCCAACTCCGTGGAATTTCACCAAGGTAAGGAAGAAAGACAGGAGCCAACACACCGTGAATGTAACTTAATGACAAGGCCATTTGGTGAAGCTAGATTATCCATCAAGAGGTTTATCTTTCCACCCGAGGGCAGGTGACAAAAGGGGGCAGCAGAGAAAGAGCAGCCAGTTCTTTCTTGGAAGGGAGAGAAGCCCAGAGGGTGCTAACACTCAGAGCTCAGAGGTAAAGTAGGAAAGAGAGAAGAGATCCCTGCCTTCATCCTGTGAAAGACAAAACCTGTAGTCATTTCTGAACTGGGGGGTTGGGGTGGGGGGATGGATGGATGGAAATGGAATCGTTCATGTTGTTTTTCTTCTTGTTTCAGACTGCGCTGGAACAGATTGTGTTTTACCTGTCTCTCTCTCCTGGGCAAGGTGACATTCCTTAAGGGAAGAGTCAAGCAGGTAGATGCTCTAAAAGGATTTGCTAAATATATATGACTGAGTAGCCCATTTCCAGAAAAATTAAAATCTGCTCATCCCACTGAAAATTAATTAGCACAAAAGTTGACAAGGTGCCTGAAATCCTTTCTGGAATGATGTAGAAAAGAAAATAACGTTGATGAGATTAATTTCTTTTCAACCATCTCTTGATTACCTTAAAGTATCAATACAATGTCCTTAAACTAATCTTATACTGAAAGTGAGTTCTGAAAACCTGAGGCAGAATTTTCCACCACAAGTCCCTACAGATAGACGAATCTGTGATGTTTAACCTGTGAAAGCATGGCCCATAATCTGACATACTTCTGCGTGGAGTTAGTCATTTATATAAGGAATTCATCAGAGTTGTTAGAAACTTCAACTTAAATTAGCATTCTAGCTCTGTCAAGTAACTCTGGGTATATTATATAGCCTCTCTGAGCTAGCTTCATCATCTTAAAAAGGAGAATCGTGAAGCCTCATGGAGCCTATATGAGGAGTCAATGAGAACAGATGCTAGAAGTACAGAGCCTATGCCTGTTGGCCAACCATACTCAGTATCTCGTGACAACCAAAGTGCAAATGAATCTGAAAAGAATATATATATACATATAACTGAATCACTTGGCTATACACCTGAAACTAACACAGTATTGTAAATCGGCTATTCTTCAATAAAAAAAAGAGAGCCTGGCACACAGTAAGTCCTTAAGTTACTGCTTCATATAATAATAATAACTGTAACATTAGTATAATAACAAGACAAAAATATATCAAATAGTTAGGTCCCTTTAGTTATCTGAAACCTCCTTCCATTGTCACGTCTACATGAGAAGATGATGTACAGGGTGGTCTACTAGAAGGCTCACTGTCACAGCTGAAGGCCACATTGTCCCAAGATCCTCTGCTACTACACGGTTAGTTACAATATGGAGCCATCGAACTCAGAGAATGAATAAAAGCATATACTTCTTTATGTACAATTCTAACACAATTTGTAAAACAGGCTAGCTAATAGACATTCTATTGAGACAGACTCTTTTCCAGTTGGTTGCTTGTTATTAACAGGCTTATTTCAATTGAGCTATGCGTTAAGTGGCTTCATATGATGGAGAAATACTGATTCTATTTAACCAGACTTAACAGATTGAGCAAATAAAAATATAAGATAGTTTTATTTGAATTACAAATAAACAATAAATATTTTTAGGGTAAACAGGTTCCAAATATTTCAATTTTTTTTCATAAAATCATTGTTTATCTGAAGTTCAAATTTAACTTGAGAACTCTGTATTTTCTTTGGGCAAATACCTATAAAAACCTATTTTTATACAACTTCTGGTCTTTACTTACAACTTTCTAAATATATGAATCTGATGACATAAAGAATATTCATTCAGCTGCTAGCCACTATTGTCTATCACAAAGTCATCTAATTACTTTTTTTCAGTGTTTTGGAATGAACCCCTTGTTTTAAGAAATTTTAATTAAATGTCAGTAAGTCCAAGTAGCATGACTTTTACCAGCGTTAGGCGTAACTGTATCAACAAGCTACCAGCAACTACCAGTGAATCCATGGTTAAGTATAAAACTCTGATCAGGCTGTGCTGCAGCATATCAGCTGGGTGCATAGAGAATAGCGGGTACGACGAGACGTTAAGAAATACACGCACACACAGACACACAGAGAAAAAGGATGGAAATAGTGGGGGAGAGGCCTCTCAAGACCTCTTTGGTCAAGGCCCTCCAGGGAATGATATTAGCACGGAATGATATTAGCACGGGCTGGGACCCACTCACAGCCCTGATCAATAATTACTCTCGCATCGCTAAGAATGGAAAGGGCATGTTGCAGCTGGGGGGCAAGTAGACCGGCAAGAAGCTAAGGAGCCTGGTCTGTGTGCGCAGGCAGCGTTCTAATGTGCACTGACCTGGCGTTCCACACTCCACAGCAGATTTCCCACCTGTTGCTGATCAGTATGACCCCAGCTGATGAGCCCATGTGAATCGAATCAACTTGTTTTTGCCTTAGTTCTTTCTAGTATGTTTCTCATTCCCAATTTGCTTTTCTCCTGGCTCGGCCAAAGCTGCAAAAACCTCCACCAGCTTGTTTCCCCACAAGGCAGCTTTGAAATGAATCTCATGTTGGAAACCAAAGCTCCAAGCCAGTCATTGCAGAAGGTTTCTGCCAGTTCACAAAGATCACATTTTCCTGCAGCTAGCAGCATTTCCTTGTTTCTAGATAAGATACAACAAAGGGAAGTGTTCGGTTCCAGGTGAGTAGGGAAAGGGGTAAGAAATAAGGTGATAACAGTGTTTGGCTCATGTGAGAATGTACCAACCAAACAGTTCACGATGCTACACACTCAAGAGGCCACTAACTGGTCATAATGCAACTGTTTTTGTTGTTGCTCAGTCGCCAAGTCGTGCCTGACTTGTAACCCCATGGACTGGAGCATGCCAGGCTCCCTTGTCCTTCACGAGCTCCTGAAGTTTGCTCAGGTTCATGATAGTGCAACTATTATCACCCATTAAAGTCCCAATCCTCGAATTTATAGACAGAAAATACTGACTGTGCAAGTGCTATCTATAACTTGCCTTTTCCAGAGCAGGAGGGGGCTCAGTGAGGTCGGTGTTGATGTTTAATGTTTACATAAGCTTCGGTTCAATGGCGCATCCTGGCTATGTCCTCGGTGCTGCTTCTATAGGAATCTGTAAGAGAGGTGTTAAAATAGTTATGAGGGCTTCCCTGGTGGTCCAGTGGGTAAAGAGTTCACCTTGTTGTGCAAGGGGCACCGGTTCAATCCCCGGCCTGGGAAGATCCCACGTGCCACGGAGCAGCTGGATGGGTGTGTCCAATTACGAGCCAGCGCTCTGGAGCACATGTGCCCAGAGCAGGTGCTCTGCAACGATAGAGGCCACTGAGATGGAGGCCCACACAGGCCAAAGAATAAAGATGGATGAAAATAAATAAATAAAAAACCAATAAAAGAGGCCAAAATTAAAAAAAAAAAAAAAAAAACCTAAGGGGGGGGGGGGAAAACAGTTACGAGACTCTCCTGTCCTTCTGCTCATTGTGGAAAATCAGACAAGCAGTAGCTTTGCGGCCTCATCCACAAAGTGGAGGGTAAATGAGAAAGGCAAAAATGATCTTGTAAGAAAAACATCCTAGATCTAAAGGTGATCCCCCTTCAAGCCTATTGCTGTGCTTCTGAGGGAAAAAAAACTGTCAGTTTTTTTGTCAATCAAATCATTTGAAAATCCTGTAATGGAGATCACTTTTTAAAGCAAATTTCCCCAAAGTTAGCTGCTTAGATCTGCTGTCTAGATAAATTTAAACAAAATTGTGTATTTAAAAAATTTTTTTAACCTCCCTACGTCCTCTCCAGTTTGTTAATGGGGGAGGGAGAACAGGAAGATGAGCTAGGTAAGTAAATACTAATAAAAGTATCCAAAGATCTTATCTGAATAGGTTCTATTTTTCTCCACATGGCACTCCTTAAAGTTCCAAAGTGTGTTTTTGATGTATGGTGAGGAATCGTAAACATATCATTAACTGTGAACACTCGTTTACCCAACTTTGGGCTGTGAAGTATCAACTTCCTTATCCGCCCTTTACACAACTATCCATGCTCTGTTGTCTTGTTCCCTTGAGACAAGAAGCCATAGTATATTTAGCTTGGAGACTGCCTCATAACACATATTCACAAAAGAAGCAGTACATCTATGCACAGGAAAGAACAGGATTTGGAGCTCCAAGCCTAGATTTCAGTCCTGGCTTTGTGCCTGACTGGCTCTTGTAACCACAGACACGTTACTCCTTCTCTCTTAAATGAAATGGCCTTCTCTGTAAAAGTGGATAGTTCTAATCCAGTGAGAAAATGCACATGGAAGTGATTTGTAAATGTAAAGCAGTATAAAAATAGTGTTGATTGTTCTTATTATAGAACTCAAAATGGAATTTCCACCTTGCGCTAACAGGGTAGGAAGGGGGCAGACAGCCTCTGAAGAGCCTTCTGGTGGTTTGTGGAAGGCCCTGGTCTGGAATGTTAAGCATCATTCTGCCTTTAAGACTGAAGGACTGACCTTACAACCCTTATTTACATGCATCCTTCAATGACTTTTCATGAGTCTAAACTAGAAAGTCAGCTCCTTTTTCCACAGAGCTCCTTCCTGAGGAGTCTGAACCTCCCCCTCTTCTGACAAAAGATGCATCTTTCTCAAGAGGGAACAGGAAACACAGACAGTGGGTTGGATTTCATGTCGCCTGCATCTTCTGAAGCACTGACCAGATATCGGAGGCAATTGATGACTCATGCCGATTTCAAGAATATGTTGTTATAACTGTTTGCATCCTCTTCACTGAGTGAAGGTTTTACATAGATGAAAAGCACCACCACATCTAGGAAATGAGATTTTCCCCAGTTTAAATAAAAGTTATGGGCAAAGCAGAGCAAAGAGTATACAATATTATTTGTGAGATACAATGACATATTAGCTAACATTAAAATGTGAAAGACACCCATCACAAGAATGCAGTGCATATTTTTAGGGATTATTAGATTAACTCTGAATATAATTTGGATCTGGAAATCATTTTATTTTTAAAAGCACAATTACTAAAAAGACTAATGCATGTATCCATTCCTGGTACCACCTACTTCCCCCTCAGCCTGTCGTATTAATAGAAAGCAAAGAACTAATTCCCATTGTAGTCTCAAGAACTTGACTAAGCATAAGGTTTATAAGTTTCTTCTCGTATTTAGGAACTTGTAGGTACCTGAAATTAAACTGAAAGAAGTCCCACCTGACCATGGGAAAGGCTGAGCCAGAATTTTTTGGGGGGTGGGGGTGGTGGTAATCCAATAGAGATTGACAGGTTTCTGTCTAGAATGAGAACAAGACATTCGGCACTATGATACATATGTTATATAATAATTGCCATGATTATACCTGTGGACAAATTGCAGATACTTGAGTTACATGTGATTTGACTTCTTTCATCCCTAAAAGAAGAAATGAGGGTGTGAACAAAAGGGAACCCTTGTACACTGTTGATGGGAATGTAAATAGATGCACCCACTATGGAAAATAGTATGGAGATTCCCTAAAACAAAAAATAGAGCTACCATGTAATTCAGCAATCCCACTCCTGGGCATATATCTGAAAAAGACAAAAACTCTAATTCAAAAATATGTATATACCCCAATGTTTATCGCAGTACTATTTACAATAGACAAGACATGGAAGCAAGCTAAGTGTCCAATGACAGATGAACGAATAAAGAAGATGTAGCATATATATACAATGGAACATTTGGTGGTGGTGGTGGTGGTCTGTCACTAAAACCAGTCCAACTCTTTGCAACCCCACAGACTGTGACACAGCAAGCTCCTTTGTTCTCCACTATCTCCCGGACTTTGCTCCAATTTATGTCCATTGAGTCGATGATGCTATCTAACCTTCTCATCCTCTGCTGTTACCTTTTCCTTTTGCCTTCAATCTTTCCCAGCATCAGAGTCTTCTAATGAGTCAACTTTTCACATCAGAAATGAATTTATTTTAAAAAAGTTGGCAAAGCAGAGCAAAGAGTATACAATATTATTTGTGAGATACAATGACATATTAGCTAACATTAAAATGTGAAAGACACCCATCACAAGAATGCAGTGCATATTTTTAGGGATTATTAGATTAACTCTGAATATAATTTGGATCTGAAATCATTTTATTTTTAAAAGCACAATTACTAAAAAGACTAATGCATGTATCCATTCCTGGTACCACCTACTTCCCCCTCAGCCTGTCGTATTAATAGAAAGCAAAGAACTAATTCCCATTGTAGTCTCAAGAACTTGACTAAGCATAAGGTTTATAAGTTTCTTCTCGTATTTAGGAACTTGTAGGTACCTGAAATTAAACTGAAAGAAGTCCCACCTGACCATGGGAAAGGCTGAGCCAGAATTTTTTGGGGGGTGGGGGTGGTGGTAATCCAATAGAGATTGACAGGTTTCTGTCTAGAATGAGAACAAGACATTCGGCACTATGATACATATGTTATATAATAATTGCCATGATTATACCTGTGGACAAATTGCAGATACTTGAGTTACATGTGATTTGACTTCTTTCATCCCTAAAAGAAGAAATGAGGGTGTGAACAAAAGGGAACCCTTGTACACTGTTGATGGGAATGTAAATAGATGCACCCACTATGGAAAATAGTATGGAGATTCCCTAAAACAAAAAATAGAGCTACCATGTAATTCAGCAATCCCACTCCTGGGCATATATCTGAAAAAGACAAAAACTCTAATTCAAAAATATGTATATACCCCAATGTTTATCGCAGTACTATTTACAATAGACAAGACATGGAAGCAAGCTAAGTGTCCAATGACAGATGAACGAATAAAGAAGATGTAGCATATATATACAATGGAACATTTGGTGGTGGTGGTGGTGGTCTGTCACTAAAACCAGTCCAACTCTTTGCAACCCCACAGACTGTGACACAGCAAGCTCCTTTGTTCTCCACTATCTCCCGGACTTTGCTCCAATTTATGTCCATTGAGTCGATGATGCTATCTAACCTTCTCATCCTCTGCTGTTACCTTTTCCTTTTGCCTTCAATCTTTCCCAGCATCAGAGTCTTCTAATGAGTCAACTTTTCACATCAGGTGGCCAAAGTATTGGAGCTTCAGCTTCAGTATCAGTCCTTCCAATAGTCAGGGTTGACTTCCATTAGGATTGACTGGTTTGATCTCCCTGCGGTCCAAGGGACTCAAGAGTCTCCTCTAGCACCACAATTCAAAAGCATCAATTTTGTGGTCTTCTTTATGGTCCAGTTCTCACATCCATACGTGACTACTGGAAAAACCAGAGCTTTCATTACACAGACCTTTGTCACAAAACTGATGTATCTGCTTTTTAATATGCTGTCTAGGTTTGTCATTACTTCCCTACCAAAGAGTAATCCTTTAATTTCATGGCTGCCGTCTCTGTGCACAGCGATTTTGGAGCCCAAGAAAAGAAAATCTGTCTTCCACTTTTACCCCTCCTATTTGCCATGAAGTGATGGGACATGATACCATGATCTTAGTTCTTTGAATGATGAGTTTTTTTTTTTTTTTTAAAGATTTATTTATTTATTTACTTTGGGCGGGGGTCAGGTTGGGGAGGGAGGGGAGTGGGCAGGCCACTTCTATTGGCTTTCATTTCTCTATTTTCATTCGTCTTCGTTCTTTGGCTCCTGTGAATGATGAGTTTTAAGCCAGATTTTCACTCCCCTCTTTTATATTACAATGGAATATTACTCAGTCATAAAATGAAACAATGCCATTTGCAACAACATGGATTGACCTAGGCTTTATCATACTAGATGAAGTAAGCCAAAGACAAATATCATATGCTATCACTTGCATGTGAAATCTAAAATATGATACAAATGAACTTTACAAAACAGAAACAGGGCTTCCCTGGTGGTCCAGTGGGTAAGGACACCGCCTTGCAGTGCCAGGGGCGCCGGTTCGAGCCCTGGCCTGGGAAGATCCCACGTGCCGCAGAGCGGCTGGACTCATGTGTCCAATTACTGAGCCGGAGCTCTGGAGCGCATGCGCCCAGAGCCGGCGCTCTGCGACAACAGAGGCCACCGCAATGGGAGGCCCACAGGAGCCAAAGAACAAAGATGGATGAAAACAGAGAAATGAAAGACCAATAGAATGGTCGTGTCTCAACCTTCTCATCCTCTGCTGTTACCTTTTCCTTTTGCCTTCAATCTTTCCCAGCATCAGAGTCTTCTAATGAGTCAACTTTTCACATCAGGTGGCCAAAGTATTGGAGCTTCAGCTTCAGTATCAGTCCTTCCAATAGTCAGGGTTGACTTCCATTAGGATTGACTGGTTTGATCTCCCTGCGGTCCAAGGGACTCAAGAGTCTCCTCTAGCACCACAATTCAAAAGCATCAATTTTGTGGTCTTCTTTATGGTCCAGTTCTCACATCCATACGTGACTACTGGAAAAACCAGAGCTTTCATTACACAGACCTTTGTCACAAAACTGATGTATCTGCTTTTTAATATGCTGTCTAGGTTTGTCATTACTTCCCTACCAAAGAGTAATCCTTTAATTTCATGGCTGCCGTCTCTGTGCACAGCGATTTTGGAGCCCAAGAAAAGAAAATCTGTCTTCCACTTTTACCCCTCCTATTTGCCATGAAGTGATGGGACATGATACCATGATCTTAGTTCTTTGAATGATGAGTTTTTTTTTTTTTTTTAAAGATTTATTTTTTTTTTTACTTTGGGCGGGGGTCAGGTTGGGGAGGGAGGGGAGTGGGCAGGCCACTTCTATTGGCTTTCATTTCTCTATTTTCATTCGTCTTCGTTCTTTGGCTCCTGTGAATGATGAGTTTTAAGCCAGATTTTCACTCCCCTCTTTTATATTACAATGGAATATTACTCAGTCATAAAATGAAACAATGCCATTTGCAACAACATGGATTGACCTAGGCTTTATCATACTAGATGAAGTAAGCCAAAGACAAATATCATATGCTATCACTTGCATGTGAAATCTAAAATATGATACAAATGAACTTTACAAAACAGAAACAGGGCTTCCCTGGTGGTCCAGTGGGTAAGGACACCGCCTTGCAGTGCCAGGGGCGCCGGTTCGAGCCCTGGCCTGGGAAGATCCCACGTGCCGCAGAGCGGCTGGACTCATGTGTCCAATTACTGAGCCGGAGCTCTGGAGCGCATGCGCCCAGAGCCGGCGCTCTGCGACAACAGAGGCCACCGCAATGGGAGGCCCACAGGAGCCAAAGAACAAAGATGGATGAAAACAGAGAAATGAAAGACCAATAGAAGTGGCCCACCCGCTCCCCTCCCTCCCCGACCCCACCCCCCAAAAGATAAATAAATAAAATAAAAAAATAAAAAAACAGAAACAGACTTATAGATATAAGAAACAAACTTAAGGTTACCAAAGGGAAAACGGTTGGGGCGTGAGACAAATTAGGAATTTGGGATTAATAGATATACCCTATTATATATAAAATAGATGAACAACAAGGACCTAATGTACAGCACAGGGAAATATATTCAATATCTTGTAATAACCTACATGGAAAAGAATCTGGAAAAGAAGAAAAAAAATATATATATATATAACTTAACCAATTTGGTATACACCTAGAACACTGTAAAGCAACTATACTTCAATTTAAAAAAAAAACCTTTAAAAAAAGAATATCGAATATCTATATTTTAATGTACTTCTACAGTGTTTGTTACCCCTTTCTTCATTGTCGGTTAGATTGTATTACTGGCCTCCTGTCTATCTTCCTTTCCTGAGTACTGCACCTCCCTTCTCAGTCTTCCTGGTTATAGGAGTGGCGACTGGCAGCTGACTTTGTACACTGTGACCCCCCACTTCCTTGACCATAGATTACTGGTCCAGGGGTGAGCAACTGTCCATGAATTTGGAACTGAGACTAAGAGAAAATTTGGTCTCACTCTGGGTAGCTGGGCCTTTAATACAAATGCAGGTGGGAGGGATCGTCATCTACTATGTGCAGACTGGGGAGCAGAGAAAGATTCAAGCTGACATGCAAAGAGAGGCAGAGATGAGAAAGAGTGAAAGAAAAGTCCTGACTGCTAACCCAGCATGTGGTCCCAGGTCATTCCTGAAGCCCGCCTACATTCTTATTTATCCCTGGGTTCCTTGAGAACCCCAGAGACTATAGAATAAATTCCTCCTTTTTTGCCTCAACCAGCTCAAGTAGGTCTCTGGTCCTTACAGTCAAGAGTCCAAATAACTTCACTTTCAAACTTTAATTTTGGCATTTGTCACTTTTTAAAAGAGATATACTTACTCTAAAGCAAGAAGAATTTGCACTCAAGGGTTCATCTAGGCAGGAATGATCCTGGCAAGCCATAGATTCTGGCATATACTTTGTGGTACATGCTCATAAATGCATGCTGAATGAATGGAAGCATTTCTTTCAAATTACCAGGCATAAGCTTTAGCTGAGATTCAGATAAGGCTCAAAACCCATGAATTTATGACTCTCCATTTTCTAAATCTTAGTTTTCACAAATAAAAGTATTAAAACAGCTACACTTAAACATTAACCTACTACTTTAAAAGCTAGATAAAGGCACAACTGCATGGTGCATGCATGCTTAGTCATGTTTGACTCTTTGCAACCCTATGGACTGTAGCCCGCCAGGCTCCTCTGTCCATGAGATTTCCCAGGCAAGAACACTGGAGTGAGTTGTCATTTCTTTCTCCAGGGAATCTTCCTAACCGAGGGATGAAACCCAGGTCTCCTGCATTGCAGGCAGATTCTTTACCACCTGAGCCACCAGGGAAGCCCAGAACTGCATGGTATTTACGAACAATGGTACCACAATCAGCCTGATTGTACCTGAATCACAACCCTGACCTCAGGCCTCTCTAGGTCTCAATTTCCTCATCTATAAAATGGGGATAAAAGACTGTCTATCACAGGTATTTTGAGAATTACAGAAGGTCATCCATGAACTGTACGTGGTATACAGTAAGTGTTCAATAAATGTTAATGAGTATAGTTATGATGATTTGGGGGCCACTTTAAAAAAAAATAAGAGCAATGCACACAAATTTCATTTAGTACACTTCTTTTGATGAGCTACTGGGAAGCAGAGAAAGATTCAAGCTGACATGCAAAGAGAGGCAGAGATGAGAAAGAGTGAAAGAAAAGTCCTGACTGCTAACCCAGCATGTGGTCCCAGGTCATTCCTGAAGCCCGCCTACATTCTTATTTATCCCTGGGTTCCTTGAGAACCCCAGAGACTATAGAATAAATTCCTCCTTTTTTGCCTCAACCAGCTCAAGTAGGTCTCTGGTCCTTACAGTCAAGAGTCCAAATAACTTCACTTTCAAACTTTAATTTTGGCATTTGTCACTTTTTAAAAGAGATATACTTACTCTAAAGCAAGAAGAATTTGCACTCAAGGGTTCATCTAGGCAGGAATGATCCTGGCAAGCCATAGATTCTGGCATATACTTTGTGGTACATGCTCATAAATGCATGCTGAATGAATGGAAGCATTTCTTTCAAATTACCAGGCATAAGCTTTAGCTGAGATTCAGATAAGGCTCAAAACCCATGAATTTATGACTCTCCATTTTCTAAATCTTAGTTTTCACAAATAAAAGTATTAAAACAGCTACACTTAAACATTAACCTACTACTTTAAAAGCTAGATAAAGGCACAACTGCATGGTGCATGCATGCTTAGTCATGTTTGACTCTTTGCAACCCTATGGACTGTAGCCCGCCAGGCTCCTCTGTCCATGAGATTTCCCAGGCAAGAACACTGGAGTGAGTTGTCATTTCTTTCTCCAGGGAATCTTCCTAACCGAGGGATGAAACCCAGGTCTCCTGCATTGCAGGCAGATTCTTTACCACCTGAGCCACCAGGGAAGCCCAGAACTGCATGGTATTTACGAACAATGGTACCACAATCAGCCTGATTGTACCTGAATCACAACCCTGACCTCAGGCCTCTCTAGGTCTCAATTTCCTCATCTATAAAATGGGGATAAAAAGACTGTCTATCACAGGTATTTTGAGAATTACAGAAGGTCATCCATGAACTGTACGTGGTATACAGTAAGTGTTCAATAAATGTTAATGAGTATAGTTATGATGATTTGGGGGCCACTTTAAAAAAAAATAAGAGCAATGCACACAAATTTCATTTAGTA
The DNA here is from genome assembly GCA_022376925.1 of Tragulus kanchil. Lineage (NCBI taxonomy): Eukaryota > Metazoa > Chordata > Mammalia > Artiodactyla > Tragulidae > Tragulus > Tragulus kanchil. The sequence continues at coordinate 12,575,823 of JAIOJX010000001.1, forward strand.
CACTTCTTTTGATGAGCTACTGTTCTTATCACTGATTCAACTCTTCTTTCTAACTTTCTGAGGACGTCTTGGCAGCATGCTTCTGCTGGCATACCCACTTGGATACCAGTATCTTTGCTTATCTAGAGACAGTCCTCTGCGGGCTCCCAAACATGCTGTTCCCTTCAAGGCTCTCTCATCAACTGTTTAGGATTTAAAAGTCTCTATGATATAGAAAATGTGATGTTTTCTCCCACCACAGAATTTTCTGCCATTATTCAAATCTATGTAAAATGTTCCTGAAAGTATGTTCTTTATGTACGTTCTTTAGTCTTTATCTATAAGGAATGTACAGATGAAATAAGGTATCTTGGGTTTGCTTTAAAATAATAGTGAAGGAGGGTGAGTTAGAGTACAGATGAAATAGGCATGGTCATGAAAACTGGGTGATTGGTTCCTGAGGATTCCTTAATCTGTTTTTCACACATTGGAAATTTTCCATGATAAAACTACGCCTAAAAATGTTCTTAGTCCTTCCCTCTGATAATTCTTCAGCCTGAGCTGTATATAATTCTATTCATACAAAATGTAGGGTTTTTTTCATGTATGTTGCTGCCAGAAATGCTTTGAAATTACAAACTGCCTCCAAAAGAGCAGAAGGTCCATATCTTGTACACACAATGTTGGAGCACAATTTAGATGCAACTTCGAAAAGATTTAAAGTGTTTAGCAGAAGGTCCACTGTCATCTTGTCTTTCTCCAGGGAATCTTCCTAACCGAGGATGAAACCCAGGTCTCCTGCATTGCAGGCAGATTCTTTACCACCTGAGCCACCAGGGAAGCCCAGAACTGCATGGTATTTACGAACAATGGTACCACAATCAGCCTGATTGTACCTGAATCACAACCCTGGCCTCAGGCCTCTAGGTCTCAATTTCCTCATCTATAAAATGGGGATAAAAGACTGTCTATCACAGGTATTTTGAGAATTACAGAAGGTCATCCATGAACTGTACGTGGTATACAGTAAGTGTTCAATAAATGTTAATGAGTATAGTTATGATGATTTGGGGGCCACTTTAAAAAAAAATAAGAGCAATGCACACAAATTTCATTTAGTACACTTCTTTTGATGAGCTACTGTTCTTATCACTGATTCAACTCTTCTTTCTAACTTTCTGAGGACGTCTTGGCAGCATGCTTCTGCTGGCATACCCACTTGGATACCAGTATCTTTGCTTATCTAGAGACAGTCCTCTGCGGGCTCCCAAACATGCTGTTCCCTTCAAGGCTCTCTCATCAACTGTTTAGGATTTAAAAGTCTCTATGATATAGAAAATGTGATGTTTTCTCCCACCACAGAATTTTCTGCCATTATTCAAATCTATGTAAAATGTTCCTGAAAGTATGTTCTTTATGTACGTTCTTTAGTCTTTATCTATAAGGAATGTACAGATGAAATAAGGTATCTTGGGTTTGCTTTAAAATAATAGTGAAGGAGGGTGAGTTAGAGTACAGATGAAATAGGCATGGTCATGAAAACTGGGTGATTGGTTCCTGAGGATTCCTTAATCTGTTTTTCACACATTGGAAATTTTCCATGATAAAACTACGCCTAAAAATGTTCTTAGTCCTTCCCTCTGATAATTCTTCAGCCTGAGCTGTATATAATTCTATTCATACAAAATGTAGGGTTTTTTTCATGTATGTTGCTGCCAGAAATGCTTTGAAATTACAAACTGCCTCCAAAAGAGCAGAAGGTCCATATCTTGTACACACAATGTTGGAGCACAATTTAGATGCAACTTCTGAAAAGATTTAAAGTGGTCTCATTCCTATTTTGATACTAATGAAGGAAATAGGCAAGGAAACCAAGGAGGAACTGTCTCTTCATTGTGGACTTTGGCTGATCATTTTCTGTTTACAAACAAAATGCTAAAGCCTGTGCTGCTCTGTGACACAGGTGTGATGGCTTAGCTTATGTCCGTTAAAAGACACACATGCAACATAAGTCGATCAAAAGTCACAGAAGAGGCTCTCTCCACCTTCAATCTAGAGTATTCTTTGTTTATGCCTGGAGAAGGAAATGGCAACCCACTCCAGTATTCTTGCCTGGAGAATCCCATGGACAGACGAGCTGGTAGGGTTAGCAAAGCAAGGTAGGGCCAAAGAAGGGGTCAAAGGTAACTGCTTCCCATGGGGGATCCAGCTTGACCTCATTAGCTCTGTGTTCTCCCTGAACTAAATCAGCTCAGATAGCTTTAGGAATAAGGTAAAGATCGACTTCAGGAAAAACTGGAAAAAGAAATTAACAGCTTTCTAGCCTTGAAGTGATGGGGAGGCGTGGTAAGAAAGATGTTCTAGTGGATTTTCATAGTGAACACTTCCCAGGACATTTCAAGTTCTGTATGTTTTACTGTTATTACTATTATTTTCAGCTAAAGATGATGAAATCTAACTTATTTTTTTCCAAAGTTTAAAAGTTAGTCCTTCAGTAGTGTCTGACTCTTTGCGACCCTGTGGACTGTAGCCTGGCAGGCTCCTCTGTCCATGAAATTCTCCAGACAAGAATACTGGAGTGGGTTGCCATGCCCTTCTCCAGATTTAGAAAAGTACATTTTAGATTTCTAAAAAAATTAGAACAATGAAGCCTTTCCTTTGAATAAAATTCATTTCTCCTAATACAATTTTCAAGGGAAGGAACAGAACTAATATTCACCGAGGCATTAGTTCTCACTATCACACTTCATTCTCATGCTAATGCCTCAACCAGCTAGGTGTTATTATTGCCAGCCTTGAAACCTGAGGTCTAGAGAGGTTAACTAATTTGCCCAAGGTCATATACCTACTAAATAGTGGAGGAGGAATTTGAACTTCATTCTGTCTGTCCTTGAAGTTCCTGTTGTCTGTACTACCAAACTGTTTACCATTGAAAGCATAATAAAACAATTACAGGGAGTGTTTGCTAAGAATCTCTGTATGGTTTAAAACTAAGTCAATAGTCCTTATCAACTTATTAAATTCTATCAGAAAAGATACTGTGGAACACTTGATTGCAAGAAGGGGTTCTGTCTTCTGGCAGGTCCCAAAATGACATCAGTGACAACCTTGACTAAATGGCTCCCAAATTTATCAGAAGGAAATGTGTGTGATACATTGTCTTAATGCTGGAGGAAAAGAAACCCTTTCTCCGTGGATAGTTGGAGCAATATGGTGCGCTGTTTTCTGTGACCCTATGCAAGTGCAGTTCAATGACCTAATTAATGGCTAGAAGATGGCTTGGATGCAGAAGGGCAGGGCGGCCAAATGGCTCCCAGGCTGGACTTGGCAAAAAATAGATCAACACCTGGGGCTTCCCAGGTGGCGCGGTATCCAGGTGGTAAAGTATCTACCTTCCAATGCAGGAGATGCAGGAGATACAGGTTCAATCCCTGGATCAGGAAGATCCTCTGGAAAAGGTCCCCACTTCCCAGGACATTTCAAGTTCTGTATGTTTTACTGTTATTACTATTATTTTCAGCTAAAGATGATGAAATCTAACTTATTTTTTTCCAAAGTTTAAAAGTTAGTCCTTCAGTAGTGTCTGACTCTTTGCGACCCTGTGGACTGTAGCCTGGCAGGCTCCTCTGTCCATGAAATTCTCCAGACAAGAATACTGGAGTGGGTTGCCATGCCCTTCTCCAGATTTAGAAAAGTACATTTTAGATTTCTAAAAAAATTAGAACAATGAAGCCTTTCCTTTGAATAAAATTCATTTCTCCTAATACAATTTTCAAGGGAAGGAACAGAACTAATATTCACCGAGGCATTAGTTCTCACTATCACACTTCATTCTCATGCTAATGCCTCAACCAGCTAGGTGTTATTATTGCCAGCCTTGAAACCTGAGGTCTAGAGAGGTTAACTAATTTGCCCAAGGTCATATACCTACTAAATAGTGGAGGAGGAATTTGAACTTCATTCTGTCTGTCCTTGAAGTTCCTGTTGTCTGTACTACCAAACTGTTTACCATTGAAAGCATAATAAAACAATTACAGGGAGTGTTTGCTAAGAATCTCTGTATGGTTTAAAACTAAGTCAATAGTCCTTATCAACTTATTAAATTCTATCAGAAAAGATACTGTGGAACACTTGATTGCAAGAAGGGGTTCTGTCTTCTGGCAGGTCCCAAAATGACATCAGTGACAACCTTGACTAAATGGCTCCCAAATTTATCAGAAGGAAATGTGTGTGATACATTGTCTTAATGCTGGAGGAAAAGAAACCCTTTCTCCGTGGATAGTTGGAGCAATATGGTGCGCTGTTTTCTGTGACCCTATGCAAGTGCAGTTCAATGACCTAATTAATGGCTAGAAGATGGCTTGGATGCAGAAGGGCAGGGCGGCCAAATGGCTCCCAGGCTGGACTTGGCAAAAAATAGATCAACACCTGGGGCTTCCCAGGTGGCGCGGTATCCAGGTGGTAAAGTATCTACCTTCCAATGCAGGAGATGCAGGAGATACAGGTTCAATCCCTGGATCAGGAAGATCCTCTGGAAAAGGAAATGACAACCCACTCGTATCCTTTCATGGAGAATTTCCGAGGAGTCTGGTGGGGCACAGTCCATGGGGTTGCAAAGAGTCACATACACACACACAGATCAACACCTGTGCAAGAGAACACATGTGCAGGAGCACCTGTATCAAATTAAAGTATCAGCTGAGTACACACACAGTGGCTATTGTCATGCTCCACCCTATTGCACTTTCACTTTATTCTCTATCTGCTCTTCCATGGGGAAAATTCCTCCATACGTTGGCCAGTGTTTCTCAACTTGGCAAGACTGACATGCAGGACGAGACAACTCTTGTTTTCAGAGGCTGTCCTATAAACTGCAGGATGTTTAGTAGCAGAGACAGGATTAGGGTAAGGTGAGTGCAGTGAGCAAGGCACCTGCCTTGGGCCCCAAATTTAAGGGGACACCATAACATTCAGTAGTGCAGGTAAATATTTTAATCTATTTAAGAAATCAAAATTAACGTCAAAAAATCCACAGTGGGGCTTTACTGGTGGTCCAGTGGGTAAACAGTCTGCCTTGCAGTGCAGGGGGGCACCAGTTTGATCCCTGGCCTGGGAAGATCCCATGTGCCACAGAGCAGCTGGACCAGTATGTCTAATTATAAGCCAGTACTCTGGAGCACATGCACCCAGGGCCAGTGCTCTGCAACAAGAAAGGTCACTGCAATGGGAGGCCCACACAGGCCAAAGAATAAAGATGGATGAAAATAAATAAATAAATAACCAATAAAAGAGGCCAAAATTTAAAAAAAAAAATCCACAATGAAGAATATATAAACATGCAGTAAAGGCAGGATCAGTCTTGCTGATTTTCCCTTGTGTCTCGGGCTCACCATGGCACTGCCATGGCTTTTCCTGCCACTCTGTTCAGCAGTATCCCTGCTGTCTACGCACTTGATGCCAAGAGCACTCTACACACTCACCCCCAGTCAGGACCACCAAAAATGTCTCCAGAAACTTCCCAATATCTCCCGAGGAACAAACGTACCCCCAAGTGAGTCATAAGGACCCACTGCATCCGAAAACAAAAATAAAACAAAAATATTAAGGAGTCGCTAATGCTATAAAGGGCATAAGAACACTATCGTGACCAAGGGCAGGCATCATACAGACTGGGAATCAAATCTCAGGTTCAAGACCTGGTAGCTGTGTGACTTTGTGTGCTTCAGTTTCGCCATCTGTAAAAGTGAAGATGGTAATAAAAATCTGCCTTATAGGACTGTGAAGATTACAAAATGATTTAAGTCATTGAGCGTAGCAACCATGAGACACTGTTATTAGCAGAAAGGAAGCAACGGACTGGCACACCTCTCCCTTCAGTTTGTGTGTTGCTGATGGGACTGCTCATTTTTCAGAGCAAGGACAGATGGATGCTATAGGGAAAAAGGCATGATATTTCCAAATGGCTTAAATCTTTAAATATACAAGTGCAGGCGATGATTCTCCTTTCAGAAGGAAATATTCCTTTGTTTTATAGTTAAGTATCTTGGTATGCAAGTCTTAGTGTCTTGCCAGCTTAGAGCTTTTCCAAAGCTGAATGTAATTCAGAGAAAATGTCATAAAGGCTGAAAAGTTCAACCCTCCCAACTTGTCCTGCCACCATCACTTGATCTAATAAAGTGCAAAACTGAAACATACAAAATACAAACTAGAATTCGACAGCATCACAAATCTTATTTTACCTGTAGCTTAGAAAGTGAATAGGGGCTGGTTTGTTTTCATCTGAATACAGACTAAAGGAAAGAATCAAAAATGCTGAGTCATGCAAACACGTGCCAGTCCTTGAGTACCCAAGGAAAATCATAGATGGCTGTCTTGCTTTCAGTTTATTTAGTTTTTCTTAAGGGCTTGACTATAAGAGGCAAGAGATTGCTTCTCTAAGTCCAAAATCATGATTTCAAAACTTTAACAACTTTTTTTGAGATATAATTCACATACCACACAACTTTCCCATTTAAAGGGTACAATTCAATGGCTTTTAGAATATTCACAAGGTTGTGCACCGATCACCACAATCAACTTTACAATATTTTCATTAGCTTCCCCCAGACAAACTCCACATCCCCTAGCCATCATCCCTTCACACAAAATTTTCCCCTCCTCTTCAGCCCCTGGCAAGCACTAATCTATTATACTTTTTGTCTTTACAGACCTTCCTATTTATGGGCATTTTGTACAAATGGAATCCTACAATCTGTGTCCTTTAGAGTCTGGCTTTCTTGAACTTAGCACAGTGTTTTCAGGTTTCATCCATGTGATAGCATGCATAAGTACTTCATTTCCTTGTATGGTTGAATAATATTCTATTGTAAGGATATATATTTTCTTCATGCATTGATGGGCATTCGGGTTGTGCCTACTTTCTGGCTATCGTGAATAATGCTGGTATAAACATTCAAGTAGATTCTCAACTTAATTGGGCACATTCCACTGTGCTTGCAATTGACCCTGGAGAAAATTTTCCTCCATGTTTGGAAAAAAATTCACATATTTCTCTTCTCTGAAAATGAACTCCTATCAGAGAATACTGTGAATATATAGTCCATCTATATTGGATTACCACATCGGGATTCACTTAGGAGAACTTGCAGTGTTGCTGTCAGAGGTCTCAGGCTGAGATGCCTACCCATCTCTGGAAGAGTCCTGGTTAACCTGATAAATTCAGACATTTGGAAAGACTTGGTCAGCAGTCTGTGACAAATAGGGAAGGCAAAGGAAAACAGAACTCTAAGAGTCATTAATCTAAATTAATTAACCTAGTGACACTGTCATAGAATTTTAGCCCCACTGCAGAACCCAAATGAATTCAGGTAGGTAAGCTTTTTTTGTTGTGGGATGTTTATTTACAATGAAGTGCAGAAGAGGCTTAATTTAATGGGATGCAGGACTGCATTGGACGGTGAAATGCTTTGTGACCAACATCCATTTGAGGTATCAATTAACTTTTAATTCTCGGAAGGAAACAAAAGCAGCTCTGCACAAAGACTAAACTGGGGGTGGTAGAAGGGGCACGGAACTCATGGAAACTCAGGCCTGATACCTTTTTGTAGCAGGGAAAGGCCTCCTTATCTAACACAAAGGGGTTGAAGAGTAGGGAGGGAGAAGGGTGAATGGTGTGTGGCCTATTAACTCAATGATGTTTCTAAAGCCTGAATGGAAGAGTCAAAGCCACCCGAGTCAAAACAGCGCGAAGTCAATAGTTTGGCCGAGACAGCATGACATGAATGGAAATGCAAATGGTCCAATGGCGTCCAATGGTGGCTCTGGGTGTCACTTGGTCCACCAACTCTTGCCTCTGTCCTTAGACTTTTAAGCACAGTGTTTTCAGGTTTCATCCATGTGATAGCATGCATAAGTACTTCATTTCCTTGTATGGTTGAATAATATTCTATTGTAAGGATATATATTTTCTTCATGCATTGATGGGCATTCGGGTTGTGCCTACTTTCTGGCTATCGTGAATAATGCTGGTATAAACATTCAAGTAGATTCTCAACTTAATTGGGCACATTCCACTGTGCTTGCAATTGACCCTGGAGAAAATTTTCCTCCATGTTTGGAAAAAAATTCACATATTTCTCTTCTCTGAAAATGAACTCCTATCAGAGAATACTGTGAATATATAGTCCATCTATATTGGATTACCACATCGGGATTCACTTAGGAGAACTTGCAGTGTTGCTGTCAGAGGTCTCAGGCTGAGATGCCTACCCATCTCTGGAAGAGTCCTGGTTAACCTGATAAATTCAGACATTTGGAAAGACTTGGTCAGCAGTCTGTGACAAATAGGGAAGGCAAAGGAAAACAGAACTCTAAGAGTCATTAATCTAAATTAATTAACCTAGTGACACTGTCATAGAATTTTAGCCCCACTGCAGAACCCAAATGAATTCAGGTAGGTAAGCTTTTTTTGTTGTGGGATGTTTATTTACAATGAAGTGCAGAAGAGGCTTAATTTAATGGGATGCAGGACTGCATTGGACGGTGAAATGCTTTGTGACCAACATCCATTTGAGGTATCAATTAACTTTTAATTCTCGGAAGGAAACAAAAGCAGCTCTGCACAAAGACTAAACTGGGGGTGGTAGAAGGGGCACGGAACTCATGGAAACTCAGGCCTGATACCTTTTTGTAGCAGGGAAAGGCCTCCTTATCTAACACAAAGGGGTTGAAGAGTAGGGAGGGAGAAGGGTGAATGGTGTGTGGCCTATTAACTCAATGATGTTTCTAAAGCCTGAATGGAAGAGTCAAAGCCACCCGAGTCAAAACAGCGCGAAGTCAATAGTTTGGCCGAGACAGCATGACATGAATGGAAATGCAAATGGTCCAATGGCGTCCAATGGTGGCTCTGGGTGTCACTTGGTCCACCAACTCTTGCCTCTGTGGAACCTTTTCAACTGCACACAGGGGAGCAAATCCCAACTCCAGGGAAAACCCACTATGGGCCAAACCAAACTGAGAGAACACAAAAATCACAGGGTGGTAATTCCCAATTAAAACCAGAATATTTACCACACTCAAGGTTTCCCTAAAGGGTCCTTTCAAGTCACAAGCCATGTGATTTTGAAAAAGTGCCAGTCGTGGTTCTACAGAGGAGTCTCACGTTCCACAGGGAAGAAAATTCTTTCCATGAAGTACTGTGTGGACATATCTAGTTTTCGACCACCAGACAGCACGGGAGTATATAATTAGTTTATTTTCCACAGGGGGAGCCACCTCATGCTTTTCCTCAAATTCAATCAAAACATACACGTTCTAAATAGAAACACGTTCATTGGAAACCCCTTTGCCCGAGCAGCTGTCTGGGCCAGGCCTGGCCCAAGAGCCTCATTGTATTCGTCTCCTCATTCCAGTCAGTAAATGCTCGGCTTTGTCTTCCCACCCCCGGAGGCAGTCAAACTGTGTCAATGGGCTCCGGGGCCCTAATGATGGAAGGCAGGTGTCCTGAGAGGCTGCCCAGGTGAGGGGGTCAGCCTGAGGACCATGACTCGCTCACTTGTCCTCAGTTTACAAAACCCTCTTCCCCAGCGGCCCCCCCACCAATTAATTCCTGCCATCAGCGTGCTCACCCCACACCAGTGAAAGGCGTATACTCGGGCTTGCTTGGAACTTTTGCAACTATTCAAGAGCTCTGAAGACAACTGAGAGACAACTATTTTCAAAAGGGGAGGGTGTGAAGCCCTCTCAGCAACTCTACAACATGAAATCATAGCAATATGAAAGAAGTAAGCAGCTGCTCAGGCCTTCCTTATAGACTAGCTGCCAGAGGCACTAAGGTGGCCTCTGGGTAAAGGCCCATCAGCACAAACAGACTCATATTCTTCAGTTCCACAAAGAGAGAAGTTTGTGTTCTGTCCCTAGTTAACTTAAAAACATCCACACAGGGCTTCCCTGGTGGTCCAGTGGGTTAGGACACCGCCTTGCAGCGCAAGGGGCGCCGGTTCAATCCCTGGCCTGGGAAGATCCCACGTGCGGCGGAGCGGCTGGACCCATGTGTCCAATTACCGAGCCGGAGCTCTGGAGCGCATGCACCCAGAGCCGGCGCTCTGCGACAACAGACGCCACCGCGATGGGAGGCCCACACGGGCCAAAGAACAAAGATGGATGAAACTAGACAAACGAAAGACCAGTGGAAGCAGCCCACCCACCCCCCTCCCTCCCCATCTCTGCCAAAATAAATAAATAAATGTTTAAAAAAAAACATCCACACAGGACATGAACCAAGAGAGTAAGAATCACCCCAGGCCCCAACCTGCGCCTCCCCTCATTTTACCTTCCACCATCCAGCAAGGTGGGCAAAGTGAGTAGCCATGACTTTCCACGTAACAGGTGAGGAAAGCAAGTTCAGAGAGGTTAGGGATGTGCCTGTAGTGACACAGCTGATCAGCACAAGAGCCAGAGCCGGAAAGCAGATGAAGCTGAAGCTCAAGCTACAGTCAGACTCGCAGAGGTGGTCTCGCGAGGTCCAGGGGAGTGCAGCCGGATGCCACCTCGGCTAAGCAGGGGGAGCTCTGCTGGGAAGGCAACTGGCTTCAGGCGGCCTGGAAGTGAGACTGGGTTCTTCTGTACAAAGAGTTCACCACTGGCATTGGAATCCAATTTGTGATGCTCTGTTTCTTCTGGCTAGATGGGACTGTAGTGTTTCTAGAATGACCCTGCAGGGCCCCAGAGGTTCTCCTGGAAGCAGAGATTCTGCCTCATATCAGTTTCTGAACTCTTGCACAGGGAGGCCTCTCTTCAAGAGTAACCAAGTATCACCTCTCTGTCAGCCTCAGGGTCCATTTGCATAGTATCATTATAACCTGACTTCATTCCAGAAAGAATTCCAAAGGTCTGAATTAGTGTCCAGGAAATCTTGTCTAATGTGGGATCATTTTTTTAAGGTTCTGGTTTCATTTTTTTTTTTTTGACCTCACCTGGGGCATGTGAGATCTTAGCTCCCTGACCAGGGATGGAACCTGCACCCTCTGCAGTGGAAACGCAGAGTTTGAACCGTTGGACCACCAGGGAAGTCCCAGGTGGGATCATTTTTCATCAAAGTGGCATTTGCCCAAAAGGCACTGAGTGGAAACAGCTGCCTCTCTGCAGCCTAATGACCAAGGGTCAGTCAGTTGCTGGGTTCAAATCCCAGCCTGGCCATTTGCCATCCGTGTGACCTGGGGCCAATGACAAATCTCTCTGAAGCTCAGTTGCCTGATCTGTATAAAACTGAAGTGGAAGTGTTAGTCACTCAGTTGTGTCCGACTCTGTGTGACCCCATGGACTATACCCCGCCAGGCTCCTCTGTCCATGGAATTCTCCAGGCAAGAATACTGGAATGGGGCTTCCCTGGTGGTCCAGTGGGTAAAGAGTCCGCCTTGCAGTGCAAGTGGCACTGGTTCAATCCATGGCCCAGGAAGATCCCACAAGCTGCGAAGCGGCCGGACGGGTGTGTCCAATCAGGAGCCAGCGCTCTGGAGCGCATGCGCCCAGAGCTGGTGCTTTGCAACAAAAGAGGCCACTGCAATGGGAGGCCCACACGGGTTGAAGAGTAAAGATGGATGAAAAATAAATAAATAAAAAATCAATAAAAAGAGACCAAAATTAAAAAAAAAAAAAAAAAGAATACTGGAATGGGTAACCCTCCAGTGTGTCCCTTGCCCCCTTTGGCATTTCCACATGGAACATAGTTTCTGTTATTGGAATATTCCTGAAGCACACAGTCCACAGTCAGAAGCCCTGGAGTCCAAGCACTACTCTGCTTCTTACCCAGGACCACTTCCTAACATATGCCAGGGGGCATCCTCCTCTACAACCTAGAGATCCTGTAGTGTTTCTAGAATGACCTGCAGGGCCCCAGAGGTTCTCCTGGAAGCAGAGATTCTGCCTCATATCAGTTTCTGAACTCTTGCACAGGGAGGCCTCTCTCAAGAGTAACCAAGTATCACCTCTCTGTCAGCCTCAGGGTCCATTTGCATAGTATCATTATAACCTGACTTCATTCCAGAAAGAATTCCAAAGGTCTGAATTAGTGTCCAGGAAATCTTGTCTAATGTGGGATCATTTTTTTAAGGTTCTGGTTTCATTTTTTTTTTTTTGACCTCACCTGGGGCATGTGAGATCTTAGCTCCCTGACCAGGGATGGAACCTGCACCCTCTGCAGTGGAAACGCAGAGTTTGAACCGTTGGACCACCAGGGAAGTCCCAGGTGGGATCATTTTTCATCAAAGTGGCATTTGCCCAAAAGGCACTGAGTGGAAACAGCTGCCTCTCTGCAGCCTAATGACCAAGGGTCAGTCAGTTGCTGGGTTCAAATCCCAGCCTGGCCATTTGCCATCCGTGTGACCTGGGGCCAATGACAAATCTCTCTGAAGCTCAGTTGCCTGATCTGTATAAAACTGAAGTGGAAGTGTTAGTCACTCAGTTGTGTCCGACTCTGTGTGACCCCATGGACTATACCCCGCCAGGCTCCTCTGTCCATGGAATTCTCCAGGCAAGAATACTGGAATGGGGCTTCCCTGGTGGTCCAGTGGGTAAAGAGTCCGCCTTGCAGTGCAAGTGGCACTGGTTCAATCCATGGCCCAGGAAGATCCCACAAGCTGCGAAGCGGCCGGACGGGTGTGTCCAATCAGGAGCCAGCGCTCTGGAGCGCATGCGCCCAGAGCTGGTGCTTTGCAACAAAAGAGGCCACTGCAATGGGAGGCCCACACGGGTTGAAGAGTAAAGATGGATGAAAAATAAATAAATAAAAAATCAATAAAAAGAGACCAAAATTAAAAAAAAAAAAAAAAGAATACTGGAATGGGTAACCCTCCAGTGTGTCCCTTGCCCCCTTTGGCATTTCCACATGGAACATAGTTTCTGTTATTGGAATATTCCTGAAGCACACAGTCCACAGTCAGAAGCCCTGGAGTCCAAGCACTACTCTGCTTCTTACCCAGGACCACTTCCTAACATATGCCAGGGGGCATCCTCCTCTACAACCTAGAGATCCTGCCCTGGCGTTAACAGCACTGTGGTGAGAATGAATTAACTTGTCAAGTAGTGAACTAGTTTGTAAAAAAATAAATAAACAACAATGCAGCCCACCATTTTGTCTGGGGAAAACTACTCAAGGTCCCCAAGGTAAAGGTTATACAGTGACAGATTTTATCTTCTTGGGCTCCAAAATCACTGTGAATGGTGACAATCGCTGTGAAATTAAAAGACACTTGCTCCTTGGAAGAGAAGCTATGACAAACGTAGACAGCATGTGAAAAAACAGAGACATCAGTTTGCCGACAAAGGTCAGGATAGTCAGAGCTATGGTTTTTTCCAGTACTCATGTACGGATACGAGAGTTGGACCATAAAGGAGGCTGAGTGCCAAAGGATTAACACTTTCTAACTGTGGTGCTGGAGAAGGTTCTTAAGAGTTCTTTGGATTGCAAGGAGATGAAACCAATCAATCCTGCAGGAAATCAACCCTGAATATTCATTGGAAGGACGGATGCTGACGTTGAAGCTCCAATATTTTGGCCACCTGATGTGAAGAGCTGACTCATTGGGAAAGACTGATGCTGGGAAACATTGAGGGCAGGAGGAGAAGGGGCAACGGGGGATGAGATAGCTGGAAGGCATCACCAACTCAATGGACATGAGTTTGAGCAAACTCCAGGAGATAGTGAAGGACAGGGAAGCCTGGTGTGCTGTAGTCCGTAGGGTCACAAACAGCTGGACACAACTGAGCAACTGAACAACAAGAATAACAAAGTCTGGCCCTAGAAAGATCAGGGGAGCACAGGTTTGCTTCCTGACTTCTTAGGATACTCTCCACATGTCTCCTACCCCAGCAGCAGCACTGATGGAACCTAATCTGTTACCCTGAATTAAGGGACAGGTGAACCAAACCAAAGAGACCTACAGAACACCAAAGCTACATGCTCTTAAGTTAGCTGAACCTGGCTGGGTAGCCCAGTTGACTAGAGTCAGGCAATCACCACTCTGAGGCTCGAGAGCTAAGCCTCGTGAGTCTGAAGCTCTTCCACCTGCCCCTGGCAAATAATCCCAGCAAGCAATTTTTTTTCCCTTCAACTGTGCCTTACAGCACGCAGGATCTTACTTCCCTGACCAGGGATCAAACCTGTGCTCCCTGCATTGGGAGTGGGGAACCTCAGTCAGTGGACCACCAGGAAGTCCCTCAGCAAGCATTTCTTGAGGCCTGCTAATCCAAACCTCAGCAGCAATCACTCGCCAAGTGCCAAGAATTCTACACAGCTGTCATCCTTGCAACTCATCCTTATTCCTTATCTTACATATGAGGTTGCTAAGAGTCAGGTTAAGTGACTTGCCCAAGGTCACAGAGCCAGTCACAAGCTATACTATCAGCTAAGTCCCTGAGTATCAAAACCTCACATGAGGCTGCAGCTTTTATTCTCCAAGGAGTTTCTGGTCTAAAAGGACATGCATTGTTGTTGTTCAGTCACTCAGTCGTGTCCCTCTCTGTGACCCCATAAACTGCAGCACGCCAGGTTCCTCTGTCCTCCACTATATCCTGGAGTTTGCTCAAATTCATGTTCATTGAGTCGAAGATGCCATCCAACCATTTCATCTTCTGATGGCTTCTTCTCCTTCTGCCCTCAATCTTTTCCAGCATCAGGGTCTTTTCCAATATCTGGACATATAGATATATAGATACATTCAAAGATAACAGATAGTGATCAGTGCTAGAATAGAGTTCATAAAACAGGACTAGATTCCAGAGAAGGGAGTGATGAAGTGCAGCTAGCAGGATTTTAGAAAAGTAACTCAGTCTCAAAAACTGGCCTTCTCCCTTAGACCTTGCAAACCCGAGTGATTTCATTCTTATTCAGCCTCTTTCCCTAACTGATTTCTCTCCCCTTCCTTCAGTGTCTCTCCTTTCTGAAGCTGAATGAAGTAGGCATAACATCCCTAAGCCATGTGTCCCATCACAGTTATTCCTGGCGTTTTCCCTACCACATTCCTCTCATGTTTTGTGAGCAGATTTGAAAAAGATGACTTTTAAGATTCCTTTTGATCCTTAGACTTGAAGATTCTCTGAGCAATGTGCTCAGAAGCAGGGAGATTATCAAGAGCAAACTGCAGAAATCAGCAAAGATCTACTCAACACAACCATGAACTCACCCTGAAAACTTCTAAATTGCTTTATGTACAGGGATCCCCAGCTCGAGTCGCCAACAGCTTTCTCTTGGTTTTTAAATTGGGTTCAACTGGTAACCATTTTCACAATTTAAAATATGGGTTAACCCTCCAAGGGCCACCAACCAAACCACCTCACATACTGCAGACAGGAGCTCCGCCCCAAGAGTGAGAGAGTGACGGACATGGTGGCAGTGAAGCCCATGAGCCTCTCCCTCGTGGTGCATGGATCTGGAGACCTGTGCTTGGAGAACTATCCTGTCCCTGAACCAGGCCCAAATGAGGTGGTGCTGAAGGTGCAGTCTGTTAAAATCTGCGGCTCAGATGCTCACTACTGGCAGCATGGTCGAATTGGAGATTCTGTTGGAAAGAGCCATGGTGCTGGGGCAGGAAGCTTCGGGAACTGTTGTAAAAAGTGGCATCATTGGTCACGCGCCTACACCGAGGTGATCGTGTTAAGCCTAGTGCTCCTCAAGAAATTGATGAATTCTGCAAGAGTGGCCTGTTGTCACTCATCTTCTGTGCCACATCACCAATGATGAGAACCTCTATTGGTTCTACGAGTACAAGGCTGACTTCTGCATTCAAAACAAATGCCACAGTCTGTGGGGATAAAAAAAGAAAAGTGATCAGTGCTAGAATAGAGTTCATAAACAGGACTAGATTCCAGAGAAGGGAGTGATGAAGTGCAGCTAGCAGGATTTTAGAAAAGTAACTCAGTCTCAAAAACTGGCCTTCTCCCTTAGACCTTGCAAACCCGAGTGATTTCATTCTTATTCAGCCTCTTTCCCTAACTGATTTCTCTCCCCTTCCTTCAGTGTCTCTCCTTTCTGAAGCTGAATGAAGTAGGCATAACATCCCTAAGCCATGTGTCCCATCACAGTTATTCCTGGCGTTTTCCCTACCACATTCCTCTCATGTTTTGTGAGCAGATTTGAAAAAGATGACTTTTAAGATTCCTTTTGATCCTTAGACTTGAAGATTCTCTGAGCAATGTGCTCAGAAGCAGGGAGATTATCAAGAGCAAACTGCAGAAATCAGCAAAGATCTACTCAACACAACCATGAACTCACCCTGAAAACTTCTAAATTGCTTTATGTACAGGGATCCCCAGCTCGAGTCGCCAACAGCTTTCTCTTGGTTTTTAAATTGGGTTCAACTGGTAACCATTTTCACAATTTAAAATATGGGTTAACCCTCCAAGGGCCACCAACCAAACCACCTCACATACTGCAGACAGGAGCTCCGCCCCAAGAGTGAGAGAGTGACGGACATGGTGGCAGTGAAGCCCATGAGCCTCTCCCTCGTGGTGCATGGATCTGGAGACCTGTGCTTGGAGAACTATCCTGTCCCTGAACCAGGCCCAAATGAGGTGGTGCTGAAGGTGCAGTCTGTTAAAATCTGCGGCTCAGATGCTCACTACTGGCAGCATGGTCGAATTGGAGATTCTGTTGGAAAGAGCCATGGTGCTGGGGCAGGAAGCTTCGGGAACTGTTGTAAAAAGTGGCATCATTGGTCACGCGCCTACACCGAGGTGATCGTGTTAAGCCTAGTGCTCCTCAAGAAATTGATGAATTCTGCAAGAGTGGCCTGTTGTCACTCATCTTCTGTGCCACATCACCAATGATGAGAACCTCTATTGGTTCTACGAGTACAAGGCTGACTTCTGCTTCAAGCTTCCAGATAATGACATCATTGAGGAAGGGGCCCTGACTGAGCCACAGTCTGTGGGGATCCCTGCCTGCTGGCGAGCTGGAGTCCTTGTATGTGGAGCTGGGCCAGTTGGACTGGTCAGTTTGCTTTCGCTCAAGGCAATCGTGCAACTCAAATGGCAGTGAATGATCTGTCAGTCTCTCGGTTGTCTAAAGCCAAGCGAAGTCAGGGCTGATTTCATCCTCCACACTCCAACAGAGGCTTCAGGAAATTGCCAAGAAAGTCGAAGGTTTGCTGGGCAGTGAGCTGGAAGTCACCATCAAGTGCACAGGGGTGGGGACCTCCATCCACGTGGGCATCTACTCCATTCATTCTGGTGGGAAGCTGCCACGAGTGGGGCTGGGTTCTGCGATGACCAGTGTCCCCCTCGTGCACGCAGGTGGATATCACATACTGCAACATGTGGCCAACGGCGATTTCAATGCTTACAGCCAAGTCTGTGAATGTAAAGCCCTTGGTCACCAGTTGGTTACCTCTGGAGAAAGCTCTGCAGGCCTTTGAAACATCCAAAAAGTGTTTGGGGTTTAAAGTCATGATCAAGTGTGACCCCAATGATCAGAATCCATGATGTGATTTGGGCTCTGTCCTTGTTCCCACTCTCAGTGTCTTGGGGTTGAATGGTTGACTGGGCAGTGGCAGAAGTTGTTTTTTTTTTTTTTTTTTAAGATTTATTTATTTATTTTGGGCGGAGATCGGGTTGGGGAGGGAGGGGAGCGGGCGGGCCACTTCTATTGGTCTTTCATTTCTCTATCTTCATCCGTCTTTGTTCTTTGGCTCCTGTGAGCCTCCCATCGCGGTGGCGTCTGTCGTTGCAGAGCACCGGCTCTGGGCGCATGCGCCCCAGAGCTCTGGCTCGGTGATTGGACACATCGGTCCAGCCGCTCCGCGGCACGTGGGATCTTCCCAGGCCAGGGATCGTACTGGCGCCCCTTGCGCTGCAAGGCGGTGTCCCTACCCACTGGACCACCAGGGGAAGCCCAGAAGTTGTTTTTAAGTAGTAAGAGTAACTAAAATAACTCATTGTGTTAAACAGAGAGCCTTACACAGGGGAGTTGGTGTGCCTTAAAAGCACAAATAAGGAGAATCTGGGGGAACCTGTAGCCAGAATGACCTGTTTACGCTGATCAAAGTTCACCAAGTAGAGCAAAGCCTGACAGGGAGATCCACAAAACTCCCCTTCTTCCTCCAGTGCCTGGAAGTTGAATAAGGAAAAGAAAATCTGCCCATTGGGTTCCTGCTTCTATTGTGACTGTGGCCAGATGGGCAATGGGAGCTCAATGATGAAGAGACCGTTTACAATTTGATCAAGATTTAACTGACCCTGAATCTGATTTTTACAAAAATCTACAGTTCAGGGTTGGGGGGTAAAAGGTTGTGAACAGTTTTCCTTTAGAGCACTCGTACCTCTGGACAAGTACTATTTGATTTGATGATGAAAGAAGAATAAGGGACTCACCCTCCTGGGTCTAGGATAATTTAAAAATCAAACAAAACCAAAGTCCCATGTGAAAGCAAAGAAAAAAACTGTGGGTTAGAGTCTTACCACTGGAAGCCCTCTTTATTTTCAAATGCATATTTGATTCAAATCAAGGCCAAAGGTTTAAACAGTGTGTTAGAAATCAACCCTTGAGTTCAAAGCTGATTTTGAGTGCAGCGAAATGCCCTTGCTCTTGTCCAGCCCTCTGGCTTCTACTCTAGTCCTGCAATCTGAGGGCACTGGAAATGGAGACCCAGAGGTGAGAGCCTTTCATTCTCTTCCAGGCCCCTGTTTCTCTACCATGTTAACAACAGAATTATCAGCAACTAGATAATGATTATCTAATTCTAAAATGTTATCGAAATCCAGTAATAGGATTAAAGATAATTCAGTCTTTCCAGCTTTAGGATTCCAGCCACATGTTAACCCCTAGCAAACTCCACTGGCCAGTGGCCATTTCCATGGGCTATTCTTTCATTTAAAACAGCACTATCACCACTAGCAACAAAAGAAAAAATGAGATCCTTTGGACTTTGTCAAATTTTAAAATCTTTTGTGCTTCAAAGAATACCATCAAGAAACTCAAAAGACAAACCACAGAATGGGAAAGACTAGTTACAAATCATATGTCTAATAAGTATCTAGTATACAGAATGTATAAAGAATTCTTATAACTCAATAATTTAAAAGACAACCCAAATGAAAAGTGGGCAAAAAATCTGATTAGACAGTTTTCCAAAGAAGATAAATAAATGGCCAGTAGGCACATGGAGAGTCTAACATCATTTGTCATTAGGAAAATATCTATCAAAACCACAATGACAGGGACTTCCCCAGTGGTTCAGTGTCTAAGACTCTGTGCTCCCAGTGCAGGGGACCTGGGTTTGATCCCTGGTCAGGGAACTAAATCCTATATGCTGCAAGTAAAAGATTCCAAGTCCCACAACTAAGGGCCACTACAGTCAAATAAATAAACATTAAAACACACACATACACAATGACATACTATGTCACATATATTGAGACGGTTATCATCAAAAAGACAGATAACTACATGTATTAGTGAGGATGTGGAAAAATGAAAACTGTCACATATTTCTGGTGGGATTCTAAAATTGTGCTGCCACTTTAGAAAACAGTTCGGCAGTGTCTCACAAAGTTAAACATAGAGTTATCATATAACCCAGCAATCACACTCCTAAATACAAACTCAAGAGAAATGACTACACAATGTCCATACAAAAAACTGCACATGAATGCTCATGATAGGCAAAATGTGGAAAGAATCCAAGTGCTCACCAAGTGATTAACCGATAAACAAAATGTGGTAAATCCATACAATGGAAGAGGATTCTGCCCCCCGAAAGGAGTGAACCATTGATACTTGCCACCACACAAATGAACCTTGAAAAGATTATGCAAAGTCACAAGAAGTCAGACAGAAAGGCTCTATATTATATGTTTCCATTTATATAAAATGTTTTATTTTTCAGGTAAATATAAAGAAACAAAGTAGATGAGTGGTCGCCTAGGGGTTGGGGTAGGGAAGGGGAGAGTTACTGCGAATGAGTGTAATGTTTATTTTGGGATTCATGAAAAGGTCCTGAAAACAGATTCTGCTGAAAGTGGTACAACTTTCTGAGTATACAGAAAAACCATTGAATTGCACACTTTAAATGAGTGGGTTTTATGATACGTGAATTATATGTCCATTTTTTTAAATATAAAAAAATAGCAGTATACCTAGGAGTCAGAGATCTATGCGGCAAACTAGACCAGGGCTGCTGACAGCCTTCCTCTGTGACAGACTCACATTCACACGTGGGCAGCAGGAATGTATCAGACACTTCCTGTCATAAATTGATGCAAATCTTAGAGAGTAGCAATGTATCGTTCCCTGATAAATTCTAATGATTAGCAGCTAAGTTAGGTCCCACAGTCATCTGGCTGGTTTCTTCCAAACTTCCCAGCTCCACATCCCAAAATAAAGAAAATGTTAGTTGCTCAGTCATGCCTGACTCTTTGTGACTCCATGGGCTGTAGCCTGCCAGGCTCCTCTGTCCATGGGATTCTCCATGCAAGAATGCTGGAGAGGGTTGCCATTTCCACATTCCAAGTCCTTTCCATATTCCCTGGCCTTCAGAATATGGAAGGCCACTCTGCAGTGGTTTTCTTCTAGGAAAACTCCATTCATTTCTTCCCCCTTGCCCCTGTTCATACCATGCACTCCTCTCAGACTAACAGATCCAGCTTATCTTTTTAAAGTCACCAGCGGCACATTCTCTCTGTCCTATGAAGTAGCATTTTGGTACCATAAAAGGACTCAATGAATGTTTGTTGAGTGACAGAACAAATGAATGGCCTTTGATACT
This sequence comes from Tragulus kanchil, assembly GCA_022376925.1. NCBI lineage: Eukaryota > Metazoa > Chordata > Mammalia > Artiodactyla > Tragulidae > Tragulus > Tragulus kanchil. Next base: position 12,596,558 of record JAIOJX010000001.1, read on the forward strand.
CATTCCTCTAAGTAGATTTAAAGAAATAAAACCACCATAGTTAATGCAAGCCCTGGCTTAACTTCTCCAAGAGTAGCTGAAGCAGTACAGTGGATGAGTAAGCAGGCTTGCGGCAAGGTTACATTCCAGGAAAGGGACTCCTATTCCTATCTGAGTTTCTCATAGAAACAGTGGAAAAGCCTGGTGTGCTGCAGTCCATGGGGTCACAAAGAATCAGACATGACTGTGCAACTAAACAAAAACATGCAGCTCATAAAGTGGCTATAGAAAGCATTCACACCCAGGTAGTGTAATGTCAATCAGAATCTCCTAATAACCATTTCTTGCCTCACCAAGGCACATCAGAGCTCACACGTTGAGAACAAGGCTGAAAACAGACACACCTGTGTCAACCAGGTTGTTAATCGCTGTTTGGGGAACACTTATTTCACAACCAGGCTTCCCAGGTGGTGCTACTGGTAAAGAACCTGCTGCCAATGCAGGAGACACAAGAGACGCAGGTTTGATCCCTGGGTTGGGAAGATTCCCTGGAGCAGGATATGCCAAAACCCATTCCAGTATTATTGTCTGGATCTTCCGAACAAAAAATAAAAGTTGACCAGGACTCAGGTCTTGTGGAAAAGTGCATGGTCAAATTTGACAATGCCAAGCTTCTCAACAGTAGAATAAGGCGTGGGGAGGTGTTTGAGTCAGCTCTGAGGTAGGGTCCGAAAGACAGCACTAACCACGCTGTTGGAAAGCACATCTGGGCACCAAAGGTGATTATTTTGAAAGATGCAACTCTTGTTGTGTAAATACTACTGTGTACTCCTGGGATTTTTGTTGTTGTTGTTGTTGTTGTTTAAGAGGTTTCAGCAGCTTGCCATGAAGGAACAAACATACTAAGAGACCCGTTTTCACTTCTCCACTCTGCTTCTCAGCCACCGAACAGCCACGGTCAAGTCCCTTAAGATCTCTGAACGCCAAGTTTCTATAAAACAGAGACAGTAAAACCCAACGGAAAAGGCTGTTTCAGGGCAAGAAAAAAATGTATAAAGGAGTTAGCACCATTCCTGAACCCAAATGGGCACCCCCTCAAAGGACAGCTATTATTGTTTTGATTCACAGATTATATATTCTCTGCAGATTGGCAGGTTTCAAACCAGATATATTCTGCAGTTTTTTCCCAAGTGCCTGAGTTGAGTAGTCTATTCGCACATGGTATCACACACTGAGGCACGGAGAGTTTAAGAAATGAGGGCATTTGGAAAACTCCTCAGGCTCCTCAAAAACATTTCTCGCAAATGCAATCCACCACCACAGTATTTAACTCATTCCAGCTGCTAATAAACACTTTTCTAGTAGCTTGGAAAGCACGGTTTAGAGAGAAATTTTCTGACCACAGTAATTGCATGTCTTTCCTAGTAATTGTCTTTCAAAAACTGCTACTAAGTTCCTATGTTGCTGAGAAAGCAGGTGAACAGGGAAAGAAATGTAAAGCTTTGTGCCCACAGCTTGTTTTCCATGACATGGGAGGTCTGCTTTTGAAAGCAAGCAAAGTGTTCATTTATTAAGAAAAACCAGTTCTTTGGGCTCCTGCTAAGTGTTTGGGGGCTCAGCAATTATCCAAAAACTCCGATTACAGATTCAAAGCTCCCTCCCACCCGCTCCCCCACCTCCCTGAAAAACAGGAAATCTGCCTGTGCTGCGTGATGCCTTCATCGCTGCAGCCTTGCTGGGAGTTGGGCCGAATATTATGGGAAACAAGTCACAAAAGAGAAAAGCAGAAGGCAGGTGCAGGAACGGGACGCCAGGCTCCTTGGAGAGGGCCTTAGGTAAGTAGCTACAAGAGTTGTACGTGCCAATCAAAGACGGGCAAGGGTCAAGCTCCCTTTTGTGCACAAACAAAGACTAATTGCATGTTCATAGCTGTAGAGTCTGCAGGCACTAATTCGAGAGAGGAACTATAAAAACCTTGGACTCCCGCCTCCCCACAGCAGCCAAGGCGAAGCGGAGGGCTCGAGGAGCCCAGAGGCTGTCAACCAGCTGGGCCTCTCCCTGCCTTCTCCACAGCAACCAGAGGCTCCCACGTGGCTGCCATTTCAGAAATGAAAATAAGCCATTTTGTGGAAACTGAAAGGATAGCTGTGTGTACATAACGCCAAGCCAATGAGCAGCAATGGAAAAGGCTCCGAGCCACTTAGCTTCCTTTGAAGCACAATGCTCAATACTGTTGGCCTTGCTTTTTCATTGAAACGACCAAATTAGTGGGCTCTTTTGACATCTCACAGACAGAACTGGTCAGTGCGAGTTGTCCTTTTCTTACGTTCAAAAACAAAGGTCTCTTAGGCTGGTTTGGTCCTGGGAGGAACCATTTTGAATCAGGTTACTACTAAGGCTATGCATCTGGAGCAGCCAGCGTTTGAATTTATTATTAAGAGTAGCTTACATTCATAGAACGGTGCCACGTCTCCCAAACACTTTCAGTCAGTCAGTCTCTGAACACTGATGGGTACTCCTGCTGTAAGCCAGGCTCTGTGCTTGGCTCTCCGGAGAACACTAACACACAAGCCAAACAGGAACCCTGCTCATTAAGCAAGGCAGAGCTGCTTGAGCCTGTTCCACAACCGAAGAGACTTAGAACCAAAGCCTTTCAGTGTCAAAGCCAAGAGTAGAGGCCCTTGGGCCCCTGCTCAGTGCCGAGCCCACTGCACCCCTCCCGGCCTTTCCATCGGTGGGTAGAAGGAGCAACGGAGGCAGTCAGTGTGTAGACTCCAGGACTGTCCAAGCCTGTACTCAATCTCAATTAAAAACAACACAAGGGGATTTCCCAGGTGGTCTAGTGGCTAAGAATCCATGCTCCCAATGCAAGGGGGCCCAGGTTCCATCCAGGTCAGAGAACTAGATCCCACACGGTGCAACTAAGAGTTCACTGGCCTCAACTATGACCAGGCACAGTCAAATAAATAAATGAATATTAAAACGAATAAACCCTTCTTAGGTTGAACTCTCATACATAAATCAGATGAATGTGGAGTTGCTCTGGGGGAAGTGGGGACAGGGACACTGGCACAGTGGAGCCCAGGTCTTCCACCGACAAGCTGTGCAAACTTGACAATCTCTGTAAGTCTTGAATTTCCCTTTGACACAAAGAGGGAGTTGGGCTTACTAAAATCTGTGAGTCTGAAACCTGGCTAATCATCACAGACCCAGAGGGATCTTATTACAGTAGAGATACAGGGTCCTCCCTCATACTTTATGATCATTCTCAGGTGAGAAGGTCTTGCACTGTAACAAGCTTCCCCAGAATATCCTGCTTGACAGCCAAGATCAGAAGCCCTGCCTGGGCTTCCCCTGGTGGTCCAGTGGGTAAGGGCACCGCCTTGCAGTGCAAGGGGCGCCGGTTCGATCCCTGGCCTGGGAAGATCCCACGTGCCGTGGAGCGGCTGGACCCATGTGTCCAATTACCGAGCCGGAGCTCTGGGGTGCATGTGCCCAGAGCCGGTGATCTTTGGCGACAGACGCCACCGCGATGGGAGGCCCACAGGAGCCAAACAACAAAGACCAATGAAAATGGAGAAATGAAAAGACCAATGGAAATGGCCCGCCCGCTCCCCTCCCTCCCCAACCCGACCCCCGCCCATAACAAATAAATAAATCTTAAAAAAAAAAAAAAAAAAGAAGCCCTGCCTAAGATAACTTCCAGTGTCTGGGCTGGCCTACGAGAACCCACACACAAGGAAATGCCATGTAACTTCCAAGATAGAATTTACATAAGAAAGTGCCTAAAGAAGCTGCTTCTGGGGCTTCCCCTAGTGGTCCAGTGGATAAGGACACCGCCTTGCAGTGCAAGGGGCGCCAGTTCGATCCCTGGCCTGGGAAGATCCCACGTGCCGCGGAGCGGCTGGACTGATGTGTCCAATCACTGAGCCGGAGCTCTGGAGCGCATGCGCCCAGAGCCGGCGCTCTGCAACAACAGACGCCACCGCGATGGGAGGCCCACACGGGCCAGAGAACAAAGATGGATGAAAACAGAGACATGAAAGACCAATAGAAGTGGCCCGCCCACTCCCCTCCCTCCCCAACCCGACCCCTGCCCAAAAGAAATCAATAAATAAATCTAAAAAAAAAAAAAAAAAAAAAAGCAGCTGCTTCTTTGTTTAGTCATTCAAGCTTTCCACAAATATTCTGAACCATGTTCTCTTCACTGATTTCTGCACAGAGTACCAGAAACAGAAATGCAACTAATATAGAGCACTTGTCCTTTGAGAATCTCAAAGTTCATTTGTAGAGACGTGTGTCAAAAGATAAGCACAGGGGTAGCTCAGTGGTAAAGGGTTTGCCTGCCAATGCAGGAGAACAGGTTTGATCCCTGATCCAGGAAGATCCCACATGCTGCAGAGCAACAAAGCCTGTGAGCCACAACTATGGAGCCTGTTCCCTAGAGCCTTGGAGCTACAACTATGGAGCCCACGTGCCGCAACTACTGAAGCCTGTGAGCCCTAGAGCCCGAGTTCCACAGCAAGAAAAAGTCACCACAACAAGAGGCCTGCTCACCTCAACTAGAGAGTAGCCCCTACTCCCTGCAACTAGAGAAGAGCCTGTGGCGGCAGTGAGAACCCAGAATAGCCAAACAAATAAGTAATAAAAATTTAAAAAAGTGTTAACTCTTAATTAAAAAAAAAAAAGAGATCAGCACAGGGACTTCTTTGGGGTTCTTGTGTTTGGGACTTTCTCTTCTAATGCAGAGGGTATATGTATCATCCCTTGTTCCGAAGCTAAGATCCCACATGCCTTGCAGCCAAAAAGCCCAAAACATACAACAGAAGCAATCCTGTTGTTGTTCAGTTGCTACGTCATGTCTGACTCTTTGCAATCTCATGGACAGCATGCCAGGCTTCCCTGTTCTTCACCTGGGAAGCCTGTGTATGTGTGTGTGTGTGTGTATACACACCATACATGGGTTTTGAAGATCTATCTATCTATATATTTATACATACACATACACATGCACTCATACAAACACACATATATATGATATATGGGCTTCCCAGGTGGCACTAGTGGTAAAGAATCTTCCTGCCAATGCAGGAAACTTAAGAGACTCGGGTTCCGTCCCTGGGTTGGGAAGATCCCCTGGAGGAGGGCATGGCAACCCACTACAGTATTCTTGCCTGGAGAATCCCATGGACAGAAGAGCCTGATGGGCTACAGTCCATAGGTTAGCACAGAGTCAGACATGACTGAGTGACTTAGCACATATGCATACATTATATATATACTTGGATATACTTCATACATACCAAATAACTATCCATCTATATTATTAAATCATCAAAACAGGGAATATTTTTATAGCAATTACAGATGTCAGTCACCACACAGTATTAACATTATTCTTTGAAAATAGTACAGAGTAAGTACTATATAAGTGTTATGAAGTAAAATCAATATGTTTCAGGCACTAATCTAAAGACAAAGCGCAGTTTAATCTCAGTCTTCTGAGGCAGATTTGGTATAAAAGCCCATTCACTGCAATTAAGAATGAATCAGAAAATAAACAGCTGCAGCTGCATTTTTCAATGAGTGTGGTTCAGGGCTTAAAACCTATCAGAGTAGAAGTTGCAGTCTTTGCTCTAAGAAATATATCACCAAATTCCAGCTTCTTCTCAAGTTTTGAGGATGGGCCTTCTATGATTACTTCCATTCTAAAAATTTTATTTCATTAGATTTACCCTCCTATCCTCCTTGACTTCCCCTCCATCTGATGCAGCTGACAAAGTCCATCAAACTAGTTATTACTATACTTATAGTGAACATTCAACAAAGTGTTAGATTTTTTGTATTAGTGCAGATGTAAAGTACATCTTTGCTGTTGTTTAGCTGTTAAGCCGTGTCTGACTCTTTGCTATCCCGTGGACTCTATCCCACCAGGTTCTGTGTCCATGAGATTTATCAGGCAAGACTACTGGAGTGGGTAAAATACATCTTACATGCTGTTAATACTCTCATTATTAATACCTAATAACGAATGTTCCATTCAAATAAGGGGGGAAACATTTCAGCACAAATCCAGGATATTCTATTCTCTAGGACAATGGGCCAGGGTTCATTTATCCGGAGTGAGATACATGCTGAAAGTTGCAAGGTATCATCCACAGTTTATTTACATTCATTGTCTGATTGTTTCCCACGCAAATATATTCTGTGTTTAAAATGTATAAAGCTGAGGCAGGCCTTCTCACGCTGTTTGCAGTAAAATATGGCTTACCACGTCTCTCTGAGGAACCCCTCACAAATAGGCTCTTGTTGTCCAACTTTCACTCTACTGAGGGTAATGATTCAGTGGCTCAGAAGGTTAATTCCTGGAGATAGTCTTGTCTTTGGCTTGAACAGATGTTGGTAGTGCTTTAATGTGGTTATCAAACTAGCCTGCCCTTCATTCTTTGCTCTTGGGAGCCCAGGGCTCAGCCCCCCTCTATGGAGATCCAGCAGAGCTGAACATACCACAGCCTTACTCCTGTCAGTGCAGGCTCCTCTGGGGTCACTGTGGATACTGAGAATATACAGCACTGAAACTGATAATGACAGACTTGATCTTAAAAGATCTATAAATACCTGAAAGTGCATAAAGATTTGGAATATCTTTGGATGCCTTGACTCAGAAATCTGTAAAACTCCTCACTCATTAGATGTTCAGATCCCTCAATAGCCCTACAGTCTGGCCTCTCGATGGTTTACTACATACCCTAATATCTTTTTGGCCATATCCATCTCCAAATTGTCTGGAATAATTGCCTGTATAATTAGGATGTATAATTGGGATATTCACGCTCATCAAATGGAATCAACATTGGGCAAGAGTTCAAATACCCAACATGTTCAGTTTTGCTGGTGCTCATTTGCAGTGATAAATCCATTGTCACCAGCTGAGTGGAAGAGAAAGCCCCCTGAGCCTAGGAGGGATCATTTTCGCCAAAGCACAGATTCCTATTTCTCTGGCAAACTGCTATCAATACAATGTCATTTAAATGGTGGCATCCGAATAGTACAGTGCCGTTTCAAAATCAAACTGTCGTGGTTGACAACTTCTTATTTGCCCAAGCACTGCATAGGAAGAATGTTCTGAATTTTCTGTTCTTACGGAACTCAGGCATGCTGAGGAGCCCAGGGTCACATCCAGAAACCATCAGAAGCAATCAGAATCGGAGTGAAGATGACTTAGTGCCACAGTGAATGGGGTAGTTCTGGACAGCAAATGCCTCAGGATGCCAGGAAGGAGAGAAAGTGATGATGACAGTGGCCGATATTGATGTTCAATACAACTTAATTGAGGTCTTCCTCTGAGCCATGACTAAGTTAGGCATGTTGGTGGTTGTTTAGTCGCTAAGTTGTGTCTGACTCTTGCAACCCTATAGCCTGCGAGGCACCTCTATTCATGGGATTTCCCAGGCCAAAATAGTAGAGTGGGTTGCCATTTCCTTCTCCAGGCATCTTCCTTATCTAGGGATCAAATTTGTTTCCTGCATTGTCAGGCAGATTCCTTATGGCTGAGCTAGAGGGGAAGCTCCAAGTTAGGCGCTGGGGATAGAAAGATGAGTAAGACAAGAGTCATCTTCAAGGAGCTTGCCGTGCTTTGGTGGAGACAGACCTGGAAACAGCACATTTCTGGGTTAAACAGAGGGCTGTACAAAATTCTGAGGAAGCCCAAATCAAGAAGAACCGACCTGAGGAGGAAACCGGGAGAAATCACACAGAGAAGTGTACATCATACAGAACTCTGAAATGCAAGTAAGAGTTCTTCAGGGCAATGAGGGGAGGCAATGACTAGCAGAGGGGCTCAGCAACATGAAGCCTAGATTTCTTAGGAAAGTGAGAAACTTCAAGTTACTAGAAGTAAATGACATTCAAAGAGATGAATTCTTGTGACCTAAGGTCCCACCACTGGGAAACGATAAAAAGAGGCCTCAAACTAATGAAAGAAATTAAATAATACTGAAACAGATGGAGAGATATTCCATGTTCCTGGGTCAGAAGAATCAATATTGTGAAAATGACCATACTACCAAATATCATCTACAGATTCAATGCGATCCCTATCAAATTACCAATGACATTCTTCACAGAACTAGACCAAAGAATAATGCAGTTCATATGGAAACACAAAAGACCTCAAATAGCCAAAGCAATCCTGAGGAAGAAGAATGGAGCTGGAGGGATCAGCCTCCCCAACTTCAGACTCTACTACAAAGCAACAGTCATCAAGACAGTACAGTACTGGCACAAAAACAGAAATATAGACCAATGGAACAAGATAGAGAACCCAGAGATAAACCTGCGCATATATGGGTATCTTATTTTTGACAAAGGGGGTGAAAATCTAAAATGGGACAAAGACAGCCTCTTCACCAAATGGTACTGGGAAAATTGGACAGCTACATGCAAAAAAATGCAGTTGGAACGTTCCCTGACACCATGCACAAAGATCAACTCAAAATGGATTAAAGACCTAAATGTAAGATCAGAAACCATCAAACTCTTCGAAGAGAATACAGGCAAAACACTCAAGGACATCAATTAAAGCAAGATCTTCTCTGACCCACCTACTAGAATAGAGGAACTAAAACCAAAAATTAACATGTGGGACCTAATGAAACTTAAAAGCTTTTGTACAGAAAAAGAAACTACAAAAAAGCTGAACAGACAACCCATAGAATGGGAGAAAGTCATAGCAAATGAAACAAGAGACAAAGAATTCATCTCCAAAATCTACAAGCAACTCAGACAACTCAGCACCGGAAAAATGAACAACCCAATCAAAAAATGGGAAAAGGATCTAAACAGACACCTCTCCAAAGAGGACATACAGATGGCCCAAAAACACATGAAACAATGCTCAACTTCACTTATAATTAGAGAAATGCAAATTAAAACTACAATGAGATATCACCTCACACCTGTCAGAATGGCCATCATCCACAAATCGACAGACAATAAATGCTGGAGAGGGTGCAGAGAAAAGAGAACCCTCTTGCATTGCTGGTGGGAATGTAAATTGATACAGCCTCTATGGAAGACAGTATGGAGATTCCATAAAAAACTAAAATAGAAGCACCATATGACCCAGCGATCCCACTCTTAGGCTTATACCCTGATGAAATCAAAATTGAAAGAGGTACCTGTACTCCAATGTTCATTGCAGCTCTCTATACAATGGCTAGAACATGGAAGCAACCTAGATGTCCATTGACAAATGAATGGATAAAAAAAGCTCTGGTGCATATACACAATGGAGTACTACTCAGCTGTAAAAAGAAATGCAGAAGAATCAGTCCTAATGAGGTGGCTGGATCTAGAACCTATCATAAAAAGTGAAGTAAAAGAGAAAGACAAGTACAATATAGTAACACACATATATGGAATCTAGTAGAATGGAAATGATAACACACACAGTGAAGTAATGAAAAAACAGACATGGAGAATAGACATATGGACATTGTGGGGAATGAACAGTGGGTGGGAGGCATAAAGGAAGTAGCGTGAAAACCTATACTGTCACATGTGAAAGAGGTAGCTATTGTCATTGCGCTGTGGGAATAGGGGATCCTGCAGGGGCACTGTGCGATGGCCTGGAGGGGTGGGATGGGGGACTGGGAGTGGGGAGGAGGAGGGAGGGGGCCAGAGATATACATATGACTAATCTGGGATCATACATATCTTGTAAACAACAAAACTGTAAAAGTAAAAAGTAAAATAAAAATTAAAAGAGAGGCCAAAAATTTTAAAGAAAAAAAAAAAAAAGAGGCCTCAAGTTCACACCCACCTGCCTCCCCTGTGATGCTCTCAATCACTCCCTGCCTTCACAAAGATTTAGAAACAAGTACAAGTCAACTGAGGCATACATAAAACCTTTGAGCAATATAAATTGGTAATAAATTCACTTCTATATAAAGATACATACAACCTGCAAAATCCCAGAGCAAGAGAATCTACTTAAGATTTAGCATATTCAATTGCAGGAATGCTAACTTTCAATGTTTGCTTTTTTTTTCCCCTTGGCCACACCACGTGGCACGTGGGAGCCTAGTTTCCGAACTGGAATCGAGCCCCAGCCCCTACAGTGGAAGCGTGGAGTCCTCACCACTGCACCACCAGGGAAGTTCCTCTTTCAACATTAGCAACGTCATTTTTGATACCTTTGGATATGGCCAAAGGAAACGAGAATATATTCCCGAAAAGGAGAAGAAGGGAATGAGAAGAACTGAATCACTGACAAGTTTTTTTTCACTGTAAGGACCTGAGGAATACCCTGTACCAAGATGGGATCTCAGCAACTTCATCTGTCAAGCAAGCCTTCTCCTTTCACTGAGCCTTGGTTTCCTCACTTGTCAGTCAGGTAGGCTAAACTTATTGGAAGCACATGCACAAAATTCTTATTATACAAAAGACACAACACGGAGAAGGAACACTGAATGAGAGAGTAACCTTTTCTAGGGGAAGGGTAGAAAGGGCCTTAGTTTTTCCTTCAAAAAATGCAGGGATTACATAGAGTGGATAAACAACAAAGTCCTACTGTATAGCACAAGAAACTATATATGATATCTTATATATGATATCTTTGATAAACCCTAGTAGAAAAAATAATGTGTGTGTGTATATATATATATATATATATACTCACTTAAATGACTCATTTGGCTGTATAGCAGAAACTATCCCAAACTGTAAATCAACTATACTCCAATAAAAGTATTGTTTAAGTGGAGGGAATGGTCAGGATGCTCCCTGGGGTTCCATTACATTCTGGCTCTCTAGGCTTCTACAGCTTTAGATAGGTCTGGTTCTCATGGAGGGCACTGAGGTCCCCAGGGTTGGTACAATGACCGGGTTAGCCATTACTGTCATTTAGTAGCTCAAGACCAGGAAGACAGACACCCTCATGTGATGAAGAACTGTTCTGTATCACATGACTCTTTTTACCCCTGAATTTATTGAGGTATAATTCACAAATAAAGCTAGATATATTTAAAGTGTGTAGTGTTGTGATTAGATACACATATACATTGTGAAATGATTAACACAATAAGTTAATTGATATATCCATCAGCTCCAGAGTTACTTTTTCTTTCTTTCTTTTTCTTGAGGGTGAGAGTGAGAACACTTAAGATCTACTCTCTTAGCAAATTTCAGTATACAGTTCAGGACTGCTCACTGTAGTCAGCTTGGACTGCAAGGAGATCAAACCAGTCAATCCTAAATAAATCAATCCTGAATAGGAAGAAATGATGCTGAAATTGAAGCTCCAATACTTTGGCCACCTGATGCAAAGAGATGACTCATTAGAAAAGACCCTGATGTTGGGAAAAACAGAAGGCAGAAGGAGAAAGGGACGACAGAGGATGGAATGATTGGATGGCATCACTGACTCAATGGACATGAGTTTGAGCAAGCTCCGGGAGATGGTGAAGGACAGGGAAGCCTGGGGTGCTGCAGTCCATGGGATCGCAGAGTTGGACATGAATGATTGACTGAACTGAACTGTACATCAGATCCCTAGAATTTCATCTTATAACTGAAAGTTTGTACCCCTTGCCCACCTCTCCTCATTTCCCCCACCGCAGCTCCTACTAACCACTATTCTACTCTCTGTTTTGAGGGATTTGTCTTTTTTATATTTCACATATAAGTGAAAACATACAGTATTTGTCTTTCTCTGTCTGACTTCTTTCATTTAGCATAATATCCTCCAGGGTCATCCATGTTGTCGCAAGTGACAGGATGCCCTTTTTAATGGCTGAATAATATTCCATTGAATATACAGATATGGGAGATATAGTCAGTTGTTACATCTTTTTTTTTTTTAAATTTTGGCCTCTTTTACTGGTCTTTCATTTATTTATTTTCATCCATCTTTGTTCTCTGGCCTGTGTAGGCCTCCCATCGCAGTGGCCTCCCTTGCTGCAAAGCACCAGCCCTGGGCGCATGTGCTCCAGAGTGCTGGCTCACAGTTGGACGCACAGTACAGCCGCTCTGCAGCATGTGGGATCTTCCCAGGCCAGGGATCGAACCGGTGCTCCTTGCACTACAAGGCAGACTGTTTACCCACTGGAACACCAGGGAAGCCCCGTTGTCACATCTTCTTTATTCATTTATTCACCGACAAACCCTGAGGCCCAGAGAGTTTAATGCCACTTGCGCAGCTCAGAACTGGCCAAGCAGAGATTAAAAGCAGATCATTCTGTTTCCAGAGAACATGCTCCTGGCTGCCATACTCAACCCACGCATCCTGGAACTTAGGGCAGAAACAGAAGCTATAGCCTTACTTTGAAACAAAAGTTCTGTTAGCAAAATTCAACTTGTTTCTCCTTTGCTGACTTCCCAAAGAGGCCGGAAGAGACTTTTGCAATGTGTCTAGCTGAACAACCTCTTAAGGGATTCAAAGAAAAGTAGTTCAATGATTTATTTCCTATAAAATCAAACACATGTAGTAATTGTTGGGTTCTTTTTTTAAATTCCCATAGAATTAGCTGATGGGGTTTTGGCACCACTGAAACTGACCTATAGCACATGTGATTCTGTGTTCATGATTCAAAATTGAAAAGACATAAAAGAGAAGCAATTTTGAGAAAAGGTATTTCTGAGTTCAGTGATATGAACCATCTCGGAGGCCTTGAGAAGGGACGAGAAGTAGAGTGGAAGTGAGCCACCGACTGCACACGTCCAGGGGGCGCCAGCAGTGTTGCACTGTGCTTTAGAGGTGCTAGTCATGTACAACACATGTAAATGGCACCCAGTGGACTTAGTTGTGCCATATGACAGCCTTCCCCAAGCTTTAAAATGTGGCTCCTGCATACAGATGGCCCAAAAACACATGAAACGATGCTCAACCTCGCTTATTAATAGAGAAATGCAAATTAAAACCACAATGAGATACCACCTCACACCCGTCAGAATGGCCATCATCCACAAATCAACAGACAACAAATGCTGGAGAGGGTGTGGAGAAAAGGGAACCCTCTTGCATTGCTGGTGGGAATGTAAATTGATACAACCTCTATGGAAGATAATATGAAGATTCCTTAAAAAACTAAAAATAGAAGCACCCTATGACCCAGCAATCCCACTATTAGGCCTATATCCTGATGAAATCAAAACTGAAAGAGGCACCTGTACCCCAATGTTCATTGCAGCTCTCTATACAATAGCCAGAACATGGAAGCAACCTAGATGTCCATCGACAAATGAATGGATCCAGAAGCTCTGGTACATATATACAATGGAATACTACTCAGCTGTTAAAAGAAATGCAGAAGACTCAGTCCTAATGAGGTGGCTGGCTCTAGAACCTATCACAAAAAGTGAAGTAAGTCAAAAAGAGAAAGACAAGTACAGTATACTAACTCATATATATGGAATCTAGTAAAATGGTCATGATAACACACGCAGTGAACTCATGAACAAACAGAGAATAGACATAAAGACATTGTGGAGACCAAACAGTGGGAGGGAGGCATGGAGGGAGTAACATGGAAACCTATACTGTCATGTGTAGAAAAGATAGCTATTGTCATTGTGCTAAGGGAATAGGAGTGCCTACAACCACTTGGGACGATGGTCTGGAGGGATGGGAGGGGGGGAACTGGGTGGGGGGAGGGTCCAGGGATATGCATATGAATGATCTGGGAACATACATGTTGGTGAACAAAACTCTGTAAAATCTTAAAATAAAGAAAAATAATAATAATAATAAAATTTAAAAAATAGGAAAAAAAAAATGTGGCTCCTGGGCAGGATTGGATCCATGTGTTGTGAAGCCTAGGGCTTAACCAATTGAGGGTGGCCCTCTTAAAAGGGATGAACATTTATAAATAAAAAATAAGGCACAGGCATACATTAACCAAAAGATGTACTATAACATTCATAGTGTATACTTCTGATAGCTCCAAAGTAGTATCTACTCAAATGGATCAAGTGTAGTAGTCTCAAGCAGGAACACTACACAGCAACAAAAAAACAACAGGCTACTGATATATGCAACAATAAGGATGCACCTCAGACACACCTGTGAGCAAAAGAAGCCAGAGACGAAAGAGGACAAACTGGATGACTTCATCTGGAAACACAGGAAAACCAAGTCTGTACTGTTAGAAATCAGGCTAGTGTTTATCTTTAGGGCACAGTGATGGGAGAGAAGCCATTGCAGGATTTCTGGGGTGCTGGTCATTTATAATTTTTAGTCTAATGCTGATTATCCAGATATATTCATTTATAAAAATGTGTTGAGCTGTACTCTTACATACTTTTCTTCCATTTTTTTCCAGTTTTCTTTTTTTTTTTAAGGTAGAGGGCCTTAGTCGAGGCCGGTGTTCCAGGTCAGCCTGAGTAAGACAGAGACACATCTCCTTCGCTGCCTACCACCTGCAGCAGTTTCAGGCGCAGAGTCTGTGGGGAGCATAGGCTGGCCTTTAGACAAGGGCCCTGGCAAACCCCTCCTGTGTCTTAGGCTCACTGTTCCCCAAGGCCTTTAGCTGATGCCCCTCCCTGAGGCCTACCCCTCCCAGAAAGTCCCTTTCATTCTGAGTTTTGAGCCTCGTCTTTAGCCCATCCCCCACTGCGGAGTGCAGTGTTCATCTGTTCCATGGTCCCTCCCCTCAGGCCTCTGCTCTCTGTCCTCAGGGATCACTGGAGACAAGGCCAGAAGTAACAGGTAGAGCCAATGCCTGGGACTTGAGGATGCCTGGCTGGCTGAGGAGGGAGTTTTCAGTGCAAACACCAAGACCAACAAGAGCTGACACTAAGAGCTACCTCTGTGACACACGTTGTCATCAGTGTTTTATAAGCGTTCACTCAATTAGCGCTGCCTCTGAGGCAGCTGCTGTTACTGTCACAATTTTCCAAATGACAGCACTGAGACTCGGCGAGATAAAGTGGTTTACCCAAGTTAACACAGCCATTGAATACACTGGACAAATGAATACATCTGTGTGGCTCTCTGTTTGCATCCGCATATTTGCCAACCCGTGGACTCCGCAGGTCCGTCTCTCTGCACGTGCCCGCGTGTGTGTATATGTCTGTGTCCGCCCAGTTAGACAGTGTGGCAGGGCGGACATCTGAACAATCATATCCAGTATTTCCTGAGTGTTTATCACGTGCCTAGCACTGTGCTAAGCGCTTTGCATGCACTGCCTCACTCAGTCCTACCTGTGAAGCAGATGGAGCTTTCTGTTCAAGAGCACCCTCTGGAGGCAGGCTACCTGCATTAGTATCCCAGCTCTTCTGCTTACTAGCTGTGTGATGCTAGGAAAGTCACTTACCCTCTCTGAAACCTATTTGTCTCGTTTGTAAAATGAGGGTAGCCTAAGTACCTACTTCGTAAGCTTGCTGCAAGGATGAAATGAGAAAACTCACAGAAAACAGTCATTCATAAAACCGTGCCTGATACATAGTAAGCACCCTATGAACATCTGCGAATACTCCCAATTTACAGGTAAGTAAAAACTGAAGCGCTGAAAGGTAGAATTTGACTTTGTAACAATAATAGAAGCATAATTGCTTCCATTTATGAAGAGCTTACTATGTGCTAAGCAGGCCCTCTTCATACATTACAATATAGATGGAAATGCATATACATGCCTGGACATATGCTTTTACATATATACATAGATATATTTTTTTAATTACAAAATTAAAAGGTTAAGGAACTTGAAAAGAGGAAATAGTAACTATGAGGGGTGATGGACATGTTAAGGAGCTTGATCATGTTGACCATTCACCATGCACATGTGTATCAAATCATCAAGGTGTATATCTGGAATATACACAATTTTAAACTGTCAACCCTCCCTCAGCAAATCTAACCTGCCCAGGGTGGCAGTGCGCTAGGTCAGCCATGCAGGCCCGGTCTGTGTGAGGCCTGAGCTGGCACACTCAACCGCCTTGCACAAATGCGGGGACGTGTGACGTCAGCACATGCTTGGGCCTGTCTTTGTGAGTGGTCCACAGTCAAGGAAGTATGCACGTGCGCAGCTCTCCGTTTCTGTCGTGTTAGGTGTCTGCGTGTCCCTGGGAAACGGTGCGTGTTTTTAGGGATCATTCTAGTCCTTTCTTCCCATGGTCTTCTCGAGTACAACCAGCAGAGGGGGCTCAGGAATTCTTTCTCATCTTGAAGAAGTCAAGAGTATATACCACGTTAAAAACACAGATTCCTTTGAAAAATGCCAGTTCTTGAAGGGGATAGCTATAGTCTATGACCAGTTCTTCACACTCTGAAGACAGAAAGCAGGCAGACACTCAGACCAGGCATCTTTCGCCATCAGGGCATTTCTGCCTGAGAAGCAGGCACCCAAAGGATGCTAAACCCCTGAGCTGCTGAGCATCTCTTCCGTCTGTGCTGTGACACTCCACATGGCCGCGTGCTGCCTTCTGGCTACCAAGATCTCCCTCCACAGCTCCATCCCGACCTACCAAGAACCCCGAGTTCGCCTTCCTTCCTCCTCACTCGCTTGCCTTCCTTTGGCTGGCTGTTTAGATGTAGTGTGGCTGACACAGACAACACCCACAAGGCCAGGCCTCACCTCGCATAAACCTCCCAATGCGCCCAGGAGGCCGGAGCCATTATTTTGCCCTCATCATCTAGCAAAAGAGAAATCGAGGTCCAAAGAGGAAGATGCTTTGCCTAAAGGCACACCATCAATAGGAGGCAGAATAAGAAATCAATATGAAATCAATAAGAAATCCGGTTCCTGTGAATCCAAAGCCTACTCTCCCTTTCACTATGCCAATCTATGGGGCTGCGACTAGAAACCACATCGTAACAGACTCCTTATCTTGACTAACTCCTACACCTGAAATTCTCAAACATGAATCTGCATCAAAATTGCCTGATATTGATGCATATTAGTTAAGAAACAAGCAAAACACAAACAAAACCCACAAAAGTCACAGGGAATCTGTTTCTATAGCAGGCCCAGAAACGTGTCGTCTAACAAAGACCCCGTATCACTTCTCATACAGGTGGTCCCCTGGCCACAATGAAAGAAAACCAGGTCTCTTACAAGGCCCACTTAGCCTCCCTCAAGCATCACAATTTCTTGACCAGTCAATTCAACACACCTTCAGGACAGTTCCACAACCATGGTGACTACTGATGGAGTACCTGTCACATGCCGGGCACATTACATTTAGGTTCTGTTTTTTAACGTCCTTTCTTCCCATGGTCTTCTCGAGTACAACCAGCAGAGGGGCTCAGGAATTCTTTCTCATCTTGAAGAAGTCAAGAGTATATACCACGTTAAAAACACAGATTCCTTTGAAAAATGCCAGTTCTTGAAGGGGATAGCTATAGTCTATGACCAGTTCTTCACACTCTGAAGACAGAAAGCAGGCAGACACTCAGACCAGGCATCTTTCGCCATCAGGGCATTTCTGCCTGAGAAGCAGGCACCCAAAGGATGCTAAACCCCTGAGCTGCTGAGCATCTCTTCCGTCTGTGCTGTGACACTCCACATGGCCGCGTGCTGCCTTCTGGCTACCAAGATCTCCCTCCACAGCTCCATCCCGACCTACCAAGAACCCCGAGTTCGCCTTCCTTCCTCCTCACTCGCTTGCCTTCCTTTGGCTGGCTGTTTAGATGTAGTGTGGCTGACACAGACAACACCCACAAGGCCAGGCCTCACCTCGCATAAACCTCCCAATGCGCCCAGGAGGCCGGAGCCATTATTTTGCCCTCATCATCTAGCAAAAGAGAAATCGAGGTCCAAAGAGGAAGATGCTTTGCCTAAAGGCACACCATCAATAGGAGGCAGAATAAGAAATCAATATGAAATCAATAAGAAATCCGGTTCCTGTGAATCCAAAGCCTACTCTCCCTTTCACTATGCCAATCTATGGGGCTGCGACTAGAAACCACATCGTAACAGACTCCTTATCTTGACTAACTCCTACACCTGAAATTCTCAAACATGAATCTGCATCAAAATTGCCTGATATTGATGCATATTAGTTAAGAAACAAGCAAAACACAAACAAAACCCACAAAAGTCACAGGGAATCTGTTTCTATAGCAGGCCCAGAAACGTGTCGTCTAACAAAGACCCCGTATCACTTCTCATACAGGTGGTCCCCTGGCCACAATGAAAGAAAACCAGGTCTCTTACAAGGCCCACTTAGCCTCCCTCAAGCATCACAATTTCTTGACCAGTCAATTCAACACACCTTCAGGACAGTTCCACAACCATGGTGACTACTGATGGAGTACCTGTCACATGCCGGGCACATTACATTTAGGTCTGCGATCTATTTTGAGTTCATTTTAGTGAAAGCTATAAAGTCTGTGTCTAGGTTCTTTTTTTTTTTAATGGATATCCAGTTACTCCAGCAGCTCTTGTTGAAAAGACTACCCCTTCTCCATTGAATTGCCTTTGCTCCTTTGTTGAGCAGTAGTTGACGGTCTGTAGGTAGATCTATTTCTGAGCTCTCTATTCTGTTCCACTGATCTATCTGGCTATTCTTTCATCAATACTACACTGTCTCCATCACTGCAGCTTTACAGTAAATCTTGAAGTCGTGATAGGAGCCCAAATCATCCAGCTTTCTTCCTCGTCAGTATTTTCTGGGCTATTTCAGGCCTTTTGCCTTTTCATATCAACTCTGGAATGAGTTTGTCGATATCTACAAATAACTTGCTGGGATTTTGACTGGGATTGCACGGAATCTATCGATCAAGTTGAGGAGAATTGACATCATAATAACACTGAGTCTTTCAATCCATGAACACCAAATATCTTTCCTTTTTTTTTTTTTGTTTCTTTCATCAGAGTTTTTCAGTTTTCTACATACAGATGCTGCAAGCATTTTGTTGGATTTATATTTAAGTATCTGAATTTTTGTGCTACTGTACAATAAATGGTATTGAATTTGATTTTAACTGTTCATTGCTCATATACAGGGAAGCCATGACTATTATGTATTAACCTCGTACTCTGTGACCACATTTTAGCTTCAAGGGTTTTTTTTTTTTTTTTTTTATGTTCCTGATTTTTTTTTTCTTTTCTTTTCTTTTTATTTATTTATTTATTTATTTATTTATTTATTTTTGTACATGTATGTTCCCAGATCAATCAGATGCATATCCCTTGGCCCTCCCCCCACCCAGGTTCCCCCCCCCATCCCTCCAGACCATTGCTCCAAGTGGTTGTAGGTACTCCTATTCCCCTAGCACAATGACAATAGCTATCTTTTCTACACATGACAGTATAGGTTCCCATGTTACTCCCTCCCATTGTTTGGTCTCCACAATGTCTTTATGTCTATTCTCTGTTTTTTCATGAGTTCACTGTGTGTGTTATCATGACCATCTTACTAGATCCCATATATATGAGTTAGTATACTATACTTGTCTTTCTCTTTTTGACTTACTTCACTTTTTATGATAGGTTCTAGAGCCAGCCACCTCATTAGGACTGAGTCTTCTGCATTTCTTTTAACAGCTGAATAGTATTCCATTGTATATATGTACCAGAGCTTCTGGATCCATTCATTTGTCGATGGACATCTAGGTTGCTTCCATGTTCTGGCTATTGTATAGAGAGCTGCAATGAACATTGGGGTACAGGTGCCTCTTTCATTTTTGATTTCATCAGGATATAGGCCTAATAGTGGGATTTCTGGGTCATAGGGTGCTTCTATTTTTAGTTTTTTGAGGAATCTCCATATTGTCTTCCATAGAGGTTGTATTAATTTACATTCCCACCAGCAATGCAAGAGGGTTCCCTTTTCTCCGCACCCTCTCCAGCATTTGTTGTCTGTCGATTTGTTGATGATGGCCATTCTGATTCAAGGGGTTTTTAATTTAATTTAATTTATTTATTTTTGGCTGTGTCAAGTCTTTGTTGCCACAGGGGCTACTCTCTAGTTGCAGTGGGTGGGCTTCTCATTGCGGAGGCTTCTCTTGTTGTAGACCATGGGCTCTAGGGCACGTGGGCTTCAGTAGTTGCAGCACATGGGCTCAGTAGTTGCAATTCCCAGGCTCACACATTACAGGTTCAGTAGTTACGGCGCATGTGGGATCCTCCCGGATTGGGGATTGCACCTGTATCTCTTGCATTGGCAGGTAGATTCTTTACCACTGAGCCACCAGGGAAGCCCTTCAAGAGCCTTTTCTAGGTCAGTCCTTGGGAATATTCTACATAGATGATCCCTCATCTGCAAACACCCAGGCACTTTATCTATGCTCCACATTTAATCCTCAGGATAACTTGGTAGTCAGGTCTTATTAACATCCCCATTTGGCAGAGGAGGCTTAGCTACTTGAATTCAATTGTCCAAGGCCAGAAAGCTCAGAAGTGGAGGAACTGAGACATAACCCAGCTTTGCCTATATCCACAGTGTGATCCCTGCACCCCACCATGGCGAGCGGCAGTGAGTAATCTGCTGGAGCAAAAGGCAGCAGCAAGCCCCACAGAGGGCAGAGGAGTCAGTCTCTGCTCCCATCTACTGTACGTCATTGCACAAGTCACCAGTTCTCAAAGAGTTAAGTCATTCACATCACAGATCTGTGGAACACCGGTCCAGGTTTTTGTTTAAACTGTGGGGAGACTTCCCAGGTGGTCCAGTGGTTAAGAATCCACCTTTCTTGCAGGCGACACCGGTTCGATTCCTGGTTGAGACACTAAGATCCCACATGCCACAGGGCAACGAAGCCCGCACACCGCAACTACTGAGCCCCCATGCTCTAAGGCCCGCACCCCAGCTAGAGCGCACATGCTGTGAGGAAAGTTCCCACAGGGTGCAATGAAGATCCCACATGCCACAACTAAGACCCAATGCAGGCAAATACATAAATAAAGATTTTTTTAAAAAATTAAACTTTTTTAGAACAGGATCTGAATAGACACATCTCCAATGTATATATAGAAGTGAGCAATAACCACATGAAAAGATGTTCAATATCACTGGTCATTAAAGAAAGACAAATCAAACTCACAAAGACGCCACTTCAAACACAGTAGAGTGGCTACAATAAAAAGGTGGCAGGCGCAGCTTTGACTGTGATGTAGAGAAGCTGAAGTCCTTATACACTACTGGCCACCACTTTGAAAACACTTGGACATTTCCTGAAATTTTTACATATACAGTTACCATGTAAGACAGCAATTCTACTGCTATGCGTGTGCTCAAGAAAATGGAAAACATGTCCACACAAAGGCCTCTACAAAAAAGCTCATAGCAGCAGTATTTATGATGGCCTAAAACTGGAAGCAATCCAAATGTCTATCAGATGATAAATAAACAAAACGCAGTCTAGCCATACAATGGAATATTACTTGGCAATAAAAAGAATGAAGTATTCATACATGCCTCAACATGCATAAACCTTGGAAACATTACGTTAAGTAAAAGAAGTTATTCACATAAGACCATGTATTGTATAACTTCATTTCTATGGAATAAACAGAATCAGAAGATCCATAGAGATAGAAAGCAGATTAGTGGTTGCTTCAGGCTGGGGAGGATGGGGAAGGGAAGAGTGACTGCTAACAGGTTTGGATTTTCTTTTCTGAAGGATAGAACTCTTCTGGAATAGGACAGCGGTGATGGTGGCACAACATTATGAACAGACTAAAAATCACTGGATTGTACACTTTAAATTGATGCATTTTATGATATCTGAACTATATATCAAAAAAATAATTTCAAAAGCATTCTCAAAAAAATCAAAATAGAATTACCATATGTATAGCAATCCCACTTATGGCTCTATATCCAAAAAGCCTGAAAGCAGAGTCTTTAAGACCTATTTGCAGTGCTACTCACAACAGCCAAGAAGCAGAAGTAACTCAAATATTCACGTACAGGTGAATAAACAAAATGTGGTAGATACTTACAATGGAATATTATTTAGCCTTAAAAGGATGAAGTATTCTTACATGCCTCAACATGCATAAACCTTGGAAACATTACGTTAAGTAAAAGAAGTTATTCACATAAGACCATGTATTGTATAACTTCATTTCTATGGAATAAACAGAATCAGAAGATCCATAGAGATAGAAAGCAGATTAGTGGTTGCTTCAGGCTGGGGAGGATGGGGAAGGGAAGAGTGACTGCTAACAGGTTTGGATTTTCTTTTCTGAAGGATAGAACTCTTCTGGAATAGGACAGCGGTGATGGTGGCACAACATTATGAACAGACTAAAAATCACTGGATTGTACACTTTAAATTGATGCATTTTATGATATCTGAACTATATATCAAAAAAATAATTTCAAAAGCATTCTCAAAAAAATCAAAATAGAATTACCATATGTATAGCAATCCCACTTATGGCTCTATATCCAAAAAGCCTGAAAGCAGAGTCTTTAAGACCTATTTGCAGTGCTACTCACAACAGCCAAGAAGCAGAAGTAACTCAAATATTCACGTACAGGTGAATAAACAAAATGTGGTAGATACTTACAATGGAATATTATTTAGCCTTAAAAATGGAAAACTGTCACATGCCACAACATGGAAGAATCTTCAGGACATTATGTTAAGTGAAATAAGCCAGTCACAAAAGGACAAATACTGCATCATTTTAGTTAGATGAGGTACCTAAAACTGTCAAATTCATAGATACAGAAATAGAATGTTAGTTACCTAGGGCTGGGGAGAGGGGGCAAAGGAGAATTGTTGTTCAGTGGATACAGAATTTCAGTCTTTCAGCTCTGTTCACAACATTATAGATAAACTTAATATTACTGAATTAGACACTCAACAATGGTTAAGACTATAAATTTCATGATATGGTTAAGATTGTAAACTTTACAACAACAAAAAGCCTGAAAAAATGAAGCCTATAAGTGTCGGAAAAACATTCCATTTAAGTGGTATGAACAATTACTAATCTTTTTTATCTTCACTTCAATTCCTAAAGGAAAATTAAGGCTCTCATATATTAGCATTATCATCCCAGTTGAGGTTTTCATTTCAGACTTGGAGAACTACCCACATTTACCCCTGATGTGGCATTCACAATATGCTTTGACTATTTTAGCACAATTCAAGTAGATTTAGAAATAAAAGGGAAACCATGAGTACTCAGAATTTATCTACAGAATACTAGAAACAATTCATCTTAAAATATGTACAAGAAAAGTTATTTTAATAAACAATGCTTGGCTACACAAATATGAAACAAAATATACAGTAGAGCTTAAGACATCAACTGTTACAGATGCAGGATACTATATGATGATAAAGGTCAATCTGCCGCAGCACCTCAGCCTAGTGCATAGAGAATAGCGGGTGCGGTGAGACATTAAGAAATACACACACATACAAACAGAAGGATGGGAACGGGGTCAAGGCCCTTTTGGGTCAAGGCCCTTTTGGGTCAAGGCCCTGAACACATTCACCAGTCCGCTTTTACTGAGCACTTAAGCATCCAGGTGTTTGCAGGGAATGCTACTAACATGGGCTGGGAGTCAGTCACAGCCCTGATCAGTAATTACTCTCTCGTGACTCTCAGTCGCTCGCGTTATCTCCTTAATGGAAAGCGCGCCTACAGCTTGGGGGGCAACTAGACCAGCAAGGAGTTCAGGCGTCTGGGTCTGTGTGCGCAGGCAGCATTCTAACGCGCGCTGACCCGGCGTTCCAAAGTCCACCACAGATCTCCCACCTGTTGCTGATCAGTATGACCGCTGCTGATGACCCCATGTGAATCGAATCAACTTGTTTTTGTTTTAGTTCTTTCATTTCCAAGATGCTTTTCTTGTGCCTCGGCCAAAGCTGAAAAAACCTTCACTGATTTGTTTCCCCACATAAATTCATCAAGAAGATATAAAAACTATGCATTAAATAGGAGCACCTAAATACCTGCAACAAAACCCAGTGGAATTGAAGGGGAAAATGGACATTTCAGTAATATTTGGAGACTTTAATATCCCACTTTTGGTAATGAACAGAATAGCCAGAGGGAAGACAAGCAAGGAAATAGAAAACTAACAACACTGTAAACTAACTAGACCTATAGATCTATATAGAACATTCTACAAATGAAATACATTCTTCTGAAGTGCACATTGAACATTTATCAGCGTATACCATATATCAAGACACAAAACTAGTCTCAATCATTTTTTAAAAGATGAAATTCTACAAATAATGTGCACTGATCACAATGGAATGAACTTAGAAATCAATAACAGATAGAAACCTGGAAATCCACAAATTTGTGCACATTAAACAACACATTTCTAAATAAATCAATGAGTCAAAGAAGAAATTCAAGGGAAACTCAAAAATACAATAAGAGGAATGAAAATGAAAAATACAACATATCAAAACAAAGCAGAGAGATTATACTTACAAATGCCTACAATACACACACACACACACACACACAGACACACACACAAAAGGATCTCAAATTCTGGTGAGCCAGGTGATGAATATATATAAGTGCAAGGGGTAGGGAGTCTATTTTCTACCACTTAAAGCATCAGTTTGGAAAGTGAGCAGAATAAAATTAACTTACACATTGAAAAAAAGAGGATGATTTCAAATCACTAACCTAATTTGCCACACCTTAGGAAATTAACCTTAAAGCAGAAGAAGGAAGAAAATAAAATGAAATTTAAAAGAAAATAAAATTTAAAAATAGAAAAACAATACATAGAGAAAATTCAACAAAACCAAAAGTCTTTTCTTTAAAAAGATGAACAAAATTGACAAAATTTTAGCAAAACCGACCAAGGAAAAAAGAGAAGACTCCAATTACAAAAATCAGGACTGAAAGTGAGGATGCTGCTACTGCTCTTACAGAGATAATAATAAATAAGAAAAATGCTATGAACAAGTGTGTACCAAAAATTAGATAACCTAGAAGAAATGGACAAGTTCTAGAAACACACGAACTATCAGAACTGACTTAAGGGCTGCTCTCACCTTCTGAGATCCCCAAACCCTGTATGTGGAGTGCTGCTCTCTATAGAAACTCACTTCTTAACTGAAAACAAAAACAACTGACTTAAGAAGAAATAGAAAATCTGAATATATTCTAAAACAAGCAATCTCTCAAAAAAGGTATGTGTGATCAGTCAGACATCTTTGTCCATGGACTAACTAGACCTATAGATCTATATAGAACATTCTACAAATGAAATACATTCTTCTGAAGTGCACATTGAACATTTATCAGCGTATACCATATATCAAGACACAAAACTAGTCTCAATCATTTTTTAAAAGATGAAATTCTACAAATAATGTGCACTGATCACAATGGAATGAACTTAGAAATCAATAACAGATAGAAACCTGGAAATCCACAAATTTGTGCACATTAAACAACACATTTCTAAATAAATCAATGAGTCAAAGAAGAAATTCAAGGGAAACTCAAAAATACAATAAGAGGAATGAAAATGAAAAATACAACATATCAAAACAAAGCAGAGAGATTATACTTACAAATGCCTACAATACACACACACACACACACACAGACACACACACAAAAGGATCTCAAATTCTGGTGAGCCAGGTGATGAATATATATAAGTGCAAGGGGTAGGGAGTCTATTTTCTACCACTTAAAGCATCAGTTTGGAAAGTGAGCAGAATAAAATTAACTTACACATTGAAAAAAAGAGGATGATTTCAAATCACTAACCTAATTTGCCACACCTTAGGAAATTAACCTTAAAGCAGAAGAAGGAAGAAAATAAAATGAAATTTAAAAGAAAATAAAATTTAAAAATAGAAAAACAATACATAGAGAAAATTCAACAAAACCAAAAGTCTTTTCTTTAAAAAGATGAACAAAATTGACAAAATTTTAGCAAAACCGACCAAGGAAAAAAGAGAAGACTCCAATTACAAAAATCAGGACTGAAAGTGAGGATGCTGCTACTGCTCTTACAGAGATAATAATAAATAAGAAAAATGCTATGAACAAGTGTGTACCAAAAATTAGATAACCTAGAAGAAATGGACAAGTTCTAGAAACACACGAACTATCAGAACTGACTTAAGGGCTGCTCTCACCTTCTGAGATCC
The DNA here is from genome assembly GCA_022376925.1 of Tragulus kanchil. Classification (NCBI taxonomy): domain Eukaryota; kingdom Metazoa; phylum Chordata; class Mammalia; order Artiodactyla; family Tragulidae; genus Tragulus; species Tragulus kanchil. The sequence continues at coordinate 12,622,578 of JAIOJX010000001.1, forward strand.
CCAAACCCTGTATGTGGAGTGTGCTGCTCTCTATAGAAACTCACTTCTTAACTGAAAACAAAAACAACTGACTTAAGAAGAAATAGAAAATCTGAATATATTCTAAAACAAGCAATCTCTCAAAAAAGGTATGTGTGATCAGTCAGACATCTTTGTGACTCCATGGACTGTAGCCTGCCAGGCTCCTCTGTCCATGGAATTTTCCAGGCAAGAATACTGGAGTGGGTTGCCATTTCCTCCTCCAGGGGATCTTCCCAACAAACCTAGCAATGGATTCAGTCAATAGTCAAAGCTTCCAAAAAAGAAAAGCCTAGACTAGATAGATTCATATGTAAAATCCATTAAACATTTAAAGAATAATTAACACCAATCCTTCTTAAATTTCTTCAAAAACATGGAAGAGTAGGAAACACTAATACACAAACAATAGTACCCTAGTACCAGTGTCAAACAAAAGAGATCACAGGAAAACTACAGATTCAAAGTCCTCAACAAAATACTTGAACATCAAATCCAGCAGCATATAAAAAAGATTATACACCATGTGGTATCAACCAATGTGGGGTCAACATATGAAAATCAATATAATATATCATATTAATAAGGGAAAACATATATGATACTTTCAATAGATACAGGAAAAAACACTTGATCAAAATCTAAAAGCTTTCATGATAAAAACTGTCAACAAACTAGGAATAGAAGAGAACTTCCTTAAACTCATAACGGGCATCTATGAGAAACCCAGAACTAACATCATACTTAAGGCTGAATGATTGAATGCTTTCCCCCTAAAATTGGGAAAAAGACAAGAATATCTGCTCTTGCCACAGTGTACTGAAAGTTAAAGACACTTAGACAAGTAAAGGAAGAAATCTCTACTCACAGATGACATATTATATATAGAATACCCTCAAGAATCCACACCAAAAAAAAAAAATCTCTTTAACAAATGAAAGTTGCAAGATATAGAACCAACATCCAAAAATGAGTTGTAGGACTTCCCTGGTACTCGAGAGGCTGGGAATGCTGGAAGCATGAATTCAATCCCTGGTCTGGGAAAATCACACACGCTGCAGAGCAACTAGGCCTGTAAGCTATAGCTACTGAAGCCAATGCACTCTAGATCCCTTGCTCTGCAATAAGACAAGCCACCGCAAAAAGCCTGAACGCCACAACTAACAGCAGCCCTCTGCTGGCCACAACTAGAGAAAGCCCGCACATAGCAACAAAGACCCAGTGCAGTCAAAAAATAAATAAATTTTTCAAAAAAAGTCTTTTAAAAATTTATATTTCTATATACTATCAATGAATGGTACAAAAATGAAATTAATAGAACAATTCCATTTATAATAGTATCAAAAAAACATTTAGGGATAAATGAACAAGATGTGTTAGACGTATACACTTGAGAACTACAAAACCTTGTTGAAAGAAATTACAGGAGAACTAAATAAATGAAAACATAACCCATGCCCATGGATTGGAAGACTTATTATTGTTATGATGATAATACTCTCCAAGATGATGGAAAAGTCAACAACATTCCTGTCAAGATCTCAGGCGGCTCTTTTAAAGAAACGAACAGCCGTTCATAATAATCTTAGGGAAATAACAAATCCCAAACACTCAAAACTACATTGGAAAAAAGAACAAGTTGAAGGGCTCACATTTCCTGATCTCCAGACTTATTACAAAGCTACAGGAATGAAGACTGTGATTGATGGAATTGACTGGAGAGTCTGGAAATAAAGTTTTATATCTATTATCTATGGTCAATCGACTTTTGACAGTGTAGCCAAGTAAATTCAATGGGGAAAGAATAGCCTTTCGAACAAAAGGTGCTGGGACAATTGGATATCCACATGCAAAAAAAGGAATTTAGATCCCTAACTCACATCGTATGTAAAAATTAGTCCAATATTGTTTAACGATCTAAATGTAAAAAATTAAATCTATAAAACTCTTAGAAGGAAATATAGGTATAAATCTACGTGACTTGGCCTTTTTTATGGGGGTAATAAGTTTAAAAATGAAAGTTGCAAGATATAGAACCAACATCCAAAAATGAGTTGTAGGACTTCCTGGTACCCGAGAGGCTGGGAATGCTGGAAGCATGAATTCAATCCCTGGTCTGGGAAAATCACACACGCTGCAGAGCAACTAGGCCTGTAAGCTATAGCTACTGAAGCCAATGCACTCTAGATCCCTTGCTCTGCAATAAGACAAGCCACCGCAAAAAGCCTGAACGCCACAACTAACAGCAGCCCTCTGCTGGCCACAACTAGAGAAAGCCCGCACATAGCAACAAAGACCCAGTGCAGTCAAAAAATAAATAAATTTTTCAAAAAAAGTCTTTTAAAAATTTATATTTCTATATACTATCAATGAATGGTACAAAAATGAAATTAATAGAACAATTCCATTTATAATAGTATCAAAAAAACATTTAGGGATAAATGAACAAGATGTGTTAGACGTATACACTTGAGAACTACAAAACCTTGTTGAAAGAAATTACAGGAGAACTAAATAAATGAAAACATAACCCATGCCCATGGATTGGAAGACTTATTATTGTTATGATGATAATACTCTCCAAGATGATGGAAAAGTCAACAACATTCCTGTCAAGATCTCAGGCGGCTCTTTTAAAGAAACGAACAGCCGTTCATAATAATCTTAGGGAAATAACAAATCCCAAACACTCAAAACTACATTGGAAAAAAGAACAAGTTGAAGGGCTCACATTTCCTGATCTCCAGACTTATTACAAAGCTACAGGAATGAAGACTGTGATTGATGGAATTGACTGGAGAGTCTGGAAATAAAGTTTTATATCTATTATCTATGGTCAATCGACTTTTGACAGTGTAGCCAAGTAAATTCAATGGGGAAAGAATAGCCTTTCGAACAAAAGGTGCTGGGACAATTGGATATCCACATGCAAAAAAAAAAAGGAATTTAGATCCCTAACTCACATCGTATGTAAAAATTAGTCCAATATTGTTTAACGATCTAAATGTAAAAAATTAAATCTATAAAACTCTTAGAAGGAAATATAGGTATAAATCTACGTGACTTGGCCTAGGTAATAGTTTTTAATATGGTATTGAAAGGACAAGCAACAAAGGAAAAATAGATAAGCAGACTTTATCAAAACTAAAAACTTTTGTAGGTCAAAGGACACTATGAAGAGAGTGAAAAGACAACTCCCAGAATGAGATCAAATATCTGCATATCATATATCTGATTTTTCTAACTTGCACATAGACTATATAAACAACACAACTCAATAATAAAAGGATTAAAAACCCAACCTAAAAGGGGCAATGGATTTGAATAGACATTGCTCTAAAGAAGATACACAAATAGAAAATAAGTACATGAAAAGATGCTCAACCTCATTAGTGATCAGGGAAATGCCAATCAAGAGTGCAACGAGATTCCATTTCATATCTGCCATAACAGCTATAATTAAAGAAAAAGATAACTGAAAATGACAAGTGTTGGCAAGGATATGGAGAAATTGAAACCCTCATACACTGCTAGTGGAATGTAATATGCCACACCTGCTTTGGAAAACAATTTGACAGTTTTCAAAATGTTACATGTAAAGTTATCATATAACCTAAAAATTCTACTCCTACATATATACCCCATGAAATTGAAAATATATGTTCACAGAAAAACTTGTATTCAAATGATCATAGCAGCATAATCCATAATAGCCATAAGTAGAAACAACTCAATATCCATCAACTTATGAATGGACAAACAAAATGTGATCCATCCATAGATGGAATTTCCATTTCACCATAATGGTAATGAAGTAGCGATACATGTTACCACATGTGTGCCCTTTGAAAGCATCATGCTAAGTGAAAGAAGCCAAATATATAAGGCACATATCATGCAATTCCACTTATGTGAAATGTCCAGGGTAGCAAATCCACAGGGACAGAAAGTAGATTAGGAAAGAGAGGCAGAATGAGGCAAAAATAATGTCCTTGCTGAAGGTCACCAGGCTACTAAAGGAGCAAAATGAGGATTTGGAATCACATCGTTCTGACTCAGTGGCTCCTAACAACTCTACTGTCTTCATACAATCATCATTCATTCAGCATTGATTATGCACCTAATACATGCCAGGCACCAAGAATAAAGTCATGACAGGGACTTCTCTGGTGGGCCAGTGGTTAAGACTCTAAGCTTCCAATGCAAGGAGCATGGGTTCAATCCCTGGTCAGGAAACTAAGATCCCACATGCTTTGTGGCACAGTCACTAAATGAATGGGGAAATATTTTTAAAAATAAAAATCATGACAAACCCTACCTTCCAGGAACTCAAGAGAGGATGGAAGGCCGAATTGAAAACAACAGAATATATGGCCACTTAAGACTGTAACAAGGGCAACTGGAGAAGTACCTAAGAGCAGGGAGAATTGTACCTCAGGTCTTCTAACAAGCTGAGGCCAAGACAGGATTAAAGGAGCAAGCATTTTATTACAGGAAATACCTATGTGAGAGAAATTAGGAAGGGAACCAGAAAAACACTGGGAGAGTCATCAGATCGTGATGCCAGTGTGACACGAATGAAGTAAAGAGAAAGACAAGGTTGGGTGGTAGCACTCTACATGGCCACGTATACTAAAAGAAGCCTGGCAAAGCTGTTCCACAAGAACTGTTTCCAAAGAAATTCCACAAACCAAAGTCAAAATCAAAGAAGAGCTGTGTCTCCCAGGAACAGGTGTGCCTTAGTCACCCTTTGGTCAACGACTGGAAGCACCCCGAGAGACACATGGCCCTGATGCAAGCCTGGAGATGGATCTCCCAGAAACACAGCAGCTGGGATCCTTGGTCAATTACACACCCTGTAGTTGGAGCTCCTCAAGGTGCCGTCCTTGTGGTCACCCCGAGGGTGAAATATCAGGGAAGACTTTCTGGTGATTTTTGACCTGGCTTCTAAGATTATAATCTCCCAGTGGACAGGGACAGTAGAAGGAAGACAATTCAGCACCGTGGAGAAAAGAAGACTAAATGAGCAATTGTGGTATGTGCAAAGTCTTAGTCCTTGGAACTTGCAACAGAGTTTCTCTTGTTCTAGCTGTGTCCCCAATGTCTTAGACTTACAATCTGGTTCTTATTAAATATGTTACAAAATACAATATAATTAGATTATCACTGAATGTTGCATTGCTCAAAGGAATTCAGCTTGTCATTTAACACATGGAAAATTTTGCACATTAATATTCAGTCACTCCAGACAGAGTACTTCTGAAAGATTTGTGAGTTCATTTACATGTTTATCTGCTCTCTGCTCCTTGAGAGTAGCACTGTTTTTCCGCCTGATGATTAGAATGAATTGGATATTTGGAACTCATCCATCAGATTTGGAAATGATCTCTTCATCGATGAAGGTGTTTAACAGTTAATTGAACATTTCTACTGTGAACTTCCATTTTTTAAGTACAGAAATAGCACAGCAGGGCCACGAACAAGTAGAGAATGTCATCCAAATATCTTTCTGTGTCTGTTCTATTCTCTGAAATATCCCTGCCTCCTTGTAAATGTCTATGCACACACTAGGGCACTTGACTATATCATGATTTCACTTTCTATGAATTTCTTAAAGTTTAAATATGAGAGTAAATATATCTTTGTTATGTGTAGCTATTAAGAAATTTAAGCTGACTTATAACAAGCTTTGAAAATATGAATGCTACCAATGCATATAGATAGGATATTTGGTGTCCATGTCCTATTCAAGTGAATCGTCAGACATTTACATCTTCCTTCCCCTCCTCCTCTTCTTCCTTCCAAACCCTCACCTTACAGCTGCCTAAAAGTTATAATAATATAGAGAATCCAGCCTTGAAGTCTAAAACACACTTTCTTTAACTCAGAATAGAAAACAATCTCTTTTATTGTGGAATAATTTCAACTGTGAAAAATGACTTCTTACATCTTGACTTAGAAAGTTATGACCTTCCCTTCATCTTTAACATGTCTAGAATTGGTGCCAACCAAGGGGCATTCACATATCTTGCAATTTTTGCTAACCAAGAGGCACTGCATGTCTTCCAATTTTCAAATAATGTTTTAAATGAAACTATTTGTGAGAGTCGCCAATATGCATATTAAGTTAGTACGTGCTAAGTCATTTCCATCATGTCTGACTCTGTGCCCCTATGGACTGTAGCCCTCTAGGATTCTCTGCAAGAATACTGCAGTGGGTTGCCATTGCCTCCTCCAGGGGATTTTCCCAACTCTAGGATCGAACCCACATCTCTTTTGTCTCCTGCATTGGCAGGTGGATTCTTTACCACTAGTGCCACTTGGGAAGCTCATACTAAGTTAGTAGCCATAATCAATTATAATTGCACCACCGCCTGAAAAATTTGCTATTTGAAACATACAATAAACTTGCCATTGGCTTTCTTCAACAGTTCCATTCCAGTATCTTTATTTTTGAGTTTTCCATTCATCTGGTTGACCTTTTCATCTTATAATCAGAAATTATTTACCTGGAGAAGTGTCAATGCAGCAGGAAATAGGTATTTGTTAGTCTGGATCCTCCAAGAAGGAGAAGATACAAAGATGAATTTACTGGAGAAAAACACCTGCAAGGGGAAAGACACCCTGTGTTATAGCTCAGAAGCTGTTAGACAGTAATACAGGTCTGACTCTGTGGAGGAGAGAGAAAAGGAAGGAAGGTTGGTTATGAAAATTGTACACTGCAATGAAATTCTAAGAAAATGGCAGCAAGACCAACAGGGGGTCTTTGAGCCAAAGTCTGTATCTCCCAGGAGTGGGTCTCCTTTAAGTATTCTTGATGGACTCAGTCACTGGTTGGGCATAGTCTATGGAAAAATTGATCCCATGCAAATACAGTGGAGGATTTAGAGCTCAGTAACTGAGATCATCATTTAATCAGGTTCCTTGCAGCCAGAGATCTGATAGGTAGGTACTTTTCATGGCCACTATGGTGGTGGTGGTTTGGTCACTAAGTTATGTCTGACTCTTGCAACCCCATGGGCTGTAGTCCACCAGGCTCCTCTGTCCATGGGATTTCTGAAGCAAGAATACTGGAGTGGGTTGCCATGGATCTCAAATTTCACACCCCTTTTTAAAAAGCACACAAATTGGAAGTAATGTCTCATTTAGTGCAGAGGTGACTTGCCTTAGGTCAGAAATTCACTGATTCATTCAAATCATATTTTACAAATGCAGTTAAGCACATGGCCTTTGGCTTACACAGAGCTGAGTGGAGAACCTATCTCCCCCTCTAGTTGTTGTTCAGTCATTAAGTCGTTTGCGCCAGGCTTCCCTGTCCACTATTTCTAGGAGTTTGCTCAAACTTATGTCCATTGAGTCGGTGATGCCATCCAACCATCTCATCTTCTGTCGCCCCCTTCTCCCCCTGCCCTCAATCTTTCCCAGCATCAGGGTCTTTTCCAGTGAGTCGGCTCTTTGCATCAGGTGGCCAAAGGATTGGAGTTTCAGCGTCTTCAGCCTCTATAGAGGCTTCATTACATAGGCATGGTTCATTAAATCACCAGTCACTGGCGATTGAGCCAAACTTCAGCCACTCTCCTTTCTAATCATTTGGTTGGTTAGTTTGAGCAGTCTCCAGGAGATAGTGAAGGACAGGGAAGCCTAATGTACTGCAGTCCATGGGGTCGCAAAGAGTTAGACATGACTAAACAAATGAACTGACCGGCTGACAACTAGTCCCCATCCTTAGATGTTTTCCAAAAGTTATCTTATTAACACAAGAAAAGACACCTTTATATTCTCATCACTTGGGAAAGTCCAAGGATTTTACGAGCTCTGTGCCAGAAAGAGGACAAAAACGAAATACATATTTCTTACTATAAATCACAGTATCACATATGGGGGTGCGGCTGGAGAGACAGCAGGACTGTCCTAGAAGAGACTTTAAGAGCAACATTCACCAAATGATGCTTGACTGGAATCAGGTTTGAATAAATCAGCTGCAAAGACATTTTTTGGGACTGATACAGTCAGGGGAATTTAAATGCAGATTGGATGTTAAAGGATACTAGAGAGTTACTGTAAATTTTGTTAGAGGTAATAATGATACTGTGGTTATGTAGATAAATGTCCTTTTTGTTAGTGATGAGTGTAAAAATTATGCAGAGGTAAAATATGATATCTGTAATTTATTTTAAAATATTTCAAAAATAGATTAATATAGCAAAATTATTATAATCGCTAAATCCAGATGATGGTATATGGCTGTTAAGTGAACTATTCTACCTCTTTTTTTTTTATATTCATTCAAATCATATTTTACAAATGCAGTTAAGCACATGGCCTTTGGCTTACACAGAGCTGAGTGGAGAACCTATCTCCCCCTCTAGTTGTTGTTCAGTCATTAAGTCGTTTGCGCCAGGCTTCCCTGTCCACTATTTCTAGGAGTTTGCTCAAACTTATGTCCATTGAGTCGGTGATGCCATCCAACCATCTCATCTTCTGTCGCCCCCTTCTCCCCCTGCCCTCAATCTTTCCCAGCATCAGGGTCTTTTCCAGTGAGTCGGCTCTTTGCATCAGGTGGCCAAAGGATTGGAGTTTCAGCGTCTTCAGCCTCTATAGAGGCTTCATTACATAGGCATGGTTCATTAAATCACCAGTCACTGGCGATTGAGCCAAACTTCAGCCACTCTCCTTTCTAATCATTTGGTTGGTTAGTTTGAGCAGTCTCCAGGAGATAGTGAAGGACAGGGAAGCCTAATGTACTGCAGTCCATGGGGTCGCAAAGAGTTAGACATGACTAAACAAATGAACTGACCGGCTGACAACTAGTCCCCATCCTTAGATGTTTTCCAAAAGTTATCTTATTAACACAAGAAAAGACACCTTTATATTCTCATCACTTGGGAAAGTCCAAGGATTTTACGAGCTCTGTGCCAGAAAGAGGACAAAAACGAAATACATATTTCTTACTATAAATCACAGTATCACATATGGGGGTGCGGCTGGAGAGACAGCAGGACTGTCCTAGAAGAGACTTTAAGAGCAACATTCACCAAATGATGCTTGACTGGAATCAGGTTTGAATAAATCAGCTGCAAAGACATTTTTGGTACTGATACAGTCAGGGGAATTTAAATGCAGATTGGATGTTAAAGGATACTAGAGAGTTACTGTAAATTTTGTTAGAGGTAATAATGATACTGTGGTTATGTAGATAAATGTCCTTTTTGTTAGTGATGAGTGTAAAAATTATGCAGAGGTAAAATATGATATCTGTAATTTATTTTAAAATATTTCAAAAATAGATTAATATAGCAAAATTATTATAATCGCTAAATCCAGATGATGGTATATGGCTGTTAAGTGAACTATTCTACCTCTCTATATGAAAGAAAATTTTCAAAATAAAAATGTTTTAAGATTTTTTTCATACATACAAAAGATGAAGGAATTCATTACCAGCAGAAATGCATTACAGGAAATGTGAATGGAAGTCTTTTAGGCAGAAAGAAAATGTTACCAGATGGAAATCTGGATATACAAAAAGGAATAAAGGATACCTGAAATAAAAAGTACACGAATACATACAGGATTTTGAACTTATGTTTAAATCACTTTAAAAGACAACTGGGTCTTTTCTACTTAGACCCAGTCTAGGGATTAAACATGGTCTCCAGCAGACTGGAAAATTAAAATGTGTCAATAATTATAAATGGGTGATTGTAGCTCAGCGGGTAATGAATGCACCTGCAATGCAGGTGACCCCAGTTCAATTCCTGGGTCAGGAAGATTCCCCTAGAGAAGGGATAGGCTACCCACTCCAGTATTCTTGGATCTCAGATGGTAAAGAATCTGCCCGCAATGTGGGAGACCTGGGTTTGATCCCTGAGTTGGGAAGATCCCCTGGAGAAGGGAACGGCTCCCCACTCCAGCATTCTTGCCTGAAGAATTCCATGGCTAGTCCATGGGTCGCAAAGAATTGAGCACAACTGAGCAACTACACTTTCACTTTTACCAACAAAAGTAGTTATTCTCCCTTCTCTTAGAAATTTGGGGGTTCTGAAGAGTCTTGTCCTTACATTTTCTCACAGCAACAATTGTCTTGAGTTGAATGATGGCTGGCCTTGAACTCTTTTTATAAAGGAGAAAACTGCTAAACAGTGAGATTGTATTCCCCTTCTTATACAAAGGGAATGACAATCTTACAGTTAGGAAAAATTTGGGGTTTTCTCGGGGAAGAAGTCATTGTCCTTAAATGCAATGGAAATTTTTTTAAATATAGACTGTGGTTATGTAGATAAATGTCCTTTTTGTTAGTGATGAGTGTAAAAATTATGCAGAGGTAAAATATGATATCTGTAATTTATTTTAAAATATTTCAAAAATAGATTAATATAGCAAAATTATTATAATCGCTAAATCCAGATGATGGTATATGGCTGTTAAGTGAACTATTCTACCTCTCTATATGAAAGAAAATTTTCAAAATAAAAATGTTTTAAGATTTTTTTCATACATACAAAAGATGAAGGAATTCATTACCAGCAGAAATGCATTACAGGAAATGTGAATGGAAGTCTTTTAGGCAGAAAGAAAATGTTACCAGATGGAAATCTGGATATACAAAAAGGAATAAAGGATACCTGAAATAAAAAGTACACGAATACATACAGGATTTTGAACTTATGTTTAAATCACTTTAAAAGACAACTGGGTCTTTTCTACTTAGACCCAGTCTAGGGATTAAACATGGTCTCCAGCAGACTGGAAAATTAAAATGTGTCAATAATTATAAATGGGTGATTGTAGCTCAGCGGGTAATGAATGCACCTGCAATGCAGGTGACCCCAGTTCAATTCCTGGGTCAGGAAGTTTCCCCCTAGAGAAGGGATAGGCTACCCACTCCAGTATTCTTGGATCTCAGATGGTAAAGAATCTGCCCGCAATGTGGGAGACCTGGGTTTGATCCCTGAGTTGGGAAGATCCCCTGGAGAAGGGAACGGCTCCCCACTCCAGCATTCTTGCCTGAAGAATTCCATGGCTAGTCCATGGGTCGCAAAGAATTGAGCACAACTGAGCAACTACACTTTCACTTTTACCAACAAAAGTAGTTATTCTCCCTTCTCTTAGAAATTTGGGGGTTCTGAAGAGTCTTGTCCTTACATTTTCTCACAGCAACAATTGTCTTGAGTTGAATGATGGCTGGCCTTGAACTCTTTTTATAAAGGAGAAAACTGCTAAACAGTGAGATTGTATTCCCCTTCTTATACAAAGGGAATGACAATCTTACAGTTAGGGAAAAATCAGATGATGGAAGATAGGTTTTAGAAGTACAAGACAAAAGGTCAGAGGGAGGCACCAGGGGCTGTTTCACCTACATGTTCATGGCTAATCTGCTAGGACACCAAGATTGAGAAGTAACATGGTTTCTGATGGTGAGAGCCCTTGCACCATCAGACATTTTTATATATTTTATATTTTTTTTCTGGGAGCTATTTGCCTGCATTAAATGTTTAGTATGATTTATTGGGAAGTGTAAGACTTCACACTTTAATTCTTATTTAATAAATTTCTCCTGAGTTGGGACAGGTTCACTAGTTAGCGGTTTGCTATTTTTGTAAAGGTCAGTGCTAGCACTTTCAAAAGAGGGCGGTCATTTCTCCCCCCCCACCTCAAAAAAGAAAAGCCATTTTGGAAGACTGTACAGAGACAAACCATAGAAGACACGTAATTATTTTTTCCCCATCTTTCTCAAATCTGGACATTTTTTCCTTTGTGAGCTGACCATAAAATTTGTGAAATTCCTTAATGCCAAAGATAAGTTAAAAATTAAACTTGTATTGGCTTACAGAGTTCAGAAAACCTACTTTCTGGCCTCATTCTATATACAAGTGAGTGATATTGACCAGAGGTCCCCAACCTCCAGGATCTAATGCCTGATGATCTGCGGTGGAGCAGATATAGTAACAGAAATAAATGCAATGAGCTTGAATCATCCCAAAACCATCCCATGCTCCCCACTGGTGGAAAAATTGTCTTTCTCGAAACCAGTCCCTGGTGATGAAAAGGTTGGGGACAGATAAAAGGTTGATCCAGAGAAAGCATCCCACAGATGACTGGCATCTCTAGAATCTTGTGCGTTGTCCTTCACTGCTTGCAATCTTATCATGAAAATGCAAACAGTCACACAATTGAGAGTGTTTCCCACACTCAGTGGTCTATACCTGTATATGTAAAGTGGAGAAAAAGAATTTTTCACACTTAATCAAGATACATTTTTAAATGAAGGGAAAATACCCACAGCTAACTTCATTCTTAATGATGAAGGAAATAGTTTCCCTTTAAGATCAGAAACAAGACAAGGTGGTCTCCTCTCATCAGTCTATTCAGCATTGTACTAGAATTCTAGATGAGGCAATTAGGCGAGAAAAAGACATAAAAGGCATCAAAGGTGGAATAGAATAGGTAACGCTATCTCTATTAGCAGATGACACAATGTTAAATAACCCACAAAAAAACTACTGAAATAAATGAATTTAGAAATCTCACAAATATAGATCCATATACAAATATCAATTGAATTTCTATACATTTTCAATAGTCAGAAAATGAAATGAACAATTCCAATAACATCAAAAAGAATAAAATAGTTACAAATACATTTAACAAAACAAGTTCAACACATGCACACTGAAAGCTACAAAACATCAGAGACCAAAATAAGAGGAGTGACCAAGATGGCAGAGTAGAAAACCCTGACTCACCTCCTCCCACAGACAATTTACAGGGCAACTAATGATGAAAAATACTGAAAGACTAGCAAAAAAGCTCTTCTACAACTAAAGATATAAAGAAGAAGCCGCAGGGCATCCCACATGGCTCAGTGGTAAAGAATCCACCTGCCCATGCAGAAGACACAAATTTGATCCCTGATTCAGGAAAATCCCACATGCCATGGAGCAACTAAGCCCATGTGCCACAACCATCAAGCCTGTGCTCTAGAGTCCAGAAGCCACAACTCCCGAGCCCAATTGTTGCAACTACTGAAGCCCGTGCCCTGGAGCCTGTGCTCCTCAACAAGAGAAGCCGCTGCAATGAGAAGTCTGTACATCGTAAGGAAGACTAGCCTCTGCTCGCCACAACTAGGGACCCACATGAAGCATCAAAGACTCAGTGCAATCAAAAATAAGTAAATAAATAAATGAAAGGAATTTACCTGATAAAGAGTTCAAGGCAAAGATTACAAAGATGTTCAAAGTACTTGGGAGAACAGTGGACGAGCAGAGTTAGAAGCTGGAAGCTTTTAATGAAGAGTTAGAAAATATAGAATCAAATAGAAATACAGGAACACCCAAACTAACTTGATATAAAAAGGTTAGTTATAAAAATATGGGCAATGATATACCATGGAAATTAAAATGAAATCAAGAAGGTCATGTTACTCTCAAAGTTGACTAAAAAGCCAAAACATTAAATCAGATACAAAGGGATATTTCATAATAATTAAGGGTAAAATCACAAAGAAGATAATACTATCATTAACCTTTATGGAACTACATAGCACCACAATTTATTCTTTTAAAAAACTTAGAAATACCAAGATAATTCATAAATCTATAATTATATAAGAAATTTTAACACACCTGTCTCAGAATCTTATAAGGTCAAGCAAATATGTAAGAAATAAGAACTTAAATAATAATAGGCTTGTTTTTTAACCAATATAGAAAGAGTTTATATCCTGAATACAACATGTTTTCTTGAATGTTCTAAGAACACCTCTGAAAATTGATTGGCCTCAAAGAAAACCTAAAAACTTTTAAAATCTTACATGCTATATTTGTTTTTTAAGCTGTGTCCAATTCTTTTGTGACTGACCCCATGGACTATAGCCTGCCAGACTGCTCTGTCCATGGGATTCTCCAGGCAAGAATACTGGAGTGGGCCGCCATTTCTTTCTCCAGGGGATCTTCCCAACCCAGGTATCAAACCTAGGTCTCTTACATTGGAAGGCAGAACATTTACCACTGAGCCACCAAGGACTGCCAATCACAATTTTACAGTAACACAAGAAATTAGTAATTAAAAAGTAGATGTGAATTTTTAACCATCCAAAGGAAATCAAAACCGTATCATGGAAAATTTTAAAGCTACAGAAAATGATCAAAACCTATAAGAAGAGATGAAAATCATACTCTTTGGAATCCACGGGTGGTCCAGTGATTAGGGCTCTGAACTTCCACTTCAGAGGGCACAGCGCCAAACCCTGGTTGGGGAACTAAGATCCTGCCAATTAATTAACTAATTAATAAAAAAATTGTACTCAAGGGGAAACCTCATGGCCTAAACTATTTTATTGTTAAAGGAGAAAGAATGAGACTTCCCTGATGGTCCAGTGGTAAGGAGTTGACCTACCAGCGGTTGGGTCCCTAGTCCAGGAAGATTCCATAGGCTGCAAGGCAATTAGGCCTATCGGCCACAACTAGTGAGCCCACACGTCCTAAAGCCTAGACTCTGCAGCAAGAGAAGTCATTGCAATAAGAAGCTCATGCACCACAACTAGAGAGTAGACCTTGAAGACCCAGCACAGCCAAAAATTAAGAAAGACTGAAAATACATAAGCAACACATTCATAAGCAAAAGACATAAACAACACAAAAATGAACTAGAAAACAGTAGAAGCCAAAAAATTATGATAAAAAACCAATCTAAATAAAAAGAAATCAATATATTAATCAGATATTAAGAAATAAGAACTTAAATAATAATAGGCTTGTTTTTAACCATTTTTAAAATCCTGAATACAACATGTTTTCTTGAATGTTCTAAGAACACCTCTGAAAATTGATTGGCCTCAAAGAAAACCTAAAAACTTTTAAAATCTTACATGCTATATTTGTTTTTTAAGCTGTGTCCAATTCTTTTGTGACTGACCCCATGGACTATAGCCTGCCAGACTGCTCTGTCCATGGGATTCTCCAGGCAAGAATACTGGAGTGGGCCGCCATTTCTTTCTCCAGGGGATCTTCCCAACCCAGGTATCAAACCTAGGTCTCTTACATTGGAAGGCAGAACATTTACCACTGAGCCACCAAGGACTGCCAATCACAATTTTACAGTAACACAAGAAATTAGTAATTAAAAAGTAGATGTGAATTTTTAACCATCCAAAGGAAATCAAAACCGTATCATGGAAAATTTTAAAGCTACAGAAAATGATCAAAACCTATAAGAAGAGATGAAAATCATACTCTTTGGAATCCACGGGTGGTCCAGTGATTAGGGCTCTGAACTTCCACTTCAGAGGGCACAGCGCCAAACCCTGGTTGGGGAACTAAGATCCTGCCAATTAATTAACTAATTAATAAAAAATTGTACTCAAGGGGAAACCTCATGGCCTAAACTATTTTATTGTTAAAGGAGAAAGAATGAGACTTCCCTGATGGTCCAGTGGTAAGGAGTTGACCTACCAGCGGTTGGGTCCCTAGTCCAGGAAGATTCCATAGGCTGCAAGGCAATTAGGCCTATCGGCCACAACTAGTGAGCCCACACGTCCTAAAGCCTAGACTCTGCAGCAAGAGAAGTCATTGCAATAAGAAGCTCATGCACCACAACTAGAGAGTAGACCTTGAAGACCCAGCACAGCCAAAAATTAAGAAAGACTGAAAATACATAAGCAACACATTCATAAGCAAAAGACATAAACAACACAAAAATGAACTAGAAAAACAGTAGAAGCCAAAAAAAATTATGATAAAAAAAACCAATCTAAATAAAAAAGAAATCAATATATTAATCAGATATTAAGTAGATACAATTAGTAAAACCACTGGCTTTCTTCCAAAAAAAAAAAAGCAACTATAGAAAAACCGTACGAAACTGACCAAAAAACAAAACCAACCCATACAACACAAGCAATGACAAAGGGAATGCAGAAGAGACTTTTCAATGTATAAGAAAACAGTATGCATATTCTTGCTTCTCGGGTGGCATAGCAGTTAAGAATCTGCCTGCCAGGGCATCCCTGGTGGTCCAGTGGGTAAAGAGTCCGCCTTGCAGTGCAAGGGGCACTGGTTCGATCCCTGGCACAGGAAGATCCTACATGCCAAGGAGTGGCTGGGCCGGTGTGTCCTATTGCAAGCTAGTGCTCTGGAGTGCATGCGCCCAGAGCCGGTGCTCTGCAACGAGAGAGGCCACTGCAATGGGAGGCCCACACAGGCCAAAGAATTAAGGTGGATGAAAATAAATAAATGAAAGACCAATAAAAGAGGTCAAAATTTTAAAAAAACTTAAAAAAAAAAGAAAAAGCATCTGCCTGCCAGTGCAGGAGACCCAAGAGATGTATGTGGGTTCAATCCCCAAGTTGGAAAGATTCCCTGGAGGAGGAAATAGCAACTCACTACAGTATTCTCGACTGAAAAACTCCATGGACAGAGAAACCTGGTGGGCTACAGTCCATGGGGTCACAAAGTAAGACACAACTGAACAGCTGAGCACACATGCATGCACAATTTTACACCATCGAAAGCTAGGTAAAATGAACTATTTTCTGGGAAACTATAAATACAAAAAAATTTGACTCAAAAAGTAATAAAGACTATAAAACAGTCATAGAAGAATTTTGAAAATGTATAAATGATCTATCACAAAAAAATTCATCAAACCTTGCAACCTCTCAAATGTTCAGGAAATGTGTAACTACTGTGTTATTTAAATTATTCTGGACTATAAGGAAAAACAAAACTTATCAAATAAATTTGGAAGATTTTTGTAACACTTGTAGAAAAACCTGATGAAGATAACTCAAATTCAACCTCAGTTATGAACTTAGAAGCAGATATCCTAATTATTAGCAAACCAAAGCCAGTATTGTAAAAGCTCATTATATTAACTGGTTAAATGATATTTCTTTTTTAGAATTTTTAAAAACTTTTTATTTGTTTATTCATTTTTGGCTATTCTGGGTTTTCACTGCTGTCATAGGCTCTTCTCTGGTTGCAGGGAGTGGGGGCTATTCTCTACTTGAGGTGAGCTGGCTTCTTGTTGCAGTGATTTCTCTTGTTGTGGAACTTGGGTTCTAGGGTACATGGGCTCAGTAGTTGTGACTCCAAGGCTCTCTTGGAGCACAGGCTCAACCACTGTGGTTCAAGGGCTTAGCTGCTCTGCAGCATTTGGGATCCTCCCAGATCAGAGATCGAACCCGTGTCTCCTGCATTGGCAGGCAAACTCTTTACCACTGAGCTACCAGCAAAGCCCTTAACTGGTTAAATGAGATTTTTTAAAAATAATAAAAATGTCATCCTATTAGATGCCAAAAAGGTATTTGATAAATCTCAACAGTCATTCATGCTTATAAAATCTGGCAAACCTAATAGAGACATCTTTATCAGTACAAAACCCAGTAACAGAAACCAAGGCAACATTAGGATAGAGGTCAGTACCCTACAAACATTAACATCAAAACCAAGACAAGACTGCCATGGCCTCTGTATTATTCTCAACTTTTTGTCTGGTGCAATGAAACAATAAAAAGAAATTAATAATAAATGTTAAAAAGAGAGAACAGAAGATACAACAGTCTCCAGGAAAATAAATTATCAGAATTAATAAAGGGTTCAGTGAGGTGGCCCCTTACAAAGTATGCATAAACCCAGTTCATCACTTTCCTTTATACAAGCAATAACCCATTAGCAAATGTAATGAAAGATCTCATTCATCATAACAATAAAAATTACTCTCATTCTCAACAGCAATAAAAGTGATAAAATACCCAGGAATAAATAAGAGGTAACTAGTAAAGTGTTAAGACTCAGACCAAGAAAATTCCAGTGAAGGACATGAAAAAAGACCGAAATCCTAAATCCGAGATTCAATTTGGTAGAGATGTTAGTCTCCAGAGAACCTGTATAAGCAAATGTAATTCCATTCAGAATTCTATTTTTTCCAAATTATAGAAAAAATAAATAATAAATTTATCACAAATTTAAATAGGAATAATTCCTATAATTTATTGTGGACTTACTATGTGCCAAGCATTGAGCTAGATTCCTTACAATCACTCACCTTAATTTGCTTAATCCTTGGAAAGACTATCTTTATGCCTATTTTATAGATGGGGAAATCAAGACAGTGAGAGAAAAAATGACTTGCCCAAGGTCTCACAGCTAGAAATCAGTTGAGCAGTAACTAAAACATAGTCTCACCTACTTCAGTGTCCATGCTATTGAATCTTTTTTTTTGGCTGCACCATGCATCATGTGGGATCTTAGTTCCCTGACCAGAGATCAAAGTCATACCCACTGTGGAAGCGAGGATTCTTAACCACTGGACTATCAGGGAAGTCCCTAAATTTACTTTTGAGAAATAAAAATTGCATATATTTAAGGTATACAACATGATATTTTGATATGTGTATACACTGTAAAACAATTACCACAACCAAACTAATTAACATATCCAGCCACCTGCAGTTACTTTGGCGTGTGTATGTCCACGAGCATGCCCATGTATGTGCCAGGAGGACACATGATCTACCACTAGTCACTGTGTGCCTTGCCTATTTAAGTGTGCAAAAAATTAAAACCATAAAAGTATCAGAAAAAATATATATAGAAGGTAATTCCTTGGGGGTCCAGTGGTTGGTGCTCTCACTGCCCCGAGGCCCAGGGTTCAACTCCTGATCATGGAGCTAAAATTCCATAAGCCTCACAGCACGGCCAAAAATATATATACATATGTATATATACATATATATATACACACACACGCACAGAAGAGGTATTTTGTATTTTGATTTTAATCTTGGGGTAGAAGGTTTTTCTTTGCTTGACATCTTTTTTTTTTAAATTTATTTCTTTATTTCAAAGTTTTTACAGAGTTTTGTTGTTCATAGACATGCATGTTCCCAGATCAGTCATACGCATATCCCTGGTCCCCTCTCCCATCCCAGGCGCCCCCATCCCACCCCTCCAGGCCGTCGCACCAAACCATTGCAAGTTTTGCTTGACATCTTGACCAGGGAAATAACCTAATATCTTTGCTTACTAAAAATTTAAAACTTCTGTATAAGAGTTAAAAAAAACAGCAGAAACTAAGGCGACAAAAATGCCAAACAGTTGCAATATTTATGACAAACAGGTACTAGATAAACAATGCAGAAAGTAGTTAAATAACAACAACAACAAAAATTACACAGGAAAGATCACAGAAGAAATTTACAAAATATAAACAAACAAAAGGATATTCAGTTTTATCAAAATCAATACAAATCAATTTTTTGGACCCTTTAAAGAAGACAGGGTAGATTTATTTGTAGTCACATAAAAATGTGCACAAGATGGATGCTGAGTAAAAAACGATAAAGCTCCAGATGACTATGCAAAATATGATCCCAATCTATAATAAATAATAAGCGGGTCTACGCTATGCTTGCAGTTTGCCAATGGGGAATCTAGGGGAGTAGGATTATAAGGAAGGAGAAAGGGAATATAGTTTTATTTACTGTTGCATGTGATTTTGCAGGGTTTGCTTTTGTTTTGCAAGGTGGACACACTTGATAATTCATCAATTAATTTTTATAACAATATTGATTAAAAGTAGTTTACATTGGAAAAAGTTACAGAACCACATGCAGATTATATATTAAATACATTAAGCATTATATATGTGTATATGTATAAAACAAGCAAAAAAATGTGAAAAATACAAGGTCAAAATAATAATGCTTAGTTTTGTATTGAGGGTAAGGGATCTTAGAAGAAACACTCTCAGCCATGAACTCTGCGGTGGCAGAGGCCTTTGTTAGTTAAGACGGAGGAAAGCTGCACCTCTCGGGCATATAGAAGTCTGAGACAAGTCCACTGGCTCTGGGAATGATAAGAACTAGGTTCTGATACCAACTCTGTCTGTTTGAGCTTCCAGTTTTCATATCTGATGAGACTATTAAGTGTAGTCAATTTCTAAACAGTTCTAACAAGCTATCATTTTATGACACTACATAATTCAAATATCATTCATTACAAAGTAACATCAGCACCTGAAAATGATAACATTTCAGGGAGGGGAGAATCAAAAACTTTGAAGAGTTCACTACTGCCATCCTCAGTTCTGGCCACGCACCCATTTAAAGTACTTCACCGAACAATTATCTATATTCTGATAGCAAGAAACAGCTAGCAAATAGATATTCGGGTTTTGGACAATAGCAATGACCTCTGGTGGTGTGATGATCTAAGAAAAACACAGGTCAAATGAGAAGGTTGTTTTTTGTTACTTTGTTTGTTTATTTTGCACTTCTGTAAATACACAGAAATTACATACTCGATTCTTACTCTGACATGGTTCTCTGTTTTTAGCTCCCCCAGATGCCCCACCTCCACCCCTATTGCAACCTCCTGCCCCATAGGTTCCTTATTTGCAGTATTCACTTTCAGAGAGATTGTAATGTTCCTGAAAGAACACCAAAATACAATTCTACTTGCCATTAATCCTTGTCTTCTGCAGTTCTCCCCAGTACAATCGCCTCTCTACTTAATTCATGGCTCCCCATCTACAACCTGCACATATTTGCAGTAAGTTGGAGAAGTAATTACTTTCGTAATGGGAACACCACAAGCCAACTCTTATTTCTACTGTACACAAATATCAATTAACCATAAAATTCAGTTAAATACTGAAGTGCTTCAGAACCTCCCATCAAAAAAAGGAAAAAAAGATTGTCTTATTCTTTTACAAGATTTCAGGCTTCATTTGTTTAAAAGGAGAAAAAGAACAACACTTTCAATTGTCTAATTTTTCATTTTTGGAGTCATTTTCTTGGATCAAAGGCAGGTATAAATGTGCAAAAGTATACCTAAGACAAACATTTGTTTAAATCTGATTAAAATTATGAGGCCTTTGTTAGTTAAGACGGAGGAAAGCTGCACCTCTCGGGCATATAGAAGTCTGAGACAAGTCCACTGGCTCTGGGAATGATAAGAACTAGGTTCTGATACCAACTCTGTCTGTTTGAGCTTCCAGTTTTCATATCTGATGAGACTATTAAGTGTAGTCAATTTCTAAACAGTTCTAACAAGCTATCATTTTATGACACTACATAATTCAAATATCATTCATTACAAAGTAACATCAGCACCTGAAAATGATAACATTTCAGGGAGGGGAGAATCAAAAACTTTGAAGAGTTCACTACTGCCATCCTCAGTTCTGGCCACGCACCCATTTAAAGTACTTCACCGAACAATTATCTATATTCTGATAGCAAGAAACAGCTAGCAAATAGATATTCGGGTTTTGGACAATAGCAATGACCTCTGGTGGTGTGATGATCTAAGAAAAACACAGGTCAAATGAGAAGGTTGTTTTTTGTTACTTTGTTTGTTTATTTTGCACTTCTGTAAATACACAGAAATTACATACTCGATTCTTACTCTGACATGGTTCTCTGTTTTTAGCTCCCCCAGATGCCCCACCTCCACCCCTATTGCAACCTCCTGCCCCATAGGTTCCTTATTTGCAGTATTCACTTTCAGAGAGATTGTAATGTTCCTGAAAGAACACCAAAATACAATTCTACTTGCCATTAATCCTTGTCTTCTGCAGTTCTCCCCAGTACAATCGCCTCTCTACTTAATTCATGGCTCCCCATCTACAACCTGCACATATTTGCAGTAAGTTGGAGAAGTAATTACTTTCGTAATGGGAACACCACAAGCCAACTCTTATTTCTACTGTACACAAATATCAATTAACCATAAAATTCAGTTAAATACTGAAGTGCTTCAGAACCTCCCATCAAAAAAAGGAAAAAAAGATTGTCTTATTCTTTTACAAGATTTCAGGCTTCATTTGTTTAAAAGGAGAAAAAGAACAACACTTTCAATTGTCTAATTTTTCATTTTTGGAGTCATTTTCTTGGATCAAAGGCAGGTATAAATGTGCAAAAGTATACCTAAGAAATACAGAAAATAATGTTCCACATTTTTCAGTAGCCCAACAGAAGTTCTGTTTAAATCTGATTAAAATTATGATTCGAAAACTACTGCTGGGATAACAGTGGCAGAAACGTATTCAAAGTAAATAATGGTTGGTAAGAATTAAATCTGTAAAAATCAACTTTCTTCTTGAGAGTAAAGTTACTGGGGCCTGTAAATTGAAATGCATATACTGACAGAAATCAAATATTGCAAAAAAAAGGTGAGCATCAGATTTCATTACATAAATAATCAAACAATGTCTCCTATATTATTATTGCTTTTCAACTACTTAAAACTTAACAAAAGCCCCTATTCTGGTAAATATGAGAGAATTCTCCTAAACTAATACTGCATGAGGATAACTTGTCTTGAGAAATGGTCCTCCCTTTACTGTTCCAAGTTGTGTTATTCTCTTAATGACTTGTTTTTCATTTGAAGTTGTGTGTGTGTGTGTGTGTGTGTGTGTGTGTGTGTGCGCGCATACATCCACCCACACAGAGGCAAGTGCCCACATACCTGATACAAACAAGAGGGCTGGTCCTCAACCAGGCTGTCTTCCTTCTCTTATTAATATAACTTCTAATCACACACCAGAGCCTATAATCTTGAACTCTGAAAAACAAAATACATTCATCAATGTTTGAAAAGTAACCCCCAAGAAATGCATCCCTAAATCCTTTAAAATAAACAAATTAAGAGTCGAAGAATAGAAATTCAAGGAGATTTAAATTTGAATTAGCTTAACTACTTTTGACAAGTTTACACATGAAAGACACCAAGATTGTATGTACTACTTGCTGCTTTAAGAAGTTTCATTCTGTCTGTCTATATAAAAAGTTTCAGCCAAAGTTAAATCAATCTCCTCTACTGATTTTCAACATTAGACAAATACCCAGCCTTTTTTTTTTTTTCTTGAACCCTGCTTTCAGCCTGACTTTTTCCCCAATTGAAATTCAGGCCCTTAATGGTTGGTTTTTCTTGGTTCAAAATGTTGATAAAAAAGGGTTTTCTCCACTCCCTCAATCTGATGTGACAGGCTTCTGACATGAATAATGGAAGCATTTCTTTCACAGGCAAATCAACTTAATTTAGCAAGCCTTTATACTCTCAGTGGGCAAGCCACAATCCCCGAGATTCCATGAGAGCCTTTAAGTTAGACGAAATCTTTAGAATTTGCAGAAAATGTATAAAGTAAACAACACTTATTTTGTCACAATACTTGAATAACTTTTATGCAGGAGTTACAGATGAATATATTACTTCCTAATCAGATCTTGATTTACAAGCAATTTACAAGCTCAAGTGAAACTAGCCCTCAGTAAGAAAAATAAGAGAAGCCTTTACACGAATAAATTTTAAAGCTTGAAGATTGAAAACAAAACATGATAAAAAGTTGAGAACACAAAAAAAACAACACCCTGCTCCCCAAAAAACAGACACATAAGAAATCAAAGTCCATATATACTTTGTAAGGCTGAGCGGAATTTAAAACAGCATTAAAAAAAAGAACTATTTTGAACAATCCTTTTAAGCCGAATCTGGGAGAACTGAAAGGGTAGCACTTCCTAGTCATCAGATTAAAAGGAATAGATCCTACAGTCATTTCCACTTCCAAATTCAGGACACAGTTATTCCCCTGAGAACATTTCAGAACAGAAAGAAGACGTGTTAATAATGCATCCGCGAAAGTGACGAGACTCATAAGAATAAAACTAAGACATATGCTTTCTGAGCTGGCCATTGAGGAATGATTAAAAAATGAAGGTAACCAGGCTTGGGGTGCAACAGATTTTGCATTGAAACAGTCTCTAACAGAATATGGCAGTTAGCATTTGCCCCCTGGCGTTTGGTATCATTTATATAAGGGTAAACTGGAAAGAAAGGAAAAAACACGGGACTGGCAATCCGGAGACCTGCTCCCAGCTCAGCCAGAAAATTCCCTGTGACCTTAGACAAGTCTTTTCTCGTTTCTGGGTCTCTAATTTCTCTTTGGTTCAATGAGAAGGTAGAACTAGGTGATCTCTAAGGTTCCTTCCAAATCTAAAACGCTCTGTTTCCACAGCCTGGCGACAGAAGTCTAGACAAGTGGTGAGGAAAGTACTTTGTAAATGTTACGGCTCTGGGCTTGGGCCTTGACCGGGTTTGCAGATCCACCTTGAATTCCCTCTGACAGTTTTCCATCACATACTGTTTCCAAATATATTTTTTAAACATGTGCTTGCATCTACAAAGGAAAATTCCAGCAATTGAGTTTCTTGGAACAAAAACCATTCTTGTTACTCTAAACTCTTTTTCTTATGGTCAATATCTGAGAGTATTAATAAAATGATAAATCATAATTGAGAAGAAAATTTCACCTACATGCACACTTTTGCCGGTCCTCAGTGTATTATCATTTTTAGCATACAAATAAAAATATAATTCTGTCCCAATAATATATTGTTTTAATAAGGAGAGCTCTTGATTTGCTGTGGCTTAAAATTTTTATGAAGCTATGTTCAAGCAAAAAATAACTGACTTCCTTAATTGTCCGACTTTTCATGACTTTTCATGTTCAATCTCAATTTATCAATACATGTTTAAAGTTGTGGGATTCACAAATTAGGGAGTAACTGTTACAGTAAAAGAAAAATGATGCTCTAAGCTTCAAATAGTAATACACGGTTAACTACAGTGAACTATTTTCACATAAATATTGTTTCAGAGAATAAAAAATAACTAAAAAAAATACATACTACACATCTCTATGCCTCTCCTCCCTCTCTCAATCAGCTAATCAGCCAATTAGAGGTTCCAACAATTGCAAATTTCAGGGAAGGGAAAAGGAAAGAAAAACGGGAACCTAGTCAAGGTAGAAGAAAATCCCTTATTTTAAAGGGTGTCCACCAATAACCTCTGAAGAATTTTACTCCACCTTGATGGATTTGTTATTCCCAGTCTCGACCCCTCCCACCTTCTTTCCCTATTATAATTGTTAGGTCAGTTAATTGGCTGATTAAGGATACCCTGGAATTTTCATTAACTGGCAATTAGATTCAGACCTGAGGCGTGTAGGGTCCTTTATGGTTGGGAGTGTCCCTTGAGTTACAAACATTAATAAAGTCAAATGGGTTTTAAAGTTTGGTTTAGTTGATTTAGCCTTCTTGGATGGATATTTTAGCAACATCCATAGCTTTAATATCCTCTCGGTTGCTTTCAAATCAAACTGCATATCTTGGAGTGCAGGAGTCATTTAGTCTCCAAACAGAAAAACAAAACTACATATGGGAATATTGTCTAATCACAAGGCCTAGATGTGTGCTGTAATAACAATTCTTATATTTTATTCACAATGCTCTTATTTTCTTTCTATCCAGGTTCTTCCTAATAGAAAATCCAGTTCTCCACTCAAACAGTCCACAGGACTATGATATATGACATCCTTAATCCCCTTGGCCTAGTTAAATCCTCCCAGCGTCTCTTTCCATAACTCCTCTAAGATAAGGTGGCACTTGTGAAGATGCATGGCACTGGGTGTCCAGTTATGGGCAAAGCAAATGCTCCCTTACAATCCCAAAATGGTTTGTGTTATTATAAGAAAATGGAGCACTTGTATTAAAATTACAACCCAGTGAGGCAGAATTTGGCATATCAATAATAACATGGACAAGCAGCTGCAGAATGTACATGTGATAGTGGGAGGGTAGTCCCAGGAAAATGCTGAAAGCAATATAAAGGAATAACGAAACTCAAGAGCTTTGGATCACATATGGCCCATGTAAAAATTCTAGCTCTACCAGGTACATAAAGTGTGACCTTCGGGGACTTCCCTGGTGGTCCAGTGGTTGAAATTCTGAGTTTCCAATGCCATGCAGGGGACATGGGTTCGACCCCTGGTGGGAAACTAAAATCCCACATGCCTCATGGTATAGCCAAAAAAGAAAGTGTGACCTTGGGTTAGAAACTGGGCATTATTATTTTCCATTGGTAACATGAGCATAGCAACAGAAGCAAGCCATCTCCCAGGCGTATGTAATGGGAGGATTATGAGCTAATGCATGCAGGCTGTCTTGGTGCATGTAGTAAGCATTCAATAACAACAGCCAGTCTCCTCTCATTCAATTTACTGGTTGGTTGAATAAACCAAATATTTAAGGGAATGTTTGCTATTCTGAACTTGGGAAACCCTATAGGACAGAGACCAGAGAGCACACAATCACAGGGTCTGGAGGGTGGAAAGAGTTTGCCCCTGGTAGATCCAGGATTGGGGAAATGTAACATTCCTGGGATCTGGGTCTAAGTAAGGCCAAAATAACTCAGTTAAAACTGATTTAATTTGTCTCCAAACAGAAAAACAAAACTACATATGGGAATATTGTCTAATCACAAGGCCTAGATGTGTGCTGTAATAACAATTCTTATATTTTATTCACAATGCTCTTATTTTCTTTCTATCCAGGTTCTTCCTAATAGAAAATCCAGTTCTCCACTCAAACAGTCCACAGGACTATGATATATGACATCCTTAATCCCCTTGGCCTAGTTAAATCCTCCCAGCGTCTCTTTCCATAACTCCTCTAAGATAAGGTGGCACTTGTGAAGATGCATGGCACTGGGTGTCCAGTTATGGGCAAAGCAAATGCTCCCTTACAATCCCAAAATGGTTTGTGTTATTATAAGAAAATGGAGCACTTGTATTAAAATTACAACCCAGTGAGGCAGAATTTGGCATATCAATAATAACATGGACAAGCAGCTGCAGAATGTACATGTGATAGTGGGAGGGTAGTCCCAGGAAAATGCTGAAAGCAATATAAAGGAATAACGAAACTCAAGAGCTTTGGATCACATATGGCCCATGTAAAAATTCTAGCTCTACCAGGTACATAAAGTGTGACCTTCGGGGACTTCCCTGGTGGTCCAGTGGTTGAAATTCTGAGTTTCCAATGCCATGCAGGGGACATGGGTTCGACCCCTGGTGGGAAAC
This sequence comes from Tragulus kanchil, assembly GCA_022376925.1. NCBI lineage: Eukaryota > Metazoa > Chordata > Mammalia > Artiodactyla > Tragulidae > Tragulus > Tragulus kanchil. The sequence goes on from JAIOJX010000001.1 coordinate 12,649,518, forward strand.
TAAAATCCCACATGCCTCATGGTATAGCCAAAAAAGAAAGTGTGACCTTGGGTTAGAAACTGGGCATTATTATTTTCCATTGGTAACATGAGCATAGCAACAGAAGCAAGCCATCTCCCAGGCGTATGTAATGGGAGGATTATGAGCTAATGCATGCAGGCTGTCTTGGTGCATGTAGTAAGCATTCAATAACAACAGCCAGTCTCCTCTCATTCAATTTACTGGTTGGTTGAATAAACCAAATATTTAAGGGAATGTTTGCTATTCTGAACTTGGGAAACCCTATAGGACAGAGACCAGAGAGCACACAATCACAGGGTCTGGAGGGTGGAAAGAGTTTGCCCCTGGTAGATCCAGGATTGGGGAAATGTAACATTCCTGGGATCTGGGTCTAAGTAAGGCCAAAATAACTCAGAAGCCATGGGACCTGTGCAACTGAACAAGCCTCCCACGTATTCACAACCTGCCACACCTATAGAGTGAGGCACATGCAGAATTACACCCTGCAACTCACTATCCCATGCACATAGAGGTTAAAAGCATGGACCATGGGGGACTTCCTTGATGGTCCAGTGGCTAAGACTCCACACTCCCAATGCATGGGCCCAGGTTCGACCTCTGGTTAGGGAACTAGATCTCACTTGCCACAACTAAGAGTTCACAAGTCCCAACTAAAGGTCCCACTTGCCTCAACAAAGATCCAAGATCCTGCATGGTGCAACTGAGCCCTCACACGGTCAATTTTTTTTTTAAATTGTGGACTGTGGAACCAGACTTTTTCAGTTTTAATCTTTGCTGTTACTAGCTGTGCAATTAACCTTTCTGTGCCTCAATTTCCTACTCTGTGAAACAGGGGCAGTATTAGGTCCAATTTATAATCCATGCTATACAATTAAATGAGTTAATATTTGTACAACTTCTAGAAGACTTCCTGGCAAAATTTTGTCTTATATAAGTTTTTACAGGCTTCCCTCGTGGCTCAGCAATTAAGAATCTGCATGCAACTCAGGAGCTACAGGTTTGATCCCTAGGTCAGGAAGATCCCCTGGAGTAGAAAGTGGCAGCCCATTCCAGTATTCTTGCCTGGGAAATCCCATGGACAGAGGAGCCTGGCGGGCTGCAGCCCATGGGGTCACAAGAGTCAGACACAACTTAGCGACTAAACAACAATAGGTTTTTATCAAGTTAAATAAGTAAAACCTGTAATGTACTAGCAGTATTCACTTCACTCTCACGTCACTAGTATCCTACCCTCCACATGGAAAGTGTTTAGGAGGCATGATGGTGTATTTGATCGTTATACCAGCTTTGCAAGATGGCAATGAGGTGACCAGAGGCCAGAAAGGGAAGATGGTGATGGAGTCAGGGGTTCGAGGGCCAGTACAAGTTTCCCATGTCGGAAAGTAGTGTCCCTATGAAACCTTCCATAAGCCGAAATGGCATAAAGTGAAGAAGCAATGACCTCAGGACACATCTTGCTAAGGGAGGCCCTAAATAAATGGAGACAAAGCACAGAGGCTCACAGACACAGTGCAAAGCGGTGGCGCCTGATGCTGAGAGTATGAGTGTAATTCCCAGGAAGAAGACTGGCCGTGACATTCTCACGGCCTGGCGTGCACTGCACGCTGCTGCCATAACTGCTTGTCGCGAAATAAACACTATTTTAGTTTTCCACCGTTTTTGGTAAAAGCTAAAATCCTCTTGAGAGTTCTTTGGGTTAAACCAGGTACTAATGTAAGTGGGAAAAGCAAAGTTCTATAAAGCAAACTTTCGAAAAGCAGGGATACCCGTACTTTCTCATTTACTGGTTTAATACCCCACTGACACGTGGTGACATACAGCATCCACCACTTTAAACCTGAGAGAAACAGGACGGGGAGCAGGTCTAGTACTGAATAAAACTGGAAAGGCAGAGAATTCTATTCTTGAACCTTAATTCTCTCACAGAAGTGGCTTTCTCCTTTCCCTTCAACATGCAAGTGTTAAATCCAGTTCCGTAAAGAAAAATCCCAATGGAAACACAGATTGTTCAGAGGTGGAAGGTCTATGCCCAAGTCGTATGTCCTCATTTTATAGATGAGATCACTGGTGCCCATAGAAAGGAAGCGACTTCAGTTATATGATCAAATTCATTTTTTTTTTCTGATCTTCTCAGATGCAGTATCAAGTTGCATTTAGAGAAGAACAATGGACCTCTGTCATCCCCAGCATTCGCCGTTTGGATTCTTTGTGGACTGGCATGCCGTCCAAGAGTTCAAGGCAAATGCCACTTGGTGAGTTCTGATGTGCTCTTCAAATGGGGCATTCCAATGCAAATCGAGTGTCTTGGTCATAACATCTTGGTCTTGTTCTTCTCCCAGATTTGCATCACTAATATATGCAAGTGCTGCATAGTCCAAGGGCATCTGGGGGGTAAAACTACATAGGAAATGTTGCCCTTTCACGGTTCTGTTTTCTCAATGGAAATTTAGTTACTATGGCAAGTTTCTCTAAAGTAGCATTTTACTCCAATTGTGAACCTGAAGGACTGTTAATCACATGACCACTGAATAAGTGCTGTGGATTACATGTAGCAGTATAGAAGCAAAGAGGCAGCATTTAGAGATTTAAAAAAGAGATTATACATGGTGACTACAGTTGATAACATGTTGTAGAATTGAGATTCGGTAAGAAAATAAGCTTAATTGTTCACACACACAGGCAAATACGTCAGGTGATGGATGTGTTAAGTCAGTGGAGAGGAGGAATCTTCTCACAGTGTGTACATATATCAAAATCTTCAGGCTGTACACTTAAAATATTTGACAATTTTGCCAATCATGCTTCAATAAAGTTGGTGGAGGTGGGGGAGAAAGATTTGGCTGAGCTTAATCTTCCCCTCATTTGATCTATGAGGAACCTAAAGTCCAGACAAGGCAATCACAGAGTGAGTTAGGGCCAGAAAAAACTTCCAAATCCTGGGCCCAGGTTCCTTCCCCTACGTGATTCTGCACCAAAGTTTATGTGGAATTCCTTCAACAATAAATATATGACTTGACATGGATATGAATCGTGTTCTCACAGGGCACATTATTAGGACTTAGTCTAACAAATTCACAGTCCCTTCTGTGCTAAACATGTTGCTTTCTTTATGCAGGCAGAAAAAAACGTTATAATTTCAATTATAATCTTTCCAGAAGTTCCGAGTCTTTGAAATGAATGTTGCTAGGGAATATTAATAATAGGTCAAAATAGCACTCAAGGCCTCTCTGTGTCAGAACAGAGACCCCTTAGAAATATTTACTCAGCACTCTACCTTTTATCATTTGAAAATGCTTGATTGTACTTAATTAAGGGGAAGACTTCTTTTTAGATAACTACACTGTATTTAGAGAAATCCAATCATATAGCATTTTAAAAGCACATTTCTTCCCCTAATGTTCTTACTCCTCTGCTGATGTTTATTTGCCAATGGAAACCATATATGAACATTGCAGCTTGAAAGAAAATAAATAATACTTCTTGCTATGTTATAGATCAACAGTACAGCAGAAGTTTCCTTCCTTTCCCATCAAAATTGCTTGTTTGCCTCATCTTGACGTATATCAAATGGTAATGAGATACAAAATTTACAAGACTGTGACCCATGCCAGTAGGTTTTGCTGTTTCTAGGGTTTTCTTGTTAATTGGTTGCATGGTATGTCAGATCTGATCCTTGCACGCCATTGTTAAGGTTGATGATTCCTCAGAACACCACTGAAAAGGGAAATAGAATGAGTTTCACCAAAACAAGGAACTGGCTCCTATCTACAAAAGACAGGGATTCAGGTGCCTATCAGTGTCGCTTCCTAGAAACACACTCTGCTTGGTACGCGAGAACCTCGACCAGCTTCTCTGGGAACCTCCAATGAACGAGATGAGACCTATCGGAAAAACAACAACAAGGAACCCAGCACAAAATTTCCTAAGGATAGTCCCATGACTTTTACTTTTATTGTTTCAAAAATAAAGCCCATTCCATCCTGTGAAACGCCATGAGCATGAAAAAGAGTGTTTTACCAGGAGAAAAGAAACACAATTACTCAATTTGAAGTTCTGCCCTGATTTCAGAGGTTTCAGGTTAGAATGCATTTCTGGAAATAGAAAACTGACTAATATAAAGAAATTACTCTTGCCAACATCAAGGAAGGACCTGCCCCATAAAACTACGTATATTTTACTTTGCCTAATAAATGTCCTTTTTCGCTGCTAGGTATAAGATGAGTTTTTTGGTAAAATTATATGCTAATCTCTCCTGTGGAGTTCACTTTTTGAACTAACGGAATATTCTGTTTCAATGTGAATACTCCCTCTCTAATGTACCTATGGTTAGTTACGGGATTTATGTTCATTCAGTTGCTTAACAGAGAGCTAGCCCGTATATCCTTATCTTTGGGCACTTGAAGGACAGGACTTGGGTAAAGCAGACAAGCAGGTGGGAGCAAGGAAAGGGCACTGGCCAGGAAGTGAATAGGTCTTGCTTGAATCCAGCTCCACCACCTTTGAGCCAAAGATCTGTGACCAAGTCAGCATATCTTTCTGGGCCTCAATTTCCTCACCTGTAATAATGTCACATAAAGAAACTACAAGCATCAAAGGTAATCATCCATGCAGACAACTGGCAAACTGTAAAATGCTAGACAAAGCTGATAATTAATAATAACCATATGTAAAACAGGGAGGCAGTGGGAGCTTGATGTACGATGCAGGGCACCCAAGCCGGTGTTCTGTGATGACTTGGAGGGATGGAGTGGGGAGAAGGGTGAGAGGGAGCTTCAGGCTGGAGAGGACACATGTATATCTGTGGCTGATTCATACTGATGCATGGCAACAACCATCACAATATTGCAAAGTAATTATTCTCCAATTAAAATAAATAATTTTTAATCATATAAAAATAAATTTCAAAATAATAACAATTAAAATGCCCTCTACTCCCCATTCCAAACCTAACAATGGACATGATCATCAGTAGCTCCATAATAGGAAAACCCCACATCAAAAAACATACTTTCTTCATTGAAGTATAGTTGACTTACAATGTTGTGTTAGATAAAAAGTGATTCTGTTATTTATATTTTTTGGAGAATTTTCCATTATAGATTACTGTGAGATACTGAATACTGTTCCCTATGCTATACAGCAAGTCCTTGTTGCTTATCTATTTTATGCATGATAATTCATATCTATTAATCCCAAACTCCTAATTTATTCTTCTCCTTACCTTTCCCTTTTGGTGACCATAAACTGGTTTTCTAAGTGTGTAAGTCTTTTCCTGTTTTGTAAATAAGATGAGTTTTTGGTAAAATTATATGCTAATCTCTCCTGTGGAGTTCACTTTTGAACTAACGGAATATTCTGTTTCAATGTGAATACTCCCTCTCTAATGTACCTATGGTTAGTTACGGATTTATGTTCATTCAGTTGCTTAACAGAGAGCTAGCCCGTATATCCTTATCTTTGGGCACTTGAAGGACAGGACTTGGGTAAAGCAGACAAGCAGGTGGGAGCAAGGAAAGGGCACTGGCCAGGAAGTGAATAGGTCTTGCTTGAATCCAGCTCCACCACCTTTGAGCCAAAGATCTGTGACCAAGTCAGCATATCTTTCTGGGCCTCAATTTCCTCACCTGTAATAATGTCACATAAAGAAACTACAAGCATCAAAGGTAATCATCCATGCAGACAACTGGCAAACTGTAAAATGCTAGACAAAGCTGATAATTAATAATAACCATATGTAAAACAGGGAGGCAGTGGGAGCTTGATGTACGATGCAGGGCACCCAAGCCGGTGTTCTGTGATGACTTGGAGGGATGGAGTGGGGAGAAGGGTGAGAGGGAGCTTCAGGCTGGAGAGGACACATGTATATCTGTGGCTGATTCATACTGATGCATGGCAACAACCATCACAATATTGCAAAGTAATTATTCTCCAATTAAAATAAATAATTTTTAATCATATAAAAATAAATTTCAAAATAATAACAATTAAAATGCCCTCTACTCCCCATTCCAAACCTAACAATGGACATGATCATCAGTAGCTCCATAATAGGAAAACCCCACATCAAAAAACATACTTTCTTCATTGAAGTATAGTTGACTTACAATGTTGTGTTAGATAAAAAGTGATTCTGTTATTTATATTTTTTGGAGAATTTTCCATTATAGATTACTGTGAGATACTGAATACTGTTCCCTATGCTATACAGCAAGTCCTTGTTGCTTATCTATTTTATGCATGATAATTCATATCTATTAATCCCAAACTCCTAATTTATTCTTCTCCTTACCTTTCCCTTTTGGTGACCATAAACTGGTTTTCTAAGTGTGTAAGTCTTTTCCTGTTTTGTAAATAAGTTTATTTGTATTATTTTTTCAATTCCACATATGAGTGATATCATATGGTATTTGTCTTTCTTCGCCTAACTTACTTCACTTAGTATGATCACCTCTTGGTCCATCAAAGAACATCTGGGTTGCAGCTAACTTGGAGTCTCGGGTGCCAAGGGCACGTTATGGGAATGAAACATAGTTTTACCCCAGACTGACTGTGTTCAGAAAATCCCAGGGGGGTCAGTGAACTTCACTCTGTCAGGATCTATATCAAATTCAATCCTGTAGAATATGTTGAGAATAACTCATTCAATTAACTGACCCAAAAATACTGATCCTTTAAGGTCCAGTTTCATTACTTCTTCCATAACCTGCCCCTAAATCTCTTCAAATGGAATTAATCTCTCCCTAGTCTGTGTCCCAAATATAGGTGGCACCCCTCTAGTAATGGCACTCATTCTCATTTTGTTTATCTTAGAATTTGTGTGTGCATGTATGTGTATGTCTGTGAGTACTTGCATGTATGCACATGTTTTGTGTACTGCCTCACTCATAAGAATCTGCAAGCAATGCAGGAGACATAAGAGATGAAGGTTCAATCCCTGGGCCAGGAAGATCCCCTGGAGGAGGGCATGGCCACCCACTCCAGTATTCTCAACTGGAGAATCCCATGGACAGAGGAGCCTGGTGGGCTACAGTTCACGGGGCACAAAGAGTCAGATGCGACTGAGCCACTAACACTTTCACTTCACTGAGCCTCACTTGCAAGAGTATAATCTAATCTAAGCTCCTGAGGTCAGGAAGCACCACTGTACGTCTTCAGAGTGTATATAGCACGTTGCCTTACACACAGTAGCTGCAACAAGCACCGCGGATTGTTCAAGGGAATAAAAATTATGCATTTACTGTTAAGAGGAGTCTTTCCTTTTTCCTATGCTCTGTCTCCTTCACACTTTAAGGTCTTCCCCTCCTTATTGAATCCTGTGATTCAGGAAGTAAGTCCAGCGAATTGCAGCTGACGATAGGCATATTTTTGGAAAAACAGAAAGATCAGTATGTAGCATAGAAAGCATGATCACTGTTCCTGAAGAAAAGTGGTCAGTGATCTCGGATCTGAGAGTGGGGATTCTCATTCTGGATGGAGTTGGGCATAGCTGTAGTGTGAAACCCCTCAAAGGAGGTCAGTGTACTTGAATTATCATAAACCTCCACCCCAACTGGGACCTAAGTCTATCCAGGATGGTGCTGTCCAATACAGGATCCACGAGCCACATGTGCCTATCTGAGCACACGACATGTGTGGAGATTGAACTGAGGTATACTGTAGATACAAAACACACCGGATCTTAAAGACTTAGTACAAGATGCTAAAAATAATATAAAACATCTCTAGGAATTTTTATATTGATTGCATGTTGAAATGAAAATATTTTTGATACACTGGCTTAAATAAAATATATTATTAAAGTTAATTCATCTTTTTCTTTTGTAATGTGGCTACTAGAAAATTGAGAATTACAATATGTGGCTTGCATTATTTTTCCATTGGACAGCACTAAAATTGGAACCCCTAGAAAATAATCTATCCTTAAAACAATCTAAATGCTAATAACTAGCATTTTCACCATCTCCTCTTAAACCCAACATGACCTTCCAAACTAGAGGACTATGACACAAAGCAGTAAAGCAAGACTACATTTTCATCTCCAAAATACCAGAGTCTGTATCCAAGCTGGGAACCGGAGTTCCAGACCAACACCTTCCAAGCAGAGAAGAGACATATAACATTTTTCAAAAGTTGCAAGTAAATAAGAAAACGCATTCTTGAAGTTCCTGAACAATGAAACCTCAATATTTACCAACTCGTGCTGACAAGATAAAGCTTTGCATGAGATAGCACAGAGCTTGCATCCTAACAATTGTTTGTTGAATCAAATTGAATTTGGAAGAGGTTGTCTAATTGGATTTGATCTCTTTTTAAACTGAATTCAATGAACCAGGGTATGTCCATATACAACCCTAAAGCTCTCCACTGGGTCTATTAACATGTATTCAGGAAGGATACTGTGCTCTCTTGGCCCTTTATACAGCAACTACTGGATGCCTGCTAGAGCACTAGCTGCTTCAGGGCAGAAATGGGCATAAGTGTGACCTTCATTGGAATAAATACCTTCTTATCCTCCTGTTTCACCTAAGGTAGGCAAGCGCCTATGCATGGGCCCTGGGGACAGCAACGTAAACGAGCTTCCAACTACTGTACACACACCTGTGGTCATTAAGTTTTATCATCCATAAAGATTTGGGCTCCATGTATCAGGCACAGATAGCATCTGAAATTGGAGCATTAAAAAGAGACTTTAAGAACTAGAAAGGACTCATTAACTAGGTGGGAGGAACCGTTTCACAGTGTACACACACTTCAAATCATCATGTTGTATATTTTAAATGATCTTACAATGGTTTTTGTCAATTATACCTCAATAAAAAGGAGAGAAATGGGAAGAGCTGATTTTCAAGCACAAGGGAAGGTAAATACTAATATAAGAGCCCTGTTCGACTGCACATAATTCCACTTAAAACATGAAAAGCCCAAACCGATATCAACAGGCCTATTCATTTCATTCAGTGAAATACAAAGAGGAAAATATTCAACCCAGGCCTTTGGCATTGTGAAAACAGACTATATGCAGTTGATGGATCGATCGCACCATCTCCTCTTAAACCCAACATGACCTTCCAAACTAGAGGACTATGACACAAAGCAGTAAAGCAAGACTACATTTTCATCTCCAAAATACCAGAGTCTGTATCCAAGCTGGGAACCGGAGTTCCAGACCAACACCTTCCAAGCAGAGAAGAGACATATAACATTTTTCAAAAGTTGCAAGTAAATAAGAAAACGCATTCTTGAAGTTCCTGAACAATGAAACCTCAATATTTACCAACTCGTGCTGACAAGATAAAGCTTTGCATGAGATAGCACAGAGCTTGCATCCTAACAATTGTTTGTTGAATCAAATTGAATTTGGAAGAGGTTGTCTAATTGGATTTGATCTCTTTTTAAACTGAATTCAATGAACCAGGGTATGTCCATATACAACCCTAAAGCTCTCCACTGGGTCTATTAACATGTATTCAGGAAGGATACTGTGCTCTCTTGGCCCTTTATACAGCAACTACTGGATGCCTGCTAGAGCACTAGCTGCTTCAGGGCAGAAATGGGCATAAGTGTGACCTTCATTGGAATAAATACCTTCTTATCCTCCTGTTTCACCTAAGGTAGGCAAGCGCCTATGCATGGGCCCTGGGGACAGCAACGTAAACGAGCTTCCAACTACTGTACACACACCTGTGGTCATTAAGTTTTATCATCCATAAAGATTTGGGCTCCATGTATCAGGCACAGATAGCATCTGAAATTGGAGCATTAAAAAGAGACTTTAAGAACTAGAAAGGACTCATTAACTAGGTGGGAGGAACCGTTTCACAGTGTACACACACTTCAAATCATCATGTTGTATATTTTAAATGATCTTACAATGGTTTTTGTCAATTATACCTCAATAAAAAGGAGAGAAATGGGAAGAGCTGATTTTCAAGCACAAGGGAAGGTAAATACTAATATAAGAGCCCTGTTCGACTGCACATAATTCCACTTAAAACATGAAAAGCCCAAACCGATATCAACAGGCCTATTCATTTCATTCAGTGAAATACAAAGAGGAAAATATTCAACCCAGGCCTTTGGCATTGTGAAAACAGACTATATGCAGTTGATGGATCGATCGGTTTTCAATAGGCTGTGGGCACACCCTGTAGGCACAGACTTGGTCTGTGACTGTTGCCTGAGATGAACAGTCCGATCAGATACAGTAAGGCAAGATGGTCACAGTGCCCAGGAAGCCCTGTTCAAACTTTACCCAGATAAGGACAGTCTCACACTGGGCTATTTTGAATGAGACCCAAATCTACGTATGTATTTTCCTGGTCTTTTTTATCACCTCCTTGTGTACTATTGAGCAGGTTTTGAGGAGACAAGCCACTATTACAATGTTGTCAGGGCCCTTCTCGTTTTCTAGTTCAAATCCTTGTTCATGCTGTTTGCTAAGTGCTTGTTCCCTGTGACAGCTTTCAGCTCAACAGAACGCACTGAATGCCGCATTCCAAACCGCTCTGTCCTGCTGGGCTCCGAGTGAAACAAGCTCTTCAAACTCCAGCATGTGAACTTTTCACAAGGAACAATCTCCCTCAGACAATTCCATTCAGAGATACTATCCGTGAAACTGGGACTCGGGGAAGGGGTGACATCACAGGCCTCCCCCTCTGGCTGGGGTCATGACCACCAAAGTTGTATGTGAGAGGCTCCCACGTGGTGTGGCACATGATTTTCTTAACAATCCAACATTCTCCCAACTTTCCCAGAAGCTTGCAATTTAAGATAGTCACACTTAAACACAACATTGAAGACTGGTGTCCAGAAAGCCTGGGATTTCAAGAAGGAAAAAACGAGAAAGTTGCAGCCCAAGTCTCTATTAGGGAGATGAGCGGAAATGCGAGACGCCCTCTATAATATGTGCCATATGTGGGGGCTCGGGGCCATGTAGTAGGAATCCTAGAAACACAAAGGATTATATCCAACCAAGAGGCTGGACAAAGAAACAAAAAAAAAAAGGAAGAAAGGAAGGGGGAAAAGACAAGAAAAAGGTGAGAAAATGTTAGTTGAAATGTCCAAAGCCCAGGCTTGGAGATGAGAGCTCTGACAACACTTACTGCACTCAGGTGGTGAGCCAGCTTGCCAGCAGTGAGACAGGAGGGCAAGCACATGGCTGGAGGTGATGGAACGTGGGCTTGTTTTCAGAAAGACCTGCCTAGCAGCTCCCGAAGACGAGGAGAGCAGTGCATGCCTTCAGGGCGGTTTCTAGTCCTGTTCTCACCAGAGCTGGGCCACGTGGACTTCCAGTTGCCCCTTCATTACTAGTCCAGTGAGTCTATGAACTCCCTTCTCTGCGTAACATCCCCTGCAGGGTGCACTATCTTTGAGAAAGGAAACTTCTGAAATAAGGAGGTGCTTGACTGTTATTGCCCCTTAAACATTCAAAATTGCTTTGACTTCTTGACCTCCTAAGGAAGGCGGTGCCAAAAGAGAGTGAGAGACAAGCTGTCCTGTGCATATACATTCCCATCTTATATGTAGCCACACCATCACTACCCAGTGAGTGAGGCTTGAAATTGTTTCAACTTGTCCTGATGTTAAGGAACTCACAGAGCTCAGCTGGTCAGACACTAGATAATGGAAATGAGACTCTCAGGGAAAGAAGGTCATCACTAATGCTGCTGATTGAATTAAATCAGAGATCAGAAAGTGCCAGAGCTTGCGTAGACCTTGAAGATCATCTAATACACCTAACTCCTTTATTTCATATAGCAAGCCCAAAAAAGAGAAAAAAAGGCTGACCTGTTCGAGTTATTAGGAAAGTTCAGACTTAAGCCAGGATCTTGTGCTTACCACTGAAGCCTAAAACAGTTATTTTATGAGAAAGAACACTGGTAACTTTTATATGGTCCAGAAAGCCTGGGATTTCAAGAAGGAAAAACGAGAAAGTTGCAGCCCAAGTCTCTATTAGGGAGATGGCGAAATGCGAGCGCCTCTATAATATGTGCCATATGTGGGGGCTCGGGGCCATGTAGTAGGAATCCTAGAAACACAAAGGATTATATCCAACCAAGAGGCTGGACAAAGAAACAAAAAAAAAAAGGAAGAAAGGAAGGGGGAAAAGACAAGAAAAAGGTGAGAAAATGTTAGTTGAAATGTCCAAAGCCCAGGCTTGGAGATGAGAGCTCTGACAACACTTACTGCACTCAGGTGGTGAGCCAGCTTGCCAGCAGTGAGACAGGAGGGCAAGCACATGGCTGGAGGTGATGGAACGTGGGCTTGTTTTCAGAAAGACCTGCCTAGCAGCTCCCGAAGACGAGGAGAGCAGTGCATGCCTTCAGGGCGGTTTCTAGTCCTGTTCTCACCAGAGCTGGGCCACGTGGACTTCCAGTTGCCCCTTCATTACTAGTCCAGTGAGTCTATGAACTCCCTTCTCTGCGTAACATCCCCTGCAGGGTGCACTATCTTTGAGAAAGGAAACTTCTGAAATAAGGAGGTGCTTGACTGTTATTGCCCCTTAAACATTCAAAATTGCTTTGACTTCTTGACCTCCTAAGGAAGGCGGTGCCAAAAGAGAGTGAGAGACAAGCTGTCCTGTGCATATACATTCCCATCTTATATGTAGCCACACCATCACTACCCAGTGAGTGAGGCTTGAAATTGTTTCAACTTGTCCTGATGTTAAGGAACTCACAGAGCTCAGCTGGTCAGACACTAGATAATGGAAATGAGACTCTCAGGGAAAGAAGGTCATCACTAATGCTGCTGATTGAATTAAATCAGAGATCAGAAAGTGCCAGAGCTTGCGTAGACCTTGAAGATCATCTAATACACCTAACTCCTTTATTTCATATAGCAAGCCCAAAAAAGAGAAAAAAAGGCTGACCTGTTCGAGTTATTAGGAAAGTTCAGACTTAAGCCAGGATCTTGTGTGCTTACCACTGAAGCCTAAAACAGTATCATCATTTGTACAAATGAGAAAGAACACTGGTAACTTTTTATATGCCTGACTTCTTCAAGGAAACACATTTAATAATGCCTGATAGAATAAAACCACTCCTCCAAAGCTTTGTTTTGAGATTTTCTTTCCACACGTAATTTGATAACAAAAATTATTCTTTAATTTTAAAAAGTATGGTGTAATATGGACTATGCTTTTTCAGCGCACACGTGCAGTACTGCAGTCTCTCCCCACCCCCAACACAGAAGAGAGCCTCTTGGGATGAACTTGGTGGCTTACAGTCTCATGGGGCAGACACAAATGAACAAACACAACGGTAAGTCCAAAGCAGGGACTTTGGGGAGGGGCATTTAATCCTAACTTGGAAGGGCAAGGAAGGTAGCCCCCCCAAAATGGTAAGCCTGAGGTGAGCTTTGAAGACTGAGCTGGAGTGAAACAGACAAAAACGGACCTGAGGGCAGGGCATCAGAGGTCAAGGAAGCAACATGGTACAAGGGCCCAGAGCCCAGAGAGGATCAAAAGTTCAGGAAACTTTAAGTGGTCCAGTTTGGCTGGTGGCCGGAGTGCAATGGTGGTGGCAGGAGGTGACTCAGTTCCCTGAACACATAACTCCAACAGCTTCTCCAAACAAACGTGGCCAGATCAGAGAGGCTCAACAACAGTCCAAGCTTCCTAGATCCACTTGATCATCAACATATTCATTAAAAGGCTGAATGCACTATAATTAAGGAAAGTCCAGCAAAATGAGCAATGGACTGGAAGCTGCTAGGGCGTAGCAATCTCACCAGTAAGTCACTGTGGCCCTCCCTGGTGAGGTCAGTTGTCCCACTTGTAAACTGAGTAGTTAACCCTGCCCCTGATGATCTTTAAGGTCTCTCTTGGCTCTAAATTTGGGAAGAATCCCAGTATGAAATGCTACTGGAAGATGTCGGTAAACCTCCTGATTAATTAACAACCAATCCTCTCCTGACCTCTACTCCATCATCAGTTCACAAAAGGCAAAGTGATCTAAGTGCCATGTTTCCTAACTGTTTGTAATTTTGATTAGTCGCTGCCAGAAAGAACCTAAAACAGTATCATCATTTGTACAAATGAGAAAGAACACTGGTAACTTTTATATGCCTGACTTCTTCAAGGAAACACATTTAATAATGCCTGATAGAATAAAACCACTCCTCCAAAGCTTTGTTTTGAGATTTTCTTTCCACACGTAATTTGATAACAAAAATTATTCTTTAATTTTAAAAAGTATGGTGTAATATGGACTATGCTTTTTCAGCGCACACGTGCAGTACTGCAGTCTCTCCCCACCCCCAACACAGAAGAGAGCCTCTTGGGATGAACTTGGTGGCTTACAGTCTCATGGGGCAGACACAAATGAACAAACACAACGGTAAGTCCAAAGCAGGGACTTTGGGGAGGGGCATTTAATCCTAACTTGGAAGGGCAAGGAAGGTAGCCCCCCCAAAATGGTAAGCCTGAGGTGAGCTTTGAAGACTGAGCTGGAGTGAAACAGACAAAAACGGACCTGAGGGCAGGGCATCAGAGGTCAAGGAAGCAACATGGTACAAGGGCCCAGAGCCCAGAGAGGATCAAAAGTTCAGGAAACTTTAAGTGGTCCAGTTTGGCTGGTGGCCGGAGTGCAATGGTGGTGGCAGGAGGTGACTCAGTTCCCTGAACACATAACTCCAACAGCTTCTCCAAACAAACGTGGCCAGATCAGAGAGGCTCAACAACAGTCCAAGCTTCCTAGATCCACTTGATCATCAACATATTCATTAAAAGGCTGAATGCACTATAATTAAGGAAAGTCCAGCAAAATGAGCAATGGACTGGAAGCTGCTAGGGCGTAGCAATCTCACCAGTAAGTCACTGTGGCCCTCCCTGGTGAGGTCAGTTGTCCCACTTGTAAACTGAGTAGTTAACCCTGCCCCTGATGATCTTTAAGGTCTCTCTTGGCTCTAAATTTGGGAAGAATCCCAGTATGAAATGCTACTGGAAGATGTCGGTAAACCTCCTGATTAATTAACAACCAATCCTCTCCTGACCTCTACTCCATCATCAGTTCACAAAAGGCAAAGTGATCTAAGTGCCATGTTTCCTAACTGTTTGTAATTTTGATTAGGAAGCAGTAATCTAATGAATAAAATACTCAGCTAGAGGTTAGCCTTCTCTCAGCCTCCGTTGAAAGGACCAAAATGAGGAAACATCAGTTAATAACCTTTTTCCTCCGTCCCCTCATCTGTGCTCCTAGAAGAAAAATGTATGTAATATGCAAGGTCATGATAAAGAGAATAGGTACAAATGCGAGATTCACTTTAAGCCTGCACACCAAGTTCGCCAGCAATGATCAGTTTAAAATGAGCCCACTGTGAAGGGTGGGACGGGGAGACAGGAGGGAAGTTCAAGAGGGAAGGGGCAGATTATACCTATGACTGACTCATGTTGATGTTTGGCAGAAAACAATGGAGTGGGGCTTCCCCTGGTGGTCCAGTGGGTAAGGACACCGCCTTGCAGTGCAAGGGGCGCGGGTTCGAGCCCTGGCCTGGGAAGATCCCACGTGCCGCGGAGCAGCTGGACTGATGTGTCCAATCACCGAGCCGGAGCTCTGGAGCGCATGCGCCCAGAGCCGGCGCTCTGCAGCGACAGACGCCACTGCGATGGGAGGCCCACAGGAGCCAAAGAACAAAGACGGATGAAAACAGAGAAATGAAAGACCAACAGAAGTGGCCCGCCCACTCCTCTCCTTCCCCAACCCGACCCCCGCCCAAAAAATAAATAAATCTTTAGAAAAAAAAAAAGAAAAGAAAATAATGGAATGCTGTAAAGCAATTATTCTTGAATTAAAAAAATAATTTCTATAAAAAATGAGCCCCTAGAGTCAGTCACAAATCTCACAATGGGGTCACTGGAGTTTCAGACTTCACTGTGCACCATGACTACCGAGGTCACTGAGACTAATTCACCTGGAGGGGGTTTCTTACATCATATATCATATATACTATATATTTATTATATCATGCATATTTATCATATATGTCATATGTAGCTATAGTGTATAGTATAATAATTCTATTACATATTGTACATATTATATTTATTGTAATATGTAACAATATTGATATATATTTCATATGGTATAGGAGATATATTTATTATATTATGCAATATATATATTATGTGCATATTACAGATATATATATATATATAATCCTCTACTCCATCATCAGTTCACAAAAGGCAAAGTGATCTAAGTGCCATGTTTCCTAACTGTTTGTAATTTTGATTAGGAAGCAGTAATCTAATGAATAAAATACTCAGCTAGAGGTTAGCCTTCTCTCAGCCTCCGTTGAAAGGACCAAAATGAGGAAACATCAGTTAATAACCTTTTTCCTCCGTCCCCTCATCTGTGCTCCTAGAAGAAAAATGTATGTAATATGCAAGGTCATGATAAAGAGAATAGGTACAAATGCGAGATTCACTTTAAGCCTGCACACCAAGTTCGCCAGCAATGATCAGTTTAAAATGAGCCCACTGTGAAGGGTGGGACGGGGAGACAGGAGGGAAGTTCAAGAGGGAAGGGGCAGATTATACCTATGACTGACTCATGTTGATGTTTGGCAGAAAACAATGGAGTGGGGCTTCCCCTGGTGGTCCAGTGGGTAAGGACACCGCCTTGCAGTGCAAGGGGCGCGGGTTCGAGCCCTGGCCTGGGAAGATCCCACGTGCCGCGGAGCAGCTGGACTGATGTGTCCAATCACCGAGCCGGAGCTCTGGAGCGCATGCGCCCAGAGCCGGCGCTCTGCAGCGACAGACGCCACTGCGATGGGAGGCCCACAGGAGCCAAAGAACAAAGACGGATGAAAACAGAGAAATGAAAGACCAACAGAAGTGGCCCGCCCACTCCTCTCCTTCCCACCCCGACCCCCGCCCAAAAAATAAATAAATCTTTAGAAAAAAAAAAAGAAAAGAAAATAATGGAATGCTGTAAAGCAATTATTCTTGAATTAAAAAAATAATTTCTATAAAAAATGAGCCCCTAGAGTCAGTCACAAATCTCACAATGGGGTCACTGGAGTTTCAGACTTCACTGTGCACCATGACTACCGAGGTCACTGAGACTAATTCACCTGGAGGGGGTTTCTTACATCATATATCATATATACTATATATTTATTATATCATGCATATTTATCATATATGTCATATGTAGCTATAGTGTATAGTATAATAATTCTATTACATATTGTACATATTATATTTATTGTAATATGTAACAAATATGTGATATATATTTCATATGGTATAGGAGATATATTTATTATATTATGCAATATATATATTATGTGCATATTACAGAATATATTATATATTTTATAATATAATGTATACTGAGATATTAAATATATAAATAAAAAGATATAAATAATATAACATAATATATTATATATATATATTATAATTATTACACAATAGTAGTTAATAAGCAACTCAGTGGATTCTCAAGGGAGGTGGTCATGGGACTGACCACACTTTGCAAAATGCTGAATCTAATAGTCAAGAAAGGCTCCAGGGGAGAGTCATCTAGAAATTAAGAGCATGGCTTCAGGTGCCTTTCCTGGGCGGCAGATAAACAGAAAGAGAGGAGAGTACCTCTAACTGCTCTGGATGAGGACTTACTCATCCACCAATTCAATGAATATTTATTGTGTGCCCACAGATCAGGCACTGTTAGGCTCTGGGGATTACAGAAGGAAACAGGACAAATGAGGTCCCCACCCTCGTCCTGCCGTGCCCTCTTGCAGCTCTCTGTAGCTCCCTGTTAAAACTGCTGTGGTGACTCGGTCAGCTTCACAGCCCCAACTGCCCCAGCGATTCCTTGAAGGAGGGCACTCCAACACAATAAGCAGAAGAATGATAAAAGGCAAGGCTATTTGGTTTCTTCAAGACTAGCCCTCCAAGAGATTCTGCACCTGGAACTCAAGGCTTTCTCAGCCTAGAAGCAGTGCAGAACACACACAGTCTGAAGTGTGGGAGGGCGCAGGTGAGCCAAGGTTTCCCAGAGGAAGCCCTGACAAGTAAGCATCTCCACAATTGTGGTTAACCAAATGGCGACTTCCCCAGGAAAGAGTGTCCCACAGGGCTAGCCTGGTTACCCCTGGCTCCAGTGTCTTACTGCCGCATCGGCAGCCATCCTGCCAGACCCATCAGCCTAAAGCACAGATTGAGGGGTGTCACCCCTGCGCCAGGACAGAGCCTAAAGCACTGGGCCAAGCATTTGAGACCCTCTGCACTTTGGGCCCTACCTCCCCTGCCTCGACCTACCTAGCACTGTGGTCCCCTAACCCACAGTTTACTGTAAAGTAAAACAGTTTACTGTTTTTCTCCTTCTCAACCTTTGTTCTATTCTTCCCCCGCTAGGATCATTAATATTATGTGCATATTACAGAATATATTATATATTTTATAATATAATGTATACTGAGATATTAAATATATAAATAAAAGATATAAATAATATAACATAATATATTATATATATATATTATAATTATTACACAATAGTAGTTAATAAGCAACTCAGTGGATTCTCAAGGGAGGTGGTCATGGGACTGACCACACTTTGCAAAATGCTGAATCTAATAGTCAAGAAAGGCTCCAGGGGAGAGTCATCTAGAAATTAAGAGCATGGCTTCAGGTGCCTTTCCTGGGCGGCAGATAAACAGAAAGAGAGGAGAGTACCTCTAACTGCTCTGGATGAGGACTTACTCATCCACCAATTCAATGAATATTTATTGTGTGCCCACAGATCAGGCACTGTTAGGCTCTGGGGATTACAGAAGGAAACAGGACAAATGAGGTCCCCACCCTCGTCCTGCCGTGCCCTCTTGCAGCTCTCTGTAGCTCCCTGTTAAAACTGCTGTGGTGACTCGGTCAGCTTCACAGCCCCAACTGCCCCAGCGATTCCTTGAAGGAGGGCACTCCAACACAATAAGCAGAAGAATGATAAAAGGCAAGGCTATTTGGTTTCTTCAAGACTAGCCCTCCAAGAGATTCTGCACCTGGAACTCAAGGCTTTCTCAGCCTAGAAGCAGTGCAGAACACACACAGTCTGAAGTGTGGGAGGGCGCAGGTGAGCCAAGGTTTCCCAGAGGAAGCCCTGACAAGTAAGCATCTCCACAATTGTGGTTAACCAAATGGCGACTTCCCCAGGAAAGAGTGTCCCACAGGGCTAGCCTGGTTACCCCTGGCTCCAGTGTCTTACTGCCGCATCGGCAGCCATCCTGCCAGACCCATCAGCCTAAAGCACAGATTGAGGGGTGTCACCCCTGCGCCAGGACAGAGCCTAAAGCACTGGGCCAAGCATTTGAGACCCTCTGCACTTTGGGCCCTACCTCCCCTGCCTCGACCTACCTAGCACTGTGGTCCCCTAACCCACAGTTTACTGTAAAGTAAAACAGTTTACTGTTTTTCTCCTTCTCAACCTTTGTTCTATTCTTCCCCCGCTAGGATCACCTGGGCCCTCCCTTCCTCTCTGTTGTTCTAGGCACCTGTTCAAAAGAAGCTGTGACCCCCTGTAATTCCTCTGCACAGCGCTTTGGTGCTTAGCATACAATTAGAAGTGCTTTCCGGACCATATATAAAAGTATATCCAAAATGTACTTTTTCAGGATCAGGACTGTTTCATTTTTTTTTACTTTTGGCCTCTTTTATTGGTGTTTTATATTTATTTTCATCCATCTTTTACTCTTTGACCTTTGTGGGCCTCCCATTGCAGTGGCCTCTCTCGTCGCAGAGCACCGGCTCTGGGCGCATGCGCTTCATGGACACACCCGTCCAGCCGTTCCGCCGCATATGCGGAATCTTCCCGGGCCAAGAATCGAATCCGTGTCCTTGCACTGCAAGGCGGTCTCTTTACCTACTGGACCACCAGGGTAGCCCAAGATTGTTTCTAAATATGTTTTGAAACATCCCTTCTCAGGACCTAGCACACTGCCTCCGTCTGTATTTGTGGACTACCTCCATAACAAGATTTTATTCTACTAGGGAACTCACTTTATTTTGTTGTATTATTTCAACACACTGGTCAATTACAGATCTATCCTGAAGGTCACACTAATGAAACAGAAACTTTGATAAGAACCTAAAGATATTACTTATCGGGCTTTCCCTGGTGGTCCAGTGGGTAGGGACACGGCCTTGCAGTGCAAGGGACACCGGTTCGATCCCTGGCCTGGGAGGATCCCACGTGCCACTGAGCAGCTGAACCGATGAGTCCAATTGCTGAGCCCGCACTCTGGAGTGCATGCGCCCAGAGCCGGTGCTCTTTGACGTGAGAGGCCACTGTGATGGGAGGCCTGCACAGGCCAAAGAACAAAGATGGAAATAAATGAAAGACCAATAGAAGTGGCCAAAAAAAGAGAAAAAGATATTACTTATCTATATATACTAGTTTGTGCACTGGTTTGGGGAGGGTTGGGGAGATGTGGACGTTGTAAAGTTCCCCCACCCCTTCTATAGCCTGACTTCTACCTCCTCCAGTCCCATCCCACCCAGTCTGCCCTCTCAACATTTCTGCCCCACCTCACCCTTCCTCAGAACCACTTTGGCCTTTTATTTTCAAATCCTTTCTATCTTTACCCACCTTCCCATATTCTTCCAGGCCAGAGAAGGTAGATCTTTGACTACTCCAGTTACAAGGTGCATCCCTCGGGCAATGTTAGGAATGACAAGACTGCCCTAAACTAACATCCAGAGTCATGATCCTGTACTCATGAGCTGTAACACCCTTTTAGTTAATACAAGAGCTGGGATATTTAGGCATGTTTTAACTATGAAACAGTAGTTTCCAGCTGAAACACAGATTTCTAAAGTGATGGGGTTTCTTTTTTCTGTTTTTGTTTTTTGCTTTTGCTTTTTCTAAAACATAGTGTAGTTTAATATATTACTGATTTTTATTTATAGAAAAGAGAGAATATTAATGCTTTATGTACCGAGCACTGTGCTAGATACTTGAAATATGAACTTTATCTTACCATCACAATGACTTTAGGAGACACACAGTTCCATTTTACAGATGAAAAACTGAGGTCCAAAGACATTAAGTGATTTGCCCCAAATCACGCAGTGTCTCTGTGGGATTAGGATTCTCCTGTTGATGTTTTTAATAGAAAGCTCGTGCTCTTTTAATTAAAAGAGGTTCCCTAGTGGTAAAGAACCTGCCTGGCAATGCAGGAGAGAGACATGGGTTCATTCCCTGAGGCCGGAAGATCCCCTGGAGGAGGGTACAGCAAGTCACTCCAGTATTCTTGCCTGAAGAATCCCGTGAACAGAGAAGCTTGGTGACTACAGTCCATAGGGTCGCGCAGAGTCAGACAGCACTCCATCGACTTAGCAGGCATGCACATACCCCTAAGTAAAACCCAGAAATTCATTCTACTTTGTCTTCCACTTCAAAACAGCGATCCTCAAAGAGATTTCACTTCAGGAAAAGGGACATGCTATATCCCTGAAAAAAGGAACACCACTGGGCCACCAGGAATGCCATCTTTGACCTCAGACTCTCAGTTGTTGGCTTAACTTTCCTAAAACAACATTAAATTGGTTCCATAGAAAGTTATTACCTGTCCAACCATCACAGCCCCTTAAAACTTTTTACCTAATATACAACAGTCTGCCCTCTCAACATTTCTGCCCCACCTCACCCTTCCTCAGAACCACTTTGGCCTTTTATTTTCAAATCCTTTCTATCTTTACCCACCTTCCCATATTCTTCCAGGCCAGAGAAGGTAGATCTTTGACTACTCCAGTTACAAGGTGCATCCCTCGGGCAATGTTAGGAATGACAAGACTGCCCTAAACTAACATCCAGAGTCATGATCCTGTACTCATGAGCTGTAACACCCTTTTAGTTAATACAAGAGCTGGGATATTTAGGCATGTTTTAACTATGAAACAGTAGTTTCCAGCTGAAACACAGATTTCTAAAGTGATGGGGTTTCTTTTTTCTGTTTTTGTTTTTTGCTTTTGCTTTTTCTAAAACATAGTGTAGTTTAATATATTACTGATTTTTATTTATAGAAAAGAGAGAATATTAATGCTTTATGTACCGAGCACTGTGCTAGATACTTGAAATATGAACTTTATCTTACCATCACAATGACTTTAGGAGACACACAGTTCCATTTTACAGATGAAAAACTGAGGTCCAAAGACATTAAGTGATTTGCCCCAAATCACGCAGTGTCTCTGTGGGATTAGGATTCTCCTGTTGATGTTTTTAATAGAAAGCTCGTGCTCTTTTAATTAAAAGAGGTTCCCTAGTGGTAAAGAACCTGCCTGGCAATGCAGGAGAGAGACATGGGTTCATTCCCTGAGGCCGGAAGATCCCCTGGAGGAGGGTACAGCAAGTCACTCCAGTATTCTTGCCTGAAGAATCCCGTGAACAGAGAAGCTTGGTGACTACAGTCCATAGGGTCGCGCAGAGTCAGACAGCACTCCATCGACTTAGCAGGCATGCACATACCCCTAAGTAAAACCCAGAAATTCATTCTACTTTGTCTTCCACTTCAAAACAGCGATCCTCAAAGAGATTTCACTTCAGGAAAAGGGACATGCTATATCCCTGAAAAAAGGAACACCACTGGGCCACCAGGAATGCCATCTTTGACCTCAGACTCTCAGTTGTTGGCTTAACTTTCCTAAAACAACATTAAATTGGTTCCATAGAAAGTTATTACCTGTCCAACCATCACAGCACTTTACCTCATTACATAATCATCAAAATGACTATTTTAAGAAAGATAACTCACAGCCTAATATGTACACCTTGTACAGTTGCTATCTAGAACTCAGGTGCATGGTGCATGGAGCAAAAACGGAATGTTCCAGATTTCACAAAGAGGTCAAGTTTTACAGTTTGATAAAACCTAATTGAACTGGCCAAAAAAAAAAAATAAAAAGTTAAAGCAAGCAGTCAACCAAACAGTAAAGGATAAGACTATCCTGTACCCAGGCAGACACCTGTTAGTCCTTCTAAGACTTTTAAATAAAGTCACATTTATTCATTCAACAAACATTTATTAAGCACCAGCGACTGTGCTTAGATGCCAAGGAATATTAAGTGCGAACAAGAGAAACCCGGCTCCCGCTTGATCTGCATTAAATGGTCTTGCTAGCTACTACATGGTACTTGTACTCTGCTAGTCGTATATTTTTGGAAAAGTCAGAGTCATACGGAGCCTCTTCTGAAATACTTTTCAAGTTTTGTTGTTTGTTTTGTTTTGTTTTGTTTTGTTTTTGCTTTTTTTGGGGGGGGGGGGTGTGGCAAACTGATAGAAATCTTTGTTTAACTTTGAGAAGAAAGAGATCGGCAGGAGGATCCTTCCGACGAGCACGTCGATAGCGCAGCAAAATGGCAGCTGGAGCCCCACGAGGCCATTTAGGCCCGGTTAGGCCATTCGGTTGCGCTTGGGGGTTGGGGAGTCTGTGTCACCATCGCCGCACTTGGCCGAGGTGCGCTTGCGGGACCCGCCACTGTCCAGGCGGAGGGCCAGTTCTTCACAGTCGAAGGGGCTCAAGTTATCCTGGAGGCAGCTACTTCTTCGGGGGCCGCCCTCGGACCCGTCGCTGGCGCGAGGCGGGTAGCCAGGCGCACCTGATCGCCGCTGATGCTGGCCATGGCGCCGCTGAGGCCGTGGAGGCGATGGCCTCGTGGACGGCTGCAGGTCGGCGGCGTCCACCGCGAGCCCGAGGGTGGGGGCCTGGACCCTGGCGGGGCTCCTCGCGATCCTCAAAGAGATTTCACTTCAGGAAAAGGGACATGATTCTTAAGAACAGATAACTCACTTAACTTTCCTAAAACAACATTAAATTGGTTCCATAGAAAGTTATTACCTGTCCAACCATCACAGCACTTTACCTCATTACATAATCATCAAAATGACTATTTTAAGAAAGATAACTCACAGCCTAATATGTACACCTTGTACAGTTGCTATCTAGAACTCAGGTGCATGGTGCATGGAGCAAAAACGGAATGTTCCAGATTTCACAAAGAGGTCAAGTTTTACAGTTTGATAAAACCTAATTGAACTGGCCAAAAAAAAAAAATAAAAAGTTAAAGCAAGCAGTCAACCAAACAGTAAAGGATAAGACTATCCTGTACCCAGGCAGACACCTGTTAGTCCTTCTAAGACTTTTAAATAAAGTCACATTTATTCATTCAACAAACATTTATTAAGCACCAGCGACTGTGCTTAGATGCCAAGGAATATTAAGTGCGAACAAGAGAAACCCGGCTCCCGCTTGATCTGCATTAAATGGTCTTGCTAGCTACTACATGGTACTTGTACTCTGCTAGTCGTATATTTTTGGAAAAGTCAGAGTCATACGGAGCCTCTTCTGAAATACTTTTCAAGTTTTGTTGTTTGTTTTGTTTTGTTTTGTTTTGTTTTTGCTTTTTTTGGGGGGGGGGGGTGTGGCAAACTGATAGAAATCTTTGTTTAACTTTGAGAAGAAAGAGATCGGCAGGAGGATCCTTCCGACGAGCACGTCGATAGCGCAGCAAAATGGCAGCTGGAGCCCCACGAGGCCATTTAGGCCCGGTTAGGCCATTCGGTTGCGCTTGGGGGTTGGGGAGTCTGTGTCACCATCGCCGCACTTGGCCGAGGTGCGCTTGCGGGACCCGCCACTGTCCAGGCGGAGGGCCAGTTCTTCACAGTCGAAGGGGCTCAAGTTATCCTGGAGGCAGCTACTTCTTCGGGGGCCACCCTCGGCCCCGTCGCTGGCTCGAGGCGGGGAGCCAGGCGCACCTGATCGCACGCTGATGCTGGCCATGGCGCCGCTGAGGCCGTGGAGGGCGATGGCCTCGTGGAACGGCTGCAGGTCGACGACGTCCACCGACGAGCCCGAGGCGGTGGCGGCGGCCTGGCTGGAGGCCTCTGGCGCTGGCTTCGGGGGCATCCTCGCGGCGCGAGGAGGCGGCGGGGGCGCGGGGGGCACCTTGCCACACAGGAAACTAATCAGATCTTCGCGGAGGATGGTGCTCCGGCCCTTCTTCACCCACTCCAGCACGTCTTTCATGCGACGCTGGTGGCCAACCTGGACGCCCAGGTCAAAACTTCGCTGGTGGGCATCGCCGCTCTCTTTGTAGAGGCTGGTCACAGCCATGGCTGCATGCTGGAAGGGGTCCCACAGGGAGAGTCCTGGCTGCTGGCGCCCCGCATCCTTGTAGAGCTGGGCCACGGCGGTGGCTGAGATCTGGAAGAGGTGCCACAGCTTCTGCTGCTCGCTCTTGAGCTTTGCCGTCTCGGGGGCCGCCTCCTCCTGGAGGTCGGGGGGCAGCTCCTCTTGCTGCTCCACCTCGGCCAGGCACTGACGCTCCCACTTGGAGAACCAGGGCTCCGCGACCTCGGCCTCGCCCTCCTTCGGCTGCCCCTCCATCCTTCTTCTGGCCGCTCCTCTCCACGACCGCCGCCGCCTCCGCGCCTACTCTCGCTTCTCCACCTCCACCTCACCTCCAGCTCCGAGCTCCGCGCCTTCTTCTGCGGCCGCCGCTGCAGCTGCCGCCGCCGCCGCCGCCGCCGCCGCCTTCTCGGTCCCCGCGAGCACTGCCACCGCCTCCTCCGCGTGCGCCGGCGGCCGGGAGCGCGGGCGGCGGGGCCCCGAGGCCAACAGTTCCGGCGCGCGCCGCCCGCGGCCCGGGTGCACGCCCCGCCCCGCCCCGCCCGGCCCCGCTACGGCGCGGCGAGAACTCCGCAGCCGCCGGCGCCGCCTCGCTGCCCCCTTCCGGCCCCGCGGGCCGCTCCTGCGGCCCCCCAGGGCGCCGCGGCCTCCCCGCCGCCGCCGCCGCCGCCGCGATCGCCGCCGCGGCCCCCACCCCCGCGCCCGCCGCGCCGGGACCTCGCAGGGGGGCCGGCTGGAGCGCTGCCTCCACGCGGCGCTTGCCTACTGCTTGGCCCCCTTTTCACACATTTTTGAGACTTGTCGGCTTCATCCAATGAGCTGATCAAATTTTACATCCTATGTTGCCAGAGAGGATTATGGGGCAACTTCATGGTGTCGATCACATCCAGGGCGCCGATCCGGGAAGGCCGGGGGTTAGAGTGGAAAGAGCATGGCCCGCGTGAAGAGGCAGGCGGTCGGTCGCCTGGCGGTGCCCTCCACGCAAGAGGTGCCCCAGGAGAAGGCTTTTCCGCGGGTCGAAGCCGGTCTGTTGTAAAGGGAAGGCAAAAATCACCTTAGGGAGTCACCGCCCCGCCCCTCCCCGCTTTTCCGGCCTCAGTTTCCCCCCAAGTGTCCAACCAGGTTGTGAGATTGGGTCTCCGGAGAAGCACCTGCAGTCGTGATGTAGAACTTTACCATTGCCCCTGTCAAGCACCTCTTCCAGGCTAGTTGCATGCTTAGCAAATTCTAAGAGTTACAGTCAGAAATGGCATTGATTTTTTCCCCTTCATAGTCTTTCAAGGTTTTCTTTTGTCATTAAAAAAAAAAAAAAAAAAATCGGTTGAGGGGTTTTCTGTGTGCTCTACATTCAACTACTGAAAACTCCAGGATGAAGAAGTGAGAGGTAAGAAAATAGGCAAATGAAAGCCCAAACGCGAGACTTTGTGCTCTAGTGTGTACATTTTAGTACCTTTTAAGGGGGGAGGGGGAGAGAATTTATCTAATTTACAACACTCCAAAAATTCTAGCTTAATGAAAGCACCGTAATAATACCAAAATTGAGCCAATACTGAAGTTTTTCCCCTTCGATTCGGTAACAAGCCCTTATAATGATGAAGTCCTTTTTTTCAGTTCAGGCAATTCCAGATCAAACTGTATATGTGTGTGTGTATATATGTGTATATATATATATATATATATATATATATACATATCGCATGAACTAAGAGTAACATCAAAAATGGAAAGAACTAACGTAACAACTTTTTTAATTTAGAAAAAAAAGTTATGCAATTTTGTCGTAGAATATCTGCTAAGTTTCCAGAAAGCCTTTCAAAGCTAAATATGCTTCATAATTCCCAAGTATGAAGATTAGTATATAAAAAATGATATACTCATTAAGCTTTATCATCTTCCTTAAAAGAAATACATGTTTCTAAGTTAACTATAAAAGAGAAGAAGAAGAGAGGACTGTGCCCTTTCTCTGCAAACCGGGCTTTTTCACGATTCATTAAACCCTTTTTCCATATGTGTAATTGGACTCTTCTCATTTACATAAACGAGGGATGAGGCAAAAGACCTAAGACAGCCCAAAGGGAGAAATACGTTTCTCATTCTCCTATGTTAAGAAAATGCTGTAGAAGAAAACTTCAAGAAGGAAGTCCTCCTCCCCACTGCACACCAGCACACGCCAGCCCTGAACTAGTTCATGGCCAAGGAGATAGCCAGTTTGCCAGACCTTTAAGACTGCCCTGTCTGTTCACCGTGCCTTAGAGTTATCAGAGGCACATGATTTGATTTTATTTTCTCTAGGTAAAACAGTTTGTACAGAAATGACGACAGTAGGGCAGCGTATTCCTATTTTCTTCCCTCATTTCTGATTAGGTTAAAAAGCAAGAAGAAAGACTGCACTGTCTTTGAAGGACCACACCCTCTGCTTGGGCTTGAGTTGTCTGGCTGGTATCCTCCATTCAGTTGGTTTCAGCACCTGATTAATTAGTTAATTAGTACTTAGAGCTGACTAGCCCCGGTCGGCAATTTTCCTGCCCTGCATGGTGAAATGTTGAATCCAGCATTGAAATTTCTGTGTCGCACGCCCTAATTATTATCACCCCACTACTTTTTAAACTATTGCACCAAATTATTATAATAGACAGAGCCAGACGACTGTGTGGGAATATGTTCTTTCTGAGAAATAATGGTAGATTTAATCAATATTTTTCACTGTTGCCCTTAACACATTTAAGTAAAACAATTGAATGGGAAAAATTCTAATTCAATTAGCCTCCAAGTCCTTCCATAGGGAAAATGATTTTATGAAAGACAATTCAGAAAAATCACATCAAAATCTTTTTGTAATGTTTTGTCAGTTCCTCAGATTGTAGAGTGTGTGCACAAGAATCCTATCTGAGGTTAGTTTTGTTCCTATATAAGTCTAAAATGTCAGAAAACTTTTAAAAAGAATAGAAAATGGAAATCAAACCAAGACGAACAAAAAAAAAATCATTAAACTAGCTGTAAAGAAATGATGTTATCTGTGTGTGTTTGGGATGGAGGTACTTTTGACGTTTAAAATACTGACATGGTTTAGGAATGAGTTTTCTATAGGAAAATTAGTCCTTGGCTACTGTCCTATTCTCCCATAAATTTGTTATCATGGCTAAGATGATCAACTAGGGAAAACTAGTTTTAGGAAATAAGTTAGGACACAAACCTAGTAGTCTAATTTTTGGCAGTTCTCAGTGTACCATTACCAAAAAGGGACCCAATGTGTCAATGATTTGCAATATTACTGGTAGCTATTTTCACCTGAAACAATCCTTATATATCAGGAGTGGGTTGCCTGTAATTGTAAGAGCTAAATGGTACACAAAACTGGATACACAACCACACAGATCAGTAAATGGGTCCGACTGAAAGCAAAAGTAAACACCAACCTTAGGAAATGAAAGAAGTTAAAAGATAAGTGTTAAGGACCTTATTCTTTTTGGAGAATAAAACAAGATTTAGTAGCTTTCCACTTAATTTAAATGAAAAGAATCACTACCTTACATATTGCAGTGATAATGTAATGGGGAAAGAAAACAAAAAAGTCTTTGTACAAATGACACCTCCTATAGTTGTTGTGAAGAAACTTTTCCCCTTGGTATCTGCTAACAAATTCTAATTAATGCTGCACATTCCTTTACTGAAATCATTTAATGCGTAACAAGGGGGGTAAAAAGAAATGCTGAATGCTCGTGATTGCCCTGTTAGAATTATGGGAGTGAAAGCCTGGGGCCCCAAACTTACTGTCTATTAAAGCCAAGCTTTGAAAAAGAAATGCAACCTACAAAAGCTGTCAATCTCCCTTGCCCCTAAAGCCTGGGTTCACATGGATTCAAGTGACAGCCCTCCTCCCCCATGCACAATACATCAATCTGTCTCTCCCACAAGCACCCACAGCCCATTGTGCTGGCCGCAGGTGCCTATTATGGCACCCATGGCTGCCTCCCACAGCTCCGCCCCTGAGAAACAGGAACTGCAGACAATGGAGCCCTGTGGGAAGACAGAGGTGGGTGTTGGGAGGGATAACAGACAGATGGTAAAGGGTATAGGGTAGTAAGGTAGTTTCAAAACAAATGTCAAACATTCAGAATTACTGCTTTCGCATGTCTCCCCTTTTGAATTGCCTTTGCTTCAATCACCATCTGCCATAATTATAAAAACACGTACCTGTTATAATGAATATTTGCTCCCCTTTTTGGGTGGCTGTGGAGGCGATGACCTTCAGTGCTCTACTGTTCAGCCCTCTAGGTTTCTCAAGGTCACAGACTGAGGAGAGGCACAGTTAAGTGACACCACTCGACCATGGAGGGGAAAGAAAGACTGTTTCCAATTTTTTGGCAAGGTTTGTCATTTCCCTTTGAGCTTAGTTTTGGGCTCCTTAAGGGGTAAGGGTTATAAAAGCCTGTTACTTTGGGTAATAAATTTGTGAAGTCAAAGTACTGTAAGTCTTCTTACGAATGTCAAATCAGGCAAGTGAACATTCTTAGGCCATTTCTTTTCCGGCAAGGAGTCACATAAAAGGAGATGAGGTGGATTTAATAACAAAAGTACTGAATGTTTCTGACTAAGTCTCTTTTCCTATTTCCAAGCATGTTAACAAAAATAAATAAAATCATTTTTAAAATTACTGAGTACTACTCCCATCAAGCAGCACTATCAGAAAAAGTACAGTTGAAAGATTCCATGTCATAACATGTCGCCTGTCTTTGGTGCTTTTAACCTTCTGAGTTATGGACTAATTCAAATGGAAGAATTAAACTATATTCCCTAAACACATATAGTCATTCAAGTAATTTGATTTAGTTGCTTTTCCCCTGAATGTATCATCCCAATATACCACCTAATTCCTGCTTCCAAAATCATTTACCATAAATCAAAACCAAGCTAACAATACTTTTATCACTACTACCACAACCTGTCTCAAACAAAAAGCCACCGAGAAAAACCTGGCACAGCTGTAAGTCCTGGTCAAGAGGACCGGTGACTTGTTGGGATGAGGGCACAGCCAACATAATGCCAGGAACTAAAACCAGCCAGTTTTCCTGAAGCAAATAAGAAGTTCTTAGTGTGCTGTCAGAAACTACAAACTAGGCTTTAACTAGGGACTGTCAGAGATCCAAGTGAGCTCCTGGCCAGGGAGAGCTTAATTAGCAGAGTTGGTTTGGGTTTTGAAATTACACAAGGAAAACCACCAATGCAGTAGGAAAGTGTGCAGTGGTCTAATGTAGCACAAAATTCACTATCCATTATGTGTGTGCGTAGTGGTTTTGTACATTTCATTAACAATTTAAACTTAGATTTTTAACATTTTTGTGCCCATTACTAGATGTTTCTTGTGTTTTTTTCTTAGGCATCCTTTTAGAGATTTTATTGTACAAATAAACACATACTACATATGGTTTTTTTTTTTAACCTGAGGTATCATGGGGATCAGTCCATATCAGAACATTAAGAGCTACTAGGGCATACTTCTTAAATGTGAATAGTTCGGAGTCATGTTTGGTACTTGTAAAAGTTAAGACTCTAGTTCAATGGTGGAACGGTATGCCATTCCAAATATTTAGTCACTAAAGGGAACAAGCCATTTAGAGGCTACTCTTATTTTTCCTAACAACAACTGGATTAAGCATTCTATTTCAAATGCTCAGAAATTAGTAGGACAGCTCACTCCAATTATCTGTCAGAATGAGAGCCAGAGAAAATGTGGAGGAGGCAGTCACAGATAACCAGAGATACAAACTTTTGAGATGCTGACATGGGAAAACTTCTAAGATATTTATTGGTAGGGTTTGTGAATCATTTTTATTGAATCCAAAATATTCAGAGCTCAAAAGTAATTGTGGGACTTTCCTGGTGGTTCAGTGGGTAAGGACACCGCCTTGCAGTGCGAGGGGCGCCAGTTCGATCCCTGGCCTGGATCCCACGTGCCGTGGAGCGACTGGACCAATGTGTCCAACTACAAAGGTGGAGCTCTGGAGCACATGCACCCAGAGCCGGTGCTCTGCGACAAGAGAGGCCACTGTGATAGGAGGCCCACACAGGCCAAAGAACAAAGATAAATAAATGAAAGATCAGTAGAAGTGGCCAAAAAAAAAAAAAACCACGTGCTAAAACTAAGACCCAACACAGCCAAAGAGAAATATATATATATATATATATATATATATATATATATATATTATATATATAAAGTAATTGTGAAGGTTTCCCACTTGACCCACAGTCCATTACTCATACTTTCGGTATCTCACAAAATGAACTTGCTTAATTTATGTAACTGAATAAGAGATGTCGACAAAGCAAGTCCACGTTAAAATTTTTAACTTCGTGCAGTGGTCTAATGTAGCACAAAATTCACTATCCATTATTGTGTGCGTAGTGGTTTTGTACATTTCATTAACAATTTAAACTTAGATTTTTAACATTTTGTGCCCATTACTAGATGTTTCTTGTGTTTTTCTTAGGCATCCTTTTAGAGATTTTATTGTACAAATAAACACATACTACATAGGGTTTTATTTAACCTGAGGTATCATGGGGATCAGTCCATATCAGAACATTAAGAGCTACTAGGGCATACTTCTTAAATGTGAATAGTTCGGAGTCATGTTTGGTACTTGTAAAAGTTAAGACTCTAGTTCAATGGTGGAACGGTATGCCATTCCAAATATTTAGTCACTAAAGGGAACAAGCCATTTAGAGGCTACTCTTATTTTTCCTAACAACAACTGGATTAAGCATTCTATTTCAAATGCTCAGAAATTAGTAGGACAGCTCACTCCAATTATCTGTCAGAATGAGAGCCAGAGAAAATGTGGAGGAGGCAGTCACAGATAACCAGAGATACAAACTTTTGAGATGCTGACATGGGAAAACTTCTAAGATATTTATTGGTAGGGTTTGTGAATCATTTTTATTGAATCCAAAATATTCAGAGCTCAAAAGTAATTGTGGGACTTTCCTGGTGGTTCAGTGGGTAAGGACACCGCCTTGCAGTGCGAGGGGCGCCAGTTCGATCCCTGGCCTGGATCCCACGTGCCGTGGAGCGACTGGACCAATGTGTCCAACTACAAAGGTGGAGCTCTGGAGCACATGCACCCAGAGCCGGTGCTCTGCGACAAGAGAGGCCACTGTGATAGGAGGCCCACACAGGCCAAAGAACAAAGATAAATAAATGAAAGATCAGTAGAAGTGGCCAAAAAAAAAAAAAACCACGTGCTAAAACTAAGACCCAACACAGCCAAAGAGAAATATATATATATATATATATATATATATATATATATATATATTATATATATAAAGTAATTGTGAAGGTTTCCCACTTGACCCACAGTCCATTACTCATACTTTCGGTATCTCACAAAAATGAACTTGCTTAATTTATGTAACTGAATAAGAGATGTCAGGTTTTAGCTGTAAAATTAGTTGACAATACACAGTCCTTTTATCTGTGTTGTAACACTAAGTTCTTTTACTTCTAGACATTTTCCATGAGGCCCTTGAGTCTATCCATTTAAAATTAACATTTTGTTAGTTAAATCCAAGATTTTGTTGTCAGACAAAGCTCAGTTCTAATCCTGTCTCTGTAGCTTGAAAGTGGTTTGATTTAACTTTTCTGGTACTGAATTTTCTCTAAATAGGGATAATAATAGTACCAGCTTTACAGGCTTGTTGTAAAGATTAAATAAGACTATGCATTCACTCTTAAAACAATGCCTGGAAACAGTGAATCCTCAAACAACAGTACCTATTATTACTCGTAATAATACCAGTTATAGGACTCTAAAGATAAGCTACGTGGATTCTCAAACCTGACTGATGAGCAAAATCACCTGGGAGAAATAACACGGTCCTACTGTATAGCACAGGGAACTATATTCAAAATTCTGTGATAAATCATAGTGGAGAAGAATATGAAAAAGAATATATGTGTTTATACTTGTGTATAACTGAATCACTTTGCTGTATAGCAAAAATTGCCACAACACTGTAAATCAACTCTACTTCAATAAATTTTTTTTTCAGATTCACCTAGGAGAGTTTTTAAAACTGCACATACCCCAGCCACACTTACCCCAAAGACACTTCAACTGCACAGGTCTGTGGGAATGCCTGAAAATCTGTATTTTAAAGTACTCCAGGGACTTCCCTGGTGGTCCAGTGGTTAAGACTCAGCTCCCAATATAGGGGGCCAGAGTTCGATCCCTTGTCAGGGAACTAGATCCCATACGCCACAACTAAAAACTCTACATGCTGCAATGAAAATCGAAGATCCTGCATGCTGCAACTAAGACCCAGCATAGCCAAATAAATAAATGAATAAATAAAAATATTTTTAAAGTATTCCAGAGGTATGCAATAGAAGAAATTCAAAGAGGAGAACTGCTAAGCTGACCAAGAAAGTAATAGGTAATAATTAGAATAGGAAGTCAAGACAGGCACGAAGTCCGTCAGTTTAATTCAATCACTGAGTTGTGTCCGACTCTTTGTGACCCCATGGACTGCAGCACACCAGGCTTCCCTGTCCCTCACTATCTCCCAGAGTGTGCTCAAATTCATGTCCATTGACTTGGTGATGCTATCTAATCATCTAATCCTCTGCCGCCCCCTTCTCCTCTGGTCCTTAATCTTTCTCAGCAGCAGGATATTTTCCAGTGAGTCTTCTCTTCACCTCAGTTGGCCAGAGTATTGGAGCTTCAGCTTCAGCATCATCAGTCCTTCCAATGAATATTCAGGGTTGATTTCCTGTAGGATTGACTGGTTGGATCTTCTTGCTGTCTAAGGACTCTCAAGAACCTTCTCTGGCACCACAGTTCAAAAGCATCAGTTCTTCAGCACTCGGGCTTCTTTATGATCCAACGTTCACATCTATACATGAGTTCTGGAAAACCCATAGCTTTGACTGTACAGGCCTTTGCTGGCAAAGTGGTATCTGTGCTTTTTAATACTCTGTCTAGGTTTGTGACAGTTTTCCTTCCAAGGAACAAGAGTCTTTCCATTTTGTGGCTGCAGACACCTTCCTCAGTGATTCTGGGGCTCAAGAAAATAAAATCTAATTATTTACATGGAACTTAATTGGGGGAATGGTACTTATTTATTTGATTCTTTAATTGAACTTTTTATTTTGAGGTAATCATAGATTCACCTAGGAGAGTTTTTAAAACTGCACATACCCCAGCCACACTTACCCCAAAGACACTTCAACTGCACAGGTCTGTGGGAATGCCTGAAAATCTGTATTTTAAAGTACTCCAGGGACTTCCCTGGTGGTCCAGTGGTTAAGACTCAGCTCCCAATATAGGGGGCCAGAGTTCGATCCCTTGTCAGGGAACTAGATCCCATACGCCACAACTAAAAACTCTACATGCTGCAATGAAAATCGAAGATCCTGCATGCTGCAACTAAGACCCAGCATAGCCAAATAAATAAATGAATAAATAAAAATATTTTTAAAGTATTCCAGAGGTATGCAATAGAAGAAATTCAAAGAGGAGAACTGCTAAGCTGACCAAGAAAGTAATAGGTAATAATTAGAATAGGAAGTCAAGACAGGCACGAAGTCCGTCAGTTTAATTCAATCACTGAGTTGTGTCCGACTCTTTGTGACCCCATGGACTGCAGCACACCAGGCTTCCCTGTCCCTCACTATCTCCCAGAGTGTGCTCAAATTCATGTCCATTGACTTGGTGATGCTATCTAATCATCTAATCCTCTGCCGCCCCCTTCTCCTCTGGTCCTTAATCTTTCTCAGCAGCAGGATATTTTCCAGTGAGTCTTCTCTTCACCTCAGTTGGCCAGAGTATTGGAGCTTCAGCTTCAGCATCATCAGTCCTTCCAATGAATATTCAGGGTTGATTTCCTGTAGGATTGACTGGTTGGATCTTCTTGCTGTCTAAGGACTCTCAAGAACCTTCTCTGGCACCACAGTTCAAAAGCATCAGTTCTTCAGCACTCGGGCTTCTTTATGATCCAACGTTCACATCTATACATGAGTTCTGGAAAACCCATAGCTTTGACTGTACAGGCCTTTGCTGGCAAAGTGGTATCTGTGCTTTTTAATACTCTGTCTAGGTTTGTGACAGTTTTCCTTCCAAGGAACAAGAGTCTTTCCATTTTGTGGCTGCAGACACCTTCCTCAGTGATTCTGGGGCTCAAGAAAATAAAATCTAATTATTTACATGGAACTTAATTGGGGGAATGGTACTTATTTATTTGATTCTTTAATTGAACTTTTTATTTTGAGGTAATCATAGATTCGCATGCAGTTGTAAGACATATTCCAGTGTATCCTATGCTCAGTTTCTCCCAACAGCAACATCTCACATAGGAAATAACTGTACCTCGCAGCTTGCAGAATCCTCATTCTCTGACCAGGGACTGAACCCAGGCCCTAGTGCTAAGCCCTAACCACTGGACCACCAGGGAATTCCCTCTACATATACACATTCTATTGGTTTGTTTCTCTAAAGAGCTTGATTAATACCACACACACACACACACACACGCTCATTTAAAACCACAAACTCATCTTTATCTTCATCCTTAACCCATTTTTTTTACCCTAACCCATTTTTTGCAAAATATTGTAAACTACTGACTATCCAATCAGAGAGGACTGCTTCAATAACTTACTGTACATTCAGTGGTCATATAATAGAGTATGATGCAGACATCCAATAGATAGTTCTAATATAGAAAGATAGATACATATGTATATATTAAGTGCTTGTATGTGTCTCTGAAGCTATTCTACTCACATAAAAGCAGGTATAAAGCTTTTTGTACAAAGGTGGTCACTATGGTATTATTTGTGACGATAAATATGAAAATATAGTAATAAAACCACCCATAAATGAGAGACTGGCTAAACAAATACCATATACCCATAAAAGGG
This sequence comes from Tragulus kanchil, assembly GCA_022376925.1. Lineage (NCBI taxonomy): Eukaryota > Metazoa > Chordata > Mammalia > Artiodactyla > Tragulidae > Tragulus > Tragulus kanchil. Next base: position 12,685,595 of record JAIOJX010000001.1, read on the forward strand.
GATACCATGCTATTGTATAAAAGAATAAAGTAGATCTATATGTGAAGTCTGGAACAATCACCAAAGATGTTAATGTGTGGGAAAAAGAAATAATAAGGAACAAGGTAACATGAAGGGTATACTATTAGTTATGTGTGTGTGTGTGTGTGTGTATGTGTGTGTGTGTGTATCATCTCAATGGAAACATCTAGAAAAATGTTCAACCAAATATCTGGGCACTATGTTCCAGCCAAGTTGATACAGATAAAAATAACCATCACAGTGTGTGTGCATGTACAGAGGAGCATATTTAAGGTCAATGGTCATTTAAAAATTTAGAAATTTTTAAAAAGGGGGGGGGCTTCCCTGGTGGTCCAGTGGGGGAGGAGTCCACCTTACAGTGCAAGGGACGCCAGTTTGATCCCTAACCCGGGAAGATCCCACGCGCCATGGAGTGGCTGGACCGGTGTGTCCAATTACAAGTCAGCACTCTAGAGTGCATGCGCCCAGAGCCGGTGCTCTACAACAAGAGAGGCCACTGCAATGGGAGGACCACACAGGCCTAAGAATATAGATGGATGAAAAATAAATAAATAAAAAATCAATGAAAAAGAGGCCAAAATTTTAAAAAAAGAAAATGGGAATTAGAACCATAATGAAACACCACTATATAGCTACTCAAATGCTAATGTCAAAAAGATTGACATTATATATACTATATTGTCATTCTTTCTAAAATCTATTATAGAAACTACTGGTGGGAATTCAACATGATTCCACTTTGGAAAACAGTATGGCAGGACATTGTATATACTATACATTATAAAACTGAACATGCACTAACATATAACCCAGCAATTCCACTTTTGGTATCGATTCCACTTGCAGGTATCTACCCAAAAGAACTGAAAATATATGCACAGAAAATACATACACTCAAAAGTTCATAGCAGGGCTTCCCTGGTGGTCCAGTGGGTAAGGACACCACCTTGCAGTGCAAGGGGCGCCAGTTCGATCCTTGGCCTGGGAAGATCCCACGTGCCACTGAGCGGCTGGACCGATGTGTCCAATTACCGAGCCAAAGCTCTGGAGTGCATGCGCCCAGAGCCGGCGCTCTGTGACAACAGAGGCCACCGTGATGGGAGGCCCACAAGAGCCAAAGAACAAAGATGGGTGAAAATAGAGAAATGAAAGACCAATAGAAGTGGCCCGCCCATCCCCCTCCCTCCCCACCCCACCAAAGATAAATAAATAAAATAAATGTTAAAAAAAAAAAGTTCATAGCAACATTATTCATAATAGTTCCAAACTGGAAACAATTCAAATATGTATCAATTGATAAATGGATATAAACACACTGCAATAAAAGGAAGAAACCACTGATAGACCATCGACATGGATCGATCTCAAAAATAGTTTGCTAAGTGAAAGAAGTCAAACACAAAATAGGGCTTCCCTGGTATCTCAGTGGTGAAGAGTTTGCCTGCCAATGCAGGAGACACAGGTTCGATCCCTGATCCAGGAAGATCCCACATGCTGTGATGCAACTAAGCCCCTGAGCCACAACTATGGAGCCTGTGCCCTAGAGCCTCAGAGCCACAGCTACTGAGCCCATGTGCCGCAACTACTGAAGCCCATGTGCCCTAGAGCCCGAGTTCCTCCACAAGAAAAGTCACCACAACAAGAAGCCTGCTCACCTCAGCTAGAGAGTAGCCCCACTCCCTGCAACTAGAGAAGAGCCCGAGGCAGCACAAAATAACCACAAAATAATACAGTGGCAGAAAGCAGCTCAATGGATGATTGAGGCCAGGGGTCTTAATTATAGTGATGATTTTTAAAAATACATAGATTTATTTATTTGGGTACACCTGCTCTTAGTTGTGGCATGCAAACTTTTAATTGTGGCATGTGGGATCTAGTTCCCAAACCCAGGCTCCCTGCATTGCCAGTGCAGAGTCTTAGCCACTGGACCATCAGGGAAGTCCCCTACAGTGATGACTATATGACTTTACACAATTAATTAAAAAATTCATCCAACTGTACATTAAAATGAGAGAAATCTGCCAAGTGGGCAATCCTGTCAGAAATCTAGCGTATTTGGGGTGCTGATAATTCACAACCCATGATACTACTTCCTTCTGAGAGGATGGTATGTGGAACTTGCTTTTCTTGTAAACCTTAGCTATCTGAGATGGCGCTGCCTCCAGTCTCCAGGTCTTTTCTGGGGCTTCCTTCCCCACTTCAGGGTCTTCTGCTGCTACTTAGTTACTTCAGTCGTGTTTGACTCTACATGACCCCATGGACTGCAGCCCATCAGACTCCTCTGTCCATGGAATTCTCCAGGTAAACCCTACACACACACACACACACACACACACACACACACACACATACACACATATTTGAGACCCCAGGGTATTTTCAAGCAATAATACTGGAGTTCGTTGCTATTTCCTTCCTGAGCTATATATAGTTAAGCTCCTAATTTCCCTTTCCATTTTCCCTTGCATTTCTGTGTTCCCACATCTCAGTCAAAAACCCTTTATAGGTCCTACCCAGGGCTAGAGGTCCCATTTCCACTTGCTAGCATGGTCCTCTACACTTATTTATATATCTCCCCCCAACCTCATGCTTTTCAATACCTGTGCCCTCTCCTATTCCTCCCAAAGTTCAAATATTCCTCTCTCCCACCTCTTTGAGGATGTGGGAGGAGAGAGACAAAAGAGTAGAAGTATGTGGCCTAATCCCCACACAAGTTCTTCTCCCAGGTAACCTAATGAGTTTAAATATTAAACAGCCCTATGAGGCTATTACCCTGATAGCAAAGCCAGATGAAAATGTCATCATAAAAGAAAATTACAAGCCAATAGAGATGAACATGGATACAAAAATCCTCAACAAGTCAAATCCAAAAGTTCAGTAAAAGGATCATACACAATGTTCAAGTGGCATTTATCCAAAGGAAGCAAGGATTTTTCAATATCTACAAATCAATATGACACACCGCATCAACAAACTGAAGAATAAAAACCATATGATGATCTCAATAGATGCAAAAAAAGCTTTCAATAAAATTCAACATCCATTTATGATTTAAAAAAAAAAACTCTCCAGAAACTGAGTATAGAGAAAACATACCGTGACATGATAAAGGCCATATATGGCAAACCCAGAGCTAACATCATATTAAATGGTGAAAAGCTGAAACCATTTCCTCTAAGATCAGGAACAAGGCAAGAATGTCCATTCTCACCATTGACTAAAGTCAACATAGTTTTGGAAGTCCTAGCCACAGCAATCAGAGAAGAAAAATAAAGAAATAAAAGAAATTAAGACTGGAAAGGAAGTGGTAAAATGGTCACTGCAAATAACATACATAGAAAATCCTAAAAATGTTGCCATAAAATGACTAGAGCTCATCAATAAATTTGGTAAAATTGAAGAACACAAAATCAATATACAGAAATACATTGCATTTCTATACACTAACAAATATAAAAGGAAATTAAGGAAACAAACCTATTTACCATTATGTCAACAAGAAAACTAAAACCTGAATGAAACTTAAAAAAAACCTGTTCCCTTACTATTTCCTTTTTTTGCATTTCTGTGTTCCCACATCTCAGTCAAAAACCCTTTATAGGTCCTACCCAGGGCTAGAGGTCCCATTTCCACTTGCTAGCATGGTCCTCTACACTTATTTATATATCTCCCCCCAACCTCATGCTTTTCAATACCTGTGCCCTCTCCTATTCCTCCCAAAGTTCAAATATTCCTCTCTCCCACCTCTTTGAGGATGTGGGAGGAGAGAGACAAAAGAGTAGAAGTATGTGGCCTAATCCCCACACAAGTTCTTCTCCCAGGTAACCTAATGAGTTTAAATATTAAACAGCCCTATGAGGCTATTACCCTGATAGCAAAGCCAGATGAAAATGTCATCATAAAAGAAAATTACAAGCCAATAGAGATGAACATGGATACAAAAATCCTCAACAAGTCAAATCCAAAAGTTCAGTAAAAGGATCATACACAATGTTCAAGTGGCATTTATCCAAAGGAAGCAAGGATTTTTCAATATCTACAAATCAATATGACACACCGCATCAACAAACTGAAGAATAAAAACCATATGATGATCTCAATAGATGCAAAAAAAGCTTTCAATAAAATTCAACATCCATTTATGATTTAAAAAAAAAAACTCTCCAGAAACTGAGTATAGAGAAAACATACCGTGACATGATAAAGGCCATATATGGCAAACCCAGAGCTAACATCATATTAAATGGTGAAAAGCTGAAACCATTTCCTCTAAGATCAGGAACAAGGCAAGAATGTCCATTCTCACCATTGACTAAAGTCAACATAGTTTTGGAAGTCCTAGCCACAGCAATCAGAGAAGAAAAATAAAGAAATAAAAGAAATTAAGACTGGAAAGGAAGTGGTAAAATGGTCACTGCAAATAACATACATAGAAAATCCTAAAAATGTTGCCATAAAATGACTAGAGCTCATCAATAAATTTGGTAAAATTGAAGAACACAAAATCAATATACAGAAATACATTGCATTTCTATACACTAACAAATATAAAAAGGAAATTAAGGAAACAAACCTATTTACCATTATGTCAACAAGAATAAAATACCTGGGAATAAACTTACCTAAGGAAGCAAAAGACCTGTACCCTCAAAACTATAAGACACTGATTAAAGAAACTGAAGATGACACAAACAGATGGAAAAATACAGTGTTTTTAGATTGAAAGAGTTAACATTGTTAAAATAACAATACTACCCATGGCAATCTGTAGCTTCAATGAAACCCCTATCACTATACCAAAGACATTTCTTCACTGAATAAGAAGATAAATTTAAAAATTTGTATGGAAACACAAAAGACTCTGAATAGCCAAAAAAAATCTTGAGAAAGAAGAACATGGATGGAGGAATCACGTTCTCTGACTTAAAGACTATACTACGGGGCTTCCCTTGTGGCTCGGTGGATAGGGGCCCGTCTGCCAATGCGGAGACCCAGGTTCAATCCCTGATCCGGGAAGATCCCACATACCACAGAGCAGCTAAGCCCACACAACAACAAAGACCCAGTACAGCCAAAAATAAATAAATAAAAGTTTGTTTGTTTAAAAAAAAAAAAAAGACTATACTACAAAGCTACAGTCATCAACACAGTATTGTACTGGCACAAAAATAGATACATAGGGATTTCCCTGGTGGTCCAGTGGCCAAGACTCTGTGATCCCAATGAAGGGGGCCTGAGTTCTATCCCTGGTCAGGGAACTAGATTCAACATGGCACAAGTAAAGATTCCAAGTAGCACAACTAAGACCCAGAACAGCCAAATATATAACATTTTTTTAAAACAAACACGCAGATTAATGGAACAGGATAGAGAGCCCAGACATAAACCTTTATACAATGAAGAAGAGACAGTCTCTTCCATAAGTGGTGATGGGGAAATTGGACAGCTACATGTAAAAGAATGAGATAAGAACATTCTCTAACAACTTATACAAAATAAATTCAAAATGGATTAAAGACCTATAAGAAAGACTAAATACTATAAAAGTCCTAGAGGAAAACATAGTCAGAACACACTTTGATATAAATCACAGGGATATTTTTTAGGCCCATCTTCTAGAGTAACGGCAACAAATATAAAAAGGAAATTAAGGAAACAAACCTATTTACCATTATGTCAACAAGAATAAAATACCTGGGAATAAACTTACCTAAGGAAGCAAAAGACCTGTACCCTCAAAACTATAAGACACTGATTAAAGAAACTGAAGATGACACAAACAGATGGAAAAATACAGTGTTTTTAGATTGAAAGAGTTAACATTGTTAAAATAACAATACTACCCATGGCAATCTGTAGCTTCAATGAAACCCCTATCACTATACCAAAGACATTTCTTCACTGAATAAGAAGATAAATTTAAAAATTTGTATGGAAACACAAAAGACTCTGAATAGCCAAAAAAAATCTTGAGAAAGAAGAACATGGATGGAGGAATCACGTTCTCTGACTTAAAGACTATACTACGGGGCTTCCCTTGTGGCTCGGTGGATAGGGGCCCGTCTGCCAATGCGGAGACCCAGGTTCAATCCCTGATCCGGGAAGATCCCACATACCACAGAGCAGCTAAGCCCACACAACAACAAAGACCCAGTACAGCCAAAAATAAATAAATAAAAGTTTGTTTGTTTAAAAAAAAAAAAAAGACTATACTACAAAGCTACAGTCATCAACACAGTATTGTACTGGCACAAAAATAGATACATAGGGATTTCCCTGGTGGTCCAGTGGCCAAGACTCTGTGATCCCAATGAAGGGGGCCTGAGTTCTATCCCTGGTCAGGGAACTAGATTCAACATGGCACAAGTAAAGATTCCAAGTAGCACAACTAAGACCCAGAACAGCCAAATATATAACATTTTTTTAAAACAAACACGCAGATTAATGGAACAGGATAGAGAGCCCAGACATAAACCTTTATACAATGAAGAAGAGACAGTCTCTTCCATAAGTGGTGATGGGGAAATTGGACAGCTACATGTAAAAGAATGAGATAAGAACATTCTCTAACAACTTATACAAAATAAATTCAAAATGGATTAAAGACCTATAAGAAAGACTAAATACTATAAAAGTCCTAGAGGAAAACATAGTCAGAACACACTTTGATATAAATCACAGGGATATTTTTTAGGCCCATCTTCTAGAGTAACGGAAACAAAAACAAAAAGAAATAAATGGGACCTAATGAAGCTTAAAAGCTTTTGCACAGTAAAGGAAACCATAAACAAAATAAAAAGACAACCTATGGAATGGGAAAAAAATATTTGCAAATGATGTGACTGACAAGGGTTTAATTTTCAAAATATAAAAATAACTCATGGCTTCCCTGGTGGTCCAGTGGGTAAGGACACCACCTTGCAGTGCAAGGGGTGCGAGTTCGATCCCTGGCCTGGGAAGATCCCACGTGCCACAGAATGGTTGGACAGATATGTCCAATTACTGAGCTGGAGCTCTGGAGCGCATGCGCCCAGAGCCGGTGCTCTGAGACAACAGAGGCCACTGCGATGGGAGGCCCACACGGGCCAAAGAACAAAGATGGATGAAAATAGATAAATGAAAGACAAATAGAAGTGGCCCACCCGCCTCTCTCCCTCCCCACCCCACCCCTCCAAAAAAAGAAAAAAAAAAACAAACTCATATAACTCAGTATCAAAAAAAACAAACAACTCAATCAAGTGGGCAGAAGATCTAAACAGACATTTGTCCAAAGAAGACATACAGATGGCCAACAGGCATATGAAAAGATGTTCAACATTGCTAATTATTAGAGGAATACATGTCAAAACTACAATGAGGTATCACCTCACAACCATCAGAATGGCCATCATCAAAAAAAAAAAAAAAATCTACAAACAATAAATGCTCGCAAGATGAGGAGAAAGGAAACCCCTCTATACTCTTGGTAGTGATATAAATTGGTGCAGCCATTATGGAGAATACTGTGGAGGTTACTTAAAAAACTGAAAATAGAGTTACCATATGGTCCAGCTACTTCACTCCTGGGCACATAACAGGAAAAGATGAAAACACATATGAACAATGCAAAATTTGATAAGATACATGCACTCCAATGTTCATAGGAGCACCATTTACAATAGCCAAGACACAGAAGCAACCCCAGTGCCCATCAAGAGATGACTGGCTTAAGATGAGGTATATAGATATAGACATAGATACAGATACAGCTATAGATATATAGATAATCAATGAAACATTATTACTTGGCCATAAAAAGAATGAAATATTGTTATTTGCAGCAACATAGATAAACCTAGAGATTATAATACTTAGTGAAGTAAGTCAAACACATAAAGACAAATATTATATGAAATCACACATGTAGAACTGAAAAAAATAATATAAATAATCTATTTACAAAATGGAAACAAACTTACAGACATAGAAAACAAAATCGTGATTACCAAAGGAGAAAAGAGAAGAGGGATAAAGTTGGGATTAACAAATACACACTACTATATATAAAGTAAACAAGAAGTTTCTACTGTATAGCACAGTGAACTGTGTTCAGTATGTTTTAAAAAATCTATAATGCAAAAGAATCTGAAAAAGCATATATAAGTATGCATAATTGAATCACTTTGCTGTACACCTGAATTGCTGTAAATCAACTATACTTCAACTGAAAAGAAAAACACTAAACAATCCACTGTCAGCACTGTAATTGCAAGTTGAAGGAAGATGTCATTGGAGGCTTAGAGAAGTCCAACAAACTTCTTCACGGAGTGACCTCTCCAATTCTGGTGTTCCACTTAGGACCAGTTAAATGGGACAGTCATCCTAACAAGGCTTTAGCATATGTATCTTTGATGTTGCCCCTAGAAGCTTCTGAAATGCATCAGGACTTGACTTTAATGAAGTTCACACTAAACCAAGAGAGCTCCATTCAATTTTCTGTCTCAAATTACACTCAATTCTGCAGTCTAACAGAGCATACTAAATAGGTCAGATGGTGTGCACCTGAAAATATGAGGACTGCGTATCAGATTGGCAAAGATTGAGCAGATTAATAAGGCCCATTTGCTGGTTTTATGGGTAAAACAAAGACAGTTGGTCCTCCATATCCAAGATTCTGCATCCATGAATTCAAACAATGGTGGATCAAATATATGCAAAAAAAAATCCAAAAAGTTCCAGAAAATCAAACTTGAATTTGCTGCATATCAGCAACTCTTTACAGTGTTTGTATTGTATTTATAACTATTTACATAGTATTTACAACTAGACAGTATTAATAAGTTAAAGATGCTTCAAAGTATATGGGAGGATGTGCATAGATTATATGCAAATATTATGCAAGTTACACACAGGACCACGGGGGTCCTGGAACCAATCCCTCTGCAAAAACATATGACTATAAATGACTGTACTTTTATATACTGCTGTCATATATATATTTACTATTGTAATATATATATTTATATAAGTATAAATATACACTATAGTATATAAAACACTATACATAATAGTATATAATATATATAAATATATATGTAGCAACATTATATAAAAATATGTTATGCCCCTGTAGCAAGAATTCAGCAGTAGAGTTTGAAATTTTTCACATCCATGCTCTTTGACATAGAAATTCCACTTCCAGGAATTTGTTAAAACCACGGAATGTGGAGTCAAACAGTCCTGGATGTGAATTCTGAACCCACCATCTTCTTCCTGACTGTATAACCTCTCTCTGTTGTTTCCCCATATAAAATCAGGGCAAATCATTGCACCCTGGTACCATTGGAAAAAACATGGGAAAAACAAGAAAGATGATTAGCTGTCTGGGACTAATGGACTTTCAAGAAGTGGGACTTTCATTGCTAAATCCAGGGAGATCTTGGACAAACTGGAACAAATACAGGTCTATACTAGTTCCTTCAGGAACCACAATTTCTTAACTCCTCAGTTCTCTAAAGTATCAGAACCATTCCAAATAACCATCTTGACCATTTATGAAGCACCAACTACATCCCAAGTCTTTTACATAAATCAGTGGTTTGCAAACTTAAGTGTGCATCAGAATCACTTGGAGCACTTGTTAAAACACAGACCACTACACCACCCCACCCCAAAGATGACGCCGTAGACAGCAGAAACACACACCAGAAATGGTCCGGATTGCAGCCAGAGACAAGAGGGCTGGGATAAGTGGGGACTCACTAGAAAAATTTAATCAAATCTCATGAATTAAAAATGGTGGATCAAATATATGAAAAAAAATCCAAAAGTTCAGAAAATCAAACTTGAATTTGCTGCATATCAGCAACTCTTTACAGTGTTTGTATTGTATTTATAACTATTTACATAGTATTTACAACTAGACAGTATTAATAAGTTAAAGATGCTTCAAAGTATATGGGAGGATGTGCATAGATTATATGCAAATATTATGCAAGTTACACACAGGACCACGGGGGTCCTGGAACCAATCCCTCTGCAAAAACATATGACTATAAATGACTGTACTTTTATATACTGCTGTCATATATATATTTACTATTGTAATATATATATTTATATAAGTATAAATATACACTATAGTATATAAAACACTATACATAATAGTATATAATATATATAAATATATATGTAGCAACATTATATAAAAATATGTTATGCCCCTGGAGCAAGAATTCAGCAGTAGAGTTTGAAATTTTTCACATCCATGCTCTTTGACATAGAAATTCCACTTCCAGGAATTTGTTAAAACCACGGAATGTGGAGTCAAACAGTCCTGGATGTGAATTCTGAACCCACCATCTTCTTCCTGACTGTATAACCTCTCTCTGTTGTTTCCCCATATAAAATCAGGGCAAATCATTGCACCCTGGTACCATTGGAAAAAACATGGGAAAAACAAGAAAGATGATTAGCTGTCTGGGACTAATGGACTTTCCAAGAAGTGGGACTTTCATTGCTAAATCCAGGGAGATCTTGGACAAACTGGAACAAATACAGGTCTATACTAGTTCCTTCAGGAACCACAATTTCTTAACTCCTCAGTTCTCTAAAGTATCAGAACCATTCCAAATAACCATCTTGACCATTTATGAAGCACCAACTACATCCCAAGTCTTTTACATAAATCAGTGGTTTGCAAACTTAAGTGTGCATCAGAATCACTTGGAGCACTTGTTAAAACACAGATCACTGCCCCACACCACCCCAAGGATGACTCAGTAGACTGTAGAAACACACACCAGGCATGGTCAGGATTGCAGCCAGAGACAAGAGGGCTGGGATAAGTGGGGACTCACAAGATGGTATCATCAGGTACACACCATGACGTTCACAACAGACACAGCCTCCCCATAGCACTACTTCCTAAAACAGGGATCTTATCTCATCCATCCTTGATATCTATCCCCAAGCACACCCAGCATAGTACTGAGTACTCAGCAGATGCTCTACAGACATCAACAGGTCTTTCCTTAATGGCCTCTTTGAGGAGATGAACCTTTTATGTCCAAGCTAAGGGCATGCCCATTAGTCCACTTGACTGGCTTGCTAACTCATTTCAGAACACTTACCTTGAGATCTATGAGTACTGCCAAAGGTTGGCCTTTCTGATTGACCTTTCATTCATTCCTCACATATTTACTGAGCACCTACCTAGGTTCTAGGCAAACCCCCAAAAGCGATCATCAGCTGTTGCATCAGCCAATGTGTGTGTGTGTGCATGCTCAGTCACTCAGTTGTGTCCGACTCTTTGTGATCCCATGAACGGTAGCCCGCAGGCTCCTCTGTCCATGCGATTCTCCAGGCAAGAATAGTGGAGTGAGTTGCCATTCCCTTCTCCAGGAGATCCTCCTGACTCAGGGATCAAAGTCACGTCTGCTGCATAGGCAGGTGGATTCTTTACCACTGAGCCACCTGGGAAGCCCCTGCATCAGCCAGACCTGGGTTCAAACACCTGCTCCCCACAGACCAGTTCTGTATATGTGGGCAACTTCACTTTGGTCTCTTTATCAGGAATAGGGATACAAAAATCATACCAATTTCACAGGATGCTGGTAGGGATGCGATGAGAGGATGAGAGCAGCAGTCTAACGTGACTGAGCAGTGTCTGGCACCTAGTAAATGCTCCATAGATGTCGGCCATTGGTACCCAAGATTCCTGCCCTACAGCACTGCTGTGTGAATACCCACCTCCTGTGTGTGGAAGAAGTCCAGGATCTCAGCAGTCATACTGGCCACTTTCTAACTGGCCAGCAATCAGGGCCATAGGTGGGAGAAGCTTGAGGGGAGGGGATGCTCAGAGCCCAATCCTCGGGACCTCTCACTGCTCTAGGAAGAGCTAGGCATCAGTTAAGGACTTTATGGGCAAGCAGAACACCTGTGAGGCCAGTGCTAAGGCATCTGAGAAGGCCTTGTTTTTGAAGGTACGAAATGGGGCTGCCATGAAGATTCAGTAAATTCATTTATGTAAAGCACCTGTCTGGCCACTGTGACATGTTCAGTGAACATTGGCCACTGTTAAAAGAGCCACAGATTTCATCCCTTAAGGAGCCAGCTAGTAGACAAACCTGCTCACGAATGGGTCCCTGACTGGATTCGTAGGGAGTGGCCTACAATGGTGGGATTTGCAGACCATGAGCCAGGTCCCACTGCCTCAAAATCCCTTCCCTGGTCCCAGATATTATGATGCCACTTCACCATAGAATGGATGGCAAACACATAGCCACTTGTTCAGAGGACTCTTCCTCCTGCATGCAGGACAGCACTCATGAGGCACGCTGCCCCACCTGCCCACACAAGAATTCTTTACCTGGTACCCTGGGCAGAAATTGCCAAAAGACCTGAGGTGGCCTGGGAACTCTACTACTTGCCTCTCTGACTTAAAGGTTCTTTCCCATTTTCCTTTTTTAAAATTTATTTTCAGATTTGATTTTTACCATTATCTGTGTATAATATATTTTCTTGAAATCTTTATGAGCCATTGTAGATTTATATGCAAATATGACAGATCATTCAAAGAGATCTTATGTATCTGATACCCAGGCTCCCCCAAGGGTACCATCTTGGTAACGACAGTACAGCCAACATGCTGACATTAGTACCATCTATTTCTTTCCTGACTCTAAGGCCTATGGTGTCCCCCAGTCAGTCCCTCCCCTGTGTGGCTCAAAAAGGCCCCTCACTAGCTTGGCTGATCACAGTGATCGCTGCCTGCCCAATATGTCACCTTCTCCTTTCCTTCATTTCTGACCTGTGGGTTTGGGTTAAGAAGCTCATTTTAAAGTAAGGCTCCCAAGCTAAGGATCTCCACATTTCTCTGGGTTTGATGCATATATTTTGAATACTTTCCAAAGAGCTAGCCTACCTCTATGACACTTAATCTCACATCTTTTTCTTCTTCAAAAGCTTTTCTGTTCTGACAACATGGCCCAAACCTTCTTTTAAGATCTTTTTTAAAAAATCTATTTGTGGGTCTTCTCTGGTAGCTCAGTGGTAAAGAGTTTGCCTGCCAATGCAGGAGACACGGGTTCGATCCCTGATCCGGGAAGATCCCACATGCTGCAGAGCAACTAAGCCCATGAGCCACAACTATGGAGCCTGTGCTCTAGAGCCTTGGAGCTGCAACTATGGAGCCCAGGGGCTGCAACTACTGAAGCCCATGAGCTCTAGAGCCCAAATTCCACAACAAGAGAAGTCACCACAACAAGAAGTCTGCTCACCTCAACTAGAGAGTAGCCTCCCACTCCCTGCAACTAGAGAAGAGTCTGCAGCAGCAATGAAAACCTAGAATAGCCAAAAATAAATAAATAAATAAATAAAAATTTTGAAAAAGACCTATTTGTTTCATTCAACATTTTCATCTTGAGACCCTACTATTTACTAAGTACCAGGCTAGGTCCTAGGGATAAAACATAGAACAAGGCAGACACAGACCCTGATGTCCTAATGCTTGCATTCTATCTGGGAGAAATAAATCATAAAGAAATTCTTACAGAAATCACTATCAGTTCCAGTCTATAGCCCTGGCATTTTCTCCTACCTCCACACTCAAACCTTATAGCTTAGTGAAACTGAATTCAACCTCCTTTTCCTAAACAAGCACTGCGCTTTCCCTACTCCCACCTTTCCCCATGCTCTTCACTCTGGCAATAATTTGCGACCCCATTTCTAGTAATGCCCATCTACCACAATGTCTATGTTCTCCTCAAGGCCCCAGTGAAATCTCCCCTGGGTTCCTCCACAATTCCTGCTCTGTCTTCCCCATCTGTATGTAGAAATCCCTGGGCACAACTCATGACACTACCTATAACACACTGCTTTGTGTTCTAGCTATTTTTATATCCATCTTGCTTCACATGAAAGACAGTAGACACTCCGAGGGCAGGGGGTATGTCTAACATGTCCTCACGCCCTGTGCACATGTCACGGTGCCTTGAGCATAGCAGGCATGAAGTGTTTGCTTAGTGGAGGAATGGCTTATCCAGAGCCATTTATTTAATTTAACAAACACCTGGTTAGCAGTTACTACGCTACCAGGAATTAGTCACTTAAGTGGTATTTACCAAGTGTCAGACACTGCTCCAATGTCTTGACAGACGCAATGCTCTGGATGCTGACAAGACCCCTAGGAGGCAGGTACTCTTTGGAGCCGCCTTTGACAGGTAAGCAAAGTGAGACTCAGGGTGGGTCGATTTCCAGCGTTCCCCTTGACAGGTCAAGCAAAATGCTACTGAAGCCCATGAGCTCTAGAGCCCAAATTCCACAACAAGAGAAGTCACCACAACAAGAAGTCTGCTCACCTCAACTAGAGAGTAGCCTCCCACTCCCTGCAACTAGAGAAGAGTCTGCAGCAGCAATGAAAACCTAGAATAGCCAAAAATAAATAAATAAATAAATAAAAATTTTGAAAAAGACCTATTTGTTTCATTCAACATTTTCATCTTGAGACCCTACTATTTACTAAGTACCAGGCTAGGTCCTAGGGATAAAACATAGAACAAGGCAGACACAGACCCTGATGTCCTAATGCTTGCATTCTATCTGGGAGAAATAAATCATAAAGAAATTCTTACAGAAATCACTATCAGTTCCAGTCTATAGCCCTGGCATTTTCTCCTACCTCCACACTCAAACCTTATAGCTTAGTGAAACTGAATTCAACCTCCTTTTCCTAAACAAGCACTGCGCTTTCCCTACTCCCACCTTTCCCCATGCTCTTCACTCTGGCAATAATTTGCGACCCCATTTCTAGTAATGCCCATCTACCACAATGTCTATGTTCTCCTCAAGGCCCCAGTGAAATCTCCCCTGGGTTCCTCCACAATTCCTGCTCTGTCTTCCCCATCTGTATGTAGAAATCCCTGGGCACAACTCATGACACTACCTATAACACACTGCTTTGTGTTCTAGCTATTTTTATATCCATCTTGCTTCACATGAAAGACAGTAGACACTCCGAGGGCAGGGGGTATGTCTAACATGTCCTCACGCCCTGTGCACATGTCACGGTGCCTTGAGCATAGCAGGCATGAAGTGTTTGCTTAGTGGAGGAATGGCTTATCCAGCGCCATTTATTTAATTTAACAAACCACTGGTTAGCAGTTACTACGCTACCAGGAATTAGTCACTTAAGTGGTATTTACCAAGTGTCAGACACTGCTCCAATGTCTTGACAGACGCAATGCTCTGGATGCTGACAAGACCCCTAGGAGGCAGGTACTCTTTGGAGCCGCCTTTGACAGGTAAGCAAAGTGAGACTCAGGGTGGGTCGACATCTTGCCCAAGGCTAAGGTATTCCACCTGGCATATGCCAGAGCCAGGGTTCAGGCAGACCTTCTAATAAGGTGTGGAATGCTTTGACCCAATATGGAACCTGTAGGTGCAGGACAGAAAATATGGAATTTGTTTTTAGAAATTCAAGGTGACTGCATGGATCCAGCTCTGATTCACAAACATGAGGGAGCCCAGTTAGAGGCCTTAGTCATCCATGAGATCATCCCCATTGAGCCAGGTGTATATCTAGCTCCTAGTAAGTTGTGCTGTCCATAACACTGTCCCAGCTTCCTTATGGTCTTTGGCCTCACCTGGCTTGAATTCCATGATATGACCTTCTTATGAAAAACTTCAATCCTCTACTTCATGCCACTTTTCTGCCAACCACAATGCTGGTACCTCTGCCAAATCTTACTTCATGTAACAGCTTGAAGCCAAGGGTCCTAGGCAAATGCCTAATTTCTTTTTTTTTTTTTCTTTTTACTAATTTATTTATTTGACTGTGCCAGGTCTTAGTTGTGGCACATGGGATCTTCCCTGACCAGGAATCAAACCTGGGCCCCCCTGCACTGGGAGCATGGAATGCCAGCCACTGGACCACCAGGGAAGTTCCAAATCCCCAGTTTCTGCTGAAGTCTTTTCAGATATGCAAGTGGCAGCAGCCACCTTCCCAGCTTCACTGGGACTGTGTGATAGACCTGGGGCCCACGTGGCCTTGGACTTACCAAGGAAGTTCATTCCCACTCCAGTGTGTGTGGTGAGGATTCTCCCATTGCCCCCAGGGAGGGCTGCCCCCTCCACATGAGCACATGTCACGGTGCCTTGAGCATAGCAGGCATGAAGTGTTTGCTTAGTGGAGGAATGGCTTATCCAGAGCCATTTATTTAATTTAACAAACACCTGGTTAGCAGTTACTACGCTACCAGGAATTAGTCACTTAAGTGGTATTTACCAAGTGTCAGACACTGCTCCAATGTCTTGACAGACGCAATGCTCTGGATGCTGACAAGACCCCTAGGAGGCAGGTACTCTTTGGAGCCGCCTTTGACAGGTAAGCAAAGTGAGACTCAGGGTGGGTCGACATCTTGCCCAAGGCTAAGGTATTCCACCTGGCATATGCCAGAGCCAGGGTTCAGGCAGACCTTCTAATAAGGTGTGGAATGCTTTGACCCAATATGGAACCTGTAGGTGCAGGACAGAAAATATGGAATTTGTTTTTAGAAATTCAAGGTGACTGCATGGATCCAGCTCTGATTCACAAACATGAGGGAGCCCAGTTAGAGGCCTTAGTCATCCATGAGATCATCCCCATTGAGCCAGGTGTATATCTAGCTCCTAGTAAGTTGTGCTGTCCATAACACTGTCCCAGCTTCCTTATGGTCTTTGGCCTCACCTGGCTTGAATTCCATGATATGACCTTCTTATGAAAAACTTCAATCCTCTACTTCATGCCACTTTTCTGCCAACCACAATGCTGGTACCTCTGCCAAATCTTACTTCATGTAACAGCTTGAAGCCAAGGGTCCTAGGCAAATGCCTAATTTCTTTTTTTTTTTTTCTTTTTACTAATTTATTTATTTGACTGTGCCAGGTCTTAGTTGTGGCACATGGGATCTTCCCTGACCAGGAATCAAACCTGGGCCCCCCTGCACTGGGAGCATGGAATGCCAGCCACTGGACCACCAGGGAAGTTCCAAATCCCCAGTTTCTGCTGAAGTCTTTTCAGATATGCAAGTGGCAGCAGCCACCTTCCCAGCTTCACTGGGACTGTGTGATAGACCTGGGGCCCACGTGGCCTTGGACTTACCAAGGAAGTTCATTCCCACTCCAGTGTGTGTGGTGAGGATTCCTCAATTGCCCCCCAGGGACAGTGTGCTGCCTCCACTGAGCCTCAACCTCTTGGATCAGTTCTGGAAGATTCGGGCCCTTCCACAGTGAGACCATAGAGATCTATCAATCCCATCCTTCCTAGCAGGTAGTTGAAAAAGCATGCTTCAGGGTCGTGGAGTCATCAACTATAAAGACCTTCAGACACCCCAAGCTCCTGCCCACCTATGAGGCCTTGGCCCTTGCTAGTCTCTTGATCTGAAATGCTCCGTCTTCACATGGATGGCCCCTTATCGTCATTCACGTTCCTGCACAGAAAAGCCTCCTTTAACTGTCTTCCCTAACACAGCTCCTCACACACACATTATAATCGCTGTCTTTGCACTTACCCCACTAAACTTCTTTTCCTCACACTTGTAGCTCCTCAACCTTATATACTTTTTTGTTGTTATTGTTCTTTGCTCATGGCCAGATTACCTAACAGAATAAGTTCTGTGAGTTCAGGAACTTTACCATGTTCCCGGCAGCTAAAATACTGCCTGGTAAATAGTAGGTATTCAGTAAGTATTGTCTAAATTTATAATTTGCTGTTGTTATTCAGCTGCTAAATTGTGTCCAACTCTTTGTGACCTCATGGACTGTCGTGTGCTAGGCTCGTCTGTCCTTCACTATCTCCCAGAGTTTGCTCAAATTCACGTCCACTGAGCTGGTGATGCCATCTAACCATCTCATCCTCTGTTGCCCCCTTCTCCTCTTGCTCTCAATCTTTCCCAGCATCAGGGGCTTTTCAACTGAGTCATCTCTTCACATCAGGTGGCCAAAGCATGGGAGTTTCACCTTCAGCATCAGTCTGTCCAGTGAATATTCAGGGTTGAATTCCTTTAGGATTGACTGATTTCCATTTCAACCCTAAAGAGGCGCAATGCCAAAGAACATTCTACCGACTATACAATTGTGCTCATTCCACATGTTAGCAAGGTTATGCTCAAAATCCTTCAAGATAGGCTTTATCAGTACATGAATCAAGAACTTTCAGACGTACAAGCTGGGTTTACAAAGGGAAGAGGAACTAGGGGTCAATTTGCCAACATTTGTTTGATGGTGGAGAAATTTACAATTAGCAGTATGATTTTTATTAGTGTTATTCACTGGGCTCTATGTGAAGGTAATGAAAGTCATAGTCAGATCTTCCCTGTCATCTCTGATTGCTGTTTTATACCTAAAGATCATGAGAAGGAAGAAAATCAAAACACTTGAGCCCCACGTGGTAGCTTCCAGGTGCCCTCCATCCGCCCTGGGACTCACTGTGACTTACTGTCTCTCAAGCCCATGAGTCAGCTAATCCTGCCACGCTTCAGTACGCCCCCCTCCAACCCTCAGGAACTCACATGGCCTGTTCAACAGGTTCACTTCATGACCTAGTCACAAGTGAGACCTGGTTCTTCAGTGAAGAGAACATAACTCTAGCTGCTTCATTTTTTAAACTGAAATGGCTTATTTATTTTCTTTTTGGCTGTACTGGGTCTTCATTGCTGCACATGGGCCTTCTCTAGTTGCAACGAGTGAGGGATGCTCTCTAGTTGCAGTGTTCAGGCTTCTCGTTGTGGTGGCTCCTCTTGTAAAGGAGTACAGGCTCTAGAGCACTTGGGCTCAGTAGTTATGGTGCATAGGCTTAGTTGCTCTGCAGCATGTGGAAGCTTCCCAGGCTAGGGATCGAACCCATGTCCCCCTAGTTGCTTCTTGAGCTGACTTCAGGGCATGTTCCCACACTTCCTGGCACGGCAAGGCCAGTTTCTTCTTCATTCTCCAAAGCCACTTTCAACCTACTTCCCCTCCACTCTCTTATCAACAAAAACAACAAACAAGAAAAATAAACAACCCTCCCATTACCAGCTCCTTTTGAGACACACACCAAGCAGTGTAACTGCTCTTTAAATCTTCCTATTGGTGTGCTCTCTTGGTCCCCTAGATATTTTCCTGTATTCACCAGGGACTCTGGCAGTAGACCCATTCTTCCCTCTGTTCCAAATCTCAACAGACATTCTGGCTGAAGTCAACAGCTATATAGGCAACCCACTCAACATCTCGATCTTCAAGCTTCTTGATTGGCCCTCCATATTTTTCTGGCTGGGAAGCTGGGTTTACAAAGGGAAGAGGAACTAGGGGTCAATTTGCCAACATTTGTTTGATGGTGGAGAAATTTACAATTAGCAGTATGATTTTTATTAGTGTTATTCACTGGGCTCTATGTGAAGGTAATGAAAGTCATAGTCAGATCTTCCCTGTCATCTCTGATTGCTGTTTTATACCTAAAGATCATGAGAAGGAAGAAAATCAAAACACTTGAGCCCCACGTGGTAGCTTCCAGGTGCCCTCCATCCGCCCTGGGACTCACTGTGACTTACTGTCTCTCAAGCCCATGAGTCAGCTAATCCTGCCACGCTTCAGTACGCCCCCCTCCAACCCTCAGGAACTCACATGGCCTGTTCAACAGGTTCACTTCATGACCTAGTCACAAGTGAGACCTGGTTCTTCAGTGAAGAGAACATAACTCTAGCTGCTTCCTTTTTTAAACTGAAATGGCTTATTTATTTTCTTTTTGGCTGTACTGGGTCTTCATTGCTGCACATGGGCCTTCTCTAGTTGCAACGAGTGAGGGATGCTCTCTAGTTGCAGTGTTCAGGCTTCTCGTTGTGGTGGCTCCTCTTGTAAAGGAGTACAGGCTCTAGAGCACTTGGGCTCAGTAGTTATGGTGCATAGGCTTAGTTGCTCTGCAGCATGTGGAAGCTTCCCAGGCTAGGGATCGAACCCATGTCCCCCTAGTTGCTTCTTGAGCTGACTTCAGGGCATGTTCCCACACTTCCTGGCACGGCAAGGCCAGTTTCTTCTTCATTCTCCAAAGCCACTTTCAACCTACTTCCCCTCCACTCTCTTATCAACAAAAACAACAAACAAGAAAAATAAACAACCCTCCCATTACCAGCTCCTTTTGAGACACACACCAAGCAGTGTAACTGCTCTTTAAATCTTCCTATTGGTGTGCTCTCTTGGTCCCCTAGATATTTTCCTGTATTCACCAGGGACTCTGGCAGTAGACCCATTCTTCCCCTCTGTTCCAAATCTCAACAGACATTCTGGCTGAAGTCAACAGCTATATAGGCAACCCACTCAACATCTCGATCTTCAAGCTTCTTGATTGGCCCTCCATATCTTCTGTCTCAGATTGGAATGTCTCAGGACCCCAAATTTGTTCTACCTCTAAGACCACAACTTGAGATATCTCTCCCTAGCTACAACTCCATGGTTCTTCTGTTTAGTCAGCTTCCCTCCATGGTCTCATCTTTCTACCGTCTCCCAGTTTTAGTCTCCTCTCCATCCATTTTACATGGCATGATCCACCACTGCAATTACACTCTTGTCTATCTTCTTCGGGCTTCCCAGGTGGCTCAGGGGTAAAAACCTGTCTGCAATGCAGGAGACATGGGTTTGATCCCTGAGTTTCGAAGATACCATGGAGAAGAAAATGGCAAACCACTCCAGTATTCTTGCCTGGAAAGTCCCATGGACAGAGGAGCCTGGTGAGTTACAGTCCACAGGGGATGCAGAGAGTTGGACATGACTTAGTGACTAAACAACAACAACAATATTCTTCAGGGCCGTATTGCCAATATAGCAAACTTATTTATGCAGGGCAGGCCTACGGGGAGGTAAGACTCTTCCCCACCTCTTCTTCCTTGCCCCCAGATGTCAGGAGCCGCTCACTGTCCGATGCCAATCCTACACTTTCATGACCTGACAATGAGCACCTCCTTACATTCTGTGCTTGGAGATGAAGGGTGTGAGAGAAGTTCACTCCACCCGACTATCTAGGAAATTTCCAAACCTGGGTGGATTCAATTAAATTACCTACCGTTTTTACACCTTTCCTGGATTGGCTGAACATCTACCAGCAAAGGTCACACAGCAAGGTAAATTCATTGCATTGAGGACTCATAATCACTTACCACAAGTGGTCCTTTATTTAAAAAAAAAACAAAAACTTTTATTTATTTTTGGCTGTGCTTGGTCTTCATTGATGTGTGGGTTTAGCTGCTCCATGGTATGTGGGATCCTCCCGGATCAGGGATCAAACCTGTGTCTTCTGCATTGGCAGATGGGTTCTTATCCACTGAGCCACAAGGGAAGCCCCTACAAGTGGCCCTTTAAACCTAGTCTAGAAATTCACTCATTGCCCCTCCAAACAATAACTAGTTCAATTTTTTTTCACTTTCTGGAAACCTCTGATCATACTACTTGCCTGTATCTCCACTCTCAGATAATGACTTGTGTCTCCCTTCTCAGGAAAAATAGGAGTCATCGGACACAACTGTCTTCAGATCTCTACTACCACATTTATAGTCTCGGCCGCTCTTTTTTCCAATGGTAGGATGAGTGGTCATCTTCCTGTTATGATCTACCTTTCTCATTGTTGTTGTTGTTTAGTTGCTTAGTCATGTCCAACTCTTTGCATACCCATGGACTGTAGCCCTCCAGGCTCCTCTGTCCACGGAATTCTCCTGGCAAGAATACTGGAGTGGGTTGCCATGCCCTTGTCCAGAGGATCCTCCTGATGCAGGGATCAACCACACGTCTCCTGCATCTCCTACATTGACAACTGGGTTCTTTTCCAATGAGCCACAGGGGAAGCCCTATCTTTCCATCCTGCTTTTTCTGCTATCTTGCCAGTTGACTGTTCTCTCTTCTTCTTCTGTCTAAAATATGATCTCTCTAGGAACTTCTCTGTGAACTCTCTCTCTATGAACTTCTTCCCACCAGCATTTAAACATGCACCCATCTTTTAAAAATATTCTTCTTTGGTCACATGTCTCCTTGGCAGACCACTTCCTCATCTTTCTTGTCCTTCAATGCCAAACTTCTTTGAAAACATTTCCCACACTTTGTCATTAGCACCCACTCCTCCATCAACCACAGTCTTGTCTTTGCCCACACCACCAACCACCACCAAGAAATCACTCTCACCAGTGATCTCTTTGTTGCTAGGCTAATAGAAATGCCCAAACATTCAATTACCCATATTTTGAGCATCATTTCAGTGTGACTGACCATGTCCTCCTCAAAATTTTCTTCCCTTGTCCTCCACAATGACATACAATGTTGATTTTCTCATCTTTCTTTGGATGTTCCTTAGCAGGTTTTGTTTCAATTGTCCATTGACAGATTGTTTCCAATCTGTGTGTATATGTATGTATTTATATGTGTGCGTATATATTTATAAATGTATGTGTGTGTATATATATATGTGTGTGTGTGTATGTGTGTGTTATTCAGCCATTGAAAAAGAAGGATATTCTACCATTTGTGGCAAGTTAGATGCACCTTGAGGACGTTATGCTCAGTGAAATAAGCCAGACACAGAAAGACAAGAAAAAAAGGTAACTCTGTGAGGTGATGGATGTCCTAGCTAACTTTGGTGATCATCTCACAACACATGCATATATGAAATCATCACCTTTGTATACCTAAAACTTATATAATATTATATATCAATTCTATCTCAACAAAGCCGGAAAAAAAAAAAGGTTTTAAAGTTATCTTTAATTCACATTAAAATCTTAGAAGTTAGCGGTTCTTAACTTTGCCTGCACACTAGAATACCTGAGGAGATTTTAAAATCTCTAGTGCCCAGAGAAATATAGTCCAAATCTCCAGGGGTAGGACCCACAGTTTCATATTTTTTAGGCTCCTGAGACTGGGACTAAGTCAATCGTCCTTTCTCCCCAACATCTATCACAAGATTGTTATTTGTGGATGCTATCATTGTTATTATCAGCTCTAAGCAGTGCTGTAAATGTGTATTACTTCACTGAAGTGACTTTGAAAATTTTGGCTCCATAGGGTCAACTAGGGGTGAGAATCGTCACTTAGCCTCTCTTCTTAGACACTAGAAGGATCCAGTGCCCATCCACATGCAGCATGCATTGACAACAAGGCAACAATGTCCCCAAAGAGAGGAGGACATTGGTTCTTGGATAATGAAAAAAAATTCACTTTATGCATGCATGCTCACTCGCTTCAGTTGTGTCCAACTTTGCCACTCTATGGACTGCAGCCCGCCAGGCTCCTCTGTCCATGGGGCTCTCCAGGCAAGAATACAGGAGTGGGTTGCCAGGTCCTCCTCCAGGGGATCTTCCTGACCCAGGGATCGAACCCGCATCTCGTGTCTCTTCAATTGAAAGGCAGGTTCTTTGCCACTAGTGCCACTTAGGAAGCCCCACTTTAAGTATAAGGCATAGATATACATATAGTCCATAAAAGATATGCAGTGCATTTGTAATATTAAAATTTCACGAGGAGGCAATTGAGGTAAAAAATGTCTGAAAAGACTGGAGGCAGGAGGGTAATAATGAGAACAAAGGTTGGACCCTAACATAGAGGGCTGGAGAGGTTCAGTCCTTCAGAAGATGTTCAGAAGGACTCAGTTTAATTCAGCACTTTCTGTAATTTAATTTGCCCCAGCACTGTTTTTAAGTCTTGTTCCTATGAAGAACACGAGTAGAGAAACGGCACCATGGACTGCCAAAAAGAACTGAATCTAAACTCCATATGTATGGGGCTTCCCTGGTAGTCGCGGTTAAGACTCCAAGCTTTCAGTGCAGAGGGCAAGGTTTGATTTGTGGTGGGGAAACTAAGATCTCGCTCTCCTCTCCAGAGCTCTTCCTCAAGACTGCTCTAACTCTAGACTGGCCATTATTTTTATTCTTCTATCAAGGTTGTCCTTTAACTTCTTACTCAAGCAGAGGTAATCACTGTTAACTTTTTTTTAACATGAAAACACTGAAAGAAAGTCGCTAAATGTGCATACAGTGTTCTGCATTGGGGCCAGCCCTGAAGACAGCCACTGGTCCAGGCATGTCCACTTCAGTGATCCCAGCTTCCCTCTTTCCTTGTTTCTTCCTGCATTCTATAACCCGTTCCTTCACCACTGTGTCCAAAGCCTCAGCTCCGGTGCACACTCTTTGGATTGCATTATGTAAGCGAGGAGCATTTGCACTCTGAAATGCTGGGGGTACAGGACACAGGAAAAAAGCTATATCCATTGCTGTGCTTGAAAAATCAAGGGAAAAAAAAAAACACAAAACAAACTCAGGGTCACGCCTGCTGTGATCTGATCTCAGGAGTTACTCTAAAGCATGTTCCTCACCCTGTGTCATTACATAGTCCATCCCCAGCTGACCTCTCCACTCAGAAAGCTTAGCCTATTTGCCAAACCACATTTTTTTTTTTTTTCAAACCACAAATTTTGATCCAAGGTTCAAATGAGGAGTTCTTGTGCCAGTTCCGGGTGTAAACGACAATCTGGGAGACAGTGTTTGGATACAGATATTTGGGACTATGTGAACATTTACATGTTTTATGGAGATTAGGGCGAATACATCGTCAGACGATCATTTTCAAGTCTGAAAAACGTCAGGGCTAGAAGCAACTGAGTAGGACAACTCTACTGCCCAAATGTGAGGTTTCAAAGGAGAGCAGAGAAAACAGTTCCCCTCCTGTTCAGAAGGTTCTAGAGAGTGGCTCCTTAAATCCTCCTTTCATTAAGTGTCCTCTTTTGAGGAGTAACTGATGGCTACTGTCACTATTACATAATTTGAATTGTTGAGTGCATGCCATGATTGTTTTATTATAATGCTAGGAGGCAAGCACTGCTATTACTCCCCTTTTTCGCATGAGGAAATCAAGCCTCTCACATGTCACCCTGCCCAAGTCAGAGCCTCATAGCAATGTCAAAGTTTGGCTCCAACCAGGCTCATAGGCATTCCATCAATCTGGGTGCTCTCTGGACTCTAGAGTTGGTGAATTTGCCCTCACAAATGTTCCTCCTCTGTGATTATTCCCTCCCCGACCTGGCAACCCCCTCAACAGACCTCTTACACTCTCAGCCTCTCTTCTACCCATTTCACGGACAATCTCACACCCTTCAGCTCAGAGGTCTTACTGGCACACGCCCCACCCCTGGGTTCGCCTGGCTCATGGACAGGCTAACTCTCTGCTGCCCCCTCCTGGCCAAACAAGGACCCGTCCCAGTGGCAGCTGCACTGAAAGGCACCTGCTCCCTTACTTGCTACCGCGATCCTGCTTGCCCAGTCGACCCACTAAGCAGCAGGTCAAGGAGAAAGAACGATGTCATCTGAGTATCTTACATTTGACCTTGGCAAAGATCTTCCAGACTCTGAGTCTGATGCCTGTTTCAAGTTAAAATTCCTTCAACTCATCTTAAAAGCACCTGTTCTCTGCCTTCATTAATTGATAATTAAGTGTCAAGGTGACCAAATGACTGTATAATATATTTTGTTCCCACAGGACACTGGAAGCACTGAAAAATTCAAATACTTTGTGGTCAATTTTGAGACTCACTGAAAAGCTGAAAAATATCAAGGAAATGCGTCTTGTTTAGATGCCTTGCTGAGAATAACTAAGAGGAAGCACTTTTTTTAACCAGTATACGTAGAAAACACACAGAGAATTGCTTTCATGCAGTCTTTTGTCCTCAGTATAGCATACGATGCTGGGAGGACCACTGAATTGCCCAAATGTGAGGTTTCAAAGGAGAGCAGCGAAAACAGTTCCCCTCCTGTTCAGAAGGTTCTAGAGAGTGGCTCCTTAAATCCTCCTTTCATTAAGTGTCCTCTTTTGAGGAGTAACTGATGGCTACTGTCACTATTACATAATTTGAATTGTTGAGTGCATGCCATGATTGTTTTATTATAATGCTAGGAGGCAAGCACTGCTATTACTCCCCTTTTTCGCATGAGGAAATCAAGCCTCTCACATGTCACCCTGCCCAAGTCAGAGCCTCATAGCAATGTCAAAGTTTGGCTCCAACCAGGCTCATAGGCATTCCATCAATCTGGGTGCTCTCTGGACTCTAGAGTTGGTGAATTTGCCCTCACAAATGTTCCTCCTCTGTGATTATTCCCTCCCCGACCTGGCAACCCCCTCAACAGACCTCTTACACTCTCAGCCTCTCTTCTACCCATTTCACGGACAATCTCACACCCTTCAGCTCAGAGGTCTTACTGGCACACGCCCCACCCCTGGGTTCGCCTGGCTCATGGACAGGCTAACTCTCTGCTGCCCCCTCCTGGCCAAACAAGGACCCGTCCCAGTGGCAGCTGCACTGAAAGGCACCTGCTCCCTTACTTGCTACCGCGATCCTGCTTGCCCAGTCGACCCACTAAGCAGCAGGTCAAGGAGAAAGAACGATGTCATCTGAGTATCTTACATTTGACCTTGGCAAAGATCTTCCAGACTCTGAGTCTGATGCCTGTTTCAGAAGTTACACATTCCTTCAACTCATCTTAAAAGCACCTGTTCTCTGCCTTCATTAATTGATAATTAAGTGTCAAGGTGACCAAATGACTGTATAATATATTTTGTTCCCACAGGACACTGGAAGCACTGAAAAATTCAAATACTTTGTGGTCAATTTTGAGACTCACTGAAAAGCTGAAAAAAAATATCAAGGAAATGCGTCTTGTTTAGATGCCTTGCTGAGAATAACTAAGAGGAAGCACTTTTTTTAACCAGTATACGTAGAAAACACACAGAGAATTGCTTTCATGCAGTCTTTTGTCCTCAGTATAGCATACGATGCTGGGAGGACCACTGAATTGCAGCAATATGGACTAGGATGCACTAGGTCCTGCCTAGGAAGCGCTCTAAGGATTCTTCCCTTTGTATTCACAATGAAGTCCTCAGTGCAGTCAGTCTTCTTGGCAAGGTCAAGGTGTTCAACGAGATCTAAGGCAGCCAACTTGGCTGAAAGAAGTTTCTATTTAAAAGAACCTCGAAAGAGCACCAGAGTAAGAGTCAGGGGGTCTGGGTTCTAATTCTAGCTTTGCAACTAATTAGAAGTAAAGTTTTCCAAGTGAGAGGAGAAGAGTTAGGAGGATGACAAGGCTCTGCCAAACTATGGGATTTCTAGTTCAGTGTGAAAAAATGGAACATTCTAACAAGTTAGAATTGTTCGACAAAGGAATCTCTCAGGAAGCTGCGAGGTCCCTATTACTAGAAGGGTTACAGCTGTAGCTGAGTCACTTATGAGACAGGTGACAGAAATGAATTTTTACATTGGTAGAAAAATTAGAATTGATGATTTCTATGGTTTTGTCTGCACTTACACAGTGGCTGGCATTTAGTAAAGATCCTGGAAAAGGTCCGTGATAGGAAAGGAAAAACAGGAAGGAGGAAGAGAGGCATAAATCGGTTTAACTGGATATAACTTTTAAAAAGCAAGCACAAAAGTTAAAAAAAAAAAAAGCAAGCATACATAAATATTAACTTTTAAAAATCTTACCAGAAAGAAGCCATGAATCTAATGCTGGTACTATAAAAAGAACAGTAACGGGGGCTTCCCTGGTGGTCCAGTGGGTAAGGACACTGCCTTGCAGTGCAAGGGGTGCCGGTTCGATCCCTGGCCTGGGAAGATCCCACGTGCCACAGAGCGGCTGGACTCATGTGTCCAATTACCGAGCCGGAGCTCTGGAGCACATGCGCCCAGAGCTGGTGCTCTGCGACAACAGAGGCCACCGCGATGGGAGGCCCACAGGAGCCAAAGAACAAAGACGGATGAAAATAGAGAAATGAAAGACCAACAGAAGTGGCCCGCCCATCCCCCTCCCTCCTTCCCCACCCCACCCTACCCAAAAATAATAAATAAATAAATGTTTAAAAAAAAGAAAAGAACAGCAACGGATGTTAGAAGATAATTGTATTAGATAAGAGTGTTTAGGTAGAATGTGAATTAATAATACTCGGCAACGTTTATTGAGCATGTACCATATGCCAGTTACCATATACTAAAACCTATTTCTGTCCTCCTATCAAGCCCATGAGTCAGGTTCTCTTAATTCAGAAAAGGTAAGCAGTTTTCTCAAGGCTTGTTAGCCAGAAAGAGGCAGAATTGGGACATGAACCCTTATGTGTATAGAGTGTACAGTGTGTGTGTGTGAGAGAGAGACTGTATGTTTGTGTGTGTGTCCGACTCTAATGCCTGTGCTGATAGCCTCTAAGGCCACCTCTCCAGTTTAATATATGGTAATAAGTTATTGTTGTTTATAATAAAAGTATTTACCAGTAGGTAGCACACACATATGGGTTTCCCAGGAGGGTTAGTGGTAAAGAGTCTCCCTACCAATGCAAGAGACTTGGGTTTGATCCTTGGATTGGGAAGATCCCCTGGAGAAGGAAATGGCAACCACTCCAGTATTCCTGCCTGAAGAATTCCATGGATAGAGGAGCCTGGCGTACTATAGTCCATAGGGTTGCAAAGAGTCAGACACGACTTAGCAACTAAACAACAACAATAATATGCATGCATATGGTACACAGCATACAGAAGTTTAAAAAAAAAAAAAAAAACATAGAGACAGTGAAAAGTAAGCCTAAAATAAATTATCTCCTTTGTACTCCTCTCCCCTGGCCACTCAGCAACCCACCCAGGAGACCCACGGTAAACATCTGCTTTTTAATTTAAAAAATTCTTTTTATTTTTATAAAACTGTGATTTAACACTGCATCATTTTGTAAGTCCATGTAACCCTGAGCCATATTACTATGGAATTCCACTCTAATTCTTAAAATTTTACTTTGTGAATCATTCTTCAAACACTGATCCCACAAAAAAACATGATAAAAACAGATGATAGGGCATTGCGAATGGTAATGATTTCAGACATGAGTTGTTCAATTTCACTAATCAAGCTTATGAGGTTTTTTTTTTCAATTTCTGGTGCTCTGCGACAACAGAGGCCACCGCGATGGGAGGCCCACATGGGCCAAAGAACGAAGACGGATGAAAATAGAGAAATGAAAGACCAACAGAAGTGGCCCGCCCGCTCCCCTCCCTCCCCAACCCCACCCTACCCAAAAATAATAAATAAATAAATGTTTAAAAAAAAGAAAAGAACAGCAACGGATGTTAGAAGATAATTGTATTAGATAAGAGTGTTTAGGTAGAATGTGAATTAATAATACTCGGCAACGTTTATTGAGCATGTACCATATGCCAGTTACCATATACTAAAACCTATTTCTGTCCTCCTATCAAGCCCATGAGTCAGGTTCTCTTAATTCAGAAAAGGTAAGCAGTTTTCTCAAGGCTTGTTAGCCAGAAAGAGGCAGAATTGGGACATGAACCCTTATGTGTATAGAGTGTACAGTGTGTGTGTGTGAGAGAGAGACTGTATGTTTGTGTGTGTGTCCGACTCTAATGCCTGTGCTGATAGCCTCTAAGGCCACCTCTCCAGTTTAATATATGGTAATAAGTTATTGTTGTTTATAATAAAAGTATTTACCAGTAGGTAGCACACACATATGGGTTTCCCAGGAGGGTTAGTGGTAAAGAGTCTCCCTACCAATGCAAGAGACTTGGGTTTGATCCTTGGATTGGGAAGATCCCCTGGAGAAGGAAATGGCAACCACTCCAGTATTCCTGCCTGAAGAATTCCATGGATAGAGGAGCCTGGCGTACTATAGTCCATAGGGTTGCAAAGAGTCAGACACGACTTAGCAACTAAACAACAACAATAATATGCATGCATATGGTACACAGCATACAGAAGTTTAAAAAAAAAAAAAAAAACATAGAGACAGTGAAAAGTAAGCCTAAAATAAATTATCTCCTTTGTACTCCTCTCCCCTGGCCACTCAGCAACCCACCCAGGAGACCCACGGTAAACATCTGCTTTTTAATTTAAAAAATTCTTTTTATTTTTATAAAACTGTGATTTAACACTGCATCATTTTGTAAGTCCATGTAACCCTGAGCCATATTACTATGGAATTCCACTCTAATTCTTAAAATTTTACTTTGTGAATCATTCTTCAAACACTGATCCCACAAAAAAACATGATAAAAACAGATGATAGGGCATTGCGAATGGTAATGATTTCAGACATGAGTTGTTCAATTTCACTAATCAAGCTTAGTGATATGGTATATTCTAATTCTTTTACATTTTCTGTTTCAATGACGTAACTTCTTTATACAATAAGATGGAACATCTGTCTGATGAAAAATGGGCCATTATTATTCATCTGAAGCCATGAAGCATCGTTCAACAGCTCTGAACTAATGGTCATTACATCAAATAGGTTTTACTTTAATCATTATTTCTAATACATGTGAAATTAATACACAGTGTTTGTCATTACTGAGCACTAGAACATAATTCTCGAAGAAGCAATTAATGTCCATCAGAAGTTTTTTCTGAAATATGATTATCAAATACTTGACTAATGAATCATTTGCATATCTGAAATTATCACCTAAACCTCAAGCATTCCCATGATAGGACACATTATATTTAACAATGAAAATAAGAGAACAAGAGAGTGATTTTTTCATATTAAGTCATACACAGTGTCCACTTGCCTGCCAGCTCAGAATTTTTTCTGAGGAGAATTCTTTTTCAAAAGAACAGTTAAGCATCTTCAGGGGAAGGCACTTCTGGGGCTTTTCCAGGAATTAAAATTTTCATTCCGCTTATTTATTTACATTTTTTTAAAGGAGAGTAGTTTAGAAGACCTGAGCCTCTCAATAAAAAAAAAATCATGGCTAATTGTCAAATTCGATCTCTATATAGAAAAATGCCATCCTTTTCCAAATGTTGCTTGTAAACTCTCTCAGCAAAGGGGCAGAGAATAATGCACTGTATTTCCCCTGCAGTGCTATATTGCACGTTCACCTTCAGGAACATATGCTGCTCTTTTGAAATATGCAGACTCCCCTCTCATTGTACAGGGCCTCTGTGAAAGGCCTGAGGACTCTACAGAATTAACATACGAATGGGCCAACATACCTCCCAAGAAGCCCCTGCGTGAAGGGGAGGGGCATAAAAGGAGGAGACCCTTTTATTCACTTGGTAGTTAATGAAGAGTAAGAGGACCCTCTCTGACCAATTTTCTTGGGGACTCAGAATTTAAACTTAAAATGTTGAGCGTATTAATAGAAAATACCCATTTAACACTGGATGCTCTATTCTTTCTGCCATCATAACCAATGCATCACGCTGGAAAAAGTAAATGGGTGATGTCTGAAAAGAGTAATTGCTCCTATCCGTAGTAATACATGAAAGCAGATAAAGTTGATCATCACCATTCTTGCCAATTGGCTGCTCAACTGTCATCACTTTAACTAAAAATACTATACCTGGAAAAGGCAGGCCTTCAGGGTGAGGTTACCCTGAGTGTTCTAGGTATGGGAACCTGGCCATGGGCCTGTTAAGACTGCGTTTCTAGAGAACAGAGCGTAGGAAATAGGACTGAAATCAGACACAGACCAAAGAGGTCAGGCTCTGGGCAGGAATACTGTCAGCAGAGGTCTAAGCGGAGCTCAAGACCCAGGAGCTAAGGAGATTAGGGCCCCTGATGCTGGGGTCGCCTCTAGGACAGGGCTCCAGCGAGTGAGCGATCAGTTCCTCTGGGCACCACCTCCCATGACCTCCGTGTCTCAGTCAGATGCCCTGCTCTGTTCTCCCACAAACGCCCTGCACCATCTGCAATATTACACAGAAATCGTTCCATGTCTGTCTCCCTTACTACACTGAGGAAGCTCCATGAAGGTCCCAACCACGACCAGGCTATTTTTTGCTATGTCCAGAGTCTGCAGCACAAAGCCAAATACGTAACTGATGCTCAGTAAGTATTTGCTGAATAATGAAAAGTTCGGTTCTATATAGAAACTTGATCCATGCCATTGACATGATTAGGGACCTGGGCTCAGGAAACATGGCAAATTGTTTCATGGAACAGAAACCTGCCTCTAGAGCACTCAGTCTGTTCAACTAGATCACCACCATTTTGGTTCAGGGACGATGCTTTCTGTTGGAGCATTGCCAGAGTGTCTCTAGTTATCTCAGAGAGGTTTCACTAGATTCTCAAAACAAATTTTAAACGTAATCCTTTGGGGTTTTTTTCTCCCTAGTGGTTCAGACGGTAAAGAATCTACCTGCAATACAGGTTTGATCCCTGGGTCCAAAAGATCCCCTGGAGAAGGGAATGGCTACCCACTCCAGTATTCTTGCCTGGAGAATGCCATGGACAGAGGAGCCTGGCGGGCTACAGTCCATGAGGTCACAGAGAGTTGGACACAACTTTCACTTTTCATGATTTACAAAAACCTTTAGGAGTGCAGTGGGATGCTTTGGGAATGGAGAGATTCTATGAAACCAAACCAGTTGAGGCAGGAGGCTGAAAGTTCGACTTAAGATGAAGGTCAGTAAACTATGTCCTGCAGCCCAAATCTAATCCTTAGCCTACTTTTTACACCCTGGGATTTAAGAATGGTCTTTATGTTATTAACTAACATAAACAGGGAGAAGAAGAGGAGGAGCAGGAGAGGCAGCAGCAGCAGCAGCCGAGGTGGTATGGGACTCACAATGCCTAACATACTTGCTACCTGATCCTTTACAGAAAGTTTACCCATCATTGATTTAAGTGAATACAATCAAGACAGCAAAAGCAAGAATTCCCTGAGTGGTCCAGTGGTTAAGACTCCAAACCTTCCACTGTGGAGCGAGGGGAGTGGGGGGATTCGATCCCTGGTTGGGAAACTAAGGTCCCACAAGCCAAGCAGTGTGGCCAAAAAGAGAGAGAAAGGGAGGGAGTGCAAAAGCAAACCCAGCCCCAAGCACAGATATGCTTAGATGCAGAAATGCACCTGCATGCCCATGCTGTGCACACATGCGCAGAGGAATAATGGAATACCATTTTGTTCGAACTTGAAAATACCAAAGGCATTTTGATGCCGCACTAAGTATGTGGAAATGGAAATTAACTATTTGTATTCTTTGGCAATTAAACTACCCAAGATATAATATCTTGGAAGGGATTATTTCCACATACATTTTGAAGACTGATTTTTCTCTACTCCCATCTCTCATAGATGAGTGTCTTATCCAGTTTCTGCTGTAATCATTATGTTGGCTCTTGGACCTTTACCTAATTATGAGAATTTTGCACATCCGGAGAAGAGACTATATAATGTGAATATATTTGAAAGATAATAACATTGATTTGATCTCATTCAGTAATGTTCTTTGAAATACAGTCATAGAAGGTTTCAGAGCTGGAATATATTTTACAGATCATACGATCCCAAACCTCTTGTTTTACTAAAAGGAAGATGGAGATAAAGTAATTTATCTAAGGTTTAAAATAAATCAGGGTCACATAGAGATCCAGAAATCCTGGTTCCAAGCTCTGTCACTGCTACCTCCTCATGGGAGCCCTTCCCTAAACTCCTACAGGGCAGGATCTTTTCTATTTCCTCTCTCCCCAGTGCAGAGCCCCCTGCCCAGCATGTAGTTAGTTTCCAAAACAAAAGAATGAATGACAATCACAATAACATTGACTTCACACTTACCGTGCCCCAGGCACTATGCCAAACACTTCTACGCATTATCTCATTTGACTCTCACAACAACCCTAGGACTAGATATTTTTGCTATCTCTATTTTGCAAATGAGGAAAGTAAGGCACAGAGAGGTGAATTGACTTGCCCAAAGTCACACAGCTAAGAAATTATGGAATTAGGCTTGGAAATTAGGTCTTTCTAACTCCAGTGTTTTTCATCATCACCCTAAATGTGTGGCGAGGACCAATGAAAACATCAATTCTGAAATTATGCTGAAACGCAAAACACATCAAAATACAATTTCCTAGACTGCCTTTACTCAGCAAATGAAGCCGAATGAACAGGTCCCTCAGTTTGTTTTTTCCTGGCTCTGCCTCGACTCCCTTTGTGGCCCCACACAATCAGTTAATCTCTCAAGTTCTCTAGTTCCCCAAACCCATCACTAGTCCTGCTTTCTGTGATTCCCTAGGGTGCCCCCAATTATCTCAGAGGGGTTGCACAAAATTCTCAAAACAAATTTTAGACTTAATCCTTTAAGAAAAAAAAGGAACATATGTCTCCCAACACCTTTAGGAGGATAGACAGAATTTTCTTCAAACGAAACACAACAGCTATGAAAATGTGGCTGCAGGTTTTAATAGTCTGAGTTTGTGCTGAATATTAAGGGATGCAGCTCCATCTGCTGGGCATCAAACACACTAATAATACTGTGTGTTAGTCGCTCAGTGTCCGATTCTTTGTGAACCCGCAGACTGTAGCCCACCAGGCTCCTCTGTCCATGGGATTCTCCAGGCAAGAAGACTGGAGTGGGTGGCCATGCCCTCCTCCAGGGGATCTTCCCCACCCAGGGACTGAACCCAGGTCTCCCGCATTGCAGGCAGACTCTTTACCATCTGAGCCACTAGGGAAGTCCCTAGTAATAACAGTGGCTAAATATTGATAACAGGGCATATTTACAGTAGGTAGCATTTGTCATGGTCTGGTCTAAGGCTATGTTTTTCAAAATAACAAAATATACATGCCTATTGTCAAAAGTTTGTAAATGGAAAATTTACCTTGGATAATATAAGTATAATCTTACTTCTCTGTGATATCACATTAACAGTTTTTCCTTCTACTTCTATGCATCTTCATCACTTTTTACACAGGCGAGTATATGTATAGTGATATGTTATCTTTATATTTCTAGACATTATATAGTAAGTGCTCCCTGTATTATTTACTAGTCACCATAGGCACAATTTTTAATAGTTGCACAATATTCTCTCAAGATTATACAATAACCTATTTCTCCACATGGCCATTGTTGGACATTTAGGTTGACTGACAATTTAGTTATATTATAACAGTGAGCATCTCTTTGCATAAATTTTGTCCAGACTTTAGCTTACTTCCTGGGGAATGGTTGTTATTAGCCGTGGAAATACAGGTCAAAGGGTAGGACTATATTTTACCTCCTGAAACATGTTGCCAAATGGCCTTCCAAAAAGACCGCATCAGTTTTCCTCCCATTATCAGCGGACGAATGCCCTTCTTATGGTATTCTATCTAACACAGAGTATTGTCTTTTTTCATCTTTGCTAATTAATAGGTGAAAATTGGTCTCTTGTTGTTCCATTAGCATTTTTGATTACTAGTGCAGGTGAACATTTATTCATATGTTTATTAGCCACCATTCACATGTCCTCTTTTGTGACTTGTTCGTTAATGTCATTTTCCCATTGAGAGCCTTTGTATTTTCTTATTATTTTGCACGTGCTTTTCAGAAATTAAAGAAATCTTTTCTTCCCTCTCATATCTATGGCAAACATTTTTCCAAGCATGGTCTTTTATTATTTGACATGGCTTTTCATTTTTTATCGTCAAATATTTTATGAATTTCTTTTATGATTTTTCTCCAATGGTTTTTAAGCTTAGCTCATCTCTCTCTATAAAGAAGTGTGATATTCATATTTTTATGGTTTCGATTTTTGATCCATCTTTTATAGTTTTCATGTTGTATTCCCTTGGAAGTAATTTTGATGTGAAATATGAACTATGAGGTTATATTTTCAAATATTGCCATTTATTGGATTTCTCTTTCCTATTTTATTGAACTGTTGAATTATCATCAGCATATGTCTCATGCAGCATTATCTTTAGGTTCTATAGAGAGTTTCAAAGGTTCAAATTTGGCAGTTAACTTTGGAATGCTTTGCTTTGGGGCTTGCAAAAAGATTCTGGAATGCTGACAGGTGATCGGGAGCCATTTAAAAGTTTTGAGCACATAACTAACACGATGATGTCTGTGTGAGTAAAACAAGGTGACTATTGCGACTTCCGTCGTGGTCCAGTGGCTGAAGCTCTGTGTTCTCACTGCAGGGAGCGTGGGTTTAATCCCTGTTCAGGGAACTAGATCTCACATGCTCAAACTAAAAGATTCCAAGTGCCACAACTAAGACCTGGTGCAACCAAATAAATACATAACTAAATAAAAATGTTTAAAATCACAAATCAAAAAACAAAACAAAACAAAACCAAGGTGACTATCATAAACTAGAGAGTGAGAACAGAGCAGGGACTTGGAGACAGCCATACCAGACGGCTGACAGTTCTTGAAATGATTTCTGTTCTTTCCTGAATCCTACAGAGATGCTCCTCCTTACTTTTTTGTAACATCACCTGTTTAATGATTGTGATATATACTAGGCACTGAGTTACGCATTTATTGTCCGTTATCTTAACTCCCCTCAAACTCCAGTTGGGTAGGTATCACACCCCCTTCTCACTGATAAAGTAACTGAGCTCTAGAGATGTCATGTAAGGTGCTCCAGGTCCCTCAGCTCATGAGTTGGAGGAGGCAAGACTCAAAACCGAGGACTGGGGAAAATGTCAATGAAAAGAAAACACCTACAACAGCGACTGGTTTGATGAATGGCAGCTTCTCATCCCGGCACTCCTCATCAGGTCTTATGAGCTTGAAATTCTATATTAAAAATGTGCTAGCATCCCATTAAAGAAACATTCCAGCAATTATAGGGGCTTATTCAAGCTTAAATGGCAACAGTTCATTCCTCTGACTTTTGTGCAAAATTAGACCCAGCATAGCGGTCAGGAAGCCTGGTTCTCTACTCCACCTTCTAGTGCTAGGTGGTTATGTGACTTTGGGCATGTTACTTGATCACAAAATCTCCTGTCTACGTAAAAACAAAAATAAGCATACCCTTCACTGTGGGCTTTCTGTAATAAAATTAAAAGCAAATCTGAAATGGTTAGAAAATTTCAAAATTCTGCATGATTTTATAGATTTCCCAATTAACCTATCAATAATTCTTAGACTGGGCTTCCCTGGTAGTTCAGTGGTAAAGAGTTTGCCTGCCAATGCCGGAGACATGAGTTTGAGCCCTGATCCGGGAAGATCCCACATGCTGCGGAGCAACTAAGCCCGTGAGCCACAACTATGGAGCCTGTGCTCTAGAGCCTCGGAGCCACAACTCTGGAGCCCGTGTGCCCTAGAGCCTGAGTTCCACAACAAGAGAAGTCGCCACAACAAGAAGCCTGCTCACCTCAACCAGAGAGCAGCCCCCACTCCCAGCAACTAGTGAAGAGCCTGTGGCAGCAGTGAAAACCCAGAATAGCCAAAGATAAATAAATAAATGAAAAAAATTTTTAAAAAGTCTTAGACCATGAAAATTCCTATGAAAACAAACTGCAACGAATCATAAAGGCAGTCTCTTTTTTAAAAATTAATTTCTTTGGTTGCACCATAGTTCCTCCATGTGGGATCCAGTTCTCTACCCAGGCATCAAACCTGGGCCTCCACACTGGGAACGCAGAGTTCCAGCCCCTGGACCTCCAGGGAAGTCCGTCTCTTCCTTTCAATTTGCTGTGTTCTTATCTTTAATTACGTCAACTTTCAAGTAGACACAAAAGTAGACAGAAGAGAACAAAGAACCTCCAAGACTGGCTCCAATGATTGTCATCTCTGACGTCCTTATTTAATATAGCCTCAACATATCTTATTTTTCTATTTTAAAGCAAAACCTAAGACACTATATGAATATGGTTCTTTCATGATGACAGACATACTGAAGGAATTTTATTGCGTTTTCTCAAATCCTGAGAAGAAAGTTAATTTTAAAATCTGGCAAAATCCAAGATGGTATTGGTCTCACTTTCTGCCCCTAAATTCTCTCAGAAAATGAGCCTCCAATCTAAATACTAAATCAATTTGGCAGTCCAGGCCAAGGGCTAGTGAATCCAATTGCCTATAGCAGACACATAAGTGGGGCCAGCTTGTCCACGTCGAGGGCAGCATTTCCATTTCTGTAATAACAGTATTCATTACAGCACATGGAGAGCCGGTATATTAAACCAGTTTGGCTCATGGGGAATTCTGACCAGAAATTCAGCTATTCTTGATAAAGTGAATGAAGGCAAGAAGACTCAACAAAATTACCATTTGAGAAGCAAACTGTTTAAAACGAAAGAAAAACAAGCTGAACTGTTCACTTAGTAATAATAAAAAAAAAAAGGTCAATTTCTCCCTAAATCTGAACACTTGCCATTTTTCTGATGCATCTAGTTTATAAAATTCATTGACACTCACGATCCACAG
The DNA here is from genome assembly GCA_022376925.1 of Tragulus kanchil. Taxonomy (NCBI): domain Eukaryota; kingdom Metazoa; phylum Chordata; class Mammalia; order Artiodactyla; family Tragulidae; genus Tragulus; species Tragulus kanchil. Next base: position 12,723,769 of record JAIOJX010000001.1, read on the forward strand.
TCTCATGATGTATGTAGGGTTGGCATTTGTGTACCCACTTGTACAAATAAGAAAATGAGGTTTCCGGGGTCACACAAGCTGGAAAGTCAAGGAGCGAGTCCTTGGAGAGTCAAGGACTAGCTGGGGTCCAATCCTGTTTCCTGGGTCAGGGCTGGCACCCTACATAAGCACGTTTACCCGCCTCCCCCCGAAAAGAATCTCTTCACCTATTTCCCACCTCCCTGAGACTTAACAAAGTACCTGTACTTTCTGGCAGCTCAGTAAGTACTTGTTGCCTGTCTGACTACTGGCCACACCGTAGAGGAGGGGGAGAAGGGGAAGAAAGAATTAAGGGTAAAAGAACTCCCACTAAAGGGCCCACTGGGAAGTTCCAGCCCCTGGACCTCCAGGAAGTCCGTCTCTTCCTTTCAATTTGCTGTGTTCTTATCTTTAATTACGTCAACTTTCAAGTAGACACAAAAGTAGACAGAAGAGAACAAAGAACCTCCAAGACTGGCTCCAATGATTGTCATCTCTGACGTCCTTATTTAATATAGCCTCAACATATCTTATTTTCTATTTTAAAGCAAAACCTAAGACACTATATGAATATGGTTCTTTCATGATGACAGACATACTGAAGGAATTTTATTGCGTTTTCTCAAATCCTGAGAAGAAAGTTAATTTTAAAATCTGGCAAAATCCAAGATGGTATTGGTCTCACTTTCTGCCCCTAAATTCTCTCAGAAAATGAGCCTCCAATCTAAATACTAAATCAATTTGGCAGTCCAGGCCAAGGGCTAGTGAATCCAATTGCCTATAGCAGACACATAAGTGGGGCCAGCTTGTCCACGTCGAGGGCAGCATTTCCATTTCTGTAATAACAGTATTCATTACAGCACATGGAGAGCCGGTATATTAAACCAGTTTGGCTCATGGGGAATTCTGACCAGAAATTCAGCTATTCTTGATAAAGTGAATGAAGGCAAGAAGACTCAACAAAATTACCATTTGAGAAGCAAACTGTTTAAAACGAAAGAAAAACAAGCTGAACTGTTCACTTAGTAATAATAAAAAAAAAAAGGTCAATTTCTCCCTAAATCTGAACACTTGCCATTTTTCTGATGCATCTAGTTTATAAAATTCATTGACACTCACGATCCACAGTCTCATGATGTATGTAGGGTTGGCATTTGTGTACCCACTTGTACAAATAAGAAAATGAGGTTTCCGGGGTCACACAAGCTGGAAAGTCAAGGAGCGAGTCCTTGGAGAGTCAAGGACTAGCTGGGGTCCAATCCTGTTTCCTGGGTCAGGGCTGGCACCCTACATAAGCACGTTTACCCGCCTCCCCCCGAAAAGAATCTCTTCACCTATTTCCCACCTCCCTGAGACTTAACAAAGTACCTGTACTTTCTGGCAGCTCAGTAAGTACTTGTTGCCTGTCTGACTACTGGCCAAATCATAGAGGGAGAGAGAGGGGAAGAAGAATTATGGGTAGAAAGAAAAAGGAGAAATTAGAGGAATGATTAAAAGAAGTGGAAATAACATTAATAAGCTAGCCAATTAAGCATAATCTAGGAAAAAAGTTGAAATACGGAGTAAAACATGTTAAGTTGCAATAAAGGTCCATGAAACATATGTGAGCAAAAAAAAAAAAAATGGCGCTTGTGTCCTAGAGTCTCTGAAGGAAGACACAGGCAAGGAGTCAGGTCCTCCAGCCCCCTCAGCTGGACACGCTCCTATGCAGAACTGCATTCCTGGCTCTGATTCAGCCAGCTGGAGACTGTCTCAGGCCAGGACTTCTGCCTCACCTTCGGAATGTTTTTTCCTATTCCTAGCCCTTCTCTCTTTCTCTCGTCTTGGACCCCAGGCTCAAAAACAGGAGGAACCTTTTGCTTTGAGCTCCTTAGTCAGTGAGATGATCTTCACATCTGCTCTGATCCAACAGAGCATTCTTTCATGGGGAGAAAAACGGAACACAGAGAGAGTCAGTGCTGTCTTCTGTCTTCCTTTTTACCTATACTTTTTATATATGTGATTTCAGGAAGTAATTAAAGACTTGACTGTTAAAATAAAAAAAATGAAGGTCACGTACCAAAAAGCTGTACTAACAACTGTAACTATGACCACTTAAATGTCCCAGGCTCTGTGAAAAGCCTACTAACCCTCTGAGGTAGGGAAGTCATATTGTTATCTCCATTTAACGGGTGACGAAAGTGGGGCTCAGAGAGGTTAAGCAACTTGTCCAGCACTATAGAAAAGGATTCCAACCCAGACAGTCTGACTCAATTCTCATTTTTTTAGACTTTCTATACTGTGTAAATTTCCTACAATGAGCACGTATTACCTTTATTTTTTAATCCTGTAGCATTCATCGTGTATAGAAATAATTTTGTCATTACATCATTAACTATAGTTAATTACTATTTCTATTCATCATTTGTATGTCACCTCAATTAGACTGTTAAGAGCCTGTGTCTCAGGGAGTGTCATGTTTTAATGCATATTATAGCTGCTCGATGAATAGTTCTTAAATGAATGGACAATGGAGAGAAAAATGTGGGAGTGTGAGGCAAAACAACCATCACCACACACACAAAAAAAGGTTTAGGGAGGTGATGAAAGAGACAGATGAGCAACAGAAAAAGAGGCACTGAAACATAATGATTCAAGAACAGGGGATGGATGTGGGACATAGGTAGAAAGACAAATACATCACAGTAAAGCATGAAATAAGAAAGGAACTTGCTATGTAGAACCCTGTTTTAGTGAACTTGTAAACTAAAACTGGAGCTAAAATGCATTAACAAAGCGAAGCCAGTCACAGGCAAGAAAGGAGACATTCAAGATATGGCACTTTAGAAAAATTAAATAGAAAAATTGTTTCGAAGTACCTTATGAGAGGGAGAAGTACTCAAATTGCTTTCCTGGCAAAGCCTGTCCCTTCATCCAACAATTATCCTAAGATACTTGAGATCTCATCTCCATAAATTCAATAGGCAATTGGGGCCACTTTCTCTTTGGAGGCCAGATGCAGAAACAGAAATTACAGTCATTTCCTATATTGCAGAAATTAGCTGGCCAGTTGAAAGCCACCTGCACGCATAATTCACATCATCAGAGGTTGGCATCTAGAAGCTCACAGCCCTGTCCTCTCTGCCATACTTCACCCACGTCGAGGCCAAGTTCAGATGACCACAGGTGATGGTTAAGCTTGCAGTTGGCTCATGTTATGAGGTGGTGATCACTTTGTGGTTCCTGTCTCTTGAGAATTAAAAAATAATAATTTGTTCCCATAGGAATACATACTCATAGCTAAAGCAAAATGAGGCATGGCTGATCACAAACAACAGCCATTTTCTGCTCCATCATTCCCCATCATCCTCAAAAGAGACAACACTTTTCTGTGCCTTTAGCTGTCTCTTCTGGTTTATCCATTATGTAATCTAAATAATATGCCTAAATGGTTATTTATTTAACAAATTTAGATGGTATTTATGACTGTCTTTAATAATAGTGAAGACCTTAGCTTTCTTATACTACCCCCTTCAACCTCATATCTTTAATGTCCCACAGTCCCTCTATCACAATTCTTAGTTAAATCAGTAGCCAAGTTTACATGATTATGACTGTATAATTTGTCTACTCTTAAGCAAAGTATATTATCATTAGTGTTTTAATTGTTAATACATTACTGTTAGTCCTTTGATTTTTTTTCTCAAGTTAATACCTGCTTCAGTATTTCATCTGAGGTTTCTGTATTTCTTATGCTATTTTTATCCAGGTGTTGTAACAGTTGTATAACACACCTATCAATAATCATTCCAAACACTCCAACCCTTCTAAAATACGCTGGCTCCATATACCCCCTGAAGATTGCCCTCGAACAGCTCCCTGCTCCCCTGCTACAAACCAGGTCAGTAATCTCAAGGCCAGAGACATGACTGTCCTCCTAGGACTCCTCGTCACAGTTTGCCAGAGTTGGATTCTTTGTTACCTGAATCATATATAGTGGTATTCCCCTTTGTTGGTTTACTCCCTCATTTCAGTAGAGTACAACTTCCAAGAGCCTCCAGAGAAAGAGCTGCTAGGAGGAATTTTTTTGAGACCTCGCATACGCTAATATTTAACATGAGCATGGTTGGTTTGCTATATAGTTTTAAGATGAAAATCCTTTTCCATTGAAAAAGTTAGATATCTGTGGTCAAATGATTCTTGAAAAGTGTGCCAAGATCCTTCAATGGGAAAGCTTTTTTTTTTTTTCAACAGTGCTCGAACAACTGGATATGAACAAGCAGAATAATGAAGTAGGACCCTTAACTCATACCATACACATAAACTCAAAAATGCACCAAAGACCTAAATGTAAGAACTAAAACTATAAAACCATTAGAAGAAAACATAAGTATAAATCTTCACAACATTGGATCAGGCAATGGTTTTATTCACCTATATGACCAAAGAACAAATACATAAATGGCGCTCCATCAAAATTAAGAGCTTCTGTGCTTTTAAAGACACTATCAAGAAAGTGAAAGACAATCCACAAAATGGAAAACTATTGGCAAATATACCTCATGTAAGACTTGTATCTAGAATACATAAAGAATATTTATAAGTCAATAATAAAAAGATAAATTACCCAAGTTAAAAATGAGTAAATGATTTGAATGGACATTTTCCCAAAGAATTTAGACAAATGGCCAATAAGCAGATGAAGAGAAGCTCAACATCACGAAATCTCGTGGAACTTAAGACCAAAACCACAAGAAGACACTATTTTACCCTCACTAAGATGGCTATCATCAAAAAAGAAGAAAAATAACAAGTGTTAGCAAAGATGTGAAGAAATGAGAACTGTTTTACTTTGTCAGTGGGCAGGTAAACCAGGGCAGGTGCTGTGGAAAACAGTTAGCCATTTTTTTCAATAAGTCAGAGAGAATTATTATGTGATCCAGCAACTTCACTCCTAAGTGTATACTCAAGAGAAGAAAGCACATATGTCAACACAAAAACATGTCCAGGAATGTTCATATGTAACAGCATTATTCATAATAACCAAAGAGTGGGAACCACCCAAATGTCCACTGATGGAAGGATAAAGTAAGGCATACCCTTACAGTGGGCTATTATTCAGCCATAAAAAGAAATGAAGCACTAAGACATGCTACAGTGTGGATTAACCTTAAAAACATTATGCTGAGTGAAAGATGCCAGACAAAGATGGGGACATATTGTATGATGTCATTTACAGGAAATGTTCAGAACAGACCTATCAGGAGAGACAGAAAGCAGATAAGTATTTTCTGGGGGGAGATGGGGACAATGGGAGTAACTGCCAATGGGTTCACAGAATGGAAGAAAATATTTAAACATCACATATCTGAGAAGATATTTATATCCAAGATAAGAACTCTCGGGCTTCCCTGGTGCTCCAGGGGTTAAGAGTCCACCTTGCAATGCAGGGGATATTGGTTCAATTCCTGGTCCTCAAAAGATTCCACATGCCTCAGAGCAACTAAGTCCATGCACCACAACTATTGAAGCCCATACTCTGGAGTCTTCGAGCCACAACTACTGATCCCACATGCCACAACTAATGAAGCCCACACACCCTAGAGCCTGTGCTCTGCAACAAGAGCAGCCACCACAATGAGAAGACTACACATCACAGCTAGACAGTAGCCCCCACACGCCACAACTAGAGAAAGCCTGTGCTCAGGAACAAAGACACAGCAAAGCCAAAAATAAATAAATAAAACGACTTCAAAAAAAAGTCTGGAGGCTTCCCTGGTGGTCCAGCGGGTAAAGAGTTCACCTTGCAGTGCAAGAGGCACCGGTTTGATCCCTGGCCTGGGAAGATCCCACATGCTATGGAGTGACTAAGCCCGTGAGCCGCAACTATGGAGCCTGTGCTCTAGAGCCTCGGAGCCACAACTCTGGAGCCCATGTGCTGCAACTACTGAAGCCCGTGTGCCCTAGAGCCCGAGTTCCACAACAAGAGAAGTCACCACAAGAAGAAGCCTGTTCACCTCAACTAGAGAATAGCCCCCACTCCCTGCAACTAGAAAAGAGCCTGTGGCAGCAGTGAAAATCCAGAATAGCCAAAAAATAAAATTTAAAAAAAAGAAAGAAACAAAACAAAACAAAACTGGCAGTTCCTCAAAAAGTTAGATACCATATGATATAGAAATTCAACTTCTAAATAAATACCCAAGAGAATTCAAATCATATATTCACACAAAAACTGTATGCAAATATCCCTAGCAGCATTAGTCATAATAGCGAAAGCTGGAAACAATCCAATTTGTTGTTGTTGTTGTCACTATGTCGTGTTCAACTTTTTCATAACCCCATGGACTGTAGCCCCCCAGGCTCCTCTGTCCATGGGATTTCCCAGGCAAGAATCCTGGAGTGGGTTGACATTTTCTTCTCCAGGGCATCTTCCAGATCCAGGGATTGAACCCACATCTCCACAGTCTTCTGCACTGGCAGGGGTGCTCTTTACCATTGAGCTATTCAGTCAAAAAAAAGGAATGAAGTACCAATACATGCTACAATATGGGTAAACCCGGGAAAGATTATGCTAACTGTAGGAAGGTAGACACAAAGGACCACACATTTTAGGGTTCCAATCAAATGAAATGTCTAGAATAAACAAATCCATAGAGAGAGAATGTAGATTAATCAATGGATATACATGCAAATTTTCTCCTTTAACCTGCTGATGAGGTACTTAACTTTCATTTCCTAATACTGACTCAGCCTTATACTCCTAGAATAAACTCCCACTTAATCATGATGTATAACTCTTTCTTAGATAAGAATTGCAAGGATTTTTGTCCAGAAATTTTGCATCTAAGATCAAGAGATGTACTGGTCTGTGGTTTTCCCTTTTTTGCACTGCTTTTGTCTGGTTTTGTTATTGGGATAATATTGGCTTTGCTTAATGAGCTGGCAAGTGTACGGTCCTCCTCCATTTTCTAGAAAAGTTTATAGAGAAGTGGTGCTAATTTTTTTTTTTAATGTTTGGTAGAATTCTCCAGCTAAATGATTGGGGTCAGGATATTTCTTTTACGAATGCTTTTAAATTCAGGATTGAATTTCTTTAATAGTTATGACACTATTCATATTATATATTTTGTATTGCATGAGTTTTGGTGTTTTCCGTGTTTCAAGGAATTGGTCCAGGTTCTGTGGTTTTGAATTTAACTCAGTAGGGTTGTTCATAGTATTGTCTTACTATTTTTTAATGACTGAAGGATCTGTAGTAATATCCCCTGTTTCACTCCTGCTATTAGCAATTTCTACTGCCTCTCATTTTATCTTTTTCAGTGCTGCTAGAGGTTTATCAATTTTATGATATATTCAAAGATTTTGCTTTTTGTTTCATTGATTTTTCTCTAGTTTTATCCTATTTCCAATTTCATTTATTTCTACTCTTTATTATTTCTTCTACTTACCTTGGATTATCTTACTCTTCTTTCTCTAGAAGTTTTTTTTAAGGTGATCACTTACATTATTGATTTAAAGTCCTTTCTCTTTCCAGTTTGAAGTATTTAGTGTTATAAATTTCTCTCTCCAGCAACAATTCTATATAGATCTACTAATCATTTTGTTGCTCATTTTGTCATTGTTTATAAGATTCCTATTTTAATTTTTGTTAAAACTGTTATAAATTTGTGTTTGTTTTCATGACAGGGAGATTTCTCTAACTGTAGGAAGGTAGACACAAAGGACCACACATTTAGGGTTCCAATCAAATGAAATGTCTAGAATAAACAAATCCATAGAGAGAGAATGTAGATTAATCAATGGATATACATGCAAATTTTCTCCTTTAACCTGCTGATGAGGTACTTAACTTTCATTTCCTAATACTGACTCAGCCTTATACTCCTAGAATAAACTCCCACTTAATCATGATGTATAACTCTTTCTTAGATAAGAATTGCAAGGATTTTTGTCCAGAAATTTTGCATCTAAGATCAAGAGATGTACTGGTCTGTGGTTTTCCCTTTTTTGCACTGCTTTTGTCTGGTTTTGTTATTGGGATAATATTGGCTTTGCTTAATGAGCTGGCAAGTGTACGGTCCTCCTCCATTTTCTAGAAAAGTTTATAGAGAAGTGGTGCTAATTTTTTTTTTTAATGTTTGGTAGAATTCTCCAGCTAAATGATTGGGGTCAGGATATTTCTTTTACGAATGCTTTTAAATTCAGGATTGAATTTCTTTAATAGTTATGACACTATTCATATTATATATTTTGTATTGCATGAGTTTTGGTGTTTTCCGTGTTTCAAGGAATTGGTCCAGGTTCTGTGGTTTTGAATTTAACTCAGTAGGGTTGTTCATAGTATTGTCTTACTATTTTTTAATGACTGAAGGATCTGTAGTAATATCCCCTGTTTCACTCCTGCTATTAGCAATTTCTACTGCCTCTCATTTTATCTTTTTCAGTGCTGCTAGAGGTTTATCAATTTTATGATATATTCAAAGATTTTGCTTTTTGTTTCATTGATTTTTCTCTAGTTTTATCCTATTTCCAATTTCATTTATTTCTACTCTTTATTATTTCTTCTACTTACCTTGGATTATCTTACTCTTCTTTCTCTAGAAGTTTTTTTTAAGGTGATCACTTACATTATTGATTTAAAGTCCTTTCTCTTTCCAGTTTGAAGTATTTAGTGTTATAAATTTCTCTCTCCAGCAACAATTCTATATAGATCTACTAATCATTTTGTTGCTCATTTTGTCATTGTTTTTTATAAGATTCCTATTTTAATGGCGCCCTCTTCTGTCAGTTCAGCAAAGTCCAAATGATTAATAAATTTGTGTTTGTTTTCATGACAGGGGAGAATTCCTGTGTTCTTTTATTTTGTGATTCTCTCTTGTCAGCTTGGTCCTATATCTTGTCCTTTGTATTCTTTTACCCCTCATTACTCAATGAGGTGACTCACTGGAAAAGACGCTGATGCTGGGAAAGACTGAGGGCAAGAGGAGAAGGGGGCGACAGCGGATAAGATGGTTGGATGGCGTCACTGACTCAATGCACATGAGTTGGGGCAAGCTCTGGGAGGCACTGAAGGACAGGGAAGCCTGGTGGGCTACAGTTCATGGGGTCGCAAAGAGGCAGACATGATTTAGCAATGAACAACAAACAACTCAGTTGACAAAAGGTTCTTTGTTGCTTTTGTTTTTGTTCCTTTTTTGAAAGCAGGGATGTTCCTGGGATCTTTATTCCTAGAATCTCTTGGGAGTTGTATATACTCTTGGGAGGCAGGAATGGGGAAAGAAGACAGCAGGAGAAGGGCAGATGACAGAGGCTCATTTAAGTCCCTGTGGGGCACTTCTCAGGATTTTCCTTTTTCTCCGTTTTTCCAACTAGGGCTCCAAGTGAAAGTGAAAGCGTTCGTTGCTAAGTCGAGTTGAACTCTTTTGCAACCCCATGGACTGTAGCCCACCAGGCTCCTCTGTCCATGGAATTCTCCAGGCAAGAATACTAGAGCAGGTTGCCATTCCCTTTTCCATCTTTGTTGCTTTTTTATTCTTCTTTTTCCCCAGAAGTTCTGTGTTTTAAAGACTTCAAATCACACATAACTCTCTTGCCTGTAGCTTATGCTCCATTCTACTTAGATGCTTTATTAAAAATTGAGGGTGAACTTGGTCTTTCTGGTGGTGGTTTTACATAACTTTAGGCCTTTTAGCTATTTTCCTTCTTCCACTTTCCCCTCAGGCTTTCTCAGCCGGCCTTGCTCACCACAAAGCCTTGCAGGAAGGCAGGTGAAAGGACAAGAAAACATGAGACAACAGGCTGTAATTTGGTGCCCTTGCAGGAAGGCAGGTGAAGTTTGCATTCCTATTTTAATGGCGCCCTCTTCTGTCAGTTCAGCAAAGTCCAAATGATTAATAAATTTGTGTTTGTTTTCATGACAGGGGAGAATTCCTGTGTTCTTTTATTTTGTGATTCTCTCTTGTCAGCTTGGTCCTATATCTTGTCCTTTGTATTCTTTTACCCCTCATTACTCAATGAGGTGACTCACTGGAAAAGACGCTGATGCTGGGAAAGACTGAGGGCAAGAGGAGAAGGGGGCGACAGCGGATAAGATGGTTGGATGGCGTCACTGACTCAATGCACATGAGTTGGGGCAAGCTCTGGGAGGCACTGAAGGACAGGGAAGCCTGGTGGGCTACAGTTCATGGGGTCGCAAAGAGGCAGACATGATTTAGCAATGAACAACAAACAACTCAGTTGACAAAAGGTTCTTTGTTGCTTTTGTTTTTGTTCCTTTTTTGAAAGCAGGGATGTTCCTGGGATCTTTATTCCTAGAATCTCTTGGGAGTTGTATATACTCTTGGGAGGCAGGAATGGGGAAAGAAGACAGCAGGAGAAGGGCAGATGACAGAGGCTCATTTAAGTCCCTGTGGGGCACTTCTCAGGATTTTCCTTTTTCTCCGTTTTTCCAACTAGGGCTCCAAGTGAAAGTGAAAGCGTTCGTTGCTAAGTCGAGTTGAACTCTTTTGCAACCCCATGGACTGTAGCCCACCAGGCTCCTCTGTCCATGGAATTCTCCAGGCAAGAATACTAGAGCAGGTTGCCATTCCCTTTTCCATCTTTGTTGCTTTTTTATTCTTCTTTTTCCCCAGAAGTTCTGTGTTTTAAAGACTTCAAATCACACATAACTCTCTTGCCTGTAGCTTATGCTCCATTCTACTTAGATGCTTTATTAAAAATTGAGGGTGAACTTGGTCTTTCTGGTGGTGGTTTTACATAACTTTAGGCCTTTTAGCTATTTTCCTTCTTCCACTTTCCCCTCAGGCTTTCTCAGCCGGCCTTGCTCACCACAAAGCCTTGCAGGAAGGCAGGTGAAAGGACAAGAAAACATGAGACAACAGGCTGTAATTTGGTGTTATTTCTTCTTTCATTTCATTACTTTAAAGGTCAGCTACTCCTTCTCTTTAAGTTAGGGTGAGGGCATGATTTGTGTAGTTCTTTCCCCTTCCTCACCCCGTGTCGTTGTATTTTTCTCTCCTTGTTCTTCTGCATTGCTTTAGAAGAAAATGCTGGGAGATTGGGACCTAGATGACTGCTATTGCTGTCAGCTACCTAGAAGTTCTCCATCCTACAAAACTCAAATCACACAAACATGGCGTTTATGGTGACTGCAAATGTTTCTTGGTATAAAGATATTTTAACTTATGTGAAACTCCACAGCATAGTAGGGACAATATGGAAAATCATGTATAATTTCCCCAGGTCTGAACATTTTATCCTGTTTTCAATCTGAATGTTCTGTTTGGAACACAAATCCATCTTCTTCTCTCAGCCACCAGCACTAAACATGAAACATCAAGATTCTAATATGTAAATCATTTCAGTTTTACCTCCAGAATAACATGAATTTTGAGAGATACAATATCCAACAGTTGGTTCAAAGATTCATCTGTTTAGATCCCAAACCTTTATCTTCCATGATCATCTTTAGAGAGACGTCACTTGCTAGAACTGTGATGGATAAAAATAAATTTCCTTATGATATCTGTTTTTAGGTGTGGCTCTTTTAAGGCACAATGCTTTCAAAATAAATGTTCGCTAATAACATTTCTTATCACACAATTGCACTCATTTCACATGCTAGCAAAGTAATGTTCAAAATCCTCCAAGCTAGGCTTCAACCATACATTAATTAAGAACTTCCAGATGTACAAGTTGGATTCAGGAAAGGCAGAGGAATCAGAAATCAAACTGCCAACATCTGTTGGATCGCAGAAAGAGCAAAGGAACTCCAGAAAAACATCCACTTCTTTGCTGACTACACTAAAGCCTGTGACTGTGTGGATCACAGCAAACTGTGGAAAATTCTGAAAGAGATGGGAATACCAGACCACCTTACCTGTCTCCTGCGAAACCTATATGCAGGACAAAAAGGAGCAGTTGGAACTGGACATGGAACAGCAGACTGGTTCAAAATTGGGAAAGGAGTACGTCAAGGATGAATATTGTCACCCTGCTTATTTATCTTATATGCAGAGTACATCATGGGAAATGCTGCTCTGGATAAAGCACAAGCTGGAAGCAAGATTGCCAGGAGAAATATCAATAACCTCAGATATGCAGATGACTATTACAGCAGAAAGTAAAGAGGAACTAAAGAGTCTCTTGATGAAGGTGAAAAAGAAGAGTGAGAAAGCTTAAACTCAAGACTGAAAAAACGAGTATCATGGCATCTGGTCCCATCACTTTACGGCAAATATATGGGCAAACAACGAAAACAGTGACAGACTTATATTCTTGGGTTCCAAAATCACTGAGGAAGGTGAGCTGCAGTCATGAAATTAAAAGACACTTGCTCCTTGGAAGAAAAGCTATTACAAACCTAGACAGTGTATTAAAAAGCAGAGATATCACCCTGCTGACAAAAGTCCATATAGTCCAAGCTATGGTTTTCCCAGTAGTCACATATGGATGTGAGAAGTGGACCATAAAGAAAGCTGAATGACAAAGAATTGATACCTTCAAATTGTGGTGCTGGAAAAGACTCTTGAGAGTCCCTTAGACAGCAAGGAGATCAAACCAGTCAGTCCTAAAGGCAGTCAACCCTGAATATTCATTGGAAGGACTGATGCCGAAGCTGAAACTCCAATATTTTGGCCACCTGATGCAAAGAGTCAAGTCACTGAAAAACCCCTGATACTGGGAAATATTGAAGGCAGAAGAAGGAGACGACAGAGGATGAGATGGTTGGATGGCATCACTGAGTCAATGGACATGAGCTTGAGCAAGCTCTGGGACATGGTGAAGGACAGGGAAACCTGGCATGTGCAGTTCATGGGGTCACAAAGAATCGGACACAACTGAGAGACTGAACTGAACTGAGTAACATTCATAAGTAAAGTTTAGTGGCCAAGTTCTCTCATACACCTTGTCCAGAAAGTATGACATTAGAATCAATATTGATAGCAGAGTATCTGAGTGATTCTCAGAACCAGAATGCCTGGATGAATATCTAAGTTCTGCCATTTTCAAGATGTTTGACCAAACTTCTGAACACAGTGGTACCTCTGTTTTCTGTTTTCTAGTTTCTCATCTAGAAAACAGAGTTAATAATAATACCACCCTCAAAAATGCAGTTGGGGGGATTAAGTGAGTTAATATCTGTAAAGTACTTAGAACAGTGCATGACATAGTAAGTTTCTGCAAATGTTTGCAATATTCTTCATGGAAGTTACTTTTAACAGTATCTTTAATAACTATGTAAGTTAACTGTCATTGCATAACGCATTGCCACAATTTGACAGCTTCAAACAACATCCATTTATTATGCTACCATTTCTGTAGGTGCTTATATACTCAGAAACAGATTAATAATGACAATTACAATTCAACTTCACATACCATATATATATATGACTCTATATATAACTTATATATAACTCTATCCAGTCAGGGTTATGTGCTACTCACGTATAAATTAAGACTTTTAATTGCATTATCATATGTTTTCTTGATTTAAATAAACATAATTCAGTATGCCATATTGAGATCCTTCTACAGACCAGCCATTTTCCTGGACACTTGGGAACATAGAGGCTGATAACTCAAGGAGCTCAGAGTCTCTATGGAAAGAAAAATAAACATAGGAAAATAATACAGAGTGATGCACACCATGGCAGAAGCTGGCCAGGGTACCATGGAAACACAGAGGAGAAGGACTAACCCAAATGAGAAGAGTCAGAAAAGGCCTCCTGGATAAGGTGAATCTGACCTGTAGCTTCACGTGTGGGTAAAAAAGGGTATTCTCAGCACAGGATGCAAGAGGCAAAATAGAAATATTCTTTGCTTTCAGTCTCACAGTCCAGTGTCAGAGACCAGCTCACAAAAAGCTCCTGAGAACACCAGGTGTGATGAAATCCTGCAGGTGCACAAGAAAGTAGGTTCAAAATGAGGTGGGGGGCTTTCTGGAAAGCTTCACAGAGGAGGAGATTTCTGAGCCTGACTTTAAGGATGGGAAACTCTTGATGTGTGTGCAGTCTTCTCTAGGTTTCCTCCATCAGGGAAATAATCCATACACCTTGTCCAGAAAGTATGACATTAGAATCAATATTGAAAATCTGAGTGATTCTCAGAACCAGAATGCCTGGATGAATATCTAAGTTCTGCCATTTTCAAGATGTTTGACCAAACTTCTGAACACAGTGGTACCTCTGTTTTCTGTTTTCTAGTTTCTCATCTAGAAAACAGAGTTAATAATAATACCACCCTCAAAAATGCAGTTGGGGGGATTAAGTGAGTTAATATCTGTAAAGTACTTAGAACAGTGCATGACATAGTAAGTTTCTGCAAATGTTTGCAATATTCTTCATGGAAGTTACTTTTAACAGTATCTTTAATAACTATGTAAGTTAACTGTCATTGCATAACGCATTGCCACAATTTGACAGCTTCAAACAACATCCATTTATTATGCTACCATTTCTGTAGGTGCTTATATACTCAGAAACAGATTAATAATGACAATTACAATTCAACTTCACATACCATATATATATATGACTCTATATATAACTTATATATAACTCTATCCAGTCAGGGTTATGTGCTACTCACGTATAAATTAAGACTTTTAATTGCATTATCATATGTTTTCTTGATTTAAATAAACATAATTCAGTATGCCATATTGAGATCCTTCTACAGACCAGCCATTTTCCTGGACACTTGGGAACATAGAGGCTGATAACTCAAGGAGCTCAGAGTCTCTATGGAAAGAAAAATAAACATAGGAAAATAATACAGAGTGATGCACACCATGGCAGAAGCTGGCCAGGGTACCATGGAAACACAGAGGAGAAGGACTAACCCAAATGAGAAGAGTCAGAAAAGGCCTCCTGGATAAGGTGAATCTGACCTGTAGCTTCACGTGTGGGTAAAAAAGGGTATTCTCAGCACAGGATGCAAGAGGCAAAATAGAAATATTCTTTGCTTTCAGTCTCACAGTCCAGTGTCAGAGACCAGCTCACAAAAAGCTCCTGAGAACACCAGGTGTGATGAAATCCTGCAGGTGCACAAGAAAGTAGGTTCAAAATGAGGTGGGGGGCTTTCTGGAAAGCTTCACAGAGGAGGAGATTTCTGAGCCTGACTTTAAGGATGGGAAACTCTTGATGTGTGTGCAGTCTTCTCTAGGTTTCCTCCATCAGCTGGAAATAATCCATGTTCAGACCATTTTATATTTGTCAATCATCCCTCCTTATCCACATGTGACCAAAGTAACATCTAACTGGAAATAAGAACACTAGAACTATCTACCTGCATTACACCCTAAATGATCTTTTTCACTGTATGTCCATGTACTAAATGAATAATGGTAGTACTGCTATGAATAATCATAATAGCCTAAGAGTTATATAGTGCATTCCAGTTGAGAAACCACATTTGACAGTCATTGATGGCTCAGACTGTAAAGAATCTGCGTGCAATGCAGAAAATCTGAGTTCAGTCCCCGGGTTGGCAAGATCCCCTGGAGGAGGGTATGGCAACCCACTCCAGTATTCTTGCCCAGACAATCAATCCCATGGGCAGAGGAGCCTGGTGGGCTACAGTCCATGGGGTCATCAAGAGTCGACACAACTAAGCAACTTATACACACACACACATGTTTACAAACTAATAATATTTCAGACATATAGAAAAATAAAGAAAATGACAAAATAGTCCACCTATAATCATACCACCCAATTAGCTGGATGTTACCATCTTGCCTTGTTTCCTTTGGCTGTCTCTTTCTCTTAAAAAAGAATGCATTACTTAATAGATACACAGCAAAAAATCAAACACCCCATCATTTCTCTACTCATATCTCTCCTTGAGTAACCACTGTTCTACAGTTGCCATGCATCCTTTTTTACCTCATTTTTCCATGCAACATCATTTTTAAATTTTATTCCTGGGCCTCCCTGATGGTCCAGTGGGTAAGGACACTGCCTTGCAGTGCAAGAGGCGCCGGTTGGATCCCTGGCCTGGGGAGATCCCACGTGCTGCGGAACTGCTGGACAGATGTGTCCAACTACCAAGCTTGAGCTCTGGAGCGCATGCGCCCAGAGCCAGTGCTCTGTGACAAGAGAGGCCACTGCAATGGGAGGCCCACATGGGACAAAAAACAAAGATGGATGAAAATAAATAAATGAAAGACCAATAGAAGTGGCCAAAAAAAGAAAGTATTTATTCCTAATTGATATTACCCTGGTAGTTGCTATAGTTCATTTTAACAACTATATAGCATTCCACTATGTGAAGAAATCATAGTTTATTTACATATTTCACAAATGAGGGACAATTAGGTTATTTCTACCTTTTCATTTAATTTTCTATTTTGTAATTACAAAGAATACTGAAGAAAATGCTCTTGTACATGTGTGTTTATCCCCATGTCTGAGAGTTTCACTAGAGAGGTACTTAGGAATTGTACCAGTCTAGTACAATTTCAGTATCCAGAATTGCTGGATCATAGGATATACGCATTTTCAAGTTTGCTAGATTTTGCCAAATCACCCTCCAAAGTACTTGCTCTGTTCTAAGCACTTTACATGTATTAAATCATTCTATCATTACAACAACACAGGAGGCAAATACTGTTATACTCCTTTCTACGGATGAGGAAATGGAAGCTAAGAGAAGTTAAGTAACTTGCCCAAGGTCACACAGTTAGCAAGATATAAAACTTGTATTTGAATAGATGCAGTCTAGTTCCAATGCCCACGCCTTTAAATATTACACTGTTCTGTCACGTATTACAACGGACCCTTGGGTTGATTTGCATTTCTCCCATTACTAGTGAGGTTAAACATCATTTATATTGTTTGATTCAGGGACACTAAATACTATGGAAGTAATGAATAGGAAAACAAAGAAGTTACGGCCCACCCACAAAGGCAATGAGCTCTCCCAGAAGCCAGGCCTGGCCCATGGCCTCCATGACAACATGAGGCTTAGGACACGACTGCAACTGAAGGACTGATTTGGAAAGGGAACATCTTTTTAAAAATTAGTTTTATTTTTATTAAAGAAATACACATTGTTTAAAGAGACAACTAATCTACAAGACCCATTAAGAAAAGCAACAAATCCTCTCCCCTAGGCCTCCTGTGGTGCCAGAAAATAAAGAAGTATAAACAAATGACAGGAACATCACAAAAGGATAAAGAAGTCAGTGGGCTCCCAAAAGTGAAATGTGCAATAATTTGTTCATAAAAATAAATAATGATAGCAATAATGTATCACAATACATGAAATATTCTACTGTACATTGCAGAGAACTACATTCAATATCTGTAATAAACTATAATGGAAAGGAATATATTATAATAATATAACACAAAACTATAGAAAAAATGTGTATATATGTATAACTGAATCACTTTACTGTATAGCAATAGTCAACATTGTAGGTCAACTACACTTCAATCAAAAAAAAAAAAATACACAATGCATTAAATAAGAACCTTAATTATCTAGTTAATTATTAGTTGAGAGCTTTTCTTCCTGAAAGTAAAATGCAACCTAATAAATCTAGGAGGAATGATGGAGCTAGAAAATCATTAATGGGGCTTCCCCGGTGGTCCAGTGGGTAAGGAGTCTGCGTTGCAATGCAAGGGGCACCAGTTCAATCCCTGGCACAGGAAAATCCCACATGCCGCGGAACAGCTGGACTGGTGTGTCCAACTACAAGCCAGCACTCTGGAATGCATGTGCCCAGAGCCGGTGCTCTGCAATGAGAGAGACCACTGTGATGGAAGGCCCACACAGGCCAAAGAGTTAAGATGGATGAAAATAAATAAATGAAGGAACAATAAAAAAAAAAAAAAGAAGCCAAAATATTTAAAGAAAATCATTAATGGATGGTAGAACTAGTGGGTGAAATTTAATAAGAAGAGGACTATTGATGCAATATCAAAGCAGTTCCCCATAATGACTTATTCATTACAAAGGGGAAACAGTATCTTTACAGTGAAGGAACCTGATGGCTACTACTTTTCTTAGTTTATTTGGGCTGCTAGAACAGAATACCATAGACTGGGTAGGTTATAAACAGTAAACATTTATTTCTCACAGTTCTGGGGACTTGGAAGTCAAAGATCATAACTCTAGCTAATTTGGGGGCTGGTGGGGACCTGCTTGCTCACAGGTGGCCTTTTTCTCACTGTCAATTCATATGGCAGAAGGAGCTCTCTAGCACTTCTTTTAAAAGGGTGCTAATCCCAAATATAAGGGACCTAACCATGCTAAGAAGTATAAACAAATAAACAAAAGGATAAAGAAGTCAGTGGGCTCCCAAAAGTGAAATGTGCAATAATTTGTTCATAAAAATAAATAATGATAGCAATAATGTATCACAATACATGAAATATTCTACTGTACATTGCAGAGAACTACATTCAATATCTGTAATAAACTATAATGGAAAGGAATATATTATAATAATATAACACAAAACTATAGAAAAAATGTGTATATATGTATAACTGAATCACTTTACTGTATAGCAATAGTCAACATTGTAGGTCAACTACACTTCAATCAAAAAAAAAAAAATACACAATGCATTAAATAAGAACCTTAATTATCTAGTTAATTATTAGTTGAGAGCTTTTCTTCCTGAAAGTAAAATGCAACCTAATAAATCTAGGAGGAATGATGGAGCTAGAAAATCATTAATGGGGCTTCCCCGGTGGTCCAGTGGGTAAGGAGTCTGCGTTGCAATGCAAGGGGCACCAGTTCAATCCCTGGCACAGGAAAATCCCACATGCCGCGGAACAGCTGGACTGGTGTGTCCAACTACAAGCCAGCACTCTGGAATGCATGTGCCCAGAGCCGGTGCTCTGCAATGAGAGAGACCACTGTGATGGAAGGCCCACACAGGCCAAAGAGTTAAGATGGATGAAAATAAATAAATGAAGGAACAATAAAAAAAAAAAAAAGAAGCCAAAATATTTAAAGAAAATCATTAATGGATGGTAGAACTAGTGGGTGAAATTTAATAAGAAGAGGACTATTGATGCAATATCAAAGCAGTTCCCCATAATGACTTATTCATTACAAAGGGGAAACAGTATCTTTACAGTGAAGGAACCTGATGGCTACTACTTTTCTTAGTTTATTTGGGCTGCTAGAACAGAATACCATAGACTGGGTAGGTTATAAACAGTAAACATTTATTTCTCACAGTTCTGGGGACTTGGAAGTCAAAGATCATAACTCTAGCTAATTTGGGGGCTGGTGGGGACCTGCTTGCTCACAGGTGGCCTTTTTCTCACTGTCAATTCATATGGCAGAAGGAGCTCTCTAGCACTTCTTTTAAAAGGGTGCTAATCCCAAATATAAGGGCCTTAACTCCATGACCTAACCATCTGCTAAAGGTCCCACCTCCTAATACCATCACTTCAAGGTTTAGAATTTTAACATATGAATTTGGGGGGAATACAAACATTCAGACTGCAACACTACCTATACCAACCGAGCAAAGTTAACAGCAGCAATACTGGGACAGTATGACATCCTGTACCTCCTGATATGAAAAATGAAGAAGGATGCAGTCGTGCTTTAATTATTCTTTTGTGCTTCTTGTTGATCTAAGCATTTGGAAATAGCAGAAAAATGCATTTAGAGGCAATGTACAAAATGACTGGCCTATAGTATTCAAAAAAGACAAAGAAAAAATGAACTGTTCCAGATTAAAAGAGATTCAGGAAACATAATAACTAAATGCAATGCATAACCTAGACTGGCAGGACCCAGGAAAAGGAAGCTCTAAAGAATCAGATCACTTGTTCAATTTGAATATAAACTGTGGTTTAGATAATAGCATTATTTTAATCCTTCATTTTATGGTTTTGATAATCATACTGTGATTACGTACAGAATGTTCTATCTCCTAGAGTATTTAGGAGTAAATCAACATGATGTCTTGGTTACTTTCAAATGGATCATGGAAAGAGGGTGGAAAAATAAGTTACTGTGCCTCATAGGTTGCCTACAACAGAGAGTGTATCTGACCAAGCAGTGGATCTCGTTAACCAACTTGCCTAGAGAGAGAAGTGACCCGCGGTGAAACTGTACACGTTTATTAGGCAGTCATCAATGGCTAGCCATCTGTCAGGGGCCTGGAAGAAGTACTGGAAGATCGGAGATGAGCAGCACAGTGAAGAGACACGTGGAAAAGTAAACTGTAGTCCAAGAGGCAGAGGGTGGAAACATAGCCATGTACCTCATAGACCTCCTACTACAGGGAGCAGAACTGACCAAGGGCCTCAACTGCTGCACTCTTCAACCTACGGAGACGGTCTGTGGCCCCCTGGAAGTACCTTTTCACCCACCAGGGACAGAACTTTGAGGAAGCTCACAGGTGGCCTTTTTCTCACTGTCAATTCATATGGCAGAAGGAGCTCTCTAGCACTTCTTTTAAAAGGGTGCTAATCCCAAATATAAGGGCCTTAACTCCATGACCTAACCATCTGCTAAAGGTCCCACCTCCTAATACCATCACTTCAAGGTTTAGAATTTTAACATATGAATTTGGGGGGAATACAAACATTCAGACTGCAACACTACCTATACCAACCGAGCAAAGTTAACAGCAGCAATACTGGGACAGTATGACATCCTGTACCTCCTGATATGAAAAATGAAGAAGGATGCAGTCGTGCTTTAATTATTCTTTTGTGCTTCTTGTTGATCTAAGCATTTGGAAATAGCAGAAAAATGCATTTAGAGGCAATGTACAAAATGACTGGCCTATAGTATTCAAAAAAGACAAAGAAAAAATGAACTGTTCCAGATTAAAAGAGATTCAGGAAACATAATAACTAAATGCAATGCATAACCTAGACTGGCAGGACCCAGGAAAAGGAAGCTCTAAAGAATCAGATCACTTGTTCAATTTGAATATAAACTGTGGTTTAGATAATAGCATTATTTTAATCCTTCATTTTATGGTTTTGATAATCATACTGTGATTACGTACAGAATGTTCTATCTCCTAGAGTATTTAGGAGTAAATCAACATGATGTCTTGGTTACTTTCAAATGGATCATGGAAAGAGGGTGGAAAAATAAGTTACTGTGCCTCATAGGTTGCCTACAACAGAGAGTGTATCTGACCAAGCAGTGGATCTCGTTAACCAACTTGCCTAGAGAGAGAAGTGACCCGCGGTGAAACTGTACACGTTTATTAGGCAGTCATCAATGGCTAGCCATCTGTCAGGGGCCTGGAAGAAGTACTGGAAGATCGGAGATGAGCAGCACAGTGAAGAGACACGTGGAAAAGTAAACTGTAGTCCAAGAGGCAGAGGGTGGAAACATAGCCATGTACCTCATAGACCTCCTACTACAGGGAGCAGAACTGACCAAGGGCCTCAACTGCTGCACTCTTCAACCTACGGGAGACGGTCTGTGACAAGGCCACACCTTGGAAGATGCAGGACTCCTTTGTCACCCAACTTTGGCTCAAAAGACCCGCTGAGGACAGGAAAATTCTTTAGAGGAAATGGCAGTCTACCATACTTTCTCCAGAGCTTTACTCCTTATCTCCTTCCTCTGGAGTCAGAACTGCATTATGGTCTGCCAGCTCCCTCCTCATTTCCTGTGATACAAGAATTGCCACTAATACAGTTCTTGCACACTTGATCCTTCACTGGCATTTGCTTTTCAGACGATCTGGACTCACACAGAGGAAAAAACTTAGATAACCAGTGAATCTTGGGGAAAGATACAAGGGAATTCTTTTACTATTATTGCAACCTCTCATTAAGTTCAAAACAATATAAAAATAAAAAGTTAAAAACAAGGCTTCCCTGGTGGTCCAGTGGGTAAGGACACTGCCTTGCAGTGCAAGGGGTGCTGGTTCGATCCCTGGCCTGGGAAGATTCCACGTGCCGCCGAGCAGCTGGACCGATATGTCCAATGACCGAGCCAGAGCTCTGGAGCACATGCGTCCAGAGCTGGTGCTCTGCAACAACAGAGCCACCGCGATGGGAGGCCCACACGGGCCAAAGAACAAAGATGGATGAAAATAGATAAATGAAAAGACCAAGAGAAGTGGCCCACCGCCCCTCCCTCCCACCTCCCCCTTCCAAAAAAGTTAAAAACAACTGACCTTATTGTGGAGAAAAGGGAACCCTCTTACACTGCTGGTAGGAACTGTAAATAAATTGGTGCAGCCACTGTGCAAAACACTATGGAGGTTCATCCTCAAAAAACTAAAAATAGAGCTGTGCTATGAGCCAGCAATCCCACTCCTGGGCATATACCCAGACTAAGCTCTAATTCAAAAACATACATGTACCTGTATGCTCATAGCAGCACTATCTACAATAGCCAAGACATGGAAACAACCTAAATGTCCATCCACAGAAGAACAGATAAAGAAAATGTGACATATATATATATATATATATGTATATATATATATACACACACATATACACCATACCATATATATATACATACACATACCATATAATGGTATATTTCTCAGCCATCAAGAAGCCTGAAATAATGCCATTTGCAGCACAATGGATGGACTCAGAGATTATTCTATTAAGCAAAGTTAAGTCAGAAGGAGAAAGGCAAGTATCATATGATGTCACTTATACATGGAATTTAAAATATAATACAAATTAACATATCTACAAAACAAAAACAGACTCTCATAGAGAACAGACTAGTGGTTGCCAAGGGGAAGGTGGGTGGAGGAGGAAAGGGTTTGGAATTTGGAATTAGCAGATGTAAACATTATATATAGAATAAACAAACAAGGTCATACTATATAGCAAAGAGAACTGCACTCAATATCCTATGACAAAGCATCATGAAAAAGAATATGAAAAAGAATACATATATGTGTGTAACTGAGTTACTGTGTTGTACAGAAATCAACTATGCCTCAATACAAAAAATTTAAAATCTGACCTTATATGTTGAAAGGCACTCATAATGAAAAATGTCAATAAAATATGGACCCTCTTTATTCATAGATGAGAAGAGTTCAAACATGACCATCACACTTAGATCATAGAAGCATATTTTGTCATTTTATCCACCTGAATTTTAGAATTTGATTTCAGGATATCAACCTTAATACCATTATCCTAGAATGAAGAGATTTCTACCTTCTTCCTACAGTTAAACCTTGTTTCTAATGTCAGCCCTGGGACTGAAAGCTCGCACCCTCTTTAGTACTATTGACAAAGAAGGCAACTTTCATTTCGTCTTGTGCCCAGATCCATGTTTGTCTTCTTACTTCTATGAGCACATGCTTGCTGATGTTTATACACAGGTTCCCTCTTTTCCCTCTTTGCTGGTCTATTTCTGAAGTGTCACTATTTTCAGTGCAGATATGGGATAAACAAAAAGCCCTATCAATTGTTGCCCTTTCACTGTGGTTTTCACCTGTTGTCAGAGCTGCTTTAGAATGACTGCTCTGGCCACAAGAAAAGTAGGGTTTATTTTCCTGCTCTGAGTCAAACAAACAAAATTCTTGTAGCTACAGACCCTGGTAGCTCAGGTGGTAAAGAATCTGCCTGCAATGTAGGAGATCTCAGTTCAATTCCTGGGTCGGGAAAAGCCCATGGAGAAGGGATGGGCTACCCACTCCAGTATTCTTGAGCTTCCCTGGTGGCTCAGATGATAAAGGATCCACCTGCAATGTGGGAGACCTGGGTTCAATCCCTGGTTTAGGAAGATCCCTGGAGGAGGGCATGGCAACCGACTCCAGTATTTATTTTGGATTCCCTGGTAGCTCAGGTGGTAGAGAATCCACTGGCAATGCAAGAGATCCCGGTTCAATCCCTGGATTGGGAAAATCCCCAGGAGAAGGGAAAGACTACCCACTCCAGTATTCTTGCCTGGAGAATTCCATGGTTCGTCCATGCGTCCCAAAGAGTGGGACATGACTGAGTGACTTCACTTTCACTTTCAACAGACTTCAAACTTAAATGGACCTTTTAAAATCTTAAGTACATTGAGCTTGAATTGAGTGATCATTTTTAAATCTTAAGTATATTGAGCTTGAATTGAGTAATCATTAAACACATGTTGACAGGAAAGAGTCCAAGGTCTGATGACTGAAAAGGGACCTTGGAGACCATCTTGTCCACCCTCTTCATTTTACCTATGAGAAAGCCAAGACATAGAGTATGGACATCACTTGACCATAGGGCAGAACCTGGGCTAAAATCCAGGTCCCCAAATTTCTCAAACTAGTCCTCATTCAACTGCATCGTGAAGCCTTCCTGCTGACAACTTTGCTTTTTTAAAGTTTTTACAGAGTTTTGTTGTTCACAGACATGCATGTTCCCAGATCAGCTGCTGACAACTTTTAAATCTAATTTGCAAAAGCAGTACCACTAGATCCTTATGAGTCAAGGCATGTATGTACATACATAGATACACATATGCAAACATAGCTACTGACAAAAATGTTGTAAGAGCATTAAAAGAAAGCAGAAAGAAAACATAAACTACAATGTTGTTGTTCTAATACTGCATCTTGGTAAGGGTTTACAAGTGCATAATTTTAGCTACCAAATGCCCCTCGCTGACACAATCACTATTATGATATTCCTTTGTTCTTCTTAAAGTGGTTCAATCTACTTGTAGCTACAGACCCTGGAGCTCAGGTGGTACCCACTCCTGCAATGTAGGAGACCCTCAGTTAAATTTTGGGTCGGGAACACCCTGGAGAAGGGAGGCTACCTCGTTTTGAGTTTCCCTGGTGCTAGGAAAAGGATCCCTGGGGAGACCTGGGTTCAATCCCTGGTTTAGGAAGACCCCAAATGGCAACCGACTCCAGTATTTATTTTGGATTCCCTGGTAGCTCAGGTGGTAGAGAATCCACTGGCAATGCAAGAGATCCCGGTTCAATCCCTGGATTGGGAAAATCCCCAGGAGAAGGGAAAGACTACCCACTCCAGTATTCTTGCCTGGAGAATTCCATGGTTCGTCCATGCGTCCCAAAGAGTGGGACATGACTGAGTGACTTCACTTTCACTTTCAACAGACTTCAAACTTAAATGGACCTTTTAAAATCTTAAGTACATTGAGCTTGAATTGAGTGATCATTTTTAAATCTTAAGTATATTGAGCTTGAATTGAGTAATCATTAAACACATGTTGACAGGAAAGAGTCCAAGGTCTGATGACTGAAAAGGGACCTTGGAGACCATCTTGTCCACCCTCTTCATTTTACCTATGAGAAAGCCAAGACATAGAGTATGGACATCACTTGACCATAGGGCAGAACCTGGGCTAAAATCCAGGTCCCCAAATTTCTCAAACTAGTCCTCATTCAACTGCATCGTGAAGCCTTCCTGCTGACAACTTTGCTTTTTTAAAGTTTTTACAGAGTTTTGTTGTTCACAGACATGCATGTTCCCAGATCAGCTGCTGACAACTTTTAAATCTAATTTGCAAAAGCAGTACCACTAGATCCTTATGAGTCAAGGCATGTATGTACATACATAGATACACATATGCAAACATAGCTACTGACAAAAATGTTGTAAGAGCATTAAAAGAAAGCAGAAAGAAAACATAAACTACAATGTTGTTGTTCTAATACTGCATCTTGGTAAGGGTTTACAAGTGCATAATTTTAGCTACCAAATGCCCCTCGCTGACACAATCACTATTATGATATTCCGTTTCTTCTTAAAGTGGTTCAATCTACTTGTCTGTGATACTAGTTTAAGGCTGTACTGTCAGACATTTTGAATATATCTAGTCTGTAATTCATTATGCATTTTTTACATTTTTTAAGACCTTTCATTTTGTATTGGGATAAAGCCGATCAACAATGCTGTTCCAGGTGAACAGCCAAGGGACTCAGCCATACATATACAGGTATCCATACTCCCTGAAACTCCCCTCCCATCCAGGTTGCCACATAACGTTGAGCAGAGTTCCACATGCTATACAGTAGGACCTTGCTAATTACACATTTTAAATATAGCAGTGTGTGCATGTCCATCTCAAACTCCCTAACTACCCCTCTCCCCATGGAACTCATTATATTTTTAAATGAGTCACTTAAAATCCATGTCTTCACATTTTAAGAAAACATCAAAGTTAGGTGAAGACAGAGAAGGAGGACATAGACTATTCAAACACTGTTACAAAGGACCACAGGCCACATCCTAACCCCACAGACTGTGACGCTGACCTATGCTCTCCTGTGGTAGCTGAAGCTGGGGACACTGTTAGCATTACTGTAAGGATAGATTTTACTCTGATGCTTTGAGGATTCAGGGGGGCAATTGAAGACTTTAGAAATAATGTGTCACTTGGATAGAGAGGAAATTATTTTATTTTACTAAAACACATTCATTTTGAAACAGTAAGATAGTTCTCACTTGAAAGCAAACTCGAAGCAAAAATTGACCTCGTGGAGCAGTACAGGTGAACAGGTTGAGTTGTCGAGCATAGCATTTTTACTTTTTTAACTTTTTATTTTGTACTGGGGCTTGGCCAATTAACAATGTTGTGATAAGGCATGGCATTTTTACATAAGCACTTTGAGTATTAAACCAAGTGAACCACTATTTGGGGCGAAGGGGAGTGGTGGAAACATGACCTATTTTAGAAGGAAACTGCATCTAGAAGGAAAATAAACTTTAGACAAAAAGCTCTACACCTTTGTCTCCATGGAGCTGGATGGGACCTCGAGAGACCTCCTAGTGAAGCCACCTGCCCTTCATAGCAATGGCTCCCGTTTCAGCTCCCTCACCTCGGCTCCGGAAATTAATCCCCAATAAGATAGTTGCTTAGTCATTTGGCTCCAGTCTATACGGAGAGAATTTCGGGTGCTTGACATGTGATGGGAAAGAGCTTTGGGGGCCCTTAACCCACCCAGTCCTGGTCCTCCCCGCTTTCTTTGTTATCATCCATCAACGTATTTCTTCAGTTATTGCTAAACATCATCAGAATTTGGAAAAGCACTTTGCGATGTTTCACATGATTTACAGGCTACCTGAAATCATTTACAGACCACTCGGAACTATTTCAAAATAGCTATTTCAATAAGGCTTGTGCAAAGCTCCAAGGTTATCTCAAATTGCATTAGACTGTGCTTAGGAAACCAGGCACACAGCAATCAACGTGCAGTGTTTTCATGGTCTGACCATCAGGTTTTTTATTTCCTAGCACTTTAAACTAAAGTGTGAAGACAGAGAAGGAGGACATAGACTACCCTGTTACAAAGGACCACAGGCCACATCCTAACCCCACAGACTGTGACGCTGACCTATGCTCTCCTGTGGTAGCTGAAGCTGGGGACACTGTTAGCATTACTGTAAGGATAGATTTTACTCTGATGCTTTGAGGATTCAGGGGGGCAATTGAAGACTTTAGAAATAATGTGTCACTTGGATAGAGAGGAAATTATTTTATTTTACTAAAACACATTCATTTTGAAACAGTAAGATAGTTCTCACTTGAAAGCAAACTCGAAGCAAAAATTGACCTCGTGGAGCAGTACAGGTGAACAGGTTGAGTTGTCGAGCATAGCATTTTTACTTTTTTAACTTTTTATTTTGTACTGGGGCTTGGCCAATTAACAATGTTGTGATAAGGCATGGCATTTTTACATAAGCACTTTGAGTATTAAACCAAGTGAACCACTATTTGGGGCGAAGGGGAGTGGTGGAAACATGACCTATTTTAGAAGGAAACTGCATCTAGAAGGAAAATAAACTTTAGACAAAAAGCTCTACACCTTTGTCTCCATGGAGCTGGATGGGACCTCGAGAGACCTCCTAGTGAAGCCACCTGCCCTTCATAGCAATGGCTCCCGTTTCAGCTCCCTCACCTCGGCTCCGGAAATTAATCCCCAATAAGATAGTTGCTTAGTCATTTGGCTCCAGTCTATACGGAGAGAATTTCGGGTGCTTGACATGTGATGGGAAAGAGCTTTGGGGGCCCTTAACCCACCCAGTCCTGGTCCTCCCCGCTTTCTTTGTTATCATCCATCAACGTATTTCTTCAGTTATTGCTAAACATCATCAGAATTTGGAAAAGCACTTTGCGATGTTTCACATGATTTACAGGCTACCTGAAATCATTTACAGACCACTCGGAACTATTTCAAAATAGCTATTTCAATAAGGCTTGTGCAAAGCTCCAAGGTTATCTCAAATTGCATTAGACTGTGCTTAGGAAACCAGGCACACAGCAATCAACGTGCAGTGTTTTTCATGGTCTGACCATCAGCTTTGGTTATTTGCTTATTGATTTGCATGTAGGGTAACTGGCCTTTGTTCAACATTAAATTAAAAACATGTTACAGAGCAATTATGACTGTTTCACTCACTAGCACTATGTCTTGACCTGGGGATCCACTTTTGGAGTAATAATAATAAAAAGATTGAGCCACAAAGAATCTAACTAACCAGGTTCTCAAAAGCTACTGTGAATGAACGAATAACATTAATGTGTTAACCAAATTCTCTCTCCCCCTATTTTCTAGCCAATTTCTCTTAAGCATAGCTGGTGAGAAAAGGGAAAGGCATTTTGAGGAAAAAATATTTTATTAAACTACCAAATTAGCAGAGCTCCAGTGATGGGCAGCACAGGGGAGGAAAAGCAAAGCTCACTAGACCACGCAGTAGAAGTGTGCAGTGTCAGCCCTCATCTGCCCTGTCTTCATTAAAAAATCATTTCCAATATCTGGGCCTCAGTTTTCTCTTCCAAATCCATTTGAACTTCAAAATTCTCTGTGCTGATTAATGTTAAAAGGAAAGCTATTCTTAATTTTCAAATTTCTAGAACAGTACTTGTAAATATTAAAAACATATAAAACTGTTTTTAAAAAAAAACAGGATGGATATGCATGGTAAATGTTAATCTGACAATCTGTAGGTGGTATGTTTCTGAGCAGTGTTTTTTGTGCTTCTGTCGTTGTTCAGTCACTAAGCCATATCTGATTCTTTGAGACCCCATGGACTGCACCATGCCAAGCTTCCTTGTCCTTCACTATCTCCTGGAGTTTGCTCAAACTTGTGTCCATTGGGTCATGGATGCTATCTAACCATCTCATCCTCTGTTGTTCCCTTCTCCTCCAGACTCTCAATCCTTCCCAGTATCAGGGTCTGTTCCAATGAGTCAGCTCTTCATATCAGGTGGCCAAAGTATTGGAGCTTCAGATTCAGCATCAGTCCTTCCAATGAATATTCAGGGTTGATTTCCTTTGGGATTGACTGGTTGGATCTCCTTAAAGTCCAAGGGACTCTCAAGAGTCTTTTCCAACACCAGAATTTGAAGGCATCAATTCTTGAGTGCTCAGCCTTTTTTATGGTCCAACTCTCACGTCCATACATAACTACTGGAAAAACCATAGCTTTGTCTATATCTTTATGTGTATGCAAAGGCAATTTTTAAAAATAGTGACTATAGATTCTGTATTTTAAAAAAATAAACATTTTTTAAAGTTTCAGCCTAATCATAATGAATCAGAAACTCTCTGTCACTTTAGAATATAGTATTAACTTTGTTTTTCATGAGAATTCAAGAGATATTATCTAGATAATGCCCAGAGCATCCCTGTGAGGTATGCAGATGGTGTGTCATTTCTGTAAACCACCATTTTTCAACTGGGGTTCTGCAGGGAAATGAAGCCTTGATGCTCAAAGATATCCACCTTCTGTAGTGAACTCACTTCTCTCCTATACATCTAGAGTGGTACTAGTCATTTCTCCTTGTGAGCATTTGAGAAAATAATCACTCTACTATTTTCCGTGTTCAGTAGTCCAGCTGAGGAAACACAGTTGAAAAAGGATACTCAGAAGGCAAACAAACCTAACACGACCCGGTCATAGGTTAGCAAAAAAGCTATTCTTAATTTTCAAATTTCTAGAACAGTACTTGTAAATATTAAAACATATAAAACTGTTTTTAAAAACAGGATGGATATGCATGGTAAATGTTAATCTGACAATCTGTAGGTGGTATGTTTCTGAGCAGTGTTTTTTGTGCTTCTGTCGTTGTTCAGTCACTAAGCCATATCTGATTCTTTGAGACCCCATGGACTGCACCATGCCAAGCTTCCTTGTCCTTCACTATCTCCTGGAGTTTGCTCAAACTTGTGTCCATTGGGTCATGGATGCTATCTAACCATCTCATCCTCTGTTGTTCCCTTCTCCTCCAGACTCTCAATCCTTCCCAGTATCAGGGTCTGTTCCAATGAGTCAGCTCTTCATATCAGGTGGCCAAAGTATTGGAGCTTCAGATTCAGCATCAGTCCTTCCAATGAATATTCAGGGTTGATTTCCTTTGGGATTGACTGGTTGGATCTCCTTAAAGTCCAAGGGACTCTCAAGAGTCTTTTCCAACACCAGAATTTGAAGGCATCAATTCTTGAGTGCTCAGCCTTTTTTATGGTC
This sequence comes from Tragulus kanchil, assembly GCA_022376925.1. NCBI lineage: Eukaryota > Metazoa > Chordata > Mammalia > Artiodactyla > Tragulidae > Tragulus > Tragulus kanchil. The sequence continues at coordinate 12,754,176 of JAIOJX010000001.1, forward strand.
CAACTCTCACGTCCATACATAACTACTGGAAAAACCATAGCTTTGTCTATATCTTTATGTGTATGCAAAGGCAATTTTTAAAAATAGTGACTATAGATTCTGTATTTTAAAAAAATAAACATTTTTTAAAGTTTCAGCCTAATCATAATGAATCAGAAACTCTCTGTCACTTTAGAATATAGTATTAACTTTGTTTTTCATGAGAATTCAAGAGATATTATCTAGATAATGCCCAGAGCATCCCTGTGAGGTATGCAGATGGTGTGTCATTTCTGTAAACCACCATTTTTCAACTGGGGTTCTGCAGGGAAATGAAGCCTTGATGCTCAAAGATATCCACCTTCTGTAGTGAACTCACTTCTCTCCTATACATCTAGAGTGGTACTAGTCATTTCTCCTTGTGAGCATTTGAGAAAATAATCACTCTACTATTTTCCGTGTTCAGTAGTCCAGCTGAGGAAACACAGTTGAAAAAGGATACTCAGAAGGCAAACAAACCTACACACCAGATCATTTGATTAAATTACCCTGAGTCATAGGTTAGCAAAACATTTTGACTGAATTTTAATTACCACTTGAAGTTCCAGGAATGTACAATAGGCTGCATTTTAAAATTATTTTTCCCTGGGTACTCTTAATTGTTGAATTTTTCAGTCATTTAAATGGCAAACCCTTTTATCAGCACAATGTACTGAGAGTGATTAGTCAGACTTTTAATGCACAAGGGACAAGTAAGTACTCTCTAGTCAGCAGGAGAAATTATAAAATAAAAAGGTAAGGGAATTCTCCACACTTCCACTGCAGGGTTCCATCCCTGGTCGGGGAATTAAGATCCTGAAAGCTGTGTGGTAAGGCCAAATAAATAAATAAAAAGGTAAGATTAGGGACTTCCCTGATGGTCCAATCTGTCTTCCAGTGCAGCGGACATGAGTTCAATCCCTAGTTGGGGAACTAAGATCCCATATGTGGGGGACAACCAAGCCTGTGTGCCTCAACTAGAGAGCCTGTGCACTGCAACAAAGATCCCGCATGCTGCAACTAAGACCCAAAGCAGCCAAATAAACAAATAAAATAAATTATTTTTAAAAGGGTAAGATTTTTAAAGATTAGATTTCAAAGAGTTTGCTAAATCAACGAGCTCAACATGGTTTTTTCCCAGTCTGATCCAGATTCTCATTTGTTGTGCAAGTCTCAATTCCAGACGATGATAAAGAGGAAAATAGAAATGATCACAGCTAACAACTTCACATGTATGTATTCCTCACAACAATTCTACCATTTTACAAAGAAACTGAGACCCAGGTTGATAAACTTTAACTTCTTGAAGGTTTTGAACTAATAACTGGTGAACCTTTGGTCATTTTTGTCTTTTTAAGTTGTCAAATATATGGCCATATATTTGCTTATACATACATACATACATACATATATATATATATATATATTTGGTTCTGTAGTGCACCTTGGGGGATCTTAAGTCCCCAATCAGGGATTGAATCCAGGACCTCAGCAGTGAAAGCACAGAGTCTTGACCACTGGACCACCAGGGAATTCCCATTTGTTTATACTATCAGTGGAATTTTTTTTTTCAAAATTTTATTTATTTATTTATTTATTTATGGCTATTATGGGTTTTCACTGCTGCTGCAGGCTCTTCTCTAGTTGCAGGGAGTCAGGGCTACTCTCTAGTTGAGGTGAGCAGGCTTCTTGTTGTGGTGACTTCTCTTGTGGAATTCGGGTTCTAGGCCACGTGGGCTTAATAGTTGTGGCCCTGAGGCTCTAGAGCACAGGCTCAGTAGTTGTGGCTCCCAGGCTTAGTTGCTCCACAGCATGTGGGATCTTCCCAGATCAGGAATCAAACCCATGTCTCCTGCATTTGCAGGTGAACTCTTTACCACTGAGTTACCAGGGAAGCCCTCCTTTTTTCTTGGCAAGTCTGGCTAAAGGTTTATCAATTTTATTGATGTAACCAGCAGCATTTGGTTTCATTGACTTTTTCTCTCTTGTTTTGGTTGTTGCTTCATATTTATGTCTGCTCCAATCTTTCTTATTTTGTTCCCTCTCCTTGTGCTGAGTTTAATTTGTTCTTTTATTATATATTTTATCTGCATTAATCATTATTCTAAGGCAAATAACAGTTAATACAAGTGCATGATGACTCCTCAATCCATAATTTGGTTATTGTTGATGGGGAATGGTTAGCTAACATTCTTGCAGATGTAAACCAGGATTCAGATAGAAGAGAGACTGATGAACTTGCAGCCTTCAAGATACTAGTTTGGCTAAGTGCTGATGGTCTTTAAAAAAATAAATTTCTCTTGCTTTTTTGTTAATAACATTTATTCCTACAGCTTTAAAGTAATCAAGATGTTCATGGTTATTTTGTCCTTATAACAACCCTGAAAGATGAGATAGGTACCATTTCCCTCTGATAAAGGAAATTTGCATACTGAGACCTACAAAACAGAGGCAGCCCCAGTGGCCCACATGCAAATCTAAACCCGTGTCAGCTCATGCTCACAGGAAACACCTCACTGTCCAGGGAACTTTCAGTCACAATCCTCCAACTCAGCCTGAGCTAGCTCATCTTACCCTAGAAAATAGACCCGCCAGCCTTATCAGGAAATCCTTGACCTCCTCGCCAATCACACTGTTTCTGCATTGCCTCTCCCAATGCTCAACACTGCTCTCGCCTAAACCCCTCAGGAAGAGTATTCCATGGCTTGCGAGGCACCATACACGCCCAACTCATGGACTGTTTTCTCTCAAATAAAGGACTCTTCACTAGTTATTAAATTGTATTATTTTTGTCATTTGATATGCCATTTAACAAATAGGCATAAAAGGCTGAAATGACCTACCCACATTTTTTAAAAAACATTTATTTATTTATTTGGGGGGGATGGGTTGGGGAGGGAAGGGGGCAGGCGGGCCACTTCTCTTGGTCTTTCATTTGTCTGTTTTCATCCATCTTTGTTCTTTGGCCTATGCGGGCCTCCCATCGCGGTGGCCTCTGTTGTTGCAGAGCACCGGCTCTGGGCGCATGTGCTCCAGAGCTCCGGCTCGGTCATTGGACACATCAGTCCAGCCGCTCCGCGGCACGTAGGATCTTCCCAGGCCAGGGATCGAACCGGCACCCCTTGCACTGCAAAGTGGTGTCCTTACCCACTGGACCACCAGGGAAGCTCTGACCTACCCACATTTGCAATTAAGCAGGAATTTGATGTGAGGGCCATCTGACTCCATAGCCAAGATATTAATAACCATCTGTGCCACTGTCAAAGTGTTTTTAAAATTTAATTTTTTAACATTTTAAAATTTATTTGTATATTTTATTTTTTACTTAAAATATTTTTAAAAACTTATATCTATTTTTTTCTATACTTTGTGGGGCTTTTTTTTTTTCGGCCATGCCACACAGCTTATGGTGGTATCTTAGTTCTCCAACCAGGGATCAAACCCTGTCCCTTGGTACTGAAAGCACTCAGAGTTAAACACTGGACCCTGGAGCACCAGGGAATTCTGGGTTTTTTTATTTTTTGTTTTTGTTTTATATAAAGATACTTTATAGCTGTGGGCCCTGAATGTATATAGCACAACATGAGGTATTTGGTTTACATAAGTAGATGAAAAACTACTTGTTCTAGATTTGTGAAAAATACCATTAGTATTTTGATAGGGATTGCACCAAATCTGTAGGTTGCCCTGGGCAGTATGATCATCTCTCTCTCTTTTTTAAAACTGTTAAACACCTCCAGGGAACTTTCAGTCACAATCCTCCAACTCAGCCTGAGCTAGCTCATCTTACCCTAGAAAATAGACCCGCCAGCCTTATCAGGAAATCCTTGACCTCCTCGCCAATCACACTGTTTCTGCATTGCCTCTCCCAATGCTCAACACTGCTCTCGCCTAAACCCCTCAGGAAGAGTATTCCATGGCTTGAGGCACCATACACGCCCAACTCATGGACTGTTTTCTCTCAAATAAAGGACTCTTCACTAGTTATTAAATTGTATTATTTTTGTCATTTGATATGCCATTTAACAAATAGGCATAAAAGGCTGAAATGACCTACCCACATTTTTTAAAAAACATTTATTTATTTATTTGGGGGGGATGGGTTGGGGAGGGAAGGGGGCAGGCGGGCCACTTCTCTTGGTCTTTCATTTGTCTGTTTTCATCCATCTTTGTTCTTTGGCCTATGCGGGCCTCCCATCGCGGTGGCCTCTGTTGTTGCAGAGCACCGGCTCTGGGCGCATGTGCTCCAGAGCTCCGGCTCGGTCATTGGACACATCAGTCCAGCCGCTCCGCGGCACGTAGGATCTTCCCAGGCCAGGGATCGAACCGGCACCCCTTGCACTGCAAAGTGGTGTCCTTACCCACTGGACCACCAGGGAAGCTCTGACCTACCCACATTTGCAATTAAGCAGGAATTTGATGTGAGGGCCATCTGACTCCATAGCCAAGATATTAATAACCATCTGTGCCACTGTCAAAGTGTTTTTAAAATTTAATTTTTTAACATTTTAAAATTTATTTGTATATTTTATTTTTTACTTAAAATATTTTTAAAAACTTATATCTATTTTTTTCTATACTTTGTGGGGCTTTTTTTTCGGCCATGCCACACAGCTTATGGTGGTATCTTAGTTCTCCAACCAGGGATCAAACCCTGTCCCTTGGTACTGAAAGCACTCAGAGTTAAACACTGGACCCTGGAGCACCAGGGAATTCTGGGTTTTTTTATTTTTTGTTTTTGTTTTATATAAAGATACTTTATAGCTGTGGGCCCTGAATGTATATAGCACAACATGAGGTATTTGGTTTACATAAGTAGATGAAAAACTACTTGTTCTAGATTTGTGAAAAATACCATTAGTATTTTGATAGGGATTGCACCAAATCTGTAGGTTGCCCTGGGCAGTATGATCATTTTCTCTCTCTCTCTTTTTTAAAACTGTTAATTTAATTTAATTTATTTATATTTGGCTATTCTGGGTTTTCAGTGCTGCCACAGGCTTATCTCTAGTTGCAAGGAGTGGGGGCTGCTCTCTAGTTGAGGTGAGCAGGCTTCTTGTTGCAGTGACTTCTCTTGTTGTGGAACTCGGGCTCTAGGGCACACAGGCTTCAATAGTTGTGGCACATGGGCTTAATAGTTGCGGCTCTGAGGCTCTAGAGCACAGGCTCCATAGTTGTGGCTCACAGGCTTAGTCGCTCCGCAGCATGTGGGATCTTCCCGGATCAGGGATTGAACCCACGTCTCCTGCACTGGCAGGTGAACTCTTCACCACTGAGCCACCAAGGAAGCCCCAGTATGGTCATTGCAATGATATTAATTCTTTCAATCCACAAGCACAGTATACCTTTCCATCTGTTTGTGCTGTCAGTTTCTTCGATGTCTTACGGTTTTCCAGGTACAGGTCTTTTACTTCCTTGGTTAGATTTACTTCTAGATATTTTATTCATTTTGCTGCCCTGGTAAGTTTCTCTGATAGTTTATTGTCAGTATGTAGTAACACAACAGATTTCTGCCTACTAGTTTTGTATCCTAATTTATTGATGAGTTAAAGTAATATTCTGGTGGTGTCTTTAGGATCTCCTATGTATACTATCCTCTGGTCACTAGCTGCAAGGCTGTGGGGGCTGAGGAGTTGGTGTTGGTTGGCTAGTAGGCAGGTGTGTGTGTGTGTGTGTGTGTGTGTATGTGTTCATGTTCAGTTGTCCCATTGTGGACTCAAGGGCTGCAGCCTGCTAGGCTCCTCTGTCCATGGAATGCTTCAGGCAAGGAAGCTGGTAGGCAGGGCAGGGTATCAAAGGCTGATGGCAGGGTCCTAAAGACGTGGTGGAGGTTCCAAGGCCCCCTAAGGTAGGGAACCTGGTCCTGGGGTGGCTGGAGGTAGAAGGGTCCTAAGGCAACTGGCCTGCTGCTGGGTAAGGCTATGAGTCCAACTGGCCAGCTGCTTGTCAGGAGTTGTCTGAATATTGGTGCCAATAGGCTGGCAGGTCCCAGTACTAATAAGCTAGAAGGATTCCAAAATGGCATTTTCCAAACCCAGTGTCTTTGTGGTAGAAAAAGCTCCCCAAAATGGCTGCCGCCAGTGTCTGTGTCCCCTGGGTGAGCTCTGGTTGCCTCCTGCCTCTCTGGGAGGCTCTCCAAGATCAGCGGGTAGGTCTGACCCAGGCTCTTCCAAAGCATTGATTCTTCCCTGGGTCCTAGGATACATGAGCTTTTGTGTGTGTGCCCTTTAAGAGAGGAGTCACTATTTCCCCAGGCCTCGGGCTCTCCTGAAACTACGCCTTCTGACCTTCAAAGCCAAATATTCTGGAGGCTTGTCTTCCTGACGCAGGACCTCGAGGCTGGGGAGGCTGAAGTGGAGCTTGAACACTTTGCTCCTTTAGGAGAACCTCTGCAGTTGTAATTATTCTCCCCTCTGTGGGCTGCCTGCTCATGGAGTTATTGGTCTTACCTATATCATATCTCCAGACACCCTACTCAAATCACTGTGGTTCTTTTCTTTGTAAATTTCATTGTAGATCCTTTCTGCTACTCTGCAGGTTTTTCTCTTTAATGGTTGTTCTGTAAGTAGTTGCTCTTCAGGTACTAAGTCATGTCCAGCTCTTTGTGACACCATGAACTGCAGCACGCTAGGTTTCTCTACCCATCACTAACTCCCTGAGTCTACTCAAACTCATATCTCACGATATGAGGCCACTGATGCCATCCAACCATCTCACCCTCTGTCATCCTCTTCCCTTGCCCTCAATTTTCCTCAGCATCAGGATTCTTTCCAATGAGTCAGCTCTTTGCATAAGGTGGCCAAAATATTGGGAGCTTCAGCTTCAGCATCAGTCCCTTCCAATGAATATTCAGGGCTGATTTCCTTTAGGATTGACTGATTTGATCTCCTTGCAGTCCAAGGGACTCTCAAGAGTCTTCTCCATCACCACAGTTTAAAGGCATCAATTCATTGGTGCTCAGCGTTCTTTATGGTCCAACTCTCACATCTATACATGACTACTGGAAAAACCATAGCTTTGACTATACAAACCTTTGTTGGCACAGTGATGTCTCTGCCTTTTAAAACACTGTCTAGGTCTGAAATAGCTATTCCAAAATGGGAAAAAATTTTCCAAACCCAGTGTCTTTGTGGTAGAAAAAGCTCCCCAAAATGGCTGCCGCCAGTGTCTGTGTCCCCTGGGTGAGCTCTGGTTGCCTCCTGCCTCTCTGGGAGGCTCTCCAAGATCAGCGGGTAGGTCTGACCCAGGCTCTTCCAAAGCATTGATTCTTCCCTGGGTCCTAGGATACATGAGCTTTTGTGTGTGTGCCCTTTAAGAGAGGAGTCACTATTTCCCCAGGCCTCGGGCTCTCCTGAAACTACGCCTTCTGACCTTCAAAGCCAAATATTCTGGAGGCTTGTCTTCCTGACGCAGGACCTCGAGGCTGGGGAGGCTGAAGTGGAGCTTGAACACTTTGCTCCTTTAGGAGAACCTCTGCAGTTGTAATTATTCTCCCCTCTGTGGGCTGCCTGCTCATGGAGTTATTGGTCTTACCTATATCATATCTCCAGACACCCTACTCAAATCACTGTGGTTCTTTTCTTTGTAAATTTCATTGTAGATCCTTTCTGCTACTCTGCAGGTTTTTCTTTAATGGTTGTTCTGTAAGTAGTTGCTCTTCAGGTACTAAGTCATGTCCAGCTCTTTGTGACACCATGAACTGCAGCACGCTAGGTTTCTCTACCCATCACTAACTCCCTGAGTCTACTCAAACTCATATCTCACGATATGAGGCCACTGATGCCATCCAACCATCTCACCCTCTGTCATCCTCTTCCCTTGCCCTCAATTTTCCTCAGCATCAGGATTCTTTCCAATGAGTCAGCTCTTTGCATAAGGTGGCCAAAATATTGGGAGCTTCAGCTTCAGCATCAGTCCCTTCCAATGAATATTCAGGGCTGATTTCCTTTAGGATTGACTGATTTGATCTCCTTGCAGTCCAAGGGACTCTCAAGAGTCTTCTCCATCACCACAGTTTAAAGGCATCAATTCATTGGTGCTCAGCGTTCTTTATGGTCCAACTCTCACATCTATACATGACTACTGGAAAAACCATAGCTTTGACTATACAAACCTTTGTTGGCACAGTGATGTCTCTGCCTTTTAAAACACTGTCTAGGTGTGAAATAGCTATTCTTCCAAGGAGCAAGCATCTTTTAATTTTGTGACTGCAGTCACTGTCTGCATTGATTTTTGAGCCCAAGAAAATGAAATCTGACACTGTTTCCGCATTTTCCCCATCTATTTCCCATGAAATGATAGGACTGGATGCTATATTTGTTTTGGAATTTTGAGTTTTAAGCCAGCTTTTTCACACTCCTCTTTCAGCTTCATCAAGAGGCCTTTTAGTTCCTCTTCACTTTCTGCTATTAAAGTGGTATCATCTGCATATCTGTGGTTGTTAGTATTTCTCCCAGCAATCTTGATTCCAGCTTGTGATTCATCTAGCCCAGCATTTCACATGATGTACTCTGCACATAAGTTAAACAAGCAGGGTGACAATATACAGCCTTGATGTGCTCCTTTCCCAATTTGGAACCAGTTCCTTGTTTCACGTCTGGTTCTAACTGTTGCTTCTTGTCCTGCATATAGGTTTCTCAGGAGGTAGGTAAGATAGTCTGGTATTACCATCTCTTTCAGAATATTCCAGTTGGTTGTGATCCACACAAAGGCTTTCACATAGTCAGTGAAGTAGATGATTTTTTGGAATTCCCTCACTTTCCCTATGATCCAGTGTAAGTAGTTGTAAGTAGTGTAAATTTTATGGACGTAGGTGAGCTAAGGATCTTCCCACACCACTATCTTGGCAACTCCCTCGTTAGACTTCTTACATTATGGCTAAGCAATCCCCAAAATGAATGTTTCCTTCAGTGTTCATAAATATCTTCTATTAGGCCATTTCAATTTTTGCTTCCCGTTGGACTATATCAAACTAAAAGCTACTGCCCAGCAAAATAAATAATCAACACAATGAAAAAGGCAATCTCCAGAATGGGAAAAAATATTTCAAAACATCTATCTGACAAGGCCTTAATACCCAAAATATATAAGGAACTCATAAAATTTAATAGCAATGAAACAAATAATCAGATTTTTAAATGGGCAAAGAATCCGAATAGACATTTTTTCAAAGAACATATACAAATGGCTAACTGATACATGAAAAGATGCTCAACATCACTAATCATCAGGAAAATGCAAATCAAAACCACAATAAAATATCATCTCAAATCTGTTAGAATGGCTATTATAAAAAGACAAGTTATAACAAATGCTGGCAAAGATGTGGAGAAAAGGGAATTTTCCTAAACTGTTGATGGAAATGTAAATTAGTACAACCACTTTAGAAAACAGTGTGGAGGTTCCTGGAAAAATTAAAACTACAACTATCACATGATCCAGCAATCCCACTTCTGTGTATATATCTGAAGGAAATGAAATTACTTTCTTGAAGAGATAGCTGTACTTCCATATTCACTGCAGCATTATTCACAATAGCCAAGACATGGAAGCATCTTAAGTGTCCGTTGACAGACGAATGGTAAAGAAACTGTAGTGTGTGTGTGTTCATGTGAAGAATAGTTATATTTATTCTTTGGAAAATTTAACTGCTGTTGAATGAGTGTGACAGTCTAACTCAGGTTTTCCTACTGGACTTCAATATACAGACATAATGGAATATTATTAAATGATAAAAAGAAGGAAATCCTGCTATTTGTGGTAACATGAATGGACTTGAGGGACGTTATGCTTAATGAAATCAGACAAAGACAAATATTCTATGATGTCATTTATATGTGGAATCTAAAAACAAAGCCAAACTCATAGAAACAGAGGGTAGATTGGTGGGTTTGGGAGAGGCCAGGAGGAAGAAATGGATAAAGGTAGTCAAAGGATACAAAGATGAACAATTTCTTGGTATGATCTAATGTATAGCATGGCGATTACAGATAACAATACTGCATTGTATACTTGAAAGTTGCTAAGAGATTAAATCTTAAAAGTCCTCCCATATAAATAATCAACACAATGAAAAAGGCAATCTCCAGAATGGGAAAAAATATTTCAAAACATCTATCTGACAAGGCCTTAATACCCAAAATATATAAGGAACTCATAAAATTTAATAGCAATGAAACAAATAATCAGATTTTTAAATGGGCAAAGAATCCGAATAGACATTTTTTCAAAGAACATATACAAATGGCTAACTGATACATGAAAAGATGCTCAACATCACTAATCATCAGGAAAATGCAAATCAAAACCACAATAAAATATCATCTCAAATCTGTTAGAATGGCTATTATAAAAAGACAAGTTATAACAAATGCTGGCAAAGATGTGGAGAAAAGGGAATTTTCCTAAACTGTTGATGGAAATGTAAATTAGTACAACCACTTTAGAAAACAGTGTGGAGGTTCCTGGAAAAATTAAAACTACAACTATCACATGATCCAGCAATCCCACTTCTGTGTATATATCTGAAGGAAATGAAATTACTTTCTTGAAGAGATAGCTGTACTTCCATATTCACTGCAGCATTATTCACAATAGCCAAGACATGGAAGCATCTTAAGTGTCCGTTGACAGACGAATGGTAAAGAAACTGTAGTGTGTGTGTGTTCATGTGAAGAATAGTTATATTTATTCTTTGGAAAATTTAACTGCTGTTGAATGAGTGTGACAGTCTAACTCAGGTTTTCCTACTGGACTTCAATATACAGACATAATGGAATATTATTAAATGATAAAAAGAAGGAAATCCTGCTATTTGTGGTAACATGAATGGACTTGAGGGACGTTATGCTTAATGAAATCAGACAAAGACAAATATTCTATGATGTCATTTATATGTGGAATCTAAAAACAAAGCCAAACTCATAGAAACAGAGGGTAGATTGGTGGGTTTGGGAGAGGCCAGGAGGAAGAAATGGATAAAGGTAGTCAAAGGATACAAAGATGAACAATTTCTTGGTATGATCTAATGTATAGCATGGCGATTACAGATAACAATACTGCATTGTATACTTGAAAGTTGCTAAGAGATTAAATCTTAAAAGTCCTCCCCATATAAAGAAGGTAACAGTGAGGTGATGGTGTGTTAAGCCTTATTTTGTGGTAATCATTTCACAATACATGCATATATTAAATCACCACATTGTACACCTTAAACTTATACAATGTTATATGTCAATTATATACTAATAAAGTTGGAAAAAGAAAGTGTTGAATATCAAATAAAAAAAATACTGGGTCCAAAACTGACACAATATCCCTTCCACAGCATTCTACTGGCTAGTACCAGCCAGAGGCCATGTGGCAGGGACTGTACAAGGACACAAATACCAGATAGTGTGGTTCAGTGAGGGCCATCATCAGCATCAAGCCACCATAGAAGGCAAAAAAAATTCAACACTTAAATTCATGATCATGAAAATCCTAATCTTGGGTTTTGTTGTTTACATCTATATATTGCAGTCCAGTGGGCTGACCTGAGTTAGACTATCACACTCATTCAACCAGCAGTTAAATTTTCCAAAGAATAAATATAGCCATAATTCACAGCTGCCAAGTTAACAGGTTCTATTCTCTTTCTTGGACAAAAAAAGCTCTAAAATAAATTCCTAAAAATTCATTCTCAATCATCTTTCAGGACTCCATGTGAGAGTCCACATGTGCTTCAAAAACCAGTTTTAAGGGCTTCCCTGGGGGTCCAGTGGCTAAGGCTCTGAGCTCCCAATGCAGAGGCTCCAGATTCAATCCCTGCTCAGGGAACGAGATCCCATGTGCCACAACTAAGACCGGTGCAGCCAAATAAATAAATATTGTTAAAAACAGTCTTAGAGTTGTTTGATAATCAAACAGGAACTGACAACAAACCAGTGATGGAATGAAAAGAAACATATTTCAAAATAAGCTTCTGGAAGTTCATTCCACCTACCTGACAAAAGATAAGCAAAAGATGCAGTGTGAATCAACTTGGTTAAAATTAAAGCACAATTTCACCATATTTATGATGCAATCATTAACAGCTGGTCAGAAGAGATCAGGATTGGCAGGTGGGCTCTGGCAGATTTCACAGGTCAAGTCAGGCAAGACGTGAGGTACTGAGAGGTTAGCTAGCCAGGCAGCAGTGAACTCATCCTGTTCCACCTGTGGCGATCTTGTTTTCTGTTCTTTAAATGTACTAACTTCTGACCTGACTCAGAACTCTTTCTGCTATGATGTGAATGTTTGTATCCCCCCCTCGAAATCCATATGTTGAAATCCTAATGCCCAACATTAGGGGACCATTAGGAGATGATTAGGTCATGAGGGTGTCGTCCACATGAATGGGATTAGTGCCCTTATTAAGAATAGACTCCACAGAGCCCTAGTCCCTTCCACCATGTGAGGATACAAGGAGGAGTCTGGGACACGGAAGAGGGCACTCACACAATCATGAGGGTACTCCAGTTTTGGACACCAGCATCCAGAATTATAAATAGATTTTTTGTTGTTGTTTACAAGCCACCAGTCTGTGGTATTTTGTTCTAGTGGCCCAAATGGACCAACACACTTTCCCTGTCTGGAATACTATCCCTTTGCCCCATTCAGTGACTCAGCTTAAGGCCACTGAACCCGAAAATAAATTTGACAAACTCCTAGCAATCACAGTGACGTACCATTGTGCACTAATTTGGCCAAAAGGTAAAATTCTAAAAAATTCAAATGATAGCAAATTTTCATTTGAATTTTTTTCCATTTGCACCAATGGAAACTCTTACACACTATGGTGGGACTATAAATTGATACAATTACTTTGGGGAAGACTATTACGTAAAAGTTGAATATCTGCATTCCCTATAATGCAACCACTCTCTTGTAAGTATGTTCCCTAGAGAAACTCTGATACACATGGATCAAGAGGCAGGTAGATGTATTTTATATGCAGATAGCAGCACTGGATACAAGTGGAATCAAGAAACAAGTAAAGTGTCCATTAACAGGAGAAGGGATGAGAGCATTCTGGTATATTCACATAATAGGGTCTCAAACATCAGAGGCAGGGGAGAAAGAGCTGCAAGTACACACAGGAACATGGATGAAAGACACAAGCAATTTTGAGTGAATAACACAAGTTACAGAAGAAATGTAAAATATATTTCCATTTTTGTGAACTTAAAAATTAAGCAAAACTAAGGATATGTACTTCTGGGATAAAGCATTAATGAAAATCAGAGGAATTTTTAAAAAGTCAGGATTGGGGCTTCCATGGTGGCCCAGTGGGTAAGGACACCGCCTTGCAGTGCAAGGGGTGCCGGTTCGATCCCTGGCCTGGGAAGATCCCACGTGCCGCGGAGCAGCTGGACTGATGTGTCCAATCACCAAGCCGGAGCTCTGGAGCGCATGCGTCCAGAGCCGGTGCTCTGCGACAAGAGAGGCCACCGCGATGGGAGGCCCACACGGGCCAAAGAACAAAGATGGATGAAAATGGACAAATGAAAGACCAATAAAAGTGGCCCGCGTGCTCCCTCCTCCCCACCCCACCCCCACCAAAATAAATAAATAAAATAAATCTTAAAAAAAAGTCAGGATTGGAAATTTCCTAGCAGTCCAGTGGTTAGGATTTTGCACTTTCACTCCTGAGGGTGTAGGTTCAATTCCTGCTTGGGCAGTTTGGACAAATGAAAAAGAAAAAAGAGGAAAACAAGTCAGGATAGAATGGCAGCAAGGCAGTAATCTAAGGACACACTGGGAAATTTCGTGGCACTGATGCTATTCTTTTTTTTGTTGTTTTTAAAGATTTATTTATTTATTTATTTTTGGGCGGGGGTCGGGTTGGGGAGGGAGAGGAGCGGGCGGGCCACTTCTATTGGTCTTTCATTTCTCTATTTTCATCCGTCTTTGTTCTTTGGCTCCTGTGGGCCTCCCATCACGGTGGCATCTGTCACTGCAGAGCGCCGGCTCTGGGCGCATGCGCTGCAGAGCTCCGGCTTGGTGATTGGACACATGGGTCCAGCCGCTCTGCTGCACGTGGGATCTTCCCAGGACAGGGATTGAACTGGTGCCCCTTGCACTGCAAGGCGGTGTCCTTACCCACTGGACCACCAGGGGAAGCCCACTGATGCTATTCTTAAGGATTCATGCTTTTACTTGGCAGAGCACCAAAAATAGATGCGTTTGAACTGTGGTGCTAGTACACACAGGAACATGGATGAAAGACACAAGCAATTTTGAGTGAATAACACAAGTTACAGAAGAAATGTAAAATATATTTCCATTTTTGTGAACTTAAAAATTAAGCAAAACTAAGGATATGTACTTCTGGGATAAAGCATTAATGAAAATCAGAGGAATTTTTAAAAAGTCAGGATTGGGGCTTCCATGGTGGCCCAGTGGGTAAGGACACCGCCTTGCAGTGCAAGGGGTGCCGGTTCGATCCCTGGCCTGGGAAGATCCCACGTGCCGCGGAGCAGCTGGACTGATGTGTCCAATCACCAAGCCGGAGCTCTGGAGCGCATGCGTCCAGAGCCGGTGCTCTGCGACAAGAGAGGCCACCGCGATGGGAGGCCCACACGGGCCAAAGAACAAAGATGGATGAAAATGGACAAATGAAAGACCAATAAAAGTGGCCCGCGTGCTCCCCTCCTCCCCACCCCACCCCCCACCAAAATAAATAAATAAAATAAATCTTAAAAAAAAGTCAGGATTGGAAATTTCCTAGCAGTCCAGTGGTTAGGATTTTGCACTTTCACTCCTGAGGGTGTAGGTTCAATTCCTGCTTGGGCAGTTTGGACAAATGAAAAAGAAAAAAGAGGAAAACAAGTCAGGATAGAATGGCAGCAAGGCAGTAATCTAAGGACACACTGGGAAATTTCGTGGCACTGATGCTATTCTTTTTTTTGTTGTTTTTAAAGATTTATTTATTTATTTATTTTTGGGCGGGGGTCGGGTTGGGGAGGGAGAGGAGCGGGCGGGCCACTTCTATTGGTCTTTCATTTCTCTATTTTCATCCGTCTTTGTTCTTTGGCTCCTGTGGGCCTCCCATCACGGTGGCATCTGTCACTGCAGAGCGCCGGCTCTGGGCGCATGCGCTGCAGAGCTCCGGCTTGGTGATTGGACACATGGGTCCAGCCGCTCTGCTGCACGTGGGATCTTCCCAGGACAGGGATTGAACTGGTGCCCCTTGCACTGCAAGGCGGTGTCCTTACCCACTGGACCACCAGGGGAAGCCCACTGATGCTATTCTTAAGGATTCATGCTTTTACTTGGCAGAGCACCAAAAAATAGATGCGTTTGAACTGTGGTGCTGGAGAAGACTCTTGAGAGTCCCTTGGACTGCAAGGAGATCAAACCAGTCAGTCCTAAAGGAAATCAACCCTGAATATTCACTGGAAGGACTGATACTGAAGCTGAAGCTCCAATACTTTGGCCACCTGATGCGAAGAGCTGACTCATTGGAAAAGACCCTGGTGCTGGGAAAGATTGAAGGCAAAAGGAGAAGGGGACAACAGAGGATGAGATGGTTGGATGGCATCACTGATAAAATGGGCATGAGTCTGAGCAAATTCCAGGAGATACTGAAAGCCAGAGAAGCCTGGTGTGCTGCAGTCCCTGGGGTCACAAAGAATCAGACACAATTCAGCAACTGAACAACAAATATGTGTATACACACACACACACACACACACACACATATATAACCTAGATTCTTTGTATGTAATGTCCTAATGAAATGTTTTATTTTTATATTTCCCATTTATATTCCCAGTTTATTTTCAAAACATCCTTGCTCTGCCACTGGCTTTGGGAACCTGGGCACACTGCATAGCCATTCCAAGCCTCACAGACTCATCTGTAAGATGAAGATAATAACGCAATGGCCACCAGGAGAACTGCTGTAGAAATTCCTTGCCTGGTACCTGGCAGTGCTAATAAATGCTAGGTTCTCTAAGGGATGCTGTATTCAGAGGATCAAATTTTCCAGCCCAAACCAATTATAAAGATTCAGTGAAAGGAATCAGTCTTCCTTGGTTTAAGACTCATGTTTTCTTCAGGTGTCCTTCCCACTTCTCTCTCACCCCTGGAGGGAAACAGATCTCTGATCTTTAGAGCTCTTTTCAAATGGAACGTGGGTGTTTAATTCCAAAGCATTTGTGTTCCTTGCCCACACGATGGCAGAACAGGCAAAGAACAGTGGAGCAGATACTGATCTGTCAGTATCTTCTTTGGAGGATGCTCAAGACTTGGAAAGTAACAAACTACCAGTCCATTAATGTCAGTCACTGAATAAAATGAGACTGGACAGGTAGGTGAGATTAAAATGGCTTCTTGCCCTTTATATGGCAATAACTAGAGCACAACGGGCATATGAGCTTTAAACACCAACGATTTAATCACCAACAAGACATAATTTCTTGTCCTATAGAGGCTTCCTTCTATGAGATCTCACCTGAAGTCCCATGGATATTAACGTGTTTGTGAAGGCATTTGACATGTTTGTGTGCATACGTGCTGTGAGCATGTGCAGGTGAGAACACAAAGGCATTACTCTGGCGGGGAAGCACAGCGGCATTAGGAGGGAAAGTTGAGAACAGCCTTCTCACTAGAAATGCTCAAGCCTGTAAGGACAGGGTGTACTGCTAAATGTAGGAGGGGGACATTTGAAATTCTGGTCAACGTTGGCCTCAGCCTCATCATACCTTAGCAGCACGTCCTGTGCCACAGATGTGTGGCTAGGGGCTGATGTCCTGGGAGCAAGCATGTTGGGCTTCTCTTTGCCCCATCTATCTTTATCAATGGCTCAGGACCCCCCTATGGTATTATCCTATTGTTTACACATACCTCACCACCTTCATATTAACTAGAACTCTTGTGGTTAGAATGACTAAACCCAATTCCAATCAGCAAAAGAAAGAATGCAAGTTGATGTTTGCACAACATGGAGTTAGAATTTGCGATTCTCCCTGTAGCTGAAAACTTCACTGTTGACCCTCCATATCCACAGCTCCACATCCTGGGATTTATTGGGGGGGAAAATTAACAAATAAGTAGACACATGCATTTTAAGCCTCTGTTGTTCAAGGGTGGTTCAGACAGTAAAGAGTTTGCCTGCAATGTGGGAGACCTAAGTTTGCTCCCCGAGTTGGGAAGATCCCCTGGAGAAGGAAATGGCAACCCACTCCAATATTCTGGCCTGGAGAATTCTATGGATAGAGAAGGCTGGTGGGCTACAGTCCACGGAGCCACCAGGAGTCGACACAACTGAGCAACACTTTCCATATATGGATGTATATAATCAACCCACCAAAAAGGCAGTGATGCAGATGGGCTTGGAAACAGTCAGAATTGTGACTCTCCTTGGAAAACCCTTTCCATCTTTCATCTCTGTTTCTCTTTCTGTCGGTTTTATTCTTACTAGTTAGCTTAGTCCTACCATCAGCCCCATGGCACAGGAAACTCTGAATTCATATCCTTGAATTTACTATGTGGTGAATTCAGGTTTACCATAGCAGGTTTACCACCAGTGGTGGTAAAAGGAACTTCTTACCCCAAATAGTTTGAATAAAGCTTGAAGACCTCTGGTTCATCTGTCCTGAGTCAACCAACCACTATAGCCAAAGATAGGAAATGATTACTGGTCTAGCCTGAGCCACATGCCCACCCTTGTGGCCAGCGGGGATTATATGATTGCTACCACATTTCAGGACCAAGGCTGGGGTGCAAACAGTGGCTTTCCAAAATAATAGATTTTCCATTCCAAGGAGTTAAAACAACTCATGCTCGTGAAAAAATAAAAGCACAAAATCCGATGTACCGCTATAAGATGGACTCTTATTGATTTTTTCATTTTTGAGCCATACCATGTAGAGTCCTGCAAGTTGGACAGGTCATGGTTGAGAGTTCTGACAAAACATGATCCACTGAAGAAGGCAATGGCAAACCACTTCAGCATTCTTGCTTTGAGAACCCCATGAACAGTATGAGAAGGCAAAAAGATACAACAGATACAGATCAACTTACCAGGCTGGAAGGTGCCCAATATGCTACTGAAGAGTGGAGAAATAGCTTCAGAAGGAATGAAAAAGCTGGGTCAAAGCATAAACAACATTTAGTTGTGGATATATCTGGTGGTAAAAGTAAAGTCCGATGCTGCAAAGAACAATATTGCATAGGAGGAGCCTAGAATGTTAGGTCCATGAATCATGGTAAATTGGAAGTGGTCAAACAGGAGATGGCAAGAATGGACACTGACATTTTAGGAATCAGTGAATTAAAATGGATAGAAATGGGCAAATTTAATTCAGACCACCATTGTATCTACTATATAGATGGGCAAGAATCCCATAGAAGAAATGGACTAGCCCTGAGAGTCAACAAAAGAATCTGAAATACAGTACTTGGATGCAATCTCAAAAATGACAGAACAATCTAGGTTTGTTTTTCAAACTATAAGTAAATCAGCCACGCAGTGGTGTTGTACATCTCTGTTTCTCTTTCTGTCGGTTTTATTCTTACTAGTTAGCTTAGTCCTACCATCAGCCCCATGGCACAGGAAACTCTGAATTCATATCCTTGAATTTACTATGTGGTGAATTCAGGTTTACCATAGCAGGTTTACCACCAGTGGTGGTAAAAGGAACTTCTTACCCCAAATAGTTTGAATAAAGCTTGAAGACCTCTGGTTCATCTGTCCTGAGTCAACCAACCACTATAGCCAAAGATAGGAAATGATTACTGGTCTAGCCTGAGCCACATGCCCACCCTTGTGGCCAGCGGGGATTATATGATTGCTACCACATTTCAGGACCAAGGCTGGGGTGCAAACAGTGGCTTTCCAAAATAATAGATTTTCCATTCCAAGGAGTTAAAACAACTCATGCTCGTGAAAAAATAAAAGCACAAAATCCGATGTACCGCTATAAGATGGACTCTTATTGATTTTTTCATTTTTGAGCCATACCATGTAGAGTCCTGCAAGTTGGACAGGTCATGGTTGAGAGTTCTGACAAAACATGATCCACTGAAGAAGGCAATGGCAAACCACTTCAGCATTCTTGCTTTGAGAACCCCATGAACAGTATGAGAAGGCAAAAAGATACAACAGATACAGATCAACTTACCAGGCTGGAAGGTGCCCAATATGCTACTGAAGAGTGGAGAAATAGCTTCAGAAGGAATGAAAAAGCTGGGTCAAAGCATAAACAACATTTAGTTGTGGATATATCTGGTGGTAAAAGTAAAGTCCGATGCTGCAAAGAACAATATTGCATAGGAGGAGCCTAGAATGTTAGGTCCATGAATCATGGTAAATTGGAAGTGGTCAAACAGGAGATGGCAAGAATGGACACTGACATTTTAGGAATCAGTGAATTAAAATGGATAGAAATGGGCAAATTTAATTCAGACCACCATTGTATCTACTATATAGATGGGCAAGAATCCCATAGAAGAAATGGACTAGCCCTGAGAGTCAACAAAAGAATCTGAAATACAGTACTTGGATGCAATCTCAAAAATGACAGAACAATCTAGGTTTGTTTCCAAGACAAACAATTCAATATCACAGTAATCCAAGTCTATGCCCCCAATCACCAATGCTGAAGAAGCTGAAGCTGAACAGTTCCTATGGACACCTACAAGATCTTCTAGATCTAACACTGAAAACAGGTACCCTTTTCATCACTGGAAACTAGAATGCAAAAGTAGGAAGTCAAGAGATACCTGGAGTAACAGGCAAGATTGGCCTTGGAGTACAAAATGAAGGAGGCAAAACCTAATACAGTTTTTCCAAGAGAACACACTGGTCATAGCAAACACCCTCCCTCAACATTTGCCCATTCCTATCCATTTTAATTCACTGTGTCCCTACACATGGATATCACCAGATGGTCAATACTGAAATCAGATTATATTCTTTTCAGGCAAAGATGGAGAATCTCTATACAGTCAGCAAAAACCAGACCAGGAGCTAACCGTGGGTCAGATCATGAACTCTTTATTGCAAAATTGAGACTTAAATTGAAGAAAGGAGGGAAAACAACTAGGCCATTCAGGCATGACCTAAGTCAAATGCTTATGATTATACAATGAAAGAGACAAACAGATACAAGGGATCAGATCTGATAGACAGAGTGCCTGATGGACAGAGGTTTGTAATATTTTAAAAGAGACAGTGATCAAAACCATCCCCAAGAAAAAGAAATGAAAAAAGGCAAAATGGTTGCCTGAGGAGACCTTAGAAATAGCTGAGAAAAGAAGCAAAAGACAAAGAAGAAAAGGAAAGATATACCCCTCTGAATGCAAAATTCCAGAGAATAGCAAGGAGAGATAAGAACACCTTCCTAATGCTCACTTCAGCAGCATATATACTAAAATTGGAATGATACAAAGAAGATTAGCATGGTCCCTGCACAAGGATGACACACAAACTCGTGAATATTTAATATTAAAAAAAGAAAAGAAAAAAAGGAAAAAGAAAGCCTTCCTAGTGAACAATGCAAAGAAATACAGGAAAACAATAGAATGAGAAACACCAGAAATCTCTTCAAGAAAATTAGAGCTACCAAGGGAACATTTCATGTAAAGATGGGCACAACAAAGGACAGAAAGGGTAGGGACCTAACAGAAGCAGAAGATATTAAGAAGAGGTGGCAAGACTACACAGAAGAACTATACAAAAAAAGATCTTAATGACCTGGATGATCATGATGGTGTGATCACTCACCTAGAGCCAGACATCCCATAGTGTGAAGTCAAGTGAGCCTTAGGAAGCATCACTATGAACAAAGCTAGTGGAGGTGATAGAATACCAGCTGAACTATTTCAAATTCTAAGAGATGATGCTATTAAAGTGCTACACTCAATATTCCAGGATATTTGGAAAATTCAGCAGTGGCCATGGGACTGGAAAAGGTCAGTTTTCATTCCCAAAGAAGGGCAATGCCAAAGAATGTACAAACTACCGCACAATTTCATTCATTTCATATGCTAGCAAAGTAATGCTCAAAGTCCTCCAAGCTAGGCTTCAACAGTATGTGAACCAAGAACTTCCAGATGTACAAGTTGGATTTAGAAAAGGTAGAGGAACCAGAGATTAAATTGTCAACATTCATTGGATCATAGAACGAGCAAGGGGAATTTTAGAAAAACATCTACTTCCGCTTCATTGACTATGCTAAAGCCTATGATTGTGTGGATCACAACAAACTGTGGAAAATTCTGAAAGATATGGGAATACCAGACCACTTTACCTGACTCCTGAGAAACCAGTATGTGGGTCACAAAGTAACATTAGAACCAGACATAAAAGAACAGACAGTTCCAAATTGGGAAAGGAGTATGTCAAGGCTGTATATAGTCACCCTGCTTATTAAATTTATATGCAGAGTACATCATGTGAAATGTTGGTCTGGATGAAGCACAAGCTGGAAGCAAGATTGCCAGGAGAAATATCAATAACCTCATATATGCAGATGACACCACGCTTATGGCAGAAAGCAAAGGGAAACTAAAGAGCCTCTTGATAAAGGTGAAAGAGGAAAGTGAAAAAGCTGGCTTAAAACCCAAGATTCAAAAAACAAGTATCATGGCATCTGGTCCCATCACTTCATGGCAAATAGATGGGCAAACAGTGGAAACAGTGACAGAATTTATTTTCTTGGGCTCTAAAATCACTGGGGATGGTGACTGCAGCCATGAAATTAAAAGACACTTGTTTCTTGGAAGAAAAGCTATGACAAATCTAGATAGCATACTAAAAAGCAGAGATATCACTTTGCCTACAAAGGTCTGTCTAAGTCAAAGCTATGGGTTTTCTAGTAGTCATGTATGGTTGTGAGAGCTGAACCATAAAGAAGGCTAAGTGCCAAAGAACTGATGCCTTAGAATTGTGGTGTGAAGACTCTTGAGAGTGCTTTGGACAGGAAGGAGATCAAATCAGTTAATCTTAAAGGAAATCAACCCTGACTATTCACCGGAAGGAATGATGCTGAAGCTGAAGCTCAATACTTTGGCCACCTGATGTGAAGAACCAACTCATTGGAAAAGACCTTGATGCTGGGAAAAATAGTAGGGAGAAGGAACAGGGGATCCCAGAGGACGAGATGGTTGGATGGCATCACTGAGTCAATGGATATGAGTTCGAGCAAACTCCAGGAGATGGTGAAGCACAGAGAAGCCTGGCATGCTGCAGCCCATGGGGTGGCAAAGAGTCAGACATGACTGAGTGACTGAACTGAACTGAACTGATCTCCTAAATAATCTTGTTTCCATCTGATTCATCTTTTACTTAGAGTAGTATATTATAGTGTCCTTCATTACTATGCCTCTATCTGTGTTTCCTTGTATCTCCTCTACCTTTGGTTTCATTGGTAGACGCTAGATTTGATTGGTAGCCATTCATTTCCTTTATTGGGCTCTTCTGCTGCCCTTTCTGTCTCCTCCTCCTCAAATTGCATCCAGTCCTTGCCCTTTGCTTCTAACATCACAGGTATTATCTACCGGCCTACTGTGCTCACTCTTTACAGATGGTCACTACATCCAATAGTAACTTAACATTTCTTGACAACTATATCCAATAGTAACCTAACATGCTTCTAATATCACAGGTATTATCTGCCAGCATGCTCACTCTCTAAAGATGGAAACTACATTGAATAGTAACCTAACATTTCTTAATAATTTAAGTGCTCCATACTGTGCTAAGTGCATTATCTAATGTGATCATCACTGCATCCTGCATTCAGAAGCTTCTATTAGCATTCTCTTTTTACAAGTGAGGAAACTAAAGCACAGAAACATTAACTTTCCCATGGGTCACCAAGTTGGTTAATGGTAGAGTCAGGATTTTATCCCAGTCTGGCCCCAGAACTATATTCTGTAATGTATATAAATTCACAGAAAAGAAACTCAGAGTACACACCAGACTCTTCGCAAGCCATTACCTCAGGAGAGCAAACTGCGATGGAGGAAGGAAAGTAGTCAACAGAGTCGGTCATGTTTTACACTGTAAATGTTTACATTTGACTTTCTTGTGAGGAGATCACTTAGGTACTGGTTGGGTGACTTTTTTCCTTACTTTTTAATTGTGGTAAAATATATATAAACTAAAATTTACCATTTTAACCCTTTTTGAGCATATAATTCAGTGGCATTCAATACATTCACACTGGCATTAAATATACTCACAACTATCATTGCCATCTGTCTCTGGAAGTTTTCTATCATCCCAAACTGAAACTTGGTATCTATTAAACAATAACTTCGGGCTTCCATGGTGGTCCAGTGGGTAAGGACACCGCCTTGCAGTGCGATGGGCGCCGGTTCGATCCCTGGCCTACCAAGATCCCATGTGCCGCGGAGCGGCTGGACCGATGTGTCCAATTACCGAGCTGGAGCTCTGGAGTACATGCGCCCAGAGCCGGTGCTCTGTGACAACAGAGGCCACCGCAATGGGAGGCCCACACGGGCCAAAGAACAAAGATGGATGAAAACAGACAAATGAAAGACCAATAGAAGTGGCCCGCCCGCCCCCCTCCCTCCCCACCCCCCAAAAAATAAAAAAAAGAAAAGAAAAGAAAAACCAATAATTTCACATTTTCCCTTCTGCCTAGTCCCCAGTAACCATCATTTTACTTCCTCTTTATGAATTTGACTATTCTAGGGTAGCTCATGTAAGTGTAGTCATATACTTTTTGGTCTTTTTTTTTTTAATTATTTATTTATTTGGCTGCTTCGGGTTCAGTAGTTGGCAATGTGAGCTTAGTTGCTCCGAGGCATGTGGGATCTTGGTTCCCCAACCAGGGATCGAACCTGCATCCACTGCATTGCAAGGCAGATTCTTAAACACTGGACAAGCAGGGAAGTCCCTTTTTGGTCTTTTCTGACTGGCTTCTTTCTTAGCATAATTACATTCAAGAGTCATTCATGTTGTATCATGTCTCAGAATATAATTCTTCTTTAAGGGTGAACACTATTCTATTGTGTGTACATATGTCATTTTACCTATTTATCTGTTGATGGGTGTATGAGCTGTTTCCACTTTTTGGCTTTTGTGAATAATGCTGCCATGAAAAGGAGTGTATGTGCAACTGTATATTTCTTTAACACCCTGGAAAACAATACTTAAAGAAGGATCCCACTTATGTTTAGTATGTGACTGTATGCATCATGTATTTGGTATGTATGTAAATGCATAACAAAAGATCTGAGAGATGTTCATGAAGGGTTTGTATCATCATGTCTAGAATGGGAAAAGGATGAGAAAATGGGGTTGCAAAGGAAAACACTGCAATTTTTTCTTCTACAGGACATAACACGCTACCTTGGACAGGACAAGTGCTCAATAAGTGGTTATTGATATGACAGTACACATCCTGTGTGCATGCATGTTAAGTCGCTTCAGTCATGTCCGACTCTGTGAAACCGTATGGACTGCAGCCCTCCAGGCTCCTCTGTCCATGGGATTCTCCAGGCAAGAATACAAGAGTGGATTGCCATGCCCTCCTCCAGAGGATCCTCCTGACTCAAGGACTGAACCCACATCTCTTATGTCACCTGCACTGGCAGGCGGGTTCTTTACCACTATCGCCACCTGGGATGCCCATTACACACCCTAGTAATTGGTTATTTACATGCCTGTCTCTCCCATCAGATCTCCATCTCCTTGAAAGCAGGGACTGTGTTTAAATGCTCATGCTTAACACAATGCTTCCTGTCATATATATTCAACATCTAACAGATTTTTGTTGAAGCAGTAAACCATCCTTGCTGCCTCTCTCTCCTTCATGCCCCATGGCCTAGCCTTCATCAAGTCCTACTCACATCAAAATACTCCTCAAATTCGTCAGTTTTTCTCCATCTTTATCAGTCTGCTGCAAGCCATCATCCTCTATCAGCTAGACCTATGCAACCACCTTCTAACTGTCTTAATTACTTTCATCCACTTGTGCCCCAGCCTTCTAGGCCCCATACGACAGCCAGAGGGGTTTTTCTAAAATGGAGATCCCATCATGTCACTAATAAAAAGGTTCAGGGACTATTCAAAATTTTAATTTTAGTAAGAAAAAAAATCCTAAAAGCTTATACCCCAGGATGATGTAACCTCTATAACACAGAAGAAGTTTGTAGGTGCCTCCTTAACATTTAATCAAGAAAAATAGCTCTTCAGTATCTAGAGCTAACCCATTTTCTCTGCCTTCTCTAAACATTTTCTTCTGTGCTTAATAATGTCTCAAGCGTTTTGATTCAAGTTTGATAGAATTTTTCATATCATGGAGAAATAAATGATTAAAAGTCTTTTCATAATATTTGTATAACAGGAGTTCATGCCTCCCCATTGTGAGGTTCATGCTGTCAGGCTATGACATAGGATTATGATGTCATAAACCCCTAAAGTAAGCTGAGCCACATTAAATCCACTAGCTGGCTGCCTTGGCAGAAGACATTTTGACGAGGTCCCAGACATGAACCTCTTCATTTATGTCCTACTTTTGTCCATTTGGACAAATAATTCTTTAGATACAAACAAAAGTGATGAAGCTTCTCCTCAAGGTATGTGGCTAACCTTTTGTTAGAAATTATGATCTATTATTTTAAATACACTTAAGTACTTAACTAGGAAAGCTAGCTGTGTCTAAGAAATCTGCTATTTTTTATGTGTTACTATTAGTAGGTTATTAAGAATTTCTAGGAAAACATCTGCGAGCTTTACTTCTGTATAAAGACTCCAAACAACATAGAAAAATAAAGAGAACAGACATACTGTCCCCTTTCACTCCCCTTCCCCACCCAATCTACCAACCCCCACTCCCACCAGCCAAACCAAGAAATTCTATGTGAATGAATCTAGCATGGTACCTAACACATAGTAGGTTTCAAGAAGGGTTTTTTCTTGTCCCATACCTACACATTCACACACACACACACACACACAGAGTAACACTTAAGTGCATTCACACACTCAAAAACCTAGGTAATGGGTTGAACAAGCCATGATACAGAGTAACCCAGGCAACTATATTCATTAACTAGCGATACCTCCCAGATTTGGCTTCTAGACTGTGCCTGGCTGGGAACATGATAGAGGGAAGCAAATGACAGTGGAACACTTATCATGCTTGAAAAAATAATCATGATGGAGAAGTAACTGGCAACCCACTCCAGTATTCTTGCCTGGAAGATCCCATGGACGGAGGAGTCTGGCAGGCTGCAGTCCGTGGGGGTCTCACAGAGTCAGACATGACTGAAGTGACTAAGCAGCAGCAGCAGCAGCAGCAGCAGCAGCAGCAGCAAATATTACTGCACATTTACTCTGTGCTACCTTGCTGGAGGTGCCCAGGGGGCATCAGTGAACACAGCTTCAAAGATCTGTGTCATCAGGATGTCCCTGAGGGTCCAGTGGCTAAGACTCTATCCTCCCAATGCAAGGGCCCTGGGTTCGATCCCGGATCAGGGAATTAGATCTCACAGGCGGCAACTAGGAGTTCACATGCCACAATTAAAGATCCCACATGCAGCAACTAAGATTGGTACAGATAAAAACAAATTTTATTTAAAAAAATAATGATGAGATTCGACTTTGACCTATAGTAACAAACAGCAATCAAAATGGAAACAAATGTGGTTATCTGACACTTTTTCTGTTAGCGCCTTTGAGAGGAAACATGTCATCTAGAGAGAAGATGACCGAGGAACTCAAGCAGAGAAGGATGGACGGAATAAGAAGGCATTTACTCACTTTAGCAATTACTATCTTAATCATTTTGGGTGCAACTTTGTGTACTTGCTTCTTCTACCATAAGTGTGAGGACAAGTCCCAGAGAGAAACAAGGTAAGTCTTATACTTCTGAATTAATGCAAGGGGGCGGGGTGGGGGGAGGTACGTGGACACACAGGAGGTTTCACTGTTGTTAGGGTTACTTAATGTTAACTTTACACTTCAAAAGAGCTACCAACCTCTTGCTGGTTGGTACCTTCACTTAAAGGAAGCTCTTAAATTGTCTCGAGTACATTATCAACTGTAGCCCAAACTGTCTCCTATTCAGGGTTCTTTTGAGCCCCAGGGTGCTAATTTTTCATAAACTGAATCTAGGAAAAGAGGGAATGACTAAAGAAGACAGAATAAAATCTCTTCTCAGGGGAGAGAGAGGAGTTGGCTCTCTACATTCCAAAGACAGTAAAACATTCTGGATAATCCACCATTTTAAGATGCAGTAACATGAAAAATTATTAACTGTGTTCAATGATCCTAGTCCCAGGAGGGTCAGGCTGGTTCTGACATATTTGGTCCCTAAAAATTTCTCAATTCAAGGACTGGTGACTGAAATATACCAGTGTTCTTTTCCTTTGGTTTTACAGGAATATTGTGAGTACAAATATGCATGGAAAGAAAATTTTATGGTATAAATATGATAGGAAAATAATGAATTTGGTCTAATGACTTTTATGTGACAAACTGTGATATTTGTGCCTCAGTTGCATATCAACTTGTGACTTTTTAAATAAAAGTTTAATTTCTGGAATAGATAAAATTCTCTCTCAACAATAGATTTGAAACAATTTTGTGTCATTCCATACATAGACTATATGGCTATCTATTGTGGTTGAAACAGTAAAATTAAGAAAAAGAAAAAGCATTCAACATGAGTTTGTATCTATAACCTGAGGCATGGTTTTCACCACACTCCAATTCTTACTCGGTTCAATTTTGCTACTAGAGCCAAAAAAAGATCAGAAGTCTAAACTGATACAATAGTCTGTGTTTTCTGGTGATAGCAATAGTACTCTTCTGATGGAAGTTGTCATACTCCAAAGATTCTGTATTTTCAGGATGAAGATTAAAAATAGACCCAGAAAAAAATCCACGCCATCCAAAATACCGTTCACTGAATACAAGTCACTGACTGCAGGTTTGAGCGATCCAGAAAAACAACCCCTGCTACTCTGTAGAGATAAGCTATCTGAGACCCCAAGTATGGAAAAGTCTCCCACACCGTTAAGTGCAGAAAAGTTAGTCAAGCCCTGGACACAAGAAAACCCACCTGAGCTATCAACTTCTAAAACACTGTTAGAATCACCCCTCAAGGAAAAGGTCCATAGAGCACATAGTCTAGAAAACTCACCTAAGCATGCCTGTCCCAGTGAGGCCATCAAGCCATCTTGGATAGCCACTACACAATGTCCAGTCAAGCCAACCAAAATTCCTTCTCGAGTCTATTCAAGAAGTCATAGCTTGCATAAGACCTCCAGTGCATGGAAAGTGACCAAACGCCACAGACGTCATGATCTAAAAAAGACCACTAGTGCAATCAAGACCGAAATATTACCCAGTCTTCAACCAACAAAGTCTCTTCAATGCCACAGGGAAAGATGTCTTGTTTGTAGGGCTGTTCCTGAACCACTGATCACTCGTATTTCAGAACTGAATGGGAAGAATGTTCCACTTCAACTTTTACCATGCGAACTGAAGCACTTTTACAAGTCACTTCACAAGATACAGCCCAAAGACTACACACTGAACAGCAATGTGAGTGAGGATGAGATGACAACATACTACGGTCTGGCTGACACTAATAAGGATGTGACCATTATTTGCAATATAAGAAAGGAGGTCCTCTCTAAAACCTACCTAAATAATTAAGGCCTCACAAAAAAAAAAAAAAAAAAACCCATGCAGAAAAAGCAACCTTCTACCAACTACTTGACATTCACCATCTTTAAAAACCTGTTTGAGGACAAATTTGCATGGGATCACTATTGCGATTAGACCTATTTATCTTGAGGCACTTTACTTGAAAAACAGTAAATAAATGCATGACATAACAACTGAATTTTATTGTAATTACTATTTCATTTTAGAGGTATAAGTCTCTTTTGGAGGTATCTTACTTAGATCTGCTTGGGCAAACTCCGGGAGATGGTGAGGGACAGGGAAGCTTGGTGTGCCGCGGTCCATGGGGTTGCAAAGAGTTGGACACGACTGAGCAACTGAACAACAACTTAGACCTGGTCACTTGGATGGGCTTCTCAGGTGGTGTGGTGGTAAGGAATCCACCTGCCAATGCAGAAGATGTGGGTTCAATCCCTGGGTCAGGAAGATCCTTTGGAGAAGGAAACAGCAATGCCCTTCAGTACATTTTTTTTTTTTTTAAGATTTATTTATTTATTTATTTATTTTGGGCGGGGGTCGGGTTGGGGGGGGAGGGGAGTGGGTGGGCCACTTCTATTGGTCTTTCATTTCTCTATTTTCATCCGTCTTTGTTCTTTGGCTCCTGTGGGCCTCCCATCGCGGTGGCGTCTGTTGTCGCAGAGCGCCGGCTCTGGGCGCATGCGCTCCAGAGCTCCGGCTCGGTGATTGGACACATCAGTCCAGCTGCTCCGCGGCACGTGGGATCGTCCCAGGCCAGGGATCAAACCGGCGCCCCTTGCACTGCAAGGCGGTGTCCCCACCCACTGGACCACCAGGGGAAGCCCCCCTTCAGTACATTTGCCTGGGAAATTCCATGGACAGAGAAACCTGAAGGACTGTAGTCCAAGGGGTTGCAAAGAGTCGGACATAGGCACACATTTGGACGGGAACCCTAGTCACACACACACACACACACAAATACAGAAAAGTAGGGCAAGACTCCTCTTTCCCTTGGATTAGTCCTCAACTGTATTCTCAACCCAATTAACTCTTTTTCATGTTTACATACAGTCCTCACAGTTTAAGACTGCCTTTCTGTGGTGCCCAGTGCGTGGTAAAAATGGCTGTGTGTGTTCGGTTGTGGCTGCATTGGGGGAAGTTCCTAATAGTAATTTCCTTTTGCAAAAAAATATTTATTTATCATTTACTTCACCGTGGATCACTATTGCGATTAGACCTATTTATCTTTAGGCACTTTACTTGAAAAACAGTAAATAAATGCATGACATAACAACTGAATTTTATTGTAATTACTATTTCATTTTAGAGGTATAAGTCTCTTTTGGAGGTATCTTACTTAGATCTGCTTGGGCAAACTCCGGGAGATGGTGAGGGACAGGGAAGCTTGGTGTGCCGCGGTCCATGGGGTTGCAAAGAGTTGGACACGACTGAGCAACTGAACAACAACTTAGACCTGGTCACTTGGATGGGCTTCTCAGGTGGTGTGGTGGTAAGGAATCCACCTGCCAATGCAGAAGATGTGGGTTCAATCCCTGGGTCAGGAAGATCCTTTGGAGAAGGAAACAGCAATGCCCTTCAGTACATTTTTTTTTTTTTTAAGATTTATTTATTTATTTATTTATTTTGGGCGGGGGTCGGGTTGGGGAGGGAGGGGAGTGGGTGGGCCACTTCTATTGGTCTTTCATTTCTCTATTTTCATCCGTCTTTGTTCTTTGGCTCCTGTGGGCCTCCCATCGCGGTGGCGTCTGTTGTCGCAGAGCGCCGGCTCTGGGCGCATGCGCTCCAGAGCTCCGGCTCGGTGATTGGACACATCAGTCCAGCTGCTCCGCGGCACGTGGGATCGTCCCAGGCCAGGGATCAAACCGGCGCCCCTTGCACTGCAAGGCGGTGTCCCCACCCACTGGACCACCAGGGGAAGCCCCCCTTCAGTACATTTGCCTGGGAAATTCCATGGACAGAGAAACCTGAAGGACTGTAGTCCAAGGGGTTGCAAAGAGTCGGACATAGGCACACATTTGGACGGGAACCCTAGTCACACACACACACACACACAAATACAGAAAAGTAGGGCAAGACTCCTCTTTCCCTTGGATTAGTCCTCAACTGTATTCTCAACCCAATTAACTCTTTTTCATGTTTACATACAGTCCTCACAGTTTAAGACTGCCTTTCTGTGGTGCCCAGTGCGTGGTAAAAATGGCTGTGTGTGTTCGGTTGTGGCTGCATTGGGGGAAGTTCCTAATAGTAATTTCCTTTTGCAAAAAAATATTTATTTATCATTTACTTCACCGTGGCAGTTCTTAGCTGTGGCATGTGAATTCTTTAGTCGCACCATGTAGGATCCAGTTCCATGACCAGGGATAGAACCCAGGCCCCCTGCATTGGGGGTGTGGAGTTGTAGCCACTGGACCACCATGGAAGTCCCAATAGTCATTTCTAATACCACTGCCTTGGGTGACTGCTCCAAAGTAAGGGTACAGGCTCCAGCACCCACCCTCAAGACTTTTGATTCTTTTTGTTATCCTTCAAAGTGATAAAGAGTTTACCTTGTTGTGCATTCTCAAAATGTCCAAGGGAGAGGTCTGATATCTACCCATTTTCTTCACACGGTACCTTCCCACTTGCAATCAGCAGGGCTGGGAGGCCAGGGGAAAACCTTGGAGTTGCATTTTCTAATTTCCTCACTGATGAGGAGCTATCCGTGTCCTCTCTTCCAAAAGCATGGCTGAGAAAGTCCTGAAGTCCCAGCCTATATTCTAGTACAGTAACCTTAGTCTCCTGTAACACCCAGCAGGATCACATTCCACTGTTAGCATACATGGAAGGTGTACTATTTGCCAGACATTATACTAGTCCCTTTATATCTTGGGTATCTGAAGGTCACCATTCCCTCAATTTTGGTTATTTACCAAAAGGACTCACAAGACTCGAAAGCAGATTATACTCATGGCTGAGGTTTACTAGAGCAAAATATATATAAACCAAGAGCAACAGGAAAAGACCTTTAACTAGAGGAATCAGAGAGGTCAGACACATGCTTCTGAGTACTTGCCTCTGTGCGGCCATCTAGGACATGCTCGGTCTCTAGCAACAAACTAGAGGACATGTGCAAAATGCCTCTGCCCAGGGAGCTTCAGGATCTGAGGCTTTTAGAGAGAACTGGCCCCATAAGTGTATCAGGCTACATGACCAGCCATGGCAAGAGCTACTTGGGAACCCAACAATGAAACCTGATGCACATCACTGATGTCGATGTTTGTGCAAAGCAATCAGGTGAACAAAATAGGATTAACATTAGAACATCCCCCCAGAGTTGGTCAAGTCAAATCATGGTTTCCAGTTCCCTTAACATACAAAGACCAAACAAGTCGTCATGCTGTGTTAACCTAACACTTTCCCCACATTTCCCATATTTTTTGTTAATCTCCAAGTCTCCTATCATCAGCAGTATTATATGAGTTCACTGATGCTCTGAGACATATAGTAAGATCATATCTAGCAATCTGAATATATGTTGGCTTACATTCAAATTCTTTTTAAAATTTTTATTTATTATTTTTTTAACACGAAAATCATTTCGAATTAGCCCATTAATAATGTTGTGATAGTTTCGGGGACTCAGACACACATATACTTGTATCCATTCTGCCCCAAACCCCCTCATATCTAGGCTAGACAACATATTGAGCAGAGTTCCATGCGCTATACAATAGATTTTTGTTGGTTATCCATTTTAAATATAACAGTGGGTACATGACCTTCCCAAAGTCCTTAACTGGCCCCTCCCCCCAGCAACCATAAGTTCATTTTCTAAGTCCCTGAGTCTCTTTCTTGCACTCCCCAGACCAGATAGCTCTATCTTAAGATAGCATGAATGAGTTCTAATTATTGACACCACCAATCTTTGACTGAGAAACAGTATGACCTCTCGAGGAGAGAACAAGAAGGATAAATGGTTTTCATCTTGGGTGACCCATGTCATCTATTTACATAGCTGTGTCCATAGCTGGACTGCAAAAGGTTATGGGATTACTCCAAATTCAGTGACAAAGATGTCAAGATGGACCAGCAGTATCTGCTGTGAAAGTGGGAGTGGGGCGTGGCAATGTGCATGTCATTTATTTGCCATATATATCCCAACAGTTGAGGAAGAAATTGAGATAAGCATAGGTCTTCTTCTAAGAGATGGCAAACATCATTGTGGAAATACATTATGGAAGTATGAGGTGCACAAAATGTATACAACTTCATCACCTCACATCAGAGCAGTCTACTGAACTCTTGCCTTTTCCTATCTATTTATAGTTGCATGATCTTTCATTTCTTTCTGCGGAAGGTCACCAATAGACACGAACATGAATCATTTTTATATATATATATATTTATTTTCATCGATCTTTATTCTTTGGCCTGTGTGGGCTTCCCATTGCAGTGGCCTCTTTCATTGCTGAGCACTGGCTCTGGGCGCATGCACTCCAGAGCGCTGGTTTGCAATTGGACACACCAGTCCAGCCATTCCTCGGCATGTGGGACCTTCCCAGGCCAGGGATCAAACCGGCGCCCCTTGCACTGCAAGGCAGACTCTTTACCCACTGGACCACCAGGGAAGCCCATGAATCAATTATTTTCCTGGCTGGCTACATTTGGACTCTGTTGGTGTTTAAACAGTTCATTGAAAAATATGTCAAGGCTATAAATAAATTCTCTGTACACTTGAGATCATGAATATTGTTTATGATCTGGGCCAAGAACAAACTCTGATTAGGAAAATTCCCATATATTTCTGCGATAGCTGTGATTTAAACCAAAGAAGATACTGACTTTTCCCGCAAAATAATATTAACAACTAATCTTAATATTATACAGACTGTCAAAAAGTACAACAGTCTTACATTCCTTTATTAAATACAAAATTGATGATATCAGAAACTCTGTACATATTGCAGATATGCACACTATTCAGGAAGCACTGTCCCTAAAGTGGAGAGAATCCAGACAATGTTCGAAAGTCCTGCACTTCAGGGAACACCAGCTTTCTGGTAAACTGAGGTATAACTGAGAGAGGCAGCCCAAAGGAGATAAATTAGGTAACAATCTTGTTAAGTATTCAAAAAGAAATGCGGTTTGTTCCCTGACAAAATGTACACAATTGTTCCATAAACTCTACCCTTTTGTGACTTTTCTATTCCTTTAATGCAGTTTCATCTGGCTAATAACAATATTGGGATGGGAAGGAGAGTGTGCCTGCTGGAGACCTAACCCATAATGATCAGATCTGGGTACAACTTCCTATGGAAGCCCGAAGGTCATTAGAAACTTGTTTGCCCTGTGGTAGCATAAAACAGCCATTAGCAATAGGAGATTGCCCAGCAGTCATGGAATGACAGAGAAATAGCCCGATGATTAATTATAACTTTGAGCTGAGCAGGAGTTGACATCACCTCTCACGGCCACAGTACTCGTCTGCACGAGAGTAGCTAATTAACTGCTTGTGAGGAATGACAAGATCACCATCCCTTTGACGTTAGGATTCTATGTGATTGCCTGGGTGATTCTGGACAATCTATATACACTGAAAAGGAAGCAGTTTTACTCCGAGTGCTCACAAAAATGGAGCGTAAGTACTTAGTTTATGTGATGGGTTTAGTCTTTTTGTCACCGCTGGGTGTTCTCTGTTACCCAGCATTGATTAGGAAGCCTCATAAAGCACAGGTCTGGTAAGATGTCTTAGGGAGGGTGGAAGCTGGAGGAGGTGCTGCATATGGAAAGGCAGGCCAACTGGGACACTGCAATCCTACCACCAGAGACTCAGTACTTCAGCTCATTCCCTATGGTTCTTCACAAACATCTCAAGTCCCCAAATTCTTAAATTGAAGAGGTTTATCAGATCTCATTCCCCTATTCCTAAGGGGGGATTTCTGAAGAGCACTGGGTTCATGAGGCAGAGGCTCGGAAAAGACAGACACTTGTGGGGATGTCTGCCTTGCTCATCTCAACTCCTCTGTTTTGCTGGGAGGTCTCCTTTGGAGATTCAACGGCTGACCAAGTGAGGATAAAGACATAGGCTCCCCATCACAAATGCTGTTATCTCATCTCCCTGGTCATAAAATTTGGGGTGCCCAGAAGTATTCCCTCATCCTGTGGAAGGGGTCTGTGTGGACTGGAGCCTCAGCAGGCTGAGTGGGTAGCCCAGACTCCCTTGGCACCTTCTCCTGGCATACTGTCCCCCTTCCTCAATCCATACCTGTGGCCTCAAGGTAAGTTACCTATGACCAAATGATTTAAAATCAAAAAGAGATATATGAACCTGGTTGACACAAAAGCTTGCACAGATAAGGGGGTACCATCTGAAAATGGAAGACTGCAGCACTACAGCCCCATAATGGCATGCCTTGAAAAGGCACTAGGCAAGGGAAATCTTCCCAGTGCACAGAACTCTGGGTAACACAATAGGTTGTCCACAGATGTGTTGTTATGCTCTTCCCCAGAAAATAGGCAAAAAGATAAATAACGCATGGTCCCTGCCCTCAAGAAGCCCTTGTGTTTTCTGTGTTTTGTGCATGATAGTTGCACAAAATATTGTAGCCTGAGGTTTGGATCTACTCCGATTCACAGTGACCAATGGGTTGTGCAAGGACTTGGAAAAAAAAATCCTAACAGCAATCTAAATATTGTTACTTGAAAAAACCCTGAAATTTTTTATGCTTAAAAATAGCATGTAGGGGGGCTTCCCTGGTGGTCGAGTGGTTAAGAATCCACCTGCCAATGCAGAGGATACAAGCTCGATCCCTGGTCTGGGAAGATCCCATATGCCATGGGGCAACTAAGATATCATGTGCCACAACTACTAAGCCCACACTCTAGAGCCTGCAAACTGCAACTACAGAGCCCACATGCCTAGAGCCTGTGCTTCACAGTTAGAGTAACCACCGCAGTGGGAAGCTTGTGCACCTCAATGAGTAGTCCCTGCTCACTGCAACTAGAGAAAGGTTGTGTGCAGCAACAAATACCCAGTGCAGTCAAAAATAAATAAATCTTAAAAAAACAGCATATAAAACTCGGAAGTAATTGAACATACTATCCAATTCTCTTATTTTCCCATGGGGAGAAAAAGGTCCAGAGAATGTATGTACCAAGAAAGAAGGTAAGTAAAAGTCATTTAGTCACGTCCAACTATTTGCAACCCCACACACTGTGTGTAAGGATACTGGAATGGGCAGCCTTTCCCCTCTCCAAGGGAATCTTCCCAATCCAGGGATCGAACTCAGGTCTCCTGCACTGCATTTGGATTCTTTATCATCTGAGCCACCCGGGAAGCCCAAGAATACTGGAGTGGGTGGCGTCTTCCTTTCTCCAGGGGATCTTTCCGACCCAGGAATCAAACCAGGGTCTCCTGCATCACTGGAGGATTCTTTACCAGCTAAGCTACTAGACAGGCCAGGTCCAGAGAATCTACGTGACTGGTCCCAAAGGAACTCCAGATAACAGCCAGAAATGATATCTCCTGGATCTCAGTTTAAGGCTCTCTCAATAACAGCACTTCCATAATCACGCAATCTTTTGTCAACATTCCTTTAGCTTCAGCAATCTTTTATCCTCTTCCCCAGAAAACAGGCATAGAGGTAAATAAAGCATGGTCCCTGCCCTCAAGAAGCCCTTGTGTTTTCTGTGTTTTGTGCATGTTAGCGTATTACACACAGTGACACGAAAGAAGTGAAACCATAAGGGCAAATACTTTTTCAAGTAGGGCAGACTAAATCCTGGTGGAAGAGTGCCAAATGGAATTACAAATGCTAGAAAGTGCGCCAGTTAGAACTATACAGACTTAAAATAAAACAGACACCAACAGAGATATTAATTAATTCAAGGTTGGATTCGATTGTTAAGGGGAGTTTGCATCACTATCACTGCTGGGAAGAGAGCCATTTCTAATGGATTTTGATGGCATCCTGCCTGAGCCTGAGTACCTGAATGTTGGCCTGGGTGAGATAAAATTTGAATTAGTTAATCAGCATGGGAAGCTTGTGCACCTCAATGAGTAGTCCCTGCTCACTGCAGAGAAAGGTTGTGTGCAGCAACAAATACCCAGTGCAGTCAAAAATAAATAAATCTTAAAAAAACAGCATATAAAACTCGGAAGTAATTGAACATACTATCCAATTCTCTTATTTTCCCATGGGGAGAAAAAGGTCCAGAGAATGTATGTACCAAGAAAGAAGGTAAGTAAAAGTCATTTAGTCACGTCCAACTATTTGCAACCCCACACACTGTGTGTAAGGATACTGGAATGGGCAGCCTTTCCCCTCTCCAAGGGAATCTTCCCAATCCAGGGATCGAACTCAGGTCTCCTGCACTGCATTTGGATTCTTTATCATCTGAGCCACCCGGGAAGCCCAAGAATACTGGAGTGGGTGGCGTCTTCCTTTCTCCAGGGGATCTTTCCGACCCAGGAATCAAACCAGGGTCTCCTGCATCACTGGAGGATTCTTTACCAGCTAAGCTACTAGACAGGCCAGGTCCAGAGAATCTACGTGACTGGTCCCAAAGGAACTCCAGATAACAGCCAGAAATGATATCTCCTGGATCTCAGTTTAAGGCTCTCTCAATAACAGCACTTCCATAATCACGCAATCTTTTGTCAACATTCCTTTAGCTTCAGCAATCTTTTATCCTCTTCCCCAGAAAACAGGCATAGAGGTAAATAAAGCATGGTCCCTGCCCTCAAGAAGCCCTTGTGTTTTCTGTGTTTTGTGCATGTTAGCGTATTACACACAGTGACACGAAAGAAGTGAAACCATAAGGGCAAATACTTTTTCAAGTAGGGCAGACTAAATCCTGGTGGAAGAGTGCCAAATGGAATTACAAATGCTAGAAAGTGCGCCAGTTAGAACTATACAGACTTAAAATAAAACAGACACCAACAGAGATATTAATTAATTCAAGGTTGGATTCGATTGTTAAGGGGAGTTTGCATCACTATCACTGCTGGGAAGAGAGCCATTTCTAATGGATTTTGATGGCATCCTGCCTGAGCCTGAGTACCTGAATGTTGGCCTGGGTGAGATAAAATTTGAATTAGTTAATCAGGAAGACTGAAGGATGGCGCAATCTGCTTCCATTTTAAACAGCAGAAAGTGATGGAAATAGGGCCTTTGAGAACCCAAAGAGTTTGCTAATATTCCGATCTGAGCTTCAAATTCTATTATTTGATTCCCTAGAAAGCTCCATTCCCTCCCCTAATTGACTTTTCTCACAAAAACTAAAGATAGACTGCTTACTCATCTGCATCCTCTTTATCTAAAATCCTTCAATTTGCTCTCTCCCCTCTAGGCCTTCTTCCCTGTCTTAGAAGAGTAAGGGTCCATGTTCCCCTCTTGACCTAGCTTCCAGTTCTCCAGTCCATCTTTTCTTATCCCATGTCACACCCAGCTTTCTCAATCACCTTTTTTTTTTTTCCTGAAATGATTAGCTTCAATACAATCTTTCCTGTCTCTGATTTTATTTTTTAATTTAAATTTATTTTTAATTGGAGGATAATTGCTTTACAATATTGCATTGGTTTCTGCCATATATCAATATGAATTAGCCATATAGCTGATTCCCAGTGGACAGAACTCCGGGTAACACATCTGGTTGTCCATTGTGGCCTGAAGTACAGATCTACTCCAATTCACAGATAGTGACCAACGGGTTGGCTGTCCAGGGACTTGAAGAAATTCCTAACAGCAATCTAAATATTGTACATATCTATACGTATATGTACATATATCAACATATACATATATCAACACATATATCAATATGTATATATTTGTCAATTATATAGCCAGTGGAAATTTGCTGTATGACACAGTGAGCTCAAATCTGATGCTCTTTGACAGCCTAGAGAGGTGGGTATGGGGTTGGTGGTCAGAAAGAGGCTCAAGAGGTAGAGGAGATACCTACCTATGGCTGATTCATATTGATATATGTGTGTATATATACATATTGTATATATGTACTATATATGTGTACTTGTATATATGTATATGTACATATATCAATATTGTAATATTGTATACATATATATAAAATTGTATATGGTCGTATACATATACATACACAATATACATATATAATATATTGGATATTAATTGTATACATATAATATATTGCATATTGTGTATATATTATAATGATTGTATACATATTATATATAATATACATATAATATATTATATGTGGCATAGTAATTGTATACATTTAATATATTATACATTGGATACATATATACAGATACACATACACACATATATTGTGCATATATATTTTACATATATACAATATATATACGTACATTTACCAATAGGAATCAGCCGTAGATAAGTATCTCCCCTACCCTTTGAGCCTCCCTCCCACCAACAACCCCATCCCACCTCCCTAGGTTGTCAGACCACCAGATTTGAGCTTCCTGTGTTGTATAACAAGGTTCCACTGGCTATCTAATTTTACATATAGTAAGGTATATGTTTCAATGCCAGTCTCTAAATTCGCCCCACCCTCTCTTTACCACCCTGTATCCACAGAGAGAGGTTTACTTACTATTTGGTATCTCTTCTGTTTCTCTTGGCTTGAATGCTCTCTTTTCCTTTCTACCCATTCAAACGCTATTTACTCTTCTTGTTAATTTTTATTTTTTAAAGTAATACATATTCATAATTAAACACTTTAATAAATTAAGAAGACTTTTAAAGCAAAAGAGCAGACCCCTACTCCATCTTTCCCAACTTCTCATCTGTACTAGTAAAGCAACCACTTTCAATAATCTTAATTGGTTCCTCTAACATTTACTTCCATATTTCTGTTCCCCTCCCTGCTTTTAAATAAGCATAGGTCTCCTTTAGTTTGGAAAAGAAGCTTAACCCTGACAGCCCTCCTACCAATTGTATTCAATAAGATCCTTTTTCCTTCTTGTACCATTGAGCTTTGCAAATGAATGGGTTACATCTATAAATGCCTGCCATCTGGCTTCCAGCCCAATCACCCTTGAAACTGCATCCTTAAAGCTCATGCAGGATTTCTGAAGCATTAAATGAAACAGCTCTCCTCAGTTCTGATTTCCCTTGACCAGGGGTAAACTTTCGAGGTTCAGAGCACCTTATACCAAGCTCTAAAACCACATTTTCCATGCATCATGGGTATTTGTATTAGAGCATTCTATACAACACAGTTAAACCCGAACCATAATTTCCTCCACAAATTGTCGGTCCAGCCGACAGTCGAACAGGTCCAGAGAGGGAGAGAGTCACGGCTAAGAAAGAAAGATTATAGAAAAGATGGGGTCGAGAGGGCCAGCAACACAACAGAGCACTCTGTTAGCCACTGACAAACTTTATTCTTTCAAGCAAGGAATATATAGTAAAAGCTTCATAAGATAATACATTTCCCAGGACGCGCATTCTGTTACTATGTTTTGTCCAAGGTTTCATGCTTTTCCCAAGGTTACATTATTATGCTTTGCCCAAGGTTACAGAGTCTGGGAACACAGGTGCTCTTTACGATATTTTGGCTATGTCTCCACAATACGTGGGGTGGCGGGACAGAGAGCTATGCTGTTATCAGCCCCTGTTGCCAGGGCAGCTCCCAGGGCTATGTTTCCTTAAAGGGAAACCCCTTGAAACAGGGCAGCTCCCCGCAACAAATGTTCCCTTTGAAAGATTCTCCTACATGTGACTGACGGTGAGCCCTGTAAGACCAGGGATCATATCTCTCAGGTACATTACTATCGCTCTGGCGCACTGCTTGGATATAATCAACATTCAATAAATATCTGTTGAAGTGAATAAATGAGTAAACATCATTCTTCCACTCACACTTAATTCTTTAGAGTCATTTCAGATTCACCTCCCTCCTTTGTTCCATAAACTACATCAGTGATGAAATCTTGTCAATTATGCCTTCCAAATACGGTGGTTAAGTGTACGGATGTGGAGTCAGGTGGACCTGTTTGACTCTTTGCTCTGCTATTGTGAAGCTGTGACTTCAAGCGTGTTTCCTAACCTCTCAGGTTATTTATCCATAAAATGAGGAGACTAAGGGTAGATTATGGGGTTAATGAGAATAAATGAGGTAATGTGTATAAGTGTTTGGCACGGTGCCTGGTACATGGCAAGGATTCAATAAATAATAGTTACAAAATCACCTTCTACTGCTCCCCAGTGTGATCGTGTGCTCCACTAGAGAGGTCTACTTCCTACTTCATATCTTTGCTGTTTCTCTTGGCTTGCATGCTCTCCTTCCTTTCTGCCCATCCAAAATGCCATTTACTCTTTTTGCTATGTTTTTATTTTTTTAAAGTAATACATTGTTTTAGTTAAAAGCTGTATAGATTAATAAAACTTCTAAAGCAAACGAGCAGACCCGTACTCCATCTGTCACAATTTCTCATCTGTACTAATAAAGCAACCACTTTCAATAATTTTAACTGTTTCCTCTAACAGTTACTTTCATATTTCTAAATCATGCCCTTATACTGATGGCTCTTGATCTTTCCATTTTTAGATAAGTACTTACTGACTTCTTATTATGGAAGATAAAGACTTAGATCTCTTCCAACACCATCCTTTCCAATTTGTTTTCCCTTCATCCTACAAAAGAATTTTGTCAGAATCTGGGTGGCCAAACTATATCCCAGGGAATTCATTACAGTTTCTAGTGACTGTCTTTTTCCTTCCACAGAAATAAAGCACCCTATCCTTTTAACGGTTGGTTCTAGAACCGTGTATGCGTTAATGTCATGATTACTAGAATATACCTACTTCTCCTTTTGGAAAAGCAACCCGATATTAGATCATCCACAATCCCCTTGGACTTCTGTTCTCCATGATTACTAACCTCATTTGTCAGTACAGTATCCTCAATGTAATTAATATGGGCTATTTGGAGCACTATAACAGGGAACCCTGATCTCATCTGACAAAGTGACATTTAAGCCAAGATCTGAAAGACAAATTGCAAAGGCTGTGAAAGCATTCCCACCAAAATGGTTGCTAGTGCAAAAGCTGTCAGGGGAAAAGGAACCTTGGGAATTTAAGGACTAAAAGGTGGACAGTGGGGTGGATGGAGTCTGGGGAGAGAAGGCTCATCAGAGGCTAGGGAGGAAAGTAGAGGTCAGAGAATTCGGTGTCATGTAGCTGAGGGCCAG
Organism: Tragulus kanchil; assembly: GCA_022376925.1. NCBI lineage: Eukaryota > Metazoa > Chordata > Mammalia > Artiodactyla > Tragulidae > Tragulus > Tragulus kanchil. The sequence goes on from JAIOJX010000001.1 coordinate 12,796,052, forward strand.
GTAAGAAATGGGCTTTATCCTGAAAGCAATAAATAATAGTTACAAAATCACCTTCTACTGCTCCCCAGTGTGATCGTGTGCTCCACTAGAGAGGTCTACTTCCTACTTCATATCTTTGCTGTTTCTCTTGGCTTGCATGCTCTCCTTCCTTTCTGCCCATCCAAAATGCCATTTACTCTTTTTGCTATGTTTTTATTTTTTTAAAGTAATACATTGTTTTAGTTAAAAGCTGTATAGATTAATAAAACTTCTAAAGCAAACGAGCAGACCCGTACTCCATCTGTCACAATTTCTCATCTGTACTAATAAAGCAACCACTTTCAATAATTTTAACTGTTTCCTCTAACAGTTACTTTCATATTTCTAAATCATGCCCTTATACTGATGGCTCTTGATCTTTCCATTTTTAGATAAGTACTTACTGACTTCTTATTATGGAAGATAAAGACTTAGATCTCTTCCAACACCATCCTTTCCAATTTGTTTTCCCTTCATCCTACAAAAGAATTTTGTCAGAATCTGGGTGGCCAAACTATATCCCAGGGAATTCATTACAGTTTCTAGTGACTGTCTTTTTCCTTCCACAGAAATAAAGCACCCTATCCTTTTAACGGTTGGTTCTAGAACCGTGTATGCGTTAATGTCATGATTACTAGAATATACCTACTTCTCCTTTTGGAAAAGCAACCCGATATTAGATCATCCACAATCCCCTTGGACTTCTGTTCTCCATGATTACTAACCTCATTTGTCAGTACAGTATCCTCAATGTAATTAATATGGGCTATTTGGAGCACTATAACAGGGAACCCTGATCTCATCTGACAAAGTGACATTTAAGCCAAGATCTGAAAGACAAATTGCAAAGGCTGTGAAAGCATTCCCACCAAAATGGTTGCTAGTGCAAAAGCTGTCAGGGGAAAAGGAACCTTGGGAATTTAAGGACTAAAAGGTGGACAGTGGGGTGGATGGAGTCTGGGGAGAGAAGGCTCATCAGAGGCTAGGGAGGAAAGTAGAGGTCAGAGAATTCGGTGTCATGTAGCTGAGGGCCAGGTAAGAAATGGGCTTTATCCTGAAAGCAATGAGAAAGTACTGAAAAGTCATAAGCAGAGGAATGATTTGATCTGATTTGTCTTCAGAGATTTCTATGTGTGCAGGGTGGGGAATGAATTCGGGAGGGCCAAGAGGTAGAAAGATATGGGTAAAATAGGTTGTTTTTAAAATTTTTTAAAAAATATATTTATTTATTTTGGGATCATGAACTTCAGAATGCAAGCTCAGTATTTGTCGTGCACAGCCTTAGTTCCCCCATGGCTTGTGGGGATCTTCCCAGACCAGGGATCGAACCAGAGTCCCCTGCATTGCAAGGCAAACTCTTAACCACTGGACCATCAGGGAAGCCCCTTAAATTGGTTTTTAAAGAAATATTAAGGCCAGCTTTGTAAACAACAACAGAGTTTCAAATGGGCAAAAGGTAGTCTTATGAGGCATGTTTGAAAGCTCAACAGAAACCTCTGAATTACTTCAGCTTGCTGGTGGCAGTAACAGACACGTTGATGTAACAACTTCAATTTGTTTTCTTTCTTTTTTTTTTTTTTACTATTACTTGGAGGAAGTGACTCCTCCTTACCCTCCTCACCCTCCTGCTGTATCCTTGAATTGCTGACTGACTGATCCCAGAAGCAATTTGTTCCCCTCCGTCGCAAGTGTGGACAGTGTTTGGCTCCTAGTGGGCCTTCTACCCACTTGCCATGGTAAGATTTCGGAGGGGTTGAGGTGACCTAGAGGCTTGCCCAGAAATAGGGCAGCAGAATTGAAATGGTCAAGGAAGAGCAGTTTCCCTTCCCTTTCTGAGACAGTATGCATTACATCTAGTCAAGATGGTAATAAGGACAGGAGACTACTTCCTCTGAACTCCTGCCCGCAGGAGCGTGGGGCTCGGCTGCAGTCAGCTGACGCAGCACGAGAGTGGTGTTATATACCACCGGGTCTGACAGTTTAGACAGGAGGAAGTTAGTTTTTGCAGTTCTGTTTATGGAACTGGCCAGATGAAAATGCTGGCTGATGGTCTGCTTTTCATAGCCATTGACAACAGCTTTCTGCAACACCTGGGTTTTCTTTGGAAGCTGTGAAGAGGCATTGAAAAGAACAAAAATAATTTCTTCTTGTCTTAAAAAAAACTCACAAAGATAAGTAAAGATGTGTGAGAATAACTCTAATTCAGGTTGAATTTGGATATGGAAAGAAATTACCTTGTATAAATTGCATGTTTTGCTGAGCATATTTGATTTACGTGGAATTGCATTTTGATAGTCAAGCAAATTAGTTTGGACCCTTGAGTATAGGTGTTGTGATGAAATAAACTAGGAGGACAGAGAGACAGTGGAATTACAATACCAGATGAAAATATGACCAACCATACAGCTGTATCTTGGGAGGTCCTAAAAGCTTTGCTTTTTAGCTGGACAACAGGGCAATCGTATGTGAGAAAATACACAATGATGTGTGAGAGAATACTGAAAATCAATTTTCAGTTCTCTAAATTTTTTTAAGTTGATCTGTTTGAATCTATAAGCTAAGTGGTTTTTTCCCATTTATTTAACAAAGTTGCATATGGAAGGATATTATTTACTAGTAAGCACTTGCATCCCCAAACGTCTAAATTCATTTTCTATTAACTGTTTTACTAATAAGGATTCTAGACTTATGCCTAAAACAAATGACAATAACCTCTTTGACCCCCAAATTCTAGTACCACCATCTAAAACAGTGCCTGCCACATAGTAGGTATTCAACAATTAGTGAATAAAAATACATTAGTCATTCTGCTCAATAAAAGTAGTCAGCAAAACTAATTTTACTTGAAAATAAATCTTTGAAATATTAGACAGCAAAATCTTAGATCCATGTTGCCAATAAAATAAAGCATCCTAATATCAATTGGGCCTCCCAGGTGGCTCAGTGTTAAAGAATACACTTGGCAATGCGGGAGACACCAGCTGGATCCCTGGGTGGGCAAGATCCCCTGGAGAACCCACTCTAGTATTCTTGCCTGGAGAATTCCACGGACAGAGGAGCCTGGCGGGCTACAGTCCATGGGGTCCAAAAGAGTCGGACACTACACTGGGCGACTGAACAACAGCAATATCAGATTAATAGACATCTATGGTCTGCTTTTCATAGCCATTGACAACAGCTTTCTGCAACACCTGGGTTTTCTTTGGAAGCTGTGAAGAGGCATTGAAAAGAACAAAATAATTTCTTCTTGTCTTAAAAAACTCACAAAGATAAGTAAAGATGTGTGAGAATAACTCTAATTCAGGTTGAATTTGGATATGGAAAGAAATTACCTTGTATAAATTGCATGTTTTGCTGAGCATATTTGATTTACGTGGAATTGCATTTTGATAGTCAAGCAAATTAGTTTGGACCCTTGAGTATAGGTGTTGTGATGAAATAAACTAGGAGGACAGAGAGACAGTGGAATTACAATACCAGATGAAAATATGACCAACCATACAGCTGTATCTTGGGAGGTCCTAAAAGCTTTGCTTTTTAGCTGGACAACAGGGCAATCGTATGTGAGAAAATACACAATGATGTGTGAGAGAATACTGAAAATCAATTTTCAGTTCTCTAAATTTTTTTAAGTTGATCTGTTTGAATCTATAAGCTAAGTGGTTTTTTCCCATTTATTTAACAAAGTTGCATATGGAAGGATATTATTTACTAGTAAGCACTTGCATCCCCAAACGTCTAAATTCATTTTCTATTAACTGTTTTACTAATAAGGATTCTAGACTTATGCCTAAAACAAATGACAATAACCTCTTTGACCCCCAAATTCTAGTACCACCATCTAAAACAGTGCCTGCCACATAGTAGGTATTCAACAATTAGTGAATAAAAATACATTAGTCATTCTGCTCAATAAAAGTAGTCAGCAAAACTAATTTTACTTGAAAATAAATCTTTGAAATATTAGACAGCAAAATCTTAGATCCATGTTGCCAATAAAATAAAGCATCCTAATATCAATTGGGCCTCCCAGGTGGCTCAGTGTTAAAGAATACACTTGGCAATGCGGGAGACACCAGCTGGATCCCTGGGTGGGCAAGATCCCCTGGAGAACCCACTCTAGTATTCTTGCCTGGAGAATTCCACGGACAGAGGAGCCTGGCGGGCTACAGTCCATGGGGTCCAAAAGAGTCGGACACTACACTGGGCGACTGAACAACAGCAATATCAGATTAATAGACATCTAACAGAAATCTTAAAACTCATTAGACGCGGCCTCAGGTGCGAGTAAACACAAGGAACCATAATAGGGGAAGAAGTGGAAACACATGGTTTTACTTATAGGCAATCAGGACAGTCTGGGAACCTACCTTAAGCTGGCCTGTGTTTGCATGGCAATGAGGATGGGCTACCCGTGGCTCTCACTAGCAAGTGTAGACTTCCTAGGTGTTTTTCTCAAGATCCTTCTGGGTTTTAGAGTTCCTCCGGGCCTTTCCCGCCAACACATCCTGGGCGTCTGCCAAGAGAGTGTATTCTTTTTCTTAGACTGTCCAGCACTTCCTCACCGACCTCTCCCTCCACTCTGGACTTTGTCCACTGGGCTCCTCCTAAAGCCTTCTCAAATTGCAAGCTCCAGTTTAACCTCCAGTGCTTTTGAGAAAGCTTCCCAGACACCCTTCTGAGGCGCATTGCCACTCTCGGCACTTGGAACCTCTCGCCTTGCAGCCAGGACTTTCTAACCTGTTGTTTTTGCAGGTGGGTGGCCCCTGACCACAGTGCGGCAGCCCCCTTCGCCACGCTGGGGAGGTCTTCTTAGAAGTCGTCGTGTCCAGCCTCTAACACAGCCGAGTACAAAGAAAATGCCCAAGAAAGGTCTGTTGAAACGGACCTAAACCCCAGTGGGGAAAAGGAGAATTGCCCGTGCCCAGCAGTAAAGGCCCTTCACGACCCCAGGGGAGGGCCGCGGTGCAGCCGGCCCTTGTCCTCAGCGTTATGCTGGCAGAAGGTGGCGCGGCACAGGCTCGTGGAAATGCTTCTGATTTCCCTCGACTAAGTCTTTACTTTTGGAGAGCAATCCACGTTCTGTTCCAGCAGCCTCAGGGCAAGCCGTAAAGGTCGGTGCAAACCGGGCGACGTGGGGGTAGGGATGGCCAGTCTCGTGGCAATTTTAACCTCGGCTTTCCTATATAATGTTTAAAGTTTTACAAATTCCAGTTCTAAACTAGGAGCCGAGGGTGTAGAAAGTTTCCCGGTGCACAATTGTTCGCGTCCTAGGGAAGGTTCCGGGCATTCGGAGTTTTGCCTCACAGATCCTTTTCACATTTCCCACCGCGGGGAATCTACCGTGCGCTAGTGGCCTCCACTTCCAGCCCTAGCCGAGAACTGCGGTTCAGCCCCGAGGTCTCAGCCGCTTCCTCCTTCAACCCTCTGGGCAAACCCAGTGCGGGCGAGTGGGGGAGCTCCCAGCCCGTGGTACTAGGCGGAATCGGGGCACGGCGGGACTACAACTCCCAGGCTGCTGTGCGAGAAGCGAGGAGGCGGGGCGAAGGGGAGGGGTTTGGGGTAGAAGCAGGGGCTTGGCAGGGAAATCCCGCCCCGCTGCGCAGCAGCAGCGACACAAAGCCTGACTTTACAACCTCAGAGAGAAAGTGGAAGTGAGGTTTAGGTGGGGAGACAGGACGGAAAAACCTGCGGAGGGGAAGGCGCGTAGGTGGGAGCGGAGCGCAGCGCAGCGAGGGTAGTGGGGAGACCCTCGCCTTGGCACACGAGGAGGGGGCTCTCAGAACTAATCGATCCGCCCGCGCTGGGGTCTCCGCAGCGCCCCGCCGGTGCCCGCTCCTCGCGCAGAGCTCGGCTCCGCCCCGCGGGAAGCGGGGAGCCCGGTCGCCTGGTGGGTTCGGGGCGGGCCGGCAGGCAGCACCGTGGCTCCCCGGCCCGAGTGCGGGACGGCCGGCGCGGCTGCCGAGGACCGAGGAGGGGCTGCGGGCGGGAGCGGCGCGGCGGATGACTTAGGGCCGGGGCAGGGTAGGCTGCGGCTCCCGCCCGAGCCAGGGGACTAGTGTTGGGCTGGGGCGCGGGGCGCCTCGGGAGGGTCCCCCGTGGCCGCCAGCGGGGCGGAAGCACGCGGGCCGGGCGCGGAGAGGGCGGGCGGTGGCTCCGCGGCAGGGAAGCGTGCAGACGGCGGGGTGCCGAGCCCGGCGCCGGGGGAGAGATCGGGGCGCCCCCTCCCGCGGGAGGAGCCTAGCGCGCCTCCTCCTCCCTCCCTCCCTCCCCCGCGCGTTCGGCTGGCTTTCTCCGCGGGCTGCTGCGGGAGCGGCGGGGCTGGGGCTGGGGCTGGGGGAACGGCGGGGCCGCCGCCCCGGGCCCGGGCGGGGCGGGCGGGGCCGGGGCGGGCGGGGAGGCGGGGCGGCGGCCGGGGGGCGGGGGAGTGCGGAGGGCGGGCGGGTGGCGGGGCCGCCAGCCTCGCCGTCCGTTTCGCGCCGCCGGCCCACGCCGCAGTGTGTTTTGTGGACGGCACCTTCCCAGACAGCCCCGTAGAGCCCAGCTCGGCGCCCAGCAGCCTTCGACGCGATGTTCCGGCGGAGCTTGAATCGTTTTGTAAGTACAGTCGCTGCGGCTCCACGCGTGGCGGCTCGCTCGCTCGCCAACCCCTTCGCCGGGTCCCTTAGAACAATTTCCTGGGGGCATGACTGCGTCTCTGCGAGACGCCGGCAGCGCCCGCTTTTACATTTTAACTGAAACGCGCTGCCGGGGCGGTTAGGGTGGAGAGGCAGGTAGGGCTCTCGGAGCACCCCGCCACCCCACCTCGATCTCGACCCCGGCCGGTGTATCCGGAGCTTCCCGGGGCTGTTCCGTGACAAACTCTGCCTTGGACGGGGGGCCGCCCTCGTGCTGGATGGTGGGGGGGCCCGCGGCGGGGACCGACCCAGGGACCCCTCGCCTTGCCAATTACTCGAAGATGGCGTTTTATTATCAGGGAGGTTGCTTTCTTTTGTCTCCTCTGCCACGAGCACATGGAGGTAAACCTAGACCTGTCACCGTGGCCCTAAGAAAGCCCCGCGGGCTAAGAGATGGGAGGCTGGGGCTTGGGCTCAGCCTCGCCCGGGGCTCGGCCTGCTGCTCACCCGAGGCCGGGCAAACTTTGGAGACCCAGCCTGAGCCTCTCGCCTTGAGGGCTTCGGAAAAATGAGGGCGGTGGGCTGGGTGGGCTGGGTGGAGGTGGAGACGCGAGGCGGCGGCACTGGCGCTGCCGAGCGAGCGCAGGGCTCTCGCCTCGCCTCGCCCCGAACGGCCCAGACCTTGACCCGGGGGAGCAGGCGAGCTGCGACTGGACTCCTCCGTCCACGTCGACCCCCCGCCACCCCCCATCGATCCCCAGAAAAGGGAGGTTCATTGCCGAGGGAGTTGGGCACCAGGAAGAGCGATTTCTGGCTACTGACGGTTTTGAGTAACCTGTTCACTCCTAGAGGGTACGTGAAGAATGGAGTGAAACCGGGACCATTTACTTGTGTGCTGCTATTTAGTAGCAACTTCCTAAATTGCAGCATGAGGTGGCGGGAGTAGGATTTTATTTCTGCCAGTAAAGTGAAAGGAAGGGTTCTTTTGTAAATCTGGATTTTTTTCTGCCCGTAGGAGAAATGGTTGAGTGTTTGAGAACTTGTCGTTTTCTCTGTTTTCCTGCGATGATTCGTAATCGAAGCATTGCTACTAGCGTTTTTCATGCGTCGGGTGAATTTGCTCTCATTTTTTTCTGAATTTGAAACTTTCACAAATGTACCCTGGCTAAACGAAATAGCTGTTCATCCCCTTCTAGGCTATTATTATCACAAGAGTGCTATGTTAATGTTTTGCTAAAGGTTTACCTCACCAGAAACCTGTCTTGTGAAACTGGAGCAGGTTTACCTGTGGCACAGAGCAATAGAGGTTGTGCATATCAGGATTTTGAAATCCGTAGGAATTGGCTTGTACTGGATGCTTTGCTTGTAAAGCAAGTGACAAAAAATTGGTTTCTCACATTTAGCCCGAGAAGGTAAAAAAGAGCGCTGTGCTTCATAGTTCTATTTCACATAGATTCTTGTGATCCTGGAGTGTTTGGGGGGTGACAAAAAGGGAAAGGTGACGAAGAGGACTAATTGTAATATTTGGGAAAAGGATAATCTTTTCCCATGGCAGGCTTATACTGGAAAACAACTGGCCTCTGGTTCATAGTGAATTCATTAGGCTCGAAATTGAGATGATGACATCCACCTCCCCACTTTTTTTTTTTTTTTTTCTAAAGGATTTGACCATTTGAAACCGAACAACCAGTCTAAAAGCTCCATTCCCTCTTCTCTTGCTCAGAGTGGTGGGCGTTTGAGTCTAGTACTGAAGCAGCGTTGGCCCAGGAGGCCAGGGCATGCAGTTGCGCTGAGGTGCCAGCTGCGACTGGACCTCCGTCCACGTCGACCCCCCGCCACCCCCCATCGATCCCCAGAAAAGGGAGGTTCATTGCCGAGGGAGTTGGGCACCAGGAAGAGCGATTTCTGGCTACTGACGGTTTTGAGTAACCTGTTCACTCCTAGAGGGTACGTGAAGAATGGAGTGAAACCGGGACCATTTACTTGTGTGCTGCTATTTAGTAGCAACTTCCTAAATTGCAGCATGAGGTGGCGGGAGTAGGATTTTATTTCTGCCAGTAAAGTGAAAGGAAGGGTTCTTTTGTAAATCTGGATTTTTTTCTGCCCGTAGGAGAAATGGTTGAGTGTTTGAGAACTTGTCGTTTTCTCTGTTTTCCTGCGATGATTCGTAATCGAAGCATTGCTACTAGCGTTTTTCATGCGTCGGGTGAATTTGCTCTCATTTTTTTCTGAATTTGAAACTTTCACAAATGTACCCTGGCTAAACGAAATAGCTGTTCATCCCCTTCTAGGCTATTATTATCACAAGAGTGCTATGTTAATGTTTTGCTAAAGGTTTACCTCACCAGAAACCTGTCTTGTGAAACTGGAGCAGGTTTACCTGTGGCACAGAGCAATAGAGGTTGTGCATATCAGGATTTTGAAATCCGTAGGAATTGGCTTGTACTGGATGCTTTGCTTGTAAAGCAAGTGACAAAAAATTGGTTTCTCACATTTAGCCCGAGAAGGTAAAAAAGAGCGCTGTGCTTCATAGTTCTATTTCACATAGATTCTTGTGATCCTGGAGTGTTTGGGGGGTGACAAAAAGGGAAAGGTGACGAAGAGGACTAATTGTAATATTTGGGAAAAGGATAATCTTTTCCCATGGCAGGCTTATACTGGAAAACAACTGGCCTCTGGTTCATAGTGAATTCATTAGGCTCGAAATTGAGATGATGACATCCACCTCCCCACTTTTTTTTTTTTTTTTCTAAAGGATTTGACCATTTGAAACCGAACAACCAGTCTAAAAGCTCCATTCCCTCTTCTCTTGCTCAGAGTGGTGGGCGTTTGAGTCTAGTACTGAAGCAGCGTTGGCCCAGGAGGCCAGGGCATGCAGTCGAATTTGCAGCAGCTGAGGTGCCAGCCTGCAGGTTTGAGGCTAGTACTTTGCATCCCCATCCAAGATCTCTGCAGAGAATAGCTCACACTGAAAGGAGCTTTGACCTCATTGTTTCGGCAGGAATACCCGACTGCTCACATTTTCCTGCGCAACCATGACTATGGTTAAGTCTCAGGATTTCTACCATTGCAGTGAGCTGAAAGATTCTTGGGAGTTGTCTCTGAGCCCTAGGCCTAGGGCAACGATTATTCTGCAGACCCTTGGACTGAATGTGAAACATGCCATCAAATACTGCTAAAGAAGGACTTCAGGAATAATTGGGGAGGGGGGCAGATTGTTAGTTCTCCTAGCCAGCAAGCCAAATACAGTCCTCATCTTTTCCTTGGTAGGGACTGAGTGGCACTCCCATTTATGTCTCTAGAAGGGTACAGCTGAAGATTTAAGTTGGACTTTGCCTTGCACAGCAAAGTAGGTGTAGTCTAAGTTGTGTGCTTTTATTTTTCGGAGACGGGTCTATGAATTCCTTTCAAAATGTGTGGGTGTGTGTGTGTTCCTGTATGTATCTGAAATTGACTTTGAATGTGACATAAATTCCGGTGATGTTGATTGTAGTTCTTGGTCACTGAAAACTAGATACTACATGTTGGGACAGGGCTTTACATTTTTAGCCTGACATGGGAAGTCGTGTCACCGTCTACAGCTCAGTAGTGTTCGCTGAATCGTTTTAAAAACGCCATTTATTTCCCCAGGCCCACGTTCTCCAGTTGTTGTTGTTTTTTTTTTAAGATTTATTTATTTATTTTGGGCGGGGGTCGGGGAGGGAGGGGAGCGGGCGGGCCACTTCTATTGGTCTTTCATTTCTCTATTTTCATCCGTCTTTGTTCTTTGGCCCGCGTGGGCCTCCCATCGCAGTGGCCTCTGTCGTTGCAGAGCACCGGCTCTGGGCGCATGCGCTCCAGAGCTCCAGCTCGGTGATTGGACACATCAGTCCAGCCACTCCGCGGCACGTGGGATCTTCCAGGCCAGGGCTCGAACCGGCACCCCTTGCAGGGTTCCTTTGGCTCATAATCTTGCTCTGCCTGGCTCTGAGTCCAGATATTTGGTTTATCTCAGAGTCTTCCCATGTGTGCATCCACTTCTCTTAGCCAAGATGGAGTCCAGTAAAGAGGCTTATGGGTAGGTCGGCATCGCCTGCTGTGGGGTGCGTCCCCTCCCTTTTGACCTCCAGGGTACTTTTCTGCGCCTGTATAGTCTAGAAGGCCTCCTTGAACTCGAGAATGAGGAATATGTAGTCTCTTTATCTCTTATCTGGGCAAGACTCACCTCCTCTGCCCTGGCTGTTATCTTTGTCTTGGAGTATCTGTCCTTAGGGGACAAACTCCATCTGCTGAGCTTGGGGCCCATCTCTCTGCTGCCTCAAGTCCAAGGCAAGACCAGTCTACTGAAGCAATACATGGAGACAGTTAATAAAATTCAGGTAATTTTTGAGGTTTTTTTTTGGAGCAAGGTTTTTTGTTGTCTCTTTGAATTAACAGAATAATTAGACTTTTTTTTTTTCTGTTTCAGTTTACTAAAGTCCTCAGCGCAACATTGTTGAGCATGAAAAGTACTGATGAATTTATTTTACTATGTTTAGAAATTTATCTGAATATATGTAAAACAATATTTTTGCACTTACACACACATTACAGATGGCCTGTTCAGGTAGTTCGTACATGGCTAGTTTTTTGTTTTTGTTTTGTTTTTTTTTAATTATTTATTTATTTTGACTGCGCTGCACACTCATTGCTCTGTGTGGGATCCCCGAGCCACAGGACCACCCAGGAAGTCCCCATAGCTGGGTTTAGCCAGTGTATTTGTCCCTATTAAAAGCAACCTTTTATTATCATATTATATTGTAATTTCTTTTGAGTGGGGAGGGGCTGCATTTCCCTTGTTTAAGGACTTCCCTCAGCAGGGATCAAATTCTCACCTCCCAAAGTGGAGGTGCAGTCTTAACCAGTAGATGCCAGGAACACCCCTGTCATTTCCTTGTAACTTCTGTGGCAACTTATCTCTCTCCAGTGGGAGAGAATCAGCTCCTAATGCCCTAGGGAATCGTATGTCATACTTCCTGTGTGTGTGCATCTGGAGGTGAGGAACTCCAGCTGAGAAAGGCTGCCCGAGGCTGCGAAAGCTGCTGGGGACAGAGACAGTTGGCACAGTGCCTGGCGCCTAGTAGGTGTTTGATAAATATTTGAAAGAACAATTTTTATGTTTCACATAAATAATAGCTTCTACTCACAGACAGTGATATTTATAGTAAATTCCTCCTTAAGAATGATTAAAAATGGGGGTACCTGGGGAGGTGGGGACCAGGGATATGCATATGACTGATCTGGGAACATACATGTCTGTGAACAACAAAACTCTGTAAGACCTTTAAAAGAAAGAATTAAAAAAAAAGAAAAGATTAAAAATGAGTTCTCATTTGGGTGTGATACTGTGATTTATAATAACAAATGTATGTATATTTGGTCTTGGTTCTTGTTTCCGGCCCAGAGCTCCTAAAACTCTTGGAATTTCCGACTTTGAGAGCAAAGAAAGGTGTGTGTTTGTTTTTTTTTTTAATGTTAATGAGATGAATTGGGGAAGCACCTCTGGTTGGGGGCTGCTTACCAGGGAAACCAAGCCTCTGATTAGAGGGTTGGGACTTTCAGTCTCCCCAGATTTCTGGGGGATGGAGAGGGCCTGGAGATTGAGTTTAATCACCAGTCAGTCAGTCATGCCTATGTAATAAAGCCTGCATAAAATCCCAAAAAGAGTTTGGGGACTTCTCTGGTGGTACAATGGATAAGAATCTGTCTGCCAGTGCAGGGGACATGGGTTCGATCCTTGATCTGGGAAGACCCCGCATCAACAAGGATTAGTCAACTAAGCCTGTGTGCAGCAACTAAGACCCAGTGCAGCCAGTAAATAAATAAATATTAAGAAAAAAAAAGACAGGCTGTGGAGAGTTTCCAGTTTGATGAACTCATGGAGTTTGGAAAGAGCGGTGCTTCTGGAGAAGGCACAGAAACTCTGCCCTTTCTCCATACCTTGCCCTATGCATCTCCTCTATTTGGCTGATCCTTTTATAATAATCCAATGATCTAGTAAGTAAAATGTTTCTCTGAGTTCTGTGAGCCACTTCAACAAATTAATGAAACCAAAGGAAGAGGTTGTGGGAACCTCAGATTTATAGCTCGTTGGTCAGAATTACAGGAAACAACCTGGACTTGAAACTGGTATCAGAAGGTGGGAGTTGTTGGGAACCCCAGTTTGTCGTCAGTTGGTCAGAAACACAGGTGGTAACCTGGGCCTGCTACTGGTGTGTGATGTGGTAGGCTCGGGAAGTCTTACGGGACTGAGCTGGGAATCTGAGGCTACCTCTGGGTAGAAAAGTGTCAGAGTTGAGTTGAATTACAGAACATTCAGGCGATGTCTGAGAATTGCTTGTTGGTGTGAGGACCACCCTCCAAATTGGAACTGTGATCAGAACCTAAACATTGGGGTGTACTGATGACCAATTTGTAAAGTATTCGAATAAACATGTCTAGCCACAAAGCTATACTGACCATAGTATAATCTCTTAGTTTATTACACCATGTTATGATCTTGCGGAGTGTTATTTCATTCCACAAATCTTCCCTGAGCACCTGTTATGTACTGGGCACTGTGGTAGGCCCTGGGACACATAGATGAGCAAGACACACTCCCTGTCTTCATGAGTGTTAATTGTCATTACATACACGGCTGTAGATCCAGAAGACACAGTGACTACTGTGTAACACATTTGTGAGAAACGATGCAACTTGCTTTTTTGTGCATATGTTACTGTTATATATACTTACTTATCATTTGTCTTCCTACCAAAGATAGAGTGAACAGTCTTGGATATTTTCTGGTTGTTTGGATTTCAGATAGAAAGGATTTGCATTTGACACCTTCAGTTTACCTAAACAGGCCAAAGTGCTCTTTTGCAAATAGATGTTAGTGTTTTCCTGGATAAAGTGAAAACCTATTTAGGAGTGAATTATTCTTACTTGAAGTAAACATTAAATAACCTGAAAAGTTTTTGTTTTTGTTTTTGTTTTTAATCCTGATCTGGGTTGTGCTGATTAAGCAACATAAAACTTTTGAGTGTTTTCTGAATGCCTTCCGTAAGGGTTTACTATTTGTTCCTTCTATTTATGATTATTGTGTAATTCAACCCTTTAGCGGGTAATACTGAATGTCTATAAATCAGGTAGTTTCCAGTGCTTTTAATGAGCTTTTAGCAAGGTGAGATTTGAGCAGGTAAAGCTGGTCAATTTCATATCAATACAACTGTCCGGGTGAGCTTGTTTCCTCATCCAGGCTGCAGGTTTACCCAAGCGCCTGCGCAGTGGGTTCTGGAAGATGTGCAGAGAACTAGCCCATGAGTGAATTCAAATATGGGTTTGTTGACTGATGGAAAAAAGATCATTAAGGCTGAGTGTCTGACATGGTCCATCAGTTCTAAAGAGATAGACGCATGGGACACAAAAGAAAACCATTTTGTTTTTCCCCCAAGGTTGTGGAGTTTCCTGTACATCTCCAGTGCTTTACATGGAATCATCTTTTGCGTCTGGAATTCTGGAGATTGGGAAGAATTTTCTGGTTGGGTAGAGTGAGGTTTTAGGCTTTCTTAAGTGAAGTAGGTGCTGTTTTCAAGTTTATTTCCATTCACTTAACACTCACCTTCCTGGCCTGGGATAAAGGTAGATCAGTGGTGATTGTAAAACAAACATTAGCACAACTACAGCATATGTTAACACTAGCGCAGTTTAATGATGAATGAGTGCTCAGCACTGCAGATAAGGGCGTGGGGTGCCCGGTGCCAGCAGGTTGGCAGACAGCCCCACAATTACTGTGGTGTATGGAGGATTGTTGGTTTGGCCGACTTACTGATAATTTGAGGTTTATAGATAATATTGGACCGTGGATATCCAGATTTGGGAGGTTAATATGTGTTTGTGAAATACAGATGGTCATCAGTTTTTGACTCCATATTTATTTAATAGAACGTGGGAGGATTGGTGAAGACTACCCTGTTCAAGCAGATACCATGTTATTTTTTTAGATGTCTCTATTATATGCTGTCATACAGCAGTACGGTGGCTGTATTTTCCTAGTCTCTTTTTCACATAGGTATTGAAAAAATCAGCACTCTTCTTGATTATGCCTTTAGCACAGCATCCAAGTAAACAGTAGATGCTCAATAAATTTTGAATTGATAACATCTGAGTCAGTGATAGCAGCTGAAAATGGTCAGCTACCAAGAAACGTATGCATTTCAGACTGGGCTACCAATGAGTGCATGGCACTAAAAATAACATCCTTTCAGTTACAAAATCCTACACTATATTTATTCCAAAGGAGAAAAAAATTATACTTCCCTGCTCACTTAAAAAGTAAGCAAGCGGTTTAGCCTTTACTTGAGGCTGTTTTCTCAGTCAACCAAAAAGATTATCTTCAGTGCCTTCCTTTTTGTTGGCCAGTCACAGAAAACTATAATCCATATACTGTCCTAAACTTCTAAAATTGTAAGCAAATTCATATTCTTTGTGTTAAATCCCGTGCATAAGCTTATGTTTTCTGTTGCCACCAGCACATCAAATCTGTTTGAAAACCAAAGCTGCAGAATTCACTCTCAAGAACTGTTTTCTTTCGACTTACTGTGTTAAGTGTTCATTATTCGGATTTAGGATTCCACTTAGTATTTGGTGCTGTGTGGTCACCTGCAATGAAAAGGTAGATCACCCAGAGAAACTGTGGAGTTTGAGGGATTTGGAAGCCGTTTTGTTGTGAGAAGAGCCTTCAGTTCAGCCGCTCGGTCATGTCTGACTCTGCGACCGCATGGACTGTGGCACGCCAGGCTTCCCTGCCCTTCACCATTTCCCGGAGCTTGCTCAAACTCATGCGCATTGACTCAGTGATGCCATCTCGTCCTCTTTCACCCCCTTCTCCATCTGCCTTCTATTTTCCCAGCATCTGGGTCTTTTTCTTTGAGTCACCTCTTCACATCAGGCGGCCAGACTGTTGGAGAAGAGCCTTAACCTTGGTTTAAAGGGTTAGTTCAAGTCCTGGTTCTGACATTTACATCCTAGCTTAGGAATTGCACACTGTAGTTCCAGGACATCATAGTATTCTCCAAAGTGTGGTCCTTAGACTATCTATGAAAAGTAACAATTTGCTGTCATACAGCACGGTGGCTGTATTTTCCTAGTCTCTTTCACATAGGTATTGAAAAAATCAGCACTCTTCTTGATTATGCCTTTAGCACAGCATCCAAGTAAACAGTAGATGCTCAATAAATTTTGAATTGATAACATCTGAGTCAGTGATAGCAGCTGAAAATGGTCAGCTACCAAGAAACGTATGCATTTCAGACTGGGCTACCAATGAGTGCATGGCACTAAAAATAACATCCTTTCAGTTACAAAATCCTACACTATATTTATTCCAAAGGAGAAAAAAATTATACTTCCCTGCTCACTTAAAAAGTAAGCAAGCGGTTTAGCCTTTACTTGAGGCTGTTTTCTCAGTCAACCAAAAAGATTATCTTCAGTGCCTTCCTTTTTGTTGGCCAGTCACAGAAAACTATAATCCATATACTGTCCTAAACTTCTAAAATTGTAAGCAAATTCATATTCTTTGTGTTAAATCCCGTGCATAAGCTTATGTTTTCTGTTGCCACCAGCACATCAAATCTGTTTGAAAACCAAAGCTGCAGAATTCACTCTCCAAGAACTGTTTTCTTTCGACTTACTGTGTTAAGTGTTCATTATTCGGATTTAGGATTCCACTTAGTATTTGGTGCTGTGTGGTCACCTGCAATGAAAAGGTAGATCACCCAGAGAAACTGTGGAGTTTGAGGGATTTGGAAGCCGTTTTGTTGTGAGAAGAGCCTTCAGTTCAGCCGCTCGGTCATGTCTGACTCTGCGACCGCATGGACTGTGGCACGCCAGGCTTCCCTGCCCTTCACCATTTCCCGGAGCTTGCTCAAACTCATGCGCATTGACTCAGTGATGCCATCTCGTCCTCTTTCACCCCCTTCTCCATCTGCCTTCTATTTTCCCAGCATCTGGGTCTTTTTCTTTGAGTCACCTCTTCACATCAGGCGGCCAGACTGTTGGAGAAGAGCCTTAACCTTGGTTTAAAGGGTTAGTTCAAGTCCTGGTTCTGACATTTACATCCTAGCTTAGGAATTGCACACTGTAGTTCCAGGACATCATAGTATTCTCCAAAGTGTGGTCCTTAGACTATCTGCGTAAGAGTCGTCTGGAAGACTCTTGAGGCTCAAACCTACTGAATCCAAGCTTCAGGTGATAGGGTCCAAGAAGCATTTTTAACAGGCACTCCAGGTAGTTTCTCAGTTCACAAGAATTGGAGAACACCCATACTCCATAAACACAAATGTTTCTTTTCTGTGTGCACTGTTCTCTCTGAACTCCTTTCTTCATCTATAGAATGAAAATCACACCCACTTGGCAAGGTTGTTGAAGTTCTGTAGGCTATTCAGCACATATCAATTGTGCCAGACGGCCCCAGAACCACGCCCGGGTTCAATGGCCCAACTCCCAGGACTCAGCATATAGTTGTCCTCACAGCTCTGATTTATTACAGAGAAAGACTCCAAAGCAAAGGCAGCAAGGGGAAAAGGCTCAAGAGGCCACGTGTGGAGAAAGCCAGGTGCGGCTCCCATCACTCTTCTCCCACTGGAATCACACAGGCTGCGCTTATTCTTCCAGCAACACATCTCCAAAGGGGGCTTCTTAGAGACTCAATGCCCACGGTTTGTATTGGGAGCTGGTCATATAGACACACGCCCTCTGCCTGGTACATGCCAAAAATTTCAGACTCCCAGAAGGAAAACAAGTATTTAGCATAAACCATAACATTTGTAGCAACAGTTGAGGCACAGCGGGCTATTCTTGTCAGTTAGACATTAGCAGCGTCTATGTCAAGGGTACCAACCTTGTGAGCAGACCCGTTTTTAAGAATAGCAATCAGTCTCAGACCTGCTCTATTAACTTTTTCCTGGATGCTGTTAGGAACTCCTGGTATTTTTCAGAGAAGGGAAATGACTGGCCCTTGGTCATTAAGCTAATCAAGCAGCAGAACTGAGTCTGTCTGAAACTTCCAGGAATCACCGCCTTGTTCTCATGCTTCTGGATGATAGCTCATCCCTTTGCAGATCCTTGAATGCATTCACTGTTTGTCACTTGCAGCAGAAGAACAGCCTGCCGGTGGTAAATTGATGCACCCAGTGGGGGAGCCAGGAAGTATTGATGTTTCTGCCAGTTTAGCGTCAACACTTGCTGGTTTCCTCTCTGGAGCATCACGAAATTCGTGGATTTTGTTTTTCTGACTTTGGGACTTTTGTCTTGCCCCTAGTCCTCCATGTTCCATCCATTTACCCTAGTCCCAACAGACACTCATTGGCATCATCACTTCATCCCATTCTGTACATGGTTAAGTGACAGCTCACAGGCAGCCAGTTTTAAAAATGCTTTTGAGTAGCGCAATTTCATAGAGTGAGCATACTGAAGAGTATTTGGTCAGGATAATTATATAGGAACGGCTGCCAGGAGGAAAACTAAGTCCTTGGGCTAATGAATGAATTTTATGGAAATATTTATACATATTACTTCAGGATTGTGTTTTGAGTTCTATGATCATGGAAAACCTCAGGGATATCTCTCTGGTTATTCCTAAGTTTCAATCTTTTTTAAACCTGATATCAAAAAAGAAAATTAATAATTTTTTCATGATTTGAGGCAAAGAATAAATCAGGAAATCATACTGGAAGATGCAGTAATCCTGCAGATCAACGGGGAGCAGAAACCAGAAGGGAACTGTCACAAATAAGTAACAGCTGGGTAGAGCAGATTATGTAAGTTACACCTGTTGTGTAAGCAGTGGGGATGTTCTTGAAGCTTCACAATTAATGTAGGTTACAGTGATATGGATTAAGGGATCTATAATGTAGTCCACAGTTTACTTTGGCTTCTTTTCCGAAAACATTCATATGAATGAAAAGCTTCTTCTGGGGCTTCCTGGTGGTCCAGTGGGTAAAGAGTCCACCTTGCAGTGCAAGGGGCGCCTGTTCCATCCCTGGCCTGGGAAGATCCCACATGCTGCAGAGCGGCTGGACCGGTGTGTCCAGTTACAAGCCAGCACTCTGGAGCACATGCGCCCAGAATGGGTGCTCTGCTGCAAGAGAGGCCACTGCAATGGGAGGCCCACAAAGGCCAAAGAACAAAAGATGGATGAAAATAGATAAATGAAAGACCAATAAAAGAGGCCAAAAAAAAAAAAAACCCAAACCCAGACTATCATTTTTTAAAAAAAAAACAAGCTTTCTCTGAACATCCTTGCCCTACTTGGGCGCTGCAGAGGTATGTCAGGCACAGCCTTGCTCTCTAGTAGCTTGCAGTCTATTAGAGACAAAAGACGATGGCCGCAGGTCATCAGTACTACCTTTTGAAGGTATAAGCATTTGGAGTAATATTTCATGATCCTGCTTCATAATAATATTGTATGACTGATTATTTAATTTTCCTGCTTCCCAGCTTACTTAGTAAGTACAGACTTTCACAAACTTCCTAAACGGGGACAAGACAGTTTATTATCTTGAGTACTGTTGGTCATTTTTAAAAGCTGGGGTTCCGGCCTTTGTCCAGGAGCACATTCCTTATAGTAACACTTCTGTTTCACTGTCATTAAACAACGTGGCTCTGTTTTTCTTTTTCTTTTTTTTAATATTTATTTGTTTATTTGGCTGTACCAGATCTTAGTTGTGGCATGTGGGATCTAGTTCCCTGACCAGGATCAAATCTGGGCTCCCCGTATTGGGGACCCAAAGTCTCAACCACTGAACCACCACGGAAGTCCCAGCATGGCTCTTAGTAGACATTCAGATCTGACCTTCATTGTACCTTTGTTGTTGTTTTCTTCACTAAGTCGTGTCTGACTCTTTTGCGACCCACCAGGCTCCTTTGTCCATCACCATAGGCTGTTGATGCCACTTGTCGCTTTATCATTGTGACTTCCACTCTAGCCCAAGTCACCAGCATCCCTTCTCTGTCACATTTGTCCCTCCTCCTGTCTTCCCTCTTTCAGCACATGGCACCATCCTCTACCTAGGAGCTCAAGCTACAACCCTAGCAGTCCTCCTTAATAACAGCTTTCCCTTTATGTCCAACATCTAATCTCAGCAAATCCAACAGATTCTGTTTCAGAAAGAGTTCTCAAATCCATCCACATCTCTGCTTTCCCATCCCTGCCACTATCCAAGTCCAAGCTACCACTGCCACTTACCTGACCATTGCGCTAGATGATCTCGGCTACTGCACTCTGCCATCCAAAATAAATAAATGAAAGACAAATAAAAGAGCCAAAAAAAAAAAAAAACCCAAACCCAGACTATCATTTTTTAAAAAAAAAACAAGCTTTCTCTGAACATCCTTGCCCTACTTGGGCGCTGCAGAGGTATGTCAGGCACAGCCTTGCTCTCTAGTAGCTTGCAGTCTATTAGAGACAAAAGACGATGGCCGCAGGTCATCAGTACTACCTTTTGAAGGTATAAGCATTTGGAGTAATATTTCATGATCCTGCTTCATAATAATATTGTATGACTGATTATTTAATTTTCCTGCTTCCCAGCTTACTTAGTAAGTACAGACTTTCACAAACTTCCTAAACGGGGACAAGACAGTTTATTATCTTGAGTACTGTTGGTCATTTTTAAAAGCTGGGGTTCCGGCCTTTGTCCAGGAGCACATTCCTTATAGTAACACTTCTGTTTCACTGTCATTAAACAACGTGGCTCTGTTTTTCTTTTTCTTTTTTTTAATATTTATTTGTTTATTTGGCTGTACCAGATCTTAGTTGTGGCATGTGGGATCTAGTTCCCTGACCAGGGATCAAATCTGGGCTCCCCGTATTGGGGACCCAAAGTCTCAACCACTGAACCACCACGGAAGTCCCAGCATGGCTCTTAGTAGACATTCAGATCTGACCTTCATTGTACCTTTGTTGTTGTTTTCTTCACTAAGTCGTGTCTGACTCTTTTGCGACCCACCAGGCTCCTTTGTCCATCACCATAGGCTGTTGATGCCACTTGTCGCTTTATCATTGTGACTTCCACTCTAGCCCAAGTCACCAGCATCCCTTCTCTGTCACATTTGTCCCTCCTCCTGTCTTCCCTCTTTCAGCACATGGCACCATCCTCTACCTAGGAGCTCAAGCTACAACCCTAGCAGTCCTCCTTAATAACAGCTTTCCCTTTATGTCCAACATCTAATCTCAGCAAATCCAACAGATTCTGTTTCAGAAAGAGTTCTCAAATCCATCCACATCTCTGCTTTCCCATCCCTGCCACTATCCAAGTCCAAGCTACCACTGCCACTTACCTGACCATTGCGCTAGATGATCTCGGCTACTGCACTCTGCCATCCATCTTCCACGCAGCATCAGAAGGATCTTTGGCTGATGTGTATCTGAAAGCCTTCAGTGACTTTCCAGTACTCTCTAGGTAAAGATCTGAACGGTATCAGCTCACACTCTTCCTCACTTTTTCTTTCTTTCACTTTTTAAAATTGAGATATAATTCCCATGACGCCACCATTTTAGAGTTTACATGTAAACGGTTTTTAGTCTATTTGTTATGTTGTGCAACCATCACCACAGTCTAATTCCAGGATGTTTCCTTCACCCCCAGAAGTCACCCTGCACCTATTAGCTGTTACTGCCAATGCCCCCCTCTCAGCCCCTGGCAACCACTGACCTGCAGATGTATGCATTTGCCTATTCTGGGCCTTTTATGTAAATAGACTCTATATTCAATATGTGGTTTTTTGTGATTGACTGATTTCATTTAGCATGTTTTCAAGATTTATCTGTATTGTAGCACGTACCACATTTTGCATATCCATTCATCAGCTAATGGACATTTGGATTGTTTATATTTTCTTCCTATTACAAATAATGCTTCTGCTTTGGACATTTTTGTATATGTTTTTGTGTGGACCCATATTTTCACTTCTGTTGGGTATATACCTAGATGTGGAATTGCTGGGTTAAATATTTAAATCTGTGTTTAACATTTTGAGGAATTGCCAACCTTTTCCACAGCTCTTCTGTATTTCTTACTTTAAAAAAATTGTGTTAAAAGACATATAGCATAAAATTTACCACCTTAAACTGTTTTAAGTGTATATTCACATTGTTGTACAACAGATTTCCAGAACTTTTTCATCTTGCACAACTGAAACTCCATCCCCACTAAACAACAACACCTCATTTCCCATTCCTTATTCCCCCCCAGCCCCTGGTAACCACCACTGTACTTTCTGTTTTTAGGAATTCAGCTGGTCTAGATACCTCATATAAATAGGGTCTTGTCATATTTTTCTTATTGTGACCTCATATAAATGGAGTCCTACATATTTTTCTTATCTTTTCACTTCGCATAATAGCCTCAAGATTCATCTGTGCTAGCGTGTGACATGATTTTCTTCCTTTTTAAGACTGAATGACACTCTGTTTATATATTGCATTTTGTTTATCCAACCATCCACTGATGGACATCTGGGTTGCTTCCATCTCTTGACAATTGTGACAGTGTTGCTATTAACAGAAGTGTTTCAATATCGCTTTGAGATCCTGATTTCAGTTCTTTTGGATATATATCAAGAAGTGGGATTGCTGAATCATATGGTAGTTTTAGGTTTAGTTTTTGAGGCACATCTGTACTGTTTTCCATAACAACTGCACCATTTAGCATTCCCAACACTATTGCAGAGGGCTTCCAGTTTATCCACATCCTCACCAACACTTTGTTCTTTTTGAGGGGTGGTGTTTGCTAGGAGCCATCCTAATGGGTGTGTTTGTGTGCTTGAGATTTGCATTTCTCTGATGATTAGTGATATTGAGCAACTTTTCATATGCTTTTGTCCATTTGCATATTATCTTTGGAAAAATGTCTGTTTGTGTGGTTTGCTTGTTTTTTATGGGGTAATTTTTTTGTTCTTCAGCTGTAGGAGTTATTTAGGAGGGTTAGATCTTAACCCTTTATCAGATGTATGATTTCCAAATACTTTCTTCCACTTAGTGGTTTGCCTTTTTTATTCTTATTTCCTCTGATGCATAGAAGAAGTCTTTTGAGTCCTATTTGTCTTATTTTTGCGTTTGTTGCCTGTGCTTTTTCAGTGTCATCTCCAAGAAATCATTGGCAAGTCCAAAGTCATGAAACTTCTCTATGTTTTCTTCTAGGGTTTTTAGTGTTTTCGGGCTTACATTTAGATCTTCAGTCTATTTTGAAATGACTTTTGTATGTGGTGTACTGTAAGGGTTCAACACCATTCATTTCCTATTTTTTTACATGGGTGTTACATTTTTTCAATAAAAAAATGTAAAGGCGGGGCCTGCTCCAGTGAAAGGCCATTGAAATTTTTCTGAATGAACTTAGAGCTATTAGGTGACCAACCCCATTCTTATGCATGTGGATATCCAGTTTTCCCAGTGCCATTTGTTGAATGAAAAGGCTATGTGGATTTTAGGATGGATTTTCCTATTACTACAAAAAGTCATCCTCATTTTTTACCTTCCATCTGCCAAAGGACATTAGTATATACCAAGTTCCTTTCTCTGGTCAAATTCTCTGTTTTAGTCAGTTCCTGGACTTTTACTCGTCTTTCAGGGCTTGTCTTAAACTCCCTTCGCCAAGGAAGCTGTCCCTATTCCTTCCCTCAGACAGTGGCAGGTTCCCAGGTTCTCACAGCACTGTGAACCGTTCTTTAATACTCTATCACAGTTGACTTTACAATGTGTATTATATTTGCTTGTTAACTTATGTAATATCAAGCTTCCCTCTGTGTAGTAAATTTCATGAAGAAAAGAACTGCCCATTTTTGCTTATTGCTATATTGCTAATGCTTCAGTGCTTGTTGTGTAGTAGATGCTCAATAAAAAGTGAATGAATACGTGAAATTTGATTTCTATCTGTATTTTTAATCTTATTTCCCATTTATGATCATAGAGTTTGAGTTCGCCTTAGAGATCAAATTTTCCAGTCTTTAGACATCACTGTTGTGTTCAGTTAAAAAGAAATCGTTACTCATATTTTAGAAATGAAGTCATTTCCTCTAGCATGCTGTGTTTTAAATTATACAATAGAATATCTGTTTTTCATTATAATATATTTAATGTTCTCTGATGTACTTAATGAAAAACTTCATGAGCATCCCTGTTGTATACACATTTACAACATTCACTTTCTTGAAGTTTGCTACTATACTTTAAATCTACTTACTTCAGGAATTCCCTGGTGGTCCAATAGTTAGGACTCGGCAGTCCTTGGTCATGGAAATAAGATCCCACAAGCCCCACGTTGCAGCCAAAATAATAATAAATACAATAAAAGCACGCACTTCACTATAAATAAGGAATGACATATTTATTGATTAAAGTATTTCTTTCATTTTGTCTTTTTGATACCTTTTTAGTCTAGCTATTTCACAAATACTTTTTTTTTTTTAAAGATTTATTTATTTTGGGGAAGGGAGCGGGTTGGGGAGGGAGGGGGGCGGGCGGGCCACTTCTATTGGTCTTTCTCCATTTTCATCCATCTTTGTTCTTTGGCTCCTGTGGGCCTCCCATCGCGGTGGCCTCTGTCGTCGCAGAGCACCGGCTCCGGGCGCATGCGCTCCAGAGCTCCGGCTCGGTAATTGGACACATGAGTCCAGCCACTCCGCGGCACGTGGGATCTTCCCAGGCCAGGGATCGAACCGGCGCCCCTTGCACTACAAGGCGGTGTCCTTGCCCACTGGACCACCAGAGAAGCCTCTTCTTTTTAAATATAAAAAATATATTGAGGTATAAATACTTTTAATGTTACTATCTTTGTGAATTTATTGCAGTTTTGCTGAGTACGAGATAGTCAGAAATGATAGTGGTAAGAGTCTTATTTAAACCCTGAGTATATGAGGATGGAAATAATATTTTTATTTTATAGGGATCAAAATTTGAAACGAGTTTTTATCTTTTTACCTTCAGTGTAAGCATTTGTGTTCTGTTAGGCTGTCTGTGTACCAAAATAACTGTTTCAAATTCAAGGCCTTGAATTACTGATCTCTGACTCCATTGATATTTTGCAGGTTTGTGGAATTGTTTTAGTTATAAATTGTCTTTGCCTTCTTAACATTATAATAACAAGTAAAGCCAGAGTAGTAAATTCCTGACACTGTTCTAAGTGCTTTATAAGCTTTAGTTCATTATCCACAATTGCTTATTGTATTATTCAGGGTTCTCCAGAGAAACAACCAATAAGGGCTGTCTGTGTGTGTAAATACCTGTGTATTTACTGTCTTAATATTATTCCTGTGTAACCGTATAACTTTCTTCATGTATATATTTATGCACGCATACATACACATATAAAGAAACTTATAAGGACTTGGCTCATGTGATTTTGGAGGCTGCGAAGTCCTAAGAGCTACAGCCAGCAAGCTAGGGACCCAGGAGAGTCAATGATGTAGTTCCAGTCCAAGTCCAGAGGCCTGAAAACCTGGAGGGCTGATGGTGTAAGTTCCAGTCCAAAGGCTGTTGCTGCTGCTGCTTAGTCACTTCAAAGTGTCCTGACTCTTTGACCCCATGGACTGCAGCCGGTCAGGCTCCTCTGCCCATGGGATTCTCCAGGCAAGAACACTGAGTGGGTTCCCATGCCCTCTTCCAGGGGATCTTCCCAAGCCAGGGATGGAACCCAGGTCTCCTGGATTGCAGGCAGATTCCTCACTTCTGAGGAATATTATATAATACATATATATATATATATATATATATATATATATATATATTTCAGACCCCATGGACTATAGCTTGGCAGGCTTCTCTGTCCTTGGAATTTTCCAGGCAAGGATACTGGGGTGGGTTGCCATTTCCTTCTGCAGTCCAAAGGCTAGCAGGTTTGATACCCAGGAGGAGTCAGTGCTTTTAGTTCAAGTCCCAAGGCCAGTTAAATCGGTGTCCTGGCTTGCAAGGCCATTAGGCAGGAGGAGTTGCCTCTTACTCAGAGGGAGGTTGGTCAGTCCTTTGTTCTATTTAGGCCTCCAACTGTTGTAATGTGAAATTTTTTCAAGGCCTTGTAAGCATTTGTGTTCTGTTAGGCTGTCTGTGTACCAAAATAACTGTTTCAAATTCAAGGCCTTGAATTACTGATCTCTGACTCCATTGATATTTTGCAGGTTTGTGGAATTGTTTTAGTTATAAATTGTCTTTGCCTTCTTAACATTATAATAACAAGTAAAGCCAGAGTAGTAAATTCCTGACACTGTTCTAAGTGCTTTATAAGCTTTAGTTCATTATCCACAATTGCTTATTGTATTATTCAGGGTTCTCCAGAGAAACAACCAATAAGGGCTGTCTGTGTGTGTAAATACCTGTGTATTTACTGTCTTAATATTATTCCTGTGTAACCGTATAACTTTCTTCATGTATATATTTATGCACGCATACATACACATATAAAGAAACTTATAAGGACTTGGCTCATGTGATTTTGGAGGCTGCGAAGTCCTAAGAGCTACAGCCAGCAAGCTAGGGACCCAGGAGAGTCAATGATGTAGTTCCAGTCCAAGTCCAGAGGCCTGAAAACCTGGAGGGCTGATGGTGTAAGTTCCAGTCCAAAGGCTGTTGCTGCTGCTGCTTAGTCACTTCAAAGTGTCCTGACTCTTTGACCCCATGGACTGCAGCCGGTCAGGCTCCTCTGCCCATGGGATTCTCCAGGCAAGAACACTGAGTGGGTTCCCATGCCCTCTTCCAGGGGATCTTCCCAAGCCAGGGATGGAACCCAGGTCTCCTGGATTGCAGGCAGATTCCTCACTTCTGAGGAATATTATATAATATATATATATATATATATATATATATATATATATATATATATATTTCAGACCCCATGGACTATAGCTTGGCAGGCTTCTCTGTCCTTGGAATTTTCCAGGCAAGGATACTGGGGTGGGTTGCCATTTCCTTCTGCAGTCCAAAGGCTAGCAGGTTTGATACCCAGGAGGAGTCAGTGCTTTTAGTTCAAGTCCCAAGGCCAGTTAAATCGGTGTCCTGGCTTGCAAGGCCATTAGGCAGGAGGAGTTGCCTCTTACTCAGAGGGAGGTTGGTCAGTCCTTTGTTTTATTTAGGCCTCCAACTGGTTGATGAGGTCCACTCATGTTATGGAGGAAAATACGCTTTACTCTGTTTATCAATTTGAATGTTGATCTCATCCAGGTAAATACCCTCACAGACAAACCCTGTGTAATGTTTGACCAAATATCTGGGCAGTATGTAGCACAGTCAACATGACACATAAAATTAACCATCATATGTATGTCCTAGGATCATGTCAAGATGAACAAACAAATCGAAAGTGTGTACTGACCAGGAGTATAAGACCCTACCATAAGTGACTATCGTCTGCTAGTCTTGCCCTCTGTAGAGTGGAGGGCATGGATTGCTACATGGTCTATAAGGTTCATTGAAGTCCTAGAACTGGTAAAATGTCTTAGAGACCTTTTAGTTGTCCAGCCTCTTCATTTTACAGCTGAAGAAATAGAGGGCAAATGGCTTGTCCAGGATTATTCAGTGAATGGGCCTTCACAAAAAGGAATGCCAGGCTCAGCTTTGTAACCCGTGTTCTCAGTTTCCTCCTTTGTGAACTGTGAGGGCTCCTAGATCATCAGTCAGTATTTCTTGAGCTTATAGAGAGAGTGTACTGTTTTGTTTCTTGCTCATTATTAAATTGCTAATATTCTTCATAAGGTGTTATGTAGCTATAGTTGATTCGTTGTCACTGCTGAACAATATTTTAATTCAAGAGCCTATTAGAGGGGCTTCCCTGGTGGTCCAGCGGTTAAGACTCTGGCTCCCAATGCAAGGGGCCTGGGTTCCATCCCTCATCAGGGAACTAGATCCCACCTGCCGCAACTAACAGCTCACACGCTGCAACTGTGACCCAGTTCAGCCAAATACTTAAGTAAAAAAAAAAAAAGAGCCAATTAGAATTTATCCATTCTTCTGTTGATGAACTTATAGGTTACTTTGCAGGGTTTCTTTTCTGTATGACCTGAAAAATGTCTTTTAATGTGTATTTATAAAAGAGGTTCCCCGCAATGTATAGAGGATACACATAAACACATACTCAGCCACAGGTATAGGAGGAGAAATACATGGAAAAACTCTTCAACTTTACAAAAAGAGGTGCAATTGTTTTCCAAAGTGATTTTATCATGTGCATTCCTACTAGTAATGTATGAATTCCCATTGCTTCATATTTTTGCCTTTGATAGTGTTTCACTTCTTACATTTTGTCAGTTGTCTGATTATTAGTGAGGTTAAGCATCTCTGCATGTTTATAGGCCATTTATGTTTCCCCTCTGAAATACTTGCTCATGTCTTTTAACTGTTTTCTATTAGGTTATTCTTATACTGATTTATAATTATGAGTACTTTGCATATTTGGAGATGAATCCTTTGTTGATTACATTTTTCAAATACCTTACTTTGTGACTTTATATATATATATACACACACATACACACACACACACATATATATATGTCTTTTGATAAAGAAATTTTTAACTTTAATATAGTCAGGTTTTTGTTTCTTTCTTTATGGTTACTGCTTTGTGTCTTGTTTAAGCATTGCTTCCCTATGCCAATGTTGGAAAGGTAGTCTCCTTTTTATTCTTTTTAAAAGTTTTAAAATTTGACAAATTATTTTTCAAGCCTTATTTTTCAGAACTTTAAAATGTGGAAGTTGAACTAGCTGTTTGGTAACAACATTTTATTCTTCGATACTGTGACCTGAAGTAGACAGGATATGTGCGTATATTTTCAGAGATTGCAGTGTTCTTTTAGTAATCTCTTCCATTATGAGGTTTCATATTCACTCCTACTTCTCCTTTTCTCATTTCCCAGCCTCTTCCTTCCTGTTTTCTTAAGAAAATAACTAGTCGAATCCTGCAGAAGCCTAAAGTTTCTGTGTCGAAGCAGTACTTTTTAATTGAAATCTGAGATAATGCAATTGTAAGAAATAATAGAGATCCCATGTATGCATTACCCAGTTTACCTTATGATAACATCTTGCAAAACTGTAGTATAATGTCACAACCAGGGTATTGACATTGGTACCATCTACTGGTCTTATTCAGATTTCTCCATTGTGTGTGTGTGTGTGTGTGTGTGTGTGTGTGTGTGTGTGTGTGTGCACGCGCGTCCTTAGTTCTATACAGTTTTATCCCATGTGTGTGTTTGTATATCCACCACCACAGAAAGATATCAGAGGAAACAGCACTTTTTGAAGTCTGAATTACTGGACCCTTATAGAGTATACTGGACTGTCCAGTCTGGCTGGTGGCCACACAGTTCTAGAGGGCCACCTCCAGGTTATGTAATCCAGATGCAAATCGATGAACTGAAACCTTGACCTGAGAGATGAAAGCATCTTTGCTCTTTGGGTCTGAGGTCCTGGGAGGTCAGTTGGCATGCCCCTAAAACATGACCATCATTTATTTTGAATTGTATATGCCCATATGAACCTGCATTTGAGATATCCTAGTAAAAGCTACTTTTGGTCCATCATGCCAATAGGAATCACTCAAATTCCACGTGGTCGTTAGCAACTAAAAACTAGAAGTGTAAAGGAATAATGCTAATCCTTCTAGGAAAACAATTAAAAGCATGCCAGAGTATGCATTGGTTTATATCCCCATAAGGAGACTTAAGTTGTTGTCATACTGATAGTTAAGGGCCTTAGAAAGCTGTTTATGGGAGAGCTACGTATGTTTTAAACTCCTGTCTACTTCAAAATATTTAAAAATGAATACTTAGCATCTTTAGTGGAATTCATTTATTCACCCCTTTATTACCCTCTTATGATCAGCCAGGCACTATGCTTAGCAAATAGGATTGAGTAGTGAATAAAAACAGAGTGGTTCCTGTCCTTATGGAACTTAGAATCTAATTTTCAATTTAAAAATTTGGCAACGAATATTATAATTACTCATTTCATCAGTTATGAATACAATTAAATAGAAACAGAAAGAGCAGAAATAGAATCTGTTTTTGATAGGGTAGCTGGCAAGTTCTGCGAGGAAATGGCATGTAAATAGATAACATGAGGAAGGAATGAGGGGCTACTTCTGCAGTGGGGGTTGAGAGTAGTTACTGGAACCAGTAGTTTAAAGCCCTGAGTTGGGCAAGAGCCAAGCACGTTGGGAAACTGCAGAGTAGACTAATGGAGCTGAAGGGCACACTCAGTGGAGGAGGGTGGCAGAGGCAATGAATGGACTATAGGAACTTCTTAGGAGCAATTTGGATCTTGTAATCTGAACTTTTTGAAGCCATGAAACTGTTTTGAAGATGTTGAAGCGTTGATAATGAAGTTGTCTATTTAGTCAATTCACAGATACTAAGTACCCTACCATGTGTCAGGCACTATTCTACTTACTAGGGATGCAGTGGTGAGCAAACAGACAGAAATCTCAGTGCCCATGGGCCTTAGATTTTAATGGGGGACAGTATTGTTAGGATAAAGGGTAAGCTGAGAGTTCCAAAATACAATTGCTAGAAAAACCTAGATCTTGGTCTCTTTAAAAAACATGAAAGTTTAGTCGCTCAGTCGCATCTTACTCTTGCGACCCCATGGACTGTAGCCCACCAGGCTCCTCTGTCCATGGAATTCTTCAGGCGAGAGTACTAGAGTGGGTAGCCATTCCCTTCTCCAGGAGATCTTTGGGACCCAGGGATTGAAACTGGGTCTTCTGCATTGCACGCAGTCTTTACCATCTGAGCCACCAGGAAGCCCCTCGTCTCTCTGACATGTATTAATAATAACCCAGGACAGAGGCAGGTTCTATTGCATGAACTCATCTGGAGAAGGAAATGGCAACCCCTCCCAGTATTCTTGCCTGAAGAATCCCATGGACAGAGAAGCCAGGTGGGTTACAGTCCACGGGGTTGCAGCATTGGATGCTACTGAGCATGCATGCACATCTGAGGTCCCAGGCTAGTGGGGCAGTTCTGCCATCCTCAGCATTTGGTTTTCAAGTTCCAGCCAGCTAGAGGGAATGAAGAGTCCAGAGCAAGTTTCTTTAGGAAAATGACCAGGAAGTTTCACACGTCACTGTTAACACACATGCCTTTGGAGAAATCTTAGTTACGTGGTCCTTCCTAGCCATAAGGGAGATAGGAAAATGTAGTTTCTGACTTGAAAGTCAGGTGCTCAGGAAGAAAGGAAGAACAGATTTGGGGGCACAAGCAGTAGACAGGGAGAATAAAAGAATGTCTTGTATACTAGCAATGAGTTGTAAAGG
Organism: Tragulus kanchil; assembly: GCA_022376925.1. NCBI lineage: Eukaryota > Metazoa > Chordata > Mammalia > Artiodactyla > Tragulidae > Tragulus > Tragulus kanchil. The sequence continues at coordinate 12,826,983 of JAIOJX010000001.1, forward strand.
GAAAATAGAGAAGGAGAATCAATTGGATAGCACTCAGTGGAGGAGGTGGCAGAGGCAATGAATGGACTATAGGAACTTCTTAGGAGCAATTTGGATCTTGTAATCTGAACTTTTGAGGCCATGAAACTGTTTTGAAGATGTTGAAGCGTTGATAATGAAGTTGTCTATTTAGTCAATTCACAGATACTAAGTACCCTACCATGTGTCAGGCACTATTCTACTTACTAGGGATGCAGTGGTGAGCAAACAGACAGAAATCTCAGTGCCCATGGGCCTTAGATTTTAATGGGGGACAGTATTGTTAGGATAAAGGGTAAGCTGAGAGTTCCAAAATACAATTGCTAGAAAAACCTAGATCTTGGTCTCTTTAAAAAACATGAAAGTTTAGTCGCTCAGTCGCATCTTACTCTTGCGACCCCATGGACTGTAGCCCACCAGGCTCCTCTGTCCATGGAATTCTTCAGGCGAGAGTACTAGAGTGGGTAGCCATTCCCTTCTCCAGGAGATCTTTGGGACCCAGGGATTGAAACTGGGTCTTCTGCATTGCACGCAGTCTTTACCATCTGAGCCACCAGGAAGCCCCTCGTCTCTCTGACATGTATTAATAATAACCCAGGACAGAGGCAGGTTCTATTGCATGAACTCATCTGGAGAAGGAAATGGCAACCCCTCCCAGTATTCTTGCCTGAAGAATCCCATGGACAGAGAAGCCAGGTGGGTTACAGTCCACGGGGTTGCAGCATTGGATGCTACTGAGCATGCATGCACATCTGAGGTCCCAGGCTAGTGGGGCAGTTCTGCCATCCTCAGCATTTGGTTTTCAAGTTCCAGCCAGCTAGAGGGAATGAAGAGTCCAGAGCAAGTTTCTTTAGGAAAATGACCAGGAAGTTTCACACGTCACTGTTAACACACATGCCTTTGGAGAAATCTTAGTTACGTGGTCCTTCCTAGCCATAAGGGAGATAGGAAAATGTAGTTTCTGACTTGAAAGTCAGGTGCTCAGGAAGAAAGGAAGAACAGATTTGGGGGCACAAGCAGTAGACAGGGAGACACTAAACAAGATAAATGTCTTGTATACTAGCAATGAGTTGTAAAGGGAAAATAGAGAAGGAGAATAGGAAGTATCAGGTGGTAGAGGTTGCAGTTTTTCAGTAGAGACAAAGAAAGGCCTCGTTGGGAAGGTGTCATTTGAATAGAGCGCTGAATGAACTCTGTGAGCAAGAAATAGCAGTCTCAGTTCGTAGGCTGCCATACACAGGGTAGGCTTTCACATGCCTGAATCTGGGACCTTATCTGTAAGTATTTAGGTTAGTGGGAAAGGCATCATTACAAATAGTACAGTTTCCACTGAGAGCAAGCATTGCAAGAAGGCCTTAAACAATGATTTGATGAATTATCATGCTACGACCTGGAACTGAGGCATCTGTCTGAGAGATTTTTTTTGCTTGGATCTTTGATAGATAGTAGGCTTAGCTGCCTAATAAAGAAGGGACTAAGGTCAAGCACTCAGTTCAGAAAGGAGGGGAAGATGATTTTATCCTTAAGTGTAGGAATTATTATTTTTTAACATTTATTTTGTTTATTTATCTTTTGGGGGGTGGGGTGGGGAGGGAGGGGGATGGGTGGGCCACTTCTGTTGGTCTTTCATTTCTCTGTTTTCATCCGTCTTTGTTCTTCAGCTCCTGTGGGCCTCCCATCGCCGTGGCCTCTGTCGTCGCAGAGCGCTGGCTCTGGGCACATGCGCTCCAGAGCTCCAGCTCGGTCATTGGACACATCAGTCCAGCTGCTCCGCGGCACGTGGGATCTCCCCAGGCCAGGGATCGAACCGGCGCCCTTTGCACTACAAGGCGGTGTTGTTACCCACTGGACCACCAGGGGAAGCCCAAGTGTAGGAATTATTGATAATTTGACTCTGCTGTAGAACTCTGGCTAATTTCAGTCAACCCCTGTCAATGCAGTATTGAGGATGTGATTAAGAAAGAATGGAAGTATTTTCATGTTCCCACTTAGTCATCCAAAATCTTGCTTAATGCCCTTCCAATTAGAGAAAATGATAGTTTCCAACACTTCATTATTTTCTTTAATTATATCTGAGTGCTGCTTTAGGTTATATGTCGATGTAAGATACATAATAAGCACCTTTTCCTCCTTCTACATCACTTTTTTTTTTTTTATGATATCTCATTTGGTTAATGAGACAAAAGAAAAGGATTTTCTGCCTATTTCTTTCTCTAATGCCTTTTCCACCTCCAGTACCCCCATAGATTATCTCGGGTTTATTTTTGTGCTAATAATCATTAACTTTCATTAGAGAATTTACAGTTTAGGAAAGAAGATACACAGATACATAATGAGCATACAAGGCAGGGAGTGATAAATGCCATGAGAAAGGTAAAAATAAAATGCTTTTGTAGTTCACAGACTGCAGAATGGAATGGTGACCCTGCCAGTCTTTGCTTCTACAGTCATGAAAGGAGACAATAAGGTTAACTTTGAGCTAAATATGTAATGCTTTCAAAAGGAATTGTCTGTTCTTGGAAAAGGAAAGCATTTGATCTGTCATCCTACTCTTTTAAGTGTCTCTGTAAGTCCAGTCCTTTTCTAGGCACAGATAAAATGCATTTTTTGCCAGTCATGCTACCCTACACCACAGAGAAAAACTCAAGTCAGACTGGAAAAACAATGCTAATCACTTCGCAGCATTTCATAGTCTTGGAAGTTACTGTTGAATCTTTCTTCCTCTCCCTCACTTCAGTTTACCCAGTCTCTCCCCTAATCCCCAAGATTATGCCCCCTGAATATTTTGAGGAGTCACTCTTGCCATGCTTAATCCATCTCTGCAGAGTAGTTTGGTTGACTTTTAAAAACATAACATTCGTTTAAGTCAGTTTCACGCTTAGAATCCCTAGTGGCTGCCCTCACAGAACACGATTTCAAATCATTATGGTGCACACCACACTCTGCCTGCCTGCGATAAAGTCTCTGACCTTTGTCCCTCACCTTGTACACTCCAGTCGCACTGGCCTGCCCTGGGGCCCTGCCCTCCTCCCACACACAGCTCCCTCTGTGTGGAATCCTCCCCCTAGGGCCCCATTTCTGTTTCTTTAGAACTAAACTCTAGGCATCTTTAAGGAATGAGTCAGACTACCCAGTCTCCACAGGGTCTCATTGCACTTTGTACTTCCCTTACTTAGGTCTTTCTGCGGCTGTAATTCATAATGCATCTTGGAGCTAGTTGTTAGTTGCCTTCCCCTAAGGCAAGATTTAAAAGGGGCCTGTGTGGTTTTACTTATTTACTGCTCTGTACCCAGAGCCAGAGTCTGGGGTATAGTCCTGGGCATGGAAATAAATGCTTAAGAAATATTTGTTGTGGGGGCTTCCCTGATCGTCCAGTGGGTAGAGAGCCCTTGCAGCACAGGGGGCACCGGTTCAATCCCTGGCCCGGGAAGATCCCATGTGCCGCGGAGCGGCTGGGCCCGTGTGTCCAGTTATGAGCCAGCATTCTGGAGCACATGCACCCAGAGCCAGTGCTCAGCAGCAAGAGAGGCCACTGCAATGGGAGGCCCACACAGGCCAAAGAATAAAAAAGATGGATGAAAATAAATGAATAACGACTTAGACGCAAAAAAGAAAAAAAGAAAAGAAATATTTGTTGCTAAAGAAAAAGGACGAAAAAATAGATCATGTAAATTTGGTTTTAGATTTTATTTTGGTGCTTGCATTGATCCTAGGTGGTTTTTTTTTTTTTTTCCCCCTTTGGCAGCTTCAGGTCTTAGTTGTGACATGAAGGATCTTCTTTGGGTCATACAGGATCTTTTGTTGCAGTGAAAGAACTCTGGTTGTGCCCCGTGGCCCCTAGAGTGTGCAGGCTTAGTTGCCCCGCCTCATGTGGAGTTTTAGTTCCCTGACCAGGGATCCAAATCTTGTCCTGTACGTTGCAAGGCAGATTCTTAACCACCGATCCACCAGAGAAGTCCCAATCCTAGGTTTTTAAGAAATGTTGTCATGTTTTCAGAAGACAAGTGTCAGAACCACCTGAGAGCTGTTAGAACTGCAAGACTTAGGCTTCTGGTTCAGACCTACTGTGTCAGACCCTCTGGCTGGGGCCTAACTGTCTAATGTAACACACCCTCCAGGTGATGCTGATGCAAAATAATGTTTGAGAACCAGGGTTCTATAAAAATATTGACTGAAGGTTGACTATGGCTAAGTAAAATATGAAGTGCAACTTAAGCCTACTTTTGAAGTTAGGTACATTGTTTCTAATCAACAGTGAGTGATAATTAAACCGCTTTTTAGCTGCCTTCCTACACCCCTCCCTGCCATTTTATCAACTGATGTCTCTAGACATCAACTGAATGTAAACATGTAAACAAGGTCTGCCTGATCAATCAACCCAAACCTGGACTTTAGAAATTACATAGTAGCTTTCACCCTTCACCTCTCTGAATCTAACTTTCATCTAGTGCCATCCAATTCCAGGAAGTGATTGTAGAACTGATAATGCCCATGGTTCTAGTGTTGAAGTGCTTTGCTTTATTTATTTTAGCCCTACCACATGAGGCATGTGGGATTTTAGTTCCCTGATCAGAGATAGAACCCATGCCCCCTGCATTGGGAGCACAGAGTCTTTTTTTTTTTTTTTTTTTGGCTATTCTGGGTTCTCACTGCTACTGCAGGCTCTTCTCTAGTTGCAGGGAGGGAGTGGGGGCTGCTCTCTAGTTGAGGTGAGCAGGCTTGTTGTTGCGATGACTTCTCTCATTGTGGAACTTGGACTCTAGGGCTCATGGGCTTCAGTAGTTGTGGCACGTGGGCTCCAGAGTTGTGGCTTTGAGGCTCTAGAGCCCAGGCTCCATAGTTGTGGCTCATGGACTTAGTTGCTCCGCAGCATGTGGGGGTCTTCCCGGATCAGGGATCAAAGTTGTGTCTCCTGCATTGGCAGGTGAACTCTTTACCACTGAGCTACCAGGGAAATTGGCAGGCAAACTCTTTACCACTGAACTACCATGGAAGCCTGGGAGCACAGAGTCTTAACCACTGGACCACCAGGGAAGTCTCAAGAGTTTGATTTTTTTTTTAAGAGTTTGATTTTTAAAATGTGAGATTTCACACATCTTTCTCACGCCGTCTCCATTGTTTTTTCGGAGGCTCCTTTCAAGTTTTACTTCAATCAGGAGACAGGTATATGCACTTGACACATTTCAAATGCTTATTTAAATTGTGAAGTATATTTCAGCTGATGAAGGTATTTGAAAGTAAAGTGAATATTTTAATGAGTATTTGTTCTCCGGAAGATAGGGAACCTAAGGTGGTTTTGCAAATGTTCCTGCGTCCAGCTGTTGCCCACATGTAGTCTCATTCCTTAGCCTCCAAGCATCTGTCTGCCTGTAGCTGCTCCTGGAATTTAATTGCCTGCTAGCTAAAACCTCTGTGAAAACATTTGGGTAGATAGCGTAGCCCAGGATTTTCTTTTGCTTGGCAAGAACTCACTTTAATATGAACTCATTTTAATATATTGGTGCTTCTCCACTGTTCTTCTTTGCCAGAATAGATGCAGCCCAAAAGATTTGCTTGTCTTCCTAACTACTTTTTTAATAGCCCCTAGCCGTGACTGAGCTATTGATCTGAAGGGATAATGACAACCCTGCATGTGCCTTTTGCAAGTCTGATATTTTAAGAACTGAGAGCTTTGAAAAACCATTGCTTTACTTCACAAACTCAAGGCTTCTACAAACCAAGTAATATACAGCATATGTCATAAAGATTCATTCCTAGAAATCACCAGATTTAAAGGGAGCGAAGGATGAGGGAGAAGGAATTAAAGCAAGTGACAGTCCTTGCTCAGAGACTGATGACCAGGGTCAGCTCCATGGGAACATTGTCTCCAGAAGCCCTGCTTACACTCTTCCTCACCACATTATGTCCTTGGCTCCTAAAATACATTTAAAGCACTTCTCAGAAAAATTGTTCCAGAATGAAAGGCACACAGAAAGTAAACAATAAACTTTTTGCTGAAGTTAGCCTTGAGTATATTATTAGTGGTTTTGGCTTCTAGGTCGACTCCTCAGTAGAGAAAATAGCAAGCCACGTGCCTCATTATAATTAAATGTATTTCAAATAACTAAAGATAATACATCTGTCACAAAGCAAATAGAAAAAATTTGGGAACGTTTACCTGTGTATGTTTATTAATCCAAGTTCTGACTAATAAGGTCTAAGGGGACTCCCTCCACTTGAGAGCTATGTCCCTCCCAAAAAAGAATTAAAGAATACTTAGGGTTTAGACTATTCATTTGTTAATGTTACTGATATCTCATATATTTGTATCCGTACAAATAAGTATGGAACAATTCCATACTTATTTTTAGAATATATTTTAGACTCTTTTTTTAGTAAACTTTTAATTTTCAGATAGTTTCGCATTTGTAGGAAATTTGCAGAGATGGTACGGAGTTCACATACACCCTACACTGAAATTTCCGTTATTATTGTCTTATATTAGTTAATTGTATGTTTGTCACCATTAATAATCCAGTATATGTTAGGCGTTCAGTTGTGTATGGCTTTGCAACCCCATGAACTGCAGCCCACCAGGCTCCTCTGTCCATGGGATTCTCCAGGCAAGAAGACTGCAGTGGGTAGTCATTCCCTTCTCCAGGGGATCTTCCCAACCCAGGGGTCTGACTCAGGTTTCCTGCATTGCAGGCAGATTCTTTACCAGGGAAGCCCCAGTGAACCAATACTATTATTACTAACTAAAATCTATAGCTTATTCATGAACCAATACTGTTACTTTATTACTAGCTGAACTCTATAGCTTATTCATGTTTCTTCACTTTGTCCCTGATGTTCTTTTTTCTGTTTTAAGACCCCACCTAGGATACCACACCATAATTAGTCATCCTGTCTCCTTAAGCTTCTCTTGGCTGTGATACTTTTTCGCACTTCCCTTGGTTATGATAACATTGACAGTCTTGAGGAGTACTGGTTAGGGATTTTGTTAGAAGATCCCTCAATTAATATTTGTCTGATGTTTTTCTCAAGATAAGGTGCAGACTATGATTTTTTGGAAGAAGACTGGAAAAGTGAAGGGCTGTCCTCATCACATCTTAACTGCCTTGTACTCTGTCAGCAGGACTTTTTGCTAATGGTACTAACTTGATCACTTGGCTGGGGTAGCGTTTGTCAGGTTTCTTCACTCTGAAGTTACTCTTAATTTTTTAAAAGAGATTTGTTACTGATTTTTCTATCTCTATAATTCTGGAGAGGAATATGGTTTGTTTCATTTATTCATTCAGTAGATGTTACTTTGAGTTAAAGAAAACATGATTTTAGTTAAATTTTCAGGTTCTCCCCTCAAGGCCCTCTGTTATGGATTGGAGAAATAAACCATATTTAAAGGATAGCCAATATTTTGTAGGTAACAAAAGTTGGTCAAGGTCAAGTTGTTGGTGTACAGTGTGTATTTGTTTAGCTTTTCTAAATATACGGAGTTTTTCAACAAAATTCTGTCTGACCACTGATGAATATTGTTAAATAATGCAGATCACATTCTTCAAATATTGTGACGTATCAATTATATATGATTTATCAGTTATTAGACTTTCTTACCTTCTATTTTCTCTCATTTTATATTCAGAAGTAGCAGTGGAAACGAGACCCTTTCTATCTTCCCAGCTTTTATGTAAGTACAAAGGATTATATAGATACTAGGAATCAAGCAACCTCTTGCTTATTTACATTCCTCAAATGCTAGTCACACAGTAATGGATACAGATCAGAAAGTGTAGAAGTCACCAGAACATCTTGTGTTGAAGTTTTTTAGGGAGTTTTGATATCAAGGAATGAATGTGTCATGCAGCAAATGAACCTCTAGGATGAATTTGATTAATTCGCCACAGCAGCAAAATATCATCAGCTGGTGTTGCTTGAGGTTTTCTGAAGCTTTGGAGTTGGATAACTAAATTGTATAACCTCTAGTGGATTTCTGTTTTGTCATGTGTCAACGAGTGTCTGTGCAGATGGAAAAAGATTTTCTATTGAGCTGTGTGTGAGCTCAGTGGGAAGGGTTAAAAATTAGGAACGAATGCGTTTAACTTAACTTTGCTTCCTAGTAACAGACATCTCTACCAGATTTGATGATACTGCAGACATGAAAGGAACAGGCATATCTGGGTGTTATTGCTGGCTCTGACACTACTTGTGTTGTTATGGGGGTAATTTTTTTCCATGTCTCCCTTGGTGGTCCTTAGATTTTCATCCACATACTGAGAGTGGGTGGGCCAGAGCATTGCTTATACCCCCATACAAGTTTGTGGTTCAGAATGGGACAGACTGTGGCTCGTGTTTTTATTTTTATATCTTTTTCTTACTTCTTATTTAAAGATCAAAAGTTTTAAGTTTGATGAGATTTAGTTGATCAACTTTTTGTTTTATGGTTCATGCTTCTTCTTTCCTATATAAGAAATAATGGCCAGACCTAGGATCATGAAGATTTGCTTCTGTTTTATTCTGGACATTTTGTAGCTTTAGATTTTATGTTTCAGTCTATGATCCATTTCAACTTGAGTGAATAGAGTGGAATTTGGATTGAGGTTTCTTTTTTAAAATCTAAATATGTCCCTTTCTTCCAGCATCATTTGTGAAAAGACAAAAAGACTATCATTTGACTATTGAATTAAGTGGATATCTTCATTAAAAATTAGCTGATCGTATATGAGTATACCTCATTTTTTGTACATTGCTTTATTGCACTTGGCAGATACTGCATTTTTGACAAATTGAAGTTTTGTGGCTACCCTACGTTGGGCAAATCTCTCGGCTCCGTTTTTTCCAACAGCATTTGCTCACGTTGTGTTTCTGTCACGTTTTGGTAATTTTCGTAATATTTCAACCCTCAATCAGCAAAAAGATTACCGCTTGCTCAGATGAAAGCTAGTGTTTTTTGCAATAAAAATAAAGTATCTTTAAAAAAAAAAAAGATTTATTTATTTTATTATTTATTTTTGGGCGGGGGTCGAGTTGGGGAGGGAGGGGAGCGGGTGGGCCACTTCTTTTGGTCTTTTATTCCTCTATTGTCATCCGTCTTTGTTCTTTGGCTCCTGTGGGCCTCCCATCGCGGTGGCCTCTGTTGTTGCAGAGCGCCGGCTCTGGGCACATTTGCTCCAGAGCTCCAGCTCGGTCATTGGACGCATCAATCCAGCCGCTCCGCAGCACATGGGATCTTCCCAGGCCAGGGATTGAACCGGCGCCCCTTGCACTGCAAGGCGGTGTCCTTACCCACTGGACCACCAGGGGAAGCCCAAAAGTATCTTTTTAATTAAGGTATGTACATTGTTTTTTTTAGACATAATACTATTATGCACTTAACAGACTACAGTATAGTATAAATTAACTTTTATATGTGCACTGGGAAACCAAGAAATTTGTATGACTCACTTTATGACAATATTTTCTTTATTGCACTAATCTGAAACCAAACCCACAACATTCCCCAGGGTATGCCTATATATGTATGGATCAGTTTCTGTTCTGCTGATCTATGTGTTGTTTTTTTAAACCAACATCACACTGTCTTGAATAATCTACCTTTATAGTCTCAGATCAGTTGATTCGAATCCTTCAGCTTTTTCTTTTTTTGAAATTGTCTTGGTTATCCTAGATTGTTTTTCCATATGAATTTTAGAATTATCTTGTGAATTTCCCAAGAAGTCACCTTAGGTTTTATTGAGCATTGACTTAAGAATGCTGAATTGGGGATGAATGCAATCTATAAAATTAATTTGGGAGAGAATTGCAGTATTGATGATACTGAGTCCTCTGATCCATGAACATACTATATCTCTCCAGTTACTTATGTCTTTGATTTCTCTCATCACTGTTTTTTGTTTGTTTGTTTTTGGTTATTTTCAACATAAAAATCTTATAATACTTTGTTAGATTGGTTCCTGAGTACTGTGTATTTATTGGTTCTGTTGCAAATGGTGCTTATAAAAATTTCAGCCTCCCATTTGTTCACTGATGTATCTAAAAATACAATTCACATTTGTGTAGTGGGCTTATGTTTTCCATACTTGCTCAAGTCACTTATTAGATCTACTAGGGTTTTTTTTTTTTTTCTAGTAGATTATTTTGGATTTTCTACTTAGATAATTATGTTTTCTATGAGTAAAGACGGTTTTATTTCTCCTTTCCAGTTTTATGTGTCTTTATTTTCTTTACTTCACTGCATTAGCTAGGACTTCCATCTAGTATAATGTTGAATGGAAATGGTAAGAGTGGGTTCTTTGCCTTGTTGCTGATCTTGGAAATCATTGTCTTTCACCATAAAGTATGAGCTGTAGGTTTTTTCATAGATGCTGTTTTTTAGGCTGAGGAAGTTTCCTTCTATTTCTAGTTAACTCTGTGTGTGTGTGTGTGTTTCAGTTGTGAATGGCTGTTGGATGAACATCACAGTTTTTCTGCATCCATATAAATAAACATATGGATTTTCTTCCTTAGACTGTTGATATTGTAAATGACATTGTTTGAGCTTAGAGTTATGAACCAACCTTGCATTTATAGGCCAATCCCAAGTGACTATTGTATATTAATCTCTTATATTTTATGGATTAAAAATCCTGGCTAGATGCTGCATAGTTGTTGGCAATTGCTGAACTGACGAGTGTTTTATAGGTCTCTAGGACCACTTCCATCCGTGCCCAGCCTTATCTATGAAGCAATGCATCTAGAGTGCTACTCTTCATCTTTATTTGGTCTTTAGGCTATCAAAAGGGAGTGAAGGGAAAGGCAGCCACTGTAGTGTCTGTGTACTAATACTAGGCAATGTGTATGTTACTTTAACTTAATCTTAACTGGAAATTGAGGTCCAAAAAGCAATTCATACCACTGAAATCTAGGAGCTGGTAAATGACACAGTCAGAACTTAAGTGCAGGTTTGTTTGGTAAAAACCCATGGTAAGCCCATTACAGTTTAATGGATCTCGCTGGAAATGGGTGTCTGCATGGGGCAGGGGAGGACAAGGAGCCAGCTCCGGGGGGAAAGACTGCAGGGATGGTGGAGGAGATGCTAAGATTAGCAAAGGGAGAAATGGTCCACCTCCTTTCATTGCCATCTAAACACCTGGACTTTTTAGATATCTTGGTTTGCATCACATCTCTGCCATTTATTTGATTTGGGGCACATTTGAATCTCTGACAGTTTTTTTTTTTATTTGAGTTATAGACTGTTAACCTGGGTGGTTATTGAATACACACAAAGTTCCGTGGACATAGAGTGTGCTCAATATAGTGCTACCCATTGCTATCCTCATTATTGATTTCCTGCCATTAAACATACCTTATAACTGGAAAGAATTAATTTGGCTTTGGAAAATTATTGATGTAGTTTCATTCATTTGCCAAAACAGCCTAGAGCAAGTTCTTTTTTTTTTTTAAAGAATGGACTTACTTTCTTCTACCTTATACCCATATCCCCAAGTCAAAACAATACCCAGTTTACTAAGTGAGTTTGCAAATTTGATTTAAAACCTCCTGCTGAATGCTTTGGGCTCTGGAAATGATTGCGTGGGTGTGATCTGGAAGTGGTTGGCTCAGCCCAGAGGACTGGAGAGACCACTTTCTTTTTATGGGAGCGACCAGCCATTGATAGCCAGCTTGAGTCCCTGAGCTTTGAGTCCCTGCACTCATGCCCATCTGACAGTTTCTGAGTCATCGAAACACTCTGACACAAACCACTTCAGGCTGTTTGGAGGTAATGATTCCTTTTTTTGGTAAGATTATTTTAGTTATCACAAGTAGGGCCCAACAGCTTCTTCTGTGTTTCATCAGTCAAGTCAGATGGTAACAATGAGAAAAAAGGCTGACTCTTGAGAAAGGACATCAGGCTGTCACGCAGTGAGCTTTCTGCTGCCCAGGACCAGTGGAGGTCTGTGGTTCCAGCATCACCAACCCAGTGCCTTTTGGGAGTTGATTCTCATTATTCTTTGGTTTCCTAGCAGTACACTTCCAACTGAAAATGCTGTTGGACAGATGAAAGGATAATCAATTTGTACTTTGAAAATCTGGAGGATAATATTATACTATCCCTCAGTGAAATCAGGATTGGTAGTCACTAGCCCTCTTTTTTAAAAAAGCAACTTTATTGAGGTGTGATTGTTATACAGAATACTGCCCATATTTAATGTATACAGTTTGATGGATTTAAACATACCCATACACCCTTGAAAGTCTCCTCCTTCCTTACGTTTATTTACGTGTGTTATCCTCTTAAACAAATTTTTAAGTGAAAATACAGTATTTTACATATTACTGTTGTCAAAGCACCTGCACCTTGACCAGAACTTCTCATTTAATTTACACCTTAAGTAAGGTCTTCTTTCTACTTCATGATGAAAAAAATCGACCTAAGGGATATGTTTTCCCAACGACCACCTTTGAGTATTGTACCAGCATCCATAACCCAATTTTGACTTTTGTCCCATGTTCTTTGCATCAAACCTCTGGGCTTTAAGCTTGATCTGGCTCTCTAAACTTAATTGACCTGGTAGACCTTTGAAAACTAAATGTTTAGTGGCCACCTTGATCCTTACAATTAGGATCGACAAATATGACTGAGGTCAGCATCAGAGAGAGTTCATGAAACAAGTAGTTGGTGGAGGATAGTTTGGAAACGTATGTCTGCCCTTCATATGTGTAACTTTCCCTTTCTAGATCGGTTAGACAGACACTGTCAGTGTCCAAGGAGGGATGTTTAAAGGCTGGTCATTAAACTTTTGGGACAGTTTTCATTCAAATGTTGGGCAATGAGGTGAGGCCCAGACTGGTAGATTTGGTGCAACTTGAGTTTGACTTTGTGTTAAACACTTCTCTAATTATTATAGGGATGTAGAGATTAAGGTGAAATAAACATATGATTCTACTCTTTAGAACCTCACAGGCCAGCAGACCGGAGGAGAACCTAGAGGTGCTTCCATTTTGCTTCCTCTAGTCCATCCTTCATTCTGCCAGCTGGAGTCTTTTGAAAACATGTGTCCTCTCCCTGTTCAAAATTTTCTGGTGGTTTCCACTTTCTCAGAGGCCCAAGTCCAAGCTTCTTAGCAGGACAGACAAGGCCTCCTCCCTGTGTACCCGCTCCTCTGGCCAGGATCCCAGATGTCAATGACCCTGTGAACTGGGTTGAACTGTGCAGGAAGCAGGCCTGCTCCTTTGTGCCCAGGCGCAGTTCTGTCCTCTGCCCTCTCACTCATGCCTTATTTCTCCACAGGTGCCACATGAAGGGATGAGGGTTTCTTCATTTGTAATAGGGGGGTGAATATCAGCACCTATATCCTAGGCTCGCTGTGAGGATTCAGCCTGAATGCATGCTGAGGGCTTAGACTGTGCCTAGCATAGAGTATTTTATTCTTAATCATGAAGTAGAAAAAGCAAGGGTGTGAAGGTAAAATCTGAATATTTTGAGGTGCTCAGAGTACATCTTGATTTTTCATTCCTCTGGGTGTTTATTCATGCTGGGCCTTCTGTATAGAATGCTGTGTTAGTCTGGGTCCTCTGAGAAAGAGAAATTTAGGGTGAAATAGGCAAGGATTTTATAACCAACCTCCTGTGTGAAAGATGTGGGAGGGTGGGGAGATGGGGTGGATGGGAGTGCCCATGGTGCCAGTCCATGATGCAAGTCTGACCCCTAGTGAAGAGGAGACAGCGTAGTTTGGGTGGAAGCTCTGTAGACTGCTGTACAGTTGAAGGGAGGTTCAGAAAAGTCTTTGGGGAGTCTCGAAGTCCAAAGGCCCATACAGTCCTGTCCTTGCTGTGCTCAGTCATTGGTCAGGTGCAATCCACTGGAAGCACGTCTTTGGCACAAACATTAGAATGAATTTCTAAGGTAGCAGCTCAGTTGTGCCCCCTGTCATTGAAAGTCTCCCTCTTAGCCTCCATAAATGCCTTTCTCTTCCATTGAATTTCTCCTAGATGTACTTAAAGGACCAGCTTTAGATGTTTTCTCTTCTGCGACTTTACCTTGGAGGAAATTCTCAGCATGTCAAATGGTGGTCCCACTGCCTACAATGATTACTCCCAAATCTCTGCCTCGTTAATTTCTGATACACTTCCTTGGATGCCTGCCATCTGAAAAACTAGTAGGTTTTTCAGGAAAACCTTTTGAAATAATCTTTTGAAGGAATGAATGAGTTGGTAGGACTTGGACAAGCAGATTTAAGAGAGAAGATAGGTGAGGCTGAGTAAATGGCTTGAGCAAAGCCTAATAAGTGTGTCTTGCCCCCAAACTGTCATTTTAGGAAAAGTATATTATGATGCAAAACAGTGAGGGCTGGAGGGTTTTTTTCCTGGCAGTTGAAAATGATTCATAATTGAGAACTTTGTAAAAAACAATGTTTTGAGTATTTCCTGAGAGACTTCTTTCCTGAGAGGAAACAGTTGATGGAAATGGAATTTTACTGCTGCCAGGAAAAGTACGATAAAGATCAAATCGCTTACAACTACTACCAGAATAAAAATTTCCATAGAACAAAGAACTTTAAAAGGCCCAGCTAATGGCTCATAGGTATTTAATGTTCAGTGCAGCTGAACTATAATTCCGTAATGGAATTGGACCAATTTTGACAATCCAGTTCGTAACATGTGAATTAGTGGAGACATTCATCTTGACATTTGCTGAAGCTGCCAGATTTTGGTCATGTTTTTGATGGAAGGAAACAGGGAGCTGGTCAGGATCCCAGATCTCTGTGTCACTATCAACCGCCTATCTCTGCCACATGTTGCCAGAGGAGGTAGACGAGGTGACCTGGGTTGGACTATGTATGAGGCAGGCACTCCTTTGTGCCCAGGCCCAGTTCTGTCCTCTGCATTCTGCCTCATGTCTAATTTCTCCACAGGTGCCACTTGAAAGAACATGTATTTCCTTATTTGTAATAAATGAATATTGGCACCTATGTCCTAGGTGCTCTGTGAGGAGTCAACAAAGTACTATATGCTGAAGGCTTAGACTGTGCCTGGCATAGAATATTTGTTCAATAAATAGTAGCTAGGTTTTATTATGATGATGCTATAGTAAAAGAAGCTAGAGTGTGAGGGTAAAAATCTTAATATTTCTACATGCATGTTATGAAAGTTGGTGAGTGCCTGTTCTCTAGGTGCATGAACTTCTCTGGCCATTCTGTAATTAATCTCTCTCACACAACTGCTGATAGTTCTCTGTTCAAATGGGGACAGTTCATTTTGGCTTGCACCTAAATAAAATCGCTTACTGCTCCACTCTGCTCTGACCTGGTTTGAAATAATCTTTTGAAGGAATAAGGTTTATAAATTAAAAGGTGGAGGCTGAGTAAATGGCTTGAGCAAAGCCTAATAAGTGTGTCTTGCCCAAACTGTCATTTTAGGAAAAGTATATTATGATGCAAAACAGTGAGGGCTGGAGGGTTTTTTTCCTGGCAGTTGAAAATGATTCATAATTGAGAACTTTGTAAAAAACAATGTTTTGAGTATTTCCTGAGAGACTTCTTTCCTGAGAGGAAACAGTTGATGGAAATGGAATTTTACTGCTGCCAGGAAAAGTACGATAAAGATCAAATCGCTTACAACTACTACCAGAATAAAAATTTCCATAGAACAAAGAACTTTAAAAGGCCCAGCTAATGGCTCATAGGTATTTAATGTTCAGTGCAGCTGAACTATAATTCCGTAATGGAATTGGACCAATTTTGACAATCCAGTTCGTAACATGTGAATTAGTGGAGACATTCATCTTGACATTTGCTGAAGCTGCCAGATTTTGGTCATGTTTTTGATGGAAGGAAACAGGGAGCTGGTCAGGATCCCAGATCTCTGTGTCACTATCAACCGCCTATCTCTGCCACATGTTGCCAGAGGAGGTAGACGAGGTGACCTGGGTTGGACTATGTATGAGGCAGGCACTCCTTTGTGCCCAGGCCCAGTTCTGTCCTCTGCATTCTGCCTCATGTCTAATTTCTCCACAGGTGCCACTTGAAAGAACATGTATTTCCTTATTTGTAATAAATGAATATTGGCACCTATGTCCTAGGTGCTCTGTGAGGAGTCAACAAAGTACTATATGCTGAAGGCTTAGACTGTGCCTGGCATAGAATATTTGTTCAATAAATAGTAGCTAGGTTTTATTATGATGATGCTATAGTAAAAGAAGCTAGAGTGTGAGGGTAAAAATCTTAATATTTCTACATGCATGTTATGAAAGTTGGTGAGTGCCTGTTCTCTAGGTGCATGAACTTCTCTGGCCATTCTGTAATTAATCTCTCTCACACAACTGCTGATAGTTCTCTGTTCAAATGGGGACAGTTCATTTTGGCTTGCACCTAAATAAAATCGCTTACTGCTCCACTCTGCTCTGACCTGGTAGGATTCTTCTCTTTCTCATTGGCCCCTCTCTCTCACCTTCAAATTTCTATTATAATTCTTCTGTAGGTGACATATACCTAACACTCCCCAGACATGTGAATGTAACATGGCAGTGTGGTACAGTCCCCTCCTTTGAGTTTTGTTGATCAGGTTGGGTAACTCTGACCTAATAGCCATTGCCTTACAGATCCTTTCTTCCCATTTAGTGGAATAGATCACTTGGGACATGATCCATTTACTTCTCTCTTTCACTATTGAGTCACTGATTTTTTGTTTGTTTGTTTTTAAGTCATTGATTTTACTAAAGAGCTTCTCCTTTAGGTATGTTTATATACATCTCTTTTCTTTTTTTAAATCATGAAAGCATGATAACACATTTATAGGAAACTTGTAAAATCCAGAGCAAAGTTACATATAGTTCCACTATATATTACAACTATTTTTTTGAGTGGATACATTAAGATTTTTAGTTGGAGTTTCAGTATCACTCTCAAAAAATTAATAGAAAAAATAGAGAGAAAGCTGGGCTTCCTAGGTGGCACTAGTGGTAAGGAACCTGCTTGCCCAGGCGAAGAGATGTGGGTTAGGAAGATCCCCTTGGAGAAGGAAATGGCAACCCACTCCAGTGTTGTTGCCTGGAAAATCTTATGAACAGAGGGGCCTGGCGGGCTATGGTCCATGGGGTCGCAAAGAGTCGGACACAACTGAGCACATACACAACACAATACTACAGGGCAAACATCCTTAAAATCTCCATCCAGATCATAAGCCTTCTCTCCTTCCAAAATAGCTATTATCCTGAATTTTCAAGTAATTTTTATTGCATTTCTTAATCAAGAGGGTGCCTTTTTTCTTTTTTTTTTTTGGCTGCACTGGGCTTTAGTTGCAGCATGTGGGATCTAGTTCCCTGACCAGGGATCGAACCCAGGCCCTCTGCATTGGGAGCTCAGTGTCTTAGCCACTAGACCACCAGGGAATCCTGAAGGTGCTTTTTTCTTTTTTTTAAACCATCACTCTTGCCCTATCCAGTTACCTCTGTATTGCAGCCTGGGTAGGGGTGCTGAGATTCCTTCATAGGTGTTCACAGGCTTACCTTTCTAGTCTCCCTTCTCTGACAGTTCCTCTTCGCCCCACCCAGTACCTGGTTTTTGGCCATAGGCTCAGATGCCTCTAGGCATTTGCTCCTGCTTTTGCCTCTTTCTGGAGTTGCCTCTTATCCCGTTCTTTGGTAAGCCCTAGGCCTGCTCAGGCCTGGCTGCTTCAGTGATGCTGTCCTAGAGCTCTTCTCCCTAACAGCCTTGTGCAGAGCAAATCTCTCCCAGACCTGCAATTAGCAATATTGAACATCTTTTCAGCATTTGGGGCAAAAGGATACTAATAGGCATTCCTCCAAAGAATATATACATCTGGCCAGTAAACACATGAAAAGATGCTCAGTGCCTGCATTTCCAAACCTGTGCTCTTTGCCCACTAGAGATTTTTTTACGAGGGTGCTGAGGGGGCTTTTGAGATCTTAGTCCCCCGACCATGGATCCAGTCCATGCCCTGGACAGTGAAACTGGAGTCCTACCCACTGGACTGTCACGGAATTCCCTAGAGTATTTTTTTTTTAATTTTTAAAATGTATTTATTTGGTTGCACTGGGTCTTAGTTATGGTATGTGGGATCAAGTTCCCTGACCAGGGATTGAACCCAGGTCCCCAGCATTGGGAGCACAGAGTCTTAGCCACTGGACCACCAGGGAAATCCCCCTAGAGTATTTTATGTATGCTTCCATTACTAGTATTTATTTAGGTATCTCTGATACCTAACCGATTGCCTGCTGTGTCATCAGTGCTCAGTAAATGTTTGAAAGTGTGAATCTATGGAGTCAGTCTTTAAAGTTTTTTCAGGGTGTCACATTTTCTTCAGAATTGACACACATCATATATTTGATCATATGATCAAGCCCTTACCGAGGAATCTTTTAGATGCTGCTGTTATGAACATGAACTATGGGTGAAGTGAAGTATTTTTTGCTGTGTTAAGATAGCACTCCTGTATTTTAATTCTTTGAGTTGTCTTAAAATACTCCAGTTGTGTCAAGCCAAACAGGGACTGAAGTGAGCTTTATAGAAGTTACCTCTGTATTGCAGCCTGGGTAGGGGTGCTGAGATTCCTTCATAGGTGTTCACAGGCTTACCTTTCTAGTCTCCCTTCTCTGACAGTTCCTCTTCGCCCCACCCAGTACCTGGTTTTTGGCCATAGGCTCAGATGCCTCTAGGCATTTGCTCCTGCTTTTGCCTCTTTCTGGAGTTGCCTCTTATCCCGTTCTTTGGTAAGCCCTAGGCCTGCTCAGGCCTGGCTGCTTCAGTGATGCTGTCCTAGAGCTCTTCTCCCTAACAGCCTTGTGCAGAGCAAATCTCTCCCAGACCTGCAATTAGCAATATTGAACATCTTTTCAGCATTTGGGGCAAAAGGATACTAATAGGCATTCCTCCAAAGAATATATACATCTGGCCAGTAAACACATGAAAAGATGCTCAGTGCCTGCATTTCCAAACCTGTGCTCTTTGCCCACTAGAGATTTTTTTACGAGGGTGCTGAGGGGGCTTTTGAGATCTTAGTCCCCCGACCATGGATCCAGTCCATGCCCTGGACAGTGAAACTGGAGTCCTACCCACTGGACTGTCACGGAATTCCCTAGAGTATTTTTTTTTTTAATTTTTTAAAAATGTATTTATTTGGTTGCACTGGGTCTTAGTTATGGTATGTGGGATCAAGTTCCCTGACCAGGGATTGAACCCAGGTCCCCAGCATTGGGAGCACAGAGTCTTAGCCACTGGACCACCAGGGAAATCCCCCTAGAGTATTTTATGTATGCTTCCATTACTAGTATTTATTTAGGTATCTCTGATACCTAACCGATTGCCTGCTGTGTCATCAGTGCTCAGTAAATGTTTGAAAGTGTGAATCTATGGAGTCAGTCTTTAAAGTTTTTTCAGGGTGTCACATTTTCTTCAGAATTGACACACATCATATATTTGATCATATGATCAAGCCCTTACCGAGGAATCTTTTAGATGCTGCTGTTATGAACATGAACTATGGGTGAAGTGAAGTATTTTTTGCTGTGTTAAGATAGCACTCCTGTATTTTAATTCTTTGAGTTGTCTTAAAATACTCCAGTTGTGTCAAGCCAAACAGGGACTGAAGTGAGCTTTATAGAAACTTAAAATTCAAATCCATGTCTATCTAGTCTTAAGATCAATAGGAGTGATTTATTTTATTTCAGGTTCTCTCATTTACATTTTATATAACTAGGATAGATATGACTGAGAAAAATTTGACAGTTATCAAGATTTTTTTAATTGAGAAGTATTAGATTTGGTTAAAACTTTTTTAAGCTACCGAAGGTACAAAAGTTAATTTCCGTGCTTCACTTGTAGCCGTAGTCCCCAGAGGTAAGCACCGTTAAGTTTCTTCTCTGGGTATTCAAATTGGTTCTACATCTTCTGAAGCACATATACACTTATGTACACACATGTGAGCATACATTTATGCTCATGAATTTACCTCTCTTTTATATATACAATTGGAATTATACCATCTATAATATGCTTTAATTTCTTTTTCATTTTTTATAATTATTTGTTTATTTTTAGCTTTTCTGAGTTTTCACTGCAGCTGCAGGCTCTTCTCTAGTTGCAGGGAGTGGGGGCTACTCTCTAGTTGAGGTGAGCAGACTTCTTGTTGTGATGACTTCTCTTGTTGGGGAACTCGGGCTCTAGGGCACACGGGCTTCAGTAGTTGCGGTACATGGGCTCCATAGTTGTGGCTCCGAGGCTCTAGAGCACAGGCTCCATAGTTGTGGCTCACGGGCTTAGTTGCTCCGCAGCATGTGGGATCTTCCTGGATCAGGGATTAAACCCATGTCTCCTGCATTGGCAGGCAAACTCTTTACCACTGAGCTACCAGGGAAGCCCTCTTTAATTTCTTTTTTCACTTGATGTGTGTTAGAATTTTGTATTGGTGCATATTGAGCTACTCATATATTTTAACAGTTACACAGTAGTCTATTGTTTGAATATTTCACAGTTAATTTAAATAGTCCCTTCCTGGTAGATATTTGGATTATTTATTAAATTTTTTAATTTTTTTTACTCTTTTAAACAGTGCTGTTAATAAGCCTTCTTTTTTTACTCTTGTTTGTAGAATTGTTTGAGTTGTCTTAAAATACTCCAGTTGTGTCAAGCCAAACAGGGACTGAAGTGAGCTTTATAGAAACTTAAAATTCAAATCCATGTCTATCTAGTCTTAAGATCAATAGGAGTGATTTATTTTATTTCAGGTTCTCTCATTTACATTTTATATAACTAGGATAGATATGACTGAGAAAAATTTGACAGTTATCAAGATTTTTTTAATTGAGAAGTATTAGATTTGGTTAAAACTTTTTTAAGCTACCGAAGGTACAAAAGTTAATTTCCGTGCTTCACTTGTAGCCGTAGTCCCCAGAGGTAAGCACCGTTAAGTTTCTTCTCTGGGTATTCAAATTGGTTCTACATCTTCTGAAGCACATATACACTTATGTACACACATGTGAGCATACATTTATGCTCATGAATTTACCTCTCTTTTATATATACAATTGGAATTATACCATCTATAATATGCTTTAATTTCTTTTTCATTTTTTATAATTATTTGTTTATTTTTAGCTTTTCTGAGTTTTCACTGCAGCTGCAGGCTCTTCTCTAGTTGCAGGGAGTGGGGGCTACTCTCTAGTTGAGGTGAGCAGACTTCTTGTTGTGATGACTTCTCTTGTTGGGGAACTCGGGCTCTAGGGCACACGGGCTTCAGTAGTTGCGGTACATGGGCTCCATAGTTGTGGCTCCGAGGCTCTAGAGCACAGGCTCCATAGTTGTGGCTCACGGGCTTAGTTGCTCCGCAGCATGTGGGATCTTCCTGGATCAGGGATTAAACCCATGTCTCCTGCATTGGCAGGCAAACTCTTTACCACTGAGCTACCAGGGAAGCCCTCTTTAATTTCTTTTTTCACTTGATGTGTGTTAGAATTTTGTATTGGTGCATATTGAGCTACTCATATATTTTAACAGTTACACAGTAGTCTATTGTTTGAATATTTCACAGTTAATTTAAATAGTCCCTTCCTGGTAGATATTTGGATTATTTATTAAATTTTTTAATTTTTTTTACTCTTTTAAACAGTGCTGTTAATAAGCCTTCTATATTTTTATTTACTCTTGTTTGTAGAATTGTTATGGGCCAGAGTTCTTGGTCTTCCCTAATCAATAGAAATTGATCAGAGGCCGACAGGAAATTCAGGCAAAGTTTTATTGGGGCCTGTGCTGCAGCAGTGGGGAGCCAGGAAACAAAACAGGTTCCCTGCTTGCTTGCTTGCTTGCTTGCTTGCTTGCTTGCTTGCTTGCTTGCTTGCTTTCTGAGAGAGGGTGAGCTTGTTTTTACACGGAGTGTGTCCAGCGGTCGGGCCAGAGGGAGGGCTTAAGTGGTGTTATGTGCAGGGGGCACTCTCGCTGCCCTGTTTTCACTCCTGACACCCTGTTTTTGCTCCAGGCTCTTCAGCAGTGTCAGTTAAGGATTTTTTTTTTTCGTCTCTTTGTATTTCTGGGGTCTAGCATTTGCCCTACACGCACATACATGCAGTTATTTTTAGTCCCGTACAGTTTGTGTTTTGTTGCTCAAGGGGAGGTGTGGACAGGTGCAGGCATCGCAGCACTGCTGCAAAGAAAGGATCCCAGGACCCAAGGTGTCTCAGATCACACAAGGTTTTGGGTTTTTTGTTTTGTTTTGTTTTTAGTCATTTTTATTTATTTTGTTTTATTTTGGGCTGTGCTGGGTCTTCGTCACTGCACGGGCTTTTCTCTAGTTGCAGCAAGCTGGGGCTGCTCTCTAGTTGTGGTGTGAGGGCTTCTCGTTGCAGTGGTTTCTCTTTTGGTGAAGCACGAACACTAGGGTGCTCCAGCTTTAGTAGTTGTGGTTCCTGGGCTCTAGAGTCCATGCTTAATAGTTGTGGTACATGGGCTTGGTTTCTCCAAAGCATGTGGAGTCCTCCTGGACCAGGGATTGAAGGCGTGTCTCTTGCAGTGGCAGGCGAGGTCTTCCCCACAGCGTCGCCAGTGAGCCTGGGTTAGTGTGGAGGTGGTACCCCATTGGAGTGAGATTTGCATTTTTCCAATAATTAGCAATATCTATCGGACATCTTTTCAGCATTTGGGGCAAAAGGATACGAATAGGCGTTCCTCCAAAGAATATATACATCTAGCCAGCAGGCACATGAAAAGGTGCTCAGCGTCTGTATTTCCAGAACATAGTGTGCTTTTGCTTTGAATGTATCAATTCTTCGTGAAATAAATGTGTGAATGGAATTAAGAGATTTTTCAACAGTATTATTTGATCTTTATATTAGTGTTTTGGATTTTTGATAATTTTTATAGCAGCTCGTTTAAATTAGAGATGTGCATATCTAAAGGAAAACCATAAACATTTTAGACAAAAATGGGAACTTTGGAACTTTAGCCTTTATTAGAGCAGTAGGCTGTGCAGATTTCAGTTTTCAAGGAACATTGTTACTATCATGGAATTTCAGGCTGGGCTTGCGCTGGTAGATCTGTCTCTGGTGAGACCCTTTTTACCACCTTGCTTCATTTTCATCCATTTCAGAGCCCTCTCTTTTTTTGCAGCCAGGAAGGAAACTGGCCCAGGCTTACAAAGACTGACATCTCCATAGGGTTGGCGTCTTAGTCACTTTCCCGAAATCTGATGCAGAAAGGCAGAAAACTACTCATTTTTGTATTTTGGAAAGTGAAACTGTATGTGTACAAAGCTCCATCTGGCAAAAATAGTATTTAATATTTGTTCCTTACTCTTTTCAGAAAATGGAGGCGTGGGTGGTGGTGATGGAAATTAACACTTAACTGAGTTCCAAGTATGTTAGGCACTATACGTTTATTTTGTTTAATCCTTCCAGGAATATAGTATGACTCTACTGAGGCATGTAGTAGTGAAATAATTTGACAAATACGACATGCCTTGCTAAGTAAATGGCAGGGCCAGGGTTTTGATCCAGGGTCTTGACCTTCACTGTCTGTCACAAACAGATACAAACTTGGATAAGAAATCATACTGTTACTGTTCATCGCAATTGTTGGTAATTTGTTCTTCCGGGAAGTTTTTGCCACTTTTCAAAAAATTGGCATAGGGCTTCCCTGGTGGTCCAGTGGGTAGAGAGTCCACCTTGCAGTGCAAGAGGCGCTGGTTCAGTCCCTGACCCGGGAAGATCCTGCGTGCCATGGAGCGACTGGACCAGTGTGTCCATTTGTGAGCCAGCGCTCTGCGGTGCATGCATCCAGAGCCGGTGCTCTGCAGTGAAAGGGGCCACTGCTGTGGGAAGTCCACACAGGCCAAGGAGTGGGGATGGTAAAAAATAAATACAAGATCAATAAAAAGAGGCCAAAATTCATTGGCATAGATTTAAAACAACCTTGAATTTCTTAAAGAAACGTGTAGCATCATTGGTAGGTAAGAAGTCCTATTTTCAAAGAGCAAATTAAAATGAATAGTTGTAAAACTTTAGTTTAATATTTATACTACACATACACTGATTCATTTTTCTGTCTCATAAATTGTTATTGGAACTTTAGCCTTTATTAGAGCAGTAGGCTGTGCAGATTTCAGTTTTCAAGGAACATTGTTACTATCATGGAATTTCAGGCTGGGCTTGCGCTGGTAGATCTGTCTCTGGTGAGACCCTTTTTACCACCTTGCTTCATTTTCATCCATTTCAGAGCCCTCTCTTTTTGCAGCCAGGAAGGAAACTGGCCCAGGCTTACAAAGACTGACATCTCCATAGGGTTGGCGTCTTAGTCACTTTCCCGAAATCTGATGCAGAAAGGCAGAAAACTACTCATTTTTGTATTTTGGAAAGTGAAACTGTATGTGTACAAAGCTCCATCTGGCAAAAATAGTATTTAATATTTGTTCCTTACTCTTTTCAGAAAATGGAGGCGTGGGTGGTGGTGATGGAAATTAACACTTAACTGAGTTCCAAGTATGTTAGGCACTATACGTTTATTTTGTTTAATCCTTCCAGGAATATAGTATGACTCTACTGAGGCATGTAGTAGTGAAATAATTTGACAAATACGACATGCCTTGCTAAGTAAATGGCAGGGCCAGGGTTTTGATCCAGGGTCTTGACCTTCACTGTCTGTCACAAACAGATACAAACTTGGATAAGAAATCATACTGTTACTGTTCATCGCAATTGTTGGTAATTTGTTCTTCCGGGAAGTTTTTGCCACTTTTCAAAAAATTGGCATAGGGCTTCCCTGGTGGTCCAGTGGGTAGAGAGTCCACCTTGCAGTGCAAGAGGCGCTGGTTCAGTCCCTGACCCGGGAAGATCCTGCGTGCCATGGAGCGACTGGACCAGTGTGTCCATTTGTGAGCCAGCGCTCTGCGGTGCATGCATCCAGAGCCGGTGCTCTGCAGTGAAAGGGGCCACTGCTGTGGGAAGTCCACACAGGCCAAGGAGTGGGGATGGTAAAAAATAAATACAAGATCAATAAAAAGAGGCCAAAATTCATTGGCATAGATTTAAAACAACCTTGAATTTCTTAAAGAAACGTGTAGCATCATTGGTAGGTAAGAAGTCCTATTTTCAAAGAGCAAATTAAAATGAATAGTTGTAAAACTTTAGTTTAATATTTATACTACACATACACTGATTCATTTTTCTGTCTCATAAATTGTTAAATTATTATAGGTATGTAAAAAATCTTTAACACAATTACATATGCTTCAGTTATTCCAAAATACTTTTTTGGCTAATATTTTATCTTAAAAAATACTTTGAAGATTTTTTTTTTCTTAAGGCTTCAGACTTTTCAGAAATGTTACATTTTCCATTAATAAGATTTTCCTAGTTTCTCTTCTAAGCAGTATGTGGCATCAGTTGTTTACATTTGAGTAAAGCATCTTAGGAATTGCATATGACTCAGGCTGCTATGTGATCCCAATGAGGACTATTTTATATGCTTCTCAGGAATGATAAGAACAAATGCATTTTCCTACATGGTAGTCTTAATAGATAAAATCATTCTGGAATTAAAGTCCATAGGTAACATAGAATTTTTCTCCCTGAACGATTCTCTGTGCAGCACACAGAGTGTGTAATTATATCAGACCCAACTCTGCTACCAACAAAACTGTAATGTCAGTCCTGTGTCCTATTTGTCTTCTCCTCCAGGGGGTTTCTGCTGTTATCGAAACAAAGTGCAGTGCATATTGCTAGTCCTCAAAAATTATTATTTTCTACGGTAACTGTTTAATTCAGGCACATATGATGCCGAAGTTACTCCCCAAGGTACCTGTGCCTAAGGCACTTTAAGAACTGGAGTGTATTTCAGTGTGATACTGCTACTCAGGAAGAATTGTATACATAGTGGTTTACTTCCTAATGTAAAGTTAGAGTTCACATTTCTGATCTATAAAAAGATGTATGGCTGATGTGCATACTGGCTCTGCTACTTAGCTGGAAGACTTCAAGTGATTTAGTTCTCCTCTCTGTCCTTCAATTTCCTCCTCTCTGGGATGATAAAACCTACCTCATAGCTCTGCTGTGAGGATTATTGTCCAGGATTACATAATCTTGATTTTTACATTTATTTAAGATAGTACAGTGTTGGGATTAAGGACTCAAGCTTGAAGGTCAGTCTGCAAATCTTGGCTCTGTTCCTTTTTAGCCGCCTCACCTAGGCTAAGTCACACAGTCTCCTTGTCTTTGAATTTCATCGTCTATAAAATGGGAGAATAGCTGCTTACTTTATCAGGTTGTTTTCGGGAGTAAATGAGTTAATACCTATGAGAGGCTTTGAAAGATACCTGGCATGTGGTAAATCCTGATAATGGCAACAACAATCATTCTCATCTCCACTTGTCAGTGTGCAATATCAGTGTTCGTTCACTGTGCTCACTAAACTGAGAGCTCTTTGGAAGACTGGGTGGACTCCTATTCTTTTTAGCTTCTGAGCTCGACACAATAGGTGGTGGTGGCTCAGTCGCTCAGTCCGCTGTACGCCAGGCTTCTCTGTCCTTCATTATCTCCCGGGGTTTGTTCAAACTTGTGTCCGCTGCGTCGATGATGCTGTCCTACCATCTCATCCTCTCTGGTCCCCTTCTCTTCCTGCCCTCAATCTTTCCCAGAATCAAGGCCGTCTCCAGTGAGTTGGCTCTTCACGTCATGTGGCCAAAGTACTGGAGCTTCAGCATCAGTCCTTCCAAAATTGTGGAATGAATGTTAGTGAGTGAAAGAATACGTTTATGCTTCTCAGACCTATCCTACCCCCTCTTGGTACTTCCTTTGAAACTGTTCTCTTCCTCTCTCCCATAACCCACATGATTTTTGCAGCTGAGCTCACCATGTTTTCTACAGAAAGTCTCATTAAATTCAGGCTGTACTACTCTCATAGTCTCATATTTTTGCCTCCCCCCACCCTGCACCTCCCTGCCACTTAACTTTGAAGCAAAGGATTAGATCTTTTTTCCTCTCTGCTTGCCAGCACACACGATGAGACAGTCCTGCTCGGGCAAAATTGCCAGTGATGCATGCATACTGGCTCTGATCTATAAAAGATGTATGGCTGATGTGCATACTGCTGACTTAGCTGAAGACTTCAAGTGATTTAGTTCTCCTCTCTGTCCTTCAATTTCCTCCTCTCTGGGATGATAAAACCTACCTCATAGCTCTGCTGTGAGGATTATTGTCCAGGATTACATAATCTTGATTTTTACATTTATTTAAGATAGTACAGTGTTGGGATTAAGGACTCAAGCTTGAAGGTCAGTCTGCAAATCTTGGCGATGGTCCTTTGTAGCCGCCTCACCTAGGCTAGGTCACACAGTCTCCTTGTCTTTTAATTTCATCGCCTATAAAATGGGAGAATAGCTGCTTACTTTATCAGGTTGTTTTCGGGAGTAAATGAGTTAATACCTATGAGAGGCTTTGAAAGATACCTGGCATGTGGTAAATCCTGATAATGGCAACAACAATCATTCTCATCTCCACTTGTCAGTGTGCAATATCAGTGTTCGTTCACTGTGCTCACTAAACTGAGAGCTCTTTGGAAGACTGGGTGGACTCCTATTCTTTTTAGCTTCTGAGCTCGACACAATAGGTGGTGGTGGCTCAGTCGCTCAGTCCGCTGTACGCCAGGCTTCTCTGTCCTTCATTATCTCCCGGGGTTTGTTCAAACTTGTGTCCGCTGCGTCGATGATGCTGTCCTACCATCTCATCCTCTCTGGTCCCCTTCTCTTCCTGCCCTCAATCTTTCCCAGAATCAAGGCCGTCTCCAGTGAGTTGGCTCTTCACGTCATGTGGCCAAAGTACTGGAGCTTCAGCATCAGTCCTTCCAAAATTGTGGAATGAATGTTAGTGAGTGAAAGAATACGTTTATGCTTCTCAGACCTATCCTACCCCCTCTTGGTACTTCCTTTGAAACTGTTCTCTTCCTCTCTCCCATAACCCACATGATTTTTGCAGCTGAGCTCACCATGTTTTCTACAGAAAGTCTCATTAAATTCAGGCTGTACTACTCTCATAGTCTCATATTTTTGCCTCCCCCCACCCTGCACCTCCCTGCCACTTAACTTTGAAGCAAAGGATTAGATCTTTTTTCCTCTCTGCTTGCCAGCACACACGATGAGACAGTCTGGGGCATAGGAGGTGCTTCATGGATGATGTATGAATTGAACAAAAAGTCTAAGCAGCTCCAAGAGATGAGTTCACTCTCTTCATACCTTTATCCCAGATAGAAATTAAGAGCTTTTTCACACCAGTGACAGTTTTGAGATTATTAGAAGCTGTGGGATCTGCATCTGATGTATTTTGAAGTAGCACATTTCGAACCTCGATTTAGGTGCAGTGTATGTGGGAGGAAAGAGCTTGGACCTAGACTTTTGTTTCATAAAACTGGCTATGTATGCCTTTCTTCACTGGTTCACTGGTCATTCTTTTCTCCTATCACTTAGAGCCTATGAATCAATTTAATTTGTTTTTTTTTTTTTTTTTTCTTTCCTGGTCTATCCCGGCAAACAGCAAATTAGTTTGGAAATAACTCATTAGTGCTTTGCAGTTACTGGGCAAGGAAAGCTGACTTCATTAGTGCAGTTGACTTTCGCTGTCATTCCACCTGGAAACACCTGGAAATGCCTTTTCTAATTATAGTCATTAAAAGTCTCATGAACTTTTCTGTTTTAAAAAAGCCTTTCAGGGCTTCCGCAGTGGTCCAATGAGTGAAGAGTCTGCCTTGCAGCACAAGGGGCACTGGTTTGATCCCTGGCCCAGGAAGATCCCACATGCTGCGGAGCATCTATACTGTTGTGTCCAATTACGAGCCAGTGCCCTGGAGCACATGCACCCAGAGCCAGTGCTCTGCAGTGAGAGAGGCCACTGCAGTGGGAGGCCCACATAGGCCAAAGAATAAAGATAGATAAAAATGAATAAATAAAAAACCAATAAAAGAGGCCAAAATTAAAAAAAAAAAAAGCCTTTCACACATTCTTCTATTGAGCAGTTTCTTTTCATTTGTGTCATAGATGCTGTTGCTAATTGCCATTTATATATTCTTCTGGCTTTATACAATTGGTTTCATCTTTCATGTGTTTAGACATGTGGGTATTATATGCAAGTTGTGTTGGTAAAAAGAGGTCATTCTTTGCACAGTGTCCTAAAGATGTTCTCTTTTTTACCATCCTTCCTGTGAGGATTTACTGTATCTTCCTTCTGGTAACACAATAAGGCTGCAATATTTGTTTGGTTGTAGGAATATTTAGCTCTTGTTTGAATTTCTTGTGCCATATGGGTAAATCCAGTCCTGTTAGGAAAGCTCCTTTTTTTAAACACACAAAAAAGAATCTTTTGTATTATGTACACCCAAAAGAAGAAACTATTTAGTCTTCACTGGCTTCACATGTTATAATTGCTTCTTTTAAACATGTAATTCTCATTAAGCTTCAGTTCCTAAAATCAAAGTTTAAAACTGATCATGTCAATGACTGCTAGTGGGTACCACAGTTCTTTTCATTGTTCTTTGGAACCTGAGCCTTCAGTGTTATCATGTGTCTGGAGCTCAGAAGAGAAGTCTGGGGCTAGACCTTTTGGGTGTCATCATATGGATGGTCATTAAAGCCGTGGCTATGGATTAGGTTGCCCAGGGAGATGCCATGAGGAGTGGTGAAGAACAGAGAGCTGAGGGCTGAATATAGGGAGACACCGGCGTCTAGGAATGCAGCTTGGGAACAGGATGAGCAGATTTGGCAAAGGAAACTCAAAAAGGAACATCCAGAGATGCCATGATAAGAGGAGGTGTGATGTAATGGAAGCAGAGAAGATGGTAAGAACCACCTAGTGTTAGTACTAGAGAGAGGTTAAGTTAGAAGCCGTCCATTTGATCTGGCAGGTTAGATGGGAGTAGGGGCAGGAACCAGCCTACAGAGAAAGGGCCGGAAGAGTAAAGAGGAGGTGAGGAAGGAGGCATACTGATTGTATTCTTTTGAGAAGGTGACTCGTTTTTCAGGAACTAATTATTGAGCTCCTAGTATGTGTCATTGCCTGCTCTAGGTTAGCGGTATACCAGGGAACAAAACAAAGAATCGCAAATCCTTGCCATAAAAGAGCTTTACTTCATATTGGAAAGGAGAGAGGTAAGGCTGGAAGAGGATACATGGTTAAGAAAAGTGTGTGTTTTAACAAAATGAAAAAATTAAGCTAAGAAACCATGGAGAGATAGAGTGGAGATTTTTTGCAAGAGTCATTCTTTGCACAGTTCCTAAAGATGTTCTCTTTTACCATCCTTCCTGTGAGGATTTACTGTATCTTCCTTCTGGTAACACAATAAGGCTGCAATATTTGTTTGGTTGTAGGAATATTTAGCTCTTGTTTGAATTTCTTGTGCCATATGGGTAAATCCAGTCCTGTTAGGAAAGCTCCTTTTTTTAAACACACAAAAAAGAATCTTTTGTATTATGTACACCCAAAAGAAGAAACTATTTAGTCTTCACTGGCTTCACATGTTATAATTGCTTCTTTTAAACATGTAATTCTCATTAAGCTTCAGTTCCTAAAATCAAAGTTTAAAACTGATCATGTCAATGACTGCTAGTGGGTACCACAGTTCTTTTCATTGTTCTTTGGAACCTGAGCCTTCAGTGTTATCATGTGTCTGGAGCTCAGAAGAGAAGTCTGGGGCTAGACCTTTTGGGTGTCATCATATGGATGGTCATTAAAGCCGTGGCTATGGATTAGGTTGCCCAGGGAGATGCCATGAGGAGTGGTGAAGAACAGAGAGCTGAGGGCTGAATATAGGGAGACACCGGCGTCTAGGAATGCAGCTTGGGAACAGGATGAGCAGATTTGGCAAAGGAAACTCAAAAAGGAACATCCAGAGATGCCATGATAAGAGGAGGTGTGATGTAATGGAAGCAGAGAAGATGGTAAGAACCACCTAGTGTTAGTACTAGAGAGAGGTTAAGTTAGAAGCCGTCCATTTGATCTGGCAGGTTAGATGGGAGTAGGGGCAGGAACCAGCCTACAGAGAAAGGGCCGGAAGAGTAAAGAGGAGGTGAGGAAGGAGGCATACTGATTGTATTCTTTTGAGAAGGTGACTCGTTTTTCAGGAACTAATTATTGAGCTCCTAGTATGTGTCATTGCCTGCTCTAGGTTAGCGGTATACCAGGGAACAAAACAAAGAATCGCAAATCCTTGCCATAAAAGAGCTTTACTTCATATTGGAAAGGAGAGAGGTAAGGCTGGAAGAGGATACATGGTTAAGAAAAGTGTGTGTGTTTAACAAAATGACTTAAACTAAACATTAAAGCTAAGAAACCATGGAGAGATAGAGTGGAGATGAAGTAGTTCATAGTTTAAGGGAGATGGAGTAATTATTAGTGCAAAAAAAAGATGGAAAGATAGAGATCAGGAGCACAGATGGAGGCCCTTTATCATTGGGAACAGGAGAAGAAACCCATTCTTCTGAAACTGCAGGGCTAGACCCGGTGCTCACACACACCAGGGAAGTATGCAGATGTGCCTGGCATATGGAGGAGCGAGGTCACCCACACAGAGAGATGAGGATGGTATAGAGCTTGAGAGTCACGAAGCTTTCAAATAGGCACTTAGGGTAAGTGGAGAATACAATCAGTGAGAACAAGTGGGAGGTTCGTGGAGTGGCACTGAAGAATTTGTAATGGCATGAACCTCGTATTAGTGTGATTCTAGCAAAACCGTTTGTAGCTTTGTTCATGCAGGAATGAAGACAGCGGCCTCTGAGACTGGTCCTGGAATTAGGACTTTGTAGGTCTGTTGGCAGCACTGAAAGCCTAGTTGGGAAGAAATGGAGGGAGCTGGTGAGAAATAGGTGTCATGAGTAAATATCGAAAAAGTGGAGGTAAGGAATTTGAGAAACTGAAGGTGGGATCAAGAGACCAGAGGTTTGAAGGAGCTATTGTAGTGGGAGTGAAAGAGCTGAAAGACTAAGAGAGAGAGTGCTTTTTTCCTCAGAGATGAAGCAGTAGGTGACATTAATATATCCGAGCCTGTCCGCGTAGAGCAGTTGGCTAAAATAGAGCAAAGGGGAACAGGTAAGTTTCTGGATGAGCTGTCTGTGTGGACGATTTCCAAGTGTAGTGGCAAGAGGAGGCATAGGGCCTAGGACTTCAAGGTAAATTTTAGAGTCTTCTGTTGATGTCAGTAAGTAACCAGAGTGCTATTTGGTAGAGATGATGAAGGTTAGTAAAGGTCACTTGATAACGGTGTCCAAAAATTTCAGGAGTGTAGGTTATCCATGTACACTAATGTCAGGAGATGCAGAGAGATGAAAATGTTATAGGAGGGACTGGAAGAGGATACATGGTTAAGAAAAGTGTGTGTGTTTAACAAAATGACTTAAACTAAACATTAAAGCTAAGAAACCATGGAGAGATAGAGTGGAGATGAAGTAGTTCATAGTTTAAGGGAGATGGAGTAATTATTAGTGCAAAAAAAAGATGGAAAGATAGAGATCAGGAGCACAGATGGAGGCCCTTTATCATTGGGAACAGGAGAAGAAACCCATTCTTCTGAAACTGCAGGGCTAGACCCGGTGCTCACACACACCAGGGAAGTATGCAGATGTGCCTGGCATATGGAGGAGCGAGGTCACCCACACAGAGAGATGAGGATGGTATAGAGCTTGAGAGTCACGAAGCTTTCAAATAGGCACTTAGGGTAAGTGGAGAATACAATCAGTGAGAACAAGTGGGAGGTTCGTGGAGTGGCACTGAAGAATTTGTAATGGCATGAACCTCGTATTAGTGTGATTCTAGCAAAACCGTTTGTAGCTTTGTTCATGCAGGAATGAAGACAGCGGCCTCTGAGACTGGTCCTGGAATTAGGACTTTGTAGGTCTGTTGGCAGCACTGAAAGCCTAGTTGGGAAGAAATGGAGGGAGCTGGTGAGAAATAGGTGTCATGAGTAAATATCGAAAAAGTGGAGGTAAGGAATTTGAGAAACTGAAGGTGGGATCAAGAGACCAGAGGTTTGAAGGAGCTATTGTAGTGGGAGTGAAAGAGCTGAAAGACTAAGAGAGAGAGTGCTTTTTTCCTCAGAGATGAAGCAGTAGGTGACATTAATATATCCGAGCCTGTCCGCGTAGAGCAGTTGGCTAAAATAGAGCAAAGGGGAACAGGTAAGTTTCTGGATGAGCTGTCTGTGTGGACGATTTCCAAGTGTAGTGGCAAGAGGAGGCATAGGGCCTAGGACTTCAAGGTAAATTTTAGAGTCTTCTGTTGATGTCAGTAAGTAACCAGAGTGCTATTTGGTAGAGATGATGAAGGTTAGTAAAGGTCACTTGATAACGGTGTCCAAAAATTTCAGGAGTGTAAAGTAGGTTATCCATGTACACATTAAAATGTCCCAGGATGATGGCAGGAGATGGGATGGAAAGGCCTCCAGTGGCACAAATGAATAAGGGAAAATGTCCAGGAGACATGAGGTCCTTGAGGAGGAGGGATAAAAGCTTGTATCTCAGATCAGATGAGCCCAAAAGGAGGAGGGGATTTTCTGGAGGTTAGACTCATGGCCTGCAAGAGCAGTGGAGAGGCAAGAAGAAACTGACCCCAACCTCTCTGGGGAAGAGTGTTCAGAAGAGAGTTAAGGCTTGGGGAGGGCAAGTATCTGTAGAAATGATTTTCGGACATTAGGAATGTAGAGAGATTGGTCAAAGACGATGGCAGATGCTACAGGACAGAGTTGAACCATTGAGTTAGGAGCGAGGGAGAGAAGGGAGCTGGTATCGTGAAGGTGGGGTGAACAGAGAAGCACGGAGCAGGATGAGGGCAGGAAGCTGGGTGAGAGTCATAGGTTGAAATAATTAGATTTTTGGGCCCTTCCCTCCCCTTTTTTGTAAAAATCCACCTGAAATGCCATGTGAATAGTTCAGGGTGTCACAAGTATACCAGGAAATTGCTCCCACCAGTTCTCTGCCCCTGCAGATGCTGCCTGGCTCTGAACCCGACTAGAGTGCTCGGCTATGTGCTTCCCACACCAAACTCCAAAGTTTACTTTAACTAATATGACTCTATTTCATGCAAAATAGAAACCATATCTATGAGCATTGTTTTTTAGAAGTGCAGTCCAAATCCTTCATTGAAAGGGGGGGCTAAAAAGAGAGAGTGCTTTTTCCTCAGAGATGAAGCAGTAGGTGACATTAATATATCCGAGCCTGTCCGCGTAGAGCAGTTGGCTAAAATAGAGCAAAGGGGAACAGGTAAGTTTCTGGATGAGCTGTCTGTGTGGACGATTTCCAAGTGTAGTGGCAAGAGGAGGCATAGGGCCTAGGACTTCAAGGTAAATTTTAGAGTCTTCTGTTGATGTCAGTAAGTAACCAGAGTGCTATTTGGTAGAGATGATGAAGGTTAGTAAAGGTCACTTGATAACGGTGTCCAAAAATTTCAGGAGTGTAAAGTAGGTTATCCATGTACACATTAAAATGTCCCAGGATGATGGCAGGAGATGGGATGGAAAGGCCTCCAGTGGCACAAATGAATAAGGGAAAATGTCCAGGAGACATGAGGTCCTTGAGGAGGAGGGATAAAAGCTTGTATCTCAGATCAGATGAGCCCAAAAGGAGGAGGGGATTTTCTGGAGGTTAGACTCATGGCCTGCAAGAGCAGTGGAGAGGCAAGAAGAAACTGACCCCAACCTCTCTGGGGAAGAGTGTTCAGAAGAGAGTTAAGGCTTGGGGAGGGCAAGTATCTGTAGAAATGATTTTCGGACATTAGGAATGTAGAGAGATTGGTCAAAGACGATGGCAGATGCTACAGGACAGAGTTGAACCATTGAGTTAGGAGCGAGGGAGAGAAGGGAGCTGGTATCGTGAAGGTGGGGTGAACAGAGAAGCACGGAGCAGGATGAGGGCAGGAAGCTGGGTGAGAGTCATAGGTTGAAATAATTAGATTTTTGGGCCCTTCCCTCCCCTTTTTTGTAAAAATCCACCTGAAATGCCATGTGAATAGTTCAGGGTGTCACAAGTATACCAGGAAATTGCTCCCACCAGTTCTCTGCCCCTGCAGATGCTGCCTGGCTCTGAACCCGACTAGAGTGCTCGGCTATGTGCTTCCCACACCAAACTCCAAAGTTTACTTTAACTAATATGACTCTATTTCATGCAAAATAGAAACCATATCTATGAGCATGTTGTTTTAGAAGTGCAGTCCAAATCCTTCATTATAATATATTTTCTTGTTTTTTTTTCTGTTATGTGTCTTTTTCAGCGATACCAACATAATTAACATACAACATTGTGTAAGTTTAAGATGTACAACATAATGATTTGACATAGTATGTATACACTGAGAAATGATCATCACATTAAAGTTACTTAACATATCAACATATCATCAGCTCACATAGTTCCTCTTTTAAAATTTTTAAAATGTTTAGTCCCAGGAGTGAATGAAGGAGTTTTTTCATTGTATTTTATGGTCGCCATTAGAGCCCTAATTCTGTTTTCACTATAGTAACTGAGTGGTTGGGTGTTCATTCATCTAAATAAATATATCTAGTTATTTATTTATAATGAAAAGAAAAAAGATGGCAAGAAGTAAGTCTTAGACGTGACATGGTGGGTTGCATTATGCAGCAGACAATTGCTCGAACCAGCCTTCCTTAAGCATTTACAAAGCCAGTTTTGATTAGCTCTTTAATCTTGATAATCAGACTCCAGTCCACTAAGCCGACTCCAGAGGTGATTATCACTGAGATTTATAGCCACTGACACCACAAAATCTTAGAATTTAGCTGTAAGGAATTTTTGGACGGGGTGGGGGGTGGGTGGCTGGGGGTTGGGTGAGTAGATTATTTAAGAAGAAAATCAAATGTTTACTATGTTGGGAATAAATTTGTTGTGGTTCAGGGTGCTCAGTTGTTCCAGACTCTTTGCGACCCCATGGACTATGTAGCCTGCCAGGTTGCTCTGTCCGTAGGATTCTCCAGGCAAGAATTCTGGAATGGGTTGCCGTGACCTTCTCCAGGGGTTCTGCCCCACCCAGGGATCGAATCCTCCTGCATTAGTAAGTAGGAAGATGGTTTAACACTGGAAAGCCACGAATGGACATTAGTAAGATGGAAACCCTTAGCAAATCTTACTCCAGTTTATTATATAGCAGTTAACAGCTAGAGATTATCTTGTTTTTGCAAGAATTACTATTTCTTAAGGTTAAACAGTGTATGGCCCTTTCCTATAAACCTTTAAGTATAAATGTATAAGCAAGCTTTCTTTCGGAAGATCACATTAAAATCAGAAGATTCATAATGAAATTTACATGATGGAGATTGTCACAACAGTCTTAGCAAGCTCTATAGTGGTCACCTTTTGCTGAGGGAGTTTCTTCCTTAAACTTTAATTATTCCTAAAACACATCCATTCAAACGTATTAAAAAATGAATGGGACAATTATTTAGCAAGCATAAGCGTGTTTTAACAGTGATTCCAAAGGTTTTTAAGAGATTTTAGTTGTAATGAAAAGTTAGAAAAGTGGAGAATTAATCAGTCTTCTCTTGGTGAGAATAGTGAGTTGGAGAAGATTGCCTTAGGCCTTAAATAGAGGGAATTATGGGTAGAGGCAGTAGTTCCTGAAAGGTAGCTACAATATTGAAATGTCTTACAATATTTTATCTATAAACTTGATTGAGTACTCCTTGTTTACAAACTCTAATTGATGTAATTTGCACTTAATGTTAGGCCCATCCAGGTCTCTCGTTTTCTCTGCTCACCTGAATATGTGAATTATTTATATTCAGATCTTTCCTATAGCTCCTCTCCCTCTCCATTCATACACTTTTCTCTCAGAAATCCCTGACTTGTACTGATATTATAAAGCAATTGCTTTCAACATTTAGTATAAAGAAACACATTAATGAAAAAGCAGAAACATTTATGAGGTTTTTTCTAGATCTGAACAGCAGGGGCTCTGGAGGGGTCCCTGGTTTCATTCTGTCCCACACTGCCCCCTGGTCACTAAAATCAAACAAGGCCACGGCTGCTGGGCCACCGGCTGGGAGCCAGGCTCTGTGAACAGGAAGATGGAGACCTGGACGGGAACTGAGCCTCGGAGCTGGCTTTCTGGCAGAACAAGCCTCTTGAGTTGGACACAATGCTGCTTATCACTGGAAAGCCACGAATGGACATTAGTAAGATGGAAACCCTTAGCAAATCTTACTCCAGTTTATTATATAGCAGTTAACAGCTAGAGATTATCTTGTTTTTGCAAGAATTACTATTTCTTAAGGTTAAACAGTGTATGGCCCTTTCCTATAAACCTTTAAGTATAAATGTATAAGCAAGCTTTCTTTCGGAAGATCACATTAAAATCAGAAGATTCATAATGAAATTTACATGATGGAGATTGTCACAACAGTCTTAGCAAGCTCTATAGTGGTCACCTTTTGCTGAGGGAGTTTCTTCCTTAAACTTTAATTATTCCTAAAACACATCCATTCAAACGTATTAAAAAATGAATGGGACAATTATTTAGCAAGCATAAGCGTGTTTTAACAGTGATTCCAAAGGTTTTTAAGAGATTTTAGTTGTAATGAAAAGTTAGAAAAGTGGAGAATTAATCAGTCTTCTCTTGGTGAGAATAGTGAGTTGGAGAAGATTGCCTTAGGCCTTAAATAGAGGGAATTATGGGTAGAGGCAGTAGTTCCTGAAAGGTAGCTACAATATTGAAATGTCTTACAATATTTTATCTATAAACTTGATTGAGTACTCCTTGTTTACAAACTCTAATTGATGTAATTTGCACTTAATGTTAGGCCCATCCAGGTCTCTCGTTTTCTCTGCTCACCTGAATATGTGAATTATTTATATTCAGATCTTTCCTATAGCTCCTCTCCCTCTCCATTCATACACTTTTCTCTCAGAAATCCCTGACTTGTACTGATATTATAAAGCAATTGCTTTCAACATTTAGTATAAAGAAACACATTAATGAAAAAGCAGAAACATTTATGAGGTTTTTTTCTAGATCTGAACAGCAGGGGCTCTGGAGGGGTCCCTGGTTTCATTCTGTCCCACACTGCCCCCCCTGGTCACTAAAATCAAACAAGGGGCCACGGCTGCTGGGCCACCGGCTGGGAGCCAGGCTCTGTGAACAGGAAGATGGAGACCTGGACGGGGAACTGAGCCTCGGAGCTGGCTTTCTGGCAGAACAAGCCTCTTGAGTTGGACACAGGAATGCTGCTTATCACTGGGCCTGGCGCATTTGATGCTCTTTATATATCCTACTTACTTCAGTTTAAGAACGGGATGGTCCTTTGGTTTAGAGGATTTCTCACATCCTCGAGCGACTATGTGCATGCTATTTAATTTGATTTGTAAACAGCGGTGGAAGGTGGAAGTCAGTGTGACAGAGCCGAGCCAGTGCCTTCTCACAGTTGTATCCATGTGGCTCCACGTGCTGCCTAATTTCTGCCTCCCACCCAGTGCCCAACCCAGATCTTCCACCTGCTGATCATCCCCGAATTCCAACCCTGAAGCCATCAGGCCAGTTTAATCAAATGAGTATGGACCTTGAGTATGGTCCACCTTTAATCATAAAGTCCATAACCTTTGAGGACCATCTAAAGTTGACTTTAGATCCTTTTTTGCAAACAGTTTGAATGACTTATGTTGAAGTCCTGAGTAAAGTCACAGTGGACTGTCTTATGCTCATGTCTTATGCTGATTACATAGTATTTGGTCAATAGTTCATTTAAAGAAATACTCATGATCATTTGGGTTTTGCAGGCATGCTTCCTTAGTTTTACAAAGATTATATCTTTCTGCTTTTATTTTAGAAAATGTTCACATTGATTTTATTTCTGACACTGTGCTTCAAGTGTAATAACCTTACAGATGTATTTCAATTAATACTATTAGGAGTTCATTTTTTTTTAATCTTTTGGGGAGGGGTGGGGTGGGGTCAGATCTTTCCTATAGCTCCTCTCCTCTCCATTCATACACTTTTCTCTCAGAAATCCCTGACTTGTACTGATATTATAAAGCAATTGCTTTCAACATTTAGTATAAAGAAACACATTAATGAAAAAGCAGAAACATTTATGAGGTTTTTTCTAGATCTGAACAGCAGGGGCTCTGGAGGGGTCCCTGGTTTCATTCTGTCCCACACTGCCCCCCCTGGTCACTAAAATCAAACAAGGGGCCACGGCTGCTGGGCCACCGGCTGGGAGCCAGGCTCTGTGAACAGGAAGATGGAGACCTGGACGGGGAACTGAGCCTCGGAGCTGGCTTTCTGGCAGAACAAGCCTCTTGAGTTGGACACAGGAATGCTGCTTATCACTGGGCCTGGCGCATTTGATGCTCTTTATATATCCTACTTACTTCAGTTTAAGAACGGGATGGTCCTTTGGTTTAGAGGATTTCTCACATCCTCGAGCGACTATGTGCATGCTATTTAATTTGATTTGTAAACAGCGGTGGAAGGTGGAAGTCAGTGTGACAGAGCCGAGCCAGTGCCTTCTCACAGTTGTATCCATGTGGCTCCACGTGCTGCCTAATTTCTGCCTCCCACCCAGTGCCCAACCCAGATCTTCCACCTGCTGATCATCCCCGAATTCCAACCCTGAAGCCATCAGGCCAGTTTAATCAAATGAGTATGGACCTTGAGTATGGTCCACCTTTAATCATAAAGTCCATAACCTTTGAGGACCATCTAAAGTTGACTTTAGATCCTTTTTTGCAAACAGTTTGAATGACTTATGTTGAAGTCCTGAGTAAAGTCACAGTGGACTGTCTTATGCTCATGTCTTATGCTGATTACATAGTATTTGGTCAATAGTTCATTTAAAGAAATACTCATGATCATTTGGGTTTTGCAGGCATGCTTCCTTAGTTTTACAAAGATTATATCTTTCTGCTTTTATTTTAGAAAATGTTCACATTGATTTTATTTCTGACACTGTGCTTCAAGTGTAATAACCTTACAGATGTATTTCAATTAATACTATTAGGAGTTCATTTTTTTTTTTTAATCTTTTTTGGGGGGGGGGGGGGGGGGGTGGGGTGAAGAGGGCGGGGGGCGGGTGGGCCACTTCTATTGGTCTTTCATTTGTCTGTTTTCATCCATCTTTGTTCCTTGGCCCGTGTGGGCCTCCCATCGCAGTGGCCTCTGT
The DNA here is from genome assembly GCA_022376925.1 of Tragulus kanchil. Taxonomy (NCBI): domain Eukaryota; kingdom Metazoa; phylum Chordata; class Mammalia; order Artiodactyla; family Tragulidae; genus Tragulus; species Tragulus kanchil. The sequence goes on from JAIOJX010000001.1 coordinate 12,867,098, forward strand.
TGTCGCAGAGCACCGGTTCTGGGTGCATACACTCCAGAGCTCCGGCTCAGTAATTGGACACATCAGTCCAGCCGCTCCACAGCACGTGGGATCTTCCCAGGCCAGGGCTCGAACCGGCGCCCCTTGCACTGCAAGGCGGTGTCCTTACCCACTGGACCACCAGGGAAGCCCGGGGTTCATTTTTTATATAGATTTTTTTTTTAAATCTGGGTTGGAAGCACCTAGTTAGTGACAGCAAAAGAATCTGCCACTTCACTATGCCATATAAAAACAACTGAGATTTTTTTTCAGTACTTACTGTATGAAGGCACTGCTTTGCAACTGCCTTCCAAGTCATCATCAGCACCATCCTCATTTATACAAATGGGGAAATGGATGTACATAATGCGATTAAGGAAATTGGCCAAGGTCATTTAAGTGTAATCAGTGGCAGAACCAGGATTTGAATCTAGACATCTGGCTCCAGAGCCCACATACTCAGCCAGTGTGCTTCTCTTCCTTACCATCTCTTGAAACAGCCTGGTAATTGCCAGACTCTCCAAAAGAAGACCATTTGAATGGCAAATGGCAAAGGGCTCTTGATTTTTTTTTTTTTAATTTATCTTTTGGGGGGTGGGGTGGGGAGGGAGGGAGATGGGCGGGCCACTTCTATTGGTCTTTCATTTCTCTATTTTCATCCATCTTTGTCCTTTGACCCGTGTGGGCCTCCCATCGAAGTGGCCTCTGTTGTCGCAGAGCACCGGTTCTGGGTGCATACACTCCAGAGCTCCGGCTCAGTAATTGGACACATCAGTCCAGCCGCTCCACGGCACGTGGGATCTTCCCAGGCCAGGGATCGAACCGGCGCCCCTTGCACTGCAAGGCGGTGTCCTTACCCACTGGACCATTAGGGGAAGCCCAGGGCTTTTGATTTTTGAGTGTCAAAAATATATCCATTAGAAGATATTTATAAGACAGTTAAATTTTTTTTTAATTTATTTATTTTTGTTTATTCTGGGTTTTCACTGCTGTCACAGGCTCTTCTCTAGCGGCAGGGAGTAGGGGCTACTCTCTAGTTGAGGTGAGCAGTCTTCTTCTTGTGATGGCTTCTCTTGTTGTGGAACTCGGGCTCTAGGGCACATGAGCTTCAGTAGTGGCGACACATGGGCTCAGTAGTTGCAGCTCTGAGGCTCTAGGGCACAGGCTCCATAGTTGTGGCTCAAGGGCTTAGTTGTATCACAGCATGTGGGATCTTCCCGGATCAGGGATTGAACTCATGTCTCCTACATTGGCAGGCGAACTCTTTACCACTGAGCTACCAGGGAAGCCCCTATAGTTAAACTTTGAGATACTAGTCTTTATCAAATTATATATCATCTCAGGTCATCACTTAGTGATCCTTGTTGATCTCAAATGGCTCTGATTTTGAAGCCATGCTGGTTTGATGAAGTCTGTGTACCGTATCTGTTCATCCATCATGCTGTCACTCCATCTCCATTCTTCCATCCATCCATTTACAAAATTCTTCATCTGCTTATGACACACACCTGCATGCATGCGTGCATGCTCAGTCATAAGACTCCAGACACACACTTCGGTGTTGCTTATCTTCATTGAGGAAGCAAGTCCCAGATGTATATTATGAATGAGGCACAGAGCTCCAGGAATCATTGGCTGATGACCTTGAGGGGAAAGTAAATTTGCAAAGGTCTGTCAGTTTTGTGTATCTACAGCCCTTCTTATTTTACTAGATCTCTTAGATCAGTAGTTGAACCTTCAGTTGAACTTCAAGGAGATTCGTGTACGTAATTCCAGTCCAGGAGAACAGCAGTTGGGAGTAAACTGGAATACTTAGAAAATGAGGAGGGAGACCAGTTTGTTGAGAGTAGAGCCTTCTTGCAGGGGAGGTCGAGTGGAAAATGCAGTTAAAATGGGTAGACAAGGTCAGGCTGTGATAGAGAAGCCCTGAAACCAAGCACAGCATATAACTGAAAAGAAAGTTCTCTTGTCACTATATCCACATTCTTCTAGCTTTGGAGCATGCTGCATGTGACATACCCAGTAGTTTTTTTTTTAAATGACTTAGATCATATTCTGGATTAGAAGAGGCCAAAAGCACCCAAGGCTTGGACATGCATTAATCCGGAACTCTTCCTGGAATAATTGTGCCCCAAGCACAACTTTTTGATCTTAGTGGGGATTAGTCATAAGTCGTGCTGGCATTTTGAATTTAGAAACATTTAGCAGTGTGGGTGAAAACTGCTTGGAGTAGGGTATTTCAATTTTGTGTTGATTTCCCAGTAGTGCTCTTTAAGACAGGAAGTTATGATCCAGGAAATAGTAGTGCTGATTCCATGCTATTGTTTCACTCATTTATTAGTAAATGCTTTGTGCAAACATCATTACCAATTGTTATGTCAAATGTGTACACGTAAGTAATGTCTCGTAATCATTGAGATGTTATTTTTAAAATGCAATTTATTTTCACTTCCAGAAAGCACAGGGATAATGTTACATTGTTTAAATGTCCTTTTAAAGCTGTAGCACAGTCTTTTTGGGCCACACTGCACAGCTTGTGGGATCTTAGATCCCCAATCAGGGATTGAACCTATATGACACAGCAGTGAAAACTCTTTGAGTCCTAACCACTGGACTGCCAGGGAATTCATTAGCACAGTCTTTTTTTGTGTGGAACTTTCTGTAGGTCAGAGCTGTTTCTCCAGTCTGCTTTCAGAGAAATCAATGCTGTGAAAAATACCTTGCCCTGTTTATGATTATTAAACTTGGCAAAATTGCTGATGATCTGACTTTTGTGTATCTACAGCCCTTCTTATTTTACTAGATCTCTTAGATCAGTAGTTGAACCTTCAGTTGAACTTCAAGGAGATTCGTCGTAATTCCAGTCCAGGAGAACAGCAGTTGGGAGTAAACTGGAATACTTAGAAAATGAGGAGGGAGACCAGTTTGTTGAGAGTAGAGCCTTCTTGCAGGGGAGGTCGAGTGGAAAATGCAGTTAAAATGGGTAGACAAGGTCAGGCTGTGATAGAGAAGCCCTGAAACCAAGCACAGCATATAACTGAAAAGAAAGTTCTCTTGTCACTATATCCACATTCTTCTAGCTTTGGAGCATGCTGCATGTGACATACCCAGTAGTTTTTTTTTTAAATGACTTAGATCATATTCTGGATTAGAAGAGGCCAAAAGCACCCAAGGCTTGGACATGCATTAATCCGGAACTCTTCCTGGAATAATTGTGCCCCAAGCACAACTTTTTGATCTTAGTGGGGATTAGTCATAAGTCGTGCTGGCATTTTGAATTTAGAAACATTTAGCAGTGTGGGTGAAAACTGCTTGGAGTAGGGTATTTCAATTTTGTGTTGATTTCCCAGTAGTGCTCTTTAAGACAGGAAGTTATGATCCAGGAAATAGTAGTGCTGATTCCATGCTATTGTTTCACTCATTTATTAGTAAATGCTTTGTGCAAACATCATTACCAATTGTTATGTCAAATGTGTACACGTAAGTAATGTCTCGTAATCATTGAGATGTTATTTTTAAAATGCAATTTATTTTCACTTCCAGAAAGCACAGGGATAATGTTACATTGTTTAAATGTCCTTTTAAAGCTGTAGCACAGTCTTTTTGGGCCACACTGCACAGCTTGTGGGATCTTAGATCCCCAATCAGGGATTGAACCTATATGACACAGCAGTGAAAACTCTTTGAGTCCTAACCACTGGACTGCCAGGGAATTCATTAGCACAGTCTTTTTTTGTGTGGAACTTTCTGTAGGTCAGAGCTGTTTCTCCAGTCTGCTTTCAGAGAAATCAATGCTGTGAAAAATACCTTGCCCCTGTTTATGATTATTAAATGAGACTTGAAAAGAGAACAAACAATGTGTGGCTGGATGATCTGACTTGTGTTTGCCCTGGTCCTAGCCTTTTTCCGTAGGGTACACTATCTGGGTGATAGGCTTTCCTGAAATCCTTGTCAACGTGTGCTTGCACACTGTGGGAGGTTGTGTTCATGGAAATCAAAGTAATGTAAATCTAATCTGATTTTCTTCACGGAAACCATATTATATTGAGTATTATATTCCTCGACAGATGCCTTTTTTCTTTAATAGAAATGACCATAACCACTATTTTTCATCAGCTGTGTAATCAGATGGAAATGAGTAATCTGAATGCTGCTCAGGATAAAATGGTCTGGAGTATATGTAAGTCAATTAAGAAGGCATCACAATAACCAGTCGTGGTAAATTATATTTAATGAGTTAGTGCCAGTAGACTCTACAAAGTTCTTATTGTCACAATAACTGCTTTGTTTTTACTGAAAGTAAGCAGAAGGTTTAAAAATGCACTTTATGCAAAGTCGACCAATTCATAAAGGATTTCTTTGGGTAACTATTGACAAGAATGCTTGAGTCGAATTGGGGGGAGACTTGGACTGAATGGCTTTTTGAAAAGTTGAATGGAGATTTTCTTCTTTGCATATTGTACATTCCCTCAGGCAGACACATATTTTGGAGACTGGGTCATTGTTCTCTCTTGATTTGAGTTGCCAGCCAGGAAGGCTTTAGTGAGGAAGTGACAATTGAGAGATCTGAAGGATGGTTATCAGAAGGTAAACAGAAGAGGGAGGAGTATTCTAGTGGAGGGAAACACTGGAGTAAAAGCCCTGGGGCGAGGAGGCGCCTGGAGCCCACTTGGGGTGGAAGGAAGACCAGTGGGCTCTCACAGAGTAAGCAGGGCGGAGAGGCTCTGGGAGAAGCTGAAGAGAGTGGGAAGAGGAGACCTGATTCTGTGCAAGACCTTGTCGGTCAGAGGAAGGATTTTAGTTTTCAGTTTTTAATGTCAGTGGGAAACGTATTAAACCAGGGACTAGAGAAGCAGTCTGATCAGGCTTGTGTTGTGTGTAGTTGTTGTGTGGTCATGGCTGGGTCAGAGCTGTTTCTCCAGTCTGCTTTCAGAGAAATCAATGCTGTGAAAATACCTTGCCCTGTTTATGATTATTAAATGAGACTTGAAAAGAGAACAAACAATGTGTGGCTGGATGATCTGACTTGTGTTTGCCCTGGTCCTAGCCTTTTTCCGTAGGGTACACTATCTGGGTGATAGGCTTTCCTGAAATCCTTGTCAACGTGTGCTTGCACACTGTGGGAGGTTGTGTTCATGGAAATCAAAGTAATGTAAATCTAATCTGATTTTCTTCACGGAAACCATATTATATTGAGTATTATATTCCTCGACAGATGCCTTTTTTCTTTAATAGAAATGACCATAACCACTATTTTTCATCAGCTGTGTAATCAGATGGAAATGAGTAATCTGAATGCTGCTCAGGATAAAATGGTCTGGAGTATATGTAAGTCAATTAAGAAGGCATCACAATAACCAGTCGTGGTAAATTATATTTAATGAGTTAGTGCCAGTAGACTCTACAAAGTTCTTATTGTCACAATAACTGCTTTGTTTTTACTGAAAGTAAGCAGAAGGTTTAAAAATGCACTTTATGCAAAGTCGACCAATTCATAAAGGATTTCTTTGGGTAACTATTGACAAGAATGCTTGAGTCGAATTGGGGGGAGACTTGGACTGAATGGCTTTTTGAAAAGTTGAATGGAGATTTTCTTCTTTGCATATTGTACATTCCCTCAGGCAGACACATATTTTGGAGACTGGGTCATTGTTCTCTCTTGATTTGAGTTGCCAGCCAGGAAGGCTTTAGTGAGGAAGTGACAATTGAGAGATCTGAAGGATGGTTATCAGAAGGTAAACAGAAGAGGGAGGAGTATTCTAGTGGAGGGAAACACTGGAGTAAAAGCCCTGGGGCGAGGAGGCGCCTGGAGCCCACTTGGGGTGGAAGGAAGACCAGTGGGCTCTCACAGAGTAAGCAGGGCGGAGAGGCTCTGGGAGAAGCTGAAGAGAGTGGGAAGAGGAGACCTGATTCTGTGCAAGACCTTGTCGGTCAGAGGAAGGATTTTAGTTTTCAGTTTTTAATGTCAGTGGGAAACGTATTAAACCAGGGACTAGAGAAGCAGTCTGATCAGGCTTGTGTTGTGTGTAGTTGTTGTGTGGTCATGGCTGGGTCAGCTCTCGGAATACTATGCAGCCAGCATTCTTGGCACTTAGCTGATTTGTGTAAGTATTTGATTATTGGCAATTAGCTGATTTGTATAAGAATTTGATTAATGTCTCGTTTCCTTCACGACACTCAAAGTTCCATGAAAGCAAGGACTGTTTCTGTTTATTCATCACTCTATTTCCAGTGTCTTGCACATAGTAAGGACTTAATAAATCCTGGTCGAATAGGTGCATTAACCACATCAACCTTGTGACCTGCAATAAGACAAGTGACTTTTTTTTTTTGAGATGAAGTTTACATAGCATAAAATTAACCATGTTAAAGTGAATCAGTGGCATTTAGTACATTCACATGTTGTGAAATTATTGGTTCTTTTCGTGGTCCATGACATTTTCATCACTCCACAGAGACCCTCCGTGCTCATTAAGTAGTTACTCACCATCTCCACCTCCTCCCCAACTCCTGGGAACCACCAGCCTCCTCTCTGTTTTAATAGATTTGCCTATTCTGAGTGTTTCTATCAGTATTTCATTCTTTTTTATGGCTGAATAATACTCCACAGTATTCCATTGTGTTTACCCATTAGCAGTTGTTGGGGTTGTCTCCTCCTTTTGGCTATGTAAATAATGCTGCTGTGAATATCAATGCACAAGTTTTTGTTTGAAGGCCAGTTTCCAGTTCTTTTGGATGTGTAAGTAGGAATAAAATTGCTGACTCATGTGGTAATTATTTGCTTAGTTTTCTGATAAACCACCAAAATGTATTCCACCAAGGTTGAGCTATTTTACATTCCTACCACTATGAAGATTCCATTTTCTTTACATCCTCATCAGCACTTTTTATTTTCCATATGTGTTTTAAATTCTAACCATCCGAGAAGGATTTCATCTTTAAAATGCATGGATGAACTGCCCCTTATTTGCAGTGACTATCTTATTCTTTAATACTTCATCACTTTGTTGCTCAACATTATGAAAAATTGTAGTGAAGATCAAAGGTACATTGGACTGAAATGATTCTAAATCCATAAAATCTGTGTCCAGTGTCATTCTGGTACACTGCAAGTATTAGGAGAATCCCATCTTTTCCTCTTACCTCTGTTTTTAAGATAGAAGATGAAGTCTAAAGGACTAACCTGACACTTAAAAAAATTTCTTCCTTCTAAATATACATCTTGCTTCAAAGCTCGTTTTTGGAGGTGCAGGAGATGCATGAGATGCAGATTCAGTTTCTGGGTTGGGAAGATCCCCTGGGGTAGGAAGTGGCGACCCACTCCAGCATTCTTTTTGCCCAGGGAATCCCCTGAACAGAGGAGCTTCGTGGGCTCCAGTTAATGGGGTCACAACGAGTCCGACACAGCTGAGCACCTGAGCACGCTGAGAATGATGAGAAAGCCGCGTGCTGTCTTGTAGCAGGATGCTCCTGTCACAGCTAATTTTCTTTTGACTTGACACATTTGTACTTCTCTCCTTTTCCTTTTCCTTTGCTCCTCTTTTTTTTTTTTTTTTTTAAAACTTAGCTCTTCCTTCTCAGGAGTAGATGTACCTGCTTGCCTTTGGTCTGGGACAGACTGTAGCAAATGAGTCAGAAACAAACAGGAATATAAGCAAAGTACCTTGGGATACTCGGATTGTTCAGGCCCATCCATAGTCATCAGTCCACCATAATTGGCCCTTGTTAATAATGCTTAAAAGTGCAGATACAGTTTAATTTCCAGCCTTGGAGGGCCTCCTCCATTCTTTCAGGTTCTGCCATTTTTCTGCCTTTAGCTAATGCTGTAATTATTTTCCAGATGTCAACATTTAGAAAGTTTTATATCAAATCTGAGTTCACAGAGTAAGAGTGGACTCAGAAATATATTAACACACTTGCATACACATATGCCTTTAATAAAAACATGAATTAGAATGAAATTCATCACAATCAGGAGAATTGCGTCTTTGTGAACATTTAATTATCCAGTGGTCATGACTAATCTGCTTGTGTTACATCAGTACTTAATGCTTAACCATCCGAGAAGGATTTCATCTTTAAAATGCATGGATGAACTGCCCCTTATTTGCAGTGACTATCTTATTCTTTAATACTTCATCACTTTGTTGCTCAACATTATGAAAAATTGTAGTGAAGATCAAAGGTACATTGGACTGAAATGATTCTAAATCCATAAAATCTGTGTCCAGTGTCATTCTGGTACACTGCAAGTATTAGGAGAATCCCATCTTTTCCTCTTACCTCTGTTTTTAAGATAGAAGATGAAGTCTAAAGGACTAACCTGACACTTAAAAAAATTTCTTCCTTCTAAATATACATCTTGCTTCAAAGCTCGTTTTTGGAGGTGCAGGAGATGCATGAGATGCAGATTCAGTTTCTGGGTTGGGAAGATCCCCTGGGGTAGGAAGTGGCGACCCACTCCAGCATTCTTTTTGCCCAGGGAATCCCCTGAACAGAGGAGCTTCGTGGGCTCCAGTTAATGGGGTCACAACGAGTCCGACACAGCTGAGCACCTGAGCACGCTGAGAATGATGAGAAAGCCGCGTGCTGTCTTGTAGCAGGATGCTCCTGTCACAGCTAATTTTCTTTTGACTTGACACATTTGTACTTCTCTCCTTTTCCTTTTCCTTTGCTCCTCTTTTTTTTTTTTTTAAAACTTAGCTCTTCCTTCTCAGGAGTAGATGTACCTGCTTGCCTTTGGTCTGGGACAGACTGTAGCAAATGAGTCAGAAACAAACAGGAATATAAGCAAAGTACCTTGGGATACTCGGATTGTTCAGGCCCATCCATAGTCATCAGTCCACCATAATTGGCCCTTGTTAATAATGCTTAAAAGTGCAGATACAGTTTAATTTCCAGCCTTGGAGGGCCTCCTCCATTCTTTCAGGTTCTGCCATTTTTCTGCCTTTAGCTAATGCTGTAATTATTTTCCAGATGTCAACATTTAGAAAGTTTTATATCAAATCTGAGTTCACAGAGTAAGAGTGGACTCAGAAATATATTAACACACTTGCATACACATATGCCTTTAATAAAAACATGAATTAGAATGAAATTCATCACAATCAGGAGAATTGCGTCTTTGTGAACATTTAATTATCCAGTGGTCATGACTAATCTGCTTGTGTTCCACTGACTCAGTAGCTTAATGCTGTGACTGCTGCGCTGTTTTGTGATTTAGCTGAAAACATTTTTCCTGTTCAAAGCTTGCCAGGTAATTTTAATGTTGGCTGTAAATTCTTACAATTGTTCTCAATACCCTCTATGTGTGTTTTGGAAATATCCCATTGCTATGTTCAATCATAACACTTGAATAGAACTTCAAACTCTTGTTTTTCTTATTTGGTTAAAAAAAAGAAATCGAGAAAAAAGTTACTTGGTTTGGAGGTGTTAATGGCCTTTAGTGTGAGTAGTGTTTGTTTTTGAGAAATCATACATTTTGAATGGGTCTGGTTTAATGAAAATTCTTTCAAGTGGTTTTAAATCTGTGTGCATGTGTTTCATTTTACAGTGGAAACCTTTTGTACAAGTAAAATTTGTAACTCTAAGTGGTTCATTATTTTTTAAATTGCACTTATGTCAGTTTATCCTAACCTGTGCTAACTTGAAGTGGTTTGTACCTTCGGTGCCCAGACATAAATTTCATTCTGTTTTATCAAAGGAGACTGTTTCTCTTGGGTAACAGGTACATTTGAGAAAGCATTCCTTTTTTTCACATCTAAATGTTACCATTAAATAAATCGACGCTGTGGTGCATTAGTGGGCAATCTTAGAGCCCCAAAGAACCAATGTACCTTCCTAAAATTTTTACCTGATCTTTGTGGGTTTTCATAATGTTCCTTTTATTTCTTCTTTCTTGTCTACTTTGAAGCCTACAGATTTCATCCTGAGTACATTCTCTTCTCATGCGTATTGGGTTATAAATTATTCTTTATCCTCAAACAGGTCATCTCCCCCTCAGCCTTCAACAATTGGTTTTTTTGTTTGTTTGTTTGTTTGTGGATTTTTGGTCCAGGGTGAAACAAGTGGTGAATAAAACAGCAATCAAAACCACATTTTACATTTTATTGCTGGAAGATCTGCCTTCCAATTCCCCTCCAGCCTTTCAGATTAGATTATTGAGCTGAGCCTTCCCCAAGTTACCTCTGAGGAAACCAATTCCAGGCCTTTCCCAAGAGACACACAGACCAATCTGTAGTAGAAGGCAATTAGAACTGAGATCTCCTGTTTCTTGCTTCTCATAATTAAGCCTTACCAGCAAAAGCAGCCCCATCATAACTTAAGGCCCCTTATGCTATCTGCTTGTGTTCCACTGACTCAGTAGCTTAATGCTGTGACTGCTGCGCTGTTTTGTGATTTAGCTGAAAACATTTTTCCTGTTCAAAGCTTGCCAGGTAATTTTAATGTTGGCTGTAAATTCTTACAATTGTTCTCAATACCCTCTATGTGTGTTTTGGAAATATCCCATTGCTATGTTCAATCATAACACTTGAATAGAACTTCAAACTCTTGTTTTTCTTATTTGGTTAAAAAAAAGAAATCGAGAAAAAAGTTACTTGGTTTGGAGGTGTTAATGGCCTTTAGTGTGAGTAGTGTTTGTTTTTGAGAAATCATACATTTTGAATGGGTCTGGTTTAATGAAAATTCTTTCAAGTGGTTTTAAATCTGTGTGCATGTGTTTCATTTTACAGTGGAAACCTTTTGTACAAGTAAAATTTGTAACTCTAAGTGGTTCATTATTTTTTAAATTGCACTTATGTCAGTTTATCCTAACCTGTGCTAACTTGAAGTGGTTTGTACCTTCGGTGCCCAGACATAAATTTCATTCTGTTTTATCAAAGGAGACTGTTTCTCTTGGGTAACAGGTACATTTGAGAAAGCATTCCTTTTTTTCACATCTAAATGTTACCATTAAATAAATCGACGCTGTGGTGCATTAGTGGGCAATCTTAGAGCCCCAAAGAACCAATGTACCTTCCTAAAATTTTTACCTGATCTTTGTGGGTTTTCATAATGTTCCTTTTATTTCTTCTTTCTTGTCTACTTTGAAGCCTACAGATTTCATCCTGAGTACATTCTCTTCTCATGCGTATTGGGTTATAAATTATTCTTTATCCTCAAACAGGTCATCTCCCCCTCAGCCTTCAACAATTGGTTTTTTTGTTTGTTTGTTTGTTTGTGGATTTTTGGTCCAGGGTGAAACAAGTGGTGAATAAAACAGCAATCAAAACCACATTTTACATTTTATTGCTGGAAGATCTGCCTTCCAATTCCCCTCCAGCCTTTCAGATTAGATTATTGAGCTGAGCCTTCCCCAAGTTACCTCTGAGGAAACCAATTCCAGGCCTTTCCCCAAGAGACACACAGACCAATCTGTAGTAGAAGGCAATTAGAACTGAGATCTCCTGGTTTCTTGCTTCTCATAATTAAGCCTTACCAGCAAAAGCAGCACACACCAGGGATCATGGGTGAACTTGTTGCAGATGTAGCGATTATCTCACCTTATACTCTCGGATGCTTTGCCAGTATAGCTGATTATTGTTGAGGTCACAGATATCTAGAGTACCATTGCCCAAACCTTGTTTTACAGAATCCAGTGTTATTGGATCTTCCTTGAGAGCTGAGGAGATTCTATGGGAAATGCTGACTTTTGCAAAGATAGAGGTTTCTTTACTGTAAGACTTTTTAAAGCATTTATCGTGTGACTATTTGTTGTAAACAGCCAGGAGGGAATTATAGGAGAAACCTTCCCCCTTCTCTAAGGAACCTCATTCTTAACATGTTCCATGTAATGCAGTTTGTGAAACATTGAACAGTGTATTCAAATACTCTTGTTAGTCCATCTTTGTGTGGCATTCCTACTTGGCGGTACTTAAAGGCCAAATATTAAAATTTTGCAAATCAAACCAGTGTTATGCACAATAATTAATAGCTAGTACATGTGCTCTTCTTTCTGTGCTTCGGTATTCTGAAGGTTACACATTATATTTCAAACATACTGCTGATTTTTTAAAAATTTTTTTTTAAATGTATTTATTTGGTTGCACCGGGTCTTAGGGTATGTGGGATCTAGTTCCCTGACCAGGGATCGAGCCCAGGTCCCCAGCATTGGGAGCACAAAGTCTTAGCCACTGGACCACCAGGGAAATCCCCACATTGCTGATTTTTAATGTCTTTACTTTTAAGCATATTTTAGGAATAATTACTAATCGATCACCTGTTAAGTTTATAGCAGCACCCAGTGTTTATAGTGTACACCAGCTCTGAATCTAAAACCTTGCGGGAAGAGAAAGGAGAATAGAGACGATGTAGATAATTCCAGTGTGTGTGTTCCAGTGTCTTGAGTGTGTGCGTACATGAGAAGGGTGCGTGCTCAGTCTCGTTGGGCTCTTTGTTGACCCCATGGACTGTAGCCTGCCAGGCTTCTCTGTCCACGAAATATCCCAGACAAGAATACTAGAGTGGGTTGCCATTTCCTAGTCAGGGGATCTTCCCAACCCAGGGATCAAACCTGGATCTCCTGTGTCTCCTGCATTGGCAGATGAGTCCTTCACCACTGAGCTATCTAGGAAGCCAAATAATTCCTTCACAGTTCCCAGATGACCATGTGCTCTGCCAACAAAGGGGAAAATGAATTCCTTTTACTCCCAAGGTGTCAGATCTTCAGTTCCAAAGGACTAATGGCGTATATTGTGGACAGCAGCCTCGGGGGACTCTTTGAGTGGCCCTCCCTTGCTTCTCTGTCAGCCTCCCTGACCAGTTCTGGTGCTCTTCATGAACCGTGTTTTCAGCACCAAGTGCTTGCTCTCTATCAATAGAGCATCGCACAACCTGCCCGCTTGGATAAGAGTAGCATCAGGATTGGGTATGCCTGTTCTGTAGAGCCAGAAACTAACTTGCTTTAAATCAGATATGTACACTTGAATTATGAGAGGCCATTGCGTGGTCCTGTGCTAGCCCATATATTCACATAATTGGTTAATATCACATTATTGGTTAATATCAGCAATCACCTGATCCTTTTTTCACCTGGGTAGCTTTTCCAGCCCTTTGAAGTAACCTCTGAGTGTTTTATTAATCCGATTATAAGCAGTCTTTTAAGTTTCATGACCTTTTTTTTTTTTTAAAGATTTTCTTTTTTAAATTTTTGCTTCTTTTATTCATTTTTTTTTTATTTATTTTCATCCATCTTCATTCTTTGGCCTGTGTGGGCCTCCCACTGCAGTGGTCTCTCTCATTGCAGAGCACCAGCTCAGGGCACATGTGCTCCAGAGCACTGGCTCATAATTGGACACATCGGTCCAGCTACTCTGGAGTATGTGGGATCTTCCCAGACCAGGGATCAAACCGTTGCCCCTTGCACTGCAAGGTGGACTCTTTACCCACTGGACCACCAGGGAAGCCCTGACCTTTTTTTTTAGTGTTAAGGAAATTGAGGCTCAGTTTTTCCCAGATCTCACACTGAAGAAAACATAGATATCAGTAATATTTCCTGGGGTCATATCTTTACAGCTTCTCCTGTTCCCTCCTAAAAGCCTTCAGCTGTAGGGAGGATGCCTTTTTCAAGAACAGACTTTTCTTTAGGACATGGTAACTTGAGCCAAGGAGTCAGGCCATCCAGTCCTTGAATGAAAGGATAGAAATGTTCACTGAAGAAGTGGCTATCTTTTGTAAGGCCCCCCTCCTGTTTTCTTTGCTTATTCAGCCTAGCCATGCTTCACAGTGGAAAGTTGTTTTTTCACCTACCGCTTTTGTTGGAGATGTTTAAAAAAAAAACCAAAAAAAACAGGTATAGCCTGGATATGCTATTTAAACTAATTATAACTTGGACATTTTTTTCTAGCTAGCTTGCTTTGTGTGACATTTAACAATGCCCCAGGGTTGGGGAGAGGAATGCACTGCTTGGCTTCACTGGACATGCCCCAGCATATATTTGAACAGCTAGACCTTTCTAGGAAACTTATTTTCACTTTTATAATAACGATCTGTTACTAAAATGGAAGACAAAACTCTGTTGCAAACATAGACACCGTTTTTACAATATGTTTTTTGTTCTAGCCTGGTTTCGCTCATCTTTACATTGTGATAAGAATTCTTCTCTGGTGACCTGGGAAGATTTTTGGCTGAGAATTTGTCTCTTGTATTGATAAAGGCATTTCTCACCCTAATAGCCCGTGGTTCTTTCACTTGCTGTTGTTTGCTGCTGAGATGAAAGTTTCCTCTGAGATGTCTAAAAAGTAGTAAAAGGAGCTCCCTGGTGGCCGAGTGGTTAAGAGTCCATGGTTCCACTGCAAGGGACTCATCCCTCGTCAGGGAACAAAAAATCCCACATGCTGCAGGAGCAAAGGAAAAAAAAAAAAATTGAGTACTAAGTAGAAAATCTTCCAGCTACTCTGGAGTATGTGGGATCTTCCCAGACCAGGGATCAAACCGTTGCCCCTTGCACTGCAAGGTGGACTCTTTACCCACTGGACCACCAGGGAAGCCCTGACCTTTTTTTTTAGTGTTAAGGAAATTGAGGCTCAGTTTTTCCCAGATCTCACACTGAAGAAAACATAGATATCAGTAATATTTCCTGGGGTCATATCTTTACAGCTTCTCCTGTTCCCTCCTAAAAGCCTTCAGCTGTAGGAGGATGCCTTTTTCAAGAACAGACTTTTCTTTAGGACATGGTAACTTGAGCCAAGGAGTCAGGCCATCCAGTCCTTGAATGAAAGGATAGAAATGTTCACTGAAGAAGTGGCTATCTTTTGTAAGGCCCCCCTCCTGTTTTCTTTGCTTATTCAGCCTAGCCATGCTTCACAGTGGAAAGTTGTTTTTTCACCTACCGCTTTTGTTGGAGATGTTTAAAAAAAAAACCAAAAAAAACAGGTATAGCCTGGATATGCTATTTAAACTAATTATAACTTGGACATTTTTTTCTAGCTAGCTTGCTTTGTGTGACATTTAACAATGCCCCAGGGTTGGGGAGAGGAATGCACTGCTTGGCTTCACTGGACATGCCCCAGCATATATTTGAACAGCTAGACCTTTCTAGGAAACTTATTTTCACTTTTATAATAACGATCTGTTACTAAAATGGAAGACAAAACTCTGTTGCAAACATAGACACCGTTTTTACAATATGTTTTTTGTTCTAGCCTGGTTTCGCTCATCTTTACATTGTGATAAGAATTCTTCTCTGGTGACCTGGGAAGATTTTTGGCTGAGAATTTGTCTCTTGTATTGATAAAGGCATTTCTCACCCTAATAGCCCGTGGTTCTTTCACTTGCTGTTGTTTGCTGCTGAGATGAAAGTTTCCTCTGAGATGTCTAAAAAGTAGTAAAAGGAGCTCCCTGGTGGCCGAGTGGTTAAGAGTCCATGGTTCCACTGCAAGGGACTCATCCCTCGTCAGGGAACAAAAAATCCCACATGCTGCAGGAGCAAAGGAAAAAAAAAAAAATTGAGTACTAAGTAGAAAATCTTCCAGCTCTAAGGGATTTCCACAAAAACCCAGTGCTTAGATATTATATATATTTTCATACACATTTTCTGAAGCTTCAGTGTATACCATGACCAATACTCTTACATTGAGGGGACCTTATGTGTCACAGTGGAGACCTAGATTATATCTCTTCTTCTTACATTACATACCTGCGTAGAACTAAAAGTTCAATTGAACTTTCCTCAAAAGTTTGATTTTTAGCCTCACTTCTTACACTGGTCTGTTTATTTTAGGCATGGGTTAGAAAAGAACTAACAAGATGAGGAGAAAATGCTGTGTTGTCTAAAATACTATTATTTTAAAATAATGATGCTTTAAAATCAAAGTCTTAACGGAACAGACCAAGTCTTCTAGTGCCTCACTTAGACGTACTCAAACTTCCCAGCCCCAGTTGGCCATCTTCCCAAATTCTGAGAAGCTTTACAGGAATCACAGGGGGTTGGTACAAGTAGTGTGATAATCTGTACCGTTCTCTCTGTGACTTAGCTGCCATTGTGTTAGCGAATTTCCTGGTTGTCAGGATGCAGAGGGTCCCATCTTCCCCTCCTGCCTCTGAGGTTTGTGATCCGTATTTTATTTTATTCTCTTTCAGCCAGACTGGGCTTTGATGTCCTGGGGTGTTCTTTACACTTGCTTTCTATTTGCCTGTGGGTTTTTATCCATTTCCTGAGGGTGATGGTAAATGTGTGACTGGCATGTCAGTCAGCCTTATTGTTGCTCCTATCCTTAGAATTTGTATACCTCCCTATTTGAGATTGTTAGAGTCTGGTAAGTGTTGGGAATGCATGGTGTTGTGTAGATATGGGCAGTGAAAGTGAAAAGTCACTTCTGCAGCCTTGTAGACGTGTGCAGTTCAGTTTGTCTTAGGAGAGATGCTGTTACCAAGAAAAGTGGAGGTCCTAAGCCCCAGCTTGAATTTTGAAAGTCTCAGGTTGCGTTCTATAAAGGGAAGAATCTCTGAATTATTAGAAAAAAGTTTCTGTTAGACTCTTCAATCACTAAACACTTAACAGCATTTTTGATGTGTCGACTCTATGAGCCATCCTCTGAGAAAGCTGCGTTTCTTCTTTAGAGCATTTTTCTGTAGCCCTGAGGTCCTTGGGGGTGAGGGCATGGTGGAGAGAGGATCACAGTGAGAACACTTAGAATCAGTTGTTCCTGGTGAAATTAAACTGCGCAGTGGATCTCATTTAGGTAATGAAAGCTTCATTCTGAGCTTCCAAATGTGGCGTTCTTATCCAAGACCTCACGATCACTGCTTTTTCCAAAGCATTGTGCTTGCTGATTGAAGTGTTTTTCTAGTGCTTAATATCCATTTCCTGTAGGAGTTTCTATTCAGTTAAATGTGTTGCCATCAGGTAATGCCCACCTAGAGACTACCTTCGTGCCTAGGGATGTACTTTTGGGTATTCAGTTGTGTTTTGATCAGGTGTTTGAGAGTTTTGGTTAATATAACCATAATTAAGCTTTGAAGGCAAGATAATCAGAAAAGTGCAATTTTTAAGACTGGTTTTAGAATTACGACTGTGAATTACACCTGAAGACTATTCTTGGCTTGTTATAATGGGATGGCCTTAGAAATCTCAGCAGTTTGACCACTGAATTCATTGTGGCAGTCTTAACCAGGAAGCTTAATACACTGGAAATGTTGCCTGGCACTGGAGTGCTTCTGACCTTACAGAACTTCCAACCTTAGTACAGAAATGCTGAAATTTTCAAGAAATGTTCTATCGTTTGTGAATTTGATCGGCCTTTTAAAGATTGATTATACTGTTCAGAAACACTAGTGCTTCAGAGAAGAAAATAACTTTGGGGCTGGGATATGGAGAACAGTTTTAAATCATTGCCCAGTGTTCAGATTATCAATAAGGATTTTTTGTTCATTTTTGAGCAAATAAAGTCACCCCTCAGTGTCTGCAGGGCTTTCAGGACCTTCTGCAAAGTTTGAGTCCTGAACATTTAAACTTAGTCTGCAGCCTTGTAGACGTGTATTGAGAAAAGTGGAGGTCCTAAGCCCCAGCTTGAATTTTGAAAGTCTCAGGTTGCGTTCTATAAAGGGAAGAATCTCTGAATTATTAGAAAAAAGTTTCTGTTAGACTCTTCAATCACTAAACACTTAACAGCATTTTTGATGTGTCGACTCTATGAGCCATCCTCTGAGAAAGCTGCGTTTCTTCTTTAGAGCATTTTTCTGTAGCCCTGAGGTCCTTGGGGGTGAGGGCATGGTGGAGAGAGGATCACAGTGAGAACACTTAGAATCAGTTGTTCCTGGTGAAATTAAACTGCGCAGTGGATCTCATTTAGGTAATGAAAGCTTCATTCTGAGCTTCCAAATGTGGCGTTCTTATCCAAGACCTCACGATCACTGCTTTTTCCAAAGCATTG
The DNA here is from genome assembly GCA_022376925.1 of Tragulus kanchil. Lineage (NCBI taxonomy): Eukaryota > Metazoa > Chordata > Mammalia > Artiodactyla > Tragulidae > Tragulus > Tragulus kanchil. The sequence continues at coordinate 12,885,028 of JAIOJX010000001.1, forward strand.
TGCTTGCTGATTGAAGTGTTTTTCTAGTGCTTAATATCCATTTCCTGTAGGAGTTTCTATTCAGTTAAATGTGTTGCCATCAGGTAATGCCCACCTAGAGACTACCTTCGTGCCTAGGGATGTACTTTTGGGTATTCAGTTGTGTTTTGATCAGGTGTTTGAGAGTTTTGGTTAATATAACCATAATTAAGCTTTGAAGGCAAGATAATCAGAAAAGTGCAATTTTTAAGACTGGTTTTAGAATTACGACTGTGAATTACACCTGAAGACTATTCTTGGCTTGTTATAATGGGATGGCCTTAGAAATCTCAGCAGTTTGACCACTGAATTCATTGTGGCAGTCTTAACCAGGAAGCTTAATACACTGGAAATGTTGCCTGGCACTGGAGTGCTTCTGACCTTACAGAACTTCCAACCTTAGTACAGAAATGCTGAAATTTTCAAGAAATGTTCTATCGTTTGTGAATTTGATCGGCCTTTTAAAGATTGATTATACTGTTCAGAAACACTAGTGCTTCAGAGAAGAAAATAACTTTGGGGCTGGGATATGGAGAACAGTTTTAAATCATTGCCCAGTGTTCAGATTATCAATAAGGATTTTTTGTTCATTTTTGAGCAAATAAAGTCACCCCTCAGTGTCTGCAGGGGCTTTCAGGACCTTCTGCAGATGTTTGAGTCCTGTTAAATGGCATATAAGCTCCACACACCTCCCATATACTTTAAATCATCTCTGGATTACTTACAATACCTAGTACAATGTAAATACAATGTAAGTAGTTTTTAGGTGCATGACAGATTCAAGTTTTGCTTTTCGGAATTTTTGCATCTCCCTCCACCTGTGAAATATTTTCAGTCTCAAGTTGCTGAAATCCACAATGTGAAACCCACCAATAAGGAGAGCTGTCCTCTTACTTGCTTTAGTAACTCGCAGCAGTTTGATGATCAATAAAAGTAATGCTATGCTTGTTGGAGATTACATCATTGATTATTTGTTGATAACCCGAGTAGCTTTGCAAGTTTTCAGGGCCTGTAATTTTCATTATCAATGATCTGAATAATGGTATTAATGATAAAAGTAATCCGATACCTGCAAAATGAGTATCGAAGAAGAATCTCATTTTGGAAATTGCTTAAAATGTTGAGAGGGGTTACTATTTGATGGTTATTTGTATTTTTTATCCTTCGAGCAGCTAATTATTTAAATAATTGCTTTAAAAGTGTAAAATTATGCCTGGTGTACTAAAAGTTTATAGGATGTTAGTTAAAGTTAATCATTAATTCAGAGTGAGGTTGTATAGCAGTAATTCTCAGCCTTAGCTGCAAATTAGAATTGTCACCTGGGGAGCTTCTAGAAAATTAAATTAAATATTAAATAAAAGACGCAGCCATTGGTATTATGTTTAAAGCCAATGTGTGGCCAAACTTAAGAACCACTCATCTATGATTAAGGGATAAACTCAAATCAGCCAACAGGTGGAATGGATGGAGAGGGAAGCTCTGTTTCAGAAGCTGTGCCAGCTCTCATGATGACAGTCTTGTATTGAGGTCTCTCTCTTCCATCAGTTTTTATTGAGTCACTGGTCTAGAGACAATCAAGAAATTATGCTTCGAGCAGCTTTCTTTGTTCATGACTAGCAAAGATCTAGGATTTTAAGGTGGTGCTAGTTGAGTAACACTACCATTTTACTCTTTTTTTAAAGATTTTTTCTGTCTACTTTATTTTTAGCTGTGCATGAACTTTTCTCTTTTAGTAAGTGGAGGCTATGCTCAAATTGCATGCATGGCCTTCTTATTGCGGTATCTTGATGCAGAGCACGGGCTCTAGGGCACACAGGCTTCAGCAGTTGAGACACATGGGCTCAGTAATTATGGCACATGGGCTCTGCAGCATGTGGGATCTTCCTGGACCAGGGATCGAACCTGGCAAGCAGATCCTCAACCACTGGACTACTACAGAAGCCCTACTCTTTTTTTTTCTTTGTTTTCAAGTTTTTAGAGTTTTGTTTTTCACGGACATGCATGTACCCAGATCAGTCATATGCATATCCCTGGTCCCCTCCCCCCTCCCAGGCGCCCCTGTCCCACCCCTCCAGGCTGTCACACCATTGTCATACAAGCCATTGTAAGAACTCCTATTCCCTTAGCACAACGACAATAGCTGTCTTTTTCACACATGATAGTATAGGTTTCCATGTTACTCCCTCTATGCCTCCCACCCACTGTTCATTCCCCACAATGTCCTATGTCTATTCTCCGTCTGTTTTTCCATGGCTTCACTGCATGTGCTATCATTACCCTTTTACTAGATTCCATATATATGTGTTAGTATACTGTACTTGCCTTTTTCTTTCTGACTTACTTCACTTTTTATGATAGGCTCTAGCTCCAACCACCTCATTAGGACTGGTTCTTCTGCATTTCTTTTAACAGCTGAGTAGTATTCCATTGAACTTCTCTAAGAACCTGTCCATTTCCTTCCTCCAGGTTGTCCAGTTTGTTGCCATATAGTTGTTCATAATAGTCTCTTATAATCCTTTGGATTTCTACATTATCTGTTGTAATCTCTCCTTTTTCATTTTTCATTTTGTTGATCTGGTTCTTCTTTCTTTTTTTCTTGATGAGTCTGGCCAGTGGCTTGTCAATTTTGTTTACCTTTTCGAAGAACCAGCTTTTTGTTTTATTTATCTTTACTATTTCTTTCGTTTCTTTTTCATTTATTTCTTCTCTGATCTTTATGATTTCTCTTCTTCTGCTGGCTTTGGGGTGTTTTTGTTCTGCTTTCTCCAGTTGTTTTAAGTGTAGGATTAGGTCCGTCTGTTTGATATTTTCCTAGTTTCTTGAGGTAGGATTGTATTGCTATAAATTTCCCTCTTAGAACTGCTTTTGCAGTATCATGTAGGTTTTGCACTGTCGTGTGTTCATTGTCATTTTCTTCTGGGAATTTTTTTATTTCCCCTTTGATTTGCTCGTAATCAGTTTGTTTTTAGGTTTGTTTTTTTTAATCTCCTTTTTTTTTTTCTGTGTTCATGTGGTCCGAGAAGATGGTTGATATTATTTCAACCACTGGACTACTACAGAAGCCCTACTCTTTTTTCTTTGTTTTCAAGTTTTAGAGTTTTGTTTTTCACGGACATGCATGTACCCAGATCAGTCATATGCATATCCCTGGTCCCCTCCCCCCTCCCAGGCGCCCCTGTCCCACCCCTCCAGGCTGTCACACCATTGTCATACAAGCCATTGTAAGAACTCCTATTCCCTTAGCACAACGACAATAGCTGTCTTTTTCACACATGATAGTATAGGTTTCCATGTTACTCCCTCTATGCCTCCCACCCACTGTTCATTCCCCACAATGTCCTATGTCTATTCTCCGTCTGTTTTTCCATGGCTTCACTGCATGTGCTATCATTACCCTTTTACTAGATTCCATATATATGTGTTAGTATACTGTACTTGCCTTTTTCTTTCTGACTTACTTCACTTTTTATGATAGGCTCTAGCTCCAACCACCTCATTAGGACTGGTTCTTCTGCATTTCTTTTAACAGCTGAGTAGTATTCCATTGAACTTCTCTAAGAACCTGTCCATTTCCTTCCTCCAGGTTGTCCAGTTTGTTGCCATATAGTTGTTCATAATAGTCTCTTATAATCCTTTGGATTTCTACATTATCTGTTGTAATCTCTCCTTTTTCATTTTTCATTTTGTTGATCTGGTTCTTCTTTCTTTTTTTCTTGATGAGTCTGGCCAGTGGCTTGTCAATTTTGTTTACCTTTTCGAAGAACCAGCTTTTTGTTTTATTTATCTTTACTATTTCTTTCGTTTCTTTTTCATTTATTTCTTCTCTGATCTTTATGATTTCTCTTCTTCTGCTGGCTTTGGGGTGTTTTTGTTCTGCTTTCTCCAGTTGTTTTAAGTGTAGGATTAGGTCCGTCTGTTTGATATTTTCCTAGTTTCTTGAGGTAGGATTGTATTGCTATAAATTTCCCTCTTAGAACTGCTTTTGCAGTATCATGTAGGTTTTGCACTGTCGTGTGTTCATTGTCATTTTCTTCTGGGAATTTTTTTATTTCCCCTTTGATTTGCTCGGTAATCAGTTTGTTTTTTAGGTGTGTGTTCTTTAATCTCCGTGTGTTTGTGTTTTTAGCAGTTTTTTTTCCTGTAGTTGATCTCTAGTCTCATTGCATTGTGGTCCGAGAAGATGGTTGATATTATTTCAGTTTTCTTGAATTGACTGAGGTTTGATTTGTGGCCCAAGATGTGGTCTATCCTGGAGAATGTTCCATGAGCACTTGAGAAGAAAGTGTATTTTTCTGCTTTTGGATGGAAGGTCCTAAAGATATCCATGAGGTCCATCTCTTCTAGTGTGGCATTTAAGGCTTGTGTTTCTTTATTAATTTTCTGTTTGGATGATCTGTCCATTGGTGTGAGAGGAGTGTTAAAGTCTCCTACTATTTGTTATTGTTGACTTGTTCTTTTATGTCTTAAAGTATTTGTCTTATGTATTGAGGCGCACCTGTGTTGGGTGTGTAGATATTCATGATTGTTCTGTCTTGCTCTTGGATAGATCCCTTAATCATGCTGTAGTGACCTGCCTTGTCTCTTAGAATCTTCTTTACTTTAAAGTCTATTTTGTCTGATATGAGGATTGCTACTCCAGCTTTCTTTTGATTTCCATTTGCATGGAATATCTTTTTCCAGCCTTTCACTTTCAGTCTATGAGTGTCTCTAGGTCTGAAGTAGGTCTCTTGTAAACAGCATATATATGGTATTGCTTCTGGATCCATTCAGCCAGCCTGTGTCTTTTGGTTGGAGCATTTAGTCCATTTGCATTCAAAGTAATTATTGATACAAATGTTCCTATTGTCATCTTCTTAGAAATTTGGGGTTTGATTTGTAAGGCTTCTCCTACTCTATTTATTGGCTATATCAGGCCTTTTAACACTTGTAGGGCTGGTTTTGTGGTACAGAATTCTTTTAGTTTTTGCTTGTTGGTGAAGCTTTTGACTTCACCATCAATTCTGAATGAGATTCTTGCTGGTTCAAGAAATCTTGGTTGGAGGTTATTCTCCTTTAGCCGTTTAAATGTGTCTTGCCATTCTCTTCTGGCCTGCAGGGTTTCTGTTGAGAGATCCGCAGTTAGACGTATGGGGCTGCCTTTATATGTTATTTGTTGTTTGTTCCTAGCTGCTTTAAGTATTCTGTCTTTATATTTCGTCTGTGTTAGTTTGATTAGAATGTGCCTTGGTGTGTTTCTTCTGGGGTTTATCCTGTATGGAACTCTTTGTGCTTCTTGGACTTGGTAGACTGTTTCCTTTCCCATGCTGGGGAAGTTTTCAACTATAACCTCTTCAAGAATTTTTTCATAGCCTTTCTTCTCTTCTTCCTCTGGAACTCCTATAATTCTAATGTTGGTGCATTTGATACTG